>CM066047.1:45363282-46613282 GCA_033557465.1 Ichthyophis bannanicus
AAATAGATGGGGGAGCTAGGACTGGAAATAGGCTGATGGTGGGTCTAGGATAGGACTGGAAATGGGCTTATGGGGGGCTAGGACTGGAAATGGGCTGATGCGGGGACTAGAAGGGAGCAGATTCTGGGTGGGACTGGAACTAGAATGGAGCTGATGTTGGGGGAGGATTAGATTGGGATGGAGCTGGGAGAGTGAAATGGAGAGGGAAAAAATATTTTGTGTGGGAGGGAAGACAAATCTACAATTGGCCGGATATGGGGAGAGTAAGTGAGGATTGAGAATGGAGGGGTAAAATTTGAGTAGATGAAATAGGAATGAGGAAAGCGCAAAAGGAGAAAGATTAGTATGTTAAAGCAGATGTAGAGAGAGAATGGAAAAATACTAGAAGAGAGAAGAAAAGACAAATGGACAGCAGACGATGGAGAGTTAGCGGAAGACACAAAGAAACCAGAAGAAAGTGACTGGAGCAATTGCAGCTGAAAAAAAAATGCAGAAAAGGTAGAAAAATATCTCTTTATTTTGAATTTATTAATTGGAATATGTCAGCTCTGGGAAATGTGCATCATTAACGTCTGCGCTTTGTTTAGTACAAGAGCAAATTAATGTATAGTTTTATTTCTACAGTGTTGTACATTCCAAGTTTGGCTTTTGGGATTCCCAGTTTAATATTGTCTTCCTGTTTCTAAATTGTGATTCCTTGTTTGGTGATGGTCTATGTTCTGCATGTGTTACTGAGCTGAGGTATTCTGTTTATGTAATTCCTATTTGACATTGCCACTTGTTCTCTTTCCCCAGTAGGTCATGTATTGTTGTTCTCTGAAATGTATTGGTTTAATATTTGCAGTGTTGCCTTTTGATTGGTAGAGTATGGTGCTTTATGAGTCCTGGTAGTGCTGTTAGGATACGGCGGGTTTGCTATGGGTTCTAAATGGGGCAGTGTTTGTAGTAGTTCCTAATGTGTCTGGCGGTTGGCACTGGATTATAGTAATGTAGAAGTCTTTTAGTCTTTCTTTATTCATACACTCATTAAGAGGCATGTTTACTAAAAGTTAGTGTATGGTAACATTATGCAAATATTTATGCAAATGAGGTCATTTATGCAAATGAGACCCCACACCGAGTCTCCGCACATGGCCCTGCACCCCCCTTGGGCCGCCCCTGCTCCCGCAGTTGCAGAATCTAGTGTCTATGGTGCACGTTCAATTTTTGGACGTCCCCTGGTCTGAATTGGCCTCTTTATGTTTAAAATGTTTTGTTCTGTGATCCACTTGGGAAGTACTGATGGGTGGAATAGAAATGTTTTATATATAAAGAAATATTTCTTGGATGTGCAGCTGCAAAATTTCTAGGGGGTTTTGGTTACTGTTTTTGTTTTCATTTAGCAAGCAGCACATTCTTCTAGTGCTTACTTTAAAACTTAGCACACACAAACATAAATGAAGTGAGACAATTGACCACCACATTACTAAATATTAGCAGTAATTTAAAATTCACAAGACATATATAGATACAGCCATACCTTGGTTCCCAGACCATCAGAGAATTTTACTATGTATGTGTTGCTTTCATTTTTAACTCGCAAGCTCTGCAGATATATTATTTTAGATTAGTGAAGGATAAACTAAACCAACGGCCTCATCATATTTAATCACTTTCAGAAATATAAAATGTTCTCATGTCTCCTACTATGAAAATGTGAGCTTTATTTTTTAATGCAGTGCATAGCTTAGATGTCCATGGAGCAGGAAATGACACCCTCTAGCAAATCTACTTTTTTATGCAATCGCAAACGACGGAGCACGGGATGAAAGTGAAAGGGGATAGACTGGGGGGGGTAATTTGAGAAAATGTTTCTGTATGGAAAGGGTGGTGGATGCATGGAACAGCCTCCTAGACTAGGACTGTATCTGAATCCAAAAGAGCACGGGACAAATACCGAGGATTTCTGAAGGAGAGGAAGGGATTGTAGAACTTAATAGTTCTTAGGGATGGGCGGACTTGGATAGGCTACTAGAATGCAGAGTTTCCCCAGAAGCAGAACTGGCCATTGAAGCCAGTGTTCGAAACAGTGTTGTGTTGAAGTTATTTGAGAAGTACTATTTTTTTTTCAATATATTGGTACTTTTATTCTCAATATTTTGGTTTTATACAAGCATGGTATATTTTATATAGTAGCACATAGGATACTACAATTATTATTATTATTTTTTAATGCCATGAGTCAGCGTTGACTCCTAGTAATCCAGCTAACTCTGGGTTTTCTTGCCAATGTATCACTGGAAGTAGATTGCCAGCCTTTTCTTCCGAGGCGATGGAGGGTAAAGTGACTTGCCCAAGGTCACAAAAGGTGTGCCAGTGGGAATCGAACCCTTGATCTTCTGGGTACTAGGTAGTTGCTCTACCTCTAGGCTACTCCGCCACTCAGTAATTTGGTTTTATACAAGCATGGTATATTTTATATAGTAGCAAATAGGATACTACAATTATACATATATTAAAATAGACTGACTACTGATTGGGATTTGAATCAATACCTCTTAATATGACTTAGTCCAACAAAAAGTTAAAAGTTTGAGTCTAATTTATGGCATGACATTCAGTGTTTAATGGTCTCGATTATGATGATGTGATATGTTTGGGAGCTGACCCTTGTATTAGTGGATTATTTGTAAGCATTGATCATTTTCTATGTATCTATGAATCGCAAGCAATTCAAGTAAGTATCTGAGATTAGAAATAAGCAAGAAGGACATGTAACATTGTTAGGCCAATGAAGTTTCCAAATCGGTGGCCTTTCTTCTTCCACTAAAGACTATTGGGGGGGGGGGGGAGGATATTCAATGGGATTATTGCGTTTAGCAGACTTGCTAACCATGTTAATCCCTCCTATCCAGGATATTCCACAGCACTGCAAGGCCCGATGCTAACTGGTTTGCATTGGGGTGGTCGGGGGCGGCACCCAGCCATAACCGGGCAGCAGTGATTATTGAGCGCGCTGGCCAGTTAGGGCATGGTGGCAAAAAAGTAAGGCGCAGCAAAGGTTGGCCAACCTTTCTCCATCGAGGTTTACTGGACAGCAGCTGATTATTGCCGCTGCCTGGTTCGCTTCCTTCCAGTGATGGCTAGATATACATACACACAGACAGATGGCCTATATAAAGATTTTATTGCCGTGAAGTGAGGTTCACAAACCTTAATGTACATATTCCGAAATCTGGGAAACTGTTGGTGCACAGTGAAAGTGGACCACTTACAGACTTTTTAGTAAATGGAGATTTCTGCATGAGCAGTGTCCTTAATTTATTCGGACAATATCTCCAAGATAATTTACGTCTTTTTTTTTTTTTTTTCCCTCCTGGGTAGTGAAGTGATTGAGGCAGCAGCTGCATGATTGATGAAGATGTTCAATAGCTAGGGGCAATTTCTTGCTTCAGCATCAGCCTTTCCTAACCCAGGGCTCAACAAATTCCAGGAGCCAGGTTGCCATAGTGACCGGAAATTTGCACCTGGCGCCTGGGATTTTCTTGCCCCCCTCCCCCACTTTCACAAGAAAAACATGCCTGATCGGGTGACTGCTTCTGCCCACAGGAAATGGGATCACCATGGGCAGCCTGCTGCCTTCCAGGCTGTGATCGCGGCCTTCCCCTTCTGTGTCTGCCCATGGGGATTCCATCTCTCATAGCCAGAAAAAGATGTAAACTGTGATCATGACAAAAACCCCTTCTTTCTGCTCATGGGATCCCCGTGGGCAGAACAGTAGGGAAGGCCACGATCACAGCCTGGAAGTATTTATTTATTTTATTTAACCAGTTTTCTATACCACCTTATCCTTCAATCAAAGCGGTTTACATTATGAATCACTACAAACAGGTACTGGATACATTTCCTTGTCCCCAAAGGGCTCATAATCTATGTGTACCTGAGGCAACAGAATTAAGTTGCCCAAGGCCACAAAGAGCACCTATAGGAATAGAAACCCCAGTCCCTTTGGCCTGAGATTGCTGTCCCTAGGTGGGACTTGCACCCCTGGCCTTCGGTACCATGTCCTAATCATTAGGCCACTCCTCCCTCTTAGAGTAGGCTAGATCCAGCCCTGGGTTTACCCCATTGCATGCAGGGACTTATAGGCTTGCTTTTGTTATGAAGTGCAATAGAGAAATCAGAACTACATATCCCTCCATGCAATTTGGTAAACCCAGGGCTGGGTCTAGCTTATTGGGCACATCTGGAGCCAGTTGGCAGCCCTTCCTGGAAGGCAGCAGGCTGTCCATGGGAATCCCATCCTCCACTAGCAGATGGGATCAGGGCAGGCTTTAAAAAAAAAAGTTAGACGGGAAGGGGGGAGCAGTGGTGTTCGTAGCCCCCTCAGCACCCAGGACAGGCACTCCTCCTCCTCTTGCAACCCACCAGGCCCACAGAGGCAACATTGCAAACTTTACGATAAAGTTGGCTTGCCACGCTGTCTCCGTGGGCTTGGATGCTCTGCTCTCCTGGGCTGAAGTCTCACAGTTCACGAGACTTCACTCGGGAGAGGCCGGACCCATGGGTACAGTGTGTGCAAGCCAGCTTTATGGTAAGTTTGCTGCATTGCCTCGGTGGGCCTGGTAGGGGTGCACCCCCCTCCCAGCCAGCACCTGGAGCGGGTCGTACCTACTGCCGTGCCCTTGGTATTCCACTAGTGGGGAGTGAGGCTCCAAAAATTTAAAGGGGAGCTTAAAAAAAAAAAAAAAGAGGATGATATAAGTGGAATGTTTAACAGGGTTGGCAGTGCTAGGGGAGAGTGATAAGGGGAGAGACTCTAGAAGGAGAACAGAGTAGGGAAGAGTTGGAGGGAGAGGGACAAGTGCAAGACATTGGAAGTTAAAGGGATGAACGCATGGTGTCAAAAGCGTACAA
Organism: Ichthyophis bannanicus; assembly: GCA_033557465.1. Lineage (NCBI taxonomy): Eukaryota > Metazoa > Chordata > Amphibia > Gymnophiona > Ichthyophiidae > Ichthyophis > Ichthyophis bannanicus. Next base: position 45,368,179 of record CM066047.1, read on the forward strand.
TGTGTATATGCCAAAAGGTGCATTACTCCCCCCCCCCCCACCCCTCTCAGATAGACATTCACACACATACAGGTTGGCCCAAAAAATGTGAGAACATCTCATAGCATATATTATTTAAAAATTCAAAAAGACAGATGTAAACGATTTGACAAATTAAAAAAACAAAGATGGAGACCGGAAATTGTCGAAATAAAGACATTATATAGCTAAAAAAGGTAAATAAGTAAACTATTTAAGCTTTTAATTTACGAGATGTTCTCATTTTTTTGGGCCACCCTTTATATACACACAAGCTCACACAGACATAGGCAGTTGACCTCTGAACCGCACACAGAGGCTCCCTAGGTCTGCAGGGCGCACACACGTGCACCACAGCACACAAAGGCAGTCTCCTCTGGATGTGTCGACTCATAATTCCAAAGTATTAAATGCCTGGAGTCCAGATTTGCTGGTATGCCTCCCCTCTACTTTTTGGCATTAGAAATGTCTTTTCCAGATTTGGTTAAAGGGCATCAGGTGACGGATGTGAACCTTTCACTCTGAACTCTCCCCTATCAACTTGTTAAAATTAAATATTTTGCATTAGTGGGAATAGAAATTGCACATTTATAGTAAAGATTGCATTACATTAAGACCAATGTTCCCTCTAATTTTCTGTAGGCTGTGTGCGCATAAAATATCAGCTGTGCAGCTTTTGAAGGATGGTTAAATTTTTGTGTGCTACATAACGGCACTCAGAGTTACATACTTTAAAATTTGACTACACGTCAGAATACAGTATGTACACCACATTGATTTTAATCAAATTAAATGAAAATAGGCGATTACTAAATGAAATGGAAAATTTCTAGTAAATACAATCACAACTTTTAAATTTTAAGACGTCTGTGTTGTTTTCTGTCAGAATCAGAACAGTAATTTTTGTGCGCTCTGTTGTAAAGTATGTGCGCTTGCTTGGTGAGGTGTGTGGGCCATCATTAAAACTGGAGGGGGGTGTGGGAAAAGGGGGAGGGGTACCTGGGGGAAAAGAAACTATATAAACATTTCACATTTTTGTTGTATCTGGTTTGTTTTACGGGGCGCAGTGTAAGTGTGCCCACTGCGTCCTGGTGTTGTAGTTTGACTAATAAACAGCATTAAAAAAAAAATCCAATACTGCCCGTCCAGCTTATGTAGCAATTCGGATCCACATTACCAAGCACATCTCCCAGCCGCCAGCCGTAGAAGCTTTATTTTTGTATTAAAGGCTGAGGACATCCAGTGGCCAGTTGGTGTATTTACAGCCATATTTTGGCTAGAGGTTGCTATGCAAAACCATACCTGTTTGAGTGATGAATAAGGTCTTTCATTCTGTTTTCCTGGTTGCAAAGGGACACAGACTGTGTCAGTGAAAGTCAATCAGAGAACTGTTGTCAAATAACTCTGTGTATAAGATACTCGTGACCTGGTCAGTGCTGCACATGGCCGCTTACTCTGCCATGTTAAGGTGGTTTATAGTATAAAACAAAAGTAAAATCAATCTACCTTACAGACTAGAGAGGTGGAGGTAAGTACATCTGCTATAAAGCTGGCTCTGAAAGATGACTACCTATCATATAGCCATCAATATACAAAACCCATTAGTTATACTATATATTCTTTTGTCGGAGCCTGCCGAGGGAGGGCTGGAACAGCATAACCAACCCCCACCAGACGGCAAACTTCTTTTATTTTATTTTATTTCTCACCCCAATAGTGATGCATTAAACAGTCACTTATCTTTGATGAATATCGAAAAAACTTTTCTTGTTCTCTTCTAAGTTGCTAACTATAAAGTTGCACGATGTGCACGTTTCGGGTAAAACCCTGTTTCAAGTGCTCTGATCTTCTCATTGATGCAACAAAAAAGCGCCGTCTCTGCGGTCATGGGTATTCCTCATTCAATGGCATAACAAAATACCTAAGCTTTAAACAGGGGAGCAACCAATCAGAAGCGGGAACATCCCCACTACCAGGGGTGTCCACACTGCCATTGGTCTAAACTTTGGTCAGATTAAGAACTCCACAGCTGACGTCACAAAATAGTGTTCCACTCAATTTCTCGGTTCAGACCATGAGGATGAATAGAATTCAATTCAAAGATCCAGCGTTGTTCCAACCGCTGCAATTTCAATTCACGGTCTCCCCCCCGTGGATCAAAGGGTACATGATCGATGACTGTCCAAGCCAACTCATCAAAACAGTTGGTTGGTTGGGGGTTGGTTATGCTGTTCCAGCCCTCCCTCGGCAGGCTCCGACAAAAGAATATATAGTATGACTAATGGGTTTTGTATATTGATGGTTATATGATAGGTACCTTTAATTTTCCATCATATGTGGAGGGTTTTTTTGTCTGAAAGATGACTAGCAAGGGGAATGGGTATTAGTATTTTGAAAAAGACAGGTGTTGAACAGCCAGCCAGTGTTGCCCTTTAAGAAAAAGGGTAACGTGGCATATTTCTTTGGCATTATACAAAGGCTTACGGAGCTTCTATTTCTATTCAAATAGTGTGAGGTGGGGAAATAGTAGGTTGCTTTCAAATTTGCATAATGCTAGTTGGAAAACAGACAAAATACCTACAGCTGTTATCATAGTATTCCTGCAACAATAAGTAGAGAGTATACCTTCGTTCTTGTTGTAGGCACCAAAGCAGTCGCAGAATATACAAATGGAGGCTATGACATTGGATCCCCTGTTCCAGTGGAATATTTGGGCTCACTGTCAATCCTGAATCTCGTGGAAGAACTGAGGATGGCATTAGAAATGCTCGAGAATCCAGAAGAGCGAGAAATACTACGGAACCAAATCCCAGGAGCTACAGCGACATGCCTACTGGGTTGGCTAGAGAGTAATCTGGTGAGTTTCCACCAGTATTTAATATGAATTTCTGTTGTCACCATCAAGACACTTTAAGGGGCCCTTTTACTAAAGCCTGGTAAGCCTCCATGCTAGCTCTCAGGGGTCATGATCAACACGCGACTGAGTCCAATAACGTGTGGCATAATTAACATGGATGGATGAAGTGATACCCACAAGAGGTATCATTACATGCACCCATGCTAATTACCATGTTAATGGTGCTCATGCATGAATGTCTGACCCGCCCACCCTCCACATTAGCACACTAGTGCCAGTTAACTGGCATTTTGACGGTCGCTAGCTGGAATGCCCACAGTAGCATTCATCATGGCCAGTTACCACACGCTATAACGCATGTTATGTTGTTAGCTGCACTTAGTAACAGGGCCCCTAAATAACAGTATTTTGAAGAAGCCTTCCTTTTCATGCCATTGAGGGATAGAGCTTACTGTACCCTTTGCAACAGTTTTGTCAGGTGACTCATTTAGGCCCTTTTTTTTTTCCTGTCCATATGTGACCTATTCAAATATCGGGCATGTCCACGTTTGTGAAATTGTGCCCGAACATGGGCATGCCTGGCATTTTTTTCGTATGTTCTGGCTTGGATGTCCCAGATTGTACCTGGACATCCTTTGTAAAATGTGCCTTCACTTAAACTAGACATTGTGCTCTTTTCATGACGACACACTACATTTCTCCTCCCTCCAAGGCTAGATTAGAGTCTAACCATTGATCAGCATTTTTCTTCTGTGTCCCCACCCTTTGGAATTCCTTGCTGCTCTCCCTCCCTCTTGAATCGTCTTACCCTATCTTTAGAGCACAGCTCAGATCTCATTTATTCACCCGGTCCTTTGATGTCTAGGTTGACTGTCGGAGACTGGCAGATCCCACTTTTTACTGCAGAACCGTTTTCTCTGTTTTTCTTTTGCTTTCTGTCATTATTTGAGGCTCCTTTCGCCACTTCTATTGGTTTTTAGATTTTGTAAATCTCCTTGCCTTTATTAGAAAGGCGGTATATAAAGATTTTAATACTTGTTTAGAAATTCCTTTTCATTAGCTGCTCTTGCTATTGTAAATATAAGTAAATTTATTATATTTATTTATTTAACAGATTTTGTATACCGCCTTATCTTATAATCAAAGCGGTTTACATGATAAACAGACATGGTTAGAGCACTCGCTTGATAATCAAGAGACCAGGGTTTGATTCCCACTTGCACTCCTTATGGCCTTGGGCAAGTCACTTAACCCTCCATTGCCTCAGAAATCCAAGTTATCAATATCCCTGTTTAATGTACATTACCAAGTTTAAGTTACAATGTAAACTGCACTGTCTGAAATGATAAAGCGGTATAAAAAAACACACACACACAAAAAACTGTTTAAATAAATAAATAAATTATACATGGCAGTTATACCTTACATAGTCATGTGGGGTGGGGGGACATGCGGGAGGTTCTTGCTAATAACTTATTTACAGAGGCATATATACAATATTTACAAAGTGTAATGAGATGAGGCAGCTGATTTTGTCAGCGGGATCTATGGGGAGAGGGGAAGTTGCACATTAAGTGATGGCTCTGTAGTGTTCTGTGAAGAGGTGGGTTTTGAGTTTCTTCCAGAGGTGTTCGGCATCAGATGTGGCTCTCGGGTCATCTGGAAGGGAGTTCCAGAGGGCCGGTGCTGCTAGTGACAGTGCTCTTGCAGATGTGGATCGGGTGGTTTTAGAGTAAATGCTAGGGGTCTACTCTGTCCACTCTGTTTGATAAGACTCTTGAGAATGTTAGGGGATAAGTTGTGCTGGATCTTGCATATGTTAAGAGCTGTTTTGAATTTGATCCTGGAGGTGATCGGAAGCCAATGCAGTTGACTCAGGAGGGGAGTGATATGTTGGTGTTTTGATGATCCAGTGATGATGCGGGCAGCAATATTTTGCACCATCTGAAGAGGTCGAATTGTCTGTTTGGGTAGTCCATGAAATAGTGTGTTGTAATCCAGTATGGGTGTGATTACTGCTTGGCAGACGGTTCTAAAGTGGTCTTGACTAAGAAGCGGTTTGAGTCGTCTTATGATGGCCATCTTGTGGTACGCACTTCTGGCAGTCCTGTTAATGTGGGTTTGGACGTTCAGATTCTAGTCCAAAGTTATACTTTACTACCTTAAAACCAGGATGAAAGAAGTCGAAGCAGCACTGAAGGCATTATCAAAGAACAAAGTACCAGGCATTGGTGGCATTCACTTTGACGTAATTACAATACTTACAAGGTTCTGCCAGGAAATGTGGAAGACATCATCATGACCACTTGACTGGAAAAGATCTGTGTTCATACCAGTACTGAAGAAATGAGATCTAATTGACATTGGAAATTATCGCACAATCTCTCCGATTCCTTATGTCGGCAAGATTCGACTCAAGATCATTCAGTGGAGATGACAACCGTCCCTGGAACGAGAATTGCTTGAAGCGCAAGCAGGATTCAGGAAAGGGTGAGAAACAAGAGACATTGTGGATGTGTGATTGATCCTTGAAAAGACCAAAGAATACCAAAAGGATATCTACATGTGTTTTGAGTACAGCAAAGCCTTCGATTTTTGTGTAAATCATGAAAAACTCTGAGCCACATTAAGAAGCATGGCTATATCAGAACACCCGATTGTCCATGAGAACTATTTTTACATTGATCAAGAAGCAACAGCTTGAATGGAACAAGGAGAAGCAGGACTGTATGAAGACAACTGAGGTGTGAAGATTGGTGGAAGATTCATCAACAACCTTGCTATGCTAATGATACCACCATTACTGACTGAAAGTGAAGATGACCTGAAACATTTGCTTATCAAGATCAGGGAACATAGTCCTAAAATGGGTCTGCTCTTTAACATGAAGAAGACAAATACCTTGACAACTGGCAAAATCAATCATTTCATACTTGATGGAGAAGAAATAGAAATAGTGGACAACTTTAACCTGCTTGGATTAATAATTTAATAAAGAAATGACAAGCGGTCAAGAAATCCAATGCATTGCTCTTGGTTTTCTTCAGAATGGCTATGAAGACCTAGACAAGATTCTCAAGTGTAGAGACCTATCTCTGCATACAACAATTTGACTTGTCCAAGCCATGGTATTTTCCATAACATCATATAGATGTGAAAGCTGGACAGTGAAGAAAGACAGGAATAAAATCAATGACTTAGAATTATGGTGCTGGCAAAGAATACTGTGTCTTGGACTTCCAAAGAACAGCTCATTCGGTACTAGAGGAGATTAAACCTAAGCTTTCTTTAGAAGCTCAGATGGCAAAACTTCAACTTTCATATCATGCGGAGAGAGAGATCATTAGAACATCATGCTTAGCATGATTGAAGGTCAGCGCAAAAGAGGAAGGCCAGAAATGCAATGGATCGATACAATAACAGCAGCTATATATGTCACTCTATCAACAATTAGCCGCATGACTGAAGCCTGAACACAGTGTAGGACAACTATCCACAGGGTCACTGTGAGTTGATTGACTTGGTGGCACTTAACAACATTGTGAGCTGTCAAGTTTCCTGTGCCTATTTTCAAAAGGACAATGAGCAACTAAAACCTTTTGGGAAGATGGGAAAATAAATGAGTGGATGGAGCAAGACAAGGTGAGAAAAAAGACAAAATGGATTCAGCAGTCTGAGTGAAATAGAAACAGTAAAAAGGTTATTGAGAAAAACAGAGTCAGCAGAGTGGCAAGGAAAGGAGGAAGAACTGGAAAGAGAAGATAGACAAATGGGCAGACTGGGCTACCATCAGTCTGGAGTTTCGAGGATATATCCTCTTTTTAGGTTCCCTTCAGATAAGTTAGTCCAGATTTTTTTTTAATTTTTAGGCAAATGTCCTCTCTTTCAAGAGGAAAGAATCCATTTCTGTACTCGGAGCCAACATGATTACCCACCACAATGAGAGGAACTACCTCCTGCCCATTAGTCAGTCTGAACACATGAGGGTGCTAAAGAGAGGAGGAGAGACATCAGTCTCTAGAGGCAATGATCTTACTCTGACTAATTGACCTCCTCTCTGTTTCTCTCTGGAACCTTCTGCTCATTTCCTGTCCTCTCTGTGGCTACTGTACATGTTTTGGTTTCCTCTGTAAGTATCACAGTGACATCTCTTCACCCTAGGGTTGCCAACTTTTTCACCGAGAAAAACCCGACACCTGTGGCTCGCCATGCTCCACCCATTCTCCGCCCCTAGTCCCACCCCTGCCCCGCCCCAGCCCCACCCACAAAAATTACCGAGGATACGTGTAGGCTAACTTCCTTGGTCAGATAATAATTAAACTGGGAACCCCAAAATCCAAACATGAAATGTACAACACTGGAGAAATAAAACTATAAAGTAATTTCCTCTTGCACTAAACAAAAACGCAAAGATGTTAGCAATACACACTTCCCAGACCAGACATATTCCAGTTAATAAATTCAAAATAAAAAGTATTTTTCTACCTTCTGTTTGGGCGTTTTATTTTTCAGTTGCAATTGCTCCAGTCACTTTCTTCTGGTTTCTTCGTGTCTTCTGCGAGCTATCCATTTGTCCTTTCTTCTCTTTCAGATGTTTTCCATTCTCTCTCTATTTCTGCTTTAACATACTGATTGTTTCCCTTTTGCTCTTTCCCCCAATTCTTTCCTTATTCCTTTATCATCCGTTTAAATTTCACCCTTCCATTCTCAAGCCCCTCTTACTCTCCCAATACCGGCCCATCATAGACTTTTCTTCCACACAAAATATTTTTTCCCCTCTCTATTCTCATTCCCCATCCATTCTAGTCCTCCCCCCAAATCAGTTCCCTTATAGTTCTAGACCCACCCAGCATCCACTCCCTTCTAGTCCCATTCTCCCATGCCCCACATCAGCCCATTTCCAGTCCTATTCCAGCTCTTCATCAGCCCATTTCCAGTGCTAGCCCTCACATCACAGGCCATTTCCAGTCCTAGCTCCCCCCCCCAATCACAGCCCATTTCCAGTCCAAGTCCCCCATCACAGCCTATTTCCAGTCCTAGGCCCCCCCACCATCACATCCCATTTGCAGTCCGAGTCCCCCCGCACCATCACAGCCCATTTGCAGTCCGAGTCCCCCCGCACCATCACAGCCCATTTGCAGTCCTAGCCCCCCTAATCACAGCCTATTTCCAGTCCAAGATCCCCCTTCCTCCACCATAGCCCATTTCCAGTCCAAGTTCCCCCCCCTCCATAGCCCTTTTCCAGTCCAGGTCCCCTCCACCCCCATCACAACCCATTTCCAGTCCATGTCCCCCCCCCCCATAACCCTTTTACAGTCCAGGTCCCCCCCCCCATCACAGCCTATTTCCAGTCCAAGTTTCCCCCCCCCCATAGCCCTTTTCTGGTCCAGGTCCCCTCCACCCCCATCACAACCCATTTCCAGTCCATGTCCCCCCCCATAACCCTTTTACAGTCCAGGTCCCCCCCCATCACAGCCTATTTCCAGTCCACGTCCCCCCCCCCCTTAGCCCTTTTCCAGTCCATGTCCCCCCATTTTTGCCTTTTACCGTCCAAGTCCCCCCCCCTTAGCCCTTTTCCCGTCCAAGTCCCCCCCCCCTTAGCCCTTTTCCAGTCCAAGTCCCCCCATTTAGACCTTTTCCAGTCCAATTCCCCCCCCCCTTAGCCCTTTTCCAGTCCAAGTCCCCCCCTTTAGCCCTTTTCCAGTCCAAGTCCCCTCCCCCTTAGCCATTTTCCATTCCTTTTCCCCCCCTTTTGCCATTTTCCTGTCCATGTCCCCCCCTTAGCCTTTTTCCAGTCCAAGTCCCCCCCTTTAGCCCTTTTCCAGTCCAGGTCCCCCACCCCCTGAGCCCTTTTCCAGTCCAAGTCCAAGTCCCCCCCCCCTTAGCCTTTTTCCAGTCCAAGTCCCCCCCCCCCTTAGCCCTTTTCCAGTCCAAGTCCCCCCCCCCCCTTAGCCCTTTTCCCGTCCAGGTCCCCCCCCCCCTTAGCCCTTTTCCAGTCCAGGTCCCCCCATCACAGCCCATGCAGTCCTTGCCTCCCCCCCCCGGACCAGCATCGCGGCTGTCTGAGGCTTCAGAGGGAGCCGGGGAAGCCCGCGCGAGGCCCCGGCTCCCTCTGAACAGCCACCAGCGAGAAGAGCCTTTACCTTCACGCTGGCGGCTGTTCCTGTGAAGCCGCGAATGCTGGGAAACGTTAAAGATTGCCCTTTAACCTTTCCCAGCATTCGCGGCTTCACAGGAACAGACGCCAGCGTGAAGGTAAAGGCTCTTCACGCTGGTGGCTGTTCAGAGGGAGCCGGGGCCTCGCGCGGGCTTCCCCGGCTCCCTCTGAAGCGGAGAAAAGCCGGTTTTTTTGCTCAGGCCGCTCCCGATTTTGCGGCCAGAGCAAAAAAACCGGCTTTTAAAGGGCCGGTTTTGCCTCTGCGCCGGCAGCCGGCCTGGCCGTGGAAAAACCGGCCAGGCCGGCTGAAAACCAGCCAGTTGGCAACCCTACTTCACCCAGGTCCGCTCTCCTGCTTTCTTGGTTAAGAGACTTGGTTAGGTAGGAAGTGACTGTCGCTGATATGGATAGTTCACTTTTGTTTAAAAGTAGTTCAGTCAGTCAAGAAAGAAAGTGAAAGGAAGGAGGAGGTAGCATCATACTAATGTGACAAGCTTTGGCTTTGGTTGTTAAGTGCCATCGAGTTCATGCCAACTCATGGTGATCCTGTGGATAGTTTTCCTAAAAACTGTGTTCGATCTTCAGTCAGGCAGCAAATTGTTGATAGAGTGCTATCCATAGCTGCTGTTGTATCCATCCATTGCATTGCCAGTCTTCCTCTTTTGCATCAACCTTCAACCTTGTCAAGCATGATGTCTTTTTCTAATGATCTTTCATACTTTGGACACACCATGTGAGGAGAGTCAAATTCTTATCATTTGAGTCTCCAAGGAAAGTGTAGGGTTGATCACCTCCAGTACTGATTGATCTATTCTTCGGGCAGTCCGTGGTATATGTAGTATTCTTCACCAGCACCATAATTCAAAGGCATCAGTTTTCTTCCTGTCTTACTTCTTCACTGTCTAACTTTTGCATCCATATGACATTATTGGAAATACCATTGCATCTCTGCACTTGAACATCTTAAATCATTCTACACGTTTTGCTTTCAGAATGATACACTGTAAGGTTGTCTGTGAAAAGGATGGCAGGATTATGAACAGCAGCCTATAACTGCAGCATGGCATGATGATGTAATTTTAATCAGTATCTACTCTGTGCTTCAGACTGGTGAGCCTCTGGAGGCTCCTAAATGTGCATCATGTAGTCTCCTGCAAGTCAACAGTGTGAGCCACTCTGGGTGCTTCCACTGATTTTAGTGACAAGGCCTGCAACCGCTCGCTGTCTTTCTGTCAATAGAAATCATTGATCATACTTGCATAGGCAGCCCACAGTGTTAAACTAGATACAGGAACCAGCTCTGCGGGTGCTGTGAGCTCTTGAACATCCACAATGCCTGATATATCTACTGCATCAACTCTTTAAATTTCTGGACCTTGTGTCAACAGAGAGGAGAGATTGAAGAGGCAGATGAGACGACAACTTGCTGATGTTGTAGGTGCTCAAGCACTCAATACCACACAGAGCTGATGGGGTCAAAGGGGAACACAGCATAAAAGTCACCAGCAGCAGTTGGTGAATTGTTGTGCGTCTCTTAGGAGGAAAGAATATAATTTCCTCCCCAAGTCTTGCTGAGTACCTTCACGTGGTGACCTCCGTTGTATAAAATCTATACTAAATCTCAGCAAGGCAACACTACAATTGATGTAGGGTAGGAAAGAAAAAGAAAAATACTTACTGGCTGCAGGTCACCCAGGATAAAAAGGTGCCCACCTGTAGCCTACGCACTAGGGCTAACGATGGAGGTAGTGATAGCGCAGACTCTGCACATGTGGGTAACATCCCTGCCATGGATAAGGGGCATGGTGAGCATTATTCATAGACCCACTGTAGCAGAAGATAAACTACAGAAATGAATGAAAAAGTTAAGAGGATTAACTACAGCTAAGTGGACTTCTGCTGCTAAAGAGGAGATAATGTACTACTAATTTTATGCTACAAAACCAATATTTAACTCAAGAGGGGTGTACAAAGAGAATCCGCCAAAAACTGGAAGGAAGAGGAAAATTTCCACAAGAGAAACTGCAAAAAGCAACGGATGCAAACATAAGATCAAAGTAAAGATGTATGTGAATGATAACATCTTGGGCTTCAGTGGAAAATGAAATACAGGGAGGAGGAGGAGACCTAGGTGGGAGTACTAGAAGAAAGTTTCCAAGCACATCTTGACAAACTACCCATACATGTTACATCTTATGAATGCCAAAAGGAAGCTCTCTTTGGCACGACGCAAGTACTACGCCAAACATTAGCAGTGAATTTGAGAAACTGAGATCATAGGCCACATATCCTGGCTTAGAAGTGAGGTTTATGACTGTCAGGATATGTGCAAAACTAACCCATTTGGAGAAATTGCCCCGAGCTGGTGTCACTTGATCATTTTCCTTCCTCTCTACTGCACTGATTGTTTCGGGTTTTCAACATGAATTCTGAAAAACTCTGAAGGAAGAATGTAGCATTTGTCTCTTTAATGTACCATGCGTCAGGTGTACAAGAAGCACTTTTGGTAGCAGTCCCGCTTCTGAATCAGAGATGCTGAAGATAGATAAAAGCCATTTGGTCTCATGCAGGCCTGGGGGTTTCTTGTCTAATTTCCATTTGCAAACCTGCTCTAACCTTACCAAGACTATTGAAGCTTTCTCTAATATTAAGCTATAGCTGTGGTTAGTAAGAAATGAACAGAAAGCATACATTGCAGTGGTTCACTAAATTTAATTTTACATTCATAAACCACCTTTCTAGATCATTATGTTGGACAGTGCATTAGGGGGTAATTTTATAAGGCATGTGGCTTTAGTTTCCATTTATTTGTGATGGGTGCATTTAATAATTTGTCTTTATTGTGTGCATTGCATAGTACATAGTAAAAGCTAGCAGAAGAAGACCATCCAGTCTCCAACAAGTTGAAAAGTGTATGCTTTAATCATTTCACAAGGGTGTGTTTCACTAACAGAGTGCATAGCTAGGGTAGGAGTGATTTAGTGGGCTGGAACAGCTAACGCTGAGTGGATGGGAAGGTTATAAGTAGAAATGGGGGTCGAGTGAATGAGTAGATACAGATATTTTGAGAGGTGTGGTTTGGGAGGGGGAGGGAAGACCTGAGTGTCAGAAGGCGATGAAGCGACTGAGTGTAGGGGGTTTGGGGGAGGGGGTGGATGCAGGGATTATGAGTAGCAGAGTGAGCCAATGAGGTTATTATCAAAACCAGAGAGGCTGAGTAAGTGGTTGAGGAGGGGGGTGGTAGCAAGTAGCAGAAGGGCAGTGTGGCTAGAGAGTGACTAGTAGCAGAGGGGATGGATGAGCAAGTGAATGGATGGGGGGAGGGGGAGGTGCTTGTGAGTGTAATGAGCAATGCCAGGACGTATGAGTGAATGGGGAGTGAATTAGGGGGTAATCTGATAATGCAGCAAGGAGGGATGAGTACAGGGGGGGGGGGGAGGATAGGGAATAGCAGTTCCAGGGTGGTACTTGGCTCTTTAGGGACCCTTTTACTTGTTCAGCAGGGGGGGGGGCTTGAGGGGTCTGGAGGCTGAGCGTCTACTGGTCGAGGTTAATGGTATTGCTGCTGCTGTATTTGCAGCAAAGGAGGTTGAAAGAGGGGGAGGTGAGTGAGAGCAGAGGGAAGGAGGTGTGTCATGTGATTTTAGTTCTTATTTCTGGGAGAGGGGGACATGGCAGCTCAAGCTGTAGGAATAGCCTTGTGGTTAGAGCATTGGGTTGAGAGCCAGGAAAGCTAGGGTTCAAATCCTGCATTTCCCACTGACGCTTCTCGGCTAAGTCACTTCACCCTCCATTGCTTCAGGTACGAGATTTGTGCCGTAAGCCCTCTTGGGCACAGACCTGAATGCAGCTTGCCTTGAGCTCAGGATGGGAAAGGTTAACAGACCTAAAATCCAAATGAACTTGCCATGAACCTACATTTGGAAAGGAGAGCCCTGGTAGGTACCGCAGAGCCGTTCTATGAGTGACAGGGCTCTGAAACACTCGGCATATTCCCCTCACTTTATGCAGTTGAGTGGTTCAATATGGGACACTACTACAATTCATCATAGGTCCCTCAGAACATTTCCAAATGTGGAGAGGAGAGTTTGCTGCTGACCACTCTGCAATTGTCGCTAGCATAAATGCTGGAGATAACACATGATATATCCCTTTAGAAATACCAAGGAAGTGACAACCTTCCTCAGAGTACCTCAGAGTCATTTATTTCGCTATAGTCGGGGAAAGTGGCCAGCCCTGTACTCAGTTCAGAGAGGGCATAGTATAATGTGACCCGCAAGTGGGATAAATGCCAGACTCGTCTGCACCTGCTTGGAAGAGTTAGGTTTTCATGTAGACATGGAAATATGGCCCTGATAGAACTCTTCATAAGCTGGATTTAAAAAAAAAAGCGGCACAGTGTACAGCTGCTGTAATACCACTGGCAATTTTATATCACAAATTCCATGTAAAAAGGTTTATGCTTAATCCTACGTCATAGCACATGTTCCTTTTATAAGTTTCTTGTTCAATGTAAACTGCTTTGATTCATAGATAAGGCGGTATATAAGAATGAATAAATAAATAAATGCAATTCAAAGATTTTTAATTTTTTGCATTTAAATATGTGTGTGTGTTTGTGTATAATTTTTATTTTACTTTTTTTGCCCCTGGGTGTTCTTGGCAAGGTGTGACCGGAAGTAGATTGCCAGGCCTTTTCTTCTGAGGCCGTGGAGGGTAAAGTGGCAGAGGCAGTGCCAGTGGGAATCGAACCCAGATTTCTTGCTATTGCTCTAACCACTAGGCTACTCCACCATTCCAAGATATTTATTTACTATAGATTTTTGTTTAGTGATACAGTAGAATGAACACTGTAGTGATGCTATGGATGGTCATGCAGATGAAATATATTGTTTTTTTTAAATTTTATTTTATGTAGTTACAGAATGGATGTAATAAAACAATGGGCTTGACATTCAAATCCCTTATCTGATCTGCATGAGTTGCTGATCGCGTAAGTGATTTTCCATAAAAACTCCCAGCACTTGTACGGATGAGCTTTGGTCATAAGGTCACTATAGCAATAATTTTATAAATTGTTTTCCATGTGCAAAGCACGTTCTGCATGTTCTAAAACTGTGTGCAGATGTACCTAATACTAGGCAGGCGTGCAAAACATTTTTGCTTGTTTTACACAGTCTGCGCATAAGTGTTCCCAGGGGTCTAGTTTGCTATGGGGTAGATGCCAAGCCACATTTAGTGGGGATGAACGTCCGATTCAGACGTCCATCCCCGCTAAATACCCAGGACCATATTCCTTGCCCAAAACTCCCCACACGACATAGATGTGCAGGGAGCTCTGGATAGGGGCGGGCAGGGGCGGTGACGAGGAGGAGAGAGGGCACGCTGGGGGCAGGGGTGCACCGGGTCAGGATAGACATGGGACTTATTCCATCTCGGAGGTTGAATAAGTCCCCTGGACGTCAGAGGACGATGGCAGTGCTGTGGCACGGAGGAAAGGTGAGGGGTGCAGGGGATTCCCCGCAGCCCGACCCTGGCCATGGAAGGCCTGATCGGGGGTCAGGCTGCGTGGAAAGAGAGGTTTGGCGGGCAGCCAGTGATTGCAGCTCCTGCATGGAGCTATGATGGTATGGCAGTGGGTTGCCATGCCATTGCTACTCCATGCAGGAGCCCAGCTGAGTTAGCTGGGCAGTGTGCCAGACGTCCGGGAGCCCAGAATCAGGGCCCGGACTGAACATCCAGGCCAGTTGCACCCGATTCTGATCCCGCGGGGACGTCTAGCCCCCGTGAGATCAGAATCGGGTGCAACTCCTGGCCATCCCGATTTTGAACGCCTGGACGGGCCAGGCACATATAGCACAGAATTGGCCTCTGTGTGTCCATTTTATAAACCATCTGTGTACATGCATAGAGTGAATGTACATGTTTGCGCGTTCTTTTGAACAGGTGCATATTTATGCGAGAATTTGTGAGCTACTGGGGGCCCTTGTATGAGCCTTTTTAATGAAGACACACAAGCACCTATGTTGCCTTCATGAAATAGGCACATTTTGGGGGATTTTATTGAGGTTCCCTTTATCAAATTACCCCCAAAAGGCCACAATTTATCCATCCAGTGAGGCAGGATTTGGGGTGAGCTGGGGGCAGATAGTGGGCAGAGCGCAAGCAGAGTTGCAACATAGGCACAAACATTGACACCTGCTCCCAAACAGGTTTAACGTCGCTGGTTTTGCTTTAGGTGCGATTTTTGCAGTTTGTGCTGAGACCCATATAAAATAGACTTGGCATGTCTCTTTGGCTGATGTGCTATAAAATTAGTCTCTATGGCCCGATATTAAGAAGAAAACAAACAAAAAACAAGAGAGCATTCTTAAATTTGGGCCCTATCTTCAGCCATACTTAGGCGCCTAAGTTTTTTCAGCTGAAAATTCATCCTAATTCAGGAACTTAAAATTTATGCTCATAAATTTAGGCCTGCCATTCATTTGCTTAGAATTATAAACCTCATTTACATGCCTGGTGCTGAAAAGCTATGCTAAGCTCCTAAATTCTTTTCCCCTCCCTAAATCTGCCCCCGTTGCCACCCACGTTTTGTGCTTCTAAATTTAGGAGTTTAGTGAAATTTTAAGAGAGAATTTAGGCACGCAGCCCTAGTAAATTTTCAAAGAAGCCAATTTAGGAGCATAACTCTCAAAGTTAGAAGCATAAATCCTCTGGATATCAGGCCCTATATGTATAACGTTTGAATTTATCTCCGGTCACAGAAATGGCACGAGCAACTATGCAGATAACTTCATGTGAATAACTTATGCTGACATTTTCAGCATTCTGCTTCCAACACATAGCCTGGCTAAAATTATGCATACATTTTTATGGATAAATAAAACATAATTTTCTGTATTCAAGGACTGGTTTGAATATTAACCTTATTTTTAAAGTGAATAAAAGCAGGGATTAACAAAAATGAGAATGTAGACTATGCAATTGGAGGAACGGTCAGTAAGTTGATGTCTGTAGCAATTAACATTAAATTCTGAAAGTCATTTTTAAAGCATCCTTGTGCATTAGCACAACCAACAAATGGTCTGTAAGTAAAGCCGGCGTTACACTATAAAGCAGCTGTTCATTGGTGTCGGGCTCCTCTCCAACTGGCTTCTATTGGAGGAGGAGGAGGAGGAGGATGAAGGCTGTTTTCGGTGCGTACACAGCCGGTATCTGTCCTAGCTGGAAGATGTTGTGACTGAAGTGGATCAGCTCTCACATGAATCTGCATTTCACACATCTGCAGAAGAAAACAGCTAAAGGGTTAGACTAGCAGGCTGGGACCCTGAGTCTTCTGCTGCTGCCATTTACCGTGACTTTCACCAACTCGCCTTATAGCCCCTTGCCTAAGATATCCGTTTGGCGTGCAGGCTCTTTGGGGGGATAGTGTTAGCAGGACTGGCCCAACCATTAGGCAAACTAGGCAGTCACCTAGGTGACAACGTCTGGGGGATGGCAAAGAGCAGGGCATTCAAAGTTAAACATCCAGGGTGTGTGTGTGTGTGTGTGTAGCTTTGCCTAGGGCGCCAACACCTTGATCTAACTCTGAGGCTGGCCCCGAGTGGCAGGTTTGTTGTACCTATATGTAATTTGTTTTTTGTGTAGTGCACAGGTTAGGGTGCCATCAACCTCTCAAACCCTCCTGGATCCTTTACAATCTGGCTTTCGTTCTTTGCATTCTACTGAAATGGCTCTTGCCAAAATCTCCATCAACCTGTTCCCGGCTAAATCCAAGGGCCTTTACTCGATCCTCATCCTTCTTGACCTTTCTGCTGCTTTTGACACTGACCTCAGCCTTCTCCTCGATCCTTTATCCTCACTTGGTTTTAAGGGCTCTGTGCTATTCTGGTGCTCTTCTTATCTCTCCCACTGCTCTTTCAGTGTTTGTTCTGGTGGATCCTCTTCTGCTGCTACCCTGCTCTCAGTTTGTGTACCCCAAGGATCTGTCTTGTGTTCACGCCTTTTCTCTCTCTATACCCAGTCCCTTGGAGCGCTCATCTCTTCCCATGGCTTTCAGTACCATCTTTATGCTGTTGACTCCCAGATCTACCTCGCTACACCTGAAATCTCTCCGGCAATCCAGACCCGGATATCTGCCTGCCTTTCTGACATTGCTACTTGGATGTTTCAACGCCTCTTGAAATTGAACATGGCCAAAACTTTATTTTTCCTCCTAAACCCTCCTCTCCCCTTCCTCTTTTCTCAGTCTCTGTGGACAACTCTCTATTTCTCTTTGTTTTCCTCTGCTCACAACCTTGCGTACGTCTTGTAGTGCTATACAAATGTTCAGTAGTAGTAAATAGAGAAAGAATTATATCTGTAAAGATAAGCGATATTAAATCCACTTAAGGTCAGATTTTCATGCCTTTGGGAATGGCAACATTTTAAACTATTAACCCCAACTAACATCTTTGTTAGTGATATTGTGGAAGGGCTGTCAGGTAAGGTTTGCATCTTTGCGGATGATGCCAAAATTTCCATTTGAGTAGACACCCAGGAAGGTGTAGATAACATGAGGACACATCTAGCTAAGCTTTGAAGAATGGTCAAGAATTTGGCAGCTGAGATTTAATGCTAAAAAGTGCAGGGTCGTGCATTTGGGCTGCAAAAATCCAAAGGAGCAGTTTAGTGTAGGGGGCAAAATACTTCTGTCCACGAAAGAAGAGCAGGACCTGGATATAATTGTTTCTGATCTTATGGTGGCTAGATAGGTAGAAAAGGTGACCGTGAAAACCAGAAGGATGTTTGGGTGCATAGGGAGAGGAATGGGCAGCAGAAAAAAGGAGGTGCCTCTGTATAAGTCTCTGGTGCGACCTCATTTAGAGGACTGTGTGCAATTCTGTAGACCGCACCTTCAAAAGGATATAAACAGGATGGAGTTGGTGGCTACTAAAATGGTTAGTGGTCTTCATTATAAAGCATATGAGCCTATGAGAACAGACTTAAAGATCTTAATTTGTATAGATTAGAGGAAAGACGGGATAGAGGAGATATGATAGAGACGTTTAAAGACCTCTATGGCATACAGAAAGCAAGCTCTGCTACGAGGGGACATAGGATGATGGTGAAAGGGGATAGACTCAGGAGTAATATGTGGAAATATTTCTTTATGGAAAGGGTGTAGATGTATAGAATTGTCTCCCAGTGGAGGTAGTAGAGGCAAGGACAGTATCTAAATTCAAAAAAGCATGGGACAAAAACAGAAAATCTCTAAAGGAAAAGAGGGGACGTTAGTATTTGATATGGAAGGGCTGTTGGGTAAAGTTTGCCTTTTTGTGGATGAACTATCTGACTATATCCAGGCTATAAGTGATCTTGTAGACTTTTGGAAATGACTGAAAACGAATCTCTTCGGGGAACATTTTGGTGGAACTATTACATAATACTGGACCATACTAGTGCACTAATCTATCCCCACCCCTCCATTCCCCCAATCACGCCCATATCCTCTCCTCCCTGTTCAATGCAGGTACGTACAGTACCCCTACCAAAGGTTTCACTCTTCTGAATTGTTTATATTCTGGTTTGCTCATGTTAAGTTAAATCTAGTTAACGTACATGGAGCAGAGTAGGTAAACTTAAGTTAAACTGTTACCTGTAATCCGCCTTGACACTCTGAAAAGGCAATCTATAAAACCAGCTAAATACCTAAATAGACCATGTGGTCTTTTCCTGCCATCATGTTTCTCTGTTTCTATCGTTATTATTTAGATTATGGTCTTGTGCCCTAAGGCAGCAACACTGATGCAAAACATATAAAGAAGCTTATGCTGAGGAATGTTTGGTTTTCCAAAAATTATTGCTACATACAGAATCAAAAAATCCCTTCTGCCTACTGTATAGTGCTCAAACAACTTTACACAGCACAATGATTCTCATTATACAGTCAACATTTCAGTTCTAATTCAATTTTTTAAAAATCTTTTCATAAAATTATAATGGAAGGAAAAAGACCTCGGGTAGGAGCCAGCTGTGACAATAGCTTATTATCTTCTCAACATTATAGGTCCATAAAAAACCCTTGTGTAAATGTGTACGCACACTCTATAAAATACATGCATGCATGCATAAACTATAGGTGTACACTGCCTCTGTTCCATCCAAAATATACCCCCAGGAAAAGATCTACATGCAGCTCATGTAAAAGTAGGTACACCTTTTCCATGTGTGTATTCTTTACCCATGTTTGCAGGCACACATTTTAAAAACCCTTTCCCATGTGTAAGCAAACTTTACATGCAGAAAAGGCTTTCTAAACTATTCCCTATGTGTTGGTGCACCTGCTTTGCTTTCTTGAGCAATTTGAAGGGAGTGCCCTTGAGTGCATAAAAGGCTTTTCTACACACTCGAGTCCCTTAGAAAACTACCAGGTAAGTGCAGGGAGAGACTGGCTCAGTGACTAGAGGAGTGGTCTGAGAACCAGGGAAACCAGGGTTCAAATTCACTTTCCGCCACCGACATCCCTTTACCTTGGGCAAATCATTTTACCTTCAGCTTAGACTGTAAGCTTCTTAAGGGAAGGGCTTACTGTACTGCAATACTAATCATACTGTAAGTCACCTTGAGCGTTCATTAAAAATGCTGGTTAAAAAGCCAAATAAAGGTGCCGTGTCCATGTGACTGCCACTGTGCTCCTATGTGGCTGTATGTTCATAAACCACCATGTGACTGGAATCTCCAGCATTCTTTCCATACATCAAAAAGAGAATCTCCCCTAATTGCTGACTAAGTTTCCATCCACTAGAGGGGTCTCCTCACATAGCTCTACCCCAACCAGAGTTCCCTCAGTGCACCGCAGTGCAACTCTAGAAACATGCCAAGCTTGATTGAACATTCTTGTTGAAGATTTCACTCGCAGAACAAGGAAATTTACTAAGCAGAATACATGCTAGTTAAGATATAGGTAAAAATAAGAAATAGCGTGGTTTTAGCTGAAATCAGACATATTTTAATGAGCCTTGGTTCTCGGTCTTTCTCTTGCTTCCCATTTAGTTTCCCGCAATCACATTTTGCCACAATCCACTCTCATTGATGTTCCAACCATCCTGACCACAAGCTCACTTACTTGCCTGTGTCCTGCACCCCCAAGGTTGCAAATGCCCATTTGAAGCTGTTTTCAAGTTGTAAGAGGACAGGCATAGGAAAACGTACAAAGCAAGTAAAACCACAAAACAAAGATCGGTCCGATTTACTTATAACAACCAAGACCAAAAATATAGGGTGTGATATTCAAATGGGTTTATGCGGTTTGCAGGACCTGCAAATTGCGTAAATCCTAAGACCCCAATATTTAGTGACACTAATCAGCTAGTGCCGATGAATATTCATCCCTACAGACCATCTTGACACAAGCCAGAGCGATCTATGGGTGGGGCTGGAATGGTACCAGCACTTGACTAACTTTGAGGGTTTTTCTGAATATAGGTGCTGACTTGGATAGTCAGCAGCAAAACCATATATATTCAGTGCTGGTGCTGAATATTTTGTTTCAGTTTTGCCCATGGTGATCTGATGCTGTAGAAACACTGACCACTGCGGAGCTCAATATTGAGGTCACAGTATCTTCCCCTAGGAAAAGAAATATGTTATACAGTTGAGTACATGTGCTCATGCTGTGCATTCCTATAAACAATACAGAAATGGGTTATACACTTAGGGAAGAACAACCCAAACTACAGTTCCACAATGCAAGATTCCACATTAGGAACCATCACTCAGGGAAAGGATTTAGGCTTCATCATGGATAATACAAGAAACCCTCCGCCCAGTGGCGGTCAAGAGAGCAAATAGAATGTTGGGAATCATAATGGAGAATAAAACAAAGGATATTATAATGCCTCTGTATTGTTTCGTGGTTTGACCGCACCTTGAATATTGTGTGCAATTCTGGTCGCTATATCTTAAAAAGGATGTAGCGTTATTAGAAAAGGTACAGAGAAGAGCCACCAAAATGGTAAAGGGGATGGAAGGATACGCCTATGAAGAGAGCTTAGGGCTCTTTAACTTGGAAAAGAGACTGCTGAGGGGAGATATGATAGAGATCTATAAATTAATGAACGGAGTGGAACGGGTAAACGTAGATCGATTCTTTACGTTATCAGAATATAGAAAGACTAGGGGACATGCAATGAAGCTACAGGGTAACCTATTTAAGACGAATAGAAAATATTTTTTTTCACTCAGTGTAATCAAACTCCGGAATTTGCTACCAGAGATTGTAGTAAAAGTTGTTAGTGTAGCTGCATTTAAAAAAGATTTGGACAAGTTCCTGGAGGAAAGTGCATTCCCATTATTAAAGAGGACCTGGGAAATCCACTGCTTACCCTGGGACAAGCATTGTGGAACCTGTGTAGCTTTTTAGGAACCTACCAGGTCCTTGTGACCTGGATTGGCCACTGTTGGAAACAGGATACTGGGCTTGATGGACCTTGGTCTGACCCAGTAAGACATTTCTTATGTTTTTATGATTATTCAAAGGAAACTTTGCAGCATTATCCTGGGATTTTCAGCAGCACTATATGGACAGTAGTGCTGAAAATCTTTACAGGCTGCCTTAGACTATTCAGAGTGCTGGGGAGAAGTGTAGACAGAACACCGGAGCTATCCAGAGAGCAGCGATATTTAGTCCACACTTCCTATAACTGTCCCAATAAATTATCCAGTCTGGACAGCTCTGGCTCTGACCGCTCTACAAGTGTGTTTAGTGCCATTTGGTATCTGGATAGCAATGTTGCATATATGATTTTTAACCATCATAGCTGGCGTTTAACCCCCCCCCCCTTACTGACCATGATTGTTAAATATCAGGCTGAAAGTGTTTTTTCTTTTGTTTTTACTAGACAGTCAATTAATTTTGTGGAAATAATTATCCTGTCAAATCTTTGCTTATGCGTTCATACGTTATTTGATGCTTGGTCTTTTTAGTTGTAATTGCAGTATATCAAATAAATAAATAATGCCTTTCTAACGCCTGAGGTCATTGAAGACTGCTATTCTTTAGAAACATGACAGCAGAAAAAGACCACATGCCCTTCCATATCAACTACAGTAGTCTCCTTTTTTCCTTTAGAGGTCTTCTGTGTTTGTCTCATGCTTTTTTTGAATTCAGATACTGTCCTCATCTCTACTGATTCCACTGGGAGACTATTCCATTCATCTACCACTTTTTGTAAAGAAAGATTTCCGCATATTACTCCTGAATCTATGTCCTATGTCCCCTCCTAGCAGAGCTTGCTTTCAGTCGAAAGAGGCTCTCCTCTCGTGCATTTATTTTATTTATTTATTTATTTAGCTATTTCTTCTATACCGCCCCTTCCAGAGATCAGGGGCGGTTTACATGGAACAAGTAAACAAATTTGTATACTAATGTATACATTACATGAAACAGAGATTTTTTTTAACTTTATACAGATAATAGTTGTTAACAGAGATTTATAACATTGTAACTTTATACAAATAACTGTGCATTAATTGTCAAAACTATTTACATTTTATATACATTAATAAGTTTCTGTATCGTAGTGTTGATCTAGTGTTGATCAGAGTTTTTTCTATCTTTTTATAGGTAGTCAGAGTTTCTACCTTTTATATGTGTGTGTGTGTGGAGGAATTTATTTCCTTTTTTCATCTCTTGGGAGTATTTTGGGGTGTATGTGGTGGGTGTATGTGGTGGGTGTATGTGTGTGGGTAGTTGAGTGTGGTTTTAGGGCTTTGTGTTTGAGTGTTTGGGGATGGTGTGTGGTTGGACTTGGGGGTCTGGGATTTCATAGTGTTCGGAGAAAAGGTATGTCTTGAGTTCCTTTCTAAATTGGGTGAGGTCTTTTATGATCCGAAGGTTTATTGGGAGATTATTCCAGAGCATGGGGGCAGTGAATGAGAAGGCTCTGGTGCTGGTGGATTTTTTAGTTTTTTTGAATGAGTTTGGTATTTCAAGTGAGTGTGTTGCGTTTAGTCTGCGTGTTCTTGATTCTGATGGGGCATGTAATAGCATGGATAGATATGATGGGGCGATGTTGTTCAGGAGCTTGAATGTGATTAGGAGGATTTTATATCTGATTCTGCTGTTTATAGGGAGCCAATGCAGTTCCAGCATTATTGGGGTTACGTGGTCTACTAGGCGGGCTTTTGTGACTACTTTGGCACAGATGTTCTGGGCTCTTTGAAGTAGGTATGTACTTTTTTGTGGTAGGCCAATTAAGAGACTATTACAATAGTCAAAGTGTGGGGTGATGAGTGTGTTAACAACTGATCTAAAGTCATGGGTGTCAAGAAGGGGTCTTAGATGTTGTATGGTTTTGAGTTTGTAGAATATGGTTTTTACCGTCTGTTTTATATGTGGTAGCATGGTGAGTGTATGGTCTATTATTACCCCTAGGTATTTTACCTCTTTTTGACGGGTATAGTTGTATTTATGATTGAGATTGATGTTGGATAGATGTCCTCAGTCACGGGTGATCTTGTTACGAACATTGCCTCAGTTTTTTGAGGTTGATGCTAAGGTAGTTAGATTCCATCCAGGAGGTGGTCTCCACCATGCATTTTTATAGGGCATCGTAGGTAGGATTTTTGGTGGATATGGGGAGAGCAAGCATGATGTCATCAGCATAGATAAAGTGACTAATTTTGTGTTTTCTGAATATTTTTGTAATGGGTTGGAGGTACAGGTTGAAAAGGAGGGCAGAAAGGGCGGATCCCTGGGGTATTCCTTGTCCTTGGGGGAAGGTTTCTGACACTTCCTGGTCTATTTGAACACGTATTAGTCTGTTTGTGATGTAAGACTTAAACCAATTGAGTACTGTCCCACCTATTCCTAGATTTTCTAGTCTATTGATCAAAGTAAGGTGGTTGATGTTGTCAAAGGCGGCAGAGATGTCTATGAAGAGGAGTAGGAAGCCTTGACTGCTATCATCTGTGCCTTTGATGAGGAAGTCTATCAGTGTAGTTAGAAGGGTTTCTACACCGTGATAGGGGCGGAAGCCAAACTGGTGAGAGTCTAAGGGTTTGTGTTCATCGATATGGTCTTGTAATTGTAATTGGATGTTTTTTTCTATTATTTTAGCTATAAATGGAATGCTGGCTATCGGTCGGTAAGAGTTTGGGTCTTTTGGGTCAAGTTTATTGTTTTTTATTATTGGTCGAAGCGTTGTGAGTTTTAGGGCGTTGGGCATGATGCCCTGGACAAGGGATTGGTTCACCATTTGTTGGATGTTTTCAGCGAGTTCTTCCTTTATGCCACGGAAGTATTTAAATGTCTCTAACATATACATATTAAGATCTTTAGTCTGTCCTCATATGCTTTATAACAAAGTCCATTAACCATTTTAGTAGCCACCCTCTGCACAGACTTCATCTTATTTATATCTTTTTGAAGATGTCTCCAGAATTGCACACAATACTCCAAATGAGGTCACACCAGAGACTTTTATACAGAGGCACTATCACGTTCTTTTTTCTGTTGGCCATTCCTGTCCCTATGCATCCAAGCATCCTACTGGCTTTTCATCATTGCCTTTTCTACCTGTTTAGCCACTTTAAGATCATTGGAAATTATCATACCCAGGCCCCATTCTTCTTTTATGGACAGAAGTACTTCACCCCCTACACTGTACTGCTCCCTTGGATTTTTGCAGCCTAAATGCATGATCCTGCATTTGTTTTAGCATTAAATCTCAGCTGCCAAATTCTTGACCATTCTTCAAGCTTAGCTAGATCTGTCCTCTTGTTATCTGTTTCCTGGATATCTACTCTATATTGCAGATTTTGGTATCTTCCGCAAATGGCAAACCTTACCAGATAGCCCTTCCGCAATATCACTAACAAAAATGTTAGGAAGAATTGGATCAAGGACAGATCCCTGTGGCACACCACTGGTAACTTCCTTCTCCTTAGAGTGAGCTCCATTTACCTGGACCCTTTGCTGCCTCCCACTCAGCCAATTTCTAACCCAATTTGTCCTTGGGGACTATCCCTAGGGTGCTCAGCTTGTTTACAACTCACCTGTGCGGAACGGTGTCAAAGACTTTACTGAAATCTAAATACACCACTTCTAGGGCTCTCCCTCAGTTCCTAGTCACTCAGTCAAAAAAGTCAATCAGATTTGTCTGACAAGACCTGCCTCTGGTAAACCCATGCTGCCTCCGATCCTGCATTCCATTGGACTCCAGAAACCTCACTATCCTCCCTTTTAGCAATGTTTCCAATAGTTTACTCACCATAGTAGTTAGTCTACCATGACTGTAGTTTTCAACCTCATTCTTACTTCCGCTTTTGTGTAAAGGAACCATGTATGATTTTCTCTAGTCGTCTGGGACTACTCGCGACTCTAAAGAACCATTTGAAAAGGTCAGTCAGTGGAGCTGCTTAGAACATCCACAAGTTCCTTAATATTCTTGAATGTATCCCATCTGGTCCCATCGCTTTGTTTATTTTTAGTTTAGCTAGTTCCTCAGGAATGAGTTCCTCTTTACTGAATAAAGGATCATTAGTCTATTTTCCAAAGGAAAGGCTTATATGATCAGGGTTGCAGAGGAGAATAGAATAACAAGGCTGCTCCCTAATAGTTTTTGTCTTTGAACGGTCTATGCCAGATTTCCTGAACATGTTAGGGGGCATATGAGGACTCTTCCAGGGAGAGGTATCTTGTAGATCTAAGCACAGCCTTTAAAGCAGTCTCGGTAGGTTCTGCATACCTCTTGTTTTCCTTTCACATTGTAATTTTTCTGAGTTCTGTTTCTTCCCTGTGTGGGGTGGTCTTTATGAGAGTCTTTTCGTTTGCATTTTAATGCACAACAGGTTTTGACTGAATCAAGACAATGAACCGTTAACATTGTATCCGCACACTCCTGTCTTCCTTTCACATGGCAATTTTTCCTTGAAGGGTCAAAGCTCAAAGCAGAAAAAGAGGCTTGTACAGAGGTGATAGGTTGCTGGCTATCATGTGCTGATTAGGAATGCACGGTTTCAACATTCCTGCTGGGTAAGGTGCTGACTCACTGAGAGAATAGGAAATTCACTCTGAGCTGGCAAACCCTTTCAACCAGGAAGAATATTGGTAGCAAGAATGTGCTGAGAAATTTATCCAGAAAACGAAAGAATGGAAGCAAGGTAGGATAATGGACTAATGTTCGGAAAGGAAAGCAACCCCGAATAGGATTATTACCTAAAAGTAAGCGAGGCACAAACCTTTTGCGTTACATAAATAGAAGTGTTCTGCATGTGGTAATTTAGCTTGTGTTACAAAAAATATATTAGGACAAATTTAGGGAATTTGCAAGTCTAACCACAGAAATTTTCTTCTCTGTGTAGTTATGGGCACGCTTCGGAATTTCATAGAACGGAGGTTGCCCTGTTTTGTATTTCACTCATTGCCTTTACATGACTTACTGTAAAATAAAAGCATCAAATCAAATGTAAACACGAGCAGGGTAAAGGTTTCTAAAGGGCTTCACTCATTTTTTGCACGTCTGATGAAAGCTCATGATTAGCGTTAAATACAATTTTATAAATGATAGCTATTCCCTTTCATGTCACCTCAATCTGGGAATTGAAAATAGTTGATAAAATAAAATAGGACAGATGTAAGCTTCCACCAAAACTAGGCAAAAATAGTGCCTCCCTCTCCCAACACAAACACCCCTTATTAAGTTTGAATATTTTGAAACCGTGCAGCTTTGGCCCAAGGGTTTAATTTCCAGTGGCCTTTGGTAGGGAAAAACAATTCCACAGAAAAAATCCTGTAAGGAAAAATTTACGCAAAAAAGCGTTGCAAGACTTTGCTGAATTCTTAAAAGTAGCCGTTGTGGCGAAAGTCATAGAGGTACCATTTATAAAAAATGTTTAGTGTATCTTTTCCTTATGTTTCAGTAACCTTCATTTTCTGAGCGGTCTTGTAATCTTTGGATGTAACTTAACTAATTCTGCATGAATAGTTTTGAAAATGACTTGTCTATGTGCATATTTCTGATATGATAATACTGAAACTAATGATGTCCGTACCACTGTATTCTATAATATACCTTATTCATTTTTATTAACCCAATGAGTTTTAGGCTCATGTACATATGTGACTACATATTTTTTTATCTGGAATAAAATAAATATTCTGTCCTGTCCAGTTTTCTCCTTCTGTCTTAGATACTTATTTAACACCTTGTGTAGCGATCCATCACGTAACATTTTAGCATATAAAAATGTCAGCGAGCATATTTAGCAATGGCGGCCAGCACTGTTAAAGCAGCTGGTTGTTGCCACTTTAACATAAAACCAGATGTTCAGTGCTGGGCCATATCCGATGATTGGTATTGAATATCCAGTTTGCCTAGATAGTGTTTTAGCTAGTCGGTCAGCAGAGATTGTTCAGCTGCTGGTCGGAGAGCTAAAGTGTCTAAAGTTAAGACGGCCTTATTTCTGTCATAACTTCAGGCATTTTTAGTTAGCCAGTCAGTGGCAATATTGAGCTGATAACTAGCTGACTAATGTTGCTGCCCTTGTTCGACTTCTAGAATTCACAAACGCTAACCAGTTAGCACTGGGGCATATAATCGGGTAAAATGCTGGTGAGTGGCATTTACGTGGTTAGCAGATCTGCACACAGTGTAAATGCCTTCAAATGCATGTTTAAAATCCTCTATAAAATGGTATCACACTTAGATCTGCGAGTAGAATATTCTAGAGCCTTGCCTTATGGATTGTAAAAACGTGTGCAAATTTATCCTGAAATCATGCGTTTCTAACCTTATCTTCTATCTTTAATAGTACGTTGGATAAATTTGTGTGTGTTCCTTTAAATATTTTTACAGTTCGTTTATATGATAGCAGCCTTTTCTTTTCCTCTGGAAAGTATCCCATGAAAGGTGTAGGTTTGTGTATGTGTGCTAATGTCTTGTCCGCATTTGGCAGCTTGAACTCTAGCGGTAGTACTATGAGATTCCTGCTGGAGGTCAGAGCAGTCATTTTGAACCTGGGACTTAGAGCAATGCTCAGTCACTCCTGCCTTATCCTGTTCCCCATTAGACACCAGGGACACTGGTAGGACCCTGAGAAGGGTGCGTGTGCGTTTTGGAGTTGGGGGAGTCTGGTGTGGGGACTGCGGGTGGAGGCAGTTACTGTTAGTTGTTGGGGAAGTTATCAGTGGGATCAGGGGTTGATGTTGATGCACCTATTGCACAGCCGATTCAAGCAGCTGCACTAATTGCACAAGTGACGTTGCACGCTACAGTTCTATGCGCTACACGCCCACTCTCTGCCTTGTCCCTGCCCTTAGCGCATGCCGTCATTCAGCTCACTAAGTTACTGTTGGTGTGAGCTAACAGTGCATACTAATTCACAAGCTACTTGCTTAGTGCACTTTTAAGTGATCAAAGTGAATTATAAAATTGTGAAGACATCTCAATGTATAATTACATTATCACTGCACTATCAGAAAAGCTCACCGATGATGTGAAGATCAGCTCGTTTGATAAATGATTGGGGAGAAATGGGGCTCATACTCTGATTCAACAGAGTTCCCTTTTTCTTATAAATATATCACTTATCTTGGTCCTGATACAGAATTATGTTGTCTATTTGAAACGCAACTGTCGTGGTTGGCTGTAAGGATAGTGCAATGACAATGCAATTTTATACACAGAGTGAGATGTCTTCACGATTTTATAATTCACTTTGATCACTTAAAAGAATAAAAGAACTAATACGCTAAGAGCAGCTAATACATAGCAGCTTTGAAAATGAACTAGTCTGACAAAAAAATTGATCCTTTAAGTGAATCATTCTACTATACAGGATTTAGTTGTTGTCACTAGTGGGATTTTATTCCTGTACGGATTCAAATAAGGGACGTTATCTGCATGCATAGCTAATTTTTGCAAGAAAGTTTTCATGGGTTGCCATGATTGGAACCTTTACACATTTCTGACCATGGGTATGAATCTCTTTCTTTTTAAATAATGTCCCTTGTATGGTGGCAGTGAAGTCTTAAAAAGCACCATTTTATAATAGGGTGCCTAGGTTAAAGAAGCCAAAATGCACCTATTTTAAGCTTATTTTATAGAGACAAGGAGGCGCCTACTTGTCTTTATAAAATATTAGTGTAAGGGGCAGAGATTGTGCCTCAGATTGCCGACATTTATGCCTGTTCTATAACAGGAATAAATGAACATTTGCAAGTACTGCGCAAATTAAGTTTTTTTTTTTTTTTTTTTTTTTAAATAATCGCTGCACATTCTTGTGAATGCCGTCTGCCCTCCACACAGACCATGTTCCCGCCTACACCTACAGTACTGGCAAAGTATGGTCCATCATATCGACTTGTGTATATCTTTGCTGCTTGATATTTTATAAGAGGCCATTAATATGCATATACTACCACATACCCACATTAATGACTTTATAGAATTAACCCAAATTCCAAAAAAAGGTGAAAATCGGTGAGATCAAATCATTACAAACCTCTGTACTCGCTGAAACAATCACACCATCATAAAGCATGGTAAATATAGGACAAAAAGACCTCAAAGTGCATCATTTATCATTAGCAGAGGTATCCAATGGTTGCTTAGGATAATTCCTTATTGGCCAGAAAAAAACTAGTTTTTCAAATGTGCAAAAAATTAACTATGGGCCCGATTCTGGGATGTGGGTTGCGGGGCTGCACATCCAGCGGGACGTCCGAGCCTGATTCCCCCTCCGGCTCTCGCTGTAAGTCCTGAGCAGCAGGACAGGAAGAACTGGCATGGGGCAGGATGTAGGCGGAGCAACGGCAGGCTAGCCCAGCAGGACGTACAGGGCAGATTCAAATCACGGCCCTGTACTTCCTGCCGGCGATTGGGCTCGGAGATCCCCCTGGTGCTGGGTACAGGGGTCCCTGCCACCCGATCCAGGCCCCGGCAGGCCAGCTGTGGGTCAGGCGGCAGGGACGGTGGCGGCTGAAGCCACAGGAGTCGGTGCAGGGAGGACGTCCCCGCAGGCAGAAGGGGCATGCTGGACTGTCCATGGGCCCGATTCTGTACACCGCAGGAATGTTTTGTTCCCACGGTCCAGAATTGGGTTCCAATTGGCCTGTCTTCATCAGGGACGTCCGGACGGCCTGGACGTACCCCTACGTGTATCATGCTCCAAGTCCCTTATTTTTTAAATGTTTCTATTAATTATTATAAATATACCCATATGCAGATGAGAACAAATCTTCATCCAGTGATCCACTAGGCAGCACACCCGATGAGGCCTGCATTTTGCAGAATTCCTGCTGCATCAGGTGTGTATGCTGTTATTCAAAGGGTGCAAAATAGTATAACGGCTGCAGATTGTGTAGTCCGCATGCTGCCCTCGGGATTATTGGTTCAGTGAGTAAAGATATTTGTTACAGTTTATTAAATTACCCTCCATTGGGGCTACGTGCTTTCTGTCAGAGGCATCCCTGGTGGGCTAGTGGGCCCCTGGAGTCCTTCCTCCCCAGCTGTGCACCAAGCATATAGTTTAAAAAACAACAAAAAAAAAAAAAAAAGAAAAAAAAAAGTAAAATCACTCTATCAAGTTTTGCTAACTTAAAAAAATAGAGAAATTAGGAATCCCTAGGAATTCCCTGCCCTGTTTTTTTTTTTTTTTTAACTCTCATTCGAATGCATTGTGGTATCTGTAGTCTCTGTTTCTAGGGTTTTTGAAATCAGTGGTGCAGGTAGCAGGAATGTGCTTTAGCAGAAGCAGGGAAGAGCCATTTGCAAAAGACACGATCTGCCCTCTAGTGGTAGGTTCCATGTTAGCTGCAGCTCCTGCAGCCGGTCTCAAACGACATCTACATGGTACTGAGATGTAATTATCGGGTTTTTTTGCAAATTCAGGATCTGTCTTTTTTTTTCTGCACCCGTTTTCAAAATCTTGAGCCTTAATGAGCTGCTTTGCATTCTTTTGCATTGCAGCAGCTCATTAATTGAATTTGGATGTTAGTTTTTGTTTTTATTTTAAAAAAAAACTAAGGTTATACTTTTTTATTGGACTAACTTAATACATTTTTGGACTTGGTTCAGAGGTTAAAATCATTGGGTCAGGACAGTATCAACAACAGATGATAATACCATAATATATAAGTGAATTACAAAAGCATTCCATTGATTGATTGATAATCTCAGGGGAAGATGGGGGGGGGGCCGGGGGGGGGGGGGGGAGTGATGGATGAGTGATCAGAAGGTGACCAGGCTATAAATATTTATAGCTTCTAATGTGCTAGAGGCCCATATCTCTTTTAAGCCCTGTCTGGTCCGATTGAAAGTCTCTTACCTTAATTTCAAACGTTTTACTTTCTTGGACTGATTTGAACCTTCCTCTTTGGACTCTTACCATCAGTGTTCTGGCCCCGGGAAGTTCTGTACACATTATAAACTATAAATATTTACAGCCTGGCCACCTTCTGATCACCCATCCATCTTTCCCATTTCCGCCCCTTGTTCCTGAGACTCACTGAAATGCTTTTGTAATTCACGTACATATTATGGTATTGTCATTTTTTGCTCATAGTGTCCTAACCCTAAGAGAATAAGTACAGAAATGTGTTTAACAGTAGTGACATGAAAGGAAGGTGATACATTTTTATTGGACTAACATGGCAATCACACTACTTTATGATAAACGTTTGTGCATAGCAGACTACACATGACTGTCTTCTACTGCTGAAGAGCACTTTTATGAAATCATTTTGCAAAAGAGTGCTTTGTGTAAGCAAAATGCACAAAATGTATGTATGTGTTTGTTGTGTTTTGCATTTGTGGGCATTTGTGCTTTTTCACATTAAACACACTTTGAGCCCGATTCCAACAGGGGCATGTCCGGGCCATCTGGACATCAAAAAATGGAGGCTCCAAATTGCACCTGATTCTGCAATCGCGGAGCTTACATGGTCCAATGGTTGCAGGATCGGGTACAATTTGGGGCCCCGATTCAGCAGCGCAGGATATCCCAGTGTAGCCCTGATTCAGCAGCGTAGGACGTCCTCCCTACAGCCCACCCTATGCTCCTGCTGCTGTTCCAGTGCCGTCACCTTGGCACCGGGATACCCAGCAAGAGCGCAGAAATGCTGCAATGGAGGAAACCCTCATTTCCCTACTGCCTGACCCTCAGTGCGGGCAGCCATGGCCAGGATGAGGTGGCAGGGACTCCCTTGCATCTACCTGGCCGGTTTGGTGGGGCTGCCTGGCCCAAACCCCACAGTCAGTGGGACTTATTCCACCTCCAAGGTGGAATAAGTCCTATGTCAATCTCTCCCCCACCAGATGTACAGGGCCATGACCTGATAGGCCCTGTATGTCTAGGTGCTTCGGCCCTACCCCTCCCACCGCCATCTAATGTTCCCCGCACTACCCCTTAGTACATGCGGGGAGGACTGGACTCAGGAATGAGTGCTGGACCAGAATGGGGTTTGAATGTCCAACCAGGATGTCCAACCCCGCTATTTGCATCTCTACATCAGGCCCTTTGGTAACATGACAGCACAATAACCTCTAGATTACATTTATTTTTTTTGTATTTTAGTTTTGTTTTTGTACTCCTAGTTGCTATGTTTTTTGCTGTTGGACCATAGCTGTGTACTTCATCAGTCAGCATTGCAACATTTTTTTTTCCTGAGTTATTAAAATGTGCCAGAATTTCATGCTTTTGTTGACAGGCACTTCTTCTACACCCAGGCATCTAATGCTTAAGAAACCTGTCCCAAGCTTGCTCGCTACTGGGGGGGGGGGGGGGGGGGGGGGGTCTGAAGCTTAAAATCTATGGTCCTTCATTTGCAGGATATTTCACTGGTTAGTTCTCACCCTTCTCCCTATATAATCCAGCCATTGCAGTAACAGTACTACGTAAGGAGCCACAGACCCCAGTAGGTATGCACCCCGAATCTATGTCATAGATGTCCATTGTTGGTTGATAGCTTGGAAGTCCCTCCTCACTCCCTGAGCTGCTACGACTGCAGTATCCTCGGTCCCTGTTTGCCAAATGTGAAGTTTCTGGGTCTGAGAGCTGGCTCTCCTATATGACAGCACAACGCACTGACAAACCAATTGGAAGCCAAATATATATATGAGGTTGAGAGTATCTGGAGGTAAAATTAAATTTCTGAAAACAGCAGAACAGAACCAAATTTGATGTGGGGGGAAAACACGTGAAAAGATACAGTTAAAAAAATGGGCCACATTGGACCGTTGTTCCAAAGAAAAGAATTCCCCCCCAGTGGATTTCTGTGGGAGAAGCAGTTTGTTTCTGCAGCATAGAAATTTTGATACACAGCAGTTTGAGATTTGCTCCTTTCAAACTACCTCACCCTGCTTCTCTACTCTCCCTGTTACAGGTAGACAAAAAGCCCACATACACAATCGCACACAATAAGAAGTCCATGAATAATGCTCCATCTGCTTTCCCCAACACCCATATCCCTACCTCTGGGCTCAGATGTATGTTTCATTGCTTTTGGACATAGATGGTTATTGCCTGAGTTGTTTAATGCCGTTCGGCAAGATTATTTTTTGATTGTTCTGCTGCACTAGTGCAACAAAGGGCGCTTTAAACTTCGTGCACCATTAAATTTGGACATTTAAGGTATATTATGGGCTCTGGATTGTTTTGATTAATGCTCTAAAATATGGTCCTCTAGTATACCCATGGTTTTTATCTTATTCACCTTGCTTCAATATGGTTTGTAATGCTTAAAAGATGTATTATGTAAGCTTTAGTTTTTTTTCTCAAAAACAATTTATACACTCTGGTTCATTAGTGATTTTATGATCTTTTACATATACAAGTGCTTTTACTTACAAAGACACACTGTGTATATATAAGTGCATGGTATTCCCAATTGGGACTTTTCATGTATATTTGTCCTCTTCATCTCCGTCTCTCCCCCCCCCCCGATAAATGCTTTCCTGAAAAAAGCATCTAATTTTTCTAGCACACCAGGATACAGTGTATCATTGTAAAATAGCATTCGGCTCTCCCATTAGGGGCCTTACGCAGATTTGTCGTCCATGTTCACTTTTCTTCAAGTCCATGCTGTTTTTATAAATATTAGTTCTCTCCAGCATGTCAAGTTTTATGCTCGGCCTTACTTTTTATTAGTTTTATTTCTATGTTATTTTTATTATATTGCTATTTATCTGTTTGTTGTGCTTTTATTCTAAAATTAATTAATTATTGGTGTCTGTATTTGTTTCTATTCGATGTATATTGTTTTTATTTGAGGTTTTTACCCCCTGAAGAAGGCATCAGCCGAAACGCGTAGGGGTTTCCAATAAAGCACCTGTGACCGATTTACACATCTCGCTTTTGTGTGGTTTTCTTGTCTATTGCGAGAGTGCTCGCTCTTTCGGTGGCTCTTGCCACAGGGACAGTGGCAGCCTGTGGTTAAACTTTAACAATTCGTCTTTTCAAATCTGTTGAGTGACTTATAATTGAGATATATTATCACACTTTGTTTTCTTATTCTTTCCAAATTAATGGAATGTTTGGGTACCGCTCCAACTTCCTTCCAGGCCAGAAACACACACACACACACACACATATATATATGTGTGTGTGTGTGTGGATAGATACACAGACACAGAGAGAGAGACAAAATAATTCTAGGCGTGATGCTTCACCTCCTTCCCCATTTGTTTATTACTAGCCTTTTAAACGGATGGGTCTTAGTGCATCCCTTTACATAACGATAAACAAATGCTGTGCAAGGCAGTATTGTGTAGGTGCAAACCCAAGCTACCAAAAAGCAGAAAGCTGTGTAGATGGGAATAATAGTAACTACTGTTCTACCCCTTGTGCATCACTAAAATTGGTCAAAGAGCAGGAAGTGAAAATGCTGGATACACTTTTGGATCTGCTGTCAAGTGACCTACTTCAAGGAGGGAAATTTCTGATCAGTGATGTGGTTTTTTTTGTTTTGTTTTTTTGCTTTTTAAACTCTCTTCACCATGCATTGTGCCATTTGAAATTAGTTGTGCAGGTAGCGTAATGCATCAGAATGGGGTTGTCGTACTGATCTCCGAATTGCTCCACCTTGAACTGGATTACTTGACAACCCGGCACTTTGTTACTCATTACAAGAGGATGGGGCTGATTTTCAAAGTCCTTATCCAGATAGTGCCGCCGAATAGTTCCCTCTGCACTATGTGGTTGGTGCTGCTGAATATCTGCCCAGATCGCCTTGATGCTCTCCAGATAGGGCAGGGCCAGTTCCTGGACAGAGCTCAGATGATGCGGCCGCTATTCAAATAACTTCCAGCCTTATCTGGGTAACGGCAATTTTCAGCCAGACTTATTCGGATCGTTTAGACCGCCCAACAAGCAGGTCTAAATTGGCATCTGGATAGCAGCTGACAGTCGGCACTTATCCGGACAGTGGCCATACTCTCCGGATACTACCAATGAATATCTGGATTAGATTTAAGCACTGTGGCATTGAAATGTCAGGCCATCTCAATATCGGGCTGGAGGGGAATATATGGTGCAGCTTGACCAAATCCTTTCAATTCCCTAAAAAGAAAAACAACAACCCTGTCCTTTTTATGAAATCAACAAAAGAAAGTTAAAGTGCAAGGCTTATTTTTATGAATGTGGTGCTTACAATAAGCTTTGAGAAGCCGAGGAGTGTTGCATATGCAGTGAGTAACAAGAGAGACAGGAAGTGGGGGTCTTTGGGTAATGAGTTCCAGCCAGTCTTGAAACAGAAAGCCAGAGGAAGGCTTTACTGGAAAATAGTTCCTCTATGACAGCTTAGCAATTTTTAGCTGGTTGTTTTTGCAATAACAAGAAAGCACAGTTATGGTCGGTTTAAACGAGCGTGGAATTATTTTTGTCTTCTCTTTCCTCCTAAGAGACCAGCTGGCAAGATATGTCTTTTGAAACCTTTATACTGATATTGGAGCTTGTCAGTAACTTTATAATCTGCACTGAAAACAGATGCTGAGGGGGTCATGCTGGAATACAGACAGCCTTAAGTTTATTCAGTTGGTCGTTTGCTTCTGTTAGAGGAATACGGGCGACAGGAGGGAGAAGAATTATCAAAATGTAAACCGAGATTCGTGTTCCAAGAGAAGAAGTAATAGATCATTAAATTCTGAAGGACAAAAGTTCTGCATGAGTCAAAATACACACAAGGAAACAGTCCAAAGCAGAACTGAGCTGCTGTTCAATTTGGGAAATTTAGTGGTTGAAATGGGCCTAAAGCATGGATGGTGAGATTGATATTTACAAACATTTCACGTGGCTGAAAAGGGTAAGTAGGCATTGCATGCTGCTGTCTGTTTGTAAAGGTCTCTTAGAGGCAGGTTTCATGCATCAGATCGCTCCTCTTGCCAAGCTCTTCATGAGAGTCTAATTATAGGCATTCCTCATGCGGGCAGAAAGCACTTACCCTCTTGTTTTAGCACACTGTCAGTTTTTGAACAAAATCGCAGCAGAAGTCCAGCTTAAAATATTCTTTTTGTAAGTGCTCAAGAAAGATACTGGCTCACTAAGATGAATAAACTGCAAGTAGAGAAGCTTTGGGGGAGTGTTCAATGGTACTATAATAGAGGCTGCTGCAATTAGTGTGTTTGGGCAGCTCACCTAATTAACCCTTTCCTGCTAAAGGCAAGTGACCTTCACTTTCAGGCAGCTTTCTTTCCATTTGAGGATAATTTTGGCATGGAGGGAAAATGCATTTGAAACTTCCGTGAATGAACTAAAAGACTATAAGAGCCCTCATGCACGCTCTTTGAATTTTCCCCCCTAAAAGGAACTGTGTGCAGTTTCATTTCTGCAGAAGCAAAACGTTTACAAAATGCCCGAACTGGAGCTTTTGATGTTTGTCATTGCAGCCTCAAAATGTGCACATACCAAAATAAGAACCGAGACCGGCTCTCGCAGCACCTTCACACATTATTTTCTCAGCTTGTCCTCCTTGAGCTTTCTTCTTTTTTAGGGGGGTGGGGTGGGGGGTTAAGGGCAGAAAGTGGGTAGAGAAACTTTCAAGGTTTGGCACATATGGAACCAATCAAAGGCACCGTTTGATTACTGCTCCTTAGTCTGTAGTTCTAAAGCTGACATGCTAAAGTTTTTATACCCAGCAGCGCTGTTGCTTTTTCACTTTAAGTGAATGTAGTATTTTACCTTATAAGGAAGGAACAAACACTTGGAGTAGTTTTATAAAGCTTTTTCCACATGCAAGGCCTGTTTTAATTATAATTTATTCACTGGTTCAATCGGGATCCTACAGCGGTTTACAATTAAAAGTCCAATAACCAACGTACAAACCAACCAAGAATCACTAACCCCTAAAATCCCCAGCCAGTCAGCCAGCCCGCCCTAGTAGAAACCTCCTCAAAAAGTCACTGCTTTACAAACTTCCTAAAGCACAAGTAATTACTTTCTGCCATGGGCTTTGTAAAATAGTGTGACCACATACAGCATGCATGTAAAAGATGCACCTCCTTTTGTATGATCCACATGTAAGCGTTTGGGGGGGGGGGGGGGTCAGCGTTTGGGCAGCGCTAGGATGGAATTGTGATGTATGCATGTATTTTATAAAATATGCATGTACATGCACATTTACTTACGCCTTTTCAGAACAGGTGTAAATTTCTGCGCCACTGGGGCCTGGATCTTGGAGCCTATTTTATATAGATATATAGAAGTTGCTGTTGACATCTTTGGACTCCTCAGACGCCCAGTTGTAAAATCAAACCCTTATTGTTTGTCCTTAGTACTGTGGATATTCTGTAGGCAAGATCTTTGCTTTTCTTCCTCCAGTATGTTTTGTTCAGAGCAGCCAACGCCTAGAACTCGTACGCTTGGGATTTTTTATATAGGAATTCTGAGTACAGTTTTTTTTTTTTTAAAATCATGATAAAGGTACAAACAAATTTGGAATTCTTTCCTTGTGTTTTCTTTTACAAAGCATCATGGTGGTTATGTTAAGCCACTTGAATATGTAGAGATAAAGGGTCATCAGCATACTATAGGTGATATCTTTTAATGGATTAATAATATAGTAATAATTAGCTTTGAAGAGTTAAACTGCCTGAATCAGGTTGCATGCTGACCTGCTTAATTGGAGGCAAAGCCTCATATTAATATTAACATCTAGATGATGACTGTGGTTTTGCTGTCCTGAATGAGCCTGATCTTGGCTGATCTCAGAAGCTAAGCAGGGACTGGCCTGGCTAAAACTTGGATGGGTGACCACTTTGGAATACCAGATGCTGTAGACTTACTGTGTGGAAGAAAGGCCTGGCAATCTACTTCTGGCTGCATGGGGTGAGCCACCTGGCACCCTAATGAAAGGGAGCTGTACATTCAAGTTGGAGCTGGCCATAAATATTTGGATTTTGATCCAAACTGAGTCTCAGTTGTTTGGGAAATCCTAAACAAAAATCCTCTGCCCATGACCACCCAATCCTCGGCAGACAATGAACCAGACTGGTCAATGCAGCTTTTCCCTTCCAATTGAAGAGCCAGCTAGCTTCCATTCACCAGATACATACCAAAATGAATATGTTGGTCTTTTGGGAAGACTCCCTTCTAGCAGCTCATGTTTGCCATGCATGGAGCACACACAAAAGGCATGTCCTTTAATCCAAGTAAAACAAGCATAACATCAAATAAAACTAGCATATTGAAATGCTGTAATAAAAGCCAAAGCAAAAATTAAACTGTCATATCAAGAACAGGCCAGTAGCGGAAAGCCTGATGAAAATAAGTAAGTTTTAAACTTCTTACAAAATCTAAGCTTATTGTCAAATAAGCATATCTGAACAGGCAAATAATTCCACTCTGTGGAGCAGAAAAGGATAATAATCGATTCAAAGCCCATATGCCCTGAATTTTAGGAAAGAAAAGACAACAAAGCTGTTGACCTGTAGAAGACCGCAACTTTCTTGGAAGACAGTAAAGCTCCCATGGAAAAGAAAGGAAGCCTGATATCTAATTTTACTACTATAAAGATCAGACGACATTACACAAAATCGTATTCGATAAACCATGGACAACAAGTATAAGGTTCGCAAACGAGGGGAGATATGATTGTAAAATGGGATCCCCTAAAAGAAGATGCACTACAACCTCTTGAATGGATTGCAAAGACTTAAATATGAAACATGGAGACCATATAAAACCACAATGCAATAGTCAAAAAGAGAACACAACAGCTTGTAGACCCATTCTAAAATCATCAGAATTCAAATAAGTCGTCATAATAATCGCAGCTTAAAATTATCTTTTCATCAGATCTCACATAAAAGGACACAGTTTGGGATCTGTTAAGTCCCAAATAGAGAACTTGCTAAGTAGAAACAATTTTTATGCTCCCCCTCCCCCCATCAATAACTAAAGGTTGCTGAAAACAGCTGTTGCACTGGAGCAATAAAAATTCTGTTTTGATCAAATTTAACAAGGCCCTGAGATGACCACTAATTGTCAATCTGAGAAATGCAGTTCTTAAGAGAAGCAAGAGTAACAGTGTGGTAATCTGAAATCAGCCAAAACAACATAAAATCTTCAGCATATAAAGCGTATTGTAACTGTGAAGCCTGCAATAAATCACAAAGAGGGCGAAAGTAAAGATAAATAAAACAGTAGACAGGAAGTCCTCGTCTCAATCCAGTCCACTCTGATTGGCAATCCCTAGCGTATACACAAAATTTCCCATCATAATACCTGTCCTCTTAGTCCTATACTGAAAGCGGAGCGGCGATCAAGCAGATGGAATGAGTAACAGAGTCCAAAGCCACAGTTACATCCAAAAATACTATTGCAACTTTCTGACCTGCCCCTTAAAATGAGTCATTTGTTGTTTGCTGTACTCACAAAAAGCTGTGATATTTGTGTAGATGGAGTATTCGTACATAACTATGAGTCTGAATTCACTGACTAGAAAGTAATTAATACATTTAGGGCCATGTAGTATAAAAATAGCTCTGGAAAATATATGCTCCAGGGAAAAGGGCCTCACATCACCAGGGGAACCCTTAACAACTAACAGCAGTGTGTGATACTTTCTTACCAATTTCTGAAGAAGGCTTTTTAGACATGAGCACTACAGTGATACAAATCACATACCGTAACTGTAGCAGAAGGCTCCTGCCACAACGTTGATGCTAACCCTTCCTCTTTTGATGTCTCTCATGTGAAATAACTTGGAGTTAGGTCACGTGAACGGACGTCACTAAGGTTTGTTTCTCTGGTATTATCTGACAGCTGGAGAATTCCTAAGTGAAAGCTCTTTAAAATTTGAGGCAGCAGACTTTTAAACTGTTGCACATCAGATTTGTTTTAAAGGGGCAAACATAGTTCTTACCCTTAGGATAAGCAGCTATGGAATTAATCTCCTTTCTGGGAACCTGACCTGGATTTATTGCTGTTGGAAACAGGATACTGGGCTTGATGGACCTTGGTCTGACCCAGTATGGCATATCTTATGTTCTTTAGGTTTTACCTGCGCTGGATAGGAACATTTCTAAATATATTTAAAACACATGAAATAAATGCAGCTTTCAGCCTTCTGGTTTCTGAGGGCTGGCAATACTGGCGCTGAATAGCAAGTGTTGGCAGGAAAAGCCCAGTGCTTTAACACTGAAAGGAGTGGACACTCATACACTGTGTGCCTGAAATGGAAAGCATGTTGGGGCAAGCTTTGTCATTTGATCTTCTCATAAGTCTGGATAAAGTTATGCATATAATCCAGGTTATAATAAGGATATGCTGATCAGGTGGTTTTGCAGCCTGCTTTCACTTTTTTTTCCCTGAAATGCCCTTTGTAAGTGCTTATTCATATTGTTTTTTTCTCAATAATCAGCCTTAAAAAAGCTTGTTTGATATGGGTTGGGGGGTAAATAGAGAGGAGAGGCCAAGGAACTGCAGACTTCCAGAAGAATCCCCAACCGCTGTGCCTCCGAATTCCCTTGATAAGTGACAGAATGTAGTTGTAGCAACCTGTGTGATTTATTCAGTTCCCATGTCTCCAGATCCCCCCCAGCATTATGCTCTGTGCTCTTGCAGCAGGGGAGATGCTATGTCTGGATTTCAGATCCTAGAATGGTAATTCGATGCTCTGGTTAGTAATAAAACCCTGCTTCTCCCCAGCAGGGAACAGAGCTCAAGGGAGAGCAATTGAAAGGGCTTTAATTTTTTTATTAGTCATTCCTGGGGTGCAGCCTGCTTTCTCTCATCCATCCATTAAAAAAGAACGGGAAAGGGTCAGTAATGTAACATAGCTAAGTTTGCATAGTAATGAGTTTGGACTAAAATTGGCAACTAACATGATGTTAACAGCTGATCTTAACTCCAGCCTTATCTTCCCTGGTAAACAACATCGAAAATCCACTGTAGTAAAGATTGCAAGACCCCATGTTTTGCAGAAGATAATACAATTTATTTATTTATTTACATTCTCTTATATACCGCGCTATTCTGCATCAGTGCGGTTTACATTGAACAAACTGAAATTACATTGAACAGGGCATTATAACTTGGAGATAACTATTTTACAGGGAACATGGGCTATGGAGGGTTACAATGGATAACGATGTGTTATCGCTGCAATGAGTGGCCCAAAGTGGGCCGAAATCTTCATCCTACACCTAATAAGTAAAGTTTCTGATCCCACTCCCATGCCTTAGCACCAAACTAGAGCCCTCCGCACTTCCCAGTGCTCCAGGCTAAAGGACCCTGTGGGGCTGACCCTGCTGTGGCTCCCTGGCAAAATGGGTCCCACTGGTAGCAGAATACAAAGGCCGCTGGCTAACCTTATGTGATCTTTTGTCCTGCTCATATTCTGGGCACTTCATTTCTTTTGGTTTTGATTTTCTGCATTTAATTCTGTTCAGGTTGGGGGAAATCATGGCTCACATCGAGCTTGTGTTAACTGCCAGAGACTAATGAATAAATTTAACTGCGCCACAGGGAGGCATAGTGGAGTATTTATTGTGACCAGCAGGGTAATGTAAATCGCGTTGATTAATATGATTTGCATTGACCGTAATATGAGCTGTGTTAACCTGTGATAGCTTCTCTAATATTGTTATCGTGCTAGGCTGTTAACACAGAAGAGAAGTAAGGAAGCGCTAAAGCTTGCAACAGATTCTCTTCCCCCCCTTAACAATTTACTAAAAATAGCCTGAGGTTCATTAAGTGGTAGATCGTAACTGAAAAAGATAATGCTAGTAAATTGGGCTGATGCAGAAAACTAGTGCGGCCTTTAAGCACAGATAACGCCACTTTTAAGCACAATTACCACCATAGCTAAAGGCAGAAAAGAGACAGACGCGCGCGTAAACGGCAAAGGAAAAACTAGTGCGCAATTAATGCCAAGCATGTTTAAATTATAGGCAGTTGAACTGCACATATTAAAATGTAATGTTAATATTGCCTCTGCCTGATGCAGAAAAATGCGTAGAGGATTTCATAACCAGCGTTAGCGCCAATATCTCTACGCATGATCTTGAGGTGGCTTAAACATCTAGTGCGTGCCCCTGTCGCTATTTTGATGGCACTGTGGGCTTTACCCAATGCCTTTGTCATCTTAGGTGAAGTGCCAAACTTCCCCTCAGATGATCCAGACATCGGACAAAACTCCCAATGCCATCAAAATACTTGGGGGGGGGGGCATTCCCCCTCCCCTGACAGAAAGCAAATCCCTGGTGGCCCAGTGGCCCTGATTTCTCCCCCCCACCCCCACACCCACCCAACTAAAACTAAACCTGGTGGCCCAGAAGCCCTGATTTTCCCCCACCCGCCCAACTTGAAATAAATCTGGTGGCCCAGTGGCCCTGACCACCCCCCCAAACCGCCCAACTAAAAATAAACCTGGTGGCCTAGT
Organism: Ichthyophis bannanicus; assembly: GCA_033557465.1. NCBI lineage: Eukaryota > Metazoa > Chordata > Amphibia > Gymnophiona > Ichthyophiidae > Ichthyophis > Ichthyophis bannanicus. The sequence goes on from CM066047.1 coordinate 45,411,073, forward strand.
GGCTCCGAAACCCCTACCGTCCTCCTGGTACCTTTATAAATGAGCAGGAGCTCTGCCCATGCGCTCCTCCTCCTGTGCCACCATCTTGAAAAATGGCAGCAACGGGCCCTGTGTGGTGCATCCTGGGATGCACTGTGTGGGGCCAAGTACCGTCATTTTTCAAGATGGCGGAGCAGGAGCATTTGTGCAAAGTTCACCATGTGGCTAATTTGCACACGCACCCTTTTCTGCACGCCGGCGCTGAACTCATGCATGATCGGTGCGCTGCAAAGAGGCGTACAGAGCTGATAGCACGTGACTTCAGCACTGGCTTTCTGCATCGGCCCGAAAGGTAGAACAATGCTACTTGTCAGAACATCTAGTGCACATGCAGAGGGTCATTTTATTAACCAGGTGTCTATTTTATAAATAAAAATGGGAGCCTACTTTTATTTATAAAATATTAGAATATGTGCCTGAGAAAATGCCTTAATTTAAGGCAGGATCGTTTATTTCAATCCTAGAACTGGTGCGAATGACCGCGTTTACAGTTTGCAAGTACGCCCTTGAATTATAGTATTTTATAATGTATGCGCATACTTTGGCACTCTGCCCACATTCTGCCCTTTTGCACACCCACAGTGAAAGCATGTGCCATGCAATTACCACACCTGCTTGGAGTGAATTTGAACCCATCACTCTAGATAACGTGAGTAATGTTATCAAGGACCTAAATGCCTCCACCTCTGCCCTTGATCCTTGCCCTGTCCCCTGGATCAAGTCTACTAGAAACTCCATCAGCCCCTACATCCTGCATATGGTACAATCCTCCCTCCAGTCTGGTTCTGTCCCAGCTCCTCTCAAGTCCGCCACAATCCGTCCTATATTAAAGGGAGCAAAACTTGACCCTACTTCCCCTACTTCCTACAGACCCATCTCCAGTATACCCTTCCTTGCAAAAATAACTGAAAAGATTGTCCAAACCCAACTTCAGAACCATATTGATGAGCACTGCCCACTTGACTTATTCCAACATGGTTTCAGAAAGAACCATGGAGTAGAAACCTTCCTTATCTCCCTACTTGATTCCTTGTACCTTCACACTCAGAATCCCTCTCAGGGATGCCTTCTCATATTCCTCGACTTATCCTCTGCTTTTGACTCTCTCCCACATCATCAACTCTTAAACAGACTCCATGAAATAGGTCTGAGAGGCACAACCCTAAACTGGTTCCGCTCCTACTTAGACAGTAGAACTCAGCAAGTTCGCATTTGGAAATGACACTTCCCTTTCATTTACCTTAAGACAGGGCGTCCCCCAAGGATCCAGCCTATCTGCCCTTCTATTTAACATCTTCTTGCAGCCAGTCTGCAAAATCTTCCAAAGCTATAGAATCCAATACCAGCTTTATGCAGATGACATGATGTGCTTCACCCCATTCAACCTTACAAACCCCAATTTCTCTAAGTTAAGTGAATGCCTAACTAGCCTAAAATCATGGCTCTCCCAGCACAACCTCATAATTAATCAATCTAAAACTGAGGTCCTTGAGGTATTTTCCAATACTTCATACACCCCACCTCTAACCCTTACTATTGGTGATCTCTCCCTCACCATAAAAAACCAAGTGAAATATCTTGGTATCATCCTTGATCAGAACCTCTCCTTCACTGATCAGATTAAGAGGACCACTAACACAATATATGCTAAATTACGCACTCTACGGAACCTCAAGCCCTGACTCCTTTCGTGCCATATGCCAGGCCCTCACAATCCCTTCTCTTGATTATTGTAACTTGATATACCATGGCCTTCCCAAGCACTGCTTACAACTCCTCCAACTGGCCCAGAACACGATAGCCAGACTTTTATCCAACAGCCCTAGACAGTCCCACATCACACCTGTCCTCTACAATCTCCACTGGCTCCCTATTCAATACAGAGTTAAATTCAAGGTGCTTACCATTACACATACGATTATCTCCAATGAGTCTGCCCTATGCCTCTCCCCTCTCCTTTCCTCCACCAACAACACAAGAACACGTCGCTCCATTACCAAGAACCTACTTACCATCTCAATTTGTAAACTGCCCCGATGTAATGGGGGGCGGTATAACAAATGCGTACTAAACAATAAACAAGAGACATAGCAAACAATTTACTAGTAACAGGGCCTTCTCCCTCTATGCCCCATCCCTATGGAATACCCTTCCACATATCCTGTGAAACTGCTCCAGCCACTCCGAGTTCCGGAAAAAGTTAAAAACTTACTTATTCCTGGAGCACTTCTCCCAACCACATTAATTCTTAGCCCCCTGCTTCCCCTCCTCTTACCCATGCTATCTCAATGTTGATTATAAAACCATATAGTATCTCTTACCCTGTATATACCTTGTACATAGTTACTCTCTGTAAATAGTTCCATGTATTGTTTCTAATTTCTGACACACATATTTATCCTTGTTCATTGTTCCATGTAAACAGTTGAAACATACTGCTATAAAATGTTCTATGTAAATCGTCCTGATTTGTAAAAGGATGGTATATAAAAAATGTTAAATAAATAAAATAAAGAAATATGCGTTAGATAAATTCAAATACAATGGGGGTGGTGCATGCAAATATCTCATGCATATTCATTAGGGATATCCCGAAAACCTGGCAGGATTGCGGCCCTCCAGGACAGGTTTGGAGACCCCTGCTCTAAAATATACATATTAAGATCTTTAAGTCTGTCCTCATATGCTACATAATTAAGACCACTAACCATTTTAGTAGCCACCCTCTAAATGGACTCCAACCTGCTTATATCCTTTTGAAGGTGCGGTCTCCAGAATTGCACACTACTACAAATGAGGTCGTACCAGAGACTTATACAGAGGCTCTATCACCTCCTTTTTTCTGCTGGCCATTCCTCTTCCTATATACCAAAGCATCCTTCTGGCTTTCAAAGTCACCTTTTCTATCTGTTTAGCTACTTTAAGATCATCAGACACAATCACGCCCAAGTCCCAATCTTCTTTTGTGGACAGAAGTACCTCACCCTCTACACTGTACTGCCCCTTTGGATTTTTGCAGCCCAATTGCATGATCCTGCATTTTTTAGCATTGAATTTCAGCTGCCAAATTCTAGACCAGGGGTGTCAAACTCAAATACACAGTGGGCCAAAATGTAAAACTTGAACAAAGTCGCGGGCCAGCATTGAACAAATGAACCTTTTAATATGGACCCAAACAAGATTTGCTTTAACATTGAATATGAAGCAACACTTATTACTATACAATTTATAACTTAATAGTTCAGATATGCAAAAACCAATTTCAAATAAAAAAAAAACATCAATGACATTCATTTATTAAATAAGATTTAAATGATAAATAATAATTTTTAAAATAAAACAACAATAATAAAATTAATCAACCATTCAAGCCCATGTCTTGGAGTAGCAAGAAAAAGTGCATAAAGAAAACGTTAATTATTGCTCAGTTTGCTGCACACTGATCTAATCTGATGTGCCCAAGCCAGATACCTGGCATCTCTTCTTGAAACATAGAAACATGATGACAGAAAAAGACCACAAGGCCCATCTAGTCTGTCCTTCCATAACAACAACTACAACAGTCCACTTTTTACCTTTAGAGATCCTCTGTGTTGGTCCCATGCTTTTTTGAATTCAGTTACTGTCCTCATCTTTACCACCTCCATTGGGAGACTATTCCACGGATCCACTACTCTTTCCGTAAAGAAATATTTCCGCATGGAGGGACTTCCGGCGATGCGTGAGTGAGAGCAGACGTGTCTCTCTCGCTCCGGGGCCGCCTCATGGATTAATCAGCTAATTAGTCTTACCTTTGGGATTTCCCGCCTCTATCTCCCCGCCAGAGTCTACCGGAGACTGGCCTGCATTGATATAGTACCAGCCGGGGAACAACGATGCCTTTGCCGGCACGAAAAGAGCGCGAAAAGCCGCTCCGAGCGGGGCCCTCCATCGCGCCTACGGGACAACCGACCTCTCCGGGGGCGGAAAGCACTGAGTCGCATTCGGAAGAGCTGGCGAAAGAGGTGGTCCGGCTTCTTGACCCGAAATTTGATTGCCTCATGAAAAAGTTAGATGGTATGGAGGAGGCCTTGACTGAATTTGGCAGACGCGTGGAGGAGCTTGAGCACCACGTGGCAGGGGTGGAGGAGGGAGAGAGCCAGCGAGACCGGGAGCTCGAGCGCCAGAAGCAGGCCCTTCTCGAGGTGCAAAATAAACTAGAGGATCTGGAGAATAGATCTCGAAGGAACAACTTGAGACTAGTGGGGCTGGGAGAGGACAGACCAGATGGAGAGTTGCTGGTATTCCTGGAAACTTGGTTACCTGAAGTGCTAGGCCTGGCGGAACTGAAAGGTAAATTTCACATTGAGAGAGCACATCGCCTGGGTGCTAGGAGAGAACAGGGCGACCGTCCACGAGTGGTCATAATTCGTGTACTGAACTTCCAGCATAAGTGGCGCATCCTACAGGCGTACAGAAAGAGTGGCGAAATCATGCTGGATAACAGACGCGTGCTCCTATTCCAGGATTACTCGGCGGCTGTAGCCGCAAAGCGGCGGGAGTTTTCCCCGATTTGCTCTGAGCTTTATCGCAGGAAGGCCCGGTTCACTCTAGCTTTCCAAGCAATATTGCGGGTCTCCCTGAATGGCCAAAACCACACCTTCGACCAAGTGACGGCAGCGAGAAAGTTTATAGCTCAGCAGTTTCCTGCAGCCACGGCAGAGGTGTGACTCTACACGAAAGTCCTAACTCTTCTAAACGGACTACTTCAGCTATAGACCTTGCAGTGCGGCGGTAGGGGCTTAGCCTGCTACTTTGCTCTGGACTGCCGCATTGAGTGGACACCACCATCATCATTCTATTTGCTCCTGCGGGTGCGGTGAGGGCCATCGGGTCGGTCCTGGCTACTGGCGGCCTGGGCGCTCCTGAGTGAGGGTGAATTGCCAGGCCTTGCTTCCGAATCAATGGAGGACTGAGCGACTTCCCCAAGGCCGCACGGAGCCCAAGTTTTTCCTCATTGTCTAATGTAGTTTCTACCTGTTCTGTATGTTGTTAGAGGGGGGTGATGGAAAACCGCAGAAGCATGGAGGAGTGAGGCGGTCCTGCGGCACCGTAGTGGAAGTTCTACCTCAGTGTGGTAACTGAGGGTTGCATTTTGTGTTTTATGGGGTATGTTTATTTTATGCGGGGAAAGGTTCACTTAGTAGTAGGGGTAAGGCGAGGGGAAGGTAGGGGAGATGTTCTGGGGGGGTGGGAGGGGGATGGGAGGGGGGAGGGGGGAGGGGTGGGAAGGGGAGGGGGACGGGGGGGAAGGGGAGGGGTACCTGTGGGGTATGAGAGCCTTGTGCCTGATATACATGTGGGTGCTCTTAACATATGGCTTGTAAGCCCTAATCTCCTCGTTTGTGCTCCCTATGGGTGGGTTGAGGATGTCTTGGAGTTCTGGGTTGAGGCTGGGCGACTTGGAACAGTGTATGCTTGGGGGATCTGGCTACTGGAATGTGTGAGAGTTGGAAAGAATGCGGGATGATCTTCGTATAGTCACCTGGAATGTTGGAGGTCTAAATACTCCTGTTAAACGGACCAAAATGCTCCAGGCCCTAAAACGAGATCAGGCTCAAATAGCCCTGCTGCAAGAGACACACTTAACAGCGGTAGAGCATGCCAAGTTGCAGAAAGACTGGGTAGGACAGGTCTTTGCGGCGTCTGCAGCAGTAAAGAAGCGTGGGGTGGCGATCCTTGTGCACCGGGGTCTTGGAGTGGAAATTTTGGGGGAGGAGGTGGACCCCGAGGGCAGATTTATATTTCTACATGCAAAAATACAAGGGCAAGAAATATTTCCGCATATCACTCCTGAATCTATCTCCCTTCACCCTCATCCCATGTCCCCTCGTCGCAGAACTTGCTTTCAATTGAAAGAGGCTCTCTCCCTGAACATTTATGCCATGGAGGTATTTAAACATCTCAATCATATCACCTCTATCCCGCCTTTCCTCTAAGGTGTACATATTAAGATCCTTAAGTCTGTCCTCATATGCTTTATAATGAAGACCACTAATCATCTTAGTAGCAACCCTCTGCACCGACTCCATCCTGTTCACATCCTTTTGAAGGTGCGGTCTCCAGAATTGCACACCATACTCCAAATGAGGTCGCACCAAGGACTTATACAGAGGCATTATCACCTCCTTTTTTCTGCTAGCCATTCCTCTCCGTATGCACCCAAGCATCCTTCTAGCTTTTGCCGTCGCCTTTTCTACCTGTTTAGCTACTTTAAGATCATCGGACACAACTACGCCTAGGTCCCGCTCTTCTTTAGTGGACAAAAGTACTTCACCTCCTATACTGTATTGCTCCCTTGGATTGCTGCAGCCCACCTTACATTTTTTAACATTAAATCCCAGTTGCCAAATTCTAGACCATTCTTCAAGCTTAGCCAGATCCCTCCTCATGTTATCTACACCTTCCTGGGTGTCTACTTTATTGCAGATTTTGGTATCATCCGCAAAGAGGCAAACCTTACCCGACAGCCCTTCCGCTATATCACTAACAAAGATGTTAAAAAGAATCGGACCAAGGACAGATCCCTGGGGCACACCACTGGTAACATCCTTCTCCTCAGAGTGAGCTCCATTTACTTGTACTCTTTGTCGCCTCCCACCCAACCAATTTCTAACCCATGCAGTAACTTTAGGGTCCATCCCTAGGGTGCTCAGTTTGTTTATAAGTCGCCTGTGAGGAACAGTGTCAAAGGCTTTACTGAAATCTAAATACACCACATCTAGAGCTCTCCCTCGGTCCAACTCCCTGGTCACCCAGTCAAAGAAATCAATCAGATTTGTCTGACAAGACCTGCCTCTGGTGAATCCATGCTGCCTCGGATCCTGTAATCCGCCGGACTCCAGAAACCTCACTATTTTCTCTTTCAACAGCGTTTCCATTAATTTACTCACCACTGAAGTTAAACTAACCGGCCTGTAGTTTTCAGCCACATCCTTACTTCCGCTTTTGTGTAAAGGCACCACATGAGCCTCTCTCCAGTCCTTTGGCACCACTCCCGACTCCAACGAGGCATTGAAAAGGTCAGTCAGTGGAGTTGCTAGAACGTCCCCAAGTTCCCTCAGTATTCTAGGGTGTATCCCATCCGGTCCCATCGCTTTGTCTACTTTAAGTTGAGCTAGTTTCTCACGAACACAGTCTTCTGAGAATTGTTCAAGATGTCCCTCGCTTCTGTTCTTATTTGTGGGTGTTTTCTGAGGTCCTGCTCCTGGTTCTTCATTTGTGAACACAGAACAAAAATATTTGTTAAGCAATTCCACTTTATCCTTATCAGCTTCTACATATTCCCCCCCTGCACCCTTGAGTCTGACAATACCACTTTTTCCCTTCCTCTTCTCACTAATATCTGAAAAATGTCTTATCCCCCCATTTTATTGCATTGGCTATTTCCTCCTCCTTTTGAATCTTTGCCTTCTTGACTACTTTGCTAGCTTCTCTAAGTTTTTCCAAATACAGATGCCTGTCTTCCTCTCTCTGTGATCTCTTGTATTTCATGAAGGCCTCCCTCTTTTTCTTCACTTTTTCAGCTACTTCCTTCGAAAACCATAGTGGTCTCCTGTTCCTTTTGCCTTTATTTACCATTTTAACAAAAAGGTTGGTTGCCTTTAAAATACCCCCTTTCAGTTTTGTCCACTGTTGTTCTACATCCCCCAGCTGTTCCCATCCCACTAACGACTCCCTGAGGTATTGGCCCATCTTCGCAAAGTTAGTCTTCCTAAAGTCTAAGATCTTCACCTTGGAATGGATTCTAACAGCCCTAGTCCTAATACTGAACCACACCATCTGGTGATCACTGGATGCAAAATGATCTCCCACTACAACATCAGAAACACTTTCACCATTGGTAAGCACCAAGTCCAGTATGGCCCCTTCACGTGTGGGGTCTGTTACCAATTGCCTGAATAGTTCTCCCTGTAGAGAATCCAGGATCTCCTTACTCCTAGATGATACTGCAGCAGGAATGTGCCAATCAACATCTGGCATATTGAAATCTCCTAGCAGTAGCACTTCCCCTTTCCTAGCAATGCTGCGTATGTCTTCAATTAACTTTCTGTCCACCTCTTCCTCTTGTGAGGGAGGTCTGTATATCACACCAATGCAAATAGATTTCTCTTTCCCTCTTTCTAGTTTAACCCACAATGCCTCCTCTCTCCCTTTTAAGCTCTGTAATTCCAAAGCTTTAATAGTAGTTTTTACATATAGTGCTACTCCTCCTCCCCTTCTTCCTACCCTGTCCTTTCTGAATAAAGTATAGCCAGGTATAGTTACATCCCAGTCATGGTTTTCTGTGAACCATGTTTCTGTAACTGCCACTAAATCTAAGTCAGCCACTCCCACCAAAGCTTCAACTTCAGAGATCTTATTTCCCATGCTACGGGCATTAATACACACTGCTTTCCATATGTTACCCCTGTTACCCATTTCCATAAAGGTATTTAATTGGATGATAGTTCATCAATGTCTGGGCTCAGGCTTTGAGCTGAGGAAATCCTCAGTATCGAGCGAAGGTGTTCATCAGTCAGACGTCTCCTGTGAGATGTTTTGGTCATCTTCATCGAGGAGAAAAGTTGCTCACATAGATAAGTGCTGCCGAACATGGAGAGCATCTGAGCAGCTTGGGTGCAGAGCTGAGGCATTGTGTCAGGGATGAACTGTGGAAACTGGGCGGCGCCCACAGCATCATACTTTGACTTCAGCGTGTCATTACACTGGAGTTCAATTAGCTCCATTTGGAGGTTGGTTGGTGCGTTTTCCACATTAACTGCAAAGGGATTACTGAGCAGTTCAAACCTACATTTCTGGACATCAAAGTCGGCAAATCGCCGGCTAAACTCAGCGCCGAGTACACTGAGTTTTTCAGCAAACTGTGCGCATGGGAACAAGTTGGTAAAGAACTGCGTTTTCATGGTTTGGTAGCAGGGAAAATGGCCAAGGTTTCCTTGCAGCATCTGATTCTCCCACAGGCACAGTTTAGTTTTAAAAGCCCTCACTGCAGCGTACATGTCTGTGCCCCTGAAGCTGCAGGTTCAGCGCATCGAGATGGCTCGAGATGTCACACAGAAAGGCCAGCTCACACAGAAACTTTTTCTCCCGAAGCTCTGCTGTATCCTTCCCTTTGCTTTCCAGAAACTGACATATTTCCTCATGCAGCTCAAAACATCTATTCAGTACTTTTCCTCGGCTTAACCATCTCACCTCTGTGTGATACGGCACGTCTGCGTATTCCGAACCACACTCCTCCAGAAAAGACTTAAACTGGCGGTGATTCAGACCTTTGGCTCTTATAAAGTTAACTACTTGTGTTACTGTGGTCATAACATGTTCCATCTTTAGGGCTTTGCCACACAATGATTCCTGATGTATGATGCAGTGATAAACAGTTAGTTCACCTGCACAGTTCTCTTCCTGCATCTTCTACCGGACCCTGCCCACCAGTCCACTTGTTTTACCGCACATCGCTGGCGCACCATCTGTCGTTAATCCCACGAGTTTATCCCACGGCAGCTTTATTTCAGTTACGCATTTGGAAACCTCCTCAAAAATTTCCTTTCCTGTGGTTGTGCCATGCATTGATTTGAATTCCAATAGCTCCTCCGTAACACACATATTTGAGTCCACTCCACGGATGAAGACTGACAGCTGAGCAGTATCAGATGCGTCGCTGCTCTCATCCACAGCAAGGGAGAATGCAACGAAATCTTTTCCCTTTTCCAAAAGCTGGTCATACAGATTGGTGGCAAGATCACATGTGCGATCAGCTACTGTGTTTCTGCTCAGGCTCACGTTTGAAAAGGCTTGCTTTTTCTCTGGGCACACGATGTCACAAACTTTCAACATGCACTTTTTCACAAACTCTCCCTCATTAAAGGGCCGGGCTGATTTTGCGATCTCTGCTGCCACAATATAACTAGCCTTTACAGCAGCCTCACTTTGTGATGTGGCTTTTTTGAACATATTCTGTTGTGAAACCAAACTTCTTTTCATCTCCTCCACTTTCTGGCTCCTTTGAGTCATGTCCAGGTCCTTGTACTTGTCATGGTGTTTTGTTTCATAGTGTCATCGAATGTTATACTCCTTAGTTATAGCCACGTTGACTCCACAAATCAGACAAACAGGTCTGTCTTTTACATATGTAAACAAATATTCTGTCTCCCACCTGTCCAGAAAGTTCCTGTTGTCTGCCTTTCTTTTTGCCATTTTTGGGAAGGGGTTCCACAGTGACAGTTGTAGCTTGAGATCGCTATGACTTCTGTCACACAGGAGAGGGCGTTTCTGGGACCTGTCCTGATTGACGCGCCAAAACAACAGCAAGGCATTATGGGATTTGTAGTATTAGCGATGAATGAATGCGCTGTATAATACCGGTGGGCTAGCTCTAGTAGTCATTTGGTATAGCCTCGCGGGCCAAATATAATTACACTACGGGCCAAATTTGGCCCGCGGGCCAGAGTTTGACACCTATGTTCTAGACCATTCTTCAAGTTTAACTAGATCCCTCCTCATGTTATCTACACCTTCCTGGGTGTCTACTCTATTGCAGATTTTGGTATCATCCGCAAACAGGCAAACCTTACCCAACAGCCCTTCTGCTATATCACTAACAAAGATGTTAAAAAGAATCAGACCAAAGACAGATCCCTGGGGCACACCACTGGTAACCTCCTCCTCCTCAGAGTGAGCTCCATTTACCTGTACTCTTTGTCGCCTCCCACCCAACCAATTTCTAACCCAAGCAGTAATTTTAAGGTCCATCCCTAGGGTGCTCAGTTTGTTTATAAGTCGCCTGTGAGGAACGGTGTCAAAGGCTTTACTGAAATCTAAATACACCACATCTAGAGCTCTCCCTCGGTCCAACTCCCTGGTCACCCAGTCAAAGAAATCAATCAGATTTGTCTGACAAGACCTGCCTCTGGTGAATCCATGCTGCCTCGGATCCTGTAATCCGCTGGATTCCAGAAACCTCACTATCCTCTCTTTTAGTAGCTTTTCCAATAATTGACCAACCACAGAGATCAGACTCTCTTCTTTTCTTTCCCTTTTGCCCCCTCTCAGCTTGATGCAGCAAAGTACACTGCGATTAGTGCAGGGAATAGCACAGTATTTGCGCAGAAGTTTCTGTACTAGTGGGCATAATGCAGGAAGGAATCTAAGATGAGTATAATTCAATATGCAAATGTCTGTGCTAACAGCAGCGCACCACACGTTTTGTTGTTGTGTGTTGTCGAGTTGATGCAGACTCCTGGCAATGCTGTGGATAGTTGCGGCTATCTCCTGGGTTTTCTTGGCAAGGTGTAACTGAAAGTAGATTGCCAGGTATTTCCTCTCTGCAGTAAGCCTACAGCACCTGGTCTTCCAAGGTGGTTTCCTAGCCAGGTACTAACCAGGCCCAACCCTGCTTGGCTTCCAGGATCAGAAAAGATCAGATTCTCTCAGGGTGGCATGGCCATAGACCGTGCTTTTTAAATCCATTTTAAATGGGTGGTCATGAAGCAATTAGCTAGGCAGTGCAGATGCAGAGAAGTGCGCAGACCAGAAGACTGAGCGTGATGCTGGAATTTGAACAGGACGTCTGAGGAGACATCAAGGGTTAGCTCATAGGTCTGTGGTCAGTACAACCGAAGAATTTCTGCCTGTTTCTTCAGCATACAGCACTCAGCCTTTTCTGGCTTTGCTGAAGAGGGTTCTGAAAACACAGCAGGCGGAGTGTGCTGGAACAGTGTTACGCACATGTGCTGGAATGCTATCTGGCGCATAAACAGCAATGGTTTTTGTGCAGAACTTCTGAAGCATTCCAGCACATGTGCAGAAGTGCCAGACTCCTTTTTTCTTTGTGTGTGTGTGTGTGCGCGCGTGCGTGCGCAGGATATAGGTGTTGCTAACACAGACCTCTGTGTGCATGGGCCTGGGCCTGGCTTGTTCTCCTTGTTTAGTGCAGACGTTTTGCACACAATTCATTTGCGTGCTCTTTGCCTGCAGCATCATTGAGCAAAACCCCTGCACTAAACTTACATTTGAAACCCTGTGCTAGAGTTTTATTGCTGGGCTCCAGTGCAGAATTTCTGCATTTCTCTTAGTTTAGTTTAGTCGTTTCCTCTTCCACCTTTTTTAAAATACCACAAAACACAGCAAAACAGTAATAAACAAAAGTGAAATTCTACAACGATATGCAAGTAGGAAAAGAATTCACATACAGGCAGATTCCATATAGGCCGGTGATCTCCGGCGGACATGTTTAAATCGGGCACAGGACTGATTCAGTCCTAATTCTGAATCCAAGGGTATAGATGTGCCCGTGGTTACGGAATCTGCATGTAGACATGTCCGGCACAGCATGTCCACCATGTTGTTCAGCCGGCCCAGGCACGTATTCAGAGAGAGACGTGGAGAAACCCGTTCCTGTTAATATTACAGAACATGGGTAGGTATTGAAATGGTTTTGGGTGTCCTCGTGCTCGCTGTATTCAGGACAGTTGCACGCTTCCGATTGTACCCATCTCCGGGATATACCCATGGATGCCTCTGCTGGTCACACCTTCTCATTTAAGACATGCATCTCCTAAGCTGCTGTTCTCACTTGACAGTATTTTGCTGATGCAAACTAGACTTTATACCAGTCTTTTTCATGCCCAGAAAAGTGCTAAGTAATTTCATTGCACTCTAATATATTATAAGAGAAAGTAAATATTAACATGTTTTTCATGATACACCTTGCATCAAAAAGTACTTGGCACTATAAGAATGCCTCAGTTATTCTTGCACTGGTCAGCTCTTAAAAAAAAACAGAAAAAGAAAACATCTGGATGGGCAAGACCTTGACACATACCTTTGCATCCAAGTGGCACAGCTGTGGAGTGGCAGAGCCCATATCCTCTCTTGCCAACATCCGAGCTCGCCAGAGCCGGCAAGGAAACGGCCTGATTTACATGAAATGCTCACACCACCTTGGGCAAAACTGAAGGCATCGGGCGCAGGACCAGTTTCTCCTTGGAGAAGGAAAGGAATGGCTCCTGGCATGATAGGGTCTGAAGCTCCGAAATTCTGCATGCCGAGCAAATCGCCACCAGGAATACCATTTTCAGAGTCACATGCAGAGGGGTGGTGTGCAGATGGCTGGGGCATGCTCTAGGACTGGGGTCTGCAACCTTTAAGACATAAAGAGCCACTTGGACCCGTTTCCGAAGGGAAAAAAAAACCTGGGAGCCGCAAAACCATTGCGACATTTAAAACAAATCTAACACTGCATATATTGTTTCTTACCTTAATGCTATATACGACCCCCTACTTTTCCTGTTAAAATATAGGTGTTTGGCCTATACTCGTCGTATAAGACTACCCCTCTTCCTTCGCACACCAAAAAAAATATGCCAGAAAATATCACAACAAGAAGTAACAATATTTGATTTCAAAATTATGATGATTTTGTAGTCAAATCACTAATATGAAATAAAATTATTTTTTCTACCTTTGTTGTCTGACCAATTTATTCTTTGATCATGCTGGTCCCGATCTGAGGCTTCTGCTTTCCTGTCTTCTCTTAGCTCTCTTTCTGTGGTCTATGGTCCATCTGCCATTTCTTATCTCTTCTTTCGTTTTCTTCACTTCTTTCCATCAGCCTATTTCCAGTCCCAGTAACCCTCTCCAATATCAGCCCCTTTCCAGTCCTCACTCCCAGTACCTTCCAATGTCAACTTGCATTCCCATGATTGCCACTGGTGTCCATTTCCTTCCAGTCCCCCTCCTTCCCCACTGACCAGTCCCTTCTAGTACAAATACCATGGCAGCCCCTCTCAGATCCAGTTCCATTCTCCCATCCCCTCATATCAGCCCATTTGTAGCCTTAGCCCCCAGTTATCTTCCAGGGCCAGCAGCTCTATCCTCCCCTCCCCACAATCAGCCCATGCCCAGTCGAAGCCCCCCAATCAGCTCGCTTCCAGTGCTAATCCCCCCTCAACCCCATTACCAGTGCTAGCCTCCCCTAATCAGCCCAATACCAGTCCTACCCCCCATCAGCTCATTACCAGTCCTAGCCTCCCCTAATCAGCTCATTTCCAGTGCTAGTCCCCTCAACCCCATTACCAGTGCTCCATCCCTCCATGTCAGCCCCCTCCCTCCCTCCATGTCAGCCCGCCTCCCTCCATCCATCCATATCTGCTCCCTCCCTCCATGTCAGCCCCCTCCATCCCTCCATGTCAGCCCCCCTCCCTCCATCCATATCAGCCCCCCTCCCTCCCTCCATGTCTGCCCCCTCCATCCCTCCATGTCAGCCCCCCTCCCTCCCTCCATGCAATCCCCCTCCCTCCCTCCATGTCAGCCCCCCTCCCTCCATCCATCCATATCTGCTCCCTCCCTCCATGTCAGCCCCCCTCCCTCCATGTCAGCCCCCTCCATCCCTCCATGTCAGCCCCCCTCCCTCCATCCATATCAGCCCCCCTCCCTCCATATCTGCTCCCTCCCTCCATGTCAGCCCCCCTCCCTCCATGTCAGCCCCCTCCATCCCTCCATGTCAGCCTCCCTCCCTCCATGTCAGCCCCCTCCATCCCTCCGTCAGCCCCCCTCCATCCCTCCATGTCAGCTCCCTCCCTCCATGTCAGCCCCCCTCCCTCGATCCATCCATATCTGCTCCATCCCTCCATGTCAGTCCGCCTCCCTCCATCCATCCATATCTGCTCCCTCCCTCCATGTCAGCTCCCCTCCCTTCTTCTGCAGCCGCGGCTACCAGACTATGAGGGACACGCGGCTGTGCTTTTTAAAACATCTCGGAGCCCTTCCTGTCTTGACGGGCTCCGTGCAGCATTGTCCCGCCTCTAAAGGAAGTTTTGGAGGCGGGACAATGCTGCACGGAGCCCGTCAAGACAGGAAGGGCTCCGAGATGATTTTAAAAGCACAGCCGCGGTTCCCTAAGAGGCAGGGAGCCGCGGCTGCAGAAGAAGGGAGGGAGCCCATAACGCCACGTTTAAATACATCTTTACAACACTTGCCTGTCACGGGGTGGGCAGTGTGCTCCGGAGCCGCGGCAAAGGTGAGAAAGAGCCGCATGCGGCTCCGGAGCCGCGGGTTGCCGACCCCTGCTCTAGGACTTAGAGGTCCTCGCCCGATTGCAGAAATGTCCTCAATGTCCTGAGCTGCACCAAAGGTTATACCTGCTCTAGGCACAAATAGGCATCTGTAAAGTGCTTGTTTTGTCAGGCAAATGTCTGGAGGGTGTGGAGAAGGAGGTACGCTTTTATCTTCTTTAAGTTTTCTGCTACAAATTATTGTTCTATGTACAACACATCAAGCTTATACACCCTACTATACACCCTACTTATAAAGGATAACATTCAAAACTTAAATAAATAACACTCCATTCCTATGCCTTGATACTCCTACTTGTATATAGTTACAACTGATATGTTCTGCCTAATGCGGTACAGACAGTACTTCTGTTTAAATTGTTACACACACTGTTATAGTTGAAATATCCTGATTAGTTGTTGAATCACTGAATTATGCAAGTTAAGATGTTCTATGTAATAAGTTATAATGTTCAATGTTCTATGTAAACAAACTCTGCTTTGTTAACTGTTGTTAATTGTACACCGCAACTGATCGCTGGAAGATGCGGTATATAAATAAGTGTTAAATAAATAAATAAATAACTACACTGTCATGCTGAGTTCTGTGTAAACTGCCTTGAATTGCAGAAAAGTGGTATATAAAAACTCTAAATAAATAAATAAATGTTACACTCTAACAACGAACACTGATGGGTGATGAGGGCTCATGTTCTTGTTTTGCCACACCACTGGATGTCCCCATATGCATTCTTGCCTGAGGTGGACATTCCTACCCCACAGTTTTGTAGCGGGGATGCTTATATGGACGCTGACATGGGCATCTATGTTTCTAAAACTGGGTTGGAATGGAAACGTCCCCATTGTTTTTCTCCACGTTCTGCCCTAGACGGCCCAGATTGCATTTGGACACCCTTCCTAAAATTCCACTTCACGCCTCAACCAGTTTCTAAACCCAACCTATCACCACCTTGGAGCTCACTCCCCAAGCTGCTTCGTTTATTTGTGTGCCTCCTATACAGCACAGTATCAAAAACGTTGCTGTAATCCAAGAAACCACATCGCGCACATGCTCCTGATCTAATTCTCTAGTCACTCGGTTAAAAAAATCGATCAGGTTCATTTGATACAATCTCCCTTTGTTAAATCCTACTGCCTTGGAGTCCTGCAGCCAACCGGATACTAAGCACTTCACTTTCCTTTTCTTTGTCAAAGTCTCCATTAATTTCCCCATCACTTAGGTTAGACCAAACCAGCTGATAGATTTATGAAGGTCAACTTTCCCACTTCTCCAATCCTACAGGGTCCATTTCTTTGTCCAAGGATCTACTGAAAGAAATATTCAGTGGACTGAACAGAACCTTTCTGAGCTATAATATCATAGTTTTGTCCACTTGGAGTTTGCTGTTTTCTTGAAACTCTTTTTCCTGTACATGGTACAGCAGCTAGCCCACTACTGTATATATCACCACCAAAAGTTGGCTGTTCTACTGTCCATTCTTTGATGAATGCCAAACAATTTTTTTTCTCATCTCTTCCCACTTATTGCTTCTGACCTATCAGAAAAAGTATCATTCCTCACTATTTTTCTTTAGTTATCTTTTCTTCCCCTCTCACCTTTGCTAGCCTGGCTTCTTTTCCTGCATCTTTCAGCTTTATCCGATTTTCTTTCTTGTTGAGGTCCTTTGTGCTCTGTGAATGCTGTTCTCTTCACTCTCATGTTTTCAGTCATCTCTCTCAAACTCTATTGGTCTTTTTTCCATTTTACTTTAGTTTCTCTTTATAAAAGTTTGTTGCATTCTATAGAGCATCATAGTTCACCCCACTGCTTCTTTACTTCACCTGCACCCTCCCACCATGCCAGTGCTTCCCTTAAGATACTTCACTCTTTGAAATCCAGGACTTTGAGCATTTTGTGATGACTCCTCTCCTTGGCACTTTTAGCAAACCATACTCTCTGAAGATCACTGATGCTCAGTTGGACTCCTACCTGTACATTAGAAATGCTTTCTCCATTTATAAGGACCAGGTCACCCCTTGTAGGTTCCATTGTGATTTGTTTGAGAAGAATCCCATGAAGGGAGTTTAAGATCACTCCGCTCTTCAATTCAGCTGAGGCGATCTCCCTGCATCTTTCTAATTTATCACCTGTCTGGCTCTCACCTCTCCTTGCCACCTACCATCTTAGCTGTAGGTGGAGCAGAACAGAGGCCAGGAGACTGTCTCCAAGATTGTTCTCCCTCTCCCTCCATGTGTACCCTCAGGGGGCTCACACAGGAGAGGATGAGGAATAGACTTGTTCACTCTCACTATCTCTGTACTAGTGGTTCCTGTGGTTCAGTGGTTCGGAACCCAGTCCTTGGGACACGCCCATTCAGTCATGTGTTCAGGATATCCACGATGAATACTCATGAGAGATTTACATGCACAGTTTCCATTGTATGTAAATATATAACTCATTTGTATTTATTGCGAATATCCTGAAAACTTGACTGACTTGTGTTTTTCGTGAGGGCTGTATTGAGAACCACCGATCAAGAGCAGCGCTGCTCAACCCGTTTCTGTAGGCACACCTAGCCAGTCAGGATTATTACAATGAATACCAGGAGATATATTTGCTTATCTTTGAGACCCATTGTATGCAGACATACCTCATGCATATTCACTGAAAACGCAACTGACTAGCTGTGCATGCAGGAGAAGGTTGAGAAGAACTGATCTTGAGAACTGTCTTTCATCAGGAGCTAGAAAGAGCCAGCAGACTGAAAGCTTCCCCAAGGAGCTTGGAAGACTTGGACTGTGCAGGATACGAGTAAGCAAACCTAAAATAGGAAAGCAAAGACCAGCGTTTATCAGCTCAGGGCACCAAGGCCCAGGGTACTGTGAGTTATTGTAGCACAAAGCAAATACTTTAGTGGATTTTGACACTGGGGAAGAGAAATCACCTGAAATATTTGCTTTCAACCTCCAGTTTTACAAAAAATAATTCTGATGGTCTTTAGCACCTGCATTATTGCCGAGTACTGCATTTCTTTTGTACTTTCACAGCCGGATACGTAGCAGAACATTTGCAAAGTGCCACACCGCTGCTGCTGTACCCTCTTGGCTCTGTGTGGGGAGAAGGCAGGGCCTGCCCGTCCATTGAGCAATAATGTTTTTCACACAAGGCCCTGCGCTTCAGGGGGCCCTAGTGAACCTCATTATCGCACAATGGACGGCTTCAGAGGGAGCTGGGGAAGCTCGCACAAGGCCCTGGCTCCCTCTGCACAGCCACCAGCGTGAAGAGCCTTTTCCTTCATGCTGGCGGCTGTTTCTGTGAAGCCGCGAGTGCCAGGAGAAGTTAAAAGCAATGACCTTTCCCAGCATTTGCAGCTTCACAGAAACAGCTGCCGGCGTGAGGGAAAAGGCTCTTCATGCTGGCGGCTGTGCAGAAGGAGCCGGGGCCTCGCGTGGGCTTCCCCGGCTCCCTCTGAAGCCCCTTAGACAGCCGCAGGGCTCTTCAGAGGAGGTGAGGGCTAAGACTGGATGGGCTGTGATCGGGGGGGGGGGGGGGAACCTGATTGCAAATGGGCTGTGATGGGGGGGGGGGGGAAACTTGGACTGCAAGGGTTGTGATGGTGGGGGGAAACTTGGACTGGAAATGGGCTGTTATGGTGAGGGGGGGGGAAACGTGGACTGGAAAGGGGTTGTGATGGGGGGAAACGTGGACTGGAAAGGGGCTGTGATGGGGGGGGGAAACATGGATTGGAAATGGGCTGTGATAGGAGGGCTAGCATTGGAAATGGGTTGATGAAGAGCTGGAATAGGACTGGAAGTGGGCTGACGAGGGGGCTAGGATTGGAAATTGACTGATGGGGGAGCTTGCAGTGGAAATTGGCTGATGGGGGGCTGG
This sequence comes from Ichthyophis bannanicus, assembly GCA_033557465.1. NCBI lineage: Eukaryota > Metazoa > Chordata > Amphibia > Gymnophiona > Ichthyophiidae > Ichthyophis > Ichthyophis bannanicus. The sequence continues at coordinate 45,430,096 of CM066047.1, forward strand.
AATGGAACTGGAAAAGAGCATATGGGGGCTAGGACTGGAAATGGGCTGATGAGGATCTGGACTAGGACTATAAATGGGCTGATGGGGGGAGCTTGGACTGCAAATGGGTGATGGGCTGGAATAGGAATGGAAATCGCTGATGGGGGAACAGGACTGGAAGCAGGCTGATGGGAGCTGAAATAGGGCTGGAAATGGGCTGATGGGGGGAGCTTGAAGTGGAAATGGGCTGATGGGGGGCTGGAATGGAACTGGAAAAGAGCATATGAGGGGATAGGACTGGAAATGGGCTGATGTGGAGGCATGGGAGAATGGGACTAGAAGGGAGCGGATGCTGGGTGGGTCTAGAACTGTAAGGGAGCTGATTTGGGGGGAGGACTAGAAGGGGATGGGGAATGAAAATGGAGAGGGGAAAAGATATTTTGTGTGGGAAGGAAGAAAAGTCTACGGATGGGCCAGGTATTGAGAGAGTAATTGGGGATTGAGAATGGAAGGGTGAAATTTGAGTGGATGATAAAGGAATAAGGAAAGAAATGGGGGAAAGAGCAAAAGGGAAACTAACAGTATGTCTGAAATTTAATTTTCATTAAGAACATTTGTAAGTACATTCTAGCAAGTTTTGTTCTCATTCAGTGGCTTCATGACTCTTCCTGATATGTTTCTTGTACTCAAGCAATGGAATATCCCTTGTCACTGTCCAGCAGTAGTCTACAAGCATTGATGGACTCCATTTACCCTGATACCTCTTTTCCATGGCTGCAATGTCTTGGTGAAATCATTCTTCATGTTCATCACTTACTGCTCTGCAATTTTGTGGGAAAAAACCTAGATGAGAGTGTAGAAAATGAATCTTTAAGGACATGTTGCAACCAAGGTTTTTGTAAGCCTTGAGAAGATCTTGAACAATCTCTTCGTAATTATTTGCTTTGTTGTTTCCAAGAAAATTTTGTGTCACTGATTCAAATGCTATCCATGCAGCCTTTTCCTTTCCACGCAATAAACAAAGAAATTTGTCATCTTGAAGAAGTGCACGAATCTGAGGGCCAACAGAAACTCTTTCCTTAACTCAGTCTAGGAAATTTACCACTAAGATACCTGAAAGCAGGTTTGGTTTTATCCATCGCCTTGACAAAGTTTTTCATTAGTCCCAACTTGATGTGCAAGGAAGGCATCAAAATCTTGTTGCTGTCTACAAGTGCTGGAAACAGAACATTTTTGCTTCCAGGATCCAGTGACTGACGGAGTGGCCAGTCCCTTTTGATGAAATGACAATCTCTAGCATGACTATCCCATTCACACAGGAAGCAGCAGTACTTGGTGTATCCACCCTGAAGACCAAGCAAGAGGGATGACCACTTTGAAGTCACCACAGATTGACCATAGATGTTGTTCATAGTTTATACATTTCAAAAGTTTCATATTGTCATAAGTCTCTTTCATAAAAGCTGCTTGGCCAATAGGAATTGATGGTAGCAATACAGCTTTAAGACTTGCTTTGGATGAATCAATGAAGAGCCTCCAATCATCTGCATTGTAATTGATATTGAGAGCTGCCATTAAACCTTTTACATTGTTGCATGCAGCAAGATCACCTTCTTTGAAAAAGAATGACACCAAGTCTTTCTGACGGTCCTGGAAAAAAGAAATTTGAATGTCACCAGCCAGAAGATTCCACGGCTGTAGTCTGGAACCCAAAAGCTCAGCTTTATTCTTCGGGAGATCCAAACCCCTGACAAGGTCGTTCAATTCACCTTGCGTTATGAGGTGTGGCTCATTAGCAGTGGCCAGAAGAAACTCTGGGTCACGTGAGGTTGACAGTTCATGACTACCAACTTCTTCCTCTTCCTCACTTGATTCTAATGATAATGATTCTGAATTTTGGGATTCGGCAACCCTTCTCCATGAGGCACTGGGCGTATTGCAGATGGAATGTTTGGATATTGCACAGTCCACTTACTCTCTCTTGGATATGCCTTTCTGAATTGGAGGAACCATGCAGAAGTTGCAATTGTTGACATGATCCTTGAGCTCTCTCCAGATCATTGGAACTGCAAAAGGCATTGATTGCCTTTTCCCATTCATCCATTGCCTAAGATTTGTTGCACATGTATTGCAGCATATGTGTGGTGCCCAGCTGTTATCCTGATCTCCTATTCTGCAGCCAAAATATAAGTTGTAGGCTTTCTTAACCGCCACAGTCATATTCTGTTTTTGTGATGTAAAAGTCACTTCACCACAAATATAGCAGAAATTATCTGCATTATTAACACAAGTACGATGCATCGCCGAATACGCTGTGATTGACCTATCGGCATAACATAATGCAAAATAATTAATTTTTAATTTTTCTGTGACTAATACACCTTAAGATCTATACTGTCAAGTGATGCAAATTTAGATACTGATTGCATCATCTGGTTTTGGACAGATATTTCTATTGGTTGCAAGTAGAGATTACGCAGATGTTGTGTAATACACAGTTAATGGCCCCTAATGACTAATTAATAGCATATATCTTAGCAACTAGACCTGATCAGCCATTTTCATTATGATTTCTGTGTTCAGCAGCCTTAAATTAGTTTAGAACAGCTGCTTTCATGGCCGAAGCATTTTGGCTGTTGAACAGTGTTACGCAAGATTGAGACAAGAACTTTCCTTGGCTAAATCCATTGTTTTTTATAATGGTTTCTACCATTTTGCTCAGTACTGATGTCAGGCTCACTGGTCTGTAGTTTCCCAGATCCGCCCTGGAGCCCATTTTAAAAACTGGCGTTACATTGGCCACTCGGGTCATTGTCATGATTGTGGCTGGCAGGCAGAGGGCTGCCCGTGAGGATCCCATCAGTGGTGGGATTCGGTCTGACCAGGAATTGGTTTGGATCAATCCGCCACTGAAGGAGCCGCGTGGATGGCAGCACAGCATTGCATTTGTGTTAACGGTTCCACACACTCGGACCTCTGGTGGCCACCGCAGGGCAGCAAGTCCCTGGCGGCTCAGCGGCCCAATCCCCCCCCCCCCACCTGCCAGTGGTTTAATGGGCATCGGGGGCATCAAACCACTGACGGGTGGGGGGATACCTGCCAGCGCAATGCCAGCCTGAGGACACTGTTTTTGGCCCGGTTCGGCATATGCAGCCTGTGGCAGGAACTGGTTCATGCAAACCAGGCCAAACCGGCCAAGTCCCACCACTGGATCCTGTCCTCTGTGGGCAGAAGAGAAAAAGCCATGATCCCCACAAAGACTCTTCCTGTCTGCCCACAGGAGATCTGATCCCCATGGGCAGAACAGGAAGGGTCTCTGCTCATGGGGTGGCGCTTGGGGTGGAGCTTGGGGTGGAGTTAGGGTGGAACTTGGGGCGGTGCTTGTCCCTCCCCCCCCACCCCCCCAAAAGAAAAAAGCCTGCCACCACTCTTGCTATATTGGCGTTGTCCTCTCCCAAGGAGCAGCATTTGGTGGAATAAGCAGGACATCTTAAAGGTTTTCTTCTGGGGCATGAGGGAGAGAAGAGAGTTGTTACTGTTCTGGACAGCGTGGGTCTGGTAAGGCTGCTGTAATGTTAGATTCTAAATGAGACACTATCCGGTACTTGGGCTCTGTCTTCAGCTATGCAACTGAGAGCTTGCTGATCGAGTTGATAACTTCTTTGCTTTGTTGGATTGCCAGAAAGCAGTTCTGGGACAGCAAGAAGAGAGACAAAAGTTATTCTGTAGCCCTGTCTTCAGGGGAAGTAGACCCCTCTAAATGTTAAGAAGGAGCCCCGAATGGGATCACTGGATCTGACAGGCTTTAGATGTGGTCACTGGAAGAACTACTCTTGTATTCTCTGTACTTAAAATTGACTGCAACACCCTACTATGTCTTTACTTCTGATACATGAACGAGCTGATTTTAGGATCCCAAATATGTATATTTCCTGATTTATTTAGGGTCACCCAGTCCCAATACCATGAGTTCTTGTCTTGAAACTGAGAGTTCAGGCTGTAGGGGGAGGGAGTAACTTTATTGAGATTTCCTTGTCAATGCTTTCTATGCTGGGAAAGACGTCATGTTTCTGGATCCTAAGCAGCTCCTCGAGCTGATCGATGTCAGAGGAGCCTAAAGCTCTTAGACTGAGTGTCGGTGATTAGTAGTGCTTATCTCTCTGCCACTGACGCTGTGGCTGCCTCTTTGGAGTTTGGATAAATACTATTTCCTTGTTTACATTATTTTTTTGGTCCGATATGGTGGGTTGATTTTAGTGGTCTAAAATTTGGAAATGTTTTTTTGTGATTTAATATTGACTTTTATTTTTCTTGATTTCTGTATCATGTTAACATTTAAAATTCACAAAATAATAAAAAGAAAATCCTTAGAAAAAAAGGGCTGTGTAGAGCTTTACCCCTGGAAATCTAACTTGGAACAGAGGGCAAACTTTTCAGTTAGATTTTGCATGTACCACTCCAGTCTGTATATCATTGCTGCTCAGTAAACTTTGCTTGGGGACTTTAATGCAATCTTTCTTTCCATAGCAAACCTGATAGTGTCCTGTTTCTGCAAAGAGCAAGCCTCAATTCTGAGGTGCAAGAATAGAGCTCTCTTACAGTGGAATAAGCTCAGAACTAAGCTGTAGCAATAACGTTTTATTGGACTAAATTCATGCATACAGCTTGCTTGTTCATCTTTATCTCTGCTTGTAAAACCTGTTTTTTACACATGGGAAAAGGCTTACACATGTATATCCCCAAAGGGTAATTTTGTAAATGCTTTTTCTTGGGCAAACTGTTTGTTTGTCTAATGCATGGAAAAGGTTTCTCATAAAATTAGCCCGGGGATCGTGTGCAGGAAAAAGTAGGTGCTGAGAATGTATGTTCCTTCTTCTATGTGATTGTAGCCAGGGCCGGATTTACGTATACGCCATGTACGCCATGGCGTAGGGCCCACAGCCGGCAGGGGCCCACAAAAAAAGAACCAGTTTTTTTTTTTTAAACTCAATTTAAAAAAAAAACCTGGTGGCTGCCGCCGCGGGGCCCCCTCTGCTGCCGCGGGGGCCCCGTCTACAAGCTGGTCGGGTCGGGTCGGGTCCGGTCCGGTCGGGTCTCTCTCCCTCCCTCCCTCGCTGCAGGCTGCGAGAGACGCGAAGATAGAGCGTCTCCTCGCGTCTGTGTTAAGCCCGCAGGGGCTGATGGGATTTCCCATCAGCCCCTGCCGGCTTAACACAGACGCGAGGAGACGCTCTCCCTTCGCGTCTCTCGCAGCCTGCAGCCTGCAGCGAGGGAGGGAGAGAGACCCGACCCGACCGGACCCGACCAGCTTGTAGACGGGGCCCCCGCGGCAGCAGAGGGGGCCCCGCGGCGGCAGCCACCAGGTTTTGTTTTTTTAATTAAATTTTACTTTAGGCCGGGGGGGGGGGTAGGACTGGTAATGGGCTATGGGGGGGGTAGGACTGGTAAGGGGCTATGGGGGGGGGGTAGGACTGGTAAGGGGCTATGGGGGGGTAGGACTGGTAATGGACTGGGGGGGTAGGGCTGGTAATGGGCTATTGGGGGGCTGGGGCTGGAAATGGGCTGGGCTGGGCTGGGCTGGGCTGGGGGGGCTTAAGGCTAGAGGTGGGCTGATGGGGTTAGGACTGGTAATGGACTGTGGGCTGTTGAGGGGGCTTAGAACTGGCAATGGGCTTTGGGGGGGGTTAAGACTGGTAATGGGCTGTGGGCTGATGGGGGCTGTCTGGTAATGGGCTATGGGGGGGGGCTAGGACTGGAAATGGGCGGGGGGGTTAAGACTGGAGGTGGGCTGATGGGGTTAGGACGGGTAATGGGGGGGGGGTTAGAACTGGTAATGGGCTTTGGGGGGGTTAAGACTGGTAATGGGCTATGGGCTGATGGGGGTTGTCTGGTAATGGGCTATGGGGGGCTAGGACTGGAAATGGGCTGGGGGGTTAAAACTGGAGGTGGGATGATGGGGTTAGGACTGGTAATGGGCTGTGGGCTGATGGGGGGGGTAGGACTGGCAATGGGCTATGGGGGGCTGACTGGAAATGGGTTGATGGGGTTAGGACTGGAAGTGGGCTGATGGGGGGTTAGGACTGGTAATGGGTTATAGGGGGGGCTTAAACTGACAATGGGGTGATGGGGGTTAAGGACTGAAAATGGGGTGATGGGGGGTTAAGGACTGTAAGTGGGGTGATGGGGGGGCTAGGACTGGTATTGGGTTGGGGGGTTGCTAGGACTGGAAATGGGCTGATGGATGGCTAGGACTGGAAATGGGCTGATGCAGGGACTAGAAGGGAATGGATGCTGGGTGAGGCTGGAACTAGAAGGGAGCTGATGTTGGGGGAGGATTAGAATGGGATGGGGCTGGAAGAGTAAAATGGAGAAGGGAAAAATATTTTGTGTGGGAGGGATAAAAAATCTACAATTGGCCGGGTATTGGGAGAGTAAGTGGGGATTGAGGATGGAGGGGTAAAATTTGAGTGGATGAAATAGGAATGAGGAAAGAGCAAAAGGAGAAAGATTAGTATGTTAAAGCAGATGTAGAGAGAGAATGGAAAAAAATCTAGAAGAGAGAAGAAAGGACAAATGGACAGCAGACGATGGAGAGTTAGCAGAAGACACGAAGAAAGAAACCAGAAGAAAGTGGCTGGAGCAATTGCAGCTGAAAAAAATGCACAAAAGGTAGAAAAATATCTCTTTATTTTGAATTTATTAATTGGAATATGTCAGCTCTGGTAAATGTGCATCATTAACATCTGTGCTTTGTTTAGTACAAGAGCAAATTAATGTATAGTTTTATTTCTACAGTGTTGTACATTCCAAGTTTGGCTTTTGGGATTCCCAGTTTAATTATTGTCTTCCTATTTCTAAATTGTGATTACTTGTTTGGTGATGGTCTATGTTCTGCATGTGTAACTGAGCTGAGGTGTTCTGTTTATATAATTCCTATTTGACATTGCCACTTGTTCTCTTTCCCCAGTAGGTCATGTATTGTTGTTCTCTGAAATGTATTGGTTTAATATTTGCAGTGTTGCCTTTTGATTGGTAGAGTATGGTGCTTTGTGAGTCCTGGTAGTGCTGTTAGGATACGGCGGGTTTACTATGGGCAGTGTTTGTAGTAGTTCCTAATGTGTCTGGCAGTTGGCACTGGATTATAGTAATGTAGAAATCTTTAGTCTTTCTTTATCCATACACTCATTAAGAGGCACGTTTACTAAAAGTTAGTATATGGTAACATTATGCAAATATTTATGCAAATGAGGCCCCTTATGCAAATGAGGTCCGCACCCCCCTTGGGCCGCCCCTGCTGGGGGCCCACAATTTTTGTTGGCGTAGGGCCTCACTCAAGGTAAATCCGGCCCTGATTGTAGCAGAGGCATTCCTGGGGGGAGGAGCTGAGACAGAGTGTGGGCGGAGTCACAGCATACGCATGTATTTTATAAAATACACATGTAAGTTTACACAAACTCCCGGGCAGGTGTAAATTTATGCGATTGCTTTTCTCCACTATGCCCAGGTTCTGCCCAGACCATTTTTCCTGGCTGTGCTTATCAGCAAAACATGCGCCTCCATACCAGAGTGTGTACTTTTATGCCAGCTGGTTATCGGAGGTGGTTTACACACATGCACGGCCGCATCGGTAATTTGATAAAGAATGACTTTTTCAAATTATCTCAATGATGGGCAATAACGATGTGCATGGCTAAAATAAAGTTTTGATTTGTTTTCAGAATTTTTGGAAATTTTCTTGATTATTTTTTTTGTTTGTGTGTGTGTGTGTTCTGTTTCCCACATTCAGCTTACATTTTTAAGGCGTGCATACTGCCCTGTAAATAAAGAAATATAAGCATAAATAAAGCTGATGCTCTACATCTTTTTATGGTTCTACATAGAGACTGCAGTGCTTTGCAGCTGTGAACTGAAAGAAAAAACAAATCACTTAGGCTGTAGTTTATTTATCTGGAAACTTTTCTATACTGCCCCTTCCAGAGAGCAGGGGCGGTTTACAGAGAAAAGCACATCAAAAACCATTGCATTGAACATATTGTTTACTCATCTTTCTGCTATGGGCCGCTTTCAGCTCTAGGAGTGTTCAATCCAGTCCACAGTGGTGATTCAGGTCTGTCAGCATTGTCAGACAAGGGGGGGCTGCATCGCTCCATTGCATACCTCTCACACTGCTGCTGGGATCGCCAAAGATTCCATGGAGGGGTGCAGCACAGGACATCACCCAACCTGGCCCTGAAGCCAAAGCTCTTTCCCCCTTGCCCCCAATTAGCAGAAGAGTCATAATGCTCTATTCTCACACAGCCTTCCTGCATTTAAATTTTTCTTTGGCAGGGCAAAAATCTCTTTAGAAAAACCAACATACTGAATCTATAAAAAAAATATCTAGCAATGGATTCACTATTTTTTTTCCCCAATGAGGTTCCCTGATATTACCAGGATAAGTGTCTTTCAGGGACATTATGGCTTTGTTCCCTTTCTGGTCATTCTCGAAACACATAATGGATTGATCATGACTCAGAGTTCACAATGGAACTTAATATTGCATCTTGCTGTTTACTTTCACCTATCTGCCATGTACACTGAGTTTACATTAGAAATCTAAGCAGAGCTGACAGCTGGAGCAACGCACTGATAAGATGGCACTTTGAAACAGAGCTATTAACAAGGAACAATAAAATCTGTGGGTTGTTTTTTTTTAATACAAAATCTTTATTAGACAGTAACAATTGTTTTGGTTAAAATTTGCATATGGTGACATGTAAAGGGCCTCACTAGGTTGGACCTCAACTGCAAAGCAAATGATACTGGGTGAACTATGATGCTGTTGCAAGGTAGCAAATTCTCAAAGTTCGCTAAACAGATTACGATGCCATTGGCCTGCAGTGATTTGCTCCTTGCTTTTAAGACCAGCATTCTTGTGCCTTTTCCCTTTTATCAGACTTTATACTGATAACCTGAAGAAGCTTGACCTGTAATTTCTTTCTCTATAACATCGGCAACATTTGTGTCTCCCTTTCTGAACACCTACCAAGACCCTTATCCCCTCTCTAGTTGCATCCCGTTTAGACTATTGCAACCTGCTTCTTGCTAATCTCCCCCCTCATTCATCTCTCTCCATTCAAAACTTAGCTGCAAGGCTGACCTTCTGCCAGTGTTGCTACGCTTGCATAACCCCTCTTCTCATATCACTTCATTGGCTCCCTGTCTGTTCTCCATCCAGTTCAGACGTCGCCTACTGCCCCCCCCCCCCCCGCTCCCATTACTGCTGCTGCTGCTCCTCTCCGGGATCTCCAGCAGTGACAAGACCTTTAAAGAGCACCGCAGCACTTAAAGAAAGCCTCTGGTGCGGCATGTTGGTGCTTCTATCCCCCAACGCAGAACTCCTGTTTGTATTAAAGGTCTGTGTTGGAGGGGGTGGTGCACCAACGTCACGCAGCGCCCGAGGCTTTGGTAAGCACTGTAATTGCCACCATTGCAGGTTCTGGGGGGTGGGGGGGGGCAGTGGACTGCCCTGGGAACATTGGTGCTCTAGGTGATCGCTTAATGGCTAGCACTCTAGACTTTTCGCATTCTACTTTGCTGCACTGTTTGCCTGGAATAATCTACCTGAATCAGTACGTTGGGCTTCATCTGTGATCCTGTTCACATCCAGGCTAAAAGCCCACGTCTTTGAGGCTGCTTTTGGATCCTGACTCCCTAATTCTGTTTACCAGCTATGTGTGTTATAACCATTTCCTCTTAGTTTTACCCTTGTTCCGTTTCTCTGTTTTGAATAGACTGTAAACTCTATTGAGCGGGGACTGTCTTTTATTTATTTATTTACATTCTCTAATATACCGTGCTATTTTGTATGTATGTATATAGTGCTGCATATGTCTTATGGTGCTACACAAATGATCAGTAGTAGTAGTATGTTTAGAATAGGAATAAACACCTTCGAAGGTTGGGAGGTTTGTTTGTTTTTAATAGCAATATTGCTACTTTGCTAAAATTCTGTGCACATTCTGAAAATATTTATTGTAGTGACTTCAGAACTGATTTTAATTCCTTTATACTTTAGTCCCCAAGTTACTCAGTATGAAGATTTTTTTAAAGATCTAAATTCTACTGATATACTTTTAAATAAACTCTATAATTCACTGTCTATATGGATTAATGATCTATCTAGTGTTAAGCTCACTTTTAGGTGTTACAGAGCTTTTAGATCAGAATTTCAGGCAAATGTATTTTTTACAGTTTTCAAAAGGCATACAATAAGAAAACAAAAAAAAATGGAGAGAAAAATGAATAAGACACAAAAACACTATAAAAAATATAACCAAAGAAAGAAAAAAATCTCTACATATACTGTATGTTTATCAGAGCAGTTTTAGCACATGCTGTTAGTGTGGCCCCCAGGTGTGCTAAAATTGGCTGCACAGCCAAAGTCCCATTCTAAGTGCTTAGCACATGGTGGGATGGGGTTGAGGGAACTTGGCAGGGTCTGGGCAGACAGTTGGCATGGAGAGCACACAGCCAAGCCTGCCAATAGTGTGGGTGCACTTAATGCCATGTTAAGAGATGACATTAAGTGTGGCCATGCTACTGGCAGCAGGTAGTGCAGTCACAGCCCAACCAAATATTAAAATCTCGATCAACCAGTCAACCCCCAATGCCCTCCACGATATGACTCTCTCCATGATCATAACTCTGTCACTCCCAATCTCATGTCCCACCCCCTAACAACACCCCCACATCAGTATCCCAACCTATCCCCCCACCCCACCCACAAGACCATTGCTTGACCCTCCTGTCACCCTTTGGAACTTACCGGGGGTATTCATGGTGATATAATGGTGAGAGAGGAATGATCTCCCTTTGCTATTGCTCCGTTTCAGCCTGGTTAAAAGCGGCAGCTCTGATCTCTAGCAAATAGTGTTGTGTTGCTATGTGTAGTGGTCAGGCTGTCCAAATAAGGAGCAGTTGTCCGTTTTGGCAACTTTACCTCTAGAGGTAGGACCAAGAGACTACCACTAGGGGTCAGAGCCACCTTTTTGAACCGAGGCTGCAATGGGGCAGGGTTGAAGGGGGATCATTCCTGCCCCACTAGTACAGCACCATGGATACCTCAGTGTCAGGAGGAGGATCAGAGATGGGGTGGGGGGAAGGCTGGGTGATGTTCTGGGGGACTGGGGGAGGGGCATTGAGAGCTTCTACCAAGGGGTGGGGATCTTGATGGGGTAGGCACTATGCTGAGGGTGACTGCTATTGGAGGGGAATGGGACCTGTCATAGGGAGCTTTGGGGCTATAATGGGAGGGTGGGATATGAGAATGGGAAACTGCACCAGGGATTGGGGTATTTTTAAATTATTATTATTTTTTAAACACTGGCCTGTGGTACATTGGAAGATAACACAGGTTCATCTGGACTAAGTGGCCACCCTGTGTGGTACATGTTGGGTAGGTGCTGACCAGGGGCGGCCCAAGGGGGGTGCGGGGCCATGTGCGGAGACTCGGTGTGGGGCCTCATTTGCATAAGGTGCCTCATTTGCATAAATATTTGCATAATGCTACCATACACTAACTTTTAGTAAACATGCCTCTTAATGAGTATATGGATAAAGAAAGACTAAAAGATTTCTACATTACTATAATCCAGTGCCAACTGCCAGGCACATTAGGAACTACTACAAACACTGCCCATTTAGAACCCATAGCAAACCCGCCGTATCCTAACAGCACTACCAGGACTAACAAAGCACGATACACTACCTATCAAACACTGCAAATATTAAACCAATACACTTCAGAGAATAACAATACATGACCTACTGGGGAAAGAGAACAAGTGGCAATGTCAAATAGGAATTATATAAACAGAATACCTCAGCTCAGTTACACATGCAGAACATAGACCATCACCAAACAAGGAATCACAATTTAGAAACAGGAAGGCAATAATTAAACTGGGAACCCCAAAAGCCAAACTTGGAATGTACAACACTGTAGAAATAAAACCAGAAATTAATTTTCTCTTGTACTAAACAAAGCGCAGACGTTAATGATGCACATTTCCAAGAGCTGACATATTCCAGTTAAAAAATTCAAAAGAAAGAGATTTTTCTACCTTTTGTGCATTTTTTTCCAGTGGCAATTGCTCCAGCCACTTTCTTCTGGTTTCTTTGTGTCTTCTGCTAACTCTCCGTCTGCTGTCCATTTGTCCTTTCTTCTCTCTTCTAGTTTTTTTCCATTCTCTCTCTACATCTGCTTTAACATACTAATCTTTCTCCTTTTGCTCTTTCCTCATTCCTATTTCATCCACTCAAATTTTACCCCTCCATCCTCAATCCCCACTTACTCTCCCAATATCCGGCCAATTGTAGATTTGTCTTCCCTCCCACACAAAATATGTTTCCCTCTCCATTTCACTTTCCCAGCTCCATCCCATTCTAATCCTCCCCCAACATCAGCTCCCTTCTAGTTCCAGCCCCACCCAGCATCCGCTCCCTTTTAGTCCCTGCATCAGCCCATTTCCAGTCCTATCCTAGCCCCACCATCAGCCCATTTCCAGTCCTAGCTTCCCCATCCATTTCCAGTCCTATCCGAGTCCCTCCATCAGCTCATTTCCATTCCCAGCCTCCCCATCAGCTCATTTCTAGTCCTTTCCTAGCCCCACCATCAGCTCATGTCAAATCCTAGCTCCCCTCCACTCAGCCCATTTCCAATCCAAGCCCCCCATGAGCCTACTTCCAGTTCTAGCCCCTCCATGAGTCCATTTCAATTCAAGCCCCCACCACAGCCCATTTCCAATCTTAGCACCCCCCCAACAGCCCATTTCCAGTCCTATCCTAGCCCCTCCATCAGCCCATTTCCTGTCCTAACTCCCTCCCCTCACAGCCCATTTCCATTCCAAGCCCCCCTCCCCATCAGCTATTTGCAGTTCAAGCCCCCCCTTCCACTCAGCCCATTTCCAGTCCAAGCAACCCCCCCATAGCCCATTACCAGTCCTAAGCCCCCATCAGCCCACTTCCAATCTAACCCCCCATCACCCCATTTTCAGTCTTAGCCCCCCATCACCAGTCCTAAGCCCCCATCAGCCCACTTTCAATCTAACCCCCATCACCCCATTTTCAGTCTTAGCCCCCCCATCACCCCATTACCTGTCCTAACCCCCCCATCAGCCCACTTGTAGTTTTAGCCCCCCATAGCCCATTACCTGTCCTAACCCCCCCATCAGCCCACTTCCAGTCTTAGCCCCCCCACATAGCCCATTACCAGTCCTAACCCCCTCACCCCCCATCAGCCCAGCTAGGTTAAAAAAAAACCAAAAAAAACCCGGCTGCTGCTGCCGCCGCCGCCGCCACCGTGGCAGCATTGAGCATCCCGCGGGGGTCCTCCCTGCGGCTTCAGCGCGGGCTTTTCAGAGCCGCGCGAAGGGAGAGTTTCCCTTTCTCGCGGCTCTGTTAATCCCGCCGCGGGGCTGATGGGAAATCCCATCAGCCCTGCGGCGGGATTAACAGAGCCGCAAGAGGAGACGCTCTCTCTCTTCGCGTGGCTCTGACAACCAACACTGAGGCTGCATGGAGGAAACTGCAGAGCAGGGGGGGGGGCCCCCCCCCGCGGGATGCTCGATTCTGCTGCTGCCACAGCGGCAGCAGCTGCAGCTGGTTTGTATTTTTTAAACCTAGCTGGGCTGATGCAAGATGTTTTTTTGCGCGGGGCCCCCTGAAACGTGGGGCCCTGTGCAAAAAACATTCTTGCTCAATGGACGGGCCGGCCCTGGTGCTGACTAGGCTCTAGACATTAACTACACAGGTTTTGCACTTACTGCGCATTAAGTATTGTTCCTAACATGCAGTAAAAACAAAGAAAACCCCCACACTTTAGTAAACATCCCCCATAGTTCACATCACAGAGAGAGGCTTACATTAAGAAATAAATTCCTTCTAATCTGACCCCATCACTTTACCCCTCCCCCACCCCATCCTTGCAATTCAAAGTATATTACTACCACCCATCATTATCTTTACTAGAAAGAAAAGCCTCTAATTGCATGGGGTATGAAAAGGTATGTCTGCTCTTATATGTGACATGAAACATTTACAGGGCAATCTCAGGAAAAAGCTGTAATCTGAGTCAATCCCTGAAATCTGAGTTGGAGAACTTCCTCCCCTGGATTTGTGGTGTTCTAGATACACTGGAGAACAGTAATACAAAAAATGATCATCTTTATTTATTTTATTTATTTATTTGATTTTATATACCATACTATTTCAAAATCAGCACAGTTTACAAAGAACAAGAATAAACGTTTTACATTGAACAAGCATCAAAGAACAGTACAATAAACGTCTAGCATTGCACAATAAACAATAAACAGCTTATCTGACTGATGAGAAGAGGCTTGGCGTGGAGGAGTAGCCTAACGATTAAAGTAGCAGACTAAGAACCAGGGAAGCCCAGTTCAAATCCCACAATTGCTTCTTGTGATTTCAGGGAAGTCACTTAACTATCCATTGCCTCAGAAACAACCCATTGTACCTGAATGTAAAATCTAAAAATGTGTAAGCAGCTCTGTATCTCCTTCCAGAGGCAAAAATGGGACATAAATCTGTGAATTAAATTAAGTGGGGTCTTGTGCAAATTGCATCAGCTGACTATTCCAAAACGTCTGGCAGTTCAGAGCTATCAGGTGATGTTGCCTCATGGAGACCACAGTTTATTTTACAAATGCTAATGTGAATCTTCACAAAAAGATATTTCTTTGGTTATTTTTTCAGTTTGTTTCACACATTTATTTTAATAAATTTTTAAAACATGGATTAGAACATTTTAGTGTGCACAAATCAGTTGTATGCACATTACATTGATTTGGCACACAACAAAAATGTTTATTGCATGCTGTTGAATGCGCATCTGTAAACAAACATGGTTTTGGGAAATTTCAGAAACGTAAGTGTTAATCTTTATTAACAGCAGGCTCAAGTTGACAATGTATAGTCAAGTGGTTTTTAATGTTGGCCAAACTAGTGGTCTGAAATGTAACCACCTGAGTGTCTAGCCGGACCTTTTATTCAGATCTTCAGACTTGACCATAGCCCCTATTAGAAAGGGTAACAAACTATGTTCCACATTCTCGGAGCAAGAACTTAGTATATAATGCAATCTTTCAAATCTACTAGGGATATGTCATCCCCACTGGGGAGCCTTGCATCCTGCAGTGCACTCACACACCAGCGGTGAAAAAGTTTGAGAGAGGGGCTCCCCCAGGGGTCTTATATGACAGGTTATGAAGACTCCTCTATAGCAGGAAATTGAGAAGACTCATTGTCCTATAGCATATCTCATCATCCGAGTTAGTACACCCCAATCATCTCTCAGTTGGCAGAGAGGGAGGGAGGGAAGTATAATATCACCCCCTAAGAAAAGCACAGCAGTTCACCAACCACTGCTGGTGAAGGTTTTGCTTCACTTCTCCATGACCCCTTGGCAGAGATGATGGGGGTCCTAACACCAGTTCTTAATGATGGAGGGAAGGATTCAGTTGCCTGTATCTCCAGAGTTAATGATCTCTTGAAGCAACTGTATACGATGTCAATGCAGTGGAATAGCCAAGGAGTCGAGCCCACCCAGTCGTCATGAGCCATTGAGAAGGGTCCTATCAGTGGTAGCAGCATCAGCACTGCCTAGTGCCCCTTCTATGTCACTGGGTCCCTGTACACCTCCAGGGATCCCAGCTGCTGCTAGCTATGATATAACCTTTTGTTTCCTCCTTGTTATCTGTAAACTCATGCATGTTGACTGTACTGATATTTTTGTTCTATGTGAACCGCGCTGATGCTGAATAGTGCGGTATATAAGAGAATATAAATAAATAAATAAATAAATAATACTTGCCATAGAGGGAACCAGTTTGGACACACCCCTTTAGATGCATGCTTGCGGTTGTGCACCGCAACAGGCCTAACTCTTAAATTCACTGGCTGGGACATATTAATAATGATGTCATCTGGGCTTTCACACCTACACCAGTATCACTGCTGTTCATCCCCAGCAGAGCTTTCCAGCACAGCACAGGAGTTGGGACCTTTCCCACGTGGCTTCCCAGGTGACAGGGTCATATTGAGATGCTGTTCTCCCTCCTGTATTTTAGGAGATTCTATTACTGATGTTGCACTGGAATTTTGATTTGATAATATAATGATGTAAGAGGTGCTATATATTCAGAGCTTACAAAGATCTGGTATATTGGATCTTGAAATCTAATGGGTCGGTATGTGGTTAACACTGGGGTGGAGAAGGGGAGGAACTAGCAATTAGGCACATAGCAGTGGTATCCAGCACTGCTCTATGGATAACTATCTGGATATTCAGCTGACCACCATGGTTGACTATTGACCTGCAAATTTTGTGCTATTCACATCTTTTACATCTGATGAATATTTTCATTAGTGTGATTTGTCTTAGGAGTTTGGGAACGTGGCGGTTTTCTCCTGCTGCTTTGGTTTTCCTGTTG
This sequence comes from Ichthyophis bannanicus, assembly GCA_033557465.1. Classification (NCBI taxonomy): domain Eukaryota; kingdom Metazoa; phylum Chordata; class Amphibia; order Gymnophiona; family Ichthyophiidae; genus Ichthyophis; species Ichthyophis bannanicus. The sequence continues at coordinate 45,446,568 of CM066047.1, forward strand.
ATGCAAAACCGGAGCTATGGTATCATGAGCCTTTGTTTGTAACTCAGGATATTTTTCCCCCTTTACATGCCTCCAGTTGTCGAAAAGCAATCCCACTGTTATTATCCGGTGCTTATTCTCAGCAAATTCTTTGCTCTATCCACAGGTAAATCATGTGACGGTGAATAATGAAACTTATCAAGAACGACTGACACGTCTGGAAGGTGATAAGGAGTCTCTTATATTACAGGTACGTTATTATTCTATGGTATAGTAATCATAAGTATATTCAAGCCAGTGCTGCTGGGGCATCTTCCCGTTTTAGAAGACATTCGTGCCCTAGAGAGCAACTCACTGGCTAATCAGCTTGTCCAACTTCATCTTTACGAGCATTAAGTCCCCCTGTCTCATCTGAAATGACTCCTGAATATCATTATAGGCTTCACCTGTCTCGAAACATGTTGTCATTTTCCTAAGTGATACGTCTAAAAATGAAGACCCTCTCTCAAAATAACAGTTTAAATATATTATGAACCGATTTTTCCATTGTGTGCTGAAGGCATATGTTGTTGCAGTGAAGAATTTGTCTGTGCTTCTGTAGAGTTGCAACAAGCAGAGCCCGGATACTGCAATTCTTTACATCATGTGATCTGTAATTCTATAATTTACACAGAAAATACTCAACCTTTGTGATATTTCTTGAATATGTTAAAGCAATTTTCCATCCTCCATTGACAACGTATATTTTCTCAGTGCATTAGTGGAATCTTTTGTTTCAAACATAGTTGTTCAATTTTGTATAATCTCAATTGCTTCTTCCTTTTTCTCTCCACCCCTTGTCCCTGGTGGTAAGCCTAGGTAGCCAAGAGCTGGCGTTGTACCTTCTCTGACCTGCACCCTCAGCACTGCTGGTTGCCTGGCTGCTCTGAGTGCCCTAGGCCTGGCTGGCTCTGATAGACAGGCATCCAGACTTGGATCCCCTGTGCTACAATGCTAGTCATACGTATGCATAAGATTTCTCCTTTATGTTCATAGCAGTGCTGTATAAGTACACAAAAAGACAGTCTCTGCCCCACAGAGCTTAAATTCTGCTAAGACAGACAACCAGGGGACTAGGGAATTCTTGCGGAAATGCTTAAAAATACATATGCGTGAAGACTGGTGGATAAGAGGTCAGGAGCCAAAGGCAGTCTCAAAGGGATGAGTGCTTGGCCTAGATTTGAATAGGAGCAGGGATGGAGCCTGAGGTCCCGACTCAGGTAGTCTGTCCCAAGCGTATGATGCAGCAAGCTGGAAGGAACAGGAGTTGTGTTGACAGTAGATGAGAAGGGCATAGATAAGTGATTTACCTGATAAGTGGAGTTTCCAGGGAGGAGTGTAGGGAGAGATAAGAGAGGAAAGAACACAATTACTGAACATGTAGATAGTTTAATGGGAGATGGCCAACTTGGCTTTAGCCAAGGAAAGTCTTGTCTTACTAATCTGTTATATTTTTTGAAGGTGTGAATAAACAGGTAGACAAAGGTGAGCGGGTCAATACGCTATATCTGGATTTTAAGAAAGCTTTTGACAAGCTCCCTCATAAGAGACTCTTGGCAAAATTAAAAAGTCATGGAATAGGAGGCAGTGTACTATTGAGGATCAGGAACTGGTTAAAAGATAGAAAGCAGAGGGTAGGGCTAAATGGCCATTTTTCCCAATGGAGAAAGGTGAATCGTGGAGTACCCCAGGGATCTGTGCTCGGTCCGCTGCTTTTTGACATATTTTTAAATGACCTGGAAATGAGAATAACAAGTGAGGTGATTAAGTTTGCAGATGACACAAAATTATTCAAAGTTGTTAAAATCCAGGAGGATTATGAAAAACTGCAAGAGGAACTCGATAAATCGGAAGACTGTATGTTCAAATGGCAGATGAAATTTAATTTGGACAAGTGCAAGGTTATGCACCTAGGAAAGAACAACCCAAACTATGGTTACATGATGCAAGGTTCCACATTAGGAACCACTACCCAAGAAAAAGATTTTAGGCATCATCGTGGATAACACATTGAAACCCTCCACCCTGTGTGCAGCAGCAGCCAAGGAGGCAAATAGAATGCTAGGTATCGTAAGGAAAGGAATGGAGAATAAAACAAAGGCTATTATAATGCTTCTATATCATTCCATGCTGTGACTGCACCTTGAATATTGTGTGCAATTCTGATCACCATATCTTAAAAAGGATTTCGCAGAATTAGAAAAGGCAACAGAGAAGAGCCACCAAAATGGTAAAGGGGATGGAAGGATACCCCTACAAGGAGAGGCTTAAAAGGTTAGGGCTCTTCAACCTGGAAAAGAGACAGCTGAGGAGAGATATGATAGAAGTCTATAAATTAATAAATGGAGTAGAACAAGTAAATGTAGATTGATTGTTTATCCCATCAAAAAGTAGAAAGACTAGGGGACATGCAATTAAGCTACAGTGTAACCCATTTAAGATTATTAAGAGAAAATATTTTTTTCATTCAACGTATAATCAAACTCTGGAATTCATTACCGAAGGGTGTAGTAAAAGCTGTTAGTGTAGCTGGGTTTAAAAAAGGTTTAGACCAGTTCCTGGAGGAAAGGTCCATGAACCATTATTAAAGAGGACTTGGCAAATCTACTGCTTGCCCCAGGACAAGCATTATGAAACCTGTGTCTTTTTGGGAACCTGCTAGGTACTTGTGACCTGGATTGCTCACTGTTGGAAACAGGATACTGGGCCCAGTGGATCTTATGTTCTTATGTAGTGAGGAGCCACAGAATGAATGCATTTGTAGGTTAGTAAGAGAAGTTGGAAGTGTATGCGGAAACGGATAAGGAGCCAATGAAGTGACTTGAGAAGAGGGATCACATGAGCACAGCAACTCAGCATGCAGCTGAGTTAAGAACAGATTGAAGGGGAGAGAGATGATTCAATGGGAAACCGGTGAGGAACAAGTTGCAATAGTCTAGGTGGGAGTAGAGAAGGGTCCTTGGTAGTGTGCTCTGAGAGGATGTAATTAGTGTATATTTTATATACTGTATACACACACATGTTTACAGTTGCAGTCTAAATTCCTTGATTTCTAGAAACTGAAAGGATATGACAGTGAACTACATATCCTGCCTTTTATGTGTTCTCTAAGATCTACTAGCTGCTCCTGTGAAAGAACCTTTATTGCGACCTGGCTTTGCAGTTCCTATGCGCCAGCGTACCTTACAGTTCCATCCTGTTTTCCACAGTTTCAGACTGCATGCCTGTTTTATTTATTTTATTTATTTGATGGGTTTTTAATACAGCTTTATTATTTCAGTCAAAGCGGACTACATTGTAACTTAAACTTGGTAATGCACATAAAACATGGACATTGATACATTGGATTTTTCTGAGGCAATGGAGGGTTGAGTGACTTGTTTTAAATAGCATTCATTAAGTCTGAAAGCAGTGCATACGTTTGTGAATTGGAGATATCTCATGCTTCATTTTTCAAAAATTGTATGGATGTTCTGCTGAAAAAATCCCCAAATTCCATTCACTAGAGGTGGAGATTAAAGCAAGGACATGTATTACTACTGTCAAACAGCAGGGAAAAAGTCAGGAAAACAATACTTACCATCTTCATACTACATTTGGACTATGTGCTCTCCTGACAGCACAACTTTCTCTTATGTAGGATGCGGCTGGGGATCTTGTTCCTTAGTGATGTCCTCCAATGGGAAAATCTAACCTTTCACCTGCTACAGGAATCGATGGAACCTTGGCTTTAAATAAATTAACATCAGGGGAAGACGGACTGCTAGATGAAATGTACTATTTAATGCATTGAATACAAGTGAAAAGCACATCTCTAATAATTATACATATGCACAACAATCAAAATATGTCCAGAATAATAGAAAATCCACATCCATTTGAGAGAAATATCCTCAAACAGGTTTTGGCTGACAAATTAGCCTGTCTAGACTTCAAAGCTTCTTCTCGGGCATTGCTGTGCAGTTACTGGAGGTGGGATAGTAGCCATGTTCTGTGAATCCTTGGCTATCACAAAAATTGCCTCCGCCACCTTACATTACTCCGAGGTACTTCTACTCCAGATACCCCCTCCCTTCACAAGTCAAATTGTTTTGCTCTACATTCCTCCCTCCTTGTTGTCTTCATCATGGGATTCTCTCTCTACCACTCTATTGGAAATGGTTATGGCATACCAGATCTGCTTATCTTAGAGGATTTCAATTGTCAAATTAGTCACATTATCAGGACCAGGGATAAACAATTTCTTTCCCTTCTGTCAGATTTGGCCTTTACTCAACATATCCTTTTCCCTATACTGGATCTCCTCATTACGTCTTTGGATGCCAAAATAAACCTCTCTGATGTTCGCAGCCTTGCCTTATACTGGACAGATCATTACTGCATCTTCTTCTGCTTATTACATCCTGCTTCCTCTTCCATCCCAACTTCCTCTGGTTTGTCATGTCGATCAGCTCAGTATATGTCCATATCCACACTTCAGGCTTTTCCTTCAGCAGATATTCTTTTTCCACCAGATCTTCATCTCTTTTCACCAGAAGATTAAGCTTTTATGTGGAACCAGACTCTCAAGAATGCCCTTGATAACCTGGCTCCCTCATATACTTCCTCCCATTCACAATCATCCCGTCGGCACTCCTGGTACCATGTAGGGCTTCGTACCTTCTATTGCCAATTATGTAGAGCAGAACATTGATGGCATCACCACCATACGTCTTCCACTCTAGCCGTGTTTAAGAATAGACATATTAGTTATCGCCAAGCCATTATTGCAGCAAAGAAGCAATACTATGGTCAACTTATCAACAAAGCTAATAATAAACCCAAACAGTTTCTCATCTTTTCCACTCCTCCTCACTTCTTCCCCTACCAATTGCCTCTTTGGCAGGGTCTTTGGCTCAATACTATTTAGACAAAGTCTCTTCCCTTCGCCAACATTTTCCTCCTGTCAGCCCTCCTCTTTCTCCTCCCATTATAGAGGACCCCCTCCATTATTGGATCCTCAGATGGCCTATCCAACTCTGTTCATCCCCACACTTGGTCTTGATTTAATCCAATCACCATGTCTGCTCTGGAGAAAGTCATTTCTTCCTCCTCTCGAACAACTAGTGCCCTAGATACTATCCCCTCCGCATGGATCTCTGAAACATCTTTGACACTTCTTCAATATATCTTAACCCTTTTCAATAATAGTCTCGCATCAGGTATTTTCTCTTTATCCTGGAGAACTGTTGTGCTCCGGCCTATCCTGAAAAATTCTACCCTCGACTCAGCATGTCCTGCTAACTTCTTCCCAGTTTCCATTCTCCCATTTCCATCCAAACTTCTAGAAAAACCTTTCTTTGCACAACTGAGCACACTAATTTTCTCCACCCCCATCAATCAGGTTTTAGGCCAGGCCACAGCACAAAAACTATTTTACTTTTGGCTATCAATGAAATTCGTATGTCATGGGAGTAGGGCAATATTACACGTGTGGTATCGCTCGATCTTTCCAGTGCCTTTGATCTGGTTCACTACTTCTTACTTCTGTACTGCTTTTCTTCCGCTGGTTTGAAGTCTACAGTACTTCATTGGTTCTACTCCTTTCTTTCTCTTTGTACATGCTATGTTACCTTCTAATCTGCTTCCTCTTCTAATTTCCCTCTTCCCTGTGGGGTCCCGCAGGGATCTGTGTTGGCCCCTCTTCTATTCAGTGCTTTCTTGCTCCACTTGCTGTGCTTATTCAGCAGCAGGATGTGTCTTTCACTCCCATCCTTATTCTCTTGATCGTACCTCTGCTAATGCCTGTCTCAGCCTGGTATCCTCCTGGCTGAGAACCCAAAATGTGAAGCTCAGCCACATGAAGACATTGACGTTATGGTTGTCTGGCACATTTACACCTCCCTCTGTATCCCCATCTCTTGAAGGCATCACTATACCTACAGTTTCAACACTCAAATATCTGGGAGTCATTCTTGATTGCACGCTCTCTTTCCAATCCCATATCAATACCACTATCCGTTGTTGCTTTGTCTTCCTCCTCCAAATCCACACCATCTGCTCCTATTTAGCATCATCTGCTATTGCCACCCTTCTGTTTTCCTAAGTTATTTCAAAACTGGACTATTGTAATACCATCTACTCTGGATTATTTCAATACCAATTGAAATGCCTAAAATCAGTTCAAAGCACTTCTATGAATCTTCTCCACCACTCCTCGCAATTCGATCATGTCACCCCACTATTTATCCAATCCCACTGGCTTCCCATACCATACCTCTCTCCATAGAAGCTTCTTACCGTTATCCACAAGATTCTTAACTCTGGTACCCATGTTTATCTCTCCTCTTACTTAATTCCATATGCGCCTATTTGTTCCTTGCATGCGCATTGACTCTACTTACTCCCTCCATCAAAGGCTCATCTTGACAGCACACGAAACTCCACTTTTTTTTCCTGGGTCTTTCGTTAAGGAATTAGCTTCCACTGACCCTACATCTTGAATCATCTTTTTTTGAAATTTAAAGCAGCACTCAAAACCTATTTCTTTCAACAAGCCTTTAAACTTAACCCTTGACACCACCTAGAATGCATTGGCCTCTGATTTTATTTTATTTATTTATTTATGAGTTTAATGGCTTCCACACCTGGAGCATGTTGTAATTTCTGCTTCCCGTCCCTCCCCATTTCCCTTTTAAGTGTACCTAGTGCTTTGCTTTAATTAATTTGAATTGCCGTTCCTTTTTCTTGTTCTTAATGGTTTTATTGTAAACCACTTTGATACACTGTAGAAGGGCGGTATATCAAGTTTTTAAATAAACCATAAACCACGGTATTCCATTATTGCTGGCTTTGTTTGGCTTTTAGCTGCGAAGGCACATTTTACAACGGGACATTCAAGTTCAGTCTGAGTAATCAAAGCCAGAATGTCCCCCTCCCTCAAAAAAAGCAGGCACGTGCAAGTTCTGACACGATTTCAGACGTCTATAGAGAGAACCCCAGAATAGCAACTCAGAACATGGACGTCTAATAGCATAATGGTTAAAGTAGTGGGTTGGGAGCAGGGTGGACAGGATTCAAATCCCAGTGTGGGTCTTTGTGATTTTAGATTAGTCACTTAACTCTCCATTTTCTCTGTACTCTCTGGTAGAGTCAAAATGAGCACTTTCCTGATACCTATTCGTGTCTGCAGCAGGTCTAAATCAAACGGAGACATGCAAGTCCATTGTACATCCCCAGACAACTCTCCACCACACCCCCCTTGCCTCCTTGGCCGTCCCTGCACCAAAGACATCTACATCATTTGTGGAATGACTTCGGAGACGTCTCTGTGATTTCGATGTCCATGTGCGCATCTTCAGATAGCTGCTACCGTGTGGAATGTGTGCCGTGGCCCCATTGAATAAAATGTAGTCGCGGCATACTTTCTACACAGTAGCCGCTTCATAAACATACCCCTAAGCCTTTTAAAATGACCCCAATATAGCCCGCAGCCCCTATGAAAACACGCCTGTCCTTCTGCCTTTTTCAAACATGTATATTCTGCTTCTGCCTTGATTATTGCTAAAATGCAGCCACAGTGTTAGGTGTACATAAACAAAATGAAAACTAAAAAGAACCCCTCCCCCTCATATAAAACAAACTCCTGTTTTTATAAATGCAGAGCAGATACCGTATGTGTTTCACGAATGCTGAAGTTTAATGGATCTATTTTAACATCTACTGGAAAGAAGAAAAATAGGACAGCTCTGCAGTCAACTTGATCTGAATTAGACTTCTTTCGATTTTATATGAACTTTTTTGTGTTACAATTATCATGGGCTTAAAACGTTTTGTTTGTTTTGGATTTTTTTTGTTAGCACTATAGTATTGCTGTGGTAGCCTGAGTTAGTATTTTTGATTAGTTAAAATAAAGTGCAGCATTTATTTCACCTAGTGGCGTCCTGAAGACGGACTGCTAAGTTTGGAATATTCATGGCTACGACGATGCTTTCTTAAAAGTATTTTTTGCTAGGAAAAACACGGCAAAGTTCTTCTGCTCTAAGATAAGAGTAAAACAATTTACCTTAGAGCATCACACTTTTTTTTGTATGTTTTTTACTGCTAAATCTGTATTGTGTAGAGCAGTCGTCATTTCATTCAGTGCTCTTAAGTTTCTGAAGTTGTGTTTAATCTTGTTCCTAGTCATACAGTTCATTTTCTGTAGTTTCATGTTGTAGCTTGTGAAGCTTTGGAAAACATTTCAGACATGGAGTTTTCAGTGCCGTAACATGCCCTTACTGTACTGCATTCTTTCGCACTGTCAAAGTATTATCGCTAGTAAGCTGTGAGCAGTAAAGTTGTTGGCTGGGTCCCTGAAAGAGTTTTATGTTAAAAAAGGAACACTAAAAGAGCAATGCGTAGGGCACCATTAAATAAGAGTTGTTCTGTGCCTCTGAACTGTATTTTCTAAGTGGGGACGTTAGTTTGGCATCGAGCTGGTGTCCGTGCTGACTTTCACACTGTCATCCAGGTGCAGTACAGCAAGCCGTTCCTCTGCCAGGGACTCCGAGTAGCTGTACGGAGGGCGGGAGCAGAATACGATTTTATTGCTCTCAACAACAAATAAAGAAGAGGAACCATGTGAAAATAAGTTACACACTACTCCGCTTCCCGAGCTGACTGAGGAATGCGGATGTGCTTTCTTCTAACCCTTGTGCCTGTTTTCTGGCATACAGGTGAGTGTCCTCACTGACCAGGTGGAAGCCCAAGGCGAGAAGATCCGGGACCTGGAAACCTGTGTGGAAGAGCACCATTTGAAACTTAATGCCACCGAAGAAATGCTTCAACAGGTAAGACTGATTGACTGGCTAATTGTAGATGTGCCTTTTGGGAGAGAGGATAGCAGCACATCCTGAGGGCTATTATCTATACCTATAATTGCTTAATATTATTTCCCCTCCCCTGTCCTCCCTGATACATACTGCATAGGCTTTGCATTCTACCATGTGTCTGTAGTAAGGTGATCAAAGGACAGACAGGCCTGGATCTAGACATAAGCAACTCAGACGATTGCTTAGGATGCTAAAAACAGAGACCAAAGAGAGGGTTGCTCCTACTTCTCGGAGCGCCGCTGTGGCATGACGGCCTTCCTCGTCTCCTTTTTTGGCTCTCCAGTCTTTGGAATCTGATGCAACCCCACTGTCTTTCCACTCACTGGAGTCTGCTGTCTGGTCTTGCCTTAGGGCGCCAAAACCTTAAATCTGGGCCCTGCAGACAGGAAGAGAGAAGACTGACTGACAGAAGACAGGACTAGCCCACCTTGCAAAGTTTTATAATGTGCTATAGTTTTTAGAAAACTAATTTAACACATTCAAGGTACAGTACATGGCAGATTAGCCCTAATCCAAAAAGCTTAATCATATCCACAAGTCACGCTCATCCAGGTCAACAGGATTTTTCACTTCCTGATATTCACATCATTTGCATTATTTTAAAACATGTATTTTGTAATAATCGGCTTTCCTGTTACCGTGCCTCTTTAGTTTCTCAGAGCAATAATAGCTCTCTGTTTGGAGCTGTTGTCGCACAGTACAGTGATGTTTATTCGTTTTATGATGTAGTCATTATTTTACTATTGTGGGGTTTTGCTTATCTGCCAAGTCTCTGTTATGACAAAACTGCTCAGGCGAAAGAGCCTAGCTGTGCGCTGTTCATAGGCAGGAACTGCAGATGGAAGGTGGGGCTTGGGCAAAATGGAATAAACCTGTTCAGCAAGTTAAATATCAACAAAAGTGTCCTTTTCTCTTGGGTTAATTTAAGTAAATTAGCTCACGCCCATCTCTTCATTTTTGGTGGCTAGATTTAAATCTATGGAGTGAACAAAGATTGAGAACAAAATGCCGCAAACTGAGGCTGCCGTTTTCTCTAGTAGTCACGGGTTTTTCCCGTTTTGCCCCAGCATTTTTTTCCATTCAAAAAATATTGGGATAGATTCCTTGATAAATGTACAGTCGTCTTTCCATTACAGCCACATAAATAAATAAATAAAACAAACAAACAACCTTTATACGTCTGTCCCAGTGTTTTGGGGGGGGGGGGGGGGTGGTTGTCCTTTAGCCATCTGCTCTTAGAGGAACCTTTTGGTCTTAGCTTGCGGAGAGCTTCACCCCATCAATGGCATTTCTCAGCAGGGTGGGACGGGTATCGAATGTTATAAAGTAAATCTGGTTTTCGGTTTCAGGCAGTGGTGACAGCTGAGGAGCGGAGAGTTTTCAAGGCCTGATGTCTATATGTCTACAAACAAACAGAAGGAATATTGAGTCCAGTATTCAAAAAGGCCGATAGTCAAACGCCATGGCAGTTAGCCTTGGACACTTAAATATCAGTCAGGATATTCGACAGCAGTATCCATATAGGAACGGCCGCTGAATATTGGGGCTGAAGGGTGCCGTCCAGTAATGCCAACGCTCATGCAGTTAGTGGATTTACAGTCGGCACTTATCGGGATTGCATTTAGCTCAGCTTCTCATGTGGCCTAAGCTGCCCAGATAGGTGCTGACTGAAAAGCCACTAACTACATAATATTGGCACTATCCAAATAGCACCAGCATTGCCCTTGCTCTACCTGGGTTACTGTTGCGCTAACCAAAAGGTACCAGGGCAGACTGTGGGGATATTCAGCAGCGCAATCTGGATACTGCTACTTAATATTGTGGCTGGCACCCTTATCCAGTTGGCCATCCATTGGCTGACTGGCTAAGGGTTCTGGATATCGACCCCATTGTGTTTTTGTAGAGTTTCAACAAGAGACACTTAATGAAAGTGGTGGTATAGCAAGGAGAATTACAGTGGCCATCAGAGCCAAGGATCTAAGTAGCCTTGTAACAAAGATACCTATACTGAAGGTCTGCAGACCCAGATTTTGGCATGGGTGACGAGTCAACTGCCTATGGTGCCAAATTTTGAGCATGCCAGCTGCATCAAATGAATTCCACGCTTTCCATCCACGTCATAAATCAAGAGATGCCAAGATGAGGTTATGTTAAGTGGATGTCTGCCCAAAACCTGTGCCCAGTACATCACAGGTCACCCAACCAGTGCTCTCATAGGCAGCTGTGCCCCAGAGCAAACAAACAAGGGCCAATGCATTAAACAGCTACAGAGTGTGGGGGCTGGATCACATGGTGTGCAGGCATTCTGCTGAAGTAGGAAGGAGACATGCGGCCTGTGCAAGGAGGGGGAGGAGCAGAAAGGGAGAGAGGGGGGTATGGCTGGGTGGAGGAAGGCGAGAAAAGTGACAAGAGAGAGGGGGCAGGTGCCACTGGACAGGAGGGGGAGAGGCAGTGGACTGTGGATGCTTTTTGGAGGAGGGGGGGAGAGGAGAAGGATAATGAATAATGGATGTGGTGGTTAGAGGAAGTAACTCCTGGGGAGGAGGGATAAGGGGATGTTGTTTGGGCAGTGGATGTAAGGGGAGAGAGAGAAAGGTGGGCAGATGGATCCTGGAGGAGGGAATGGATGCTGCTGGCTAAGAATAGGGATGGATCATGGGCGGGATGCTCGGCAGGGTAAGGATGAGCAAAAGGAGGGATGAGGACTAATGCTTTAGTCTATATTTCTGATAAAAGCTAGAAATATTAAATTATTATTTTAAGACTTTAGGATCCTAAATTGCCCTTCTTGAAAATTTACTTGGGTCGAGTTTCTAAATTTATACACCTAGTTTCACTAGCTTCTTAAATTTAGGACCCTAACAAGTTAACAAGCCATGCTGGGTCAGACCAAGGTCCGTTAAGCCCAGTATCCTGTTTACATCAGTGGCCAATCCAGGTTACAAGTATCTATCGGGTTCCCCAAAAGGCACATGGGTTCTACAGAGCTGGTCCCGGGGAAAGCAGTGGATTTCCTGGGTCCTTTTTAATATTGGTTTATGGACCTTTCCTTCAGGAACTTGTTCAAACCTTTTTAAACCCAGCTACACTAACAGCTTTTACTACATCCTCAGGTAATGAATTTCAGAGTTTGATTACCCATTGAGTAAAAAAATATTTTCTCTTATTAGTCTTAAATGGGTTACATTGTACAGTAGCTTCATTGCATGTTGCATAGTCTTTCTACTTCTCGGAGTAAACAACTGATCTACGTTAACCTGTTCCACTTCATTCATCAATTTATAGACCTCTATCATATCTCCCTTCAGCCGTTTCTTTTCAAGTTGAAGAGCCCTAACCTTTAAGCCTTTCCTCATAGGGTTATCTTTCCAACCCCTTTACCATTTTGGTGGCTCTTCTTTTTACCTTTTCTAGTTCTTCTATATCCTTTTTAAGATATAGCGACATAGAATTACACACAATATTCAAGGTGAGGTCGCACCGTGGAACAATACAGAGGCATAATAGCCTTTGTTTATTCTCCATTCCTTTCTTTGTGTCCTAGCATTCTATTTGCCGCCTTGGTCACCGCTGCACACTGGGCGGAGGGTTTCAACATATTATCCACAGTGATGCCTAAATTCTTTTCCTGGGTGTTGGTTCCTAATGTGGAACCTTGCATCATGTAACCATAGTTTGGGTTGTTCTTTCCTAAGTGCATAAGTTTGCACTTGTTCACATTAAATTTCATCTGCTATTTGGAAGTCCAGTTTTCCAATTTGTTGAGGTTCTCTTGCAATTTTTCACAATCCTCTTGAGTTTTAACAACTTTGAATAATTTGCTGTCATCTGCAAATTTGATCACCCCACTCGTTATTCCCATTTCCAGGTCATTTATGAATATGTTAAAAAGCAGCGGGCCCAGTACAGATCCCTGGGGTACTTCACTATTCGCTTTTCTCAATTGAGAAAATTGGTCATTTAGCCCTATTCTCTTTTTGCCTTTTAAACAGTTCCTGATCCACAATAGTACAATGCCTCCTATCCCATGACTTTTTAATTTCACCAAGAATCTCTCATGAGGGACCTTGTCAAAGGCTTTCTGAAAATCAAGATACACTATATCAACCGGCTCACCTTTATCTATATGCTTATTCACATTTTCAAAAAAATATGACAGATTAGTAAGACAAGATCTTCCTTTGCTAAATCCATGTTGGCTTTCTCCCATTAAACCATGACTATCTACATATTCAGTAATTTTATTCTTTATAATAATTTCTACCATTTTGCCTGGTACTGATGTCAGACTTACTGGTCTGCAGTTTCTCAGTCAATCCTGGAACAGTTTCTAAAAATTGGCATTACATTGGCCATTCTCCAATCTTCAGGTACTATAGATGATTTTAATGATTGTTCATAGATTACTAATAGCAATCTCATATTTCAGTTCTTTCAGCACCTTTGGATGTATAACATTCGGTCCAGTTGATTTGCCACTTTTAGTTTATCAAATAGTTGTAATACATCTTAATGGTTTATCAAATTTGTTTCAATTCTGATACATCAACTTTTAAATACCATTTTAGGCATGGGTAACTTCCCTACATCATCTTCAGTAAAGACCGAAGCAAGCAAACCATTCTCTCCACTATAGCCTTGTCCTCCCTTAGTGCCCATTTTACCCTTCTAATATCTAATGGTCCAAATGAGTCTCTCACAGGTTTTTTTGCTATGAGTGTACTTGAAAATGTTAGTGGCAACGAGAACAGAAAAAAAGTTAGAAGCTAACACTGATTTTCAGCACTAGGCTCCTAAATCTAAGCAAAAGAATGGTAATCCTATATTTAGGAGTATTTGGGCTGATCCTGAGCCTGCAGTGGTCACCGCAAATAGAGTAAATCCAGACATTCAGCAACCGCAGTATTCGGATAGTGACTGTTGTTGAATATTCGGATTTTGTGGTCAGTAACAGCAGCTATCTGGATAGTGGAAATTCTAAGCCGCTATCCAAATAGCCACTCTGCCTACATTTAAAACAGCCTTTTACCTACCAGGGGCCTGAAATTGAGTCAGCCACATTTTCAAAGGGCTATGCACCTCGTTGACGCATAGCCCTCCCCGCCAACCTCTAACCCGGATGTTCAATGCTGTGGCAACAGTATTGACTATCCGGGGATCGCCGCAAATGCCAGAAGCTGCCAAAGCTAGCTGGGCAGCAGCGACATTGCATGCTGCCCGGTTAGCTCCTGCTACTTCAGATAGGCGAGGGTTGTTCTCACCTACTTTTTAGGTGCAGGTTGCTAACTGGGCAACATGCAATATTGCCGCTGTCTGGTTAGCAACAGTCACTGCCTCTGCTCCGCCCCGGAACACCCCCCAAAAATGCCCTGATGCTAACCAGATAGCATTGGGGTGTGTAGGGGAGTTAGAAGGAGATATTGAACTACACTAACTGTGTAAGTGCCATTGAATATCTCCATTTAAAGTATTTATATGGTTTCCTGGGCTGTAAACTTTGTGATTGCCTTTCAGAAATTGGGCCCTAGATGCTTATCTGCATAACGGCACTATCTAGATGTGACGACTCCACCCCAGCTCCGCCCTTAGAATGCCCCAGTACTACTCGAATAATGTCATGGTGGTCAAAGGCAGTAGTCAGCGGCACTATCTAGATGTGATGACTCCTCCCCAGCTCCGCCCTTAGAATGCCCCAGTACTACTCGAATAATGTCATGGTGGTCAAAGGCAATAGTCAGTGGCAGTATCTAGATGTGACGACTTCTCCCCAGCTCCGCCCTTAGAATGCCCCAGTACTACTCGAATAATGTCATGGTGGTCAAAGGCAGTAGTCAGCGGCAGTATCTAGATGTGACGACTCCTCCCCAGCTCCGCCCTTAGAATGCCCCAGTACTACTCGAATAATGTCATGGTGGTCAAAGGCAATAGTCAGTGGCAGTATCTAGATGTGACGACTTCTCCCCAGCTCCGCCCTTAGAATGCCCCAGTACTACTCGAATAATGTCATAGTGGTCAAAGGCAATAGTCAGTGGCAGTATCTAGATGTGACGACTCCTCCCCAGCTCCGCCCTTAGAATGCCCCAGTACTACTCGAATAATGTCATGGTGGTCAAAGGCAATAGTCAGCGGCAGTATCTAGATGTGACGACTTCTCCCCAGCTCCGCCCTTAGAATGCCCCAGTACTACTCGAATAATGTCATGGTGGTCAAAGGCAATAGTCAGCGGCAGTATCTAGATGTGATGACTCCTCCCCAGCTCCGCCCTTAGAATGCCCCAGTACTACTCGAATAATGTCATGGTGGTCAAAGGCAATAGTCAGCGGCAGTATCTAGATGTGACGACTTCTCCCCAGCTCCGCCCTTAGAATGCCCCAGTACTACTCGAATAATGTCATGGTGGTCAAAGGCAATAGTCAGCGGCAGTATCTAGATGTGACGACTCCTCCCCAGCTCCGCCCTTAGAATGCCCCAGTACTACTAGAATAATGTTATGGTGGTCAAAGGCAATAGTCAGCGGCAGTATCTAGATGTGACGACTTCTCCCCAGCTCCGCCCTTAGAATGCCCCAGTACTACTCGAATAATGTCATGGTGGTCAAAGGCAATAGTCAGCGGCAGTATCTAGATGTGACGACTCCTCCCCAGCTCCGCCCTTAGAATGCCCCAGTACTACTCGAATAATGTCATGGTGGTCAAAGGCAATAGTCAGCGGCAGTATCTAGATGTGACGACTTCTCCCCAGCTCCGCCCTTAGAATGCCCAAGTACTACTCGAATAATGTCATGGTGGTCAAAGGCAGTAGTCAGCGGCAGTATCTAGATGTGACGACTACTCCCCAGCTCCGCCCTTAGAATGCCCCAGTACTACTCGAATAATGTCATGGTGGTCAAAGGCAATAGTCAGTGGCAGTATCTAGATGTGACGACGCCTCCCCAGCTCTGCCCTTAGAATGTCCAAGTACTACTCGAATAATGTCATGGTGGTCAAAGGCAATAGTCAGTGGCAGTATCTAGATGTGACGACTCCTCCCCAGCTCTGCCCTTAGAATGCCCCAGTACTACTCGAATAATGTCATGGTGGTCAAAGGCAATAGTCAGTGGCAGTATCTAGATGTGACGACTCCACCCCAGCTCCGCCCTTAGAATGCTCCAATACTACTCGAATAATGTCATGGTGGTCAAAGGCAATAGTCAGTGGCAGTATCTAGATGTGACGACACCTCCCCAGCTCTGCCCTTAGAATGTCCAAGTACTACTCGAATAATGTCATGGTGGTCAAAGGCAATAGTCAGTGGCAGTATCTGCATAATGCTGATGAATATTGGGCTCACCAGGTCTTATCTGGTTAGCAGGTCTTCCTAACTGGATAAACCCTTTTGAATAGTGGACCCCTAACTTTTAGGCTTTTAAATATAGGTGAATTTTTGAGATGAAAATGTAGACGTCTAAGTTTGGTTGAAAGTAGGGGACAAACTGAGGCCCTAATTTAGGAGCTCAGTTTCCCTTGACTGTTTGGTCCTGTTTGCATGTTTTTGTCTTCATATGCAATTTATTATGCTCCTCTTCATCAGAGTGTGCTAAGAGTTTGCTCTAATGTACATTTACGTACAGAACCTTTGTGGTAACTGGGGGGGGGGGGGGGGAGGAGGTGTTCCTATTGTGTTTGGGAGGGCTGCTGTGCCATTATCACCGAACAAAGTTCACCACCTGGCTTGAACAGTGCGGCTGATAATGCAGAATACCCGCGGCTAATGTCCACTTTGTTACCTGCAGTGTTAACCTGTTTGCTAAGCTTTGTAAGTTGTTTTTGCACTTACCGCATGCTAAGGGCAAAAATGAAAGCACAGTATGTACAAATCCTGTGTGGCTAGTGTTGGGGGCGTGCTCAGCATCTGCCTTGCATTTATGGCACAGGGCTAATAGGTAACTGCTCGGGAAAAGCATTGGCAGATACTGTGGAATGTGCATCCATGCTACCTGCTGATGCATTTACCTTGAGTTACAGAACCCCAGCACCTGCTCAGCATCCTGACCCCGTCCACTAGCCCCTGCACCAGCAGTTCTTCCCCGCAATGCCCCATCAGCATTTCTACCCTTTCCTGCACTCATAAGCAACTAAGCCTCTCCTCACATCCCCTCGCTTTAGTAGCAAGACCCTTTACCCCCACCCCCCAAGAGGGACCTAACCACCTGGCACTTACTGGGGCCTTATCTGGTGTATACTGGAGGGGCAGGAGTGATCCCCCAACACTTCTGCCCCCCTCCCCCCAGTGCTGCCTGGGTTCAAAATGGCAGCTCTGACCCTTAGCTGTAATCTCATGGTGCTACCGCTAGGGATCAAGCTGTTAAGTTTCTTTCTATACGTGTCATTGTAAAATCGCTGCCCCACAAAAGATTCCACAATCTCAACCTGAACATCCCATTACCCACGTGCAGCCCGTGTAGAAAGGAGGTTTCACATTTGCAATTAGCATGTTTTAACATAACCAACTATAAAAGCAGTATATCAAAGTGAAATAAACCAGCACACATTAATTCCTGAGTTAAACAGCTAACATAGCTCAGTAAGCAGGGGCCTATATGTTTTAGGGCACTTGTAAGAATAATGCCTGTGGGCAGCAAAATATGAAATCTGGCCCTTGGTTTTAGATAGTGGATTTTTGGGTTTGTTACTGAAATATTGAGCCATGCAATTTTCTCGCTATGCTGAATTTACAAAACTAGCTGGGGAATTTTTCAATCTCCAGGAACAAGCAGGAATAAGTCCTCACATATGGGTACGTCGGTACCGACGGAGCCTGAGCGGGAAAGCTCCCCAGCTTCCCAGAAGGAAAGCTTTTGGGGCCTCCCACTGCGCATGCGCGCTGCCTTCCCGCCTTCCTGACCAACTCTCCTCAGTTCTTCTTTTTCCACGGAGCCAGCAGGTCGTGTTCCTGTCACCGCTGAAGAAGTTGTTATTTTAATTTATTTCTTTGGCCGTGTATCTGCCTTCCCCGATTCCAGACCCGTACCGCCGGTCTTTTTTCCTTTATTTCTTAAAAAAAAAAAAAAATCTTCTTTTTTCCCTCACTTGGTGTGTGTGTTCTGTGAGGCCTTTAGGCCTTCACTAATTCTCCCTCATGGAGAAACAAGCCTCTGGGTTTAAAAAATGCACCAAGTGCAGCAGTACTATTTCAGTCACAGACACCCATGAATGGTGTCTTAAATGTTTGGGGCCTGACCACTCCATTCCGGATTGCCCATCCTGTTCTTTGATGTCTAAACGTGGCTTACAGAACCGGGCAGCCAAGTTTCACATGCTGTTTTCTACAGATACTCCAGCATCGACATCTTCCAGGTCTTCCTCTCCTGATGGATCTCAGGTAACCAAACATTCCTCTGGCAGGTCCTCAAAGGGCAAATCTCCCTCTAAGTATCGAGATACCCCTGGGCTTGACCCTGAGGACCCTGCCTCAGCCAAACAACCCCGGCGGGAAGCTCCGGCTTCCAAAGCTCCTCCTATGGGGTTACAGGTTGACATCGATGGCACGGCCTCGACCGATCACCTGTTAGACTGTTCTGGGGTACCGGCTCAATCATCCGGTACCGACATCCAGACAGTCGTGGCGTCCATGGATCATACAGTTCAATCCATGCAGCAGGCCATTTTGGCTTTTATTAAGGCTGCGACACCCTCGGTACCGACTCCGGTTCCGGTACCACAACCGATACCGGTACCCAGGCCATCCACATCGACCAGGATACCGATTCCGGTTCCCGGTTCCGGGGTGTTTCCCGATACCAATCCGGTTCCGGGTACCCCCGATGTCGATACCGGTCGATACGCTTATCGATCCCTGGAAGCAAACAGACGATACTTTGAGTCTTCTGATGATTCTGATTCATCAGATGACTCTGCTGAAGTATCCCTTACTCTACCTGAGGAGCCCTCTTCTCCAAAGAGGAGAATGTCTCCTCCAGAGGATTTATCCTTTCAAGACTTCATCATTGAAGTAGCTAAAGGTCTTTCTATTTCTGTATCCTCTGAAAAAGAACCTAGAGCAAAAAAGTTAGACATTTTAGGATACTCTAAGGTTCCCAAAGAGGCAGTCACCTTGCCCATCCATGAAATTCTTCAAGAACACATGATGGACTTATGGGAGACTCCTCTCACCCTATCTCCACATTCTCGTCGTCTGGACACCATGTATCGTGTCCCCCCTTCTCCTGGGTTTCAAAAAACTCAGCTCCCTCACCACTCCATCGTGGTGCAGTCAGCTATGAAAAGGATCAAGAGTACTAAAAGACACTCTTCTACTCCCCCAGGAAGAGAATGTAGGACTCTGGATGCTTTTGGAAGAAAAATCTTCCAAGCAAGTATGCTTATTGGCAGAATCAACTCATACAGCCTCTATATGGGCATGTTTCTGAAGGAAATTGCATTAAAAATACGCCATTTTCTCCCCTTTATCCCAGAGGATAGAAAGGAGGAGTTCCTTCTTTTGCTGAAGCATACCCAAGATATTTCAAAGTTCTCCAACAGAGCAGCCTTTGGCTCCTTTGAGGGTGCTAGCAGAGCCTTAGGTATTGCCATAGCGGCTCGCAGAATTGCTTGGCTCCAGGCCTCTAACCTAGAACCCTGGGTCCAGGATGGGTTGGGAAATTTGCCCTGTACAGGTGAGAATCTGTTTGGTAAGGAGTGGCAAATCAAAGCCACTCAAATGGATGCAGAAAATGCTGCTTTAGATAGACTTTCTAAGTCTACCTCTACCCCTGTCAAGAAGAAATCTTTCAAAAAGCCTTTCTACAAGAAGGCCAGATTTGCCACAAATACTGGCCAACAATCTTCTGCAGCTCGCTTTGCTCCTAAGCGTCAGCAGCCTAAACAGGCCAGGGCAAAACCTGCAGGGGCTGCTACAGCCCAACAGTCCCAACCCCCTCAGGGTTTTTGACTTAAAACTAGAGAACTTAACCTTTCTGGCTCTAAAACATCCAGAACCTCTTACCATTCCAGGAAGATTAACTCATTTTGCTCCCAGATGGGAGCAAATCACATCAGAGCAATGGACCCTCTCTATCATCAGAGAGGACTACAAACTACATTTCTCCAACCTTCCTCCCCATACCATGGTGAGAAGTTTCAATTCTCCCCCATCTCTCCTAGACCTGTTGGGTCAGGAGGTGACCACTCTTCTCGCCCAAAAGGCAATAGAAGAGGTTCCTCTTCCTCAACAGGGGTCAGGTTTTTACTTCCCTTATTTTCTCATTCCCAAGAAAACAGGGGGGTACAGACCCATTCTGGATCTCAGAGAATTGAACAAATTTCTATACAAGGAGAAATTCAAGATGCTTTCTCTAGGTACTCTCCTTCCATACCTACAGAGTCAGGATTGGCTTTGTTCTGTAGATCTCAAGGATGCGTACACACATATACTCATCCATCCATCCCACAGAAAATTCCTACGGTTTCTGTTCAAGGGAAAACATTTCCAATACAGAGTACTTCCCTTCGGTCTAGCCTCTGCTCCAAGGGTATTTACCAAATGCATGGCAATAGTAGCTGCATTTCTACGCGCCCTGGGAATGTTTGTCTTCCCATACCTGGACGACTGGCTCATCCGAGCTCCGTCTCAGTCCGAGGCTCAGACTTCCCTGGATCGCACCAGGCGAATTCTACAGTATCTGGGACTTGTGATCAATCTGCCAAAGTCCCAAATCACCCCTAATCAATCCCTAGAATTCATAGGGGCCTGGTTGGATACCACCACTGCAAGGGCCTATCTACCTCAGGCCTGTTGCCAACGTCTAGTACACTTAGCCTCTCAGACTCAGTCCAGAAGCCACTTGACTGCCAGAGAGATGCTACAACTATTAGGCCACATGGCCTCCACAGTGCATGTGGTGCCTTATGCTCGCCTACATATGAGAGCAGCTCAATGGACTTTATCCACCCAGTGGACTCAAGCATCAGGAGCTCTCTCAGACCAAATAGCAAACTCCAATTATCTCTTTTGGTCTCTCCAATGGTGGATATCCACTCAAAATCTGTTGTTGGGGGCCCCCTTTCAACCATTGTTGCCCCAAGCAACCCTCACAACAGATGCCTCCCAAACAGGTTGGGGGGCTCATCTCCAAGATCTCTCCACTCAGGGCACTTGGTCTCCACAGGAGACCACCCTTCATATCAACCACTTGGAACTTCGAGCAATCTTTCTAGCTCTCAAAGTTTTTCATACCCTCCTCAGCAATATGACAGTCCTTATTCACACGGACAATCAAGTAGCCATGTTTTACATAAACAAACAAGGAGGGACTGGCTCTCTGTTGCTTTGCAACGAAGCTCTAAGATTATGGGCCTTCGCCAGAGAGCATCAAATTCATCTCCTGGCAGTATATCTTCCAGGAATCCAAAACTCTTGGGCAGACAGACTCAGTCGACTTCTGCTTCCACACGAGTGGTCCCTGCACATGGATCAGGTACTCAGAATCTTCCAGAAATGGGGAACCCCGGACATAGACCTCTTTGCAAGTCCGTGGAATGCCAAACTTCCCCGGTTCTTTTCCAGAATTCCGTGTCAGGGAGTTCAGACCAAGGATGCCTTCCTCCTGCATTGGGGTCAGGGTTTCCTGTATGCCTTTCCACCCATTCCTTTGATTCCCAAGACTCTGTTCAAACTTCAAAGGGATCAAGGGTCCATGATCCTCATAGCTCCACGCTGGCCACGCCAAGTGTGGTACCCTCTACCTCTGCATCTCTCCCAAGCCCCCTCCCTGGACTTGGGAGCGGCTCCAGACCTTCTGTCTCAGGAGGAGGGGACTTTGTGGCACCCAAACCCCAAGTCCCTTCACCTCAGAGCTTGGTTACTGAAGGCCTAGACCTTCAACACTTCAATCTTTCGCAGCAAGTGAAGGATATCTTACATGCCTCTAGGAAACCTTCCACTAGGCGTTCTTACGCTTTTAAATGGAAAAGATTTTCCATTTGGTGTGCTCAAAAGGGTCTTAACCCTCTGGCACTCCCATTGAATTCTCTTTTGGAATATCTCCTGCATCTCTCCAATGCAGGACTCAAAACGAATTCAGTAAGAGTCCATTTGAGTGCTATTGCGGCATCACTTAAGCCCATCAATGGACAACCTGTTTCCTCTCATCCTCTTATTGCAAGATTCATGAGAGGCCTAACTTTAACTAAACCTCCCATTCGACCTCCTCCGGTGGCATGGGACTTAAACTTGGTTCTTGGTCAGCTTATGAAGCCACCCTTTGAACCCTTAGCCACTACCTCCTTGAAATTTCTTTCCTGGAAGGTTATTTTCCTCATTGCAGTCACTTCAGCTCGCCGCATCAGTGAACT
This sequence comes from Ichthyophis bannanicus, assembly GCA_033557465.1. NCBI lineage: Eukaryota > Metazoa > Chordata > Amphibia > Gymnophiona > Ichthyophiidae > Ichthyophis > Ichthyophis bannanicus. The sequence continues at coordinate 45,468,769 of CM066047.1, forward strand.
GCAGGCCTTAGTGGCTAATCCACCTTATACAAGGTTCCATCATGATAAGGTAGTCCTTAGGACAAATACTCACTTTATGCCTAAAGTGGTCTCACCTTTTCATCTTAATCAAGAGGTATATTTACCTGTCTTTTTTCCAGCTCCTCATGCATCCAGTGCAGAGAGGAACCTTCATACTCTAGACCAGTGGTTCTCAACCTTTTTTGTACCGTGACCCCTTTTACCGTTGGTCAACTTGTGGTGACCCCCAATGATAAAATCAAATGCGTCTCTCTTCCTTTACCGTTAACGCATTGTCGCTGTAATCATTTGTTGAATTATTAATATATTATAGGCCTTTGCAATATGTTTTTATTTATAAAATACTTATTTAAATAATCAAAAAAACAAGTGACAATATTTGATTTCAAAATTATGATGATTTTGTAGTCAAATCACTAATATGAAATAAAATTATTTTTTCTACCTTTGTTGTCTGACCAATTTATTCTCTGATCATGCTGGTCCCGATCTGAGGCTTCTGCTTTCCTGTCTTCTCTTAGCTCTCTTTCTGTGGTCTATGGTCCATCTGCCAGTTCTTATCTCTTTTGTTTTCTTCACTTCTTTCCATCAGCCTATTTCCAGTCCCAGTAACCCTCCCCAGTATCAGCCCCTTTCCAGTCCTCACTCCCAGTACCTTCCAATGTCAACTTGCATTCCCATGACTGCCACTGGTGTCCATTCCCTTCCAGTCCCCCTCCTTCCCCACTGATCAGTCCCTTCTAGTACAAATACCATGGCAGCCCCTCTCAGATCCACTCCCTTTCAGTTCCATGCTCCCATCCCCTTGTATCAGCCCACTTGTAGCCTTAGCCCCCAGTTTTCTTCCAGGGTCAGCAGCTCTATCCTCCCCTCCCCACAATCAGCCCATTCCCAGTCAAAGCCCCCTAATCAGCTCACTTCTAGTGCTAATCCCCCTCAACCCCATTACCAGTCCTACCCCCCCCCCTAATCAGCCCAATACCAGTCCTACCCCCCATCAGCTCATTTCCAGTGCTAGTCCCCCCCTCAACCCCATTACCAGTGCTAGGCTCCCCTAATCAGCCCATTTCCAGTCCTAACCTCACTGATCAGCTCATTTCCAATGCTAGACCCCCATCAGTCCATTACCAGTCCTACCCCCCCTTGATAAGTCCATTCCCAGTCCTAGCCTTCCCTAATCAACCCATTACCATTCGTAGCCCCCCCATCTGCCCATTACCAGTGCTAGCACCCCCATCAGCCCATTATAATCCTAACCCGCACTGTCTCTCGCCTCTGTCCAGCATTTATCCCGTCTGTCCAGTATGTCCCCATGTCTCTCCCCTTTGTCCATGCCAGCCTACTCCCTCCATGTCAGCCCCCCTCCCTCCATCCATCCATATCAGCCCCCTCCCTCCCTCCCTCCCTCCATGTCAGCCCCCATCCTTCCATCCGTCCATGTCAGCCCCCCTCCCTCCATCCATCCCTCCATGTCAGCCCCCATCCTTCCATCCGTCCATGTCAGCCCCCCTCCCTCCCTCCCTCCATCCGTCCATGTCAGCCCCCCTCCCTCCCTCCCTCCATCCATCCGTCCGTCCATATCAGCCCCCATCCCTCCCTCCCTCCCTCCCTCCATCCATCCATATCAGCCCCCATCCCTCCCTCCCTCCCTCCCTGTCAGCCCCCATCCTTCCATCCGTCCATGTCAGCCCCCCCTCCCTCCATCCATCCCTCCATGTCAGCCCCCATCCTTCCATGTCAGCCCCCCTCCCTCCCTCCCTCCTTCCCTCCATCCATCCATATCAGCCCCCCTCCCTCCCTCCCTCCCTCCCTCCATCCATCCATCCATCCATCCATATCAGCCCCCTCCCTCCCTCCCTCCCTTCATCCATCCATCCATCCATATCAGCCCCCATCCCTCCCTCCCTCCCTCCCTCCCTCCCAGCCCCCTCCCTCCCTCCCTGTCAGCCCCCATCCTTCCATCTGTCCATGTCAGCCCCCTCCCTCCATCCATCCATATCAGCCCCCTCCCTCCCTCCCTCCATGTCAGCCCCATCCTTCCATCTGTCCATGTCAGCCCCCCTCCCTCCCTCCCTCCCTCCATGTCAGCCCCATCCTTCCATCTGTCCATGTCAGCCCCCTCCCTCCATCCATCCATCCATCCATATCAGCCCCCTCCCTCCATGTCAACCCCCATCCTTCCATCCGTCCATGTCAGCCCCCTCCCTCCCTCCCTCCATCCATGTCAGCCCCCTCCCTCCCTCCCTCCCTCCTTGTCTGCCCCATCCTTCCATGTCAGCCCCCTTCTGTCGATGTCAGCCGTGTTGCAGGTTGTCTGCCTCCCTTCTAATGCAGCCGCGGCTCTCTGCCTCTTAGGGAACCGCGGCTGTACTTGTAAAATCATTGCGGAGCCCTTCCTGTCCTCGATGGGCTCCATGCAGCATTGTCCCGCCTCCAAAGGAAGTTGTTTACCACTTCCTTTGGAGGCGGGACAATGCTGCACGGAGCCCGTCGAGACAGGAAGGGCTCCGCAACGATTTTACAAGTACAGCCGCGGTTCCCTAAGAGGCAGGGAGCCGCGGCTGCAGAAGAAAGCCGTGAGTTTGCCGGAGTTTGCTGCTGCCGAGAAGCGGACTCGGCAGCGGCAGCAACTTGTGCACATCTTAATTTTTTTTTTAAAACTTGGTGGAGGCTAAGCGACCCCCGCTAAATCCTGTGGCGACCCCCGTTGGGGTCGCGACCCACAGGTTGAGAACCGCTGCTCTAGACTGTAAAAGAGCTCTTGCCTTTTACCTCCACAGGACACAGCAACATCGAAAGTCTTCTCAGCTTTTTGTTGCTTTTGATCCTTCTCATTTAGGACTTCTAGTCTCCAAAAGAACACTCTCCAATTGGATTGCTCAGTGTATCTCATTTGCTTACCAGAGTAAGAACCTTTCTCTGGAGGGCCATGTCACTGCTGACAACGTGAGGGCCATGGCCACCTCTATGGCTCATTTAAACTCTGTGTCCATTGACCAGATCTGTCGAGCAGCCACCTGGGCCTCGGTTCATACCTTTACAGCCCATTACTGTTTGGACAAGGACTCCCGCCGGGATGCCTTGTTTGGTCAGGCTGTCTTCAGACACCTGTTCCATTCTTGAACAACTCCAGCCCACCTTCCCTGAATGGATGCCTGAGATCCATAGGAAGATAAAGAACCTTTCAGGGTCTCATACCCTTCAGGGGATCTCCCGGGCATCTTAGCTAGGGAGTCCCCATATGTGAGGACTTATTCCTGCTTGTTCCTGGAGATAGCACAGTTACTTACCTGTAACAGGTGATCTCTGGGAACAGCAGGAATTAGTCCTCACAACCCGCCCACCTCCCCTAGGAGTTGTATCTCTCTCTCTCTTCCTTTCCTCTCTCTATTGTCTCAGCTATAAACTCGAACTGCGGAGAGTTGGTCAGGAAGGCGGGAAGGCAGCGTGCCTGCGCAGTGGGAGGCCCCAAAAGCTTTCCTTCTGGGAAGCTGGGGAGCTTTCCCGCTCAGGCTCCGTCGGTACCGACGTACCCATATGTGAGGACTAATTCCTGCTGTTCCCAGAGATCACCTGTTACAGGTAAGTAACTGTGCTTTCAGTCGTTTTTCTGTTTGGTGACAGAGAGGGTGGATATATAGAGTGAGAGGTTGAAGGAAGCAGAGGATGGTATTATAGCTGCCTGTTAATAATCTGCTACTGCTTTCCACAAGTGGCTGACAAAGGTAAAGCAGTGTATAATCTCTAACTAGCAAGTAAATAAATACTCCTGATTGCTCATTAGATACCTTCTCTTCCCTCCATGTGCTCACACAGTTTAAAGCAATTTTCTTTTACTCCTGGCTACTGCCCAGAAACATTTGAAGTCAGGTTTCTTTTCTTTCGGTGCACTGACCAGTGACAGAGCAAGTTGGAATAAATGTTTAGCTACTGCACGTATTGCTCAGTAAACACATTGGCCCTACTGCATCTAGAAGTTTCATTTAAGGGCACTGAAGAAGTAGAACAACTAGTGAATTGTAGATCAAATCCAGTGAAAATGTGGGCCAGTGTGTGATCTACACCATGACAGTTTGCACAACAGTCTTATGCCTCATTGGCTTTTTCAGAGAGAGTGACCCAGTTTGGGTGCCATCCCCATGCAGGTGAGGCAAGGACCCCCCAGCATGCCAAATATTTTGCATTTTTGTATGGTTGGCCCATAATATACCATGCACAGAGGTTCAGTGGAACTGGATTAGATTTTATTTGTGCAATGCAGTATTCTGTATACATGATCTTTAAAATATTTTCCCCCAGGCACTTGATATTGCTATACTTATATCTTTGTGGGACTTAGCACTATAATTTCGTTTTATGTCCATCTGTGTTTGCTAACAACTTTTAAAGATCCCTCCACCCACTGAGGTGTGGTTGACTTTTTTCCCCCCTCTTTTTGTGTATTGAGAGAAAATAGGAAAAAGTGCACATTTTTCTCTTCAGAAAATATGGTGTATCCAAATGAAAGTAACCTAAGCCAAAACCAGCTAAAGACTATTTAGTATTTATAGTCTTGACGAGAACTCTCATTGCAGTGTGTGTTGATGCAGAGTTCCTTGGGTTCTAATTTTTGTTAGCCACTGACAGTACAAACCATATTTTGTTTGCCCACATCACTAGCCCTGTGTGGTGGTGTTTTTTTTAAATTTACCTTAAGTGGATCGAATTAAAAATGATGATTGGGCTGTTTTTATTGAGATAGTAAACTGAGCAGCCTACAGCATTAAAGAATACCACCACCCTGCAAACTGGATCTCCCTCCCACCCATTCTAAGCATGTAAAGTGATTGCAGGTGCACATCTTTCAAGCAAATGTTCAAAGTCCTGCATTCATTCCAACAATGCATCTGCTTGAGATCATCTCAAAAGAAAAGTATACAGTAGACTCGGCTTTACTCCATATCAGCTATTGAGCTAGTGTCCTTTCAACAGCAAAACTAATCATTTTGCAGCCTTTCTTGTACGTATGGTGGTTCATTTTTTTTCTTTTCTTTTCTCTCTCTTTCAGATTTCTCTTTACTGAGTGCTTTCTTTTTATTCACCTCAATTGTCTCATTGCCTTGCTCCTCTTTACCTTAATCTCTAGGCTCTGTCTGCTCTCTTAACTAGCCTTTTTAACCCAGACTCTCTTACCTTTCCCAGTACAGCACAGTTAGTCTAATCACGGATGGCCTGTCCACTAGGTTGTCGCCTAGGGAAGCAGACTTTGGCGGGCATCATTGCTAACACCCCCTCCTCAGGTAATTCAGCACCGCGGCAGACTTTAAAACCGTTCCGGCCTGCCATTCCTGCTCCCTCCAAGGAAGTATCATTGGAGGGGGGCAGGAACAAGAAGCTAAGGGGATTAACATGGTTAGCAGATCTGCTAACCATGTTAATCCCTTTGAATATCGGACCCTTAGATTGTAAGCCCTCCAGGGAGAGGGAAGTACCCTGTGGACTTGAATGTAAGTCGTCTTGAGCTGCTACTGGAAAGGAGTGAGCTAAATACTAATAAGCAAAGCGAGGGTGTAGTACAGTGTTTCACCTGCTCAGCTAGGCACTTAGAAAATCACTGAGAGGTAACGAGCATGCAAGGAGATGCCAAGAAACTAGAGCAGGCAGGTTTATGCAGTATGGGGGTAATTCTGTAAAGGCACATGGAAGGTTACGTGCTTCACACCAGTTCCCCGGACTACTTAGCCGCCTTTCTCATTTTACACACCCCTCAGCTCCATCCACTCGAATTGTCTTTTCCTACCTCCCCCCTCCCCCCTCCCCCCTTTCACAGGCACATCTTGAAACCACACATTCCACTTTCTATTTCTTTGGACCGTCATTATAGAACAATCTCCCCTCTGCTCTTAGGCTAGAATCTTCCTTTAACAAGTTCAAGAAAGAGCTCAAAACCCATCTTTTTTGCATCGCCTTCAGCCGCTCACCAGACACTCCTAGTTGATCTTCTCTTGTGTCTTCCATCCTTTTCCCTCACCCCCTTTTCCCTGTTCTTGCGCTCCCTCGTGTGTTGTGTCTTGTGCTCCTCTTTCCTATATACCAACTGGTGTTCTTCCTTACTCTGGGTTTTATTGTATTTTTAATGTAAACTGCTTTGCTGTTATTACAATAAGCAGTATATTGAGTTTTAATAAATGAAATGAAATGCTAGGAATGCACATAAGTCCCTATCCTAAGGGATTTACACATATGAGTTGGCACTTACGCACACGCTTTAGGTGGTTGCTATTCTGTAAGCACACGCCTAAGTCCCATCGTGCGTACTTTTGGTTAGGGTGTACACAGAGGCAGAGCATAGGCAGGGCCTAAATTTATTGTAACTTGCACGCATTTTCTCCACCTCTAGGCACTGCTGTGACTAGGTTAAGGTGCGCTGATATGCCCCTGTTCTATAAGGTAAAGGATGGGCGTGCTTTACTTCGCAGAAAGAGCCCTGCCTATACGTGTGGCAATGTGTGTTAACTGCGTGTCAATTTCTAGACTTGCCTTCTATATGCATAAGTGTTCACAAGGGTAGAGAATGAGTGTCACTTACGCATATATTTTATATGTGGATTCTTTTTTTTTTATTTGCATAAATTTTTATTGATAGTACAAGTGATTTTACAACTGACAAACATAAAGAGCCAAGATGTAATCCGAATAATAAAACCTTAAGAGAAAACAAAGTTGAAGTGCGAATTAGCTCAGAAAGAAGTACATATAAGCTTCTACATTCAATAAGGGTCCTCTAAACCACGTAAATGCCGTTATGCGTGATATTCATGGGCACAGTTGCTACATACCCCGATGCCGACCGGTTAGCATGGGGGCATTCTGGGGACAGTCCCCAGGGATAATGGTGATATTCAGCTGCTGACCGCTTATCCCTTGGCGGTGAAAGTTAGGCACAGAAAGGCTGTCCTAACCTTCACTGCCGAAGATTGCCAGGCAGCAGCTGAATACCTCCACTGCCCGGTTAGTTTCCTGCTTCGGTGGCAAACCTGGATATTCGAGGCCAGTGGCTGCCTAGCTGCCACTACTGAATATTGGGCACTATATATTTAGCCACAAATGCAAAGAAACATCTGCATTCAAAGACAAAATAAATAAATAAGTAAATAAAAAATAAAAATCTACATTATAAATTTAAAAAAACAAAATTAAGTTTCCAATTCAGAATCATATAGAGCACTGTCCGCTGCCTGGTTAGCTTTGCCCCTATATAGTCAAAGCTGGTAGCCTGATAGGGTCCCAGCATTGATTATCTCGGTCTAGTGTTCAGCTGCAATGGCTAGCCGCCACCGTTGAATAGAGGGTCCGTCGTCTTTAGTGCTCATTTTAAACATCCAAATCAAGAGGTGCTTATGAGGCAGAATTGTCCTTTTTACTGGATGCCATCTCCTAACATTGAGAGTTAAGCGCCTAAATTGGCCTCTTTGAAAATGTATTAGGGCTAAGTTTCTAAATTTATGCTCCTATTTTCACTGGTTTCCTAAAATCAAGAGTGGATTTAAATGGCGAGGGAGGAGGAGTAAGGAGCTTACCACAGATTTTAACAGTAGGCACCTAAATTAGGCGCCTCCAGCTGGGAAAATGAATGACAGGTTTAAATTTAAATATGTAACTTGTTTATAAATTAGCTGCGCACTGACTTGATGTACTCTAGGTACATCAGTTACACCTAAGAACATAAGATATGCCATACTGGGTCAGACCAAGGTCCATCAAGCCCAGTATCCTGTTTCCAACAGTGGCCAATCTAGGTCACAAGTACCTGGCAGTTGTCCCAAAAGACACAGGTTCCACAATGCTTGTATTGGGTCAAGCAGTGGATTACCTGGGTCCTCCTTAATAATGGTTTATGGACCTTTCCTCCAGGAACTTGTCCAAATGTTTTTAACATCCAGCCACACTAACAGCTTTTATTACATCCTCCGATAATGAATTCCAGAGTTTGATTAAACATTGAGTGAAAAAATATTTTCTCTTATTAGTTTTATATGAGTTACATTGTAGCTTCATTGCGTGTCCCCTGGTCTTTTTACATTTTGATGGTGTGAACAATCGATTTATGTTTACCCGTTCCACTCCATTCATTAATTTATAAACCTCTATCATATCTCCCCTCAGCCATCTCTTTTCCAGGTTGAAGAGCCCTAACCTTTTTAGCCTCTCCTCAACAAAAGAATAAACTATAAATGCATTCTCCTCACATATAAGGCACTCCATTCCCAGCAAACAACTTCCCTCAAAGCCCTACTACAAAAGCCACAAACTTCCAGGCCTCAAAGACAGACTACAATCAACAAGCTAAACATACTACCAACCAAACACAAATTCAATCAACAAACATTTCAGAGAGCATTCAAATTCTATGCTCCCGCCCTATGAAATTCCCTCCCGAACACACTAAGAAATATCACCAACCTCTCAACATTCTGGTAACACCTGAAAACCCACCTATGCACTGAACATTTTGGCCCCCTCACCTAACTTCCTCCAAACTCATAACCCAACCAAAACAGAATCTCTAATGTAAATAGCTGTTGATGTTAAGTATAAAGTTCTGTGAACAAAAATGTTTAATATGTTAAGAGTTAAATATACCATGTTTGTATAACATATGTTCCCTGTAAAATGTTCGGTTCTCTGGAAACTGCTTTGACCTAGTGAAAAGCAGTCTACAAACCTAACTAACTAAATAGGGTATCCTAACATCCCCAGTACCATTTTGGTGGCTCTTCTCTGAACCTTTTCTAATTCCGCTATATCCTTTTTAAGATACGGCGACCAGAATTGCACACTATATTTGAGGAGCTGCCCTAGAAATAAAAGATAAAGGCTGCACCCACCCCATGCGCTGTGCATTCTCCAGCCTAGGATTGGTGTGCAAGGCCGTTCCACGCAATGCTTACAGAATCTCATCCCGCTAAAGCGCTTCTCTGTTCAGATGAATGTTCAGATGAAGTTTAGATTCAAGTCTGGCTGAAAATAGGGGACAATTTAGGAACACGGCTTTTTTTGAACAATGGGCCCGAGGTAACTGCCAGAATCCAAAAGAAAAAGACGCTGTATAGTGCAATCATTTTATCAGAACAAAAGAGGAAGGCAAGCCATAGATGTTTAAATTTTTAGTAAATCTTTCAGACATAAACGACAGTTCATGCTTTTGAATATCCTTGGCATGCAAACTGTTCCTTAGGAAAATATTGCAAGACGTTTCAGTACATTGAATGCAGGAATAAGATTTTCACAGTCCAGTTAGCTTTTTGATTTATTTACCAAGATCAGTATGAGCAGTAATGCTGACCTGGAAGACGAGTATCCATATTTTCTCTCACTGAACAAAAACATCTTACGTGCCAGCAACCGACTGCATGGTTGGTTGTTAAACCACTAACCAGAGGCCTTGAGCTGAATCTGCAAAAGACTGACCTGCTCTGGGGTCTATTTTTCCAGTATTTGGAGTTTGTAGAACTCAAATTGGCAGGCTGAGTTGCTCGCCTTTAATAAAACCCCTTTTAACAGTTGCCAGGAGGTTTAGAAGCTTTAATAGCCTCTGACTGTATATGATTAAAAATATTTTTAGAGCTGACAGTTAAGGAGCTGGAATTATATTCAACAGCATCTTGCATTTATTTTCTAGTGATTTGTTTTCGGTTATTATTTTCAGGGTTTTTTTAAAAGGCAGAATTATACTACAACTAGTCCCTGAAATTTGTAATTTCTTGTTGAAATATATTTAGAAACCACATTTAAAAAGCTAATGACCATAGGGTCACCAGTTCTAGGATGTCGGAAAAGTGAAGTTAGAAATGCAGGAAGCAATTTATTTATTTATTTATTTATTACAGGCTCTTATATACCGCTCTATTCAGAATCAGCGCGGTTCACAATATAACAACATACCATAACAACAAACTGTTAGGTTTTACAGAGAACAAGGTCAGAGAACTTGGATAAAACATGGGACGTCATAACCGGGGAGCTGCAGCGAGCGCTTCCCCTGCCTCATACCCCACATTTTCCCCCATAAATAAAACTTCACATCACACATGACTTGGTATAACAACAGGTCGCAGCTTTATTGCTCCATAACATATTAACATTTTAAACTTGAATAACACCCCCATACCCAATCCCCCGAGCGGAGCGTTACCTCCCGCCATATAAGTAGCAAGGTGACAACGCTACCGCCCTTGCGCCGGTCAACCCACCGGGCAAGTTATTACCACCCCTGCCCGACTTCGCCATGTCACTAGCAAAAATCTGCTAGGGGTTCTCCGGGCCGCGGGCACCCTGCCCCGCCCACAAGTAGCTATGGCTCCGGACCCCGGAAACCTCCGGGATCCCGCCAGCTATCTCCCCCCCCTCCAGCTGCAACACCCCCAAAACCCTCACGCATCCTCCTTAACAAAAACCAAAGGGTGGGAGGGCGGGACACCCGCCAGATGCCCTCCCTCACGCCATGTGCTCAGCGATGTCCTTGCTGCTGCTACACATGGCCTGACTCGCTCTGGGATTGGTTCCCGCCTCGCGCATGCCCGAGGCTGAACCAATCCCTTCAAAAAATGCGCCTTGCATCCCGCCGCGCCTTGCATCCCGACGCACCCGCGCCTCTCCCCCCCCCCCCCCCACATCGGCTTCCCCCCTCCAACCGCCTTCTAGCGGTCTTACTACCAGGCCCGCGCCGCGGCTCGCCCCCGGTTATTTTCGGGCTCCGGGACGTTGCCCCTTGCCCTTCCTTTTAACCGGGGAGCTGCAGCGAGCGCTTCCCCTGCCTCATACCCCACATTTTCCCCCATAAATAAAACTTCACATCACACATGACTTGGTATAAACAACAGGTCGCAGCTTTATTGCTCCATAACATATTAACATTTTAAACTTGAATAACACCCCCATACCCAATCCCCCGAGCGGAGCGTTACCTCCCGCCATATAAGTAGCAAGGTGACAACGCTACCGCCCTTGCGCCGGTCAACCCACCGGGCAAGTTATTACCACCCCTGCCCGACTTCGCCATGTCACTAGCAAAAATCTGCTAGGGGTTCTCCGGGCCGCGGGCACCCTGCCCCGCCCACAAGTAGCTATGGCTCCGGACCCCGGAAACCTCCGGGCACCCGCCACCGGCACCGGCAAACATTTTGTGCCTTTGCCCCCCCCCCCCCCCCCCCCCGCCTCTTTTTTTTTTTTTTTTTTTTATTACCGGAGCCCAAGCTGCGACCTGCTCATGCAATCCTTCAGCACCTGCTCCAATGCCTCCTGCCAGTCGTTCAGTAGAAGGTCGATCCCTACTGGAGACAGATGCACCCCATCACTGCGATACAAACCCCCACACGCCACGTCCACCCACTCATGTTGTACCTGATAACCCCCCTTTGTACACACCCATTTTCCAATCTGGCGATTGATCTTCGTCAGACCCCTGGACCACCGCCGCTGACTCCAGCACGCTGGCCTCGGGATGACATCCGACCAAATCAGCACTACATCAGTAAACATTTTCAAAACCGCATTCATATCTTTTTTAGCAGCATTAATAAGTTGTTTACATGTCCATGATGTGAGATCATTGCCACCTAGGTGCAGCAGAATAATCCCAGGAGGAGTCCTCAACCGCTCGTGGTGTCGCAGCAAAGGCATCAGCTGTGCCCATCGCAGCCCCCGCTCTCCCAGCCATAACACCGACACCACGTCAGGCTCCAGCCCCAGGTTCATACCGATAGGCCGTATCGCAGCTCGCCGACCAGCCCAAAACACAAATGAATGCCCCAGCATCCACGCGCCCTTCCAACTTCTTCCCCCACCTGAAACAGAAAACAGTAGTTAACAAAACAGTTGTGGCATGGATGTGCCTTTCATGGTATGCTAGTAATTTTTTTTTTTTTTTTTTTTGTTACAGTCGGACATAGCCCCGAAAAGCCCGTGACCTCCAACGGCCAATCCTTGATATTTGCCATCCCGATAAACCGGCACCCGCCGCACTGGACGCTGCCCCAATGCGAAAGGAGTGCGCCGTATATTGCGTAGGGTCCTCGCCCAAGCGCTGAAGCCCCAATCTCAAAACTGCAGTGACCTGGTAACGTGTGACCAAATCCTCATCCCTATGCAGAAATAGTCCTCCCCCAACCGGAGGACGGCACCCCAAATACTCCGTCATGGCCATCACCGGGCATGTGGGTCCACCTATCGCTTGCAGAACTACCCACATGCCTTTGCCCTGCTGATCCGTCTTGGATCTGCGCAAGAGGACCTTTAATTGTTCCCCCACTACCCGCACATGTTGACACTGCAGACTATTCCCAACACCCGACATCTTAGAATCAGCTACTAATTCCCCCACCCTAAATGCCCCAAAAAAGGCCAAACAGAAGATGGACTTAAAGAGAACAGCCTCATAAGCAGACCGAGCCACCCCCGGCAAGACCCCACAAAGCCCTCTTAGCAGGTCATGCGTCAACGGACGCCTTTGATCAGCCGGAGGAGGCTCCGCACGCCCCCACCCTTGTATTAATTTCCGCACCAAGAACCCCCCACCGGATGGGCCCCAACCCACTGCCTTTGCAAAAAACGCAAAGCCCGCCAATTGTCCCTTCACCACCGCCCTAGATAACCCCCTCTTCCTGGCCTCTAGGATGTAGTCTGCCAACACTTGCTCAGACACCCCCCCCCCATTCCAGCCATGGCCAAACAAGAACTCCACCACACTAACACAACCCCGACAGTAGGTCTCCCAAGTCTTCTTCGCCACAGATCTCTTCAACAACTCTCTCATCGCAGCAGGCCATCGCTCCATAACCTCCAAGGGACCGTCCGCCCCAACTCTTCTGCCCTTGGCGCCAGGTGCCGGAACCGATCGAACTGTAAACGGGAAAGAGCATCCGCGATGCCATTATGCAAACCTGGGATGTGCCGCGCTTTCAACCCCACATTCAACCGCAAACAGGATAATACCACCTTTCTCATCAAATCTGCTACTAAGCTACACCGCGGTGTGTAATGGTTAACGACACTCACCACCGCTTCATTGTCACACCACCATACCACCCGCTGGTTACGCAATCTATCAGGCCATAACTCCAGCGTTACCCAAATAGGAAAAAGTTCCAAAAAGGTGATATTCCGAAGCAGCCCTTGCTCGCGCCACGAGTCCGGCCACTGCGCTGCGCACCACTCCCCCCCAAAGTATATGCCTAATCCCACTCCCCCCGCCGCATCCGTGTACAGCTGTAGGTCCGCACTAGAACACTCCCTCTCCATGAGCACAGTCGACCCATTGAACTCAGTCAGGAAAACATCCCACACCTGCAAATCCTCCCTAATGCTCCTGGAAATTCGAATTCTGTGATGAGGCTTGCGGACACCTGACGTAGCCGCCGCCAAACGCCTGGTGAATACACGCCCCATTGGTATCACTCGCGATGCAAAATTTAAGGAACCTATCAGGGATTGGAATTCCCGCAACGTGAACTTTTCCGCCGCCAAAGCATTGGACACTAAAACTCTTAACTTCGCCACTTTAGCTGCCGGCAAACGAGCCACCATCTCCACCGAGTCCAATTCTATGCCCAAGAATGTGAGCTTGGTCGACGGTCCCCCTCTGTCTTCTCTTTCGCCAATGGGACCCCCAATTCCCTCGCCACATGCATAAAAGCTTCCAACAAATCATGACACCGTGATGTCTGCGCAGGCCCCACGAACAAAAAATCGTCGAGGTAGTGCACCACACTATTATACCCCGCCCGTCTCGTGACCATCCACTGCAGGAAAGTACTAAATTTTTCAAAACAGGCGCATGACACTGAACAACCCATTGGCATGCATTTGTCGAAATAAAATTCCCCCGCGAATTGGAAACCCAGCAAATGAAAAGAGTCCGGATGAACAGGCAACAACCTAAAGGCAGATTCTATGTCCACCTTTGCCAACAGCGCCCCCTTCCCCGCCACCCTCACCAACCGCACAGCCTTATCAAACGAGGCATAACGTACCGCACAGCACTTTCTCGGAATGTGGTCATTAACAGAGGAGCCTGCCGGGAAAGATAAATTATGAATAAGCCTAAATTTACCAGGCTCCTTCTTAGGGATAATTCCCAACGGAGAAATCACCAAATTCGTGAAAGGGGGGTCCAAAAAAGGACCCGCCATCCTCCCCAGGCGCAACTCCACCGCCAACTTCTGCCGCACGATGGCTTCCATCCGCAATACTGCTGGTGAATTCCTTGCCGCCTGGGCCACTACCCCACCCTGCACCGGAATAACAAACCCCAATTCAAACCCCGACCCCAAGAATTCACTATCCCCTTTTTTCGGGTAAAAACTAAGCCACTCCCGCAGTAACCCCCACTTGATGGGCGATGGCGCCCTGGCTAAGCTGGCATCCTCACTTAGAGACCGAGGGCGCCGCACCGCTACCGCCTTTTTTTGTACACTTTGCCGCTGAGTGCCCTCCTCCACACGCAGAACAGGCGTGCCGGAACTTACAGTCCGGAAATGGACATGAGGACTTATTGAACCTCCAACATACGTCCGTCCCTGCACCTGTCCCGGACTTACTTGGCAACCCACCCCCCCCAACTCGAAAGGACCTGGCCCCTCCAGCAGTAATCCCACCTCCAAATTTAGAGCCACCCCCCGCAGTAGATCTTGCTGACATCTGAGTGAGCCACAAGTTGATATCTTGCGTACCCCACGTTAAATACCGGTTCTCCTCCATTTTATCTCGGAACTTCTCATCGTAATTAAGCCACGACCATCCCTCGTGGGACTGCGAGGCTTCCAAGATGGAGTCGGCATAGGATAATAACATCCCATACTGCTCCGGGTATGTCTGACCCCATACACTAGCTAAGCGCAGAAAAGCCCTGACCCAATTTACTACCGACCTCGTCACTTTCCGCACCCTCCCAGCCTTCTCGTCCTCCTTACGTTTTTTCTTACTCTCACCTGACCTCTTCCTCCCATCTAATAAACGGAATATGTCGATATAACGCCGTTTCTTAATTCTTTTTCTCAGCTTTTTAGGTACCCCCTCCCACAGTTCGGATAAAATTGTCACCGACGCCAAACCCGCAACTGCAGTGCTGCCCCCTGCAACTGTACCCCTTGCTGCTATACTGCCACCGCCCCCACTTGACGTACTCGAAGACGAAGTTGAGGACGAAGAAGTGGAGGACCCAGAACGCCGACGCCTTCGCGACGCATGTTTCCTTTTTTACCTGCCTTTCCTGCCCGACCTTCCCGAGCTCCCTCCCCTACAACAGCTCCCCCTTGCTGTTCCTCAGGTAACTCACCATCCACAGTTGTGCCACCCGTCCTAGCATTGGTAAGCTGCTCTCCAGTAGTTGCTTGCAGATCGCCTGCTTCCGGCGCAACCCTTCCTTGCGAGTCCAATGGTTGCAAGAGGTTACACGACGGCAGCCGGCCTTGCGGTGGTCCAGCAAACATGGATCCAGGTGCCGCCATCGTCGGTATCTGTGGAGAAAGAAAAGGCACAAACGAAGAGGGGGAACAACCTGACCACACCGGCTGCCAAGCCCCAACCCAGTTGGCTCCCGACGTGCCTTGAGCCCCCCTCTGCCATTGGTCCCAGGCCTGAGGATTACTAGTTCCCCAGCTCTCCGGACTATCCACCCCCCGTCCCGCAGCGGTACGGTGCCTCCCCAAACCCGCCGCTGCCCCACACCGACAACCCCCGCCCCCCCTCCCCCCTGAGTACCAAAACCCATCAGAGAAGGGCTGTACCCCTGTACTGCTCCTCGCCATTCCGTGCCCACTTCACCATTCTGAGACCCTACAGGACCCCGGATCTCACCCTGCCCTCTGCCCGCCGAGGCTATACGCCCACTTGGCCTGCGCCTCGGTCCAGCACGTGTCCCCCTGCCAGCAAGCCCCCCGGTGCCAGCCCCCCTGCTCCCTGCCCCCCGGTTACCTCTCCGGCTCCTCACTGGCCCCTTGGCCCTCCCCCCTTTCCCCTTCTCTGCTCCCCTGCCTGCCTGCGCCCTTACAGAGCTCTCTCCTGTTTGTGCACATCCCCCCTTGGCCCCTTTTTTGCCCACCGTTCTCCGAGCCATATTAATTCGTTAGCCACCACTACAACCCCCCCAGCAACCCAACAAAGCAAAGCAAACACAACCACAAGGGACCTGAACTCTTCACAAGGACCCAACAGAGACAGCAACCCGCTCCAAATAAATTTAATCACATTAATGGAAGCCCATAAGCCTCCACGTAGCTCCCACGAAATAACAGACCAGCCCCACAAATCGCTCAGAAATTTACTCGCCTGCTGATGTCAGTGCAGGCGCACTGACTGCTCGACTCCGCCGGCTCACAGCATGTCCCGCCGAGGCAATCCTTACAACCTTGCTTCCTGTACCCAATCACCCTCACGGCGTGCTCGCCCGGAGATGCACTGTCCCACGCAGACTGCCGCCCAACGTCCCGGAACGTCCACGCCGCTCGCTATCGCTCCTGCACCATCGGAGTACACCCGCCAGATGCCCTCCCTCACGCCATGTGCTCAGCGATGTCCTTGCTGCTGCTACACATGGCCTGACTCGCTCTGGGATTGGTTCCCGCCTCGCGCATGCCCGAGGCTGAACCAATCCCTTCAAAAAATGCGCCTTGCATCCCGCCGCGCCTTGCATCCCGACGCACCCGCGCCTCTCCCCCCCCCCCCACATCGGCTTCCCCCCTCCAACCGCCTTCTAGCGGTCTTACTACCAGGCCCGCGCCGCGGCTCGCCCCCGGTTATTTTCGGGCTCCGGGACGTTGCCCCTTGCCCTTCCTTTTTACTGCAACTATTTACAAGAGTATTTACAAGAGTATTTACAAGTATACATAACAGGATTTGTTCTTAGTTTGGGTAGTGATTAAGATTGGTTAGTTGGTCAAGTAATATTGGGGGAAGAGGTGGGATTTGACTTTACAGCCTATAATCTGATCTCAAAAGCGATGCAAAGTGTAAATTTCAGCTCCCACGTTATACTACTTCATTTCCTAAACTGAATGGTATGAAGAAGCCAAGCCTTGCTCAAGCCCCTGGTTAAACAGCACTGCGACATATGGTTCCAATAAGGCAGATTGGAAGGGAAAAAGATCTACAGTATCTCATACCAAACATCCTATCAGCAAACATTTCTTAATTTTAAAATAATCCTTATTGAATAAGGAGCTCTTCAGGGATCTATAGGAATAGGACTGTGAAACTCTCAAGAAAGCAAATGTTTTACATTTTGAGCTGCCCTTAGATTTGTCCTTGAAAACCAAGCTTTTCAGTCTGTTAATTAGATGAACCAGTGCTTTATGAGGTTGAACAGCACTCTGCCCAGATAAAATCTGCTGTTGCAGGTGTACTTCTCTAAAGAGCAATAAACATTTTAAGATAAGAAGCTTTTTTAAAAGTACAGCTCAGTCGAGAAAAAGAACCCGTGAGTTCTGGCATGTGCCCTCAGCCTCCTAGGAAATCCTGTGGGGCAGCTTTGCCCTCCAGTGGCACCCTCATGTAAATTCTTTTACTCTGATGTTTCCCAGTGGGCTCATTTACTAACTCGTAGGTTGCAGCCTGGATTAGTACTCTAACCATCATTTCATGGAGTTTTTGTATTTGTTTTGCATGGTCAGAGGTACCTGGCTGGATCTCAAAGGGTAGATTTCACAGAGTGTACTTTCAATACAGCTTTTACTGTATCCTCCGGCAACGAATTCAAGAGCTGAATTGTTATGGTGATGATGATTCTTATTAATTTGAAGTGGCATTTTAGAAAGGAAGTCCAAATGCAATCTGGGATGTCCAGGAAAGAATGAGCAGAAAAACACCGGGTTGTCTGTTTTGGCCCAATTTTAGAAACACAGATGCCCCTGAGTAGATGCCCATGCTGGCATCCACATAGATGGCCCTTCTGTGAAACCGTGGGGAGAGGGAACATATGGAGATGCCCAATGACGTGGGAAAACAGAAACAGGAGCCTGCATTTCCTAGCTGTGTTCATGGTCAACATGGACATTATAGGAGAGAGAAGCATACCTCCTCCTCCACACCTTCTGGATGTTTGGCTGGCAAAACGAGCACTTTTCTGGAGCCTATTCGTGCCTGGAGCAGGAATAAATTGCGCTGAAGATCAGGACATCCAGGTCATTACTGGAAGTGGATGGGGACATCCAAGTTCATGGGAATGCCTTGGGACATACCTAGAGCACCCCCCCCCCCATTCTGTCCTGGATGCCCTCCACCCAGGGACGTCCAGAGAGCCAGCTTAGAGATGCCCAAAGCACAGGGAGGTCTCCAGAGACATTTTAGAAGCCAGCTCTGGGGACTTCCCCAGTGTGAGGATGTCCAAACCTGAATGGGGGGCATGGTGGAGTTGTGGCCAGGGCATTCCCAGTAACCTGGAGTTCCTTGCTTGACCTCAGAAATGTCACAGATGTCCGGTGCATCATGTCTAAGTGTAGACCTGCTCCAGTGCTTGTTTGGCTGAAAAACATCCAAAGAGTTTAGAGAAGAAGGCACTCCATTGTCCTCAGTACTTAGCACAGCAGTGGGATTTGACTCCAGGCTGTCCTATTCCTAGCCCACTACAATTACCATTAGGCCATCCAAGACCTCCAGGTTCTGAAATACAGTTCCGGGGATGTCTATGTAGATGCCCCTGCAGACGTCCAGTGAAATCATGTCTGCACCTGCATTCTTTTTCCCAGACGTTCTGACTTAGAGGGCCCAGATTGCACTTGGGCATCCCTTCTAAAATTCCCCTCAAAGTGGTACCAGTTAAATAGCAAAGCCCAGAAAAATGAGTTATAACATTTTGTATGGCAAAAGAATCCCCTGGAAGTAATGCACAATTTCGCATCAATCACTCATTTCAAATCCTGGCTAAAATGAGCACTTTAATGAAATCTACATGTGACTCAGAACTAGTACAAAAGCTGATGGGGAAATTCTTTTAAATATACCTGTAAAATGGGAAATACATGTATATATACTTGACAAGAATCTCAAAATGGAAACTCATCTAAGAGCACTAAACAGAACAATTTTCCATAAACTCTAGAATCTTGCAACCACTACGCAACATCATTGAGCAAACCGACTTTTGAACAGTAGTTCAGGCACTCATCACACCCCACCCGGACTACTGCAACAGCATCCTCCAAGGATTACCCAAAAGAACACTTAATACACTCCAAATGGCGCAGAACGTCACAGCACGAATCCTAATGAAAGTGCGGATCTCAGACCACATCACCATTGTTCTAATGGAACGTCACTGGCTTCCCATTCATGCTCGCTTAAGATACAAGATAATAATGACAACATTCAAATTGATTCACAACCTAGCTTCATCTCATCTCTCCACCCTCATATCAATACAACCTTCTAACAGGAACAGAAGAACTCCCAACCTTAACACTCTACATCAGCGGTTCTCAACCTGTGGGTCGTGACCCCCACAGGGGTCACCACAGGATTTAGCGGGGGTCGCCTCACTCCGCCGTAAAAAAACAAAAAAAAAAAGCACACAAGTTGCTGCCGCTGCCGAGTCCGCTTCTCGGCAGCGGCAAACTCACCGCTTCCCTTCTATTTCAGCCGTGGCTCCCTGCCTCTTAGGGAACTGCGGCTATGCCTGTAAAATCGTTGCGGAGCCTTCCTGCCTCTCGACGGGCTCCTCCGTGCAGCATTGTCCCGCCTCCAAAGGAAGTTGTTTACTACTTCCTTTGGAGGCGGGACAATGCTGCACGGAGCCCGTTTAGAGACAGGCTCTGCAACGGCTTCACAGGCACAGCCGCGGTTCCCTAAGAGACAGGGAGCCGCAGCTGCAGAAGAAGGAGGCAGACATGGGGAGAGGGGAGCAGGGAACCTGCAACGGGGCTGACATGGACAGAGGGGGGGCTGACATGGATGGAGGGAGGGGGGCTAATATGGATGGAGAGGGGGGACTGACGGATGGAGGGAGGGGGGCTGACAGGGGGGAGGGGGGGAGCTGACATCGAGGGGGGGCTGACATTGATGGATGGATGGATGGAGGGAGGGAGGGAGGGGGCTGACATGGACTGAGGGAGGGAGGGGGCTGACATGGACGGAGGGGGGGGGCTGACATGGAGAGGGGGGACTGATGGATGGAGGGAGGGAGGGGGGCTGACATGGACAGAGGGGGCTGACGGAGGGAGGGAGGAGGCTGACATGGAGGGATGGAGGGAGGGAGGGAGGGATGGCTGACATGGAGGGAGGGAGGGGGCTGACATGGACAAAGAGAAGAGACAGGAGGACATACTGGACAGACGGGGGATAAATGCTGGACAGAGGGGAGAGACAGTGCGGATTAGGATTATAATGGGCAGATGGGGGGGGCTAGGACTGGTAATGGGTTGATTAGGGAAGGCTAGGACGGAATGGACTGATCAAGGGGGGTTGGGATTGGTAATGTTCTGATAGGGGGGGTAGGACTGGTAATGGACTGATGGGGGGCTAGCATTGGAAATGAGCTGATTGGGGAGGTTAGGACTGGAAATGGGCTGATTAGAGGAGGCTAGGATTGGTAATGGGCTGATGGAGGGGGGGGGGGTAGGACTGGTAATGGGCTGATTAGGGGAGCCTAGCACTGGTAATGGGGTTGAGGAGGGACTAGCACTGGAAATGAGCTGATTAAGGGAGGCTAGGACTGATAATGAGCTGATGGGTGGGGGGTAGGACTGGTATTGGGTTGATTAGGGGAGGCTAGCACTGGAAACGGGGTTGAGGGGGGAATAGCACTGGAAGCGAGCTGATTGGGGGGTTTCGACTGGGAATGGGCTGATTGTGGGGAGGGGAGGGGAGGGTAGAGCTGCTGGCCCTGGAAGAAAACTGGGGGCTAAGGCTACAAATGGGCTGATATGAGGGGGATGGGAGAATGGAACTGGAAGGGAGTGGATCTGAGAGGGGCTGCCATTGTATTTGTACTAGAAGGGACTGGTCAGTGGGGAAGGAGGGGGACTGGAAGGGAATGGACACCAGTGGCAGTCATGGGAATGCAAGTTGACATTGGAAAGTACTGAGAGTGAGGACTGGAAAGGGGCTGATACTGGGGAGGGTTACTGGGACTGGAAATAGGCTGATTGAAAGAAGTGAAGAAAACGAAAGAAGAGATAAGAAATGGCAGATGGACCATAGACCACAGAAAGAGAGCTAAGAGAAGACAAGAAAGCATAAGCCTCGGATCGGGACCAGCATGATCAGAGAATAAATTGGTCAGACAACAAAGGTAGAAAAAAATAATTTTATTTCATATTAGTGATTTGACTACAAAATCATCATAATTTTGAAATCAAATATTGTTACTTGTTGTTGTGATTAATTATTGTGGTTTAAATAAGTAAATTTTATAAATAAAAACATATTGCAAAGGCCTATAATATATTAATAATTCAACAAATGATTACAGCGACAATGCGTTAATGGTACAAAAAAGGTTGAGAACCACTGCTCTACACGTTCCTCACACCATACGCAACGTCAAAACCCCAACAAGTAACAGAACATTCACATACATAGCTCCTGCACAATGGAATAGTCTCCCCGACACACTAAGAGCCAACAAGGACCTCCAAACCTTCAGAAAAGATCTAAAAACTTACTTATTCCAGGAATACTACAATACGACTTAACCATATGAATCCCTGCACATACCTCATCCCAATTAAGACAATGATCTGCCAACCAAATGGTATAGAGGCAACCACCACGAACCTCTAAGCAAATGCTCAGCAAAAAGTTTACTGAATCTGACCCGTAACCGGGTAGCCGGACCCGGCGCTTCCCCAACTCCATCCCCCAGCCCCCCCCCTTATCCCCCAACCACGCCCCCCATGGCAACAAAAACCACAAACAACATTTTCATGGTAACAAACTGGTCGCAGCTTTATTTCCAACAGAAACGCATTAACATTAATGCCAAGAATACATAACTATAGTAACCCAGCGGAGCAATGTGCCGCCAGCCATGCTAATAGCAAAGCGGCCCCGCCTCCACTGCAGCCGCGGATCCACCAACGGCCGAGCTCTCCCACCCCTATCCGACTTTGCCATATTACTAGCAAAAGTCTTCCAGGGGTTATCCGGGCAAGGGCACCCCGCCCCCACCCCAAGTGGCATAAGGCTCCGGACCCTGGAAACCTCCGGGATCCCACAAAGACACCCCCCCACCAGCTGCGACACCCCTCAATCCCCCCCCACCACACCACAGTAGAATGGGCGGGCGGGTGGGATGCCACACCGACAGCCTACCGCATGTGCTCCGGGCTTGCCCAAGCACCAGGAGCACATGCCCGGCCGGCCCCTCTGATTGGCTCTGCTCGCCACATGCCCCCGCAGAGCCAATCAGATTAAATGATGCCCTTCTTCACGGCGCGCGCAACCGCGACTCGTCCCCACGCTTGCAGGGTCCCGCACCTAACCGGCACCCGGTTACGCTCGGGCGCCGGGACCCTGCCCGCGCCCTGCGTATTAACCGGGTAGCCGGACCCGGCGCTTCCCCAACTCCATCCCCCAGCCCCCCCCTTATCCCCCAACCACGCCCCCCATGGCAACAAAAACCACAAACAACATTTTCATGGTAACAAACTGGTCGCAGTTTTATTTCCAACAGAAACGCATTAACATTAATGCCAAGAATACATAACTATAGTAACCCAGCGGAGCAATGTGCCACCAGCCATGCTAATAGCAAAGCGGCCCCGCCTCCGCTGCAGCCGCGGACCCACCAACGGCCGAGCTCTCCCACCCCTATCCGACTTCGCCATATTACTAGCAAAAGTCTTCCAGGGGTTATCCGGGCAAGGGCACCCCGCCCCCACCCCAAGTGGCATAAGGCTCCGGACCCCAGAAACCTCCGGGATCCCGCCACCGGCACAGGCACCATCACCACCTGTGCCGCCCCCCCCCCGCTGGAAGCTGCGACCAGTGAAACCGGGGCCCTACCAGACGCTCCAACATCTCCTGCCAATCATTCAGGAGCAGATCAGTTCCCACAGGCGACAAATGCACACTATCCCCCCTGAACAGCCCCCCGCAGGACACCTCCACCCAGGGGTGCTGCACTTGGAACCCTCCATGATCACTCACCCACCTCCCAATCTGCCAGTTAATCTTGGTCAGCCCACGCGACCAGCGCCGCTGATCCCAGCATGCTGGCCGCGGGATAATATCCGACCAGATTAACGCTATGCCCGGAAACAGGCAACGCACCACCTCAAAATCCCGCTTAGCAGCCCTGATCAACTGCTTGCACGACCACATAGCCAAATCGTTGCCCCCCATATGGATAATTAGAATTGCTGGATGCTTCCTGATGCGGCCATGGTGACGGAGCAAAGGCAGCAGCTGCTCCCACCGCAGACCCCGCTCGCCCAGCCATGAAATCGCCACCTCCTCCGCTGCCAGGCCGAGATTCTTCCCAAAGGGGTGCTCCGCCGCTCGCTGGCCAGCCCAGTAAACGAACGAGTGGCCCAAAATCCAGCATACCAGCCGTCCAGGCTCCCCATCTTGAAAAGAAAACACAACCACATTAGCAACCCCCCCCCCCCCCCGGGAATGGCCACGTCAGAGACAGACGTACCCCTCGAACGCTGTCGACCGCCACCTACCAATACTTTGTATCTGTAGCCCCGAGCAACCCACCGCTGCCGCGCTGGTAGCCGCACTGATCCAAAAAGAATGGGCCGAAAAAAGACGAGGATCCTCGCCCAACCTAGTCAGCGCGAGCCGTAACACCGCGGTGAACTGAAAACGCGTCAACGCTCTACCATCATGATGAATAAAAAGCACTCCCCCTACCCTCTGGACGCAGAGCCAGGTAGCCCTGCATGTTAGCCACCGGGCAGGTAAGCCCCCCCGTAGCCCGGAGGACCACCCAAAGCCCTTTACCCCGCTGGTCCGTCTTAGATCTAGCCAGCAACACTCGCATGCGCGGATGCACCATCCACACGTGCTGCCGGAGCAAACAATTACCGCAACCCTCCGCCCCCGATTCGGCCACCAACTCCCCGATGCGAAAGGCCCCAAAAAACGCCAGACAGAACGCTGCCTGAAAGAGCACGCGCTCGAACGGCGACCAGGCGACCGCCGGTATCACCTCGCACAGCTGCACCAGGAGGTCATGCGTAATCGGACGACGACGATCACGTGGACCCGGCTGAGAACGCTCCCAACTCTGAAGCAACCGTCGCGCCAAAAAACCCCGACCTGACACCTCCCATCCCGTCGCCCTGGCAAAAAAACAGAAACCCGCCAGATGGCAACGCACGGACGACTGCGAAAGCCCCCGCTCCTTGGCCCAACTAACATAACCACCCAACAACTGGTCCGGGACCACCCCCCCATCCATCCATTCACTTGCAAAAATTCTTGTACTCTCTCGCAACCGCTCCGATATGCTTCCCAGGTCCTCTCCGCTACCGAGCTCTGCAGAAGGCACCTCATCGCAGCAGGCCATCGCTCCACAACTGCCAAGGGACCGCCAACCCGTCCGGGTCGGCGTCCGGCGCCAACTTCCGAAACCGATCCAACTGCAAACGGGAAAGAGCATCAGCTAGATCATTAGTATGCCCTGGAATGTGCCGTGCCCTCAAGTGCACGTTTAAGCGCAAACACGCGAGAACGACCTGGCGCATCAACGACGCAACTGCCCCACAACGTGGTGAAAAACGATTAACCACATGCACCACCGCCTCGTTGTCACACCACCACAAAACCGCGCGGTCGGCTAACTTATCCGGCCACAACTCCAGAACCACCAAGATCGGGAAGAGCTCCAAGAAAGTAATATTGTTAACCAAACCGTTCTCCACCCACTCTCTCGGCCACCGTTCAGCACACCATGCCCCATTAAAATAGATGCCCAGGCCTACCCCTCCAGCGGCATCAGTGTACAGCTGCAACTCCTCGGTGGTAACCGCCGCTCCCCGCAGAACCGTCAACCCATTGAATTCCCGCAAAAAGACGTCCCAAACATGCAAGTCGTCGCGCATTCCCTGCGTCACCCGAATACGATGATGTGGCTTGCGCACTCCCGCCATCGCCGCCGCCAGCCGCCGACTAAACACCCACCCCATGGGGATGACTCTACATGCAAAATTGAGGGAACCCAGAAGCACCTGCGTTTCTTTCAAGGAGACTTTCCCGGAAGCTAAAACGTTGGCCACTAGAACCCGCAGTTTCACCACCTTCTCCTCAGGAAGCCGAGCCACCATTTTCAGCGAATCCAACTCGACGCCTAAGAACACTATCATCGTCGCGGGGCCCACCGTCTTTTCCTCCGCCAAAGGCACCCCCAGTTCTCCCGCCAAACTAATAAAACCGCGCAAGAGAGCCCCACACTGCGCAGACTCGGCCCCACCAACAAACAGAAAATCATCAAGATAATGAACGACCCCAGAACAGCCAACCTCCCGAACCAATTTCCAATGCAAGAAGGTACTAAACTTTTCAAAGTAGGCGCACGACACCGAACAGCCCATCGGCATGCATTTATCATAATAGTATGCCCCCTCAAATTGAAAACCTAACAACTTAAACGACGAAGGGTGTACGGGCAACAAGCGGAATGCCGATTCCAAATCCACCTTGGCCATCAACGCCCCAGGACCCAACCTAGCCACCAGCTCCGCCGCCCTATCAAAGAAGGCATAACGCACCGAACAAAACTCCCGCGGGATAAGATCATTCACCGAGGCACCCATCGGGGCTGACAGATTATGAATGAGTCGAAACTTCCCCAGTTCCTTCTTGGGCACCACACCCAACGGGGACACAACAAAGTCCGGGAAAGGCGGGCAACTGAACGGACCCGCAATCCGGCCAAGCTGCAACTCGGCAGACAACTTCTGCCGTGCCACCTCCAACCAGCGCAGCACGCTGGGGGAATTTCGAGTCACTGCGCCCGCCGCCCGGCCCTGCACCGGAATAATGAAGCCGAATTGAAACCCCCCTTCCAAACATAATTTGTCACGCACCTTGGGGTACCCCTGAAGCCACCTGCGCAAAACGGGGACCCGAATAGGAGAGGGTGCCACACGCAAATCTGCCATCTTACTTAGACCCGGACCCCGGGAGGGAGGAGCTCCCTTTTTTAACACATTTGGCCGCTGAATGAGGCCCCCCACAGACAGAACACGCATGCCGGAACTTGCAGTCCGGGAAAGGGCACGTGGATCTGTTGAACCTCCAGCAAAGGTCCCCGGCCCCCCCAACAGCAGCCCTTGCCTGCCCCGAGGGGGGCTCCCCCCGAAAGGAACGGTTCACCACACCAGTCGCCATGAGCCCCGCCTTGCCCCCTCTACCCCCCCACCCCCTTTCACCGACATCTGTGTTAACCAAAGGCTAATATCCTGCGTCCCCCAGCTCAGCAACCGGTTCTCCTCCATCTTGTCACGAAACTTTTCGTCGTAATTAAGCCACGACCAACCTTCGTGCACCTGCGAAGCCTCCAAAATCGAGTCCGCATAAGCCAACAAACTACCATATTGATCCGGCCACCGACGCCCCCAGACGCTCGCCAATCGCAAAAAGGCCCTGACCCAATTGACCACATTGCGCGAAACCCGGTGAAGCCACCCCGCCTTTTCCTCCTCTTTCCGCCTCTTCTTGCTATCGCCCGAGCGCTTCCTGCCTTCAAGCAAACAGAATATGTCAATATATTGCCTCCGCGTGATCCTACGCCGCAGCTTCCGGGGCACCCCTTCCCACAGCTCCGAAAGGGAGGCTACCGAGGCCGCACCCGAGCCCACCAAAACCGACGTGGCACCCCCCTGAGCCTCAACCCGTCCTTCGTCGGCGCTTGAGGACCCCGATTCCTCCTCTGACGAAGAGGACGACGAGTCCGACCCACGCCTCCGGCGGCAGACATGCTTCCGCTTCCGCCCCCCTTTTTCAGACCGCGCAGCCCGCGACCCCCGCATCACTCCTCCCAACTCCGTCAACTCACCCGAAGCACTTCCAGCCGAACAACCAGGTGCGGGAGCAGGCTGCCGTACTAGGGGATCCTCCATCCGCGTCTGCATCCCGGTCCCTTGCGCAGCACCATCCATCGCTGTCACCCCGCTGAGCGCACTAGGCACTGGATCCATAATCGAAGGACCACAGGAATCACCCACTGCTGGCACTGCTCGCGGCGTGGACAACCAGGGAACCTGCGGAGAGAAAAAAGGGGGGCAGAGAGGCGAGAAACCAGGAGACCACGGTTGCCAGGCCCCCAACCACTCGGCCCTCGAGGACCCTTGCCCCCCAGCCGCCCACTGCTCCCAAAGTGTCGACGTGCCCGGCAGCAAAACGCTCGCGGGCAGGATCACCGGCCCCCCGAGCCCCTGGCCACCCTCAGAGCCCACTACCCCCAACTGGCACTCTTCAGAGCGGCCCCCAGAGGCAGCCCCACCCCCCACACCATCCCCCCCCCGCTCCCCCAACGCCTGCCGCTATCCCACCAGCTGACGGCACCCTCCGCACCGTGGACCTACCCCGGGGAGTGGCCGGCGTGGCCACCGCAGCACCCCCAACCACAGACCTGTTCCCACCACACTGGCCACGAGCCACACGGCCTCTACCCGCACCACGAGGCACCGACGGAGACCCCCCAACCCCCTGGACCAAATTAAGGCCTCCACCTTGCCTACCAGCCCCCCTCCCCCCCCACCCCAACCCCAACCCTAGGTCCAGCCCGCGACCTTCGGGCCGCCCCCGCCCCCTCAATGTCCCCCCCTGCTTGGCTGCCAGCACCCCCTTCGCCCCCCGACCCCCCCCTGCCATCTCAAACACAGGCAGGCAACAAGGATTAAAGGAGCAGTAAGCTTTCCGTTTCTCTTTTTTTTTATTTTTAAACTACCCGAACGTCCAAGAATATCCCCCCCAGACCCCGGGAAGCACTCCCCCGCGGAAAGCTGCTACCCACCAGCCCTCCCCAGATCGCAAACTTGCCTGGTGCACAGCAAAATTCTGCCGGACAAGAAAGCAACCGCGAAGGCACCGAGCTGCCTGGACTCTCCCGCTGGGCCGAACGCGAAAACCGTCAGAGGAGGGAAGCCGCCACGCCGTGCCGACAGCCTACTGCATGTGCTCCGGGCTTGCCCAAGCAGCAGGAGCACATGCCCGGCCGGCCCCTCTGATTGGCTCTGCTCGCCACGTGCCCCCGCAGAGCCAATCAGATTAAATGATGCCCTTCTTCACGGTGCGCGCCACCGCGACTCGTCCCCACGCTTGCAGGGTCCCGCGCCTAACCAGCACCCGGTTACGCTCGGGCGCCGGGACCCTGCCCGCGCCCTGTGTATTAATGCACTGTAAATAGTTCAAGGTCGCTCCTCCGGCTACCTTTTCATGTGCATAGCTATAAACCAATTATATGTATGTATATAGTTTAAATCTGTTATATGTAACTGTTATTTTTGCTGTGTTTAAAGTTATAATGTAAACCACTACTGATCACTGAAAGTAGCGGTATAAAAATGTAATCAAAAAAATAAATATTTTACGAATTGCCCAAACCACAGCATTCTGGGACTCTACACGTGCAAATAACTGCTTTGTGAAATCACTATTTACACATGTGGTTAGGAATGACATCTTCTGTTAAAGAAGTCTGCTGACTGAAGGATGACAAAGATGGACAGTGGGGTGAGGGGAGAAAGGCAAGCAGAGTGGGGGTGAAAACGAGACTGTCAGGAGAAGAGAGGTAGAGGAAACGCAGGAAGGGAAGCAGAAAGGAGCTAGTGAATGAAGAAGAGGTTAAGAGGGGATACCAGTGAAAGGAAACAGAAAGAGGCAAGAGATGCGGAGGTCAGGAAGACAGAGTATATGTATTGGGCCTAATTTATCTAAGTTTAAATTGAGAGCAGTTTGTTTTCATCTAGTGAGGAATTAATCATGCAACCTTTTATGTAAAGAAAAAAATTCCCTTGCCTAGCAAATTCATACTTAACAGCATAGCAAGTGTGAGAAAATGTATTGGAGTGGAGGAGTAGCGTAATGGTTAGAGACCAGGGTTTGATTCCCACAAGCACTCCTCGTGACCTTGAGCAAGTCACTTAACCCTCCATTGCCTCAGAGAAAAAAAAATCCAAGTTATCAATGTCCCTGTTTAATGTATATTACTAAGTTACAATGTAAACCGCTTTGACTAAATGATAAAGAGGTATAAAAAAACCCTGTTAAATAAAATATTATTTAATCCTTTTCTTGATGATCAAACTGTATGAAAAAAGGAGAGGTTTTTGCCCCCAGCTATAGTGCAGCATTGTGAATAACTGGAGAATATTTACATTGTCGCGGGTAAAGCAGAAATAGACTTCCATAAAATTCTACTGCCGATAGATGGGTAAATTTATGCGCATACAGTGTTTATGTAACTAGGTTACTCAGAATGAGAAGAGGCATTTGGAAAGGGGTTAAAGTTTAATCACAGACTTTGGAAAATATATACCTACGTTTGTCAATTGACCCAGTAATTTTGTGTGTGATCAAGAGCAAGCATGTATATGTATAAATTCCCTAGCAGAATTTTCAAAGCAGAAATAGGCATACTTGCATTTTGAAAATGTGTTTGTATCCACAAAGGACAAAATATTCATATGCTATTAATGTGTGTACCAAGTTATACAATTACCCCTTCATGAAATTACTATTTAAATGCATTTCCATTCATTGGAATGCTTCTTGCATTAATTGGATTGAAAAGGAATTACAGCAAGGCAAGACAAGTTGAAAATAAATCAGCTTTTTCCATTTCATGGGGGAAAATTTGTGCCTCAGTGATCAGGCCAGTAATAGTTTAGGCACAACAAATGAGTGTTAATACCTAAATTTGCTGATCACTCTCTAGCAAATTGGGCTGCAAAGAGACGTGGACAAAAAAGTGCCCTAATCTTTAAATCGCTGTCTAGAATCAAAGCCAGCAAATGTATTTTTATTTATTTGATTGTGGCTCGTTTTTGGTGGAGTTAGCAACTAGAGGATGCCTGATAGAATTTGTGGGCAGCCGACTGCAGTGAATGTAAGAGTCAGAAGAATACCAATAAGAGATTTTGAGGGCAGGGGTGTGCCTTAAAGGACTTTGGGACTGGCATATATCACAGCTGGATAGTATAATTAGGGATGGATTCCTTATGTGCCTTTTTGCTTGCAGGACCTATCATTTTTTTAACTTAATTTGTAACTACGTGACCCACAAAAATTCAAAACCAAAACAAATGTTCTCTCTTTAGTAAAGCTAAAATAAATGATTTTGTTCTGTCCATATAACACATGCTTCAGCTCTTTGTTACTGTGAGTTTGCTCTTTAGCCAGGTACTTATAGGACTATATGAACATTAAACATTTTGCTTAGTTTGTTATAAGCATTAGCAATGCTCCGACCTTATGCTCACAAGACTCTGCATTACAGGCCCATTCCATGCTGACCAGTTTTAGACTTTCCATTTACTTGGCTGTGTAATCTGAGCAAACAATGACTTTGGAAGCTGTAATTCATTGTCTGCTATTGTTTTTCATCATTTCCTAAAGAGAGCGCATTCAGTAATCTGTCAGTTGTGTCTCGAGTCAGGAGAAAGTCTTCTGTCTGCTGCCGCCGACAGTAGTAGCCTATGTTTCTATCACAGGCTGATCATTGCTATGTTTTGACGAGGTAGGTTTTCTGTCTTTGAAGCTGCAAGTCACATTAGAAGTTGAAAGTTAGATTGTGTTCATATCATGATTCAGTGGAGTATTTTACAAACTGTTCTACATTGCAAGAGCATGGACTTTTCTGTTTTCTGGTATTTTAATTTTATTTTACAAATGTTACCAGCTATATGTCTGAATATGCTACATATATTATCTGTTTACTTTAACATGGAAAGTACCATGTTCTGTATTTTTATATTTTATATTGATTGATTTATTAAATCCAAATAAATTTGAAACTATTGAGTGTGTAAAATCTCAATGCACTCTTCAGTCCCCTCAAACAAGCTGAATTACAAGACACATATGCACCAAACTCTTAGATTTAATTTAGCATGTAATGGAAAAGGTTTACCTTCCTGAAATTACATATATACTGCAACATAATAAGGATTGTTTTATTAACTGTTTATAGAGACCTATGTTGTGTACAGAATATGAAACAAGCTCTGCTATAGCATTCGCCTAGCGTTTCTTGCTTTTTAAAGGAAAATGACATGCTTAATGAAAAGTGAGTAAAGTACCGTTGTTTTATAGAAAGGTAAAATTCTCAGTGACATTCTTTTAAGATACCAATAAATATTTTTTAGAGAATAATTTTCAAAGGCTTTTTTGCACCGAAAACAGTGCTTTATGCACAGTAATAGTCTGTATTTATTTATTTTTAATGCATTCCTATTCTGCTGATCCAGATTGTGTGGTAAAAATATTAATTGCAATAAAACAGTGCCCACTATTGCATTAATTACAAAATTGATCACTTGATATATGCATAAACTTAGAAAAGGCCTGTGATTATATAACCCTGTGCAAAGTGTGCATGTATTGAGTTTACCCGCTACGTGAAGATGTATTCCCGAGGGTCGAGTTGAGGTGAGGTTTGGATTTACACGCAACTTTTAAAACCTTAAGCCTCTGTGTATATTTATACTCACAGAAATTGTATGTCACAGCAGAAGCAAATATAAGCATATGTTGTTGTTAAGTACCGTTGAGTTGGTGTCGACTCATGGCAACCCTCTGGATAGTTGACCTAAACTGTGTTCGGTCTTCAGTCAGGTGGCTCATAGTTGACAGGTGACAACCATAGCTGTTGTTGTTGAATCAATCTATCTCATTGCTGACCTTCCTCTTTTACGTTAGCCTTCAATCTTGCCAAGCATAATGTCTTTTCTCTGATCTTTCTCTTTGCATGATGTGTTCAAAGTATGAAAGTCGAAGTCTTGCCATCTGAGCTTCTAAAGAAAGCTTAGGTTTGATCTCCTCTAGTACTGACTGGTTTATTCTTCAGGCAGTCCATGGTATACACCATATTCTTTACCAGCACTATAATTCAAAGGCATCGGTTTTCTTCCTGTCTATCTTTTTCACTGTCCAACTTTCACATTCATACGTTACTGAAAACAGTATGGCTTAGACAAGTTGAATCTTTGTGTGGAGAGAGACATCTCTGCTCTTGAGAATCTTGTCTAGGTCCTTCATAGCGGAGCCCTTTTACTAAAGTGCATGATGGTTTTTCACCTAACAACATTTAGCGTGAAAATTGAATGTGTGCTAAGTGCAAAGCCTTCATGGTGACTGTCAGCAGGGTGATAACCACAGGTGCACTATTGAGGCAGAGGTAGTTACAACATTAACAGTGTACAATATGTGCCCCTGGGTTAAATGCAATGTGCTCACCATGCCCACTCTGCATTCCATCCCACCCACTCTCCATCCTGACGCCCAAGTGGCAGTTAATAGAATTACTCTGAGAGTAATTGTATAAACATTTCTCCATGAGTAAAACCTGTTCGATGTGCAGAAAAGGCCTTTTATAAAATGTCATAGCAGGAGATGCTCATGGCGGCAGGATGCATGATAGGAAGATGGTACATACTCCCGTGCAACCATGTGTAGGCGTTCCTGGGCATGGTTTGAGCTGAGTAGGAGCGGAATGGTGATGGGTGTGCATGTTTGATAAAATTCGTGAGAACCTGCATAGTGTACAAACACACATTTACAGCAGCTTTAGAAGCAGGCGTCGAAGTGTATGTCCGCATTATTTATTTATTTATTTTATTTATTACAGTTGCTTATATACCGCACTATTCGGTATCAGCGCGGTTTACAGTATAACAAAAACAACCTAAACACAAATTGTTTGGTTTTACATAGAACAGGAATATCAACTTGGATAATGGGGTTAAACTATATACATGAGGGGTCACTTAAATAACAGGGTTGGATTATATACACCCTACAGGGGCTGTTCTGAGGCTGCCGCCATAAACTGAAGTGTCTGGAAGCAATTTCGGCTGCTGTAGTGAGCTGCACTGACAAGAAATCATTTTTTTTGAATATGAAGAAAACAGAAGTGATTTGTTCTTCTGATGCAGAACTATAAAGCCAATTAGTTTGAAACAAAGCACTTAACTGAGGCTGATTTTGACAGAATGAGAAATATAATTTAAGGAATAAGAGAGAGAACTTTATAAGTATATGGACTATTTAAAAAAAAATACTTGGATTAAAAGTAAAATAGACCTTAAGGCTATAACTTTGCAATAAATGTTTTGCTAAGAGAGAAAAGCTGGTCCAACAAAAAAAAATTTTCATAATAAGTCACTGGACATTGAGTTGAATCTGTTTATGTGCTTATTTGATTGTTGACCCCTTTCTCTCCCAGTAATACACTGAGCCCTGCAGCGCTACTATCAGTTTTGATGTTTGGGTCACGCAAAATTTGTACTATGAAGCATGATGCTATGATGCTGTGCCCTCATATGCTGGAAAGTATTGTTAAGAGATCAGTATGAACCGTGGTTTTCTTTAACCAAGCTAGATAAGTTGCGGTGCTATGTCTTTTGGATTGTATGCTTTTCCTACGTCAGCGTTTGAGGGAGCAATGATGATGCAATTTTGGCGGTTTGGCAAACATTAGGGGCCGGTAATTCCACCTGTTGAGCTCCGATAATGCTTTGAGTTGTGGGTAAGCTACAAGTGGAACCAATATAAAGGGTGCTCTCATGTTTGGAGGCCAATTAGGAGGATCCATCATTTTGGATTGTCCCTGTTGTAAAATGACCATCTTAATTTCCTTATTTTGAAACAGGGGTTTATAATTTAATATTATTTTTCAGTTTGTTTTACTGTTTCACAGATACTTGCAATGGATCTGTTTTGCTGTATGTTCAGCGCATAGAGAGTAATTTTGTAACCTTCTGCATAGATGACGTGTCTCACTTTATAAATTAGTTGCACACCGACATGCCGTACTGTAGGTGTGCCAGTTACACCGGGCCTAGAGCAGGCATTGCTTGTGATGCCTAGATCGTCACAGGGGCACACATAGTCATCGTATTCTATAATGTAGATGTGTCCTTCAAAACCGCGCCTATTCTCCATCCACACCATGCCCCTGTGCATGCCCCAACCCAGGATCGCTGTACAAAGCACTTCCATGAGGGCTTACAGAATCCCACCCAGCCATATAGCGCACAGTAGTGCCCAAGCATGTGCACGAGTCCGTGAAAAAACGGACTTGTGTGCATAGGTGCCATGGAACTTTCCGCAGCTTCCTTATAAAATCACCCCCATAGTGTAGTATAGGGTTTCTTAATTAAGAAGCGAGTTACATAAATGCACATATTTGCTTCGTATAACTGCAAATTTTTTTTTTGCTAATTACAAATGGCCTCATACCTGCTTAGTAGTGCTATCATCTATCAGCTTTAAATGCTGTTCACTGCAAGCATCTGCTGATAGATGAAAGCAATGATGATTTTCTAATGCTAGGAACTTGCCATGTATCAGATCCATAGGCATGGAAGTGTCCCTCTTTGAGCAAACTCTTCTGTTAGCATAGATGTCATGCAGCCCTAAAATTGAGCAAACGCCTTTTCTGTGTCCAGCTAGGGGTAATTTGTCCTATGTTTAGTGCCCCAGTCAGTCTGAAAATTTGGCTGTTATGTTACAGTTTATTTGATATACTGCATGGTAGTGGTAGGTTGTAGATCCTTATGAGAACCAGGAAACTACCATATGGGTAGCTCAGGAGGATGGATGGGAAACTACTCTAGTACAGCTGACAATGTATCAGTCTCCTCTGTATCTATCCTACCCTATGTGTTGTCACAAGGACTGGTGAAATGTAGAAATAGTTTAAATTGTTTCCTATAGGAGCTGATAAGCCGAACATCCCTTGAGACCCAGAAACTGGACCTCATGACTGAAGTTTCAGACCTGAAGATCAAGTTGGCTGGGCTGGAAAAAGAGCAGAATGACTGCGAGGAGAGGCAGAGCAAAGCAGAGGTTGGTTATGCTTAATTCCATGTTTTGGATAAAGTAGTATGATTGTTGTGTTAGTATCATTTTGGCACTTGTCGTCTTATTTTGCCAGATAAAATATCAAGCACTTCAATAGAATCTAAAAGGCATCACCTCTTCTCCTGTTAATGTGTTTTTCAATATATAACTTTGCTGGGATTAGTTGTGCTTGTGGAATTCTTCCATGAACCTTTTCTAGAGAGAATGAAGGAAATATTTTTTTTGTCTGCACCAATAGCCCCAGTTTTAAAAGGTACAAAAGAAAATAGAGAGAACATTATATATAGATTACCAGCTGCATCATCTTGGGTATTAGGTAATGTGAGCATCTTATCTATGGTTTATGGTCTATTTTTTATACCGCCTTTCAACAAAAATATATCAAAGCAGATGTTACTGGCTGAGGAGGATGTCGTGAGGGGGAGGAGCTAAGATGGCAGCCTGCTGAATCTCTATGTATGGTTGTGTTTTCTATGGGGAAAAGGCGCAAAGTAAAGGAGGGTTCGTTACCCTTTCAACCCCCTGTTGCTTCGACGCCTTTGCCTGCAGTGGCTCACGGCCCTTTGGATACTTTCTTCTGGCCGTTGCAACAACCGACTTTGACAGGGGAGGTAAGCCTAGCTGCAGATACTCTAGAGCTGGAGGGCTCAGCGTTTGCCTCAAGCATCTCATCTTTCTCCCCTGACTCGCATCAGGCCCTGAAAGTGCAGTGCCTTCAGCATACCTCTGTGGTGGTCCACAGCTAAATGCGGGGCAGGGGAGGGGTAGTAACTGCATCTAGTAAACTGAAGACTTTTTCCGTATTTCCCATAAAAGCCCTAGCGTTTCCCGCAGGTTCTTTGTTTTTCTAGGATGAGAATGGATTTATTTGTGCAGGTTTTGAATGCAGAATGTTCCTCGCTTGCTAATCTGTGCCACCTTTTTTCCACTATTGGTCGCTCATTTGCTTTGTCGCCTGCTGTGTGTCTTCCCTTCTTGCAGTCGGTTTTGAATCTGATCCGTGAGCTGCAGGAGCACATGCGCAGGCTGCAGCTGGAGATCAATAATAAATTCCAGGAGAGAAAGCCCCAAGATAGCAAATCTGCCATTACCGCCATAGATGCCCTGGACAGCACTAGCCCAGTCCTAGAGGTCCCTCAGCAGAAGAAGTGCCCCCAGTGTGGCACGGAAAATGCAGGAGAAGTATATCAGGGCATGAATCTGTGCAGTGTCTTACAGCTTGATGGAAATTGATGTGTACTAACAAGAAGTTCATTGTGGATAACGCAGTAGCTAATAATGTCTCCAACTTTCTCTAAAGGTATTATGAGATTTAATTAACCCATTTGATCCATCAATGGACTTGTGCAAGGGTAAATGAAATGTGTGCATGTATATTATTGACTTATTAGAAGCTGCCTTTGTGTTCATAAATCTAGAATTAAAAATATATGCATCAGTCCTTGTGCACAGAAGGACATTTTGCTGGTTGCACTAAACACATCCTGTATGGGTTTTTTTTTTCCCTGAATCACCTGACTGGAGGTGACAAAATGAGCCACATTTGGCTTCTGTCTTAGGTCTGTTAAACAGTACATTGCTGTATTCTTGTTTTCTATTTAGTCTTTGTGGCCGCAATGGCACCCAATTTCTGTGGTTTCCAGTGGCCGCGATGGCACCCCCATTTCTGTGGTTTCTAGTATTGTAATGTTTGTGATCACAGTTCAGAAATGCGTGTTCATTCCCCAACTGCCTGCAGGGTGCTGGTGTAGGAGCGATGCATGACAGCTGCTGATATGACGCTTGGAGGCTTTGTAGAGCACAGACGCCTTTTGAAGGGCCATCAAAAAAAAATATATAGGACATGAGCTTTTGAGGTTTCAAGGGTCTGTAATGTGAATGTGAAACACACAGGTCTTTATTTACTATCGTGTGCTAAGGTTTTGCAGTTACCATGTGGTATTAGCCAAAATTAATGTGCAATAACTACAACACCCCTGTGTTAACTGTTGGGGGCATTCGTAGTGGGTTAACTGCCTAGCAAAAAGCAGGTGATGCACATAGCTACAGGTGCTGGGAACTAGGCTGCACTATCTGGCAATACTCTAATAGCCTCTGTGTTAACTGGAAGGTACAGTCCCTGTCTATTTCCTGCCACTAAAGGGCGTTTTTATGTTAGCTCTTCAATGCAGCTTTTGGCATGTCCTAAGACAGCTCAGTAAATAGGCCCCGTAAAGTTTAACCTAGTGGAATGCTTCTCATTGCACGGTTTCGCTTTCAAATGCAAACTGGCGGACAGTGAGTTACGTTTCCCTTTATGACTGACCCAGTGAAAAGCAGGATATAAATGCAGTTAAATAAATAAATGTTTTTGCTCACTTTTTATAATACTATTATATAGTATTTTTAATGTATTATATACTATATTTTATAGAGTACTATTGTAATTTATGGATCCTGTCCATACAAATGTAAAATAAAATTTTGACTACCTGTGCTATAGAAAGCTTCATTATGTCTGTTCCATCTCCCGTAACATCGATGCTGTTATTTGCCCGACCTTCTTCTTGTTCCCATTCCCCTTAAACTGCTGCTAGGAAAGAACGGTTACCGTTCTAGGTGCAGTAAATTCACCATTTCGGTTTACAGTTGTACAAAATAATCAAAGCAGACATGCAATCCCCACAGGATAGCCCTAGTTGGCCTGCCCAGAACAATTTGACTCCTTTCCCATTTATGCAACTTTTTTACTGATATTGTCACAGCATAAAAGGAAAGCCCACAACAAAGCAGTGAATATCTGGGTCTTATTTTCAGCGGCAATGACTAACTGCTTAGACTATATTGGGCCCTCTAGGGTACAGGTATTGGTGTTCCAATTCTGCTTGAATATATTTATCTATTAGAGAAGCAGAAAAAGACCGCAAGACCCATTTTCCCTTCGTGATCTCCCTCTTGCCTTTGCTGAATACCAGCTAAGGGTCCTTTGTACTTAGCCCCTTTCGTGTACTGTAAATATGAACCTAAAAATCTGTTTTTCCCCCTCTCCTCTCCTCTGCTTCCCCCCTCTGTAGGCTATACATACTCACAAGTTGATGTTTGCAAACTGTTTTATTGCTTTTCCCGAATTCTCTGTTATCATTCTTAATCCTTATGGGTTTTGCACCCATGGAGGAGTGGCCTAGTGGTTGGGGTAAGGTACTTCAGTCCGGAAGGTCGGGGGGTTCAAATCCCACTAGAGGACAGCAACCTTGGGCCGGAAGAACTGGGGTTTCTAGTCCCACAGGTGCTCCTTGTGGTCTTGGGCAAGCCACTTAACCCTCCATAGCCCATGTTCCCTGTAAAATAGTTATCTCCACGTTATAATGCCCTGTTCAATGTAATTTCAGTTTGTTCAATGTAAACCGTTTTGATATGATGAAAGGCGGTATATAAGAAATGTGAAATAAATAAATAAATACCATGACAGTAGTGAATCTTACCGTTAAACCTGGGTATGTTGGTACAATCGCAATCTTTCATTCTTAGGGTTGAGGACTCAAGGCCTCTTTCTGACTCTAACCAAGCACAGTGACGCGTAGAAGCAATAAGATTGTAGAAAAGTACAATATAATTAACAAGGGGTAGAAAGCAGCTGAAATCAATGCTCCTACGAAGATCTGCAGGAGTCCTCTGCCCACAGT
This sequence comes from Ichthyophis bannanicus, assembly GCA_033557465.1. Classification (NCBI taxonomy): domain Eukaryota; kingdom Metazoa; phylum Chordata; class Amphibia; order Gymnophiona; family Ichthyophiidae; genus Ichthyophis; species Ichthyophis bannanicus. The sequence goes on from CM066047.1 coordinate 45,507,459, forward strand.
CGGCCCCCAGTTGGTTCAAGGTGTTGGCACAAGCCTTACGCATCATCAGAAACTATTATTTATCTTTGAATACTTTGCTGTTTGCTGCACACCCCCCCCCCCCCCAAGAAGCTGCTGCTCTAGTCAACTGCCTAATGGTTGGGCTGGCCCTGCCTCCGCCCACACAGCTTCGCAGGAAAATTGCCTGAAATTGAATGCTGATTTCTTGCAGTAGATGTTTTAATTTTCATTTGCATATCCCGCACTGCTTTATGTAAAGCAGCATTTTAGCATTTTGCATTGGTTGTTGCACAGTCATTGCAGTTTCTTCTGCATGAGCTTACACGATGGATTTACCTTTTCTTCTTTTTTTAAATTTTTTTTTAAAGAAAATAGATCAGATGTCCTCATCCTATTAATAAGCCTCTGTCTTTTTCTTTGATAGGGATTATTGCAGGAGCTCAAAACGCTTCGAGTTAAGGTGGAAGAGCTGGAAAATGAAAGAGTCCAATACGAGTGGAAATTAAAAGCCACCAAGGTGAGCGGTACTTCTGCCGTATGGGACAAGCGGCACCCTCATTAGTAATGTCCCCCCTTTTATTTTATTTTGTTTTAAATAACAAAAGTAAATGAAATGATGCAGTTGTCATCGGAAGGTTCTGAAGTCAGGGCTGTATTGGGAAAATATTTTGGGGTGGGGAGGAGAGTCCCATGTTGGCATGGAGTAGACAAAATGTCAGAGCCTGGTGGCACTTTATAAGCTAAGGCTGAAGCTTAGAAGAAAACAGAGTGCAGGGTGGCTACAGGAGCCAGAAACCCCCAGTAAAGGAGGGCGGAAGCGTACAGCACTCTATCACCCAAGTAACGCACAATGAGGGTGGGCTTCCATTTAATGCAATTACGCTCTGTGCTCTTGATGCAGCAGAAGCTGTGAAACGCAGGCTGTCTGAGTATGCTGCACAATAAATTACAGCAGAGACGCAAGTTTCTGATCAGGGTGGAAACCCCCGAGAAGGGCACAGCTATTGTAGTAATTATATAGCGGTCATTTCACAGTAATGTAGAAGGGGGTCTTCCTTGACCCATGAAGAGCAGTGCTAAATTTCCAAGAAATAATCCTTTTTGCTAGTTAAGCCTTAATTTTCTTGTTGCTTTTGCACTTTTGCTTTTAAAACTCAAATCCCAGCCCTTTGGCTTTTCTTTCCTTTCTAGCTGTCTATTTCCTATTCCCTCCATGTCTGCTACCAGTCCCTAATGAGCAAGCTCTCTAGCCTGCAAGTCACTGTTGAGCAGCTGCAGCTAGAGAAACAGCAGTGGGAGGAGAAATGCAGAACTGCTCAGGTGCTGTTCCAACGTTATTCGCATTTAATGCTCCACGTAACTGAAGCACTCCGCCTTCCTGTAGCTAACCAATTTCATTTGTTCTTTTGTTCAAAAAAAGGTTTGCAAATATGATTTTTAAATCGAAGTGTCCATACACCACTCTTGCACCAAATTCCATAGCAGAAAGAATGTTGCATGTGGTTTTGCAACGTGCATGCAATTGTATTTTTATAAGAACGACCGTGTTTCTTTTGTGACACTTCATTTTTTGAAAGCAGTCAGGGTGATATTTAAAAGCACTTCTGTTGTCAGTGGTAGCATCAGCAACATAAGTGCTTTTTCCCCCCCAAAGTCCATGGCACTTAAATGGGTAACTTTGGCCACCATGTAGATTGCTACATGACCAAAGTTATCAGTTTTAAATTGTGGCAGGAAATAGGGTGAGCTGAAGATGGGATCTCAAGCTATCCATGCAGCATGGAAACTCATCTGCTAAACAGATAATTTGTGTTTTAAGTGCAAACACATGAACAGCAGGTATAACTTAAGAGATGTCGCCTATAACCAGTATAACTTCTGTATGCACAGGGCACCTTTCAGCATAACTTTAAACAAGTAGTTCTAGAGCTCCCTCTCATTTGAAAAAGGCTTGCTTGCTCTGTAATCTTTCAGAGGTCTGTATCATATCTAAGTGCCTCCAGCCTTCTGATGGAGACCTCTTAGCATGTTATCTGTTTAACGTTATGCTGAATGTTCGCCTCGGTGTGTATCCCTAGGTTATACAGTGCCTATAGCACATCTGATGGTAAGACACCTGCAGAGGATTGGCACCACAGATTGTGGGTATGGAGATGGAGCTCTTGGCCCAGATGGCAATCGCACCCAGACTGCCTAATGAAACGGAGCAATTCATTGAGTTCCTATGGGTGCACATCGCCCTGCAAAGCCCATATGAAGTTTTACTTTCATATCCGCTTTCTCCTACCCTTTTGTGAATTCCAGTGAAATGTATCTGTAATTGGTTAAGCGTCGTTTCCCCTTTGTAAGTTCACTGTAAACTGAAGTTTTATTGTAAACCGCCTTGATTCAAGATAAGGTGGTATAGAACAATTGTTAAATAAATTTCCTCTCCGAAATATACTTGTGAGACAATGAGATTGAGGGAAGATGAGAGAAGTTATTTCATTGTTAAAGTGATTTCACCCAAAAAATGAAAGTTTCTAAGCATACATTTCTGTGTACATTTACTAGCTTAAGAAAAGACAATCAGAATGAAATCAAGAAACAAGAAGCATACACTCTAGGAGTTTACGCACCGGGCCTAATGTACTGTCATCCCACTTAAATTAGTTTCAAAATTAGGAGAATCAAAGCCAGCACAAAACAAGAAGCAGTTCTAGTGGAAGCACAAGACTTCTTTTGTTCATACTCTCTCGTTTTTAGGAAAGGTGCTGTCATAGGCTTTCTTTCGTTGCGCTCATATGTAACACGTCTACACCAAGTCAAGTTTTCCTGACTTCAATGTCCGTTTTCCTCCTTTGGCTGAATCCTAAATACTGGCTCCGAGTGCATGTGAAAGGCTAGCAGCAGTGTTGCATGCAATGTGCCTGATTCTCTCTATGCAGAAATGAAGCAAGTTTGCTGCATATGACAGCTGCTGGTGGAATTCTCTAGGTCGCATGCAATCTAATCATATAATCACTTTGAGCAAATGCTGTGCTTTTCAGTTTGGATCTGTGGTTTAAAAGGGGAGGGATTACTTTATTCTAATCAGTTGTGGGTTTGAAGATGTGAACTTTAAGTGGCTACAAACTGCAGCTGTATAAGAGGATTTGAATTTTGTTATACCCAGGCTGAAATAGCACAGCTGCAGGAACAATTAGCATTGAAAGATGCAGAAATTGAGCGCTTGAAATGCCAGATTTCATCTAAGACGTTACCACAGATTGAAAATGCCGAAAGAGGTAAGAAGGTGTGAACTACTGAGGGCCAAGATGGGCAAAAAAGAACTTTCAATAGTTTGCAAAGCCATGTGAGTAACTCAGTACACTTTTATAGCATTATTACTCTAATTACCCAATTAATAGCTGCTTATCAGAGGATTGTATGTTGCTTTACAAAAAAAATAATAACAAAGTAAATGAATAATATAGTAGCTAATTGGGACATCTTAGAACGGAAAGTCTCTATACAGGGTTCTGTGATTTTGCCGAAAAAATGGAGATTTTTAAACCTACATTTCTGTGTATATTATCTACTATCAAATCTTTCTTCCACATACCCTGTTACAATAACCTGACGGAGATCTACTACTGGCCATAAACAAGGGTTAGAATCTTTGTTATGTTTTAAAAATATTAAGTTAGGGCCTAAGAATCTCCTTTTTCTTTTTCTTTATATTGCATTTCAACAAAATTTAGTCAAGTATACACTTAAAATGGAAACAGTACAGGTCGATATTGAAAGCCCTATCTGGATAGCGCCAGTGAATATCAGCACAGACTGCCCGTACACTGTCCAGGGAGTGCAGGGGCAAAACAGGAGCATGTTGGCGCAATCCATATAAGTCTGGGCACTTACCCGGTTTGTCCTATTTTCAGTCAGGACTTAACCGGATTACTTGGGCCACACGAAAAGCAGTCCTAAATTGTAATCTGCCTGAAAATCGGGCAGACGGATTGCGCCACTCAGCAGGGATTCTCCATGGCAGCCCCATTCCAGCTTCTGCTACGGAATATCCTACCAGTATCTGCGCTGGAATATCGGCAGGTCCGAATATCAGGCCCATATATCCTAACTCCCCCTTCCCCACAATATAGAAGCCTGACCCTAACATTTTTAATACCGTGGTTTGAACTGTGATTTTTTTTACATGACAACAGACTTTGCATATGTAGAGCTGAACTTACATCGGCAGTATCTGTGCATTCACAAGGTGCTTGCAGCCTGATCAATCATTACTAGGGGCAGGGTTTGAGGAGGGGTTTACACTTAAGCACGTACTATTGAGTTCTCAAATGTGTGCACTGAATTTTCCCTTAAGGAACTTATGCCACAAGGTGTAAATGTGTGCAGGTACTTTTCAAAGCAAACCTACATTCAGATTTTCCCCTTGAAAGGCAAAGCAAAGTTTTATTGGTAAAAATAATCAATGGACGTTGCACTAATGTGAGAGTTACAAAGTTTCCCTCGAAGAAGATTGTTTTAAGCATTTTCTGAGTGTAAAACATGTTGTACACAAACAGCTCTTACAGAAATATGTCGGGATGTGCACATATGAAAAGTGCACAAAAAGTGTGTGTCTGTTTATGCAATCTGCACACAGGCATTTATGGGACAGAGTTGTGAGATTGGCAGCTATAATTATACATAAGGTTTGAGCTCTGGTGTAAACTCATATGAGAGCATTTTGACACTGCTGGTGCTGATTCTGGCTGCCTAGTTTATAAAGGCACATAGGTGCTTTTGTGAAATAGGTGCCTTTTCCCAACTTCGACACAGGCTCCATGTTGTAAAAGTAGTCCCTCAGCAGCAGGTAGTCAACGTTTCACTTAGACCCTGTCTGGCATCTGACGCTGAATATCTGCTCTCACCGAGAAGGGTTTGAATATCTAGTTCGTGGCAATAGTCAGCCGCTCACCAGATAGGAATAACTAGAGCCCATTAGGTCAGCCATTGACCTGTCTTATCTTTACCTGGTTTAGCTATCCACTTAGTGGCTGAATATCAACACGAATTGGACAGCTGCCGGACCGTTCTTGTTTTGCCCGCAGACCACCCTGGTTTGAACCGGGCATCTTTTCTGCAGTCTATGGCGATATTCAGCGGCATTTATATATATAGTGCCGCTGACTATTGGGATCACCTCGGTTTAGCTGGTTTAGCTAAACCGTTTTGTATATGCTTTCCCTAGAAAGCTAAAGGCTTTATTACATTTGTTCATCGGAAGCACATTTTAGATGCAAAGCAGGACTTCCGTGCCCCAGACACTGCTGCCCATGTGACTAGTATGTGCTCCAAGATCTCACTGCTAGCCAGCGTTTCCTGTAATTTATGATATTAATTGTCTATAAGATGCTGAATATCGACTTAGATAGCTTTGGTAAAACTGGATGCATCTAAGGATGTTTTCAGTCACAATCTAAGCCAGGCAGGTTGCAGTTGAAAATATGTTTAAATCTTGGATATGCACCTGCTATCTTGGGACACAGGGTTAGCTTGAGAATGTAACCCACTAGCTCTAAAATGCAACATTAGGCAGCTAATTTCCCCTATTTCCTGCTCATGTCATGCATTCTTGTAGTGAAACTAAGCAACTGTGGGGCCTTTTTACTAAATTCCAGAAAGGCTGTATACTTAACATGTGTTTGTAATGCTCGTTAAGTGCAAACCTTCTGCAGTAATCGTCAGGGGCATGGCCAGCATGTTCCCGGTAGTTAACGCACGACTGGATGTACCTAGCAAGACTTATAGAGATATCGTTAGGCCCACTTACGCTAATTGTCACATTAACAGTGATTGCGGGCTAATGTGTACTTCATGCCCACACGCTCCATGTTAGCATGCAAGTGCCATGTAATGCATGCTTTGGGGGTTGGTAGCAGGCTTGCCCGCATGTTAGACTGCACCGCGGCTAGTTACTGCACGCTATAACACATTAACTGGTTAGCGGCTCTCAGTAAATGGGTCCCTAAATTTAGTCACTCTGCACAGGGCCTTTTTCACTAGTTAGCACATTCGAAAGCTGATTTGAATCATCTGCAGTGAGATCTTCCGACCCCGCATCATTTGGTATTTCCATAACAAAATCTACAGCACGGTCCTCATTTGAGTTTTAAACCTATTAGAGCAGATGTGCTAGTAATTTATAGAGATGTGTTTCAGATGTCACATTGCAGGCGGCACTGTTCTGTAAGACTAACCTACTGCATTAATTCTGACTAGCTTTCAAGGATTATATTGCCTTCTGCAGGTCAGTGCAAAATAAGATAAGGATGCTGTTGCCAGAATATACAAGCAAAGTGTTGGTTGGATGCTGGGCATCGGTGTTTGTGTAAAAGTTGTAAATGTCTTTTACAAAAGGGCATGTGGGTGGAATCTGTGCCTGGGCTGGATGTTCTTGGATATTAATGTGTGAGGCACTAAGGGACTGAAAAGCAGAACTTGTATGTCTGGTAATGTGTAAAGCTGCCCATAGCTTTGAGCATCTTATTGCATCAGTTTAATTCCAAAGCACTTAAAGGTCATTTTCCAAAGTATTTTTGTATTAGTTACTTGCATTGACTTCTCAGTTTATGCTAGCCATGTTATTTGTATATTTTGGTTCCCTGTAAACCTCTTTGATTCATTGATTTGGTGGTTAAAAAAGTAAATAGAAACAAGCTTTTATAAAATAGCTTGGCTGACGTGTGAGTAAACCTGTATGCGTGCATTCCATATGCACATAAGTTCACCCAGACTGAACTCTAGGGTGGAGCCGGGCTGCAGTTTGCTTTTATGCACATTCTTCTAGAAATTTGACCAGATATGCATAAATTGACCCAGAAAATTTAAGGAATGCTCATAATTTTCCTGGTGAAATTTTCAAAGCGGAAGCGCAAGTGTAGTTTTGCTTTGAATATTCAACAGAGCCTGCAGAGAGAAGTTTGTGCATACTTTTTTGGCATATGTGCAGCTGTAAAACTACCCCTATAGGGCCCGATTCTGCAAGGCAACTAGCCACACCTCCCACCCCATACAGCCAGAGCTGCAATGCATGCAGAGCCAGGAGGGGGCAGAGAGTGGACGGTGCGGGGGCGGGCAAGGTGGCAGGACGTACAGGGCCCATTCAGGTCATGGCCTTGTATATCCTGTGGTTGGAGGATGGATGTTCTGCCTAATCCACTGCGGAGGTGGAATAAGCAGCAGAAATGTTGGGGAACAGGCTCGGGAACCACTGTCAGGACTGGGATCGGAGGCAGGTAGGTCCCTGCCACCCAATCCAGGTCCAAGATGCCTCACGGAGGGTCAGGTGGCAGGGAAACGGGAGTTGACGCTGTGGCAGCCAGGACATCATGCGGGGAGGACATCCCCGTGGGGAAGCAGGGGCATGCTGGGCCATCTCAGGGTCCGATCCTGCAACCACGGGAATGTGTGACTCCCATGGTGCAGAATCGGGTTCTAACAGGTCCATCCTGCTTGGGGGCATCCAGACGGCCCGGACATGCCCCTTCTGGGATTGGCTCATAGATTTTAAGCTCTCTTCGGAAGCAACATGCCTACTGTACCTGAAATGTAATTTTGCCCTTTACTCGGCTGGAGAAGGTGAGAAATTAAATCTTAAATCCAAATGTTAATGTTTTATGTAACTGCTATTGCAGAAGGTCTGTTGGGAAAGGTTTGCCTCTTTGCAGATGATACCAAAACCTGCAATAGCGTAAACACCCAGGAAGGTGTTGATACAAGTAGAGGAGGGCTACTGAAGCCTGGTCGAGAATTTGACAGCTGAAATTTAATGCTAAAAAATGCAGGGTCATGCATTTGGGCTGCAAAAATCCAAGGGAGCAGTACAGTGTAGGGGGTGAAGCACTTTTAGTACCCAAAAGAAGAGTGGGACTGGGGTTGATGGTTTCCGATGATCTTAAGGTGGCTAAACAGGTAAAAAAGGCGACAGTGAAAGCCAGAAGGATGCTTGGGTGCATAGGGAGAAAAATGGCCAACAGGAGAAAGGAGGTGATAGTGCCTCTGTATAGGTATTTGGTTCAACCTCATTTGGAGTACTGCCTGCATTTCTGGAGATCACTCCTTCAAAAGGATATAAACAGGATGGAGTCTGTGCAGAGGGTGACTACCAAAATACTCGGTGGTCTTCATTATAAGGCATATGGGGAAATATTTACAATCTCAATATGTATAATTTAGAGCAGGGGTCTCCAATTCCGATCCTGGAGGGCTGCAAACTAGTTAGGTTTTCAGGATGTCCCTAATGAATATGCATGAGATAAATTTGAATGAAATGGGGGCAATGCATGCAAGTATATCTCATTAGGGACATCCTGAAAACCTGACTGGTTTGCGGTCCTCCAGGACCAGAATTGGAGATCCCTGCTTTAGAGGAAAGGTGGGAGTAAGGAGAGATGATAGAGACATTTAAATACCTCCATGGTGCCGGCATCATCCATATGTGAAGACTGATTCCTGCTGTCCTCAGAGAACACCAGTTACAGGTGAGTAACTACGCTTCCTTTGCTTTGTATATGAACAACTATACTATACTCTGTAGCCTGCCAGAGGGGAGAGTATGTTCTGCAATGCGCAGCCAGCCTTTCAGTCCCATCCAATAACATGGCCACACTGGAGCTCATTTTTCCCTCTGTAATGACAGCGCAGCCTGGTGCTGGTGGTCCTAGTGAGAAGCAGGAATGCGACACCCTTGACCTAAGCATAGAGAAATGGAACTCCATAATATCTAATGCAGCATCAGCCCCTACGAGTACAAAACCACAAGCACGTAGGAGACCCAACGCCCCCTGGTACTCAAGTGATATCAGAGATGCAAAGCGCACTTTCCGAAGACTGGAGAGAAAATGGAGGCGGAACAAGTCGCATAACTCCCTGACTCAATACAGAACGAAACTACTGGAATATAACAATCTGATAAATGAGCGTAAACAGCAGCACCATACCAACCTAATCATGAAATCTGTCAACAGACTGAGGGAACTCTTTAGCATTGTTCAAAAGCTCACTAAGGACACCACGCAGCACTGTACCCACCATCTTGACCCACAGGAATTTGCGGACTACATGAAAGCAAAAAATACCACCCAGACATGCCCCATCACACTACAAACAGATGACCATGAAATGAAAAAGCAACATCAAACCTGGGAGGACTTCAGCATACCTTCAACACATCAAGTAGAGGACATAATACATGGACTCAACACAACAACCTCCCCGTCAGACCCATGCCCAGTGGCTTGGCTCAAAGTCACAAGAAGCCAGCTCTCCCAGCACATTCACAAAATCATCAAAGATTCACTCCAACAAGGATACATGCCACAATCCCTGAAGCACGCCATGATACGACCGATACTTAAAAGCAACAACCTAAGCCCATCTGAACAAAAATCATAGCGTCCCATCTCCAGCCCTACCATTCCTTGTGAAAATCATCGAAAAGACAGTGCAAAGGCAACTTCAGGACCATATTGACATGAATGCCCCACTGGACATCCATCAGCATGGCTTTAAACCCCAGCACAGTGTGGAAATGCTACTCACTTCCCTCTTTGACAACCTCCTAAGAGGTATAGATAACATAAAGAACGGATTCTTGCCAGTGTTCATGGACATCTCGGCAGCCTTTGACACAGTAACAGAGTAACATAGTAAATGACGGCAGATAAAGACCAGCATGGTCCATCTAGTCTGCCCAGCAAGATGGCAAGAGTAGGTGCACCTGTTGCTCTGTGTAGGCCACCCCTCCCCATGTTTTTGTTTTTGTTTTTGTTTAGGGGTGAACCCACCACTCCATGTAGGACACCCTTATTTGTTGAGACGCTAGATAGTTCAGAAGTTAGATGGTACCGTTTATTTTGCTTTTATGCTGTTGCTGTAAAGGGATCCACTGTGTTTGTCCCATGCCATTTTGAATTCTGTCACCGTGTTTGCCCCCACCACTTCCATCGGGAGGGCATTCCAAGCATCCACCACCCTTTCAGTGAAGAAATATTTCCTGACATTGCCTTTCAATTTACCCCCTTGCAACTTCATGTTATGCCCTCTAGTTTTATAGCTTCCCCGTCTTTGGTAGAGGTTTGTTTGTTCATCATTTCCCTTTAAGTATTTAAAGGTCTGAATCATATCTCCCCTGTCCCTCCTCTCCTCCAAAGTGTACATATTTAGGTCTTCAAGTCTCTTCTCATAAGGCTTCTGACGCAGGCTCCAAATCATTTTGGTCGCCTTTCTCTGAACAGTTTCCAGTCTTTTTACATCTTTTGCAAGATATGGTCTCCAAAACTGAACACAGTATTCCAAGTGAGGCCTCACCAGTGACTTGTACAGTGGCATAAGTACCTCTTCCTTTCTGCTGGTAATCCCTCTTTGTATGCAGTCCAACATCCTCCTGGCTTTTGCCACCGCCTTGCCGCACTGTTTTGCCACCTTGAGATCATCAGAGATAATCACACCAAGGTCTTTCTCCTGAACCATGCATACCAACCTCTCGCCACCTATCGTGTACTTTTCCCTTGAATTTCTGCTACCCAAGTGCATGACACTGCACTTTTTCAAATTAAATCGTAGTTGCCAAGCATTAGACCAGTCTTCCAGCTTTTGTAGATCTTTCCTCATGTTAACCACTCCTTCGGGGGAGACCACTCTGTTGCAAATTTTTGTGTCATCTGCAAAAAGACAGACTTTTCCATTCAGTCCTTCAGCAATATCACTCACAAATATATTGAACAGTGCCGGGCACAGGACCGAACCCTGAGGCACCCCGCTAATCACCTTCCTTTCATCCGAGTGAGCTCCATGTTCCATCACCTTCTGTTGTCTGTAAGTCAAACAATTTCTAATCCAGTTTACTATCTTGGGACCCATCCCCAAGCTACTGAGTTTATTGACAAGCCTCCTATGAGGAACAGTATCAAAGGCTTTGCTGAAATCCAGATAGATGACATCCATTGCATGCCCCAGATCTAGTTCCTTGGTCACCCAATCAAAGAACTCAATCAGATTTGTTTGGCAAGACCATCCTTCGGTAAAACTATGTTGCCTTGGATCTTGCAACCTGTTGGTTTTGAGAAAGTTCACAATTTGCTCTTTCAGGAGTGCCTCCATTACTTTTCCCGCCACCGAGGTAAGGCTCATGGGCCTGTAGTTTGACACTTCTTTCCTGTCACCACTTTTGTGTAGAGGTACAACATTAGCCATTCTCCAGTCCTGAGGAACCACTCCTGTTTCCAAGGATCTGTTGAAGACTTCCTTTAACGGTCCTGCAAGAACCTCTCTGAGCTCTTTCAGTATCCTGGGATGTATCCCATCTGGTCCCATGGCTTTGTCCACTTTCAGTTTAGCAAGTTGTTCTAACACCTCATCTTCTGTGAATGGTGTGGTATCTACTTCATTCCTATTTTTATATTTGGGAGTCACAGCTGGTCCATCTCCAGGATCTTCTTTAGTAAAAACAGAGCAGAAGTATTCGTTCAGCAATTTTGCTTTTTCAGTGTCACTTTCCACGAGTCCTTTCCCAGCACTTCTGAGTCCTGCAATTCCAACTCTGATCTTCTTCCTTTCCCGAATATACCTGAAGAAATTTTTGTCGCCTTTAACATTTTTAGCCATCTTTTCCTCTGCCTTTGATTTTGCTATCCTTATTTCTCTTTTAGACTCTTTGAGCTTGATCCTGTATTCATTTCTGTGTTCTTCTGTTTGCAAGCTTTTGAATTTTGCGAAAGCTGTGTTTTTTGCCTTTATTTGAGCAGCCACCTCTTTGGAAAACCAAATAGGTTTCCTTCTCCTCTTGTTTTTATTTATCTTTCTTACATATTTATCTGTTGCCCCTTTTATTGCCACCTTTAGTTTAGTCCATTGCAATTCCACTTCCCTTATCTCTTTCCACCCCGTCATCTCCTCCTTTAAGTACTCGGCCATTTTATTGAAGTCAGTGTTTTTGAAGTTTAGGACTTTGAGCTTGCTATGATTGGCCTGTACCGTGGCTTTTATCTCAAACCACACCGTGTGATGGTCGCTGTTGCTCACAGGGGCACTCACGCAGACATTCGACACGTTATCACTGTTGGTGAGCACTACATCCAGCGTTGAGCTTTCCCTGGTTGGTTCCATCACCATTTGTCTAAGTAATGCATCTTGGAGAGCATCCACAATTTGTTTGCTTCTTTCCAGATATGCAGAAGGAGTAATCCAATCCATATCAGTTAGATTAAAGTCACCCAATATGATTGCTTCCCCCTTTGTTGCTATCTTGGCAATATCTATAATCAATTCGTTATCTCTCTCTTCAATTTGAGTCGGAGGTCTGTAGACTACAGCAATATGGATGACAGTGCCATCTCCTCTTTCCAATGCAATCCAGAGTGCTTCTTCTTTTCCCCATGTTCCCTGCATTTCAGTAGCTTTAATACTGCTTTTGACATACAAGGCTACTCCTCCTCCTCTTCCTTTTCCATTTTCTCTGTCTCTTCTGAATAGATTATAGCCAGCTATGGCTATATCCTAATCATGCGATTCATTAAACCATGTTTCTGTAATGGCCACGATGTCCAAATCCTTTTACCCCATTAGGGCTTCCAGGTCTGGAATTTTTTTGGCTAAGCTTCGAGCATTTGTGCTCATTGCTTTCCAGCATTTACCTGGCTTGTGTGTATTTTGCATTGATTTTATTCTGCCCACTTCTTCCCACTTGTTTTGATGTGTGGTTTAAGAGTGTGTCTGTTTCTGATGATGTTCTGCTTTTGCAGGGGGTGGCATGCAGATGTTGACCTTCCACATCCGTCACCCCCCTTTTCCTAGTTTAAATGCATATCCACTTACTGCCTGAATTTTTCACTTAGGTTTCTTTTCCCTGCAACAGAGAGATGTAGTCCATCAGCACAGTATAGTCTCTTGTTGGTCCATCTGTTGCCCCAGTTGCCAATAAATCTGAATCCTTCTTGTTTGCACCAGGTCTGGAGCCATGTATTAAAGCTGTTAATGCGATGCAGCCTTTTTGTCCCCTTACCAAGAACAGGTAGAACTTCTGAGAATGCAACAGTGTTAACAATGGGCTTGAGTTTCTCTCCCAGAGATTGGAAGTCCTTTTGGGCTGTAGAGGCACTGTTTCTAGCCAGGTCATTTGTGCCCAATAACATCCGGTTTGGAGTGCTCACTTTTTGCGCTAAGTATTTCAACAACTTGGTTTGTATTCCTGCTGGCTGAAAAGCCTGGTAGGCACATGACTATCTTCTCTCCTTTGAACTGTGTTCCCAAGTTGGTGCCTCTAATGATGGAATCTCCAAGTAGTAATAGCTTTCTGTTTGGTGAGGTTTCCTTCATATTTGGTGCTTTAGCAGGAGATTGGGCATTGTCTGACTCATTTAAGGGCCCTTCAGTTTCTTTGGATTGGGCATCCTCATTAGCCAAGGCAGAGAAGGCATTGTGCAGGGATATCTCTTGATGTGTAGGATGTCTCTGCGTTACAGGTCGCAATCTTCTGGAACCCACTGTGATCCATTTGTTCCTGGGGTGTTTGATTCTTTGTGGGAGCGGTGGTGGACTTTGTTCAGTTTGTATCCTAGAAGAGGTGCGCTTCATTGCAGCCAGTTCCTCCCTCAGTAGAGACACTTCTTTATGCATGGCAGCTAGGTCTTTCCTTAGTAGAGTCCGTTCTTCATGCATGGCAGCTGACTTTAGGCATATAGGACAAGCTCTTAGGCTCCAAATGATTCTTCTTTGAATGAAAGTACCACAGTTATTGCACTGAATACATGACATGTTGATTAAGCAGTCCCAGAAGAGGAAGAATAATAATAAGAAAAGTTGAAGAAGATGTGGGCGTTACCCACATTAGGAACGACAGATGGCACGTATGTGACCACTATATAGGCAATGCAGCCCCTGGGGAGGGTGGGGTGAGGGGTATGGTGGGCGGGAACCTAAGTGTCTCTGGCCAGTAGGCTGTTCCTGAACAGTGGGCACACAGCAAAGGAGTAGGTAAGGGAACCCACCAAGAAGGGCAAATAGATAGATAAATATGTGGAGACAAACAGACAGACAGATAGAACTCTCAGTTTAGCAGCAAATTCAGCAAAAATCACCTTTTGGGAGAACCCTGGAAAGCACTCCTCTTCTCAAGGAACAGAAAGGCAATCTGATCAAGCCCACATGCACAACAGGAAATGGAGGTCTACAACAATGCCTCAGCAGGGGGGAGGGGTAGTCAATCAGGTAGACTAAGAGAAAGATAGCTTAAAACTCTACAGCAATGGAGGCTGTTCCTGAACAGTGGGCACACAGCAAAGGAGTAGGTAAGGGAACCCACCAAGAAGGGCAAATAGATAGATAAATATGTGGAGACAAACAGACAGACAGATAGGACTCTCCGTTTAGCAGCAAATTCAGCAAATGAATTTGCTGCTAAAGTGTCCCATGCCAGATTACTGTAGCGCTTGCAACAGATAGGATTACGCAAGAATACCCTGAAATGGTTCACTTCCTACTTGGAAGATCAAATGCAAGAAATCAAATGTGCCCAAAAGAAATCATTGCAGTTCTCCGTCACGCAGGGAATACCACAAGGTTCAGCCCTGTCATCAGTGCTCTTTAATATTTATATCCAACCCATATGCAAAATCATCAACCGCCACAAACTCCACTATCACATCTATGCTGACGACATCATGGTGTATGCTCCAATCAACCTACTAGCACTTAACACCATAACAATAACCAAATGCCTTGAAGATATGAATGCCTGGCCCACAGCCAATAACCTGACGGTCAACTTCGATAAAATTGAGGCAATGTTTGTCACCAGGAACCCCACCTTCATTCCACCACAGACTATCAGCATTATAAACAAACTCATAGTAGTCAAAGATGAAGTTAAGTACCTGGGCATCACAATGGACAGAGCTCTGAACCTGAAATCTCACATCACCAAAACCGCAAACAAAGCCTATCAACGTTTGAGGACCATAAGAAAGATCAAGCCATTACTCCACCAGGACCATTTCCGCACAGTGTGCCAAGCACTCATCACACCTCTGCTTGATTACGGAAACTCGTTATATCAAGGCCTCCCTCAGTAGACCTTACACCCACTCCAAATGGTGCAAAACACTGCAGCACACATCATTACAGACACTCCAAGAACTGAGCACATCACCTCTGTCTTACAGCAACTGCACTGGCTCCCAATGATGGCCAGAGTAAAATTTAAAACAATCCTGATCATCTTTAAAATCATTCACCAATTCTCGGCAGATGCACTCCAAGATATCATAATAAGGGATATCAGCAATAGACCAAGAAGAACCAATAATGACAACATGATCGGCACACCTGCAGGATATCACAAGGCCAAACAAACAACTTCAAGAAGAGCTCCTTCACTACTAGCGTCCACGCTTTGGAACTCCCTCCCAACGAGCCTGAGGGCATTAAACAACATCACAGACTTCCGCAAGGCCCTTAAAACCCTGCTCTTTACAGAAGCCTATGAGCAGACAGACAACAGTCTCACCCGAACAGTAATACAACTACCTCCGCCAACTCAATACTCACTCACCCCAGCTAGACATACAAGTTCAACTCGGTACCCACTAATCCCAACTAGACATAACAGTTCATTGTATAATGTTGTTAAATACCCTCATGTTAAATGTAACCATCCAATTGTGATATGACCACTTTGATTGAAGGATAAGGTGGTATACAAATCTGTCTAAATAAATAAATAAATAAATAAACGTGTGTTGCCTGCCCCTATGCTACAGGGAAAATAACATTGTATCAAAAGGGTATCTTTCCTTTTAGGAGATGGCGCAGGAACTCTGGGCTTGTTTCAGTGGGACAGTAATGGTGTAAAACCAGGACCATGTCAGCCCGTACCAAATGTCACAGAGCTGTCTGATTGTCTTCGCATAATATTAGGTTTTGCTACTAACGACGTGATTTTGCAATCTGCAGATCTTAGTGCCTTTTTAAGTCAGTAACATTTTACCTAGAGATTAAGGGGCATGTTTACTCACTAGCCTGTGAATGGCCGTGAAAATGAGAGCAGGGGTGGCACTCACCCCATGCTTGTAAATGGAGGCATGCCCGGCACATCCCCATGTTACTAGCAGGGTATCGTGGGTCCCCTGGGCCTGTTACCTTTGCTGTGATCAGTGCAGGTGTGTTAAGTGCCCCCATGCTAATTGCCGGAGAGGCTACTCAAGAACCACCCATTCTCCACTCCCAACCCACACTGCTCGGGTAGTGTGGGAATTTTAGCGCGGACACATAATACCTTTTATCATGGTGTTCTTGATGCACGCTAACCCCACGCTACCAGATAGCTTGCTTTAGTAAACATGCCCTTAATTGCTGTGCTTGCAGTATGTCAACATTGGGCTTTTTTGATTTTTTTTTTTTTTTTTTTTAGCATTAAGACACTGATGGGAGACAGTCTGTTAAACTAGAGATCTCACATGCTCTGAAGACCAGAAGGAACCATTTTCTAGGAAAGCATTTGCTGATTAGTTTATGACGGGGTATTACATTCATAGCAGCTTCCCAGGCGGTGACGAACAGAAAACAATTTTTGAAAAGTATTTTTTAAAAAATTAACTGTCAGATTTTAAAAGGGCAATAGTGGACTCCAGGATGGGTATTTTCAGCAACTGACTTGACTTCCTCTAAAACATTAAATTTTAAAATTCTAATTCAGGATCTGATATGGATGAATGTAAGTTCTCACTGGGTGGGATTTCTGATCAGTGCTGTATTTTAATTTCTTTACCTTTTCCCCATTGTAGAGGAAGTATATAAGAGAAGGCTAAAGGAAAAACGTAAGCCTCCTTCTCTGACCTTATTCTAATAATTCTTTCATCACATAAATTATGGCTAAAATTGCTTTTTCCCAGCAATGTCCATTTTTGTTTGATTGCTTTCTCATAGCCTGCCTGAGGTGTACCATGCAGCAAACAGACAGCTCGCAGAAGCATCCCGCGCCAAAGAAAACAAGGCCCGACTGTACCATCCCTCCGGGACAGAGCCAGCGCAAGAGTACTAAGCACCCTCGTCAAACCTTCCGCTTTACGCCCCCCACACCTATCTCTCTCCCAGCCCACTCTCATATTTTGATATCAAAACTCCACAATTGTAATTACCCTATCGCCATCTCTCCCAGAAAAGTCCTCTCAAAAAGCATAATCGTACAACATGATGAGAAAAATTTACAGTGCTAAATGGCTATTTGGAAGCTGCCATCTTTCCGGTGCTGATGGCTGCAACTGTCTGGGCCTATTGTAAAATATTAATTTCAGCTGCTTGGCCACCCCCAGCGGCTGCCACCCTAGGCAGTCGCCTAGCCTTGCCTAGGGTTTAAGCCGTCCCTGCTCAGTACTTGTTTGCAGTTTATTCCTGCACTGTAGCTCTGGAATCTTTGAAACCTGTCTGATTGTTTGCTCACAATGCTTCGCTGGTTGTGCAGTAAGGGCTGGTGTTAACTTGATGCCAAGATCAGGACACAGCCGTCCTCCACATTCATGTGCCTCGGTGCAGGTGTCCTGCATCATCAGGCTGTGATAATGCAAGTCCCTACTGTAACTGGGCCAGAGCTGGTCGGATATCGATTGCACGCTTTTGCACTCTAAGCTTATGCTCCAAAAGTAATTCAGAACTGTCTGTGCAACCAATGATTATAGTGCCACAGCATTTTGGAATTTGTGATCATCTCCAACTAATTCAATGATGATTATCAAGTAGTGTAAATAGAAGATTTTGTGTACAGACCCGTCTAACCCATTAGTAAAGGCGATTGGTTGTAAGGGCCTGCAGAACAGTGTTTTATGTGCCTTGGATATACACACGTAAAAAGCAGGCACACAGAAATAAAACGCCTGCTTGTATGTGCTGAGTGAGTGAGCGTTCCTGGGGCTGAATGGGGGCGGGGCTGACACTCATGTGCCTGTGTGTCCCAGCACATGCACCTGCCTTGGAGCAAAGGTGAACGTGGGGTGATTTATAAAGGCACATGGATGCCTAGTTTGTCTTATAAAAAGCCCCACATTATCAAGATGCTGCAACAAAAACTACCAGATCTGTACTCTGGACTGTACTAAAAAGATAGAAAAAGGACCATAAACTCGTGGACAGTTAATAAACATATTCGATGCCGGCAGTTAGCACTGCTAAGATGACTAGCCGCCGGCGCTGAACATTAAACATAGATATTCAAGGTCAGGAGTCATATCCAGCCCTGGCATTGAATAGCTGGGTTCGCTGCAAAGGTCGATGTCTAACCAGGCAGCAGAGATATTGAGCCACTGCCCAGATAGCAAGCAGTGCTGCCTTCACTCCTCCCTGGAACACCCCCGACACTCCACGATGCTAGGCGTGTGGAACCAGCAGCCATGGATGTTTACTAACCGGGTAAGGTTTGCCTCGTTGCAGACGATACCAAAACCTGCAATAGAGTAGACACCCAGGACTAGATAACATGAGGCGGGATCTAGGTAAGCTTGAAGAATGGTTGAGAATTTGTCAGCTGAGATTTAACCCTAAAAAATGCAGGGTCATTCATTTGGGCTGCAAAAATCCAAGGGAGCGGTACAATATAAGGGGCGAAGTACCTCTGCCCACGAAAGAAGAGCAGGACCTGGATGTGATTGTTTCTGATGATCTTAAAGTGGCTAAACAGGTAGAAAAGGTGATGGAAAAAGCCAGAAGGAAAATGGGTTTGAGGCGCCTGCTTTGAGGTAAGCATTTCTTGTAGTTCTTGCAATGTGAGCCTGTTATTATGCGGGCGGCAGTGTTCTGTGCCAGCTGCAGTGGTCGGAGCGTCTATTTTGAGAGCCTGAGATAGATGGGGTGCAGTAGTCTAGTGTGGGAGTGATGAGAGCTTGACAGACTGTACGGAAATGGTTCTGTGCGAAAATGGGTTTGAGGTGCCTGCTTTGAGGTAAGCATTTCTTGTAGTTCTGGCAATGTGGGCTTGTAGGTTCAGGTCCTTGTTGAGAGTCACTCCGAGGTATCTCACTTCGGGCTTTACTGATATTGTGATGTCATTTAGTTTCATGATAGTTGTGAATGAGAAGGTGGGATTTCTTGAGAGGAATGGTGCTTCTGTTTTGTTATAGTTTATGGATAGATTATCTAGGAGCCAGGTTGTCATTTGCTGAAGACAATTGGCTAGGTTGGACTTGTCTGGGCTGTCCAAATTGATTGGGGTGAATATCATGATGTCATCAGTGTAGATTGTGTTTTGAATCTTGTGGTTCTTGATGATGGAGCAGATGGGTTGTAAGTATAGATTGAATAGCAGGGCGGAGAGGGATGAGCCTTGTGGGACGCCCTGGATGGCTCTCAGAGGCTGGGAGGTATCTGAGTCGCATTTGACTTGTAGCTGTCTGTCAGTTAAATAGGATGTGAACCAGTTCAAGGTGGTAGTCCAATTTCCTGTAGTCTAGCTAGCAAGGTTGTGTGGTTCACTGTGTCAAATGCTGCGGAGATGTCTATGAAGATCATGAGGACTCCCATTTTGATGGGAGGGAGGAGTGGTCTAGTGGTTAGGACAAGGTACTTCAGGCCGGAGGGCCGGGGGTTCAAGTCCCACCTGGGGACAGCAATCTCAGGCCGGAGGGACTGGGATTTCTAGTCCTGTAGGCACTCCTTGTGGTCTTGGGCAAGCCACTTAACCCTCCATTGCCCATGTTCCCTGTAAGTATTAGCATATGTGTCTCATATCCCCTCGTGTTAAATGTATCCCCCAATTGACCGCTTTGACTCAGTGAAAAGCGGGATATAAATACAGCTAAATAAATGTTGTCAATAGTCCAGATCAGCTTGTCGAAGAGTTAAATTAGCAAAGTTCCTACCCCATGGTTTGGTCGGAAGCCATGTTGGTTGGGGTCCAGGGGGCATGGATGTCTACGTGGTTCTGGAGTTGATGTTGGACCACTTTTTCAATGATCTTGGCTATGAGGGGGAGGCTTGAGATGGGTCTGTAGGCAGCAGGGTCAGTTTTAGCTAGTGTGGATTCTTGGGGATGGTCATATTGTAGCTAGTTTCAGTGTGCTTGGCATTATTTCTGTAGTGAGAGAGTATTGAATTATTTTACAGATGAACTGGATCAGATCTTTTTTTGCAGCTTTGATCCAGGTTACGGGGCATGGATCAGTAGGTGCGGTGCTGGCGTTGAGTGTGGTGATGATGTTTGAGACCTGCTCCTTGGATGGGATGCTGAATTTACTTCATCTTTGGTTGGGAGGAGGGGGCTTTTTACTGATGATATCTCTGTTGTCCTTGGCGGGGGCTGTGAATTTGGTCATGAGGTGGTCTGCGAAGGTCTGTGGATCTATTTGCTGCTCATTTCTGTTGTAGGGTTCATTGGTGAGGGTCTTTACTAATTCAAAGAGTTTGCGGGGTTTGTTAGTAGACTTCAGGATCAGGTTTGTGTGGTAATCCTTCTTCTGTTGGTTGATGAGGTTGTTATATTCTTTTTGTTTCAGCTGGTATAAGCCCTGTATGGAGGCTGATTTGGTGCATCTCCAGCAGTGTTCTAGCTTTCTTAGGGCTCTCTTTGCATTTTGCATGTCCTTGGAGTACCAAGGGGTGGAGCTGGGTCTGGTGCTGTGTGGTTTCCGTGTTTTGGGGGTTGTGGGTTTGGCGGCATTTGTGATGGCGTTCCAGTTTTCTATTTGTTCATTATGTCCTCTGAGTTGGTGTTGAGGAGGGGTAGGGTGTCCTTTAAGAATTCTTCCTTGTTGAAGCTTTTGAATCTTCTAGTTGTGGGTGGTTTATCTTGATGGTTATTGATGTTTACTGATTGTAGCTGGACTTGTAGTAGGTGGTGGTCTGACCAGGGTACTGGTGTGATTTGAAGGTTTTGAGATGGAGTTTCTTTCTATTAGGTTGTTGGGGGCGAAGATGAGGTTGGGGGAGGATCTGCATCTGTGTATGGAGGTATTGATCATCTGGGTGAATTGTAGTGAGTTCATAGCTGCAAGAAAGGCTTCTGCATCCTTGTTTGTGGATCTAAGGTTGAAGTTTCCGAGTAAGAGCAGTGGTTTGTGGGGTTGTTGACTGCACATATTGCTTCCAGTACTGAAGATAGTTCATCTGTTGGGGCATTCGGTGCTCTGTAGGTGAGGCATAGGGCGAGGTTCCTGTTTTCTATGATGATTGTGTTGCAGTGACTTGTAGATGTGGTGGATCTGATTTTGAGTTTTAGGTTGTTCCTTGCGATGATCAGGGCTGCTCCTCCTCTCCTTTGTGTGCGTGGGCAGTTGTATGCTGCGTGGGTGTGGGGAACTAGTTGGTTGTGTAGCACATTGTTCATGGGGGTGAGCCATGTTTCGGTGATGCAGAGTATGTCTGTTTGCTGGTATTCTATGTGCTCAGCAATGGTATTAATCTTGTTTCTTACTGACCTAGCATTGATGAGCTCTCTTGATATATTCGGGGGATGGTTTGGTGTATCTTGTGCTTTATGTGTGGGTGTATGGGTGCTGTACTTGGATTTTCTTTGTTTGCTTGGTTTGTGACTCTGGTGTTGGGGTTGAGTGGAGTCATAGTGGTGGGTGTAGGGTAAGTGCTATGGAGGGGGTGTCCACAGTGTGTAGGTAGCATTAAAGGGTGTGGGTGAGTGGTGTGGGATGAGTTGTGTGAGGAGGAGAAGGATAGGAAGGTACAGTGCCGTTGCTATGTTGGATTACCTTGTGATACTCTTTTCGGTCTCCTCCGTTGGTTTGAGTTTGGTGCCTTTTGGATAGTTGTATCGCCTGTTGCGCCCACCTCCATGTTGAGCCTAAGGGCCATGCCAAAGGGCCCTCTGGCGAGGCCCTCAGGCGCGGGCCTGCCAGGCACGGGTGTGCCGGCCGGTGATGCTCTTTTGTGGAGTCCTCCCACTGCCCCGATTGGGCAGGAGCTTCTGAGCGGGAGGATTTCCCGCTCAGGCGCTCTACCCTGATCGGGTGAGCTGAGCCCGCTGGATGTTGTGTGCTGGCCCGGGGAAGGTGAGTGAAGCTGTCCCTTGTTGCCAGCGATGCTCTTTTGTGTTGTCCTCCCACTGCCCCAATTGGGCAGGAGCTTCTGAAAAACTTGATAAAAACTTGAAAAAGACCCTATTCAAGTAATAACTCAAGGCTATAAAAACGAATAAAAGAACAAGATCATGGATACACTTCATAAAAAGTAGGGAACACAGAGCCAGAGCAGAGAGGAACCAAAAAAAGTAAAAGAATATTATCAATTTAAAAACCATGTGGCAACAAGACACATGATTAATTCAAACATGTCACAGTGCAAAAAGATATGGTGAACATATCATAGAAAAAAGAATAACATTGTAACATTACCCAATTAACCGTTGGATTCTAACATGCAGCATGTAGTGTGAGCCGTCATAAAAGGAGGCCAAAAATGAGCGTCCCTGAATACGTAATGTGTTATGCTGCTTACTTAATCAAAATATGGGCCACTCACACTCTGGATCGTGGAAGATCAAAGAATGCCTGTGCGTATAAGAATTAAAAACAAGTGAAGAAAGCCTGCTTGGGCATTACACAAACATTCCATGTTGAATAAAAACGAGATAATAAACGGACAGGCATTAAAAATGAAAGAGTGACTTTGAGAGTAGCAGCAAAACACATAGATGAATCAAGAGTATGACAGTGTAAAAAACATTGTTGTAAACATATCATGGAGAGAGAAATACGATTTTAAACATTACCCAATCAACCGTTAAAATTGAACATGCAGCATGTACGAGTAAGCCGTCATGAGGGAGAGCCGTTTTAGTTTTCATCCCTCTCCTTCAGTGATATACGCATCACCGCTTAATGAAATGCATGCATTTGTATTTTTTATGCTCGACAGCTACGGTTAATCCCTATGAGGGTTTGCGTCCCCAAGAATAAGTTTTTTCAGTATGTATTTGTAAATGTTTCTTCAGTGCAACATTTGCTCGCCTCTTGGTGACAAAATCACATTACGTATTCAGGGATGCTCATTTTTGGTCTCCTTTTATGACGGCTCATAGATGCCCCCCCCTTCTAACCTACCCAGGCCAGGGCATTCAAGTGCCTAGTTCTGCGGACATGCACTTCAGGGATGTCCACATTTGTAAAATGTATATACCCTGCCTTAGTATGTACTTGGGGCCCTTCACCAGAACCAGTTACTGGGATGTTCGTTTTTCGGAGTAGAGACGGAGTGATTTCAGAAAGTACCGCTGTCACTCCTCTGATTTTTGGACCTTCTGATCTGGAAGTCCCATAGTCTTCCTAGACGTCCCTTCTAAAATGCCACTTCACACGGTCCTTTTACTATCTCTTTCGAATAGTCCAGGATACACATCTGGCAGCCTTTACTAAAAGGATACATTGTTGGAAATGCATATAGGTGCCTGTCATATAATTTGTCTGCCTCCATCTACCTAGAATATTTACTTAAAAATCAGACAAATTAGAAAGCAGGTATGGTAAATTACTTGGGTGTACCTAGACAACTGAAGCCAAACGCACACTAGCCATGCTTCGTGATAAGCAACCCCTAGGTATTTCATATAAAAGGTTTATACTCTTTAGCCTTTTTGCAGATGGAAGTCCTTGGTTTCTGTTTCTCATTCTTTGTATCATGAACTGGTGAAATGTCGGTATTTAATTTACAGTTAATGTAGAGGTCACTACCACACATTGAGCAGATCACTTACTAAGGAATGCTAAGGTGTTGCACCTAATGCCCCAGAGCTCCAAAAGCATGATGCGTTAAGTGCAACACCACTGTGCTGTTGGAGGCGTGGAAAGCAGGTACCTGCAAGTTAACCTGGAGCCCTGTGCCCTAATGTGCCGCACAAATAGCGCAGGTGCACTTAACTCCACCTATTGAGGTGGTGTTAGGTGAACCCGTGTTAATTGCAAAGATGTGGTGTTTACCCGCGCTAACTACCCAGTGCTCACTATGCCCACTCTCCGCTCCTGACTTGCCTCTTTACCACCCCAATGTGCCATTCATTGTTAGTGCATAAATCAGCCTGTCTTAACTGTCATGGCCCCACGCTAGCTGTCAGCAAGTGTCCCAGCACACCGTCAGGCACACCAGGACACACGCTGACAGCTACCGCCCTTTAGTAAATGATCCCCTAAGGGTTAACATGGCGCAGTTAATGCCACCTCAAGGGGTGTTGCCAACTGCATCATGTTATCTGCTGGGTAATTATCGTGCAGTTGTGACTTTTCTCTACACTAACTGTATGACAGCCCTCTGAAAAATGCTAGCAACACCCCCGGCAGCTGGCGCAGATGTTTTGCAATTGCCACGCCTATGGCAGTTCAGACTTTTTATGTTTGTTTTCTTTTGTTTTTGTTAATCATACTGCTATATCAAGTGATAAATTAAAATAAGGGAGGAAGGGTCCTAACATGATGCTACTCACATTCTGTGTATCCTTTATGTTGAACAGAAAAGCAGCACCTTGCCTCTTAACTTCCAGATTGCACCATTAGATGATAAACTTAACTTCATCGTTGCTTTATATTGGCTTGTTAGCTGGATGGATTTTAACAGCAATGCCTTCAGCTGTGCTCTAGATTATTTTATGGAACAGCATACATTTATTACATTAGACCAGTGGTTCTCAAAGCTGTCCTGGTGGCTCCCCAACCAGTCTGGAGTGAGATATGAACCAAGCGATATTTATTAATATTATAACGGGGAGAATCTCTGATTGCCAACCCGACAAGGCCGTGTTTCAGCATTGCCTTCGCCAGGGATTTGGCCAATTGAGTCACGCTTTTACAACTCAAGCAGAATTGTTGACAGTGTGCTGCTCCTGTAAGATACAGTGAGAATCGAACTTCAGATTCACACACTGAATATTTTAGCATGACTCAATTGGCCAAACCCCTGGCAAAGGCGATGCCGAAATGCGGCCATGTCAGGTTGGCAATCAGAGATTCTCCCTGTTATAATATTAATAAATATCACTTGGTTTACACCTCACTCCAGACTGGTTGGTGCTTTTTATTGTGAATGTGTGTTTTGCTTCCTGGTTGGACTCTGGGGGGCTCCCGAGCCAGTCAGGTTTTCAGGATATCCACGATGAATATGAGAGAGATTTGCATATAATGGAGGCAGTTTATACAAATCTCTGTCATGCATATTCATTTTGCATGTCCTGAAAACCCGACTGACTGAGGAGCCCCCAGGACAGATTTAGGAACCGCTGCATTAGACAGTCAAGGCCCTAGATGGACAGAATTAGGATATTGCTGCTTAATGCGGTCAGTAGGAAGCATGCACACTGATGTCCTTGGGGTTTGTTTGGTTTATTTATTTTCCAAATTTATCCAGGTTGCTCGTTCTGTATATTGGGATTATTTTATTTCATTTTGTTTCTAGCCCATGTGTACAACTGGCAAGAAACATTCCCTGAAAATGAAAGCCAAATAGAAAATGAATTTTGTTGCAAGTTTCTTTTGTTTTTGAGATGAAACAGGCATTTATCATTTCATTTCAAAGCAAATATGCATCCGCCCCTAATCGTCGGTGCCTGGTCGAGCTTATTCCCAGAGGTGATAGGCAGAAGAGATTTCACATGCCCTAGAATATCTGTATTCTTACCTCTCTGCCACCCTATTGCACCTTAAAAATCCATGGATTTATCCCTGCTTTGCAGTCTCAAAAATATTCAGGCTGGCAAATCTTAGAAGCCCTGTTCACTAGAGACTTATTTGCTTTTGTGTGGGAATCCAAAGTCGTGTCAAGATGAGAAGAGAGAGGAAATGTTGCAAGAAAGTTTAGGGTTCTACTGTATTTTGGTTGGTAGAGAAGAATATTTGTGATGACCAGGGCTGGCCCCAGAGTTGGTTGAAGGTGTTGGCACCCTAGGCAAACCTTAAGCCTTATACCCCTCCCCCTTTTTTTCCTGGCTGTCAGAATGTATCATTTAGTTTTGTATGCCTTGCTCTTTGCTCTCCCCCCCCCCCCAAAAAAAAAAACCTGCTGCTGTAGGTGATAGCCACTTCTTTCTACAGGCAAACTAGGCAATGTTTCTCTTAGATGGTAATTACCTCCAGGTACAATTACAAGAATCATCTCCATGATTAAGAGAGAATATTCAGTACATCAAAGGGTTTTCTTTCTTTCTTTCTTTTTTTTTTTTTTTTTTTAAAGAAAATTACATGCAGGCTGTAGAAAAGAAGGGTTAGCATTCTTTGTTAAACAGTGTGCCAAAAAGTGGGACTGCTTGCAGTTCAGCCCTATATTTATAGCAGGCAGTTGACAACTGAGTTCATGAAATTACAGTCATTGACCTTTTTATCTTAACATTGTAACATTTGAACTCCTTATAGATCAAGAAGTTCAGCGACTGAAAATAGGCATGGAATCGCTATTATCTGCAAATGAAGAAAAGGTAAAAATAATGACTGGTCAGGATTTTACAAGAACGCGTAATTTTGTGGTCTGGGGGGGAACAAATGATGTGATATCACTGCGTAACAGAGTTTTACAGGCAAAAAAGTGACTCGTAAGCCTTTCATTTTATAAACTTCAGGAGGGCACATCACTTACAGATGTGGCCAGTAAAGTTCAGGGCTGGCCCGTCCACTCGCTGGTGGAAGGGGGAGAGGGGCAGCATGGCCTGGGTTTTTGCCTAGTGTGGAAGAAACCCAGGGGACTGGTAAATAACCTAAGAAGTGTCATGTTGGATCAGGCCAGGGGTCCATGGAGTTCACTATCCTTTCTCTGACAGTGACCATTCTGGGTCACTTGGGACTATTCAGCAGATGATCTTGGTGATATTCCTTCCTGTAGTTGATTCCCAGAGAGAAGAGATCGTGATCCCCGCATGCGCCTCGCTAATAATTGTTTCTCTTCCATACCACTCCTAATTTTAGAAACCACTGTCACTCCTATCAGTTGTCTCTTTTGCAAGCTGAAGAACCCTAACCCGTTTAGCCTTTCTGCCAGGTAAATTCATTCTCTTTATCTCTCTCTGAACCTCCTCCAGCTCTGCTCTATCTTTGAGATGAAACAACACAAACTGCACTTAATACGCAACGTTCCATACACGAGTATTATGATATTTCAGTGCTATTCGCTATTGCTTTTATATAATGCCTAACACTCTGCTTCTTTTCCAATGCTCTTGTACAATGAGCTAAAGATTTCAACATATAGTTACACAAAAGACCCTTTTTCTGGATAGTAACTTTGAACTTGCAGCTCAATACTGTATCCATATGGGGGAATTTTTCATGGGCAAACAAGTCTTTACCCATAGTTGAGAGAGTCCCTTTTGACACTGTCCCTTCTCCAGTGCAGGGAAAGGGATTTAGCTCATGGTTTTCTCAGAAGTTCAAGACGAGTTGCATTCATCTCTTTTTTTTTTTTATTGCATGAGGCGAGGAGGAGGGTAGTTAGATATTCTTAGTTTGCCTGCAATATTTTGGTTCCTTTCTGAACTTGCAACAAACAGTGCCGATTTTGTTATATTGGTCCTGGAGAAAAGTGGGATTCTGAATCCTCATTTACCTGTCTATCTCATTCTGTGTGTATGTGAAAAGATCC
Organism: Ichthyophis bannanicus; assembly: GCA_033557465.1. NCBI lineage: Eukaryota > Metazoa > Chordata > Amphibia > Gymnophiona > Ichthyophiidae > Ichthyophis > Ichthyophis bannanicus. The sequence goes on from CM066047.1 coordinate 45,535,026, forward strand.
CAGTGATTCAGGCCCTTTTCTCAGTTAGAATACCTTGTTGGTGGACCGCATTGCAAAGTACACAGAGATTGCCAGACTGTAACATTCTTATTGTCCTCTTCAAAATGATCCAGGCTTTGTTCCCAGGATGAAACTTCCCATTCTTTCTTCTTTGGGCTGAGAAACAATATTTCTGGCATTTATAAAGGAAGAGTGCTGTGACCAAAGCCTTTCATGGGCCCTCTCCTGGCATGTGAGATTAGCCAAATATTACATCAGGACACTGAGAGACGTGGCCTTATTCCTTGGCAGAACTGGACTCCTGGAAAAATATTGAACTGAGAAGAAAAGCCAAAGCCCTAGAACACAAGACTTTGTTTTTTATTATTCCCATCTTAGCAGAATTTATTTCATGTGTAGTTGTATACCAGCTGTGGTGGAATACTTCAGAAGTGTTCATGTCTTTAGTCTCTGCATTCAGCACGCTGCATAATTCTTCGTTACAAATCACAGAAAATGGCCGTCTTGTTTTCATCTTGGGAAAAGACAGGAAACAGATGCGTGGTCTGTGAGCATGTTTGAAATGTTAGGACTCCTGCAGGAGTGAGGAATGCATCTCTTGGATGGTAATGGTCTGCCATGACGGCGTGATGTCCACAGGGTGATTTTAGAACAAGAAGCAGGTGTGCACATAAGTTACACTAATGTTCTTGGGGAACGTGTATGTATACCTTACCTTTTGAAAGTTAACTCAAGGAAATTACATGCCTACCTTTGCACCTGCTGTTTGGAACACGCACAAATTTTTCAGCTTATTCTTCGTGTATATGTGCATAAATCCAAACTTCAACTCCAACTCCGCCACCAGGAATACCTCTGTTCAGGTTGCAGAAATGTATGCGCATATTATCCAGGCAATTATATAGAAGGCTATTTCTGTACATGCAACCTGTGAAAATGCCTTTTAAAATGCCCCTTTGCTCCCTAGTTACTATTAAGGCTATCAGTGTATTTTCCTTTACCGCTGTATAATACATAGAAAATTCTAAAGGGCCTTCTAGGCTCTCAAGTTGCAGCGATGGTGAAGATTATTTTCTAATTGACGAGTCCTCTGTTATATGTGGACATGCTTAGAGGTGAGTCATCTTTAGGCAGTAATACAGGCAATTGCACTCTCCCACATAGATTAGTATAATCTCCTGGAGAAACCGCTATGCACATTGCAGCCGCTGTTAAACGTGTCTTTGGGGGGGGGATCGGATCCAGGTGAGAGAAGGCAACGCCTTTTCTGATTGCACTCCCTTGGCTCCCTATACAGGAACAAATTCTGTTCAAGCAGTTGTTCATTTTTAAGATGGTACATAGCATTGTGCCTGATTTTTTTTTTTTAATTCTGTGGTTACATTATATGTCCCTAATCATATCCTGCAGTGAGGGAGAGAAGTCCAGTTGGCCCTTCATCAGCAAAGTCCTTTCACTTACAGGATTTTTAGAAACGAGACTATCTTGGGAATAGGTGCTAAAATGTGGAAATTTTCACAGCTTTTAAACTTCCTATTGCCAATTTCACCAAGCCCTAAAGACATGAGGAGGGGCATTTATAGTGCTATTTAGGCGGTCTGCAGACCTGCAAATTTCCTAAATGGTGCTAAGTGGCATATTTGGTGGCAGTAACATGGTTAGTTGCTCTGAATATCCGTGAGGGCAACCGCTTAATGCCCCGATACTGGCCAGCTAGCATTGGGGCATTGTGGAAGCAGAGCGGAAGTGGCACCCGGGGATAACCCGCTAGCGGCAACATTCCCATGGTGGTGAAAGATAGGAACTTTTGCCGCCATAGCTAACCAGGTAGTGGCTGAATATCGCGCTATCCGGCCAACCTCGATATTCAATGCCAACGGCCAGCTATGACCCGGCATGGAAGATCTGACTTTAAAGTTCAGTGGCGGCAGCTGAACATGCCCTCCTCCCCCCCCCCCCCCCCATGGCTCTTTGGAAACCTTTTGTCCAGTTAGTCATTTGTCTCTTTAGTAAGTGGGCTCGATGATCCCTACTCTATTAAATGCTGAATGTTTTTATTGCATCTTCTTGTAGAATCCTCCTTGAACTATGAGGTAAAGTGGAATAGAAATGTTTATATTATAAGTATCACGCCTAGTAATATTAAAAAATAGAAAAGGACAATTGTTTGAGAGGGAGAATATTAAAGAGGTATGGCTTGCGAAAACAAGCACTCTGCGAATCACGACTTCTACTCTGAATATGTTTACTTTCCACTTGGTCATAATTGTATAGGCCAGATAGGACTGTCATGTAGTTTGGAGCAGCTCATTACATAGGCTGTGTTATCCAGTGAGAGAGATGTATATGGTGTGCTGTCTGTCCTTCTGTCATCTTGTCTTACTGTTCTAATAACAGGGATTTGGTATCGACTACCTATCTTCCCCAGCCCCAATGCTTGGTACATGTAACACTTATGAGCCAAGTTGTATCTTGTTCATTAGAGTCAAACAATTAGATTTTTTTCTTCTTCATTTTTTTCTAGGATCGTCGAATAGAAGAACTCACAGTATTACTCAGTCAGTATAGAAGAGTTAAGGACTTCATGATGGCAGCTCACGGTAATGTATTAGAGTTTTGGTTGAAATTATTGATTCTTTAGAGCTCCAGCGTGCTGTAACATGCACCAATAAATCCATGGCTCCCAAGATTTTAAGAATGGGCTGTGAAAATCTGGTATCCTTTGAACCTTAAAGTCCTTTTCAGCCAAAACTAAGCATAATCAGATATTATTATTACTATGTAACATAGTCATTTTGAGTTTATTTAGGAAGATGGCATATAAATGCTTTTAAATAAAGAACCATTTTCATTCTGTGCTGAGCAATCATTCGGTAAGAAGATGTGAACTTCTTTTGGTGTGTACAGAGCACGGTGCTCCTTTTAGAGAAGTAAATAACCATTCATTGTTCAAATAAATAAAGTTTATTACTTCAAGAGAATATTTTAAAAAACTCTATGGGGAGAATATCTTTAAACTCACCAGAGAACCTTCCATTCAATGGGAAAAAAAATGAACTTTTCTGCCAGAATTCAAATTTCCCACCTCAATCCCACCAATCTGGTTTGATGACTACAATATAAAAGAACAGACATCCACTTAACCACTTCGCCCTGAAGAAAGCCATAGTATGATGCTTGAAACATCGGTTCCAGTTACTAAGGTGCAGCATGACCCGGAAAACTGTAAAGATTAATTACCCCATTCTTTCTGATGTTTCTATAGGTTCTTACATTGCTGTCTCCTTCTAATCCCTAGAGCCACCAGGCATCGTTCATGGGACACAATGCGCCACTGCTTCTCAGACGTTGGGCCCGTTGGTCTGGGGACCAATGCTTTGCCATCTTTCAGGCACTAGACCTTTCTCCTGCTAGGGACCAGGAGGCAATGTTTGCTGCCTGTGAGCTCCTGGTCCCACTGGAGGTCCAACAATTCACTGTCTGTGAGCCAATAGGGCCTGTTGTTCCTGGGGTCATTGGGCCCCATTCATGGGGGGGGGGGGGTCAGTTCTCTGCTACTTCTCAGATGCTAAACCTACTCCTCTTGGGGCCATTGCTCTAAAGTCTTTCAAACACAGGGCTCTGCTGCTGCTTCTAGGTCTCACTCCTCTTGGGGCCATTGCTCTAAAGTCTTTCAAACACAGGGCTCTGCTGCTTCTAGGTCTCACTCCTCTTGGGGCCATTGCTCTAAAGTCTTTCAAACACAGGGCTCTGCTGCTTCTAGGTCTCACTCCTCTTGGGGCCATTGCTCTAAAGTCTTTCAAACACAGGGCTCTGCTGCTGCTTCTAGGTCTCACTCCTCTTGGGGCCATTGCTCTAAAGTCTTTCAAACACAGGGCTCTGCTGCTTCTAGGTCTCACTCCTCTTGGGGCCATTGCTCTAAAGTCTTTCAAACACAGGGCTCTGCTGCTGCTTCTAGGTCTCACTCCTCTTGGGGCCATTGCTCTAAAGTCTTTCAAACACAGGGCTCTGCTGCTTCTAGGTCTCACTCCTCTTGGGGCCATTGCTCTAAAGTCTTTCAAACACAGGGCTCTGCTGCTGCTTCTAGGTCTCACTCCTCTTGGGGCCATTGCTCTAAAGTCTTTCAAACACAGGGCTCTGCTGCTTCTAGGTCTCACTCCTCTTGGGGCCATTGCTCTAAAGTCTTTCAAACACAGGGCTCTGCTGCTGCTTCTAGGTCTCACTCCTCTTGGGGCCATTGCTCTAAAGTCTTTCAAACACAGGGCTCTGCTGCTTCTAGGTCTCACTCCTCTTGGGGCCATTGCTCTAAAGTCTTTCAAACACAGGGCTCTGCTGCTTCTAGGTCTCACTCCTCTTGGGGCTGTTGGTCTGCCACCTCTCAGTCGCCGGAAGTCCCCTTTCCTTAAGGAAGTTGATGCTTCGTTGCTTCTGGGCTGTATTCTTAGAAGGCCAGTTTTCTGCTGCCTTTCAGACACTAGATCCTGTTCCTTTTTGGAGATGACATTCCGCTAGCTCTAAGCTGCTGGGTTGCACTTGTCCTGGGGGGCTGAAACTATGCCGACTCTCTCTTGGGGAGCTAACACTCAACCACCTCTTTGCTTCTGGGCTCTACTTTACTGCTTCTGAGGACATTGCTGTGCCACATCTCAGCCACTGGATGATGTTCTAGGGGGAGGGGGCTGATGCTCCACCGACTAGCTGCTGCTGGGGGCAGATAGGGAGCTAATGCTCTGCAACCTGTCAGCTGCTGATCCCAATTCCTGGACCTGGGTCATTTGCCACACTGAGATCTCAATGTGTGTATTTATTGGAAGGAGTTTCTAGTACCAGGGGTTGTAGTTCAGTTAGTCCCTATGCAGGGCCACATTAACCTCTTATGGTATACTGGGCAAACTTATTTTTGCTGGATTGACCCTCCTGTAAAATTGTTTCCAAGAAACACTAAATTACCACCCAGTCTTTACATTTTAACTTTGTTATATCATATTAAACATTGAGAGAAACAGACATGCAAGGGAGATAAACGTTCTAGATGAAATAAATGACAGCTTCTTGAAGCAGCTGGTTCATGAACAGACAAGAAGGGAAGCCATTTTGGACCTAGTCCTTAATGGAACACAAGATCTGGTGCAAGAGATAACGTTGTTTGGGCCAGTTAGCAATAGTGATCATAGCATGATCACATTTGATTTAATAAATAGAAGAAGGACGGTAAGGAAATCCACAGTACTACCTTTTAACTTTCAAAAAAGGGAGACTATGATAAAATGAGGAAAATAATTAAGAAAAAACGAAAAGGAGCAGCTACAAAGGTTAAAGATTTACCTCAAGTATGGGCGTTGTTTACAAATACTATCTTGGAAGCCCAGACCAGATGTATTCCATGCTTTAAGAAAAGTGAAAGGAAGGCCAAACAACTGACAGCATGGTTTAAAGATGAGGTCAGAAAGGCTGTTGTAGCCAAAGAAGGATCTTTCAGGAAATGGAAAAAGGAGCCAAATGATTAAAACAGGAAACATAAGCACTGGCAAGTTAGATGCAAGGCATTGATAAGGCAGGCAAAGAAGAATTTAAAAAAAAAAAAGCTTGCCATGGAAGCAAAAACACACGATATAAACTTTTTCAAGTACATTTGTAGCCAAAGCTTGTGAGTCAGTTGGACCATTAGATGATAGAGGAGTAAAAGGGGAGCTAAGAGGAAGGACAAGATAGAGAGTAGAGCTCTGTCCATTGGCCAGTTTTCTCAATGGAGAAAGGTAAATTAGTGGAGTACCCTAGGGATCTGTGCTGGATCTACTACTTTTTAACATATTCATAAATGATCTGGAAATAGGAATAATGAATGAGATGATCAAATTTGTAAATGACACAAAATTATTCAAAATTGTTAAAACACAATTGTGAAAAATTGCAAGAGGACCTCAATAAATTGGAAGACTGGATGTCCAAATGGCAGATGAGATTTAATGTGGACAAGTGCAAAGTTATGCACTTAGGAAAGAACAACCCAAACTATGATTACACGATGCAAAGTACCACATTCAGAACCACCACCCAGGAAAAAGATTTAGGCATCACTGTGGATAATACGTTGAAACCCTCCGCCCAGTGTGCAGCTGCAGCCAAGAGAGCAAATAGAATGCTAGGAATCATAAGGAAAGGAATGGAGAATAAAACCAAGGATATTATAATACCTCTGTATCGTTCCATGGTGCGACTTACCAGAGGATGTAGTAAAAGCTGTTAGTGTAGGTGGGTTTAAAAAAGATTTGGAGAAGTTCCTGGAGGAAAGGTCCACAAACCATTATTAAAGAGGACCTGGATTGACCACTGTTGGAAACAGGATACTGGGCTTGATGGACCTTGGTGTGACCCAGTTTGGCATTTCTTAAGTTCTTATGTAAAGGTGACAGAGTCGGGGCAACTATACCATGAAGCATTACATGTTCTTATTTACCCCTGTATGGGAATGAAGTCTGGTGTCTACAGCGGATGGGATTGAACCTCTGTATAAACCCCACAAATTCACTTCTGTAAATGTTTGCAGCATTCACAGAAAATTCCTCAATAGTGGGAACAGAGCAACAGACACTAAAACACTAGCAAAATTTCTCATCATGGTCACACATGCAAAGCACAGACAGACCCTCCCCAAACAAAGAATAAAAGGACCACAAATTAGAAACAAACATGCAAAAACTGAACTGGAAACCCCAAGAAGCCAGGCTGTGCATGCAATGCTATACTGGACAAAGAGGAGCAGCTGCTTTCCTCTTGCACTGTACATTCAAATTCCCAAAGCTCACACCAAAGTGCCTTGAGCTACATTAAAACTAAAATAATTTTAGGTTAGCACTATATATAGGTTTTAATCAAGAAACACTGATAAACATCCCCCCAAAAAATGCTTCTTCCCCTAATAACCTCGCACTTCAGATCACTCTTTGTGTGTCATTTCTGCACTTAGGACTCAACTGAATAAAGATATATATTTGATCCCTGGAATGCAGAAGCACTGAAGCCGTTTTTGTACCCTCGAAGGACCCTTAATTTGCTGAAAAATAAATACCTGTTTATATGACGGTCATGTAGGTGAAATCTCAGACATCCATGTCATGACATCTGAAATTCTGTGGGGGGGAGGGGGCAGCAGTGAAGGTGGTTTCTTAAACAGATCCCTCTCTGCCCCCAAAGGATAAATGTGTCCGTCCGCAGTATAAAGAGAGCAGGGATGTGCAGACAACAAACTGATTTTGGAAACGTGGATGCACTGTACATAGATGCACTAGTGCTGGTATTTCAGAATCTGCATGTGTCACCACATCCATATCCTGGCCTGCTGTTTTGGAAATGGAGACGGGCAGCACTAGACAGTGTTGTTGTTAAGTGCCGTCGAGTCAGAGTCGACTCATGGCGACCCTCTGGATAGCTATCCTAAATTGTGTTCGGTCTTCAGTCAGGTGGCTCATTGTTGACAGACTGGTACCCGTAGCTGCTGTTATTGTATCGATCCATCTCATTGCTGGCCTTTCTCTTTTGCGTTGACCTTCTATCTTGCCAAGCATAATGTCTTTCTCTAATGATCTCTCTCTTCGCATGATGTGTCCAAAGTATGAAAGTCGAAGTCTTGTCATCTGAGCTTCTAAAGAAAGCTTAGGTTTGATCTCCTCTAGTACCGACTGGTTTGTTCTTCGGGCAGTCCATGGTATACACAGTATTCGCCGCCAGCACCATAATTCAAAGGCATCAATTTTCTTCCTGTCTATCTTTTTCACTGTCCAGCTTTCACATCCATATGATGTTATTGAAAATACCATGGCTTGAACAAGTCGAATCTTTGTATGGAGAGAGACATCTCTGCTCTTGAGAATCTTATCTAGGTCTTTCATAGCCATTCTGCCAAGAGCAATGCGTCGTCTGATTTCTTGACTGCTTGCTGCTTCTTTATTGATAGTTGATCCAAGTAGGTTAAAGTTGTTCACAATTTCAATTTCTTCTCCTTCAACGATGAACCTGTTGATTATGCCAGTTGTCATGATCTTTGTCTTCTTTACATTAAGGTGCAGGCCCATTTTGAGACTATGTTCTTTGATTGTGAGAAGCAAATGTTTCAGATCATCTTCACTTTCAGCCAGTAATGTGGTATCATTAGCATAGCGAAGGTTGTTGATGAGTCTTCCACCAATCTTCACACCTCTGTTGTCTTCATACAGTCCTGCTTCTCTGATGATTTGTTCTGCATATAAATTAAACAGGTAAGGGGAAAGTATGCAGCCTTGTCTTACACCTTTGCTTATTTTAAACCATTCTGTTTCTCCTTGTTCCGTTCGAACTGTTGCTTCTTGATCAATGTACAGATTGCGCAAGAGAACGATCAGGTGTTCTGGTATACCCATGCTTCTTAATGTGGCCCAGAGTTTCTCATGGTTTACACAGTCAAAAGCCTTGCTATAGTCGATAAAGCACAAATAGATATCCTTTTGGTATTCTTTAGTCTTTTCAAGGATCCATCTCACATCTGCAATGATGTCTCTCGTTCCTCGCCCTTTCCTGAACCCTGCTTGCACTTCAGGTAGTTCTTGTTCCAGGTATGGTTGTAGTCTCTTTTGAATAATCTTCAGTAGAATCTTGCTGGCATGTGGGATCAGAGCGATTGTGCGATAATTTTCACAGTCAGTTGGATCACCTTTCTTTAGTATTGGTATAAACACAGATCTTTTCCAGTCAGTTGGCCATGATGTTGTCTTCCATATTTCTTGGCAGAGCCTTGTGAGTACGGTAACAGCTGCATCAGATTGCTGCAATACTTCTATGGGAATGCTATCAATGCCTGGTGCTTTGTTCTTTGATAAGGCTTTCAATGCTGCTTCAACTTCTTCTTTCATCACCAATGGTTCCCGATCATAAGGTACAGGTTGAAACGGCTGTTGGTCCACTTGATCTTTATCATATAAAAACTCTGTATATTCCTTCCACCTTTTCTTGATCTTCTCAGCATCATTCAACATAGAACCTTGAGCATCTTGTAACATTCCAATTCGAGGCTGGAACTTTTTCTTTAACTCTCGTAGCTTTAGGAAAGCTGATCTTGTTCTTCCTCTAATAGTTTCTGCTTCTATTTCCTTGCAAGTGTCATTGTAGTACTTTTCCTTGTCCTGTCTTGCTGCACGTTGGAAATCTCTGTTGAGTTCTGCGATTGTCTTTCTTTCTCCTCTGGCTTTAGCTTCTCTGCGTTTCTGGGCAATTTTCAGAGTTTCTTCCGTCATCCATTTTGGCCGTTTTTGCTTTTTCACCTTTTGTAGAGACTTCTCGCTTTCTTCCAACACAACCTTCTTGATGTCATTCCATAACTCTTCCGGAGCTCTGTCATTTGTATCTAAAGCAGCAAATCGATTTTGCAGGCAGTCTTTAAATTCCAGTGGTATATTCTCAAGGTCATATTTTGCTGCATTCATGAGTGGTTTGCTCTTTTTCAACTTTAGCTTGAGCTTGCATACTAGTAGTTGATGATCTCTACCACAGTCAGCTCCAGGTTTTGTCTTTGTTGATGTTACAGAGCTTTTCCATCGTTGACTTCCACATATGTAGTCAATTTGATTTTTATATAATCCATTCGGTGAAGTCCATGTGTACAGTCGCCGCTTGTGTTGCTGGAAGAAGGTGTTTGAGATGAATAGATCATTGGTTTTGCAGAATTCTATCAGTCTTTCTCCAGCTTCATTTTTGTTGCCAAGTCCATATTTTCCAACTACTTTGCCGCCGCCTTTGTTGCCAACTTTTGCGTTCCAGTTACCCATGACTATCAGGATATCCTGTTTGCATGTTCTGTCAATTTCAGCTTGTACTTGTTTATAGAACTCTTTAATTTCATTCTCTTCTGCAGCTGCGCTTCCTTTATTTTCCTTGAGATATCACATCTGGGAAGATTTTTGTATGATAAGCAGGGTGCGCTGGGGTCTCATAGTTTAGTCGTTTCCTCTTAGTATGTGGTCAATTTTAATTGACTTGGTTTCTATATTATGTATTTTTGTTCCTTGTTAAGGTCAGCTTCCGTGATGTGGACTGTAACATCTGTTGTATTACATTTTGCTATGTTTATTTTGTACTGTATTTGTTTCTTATCTGTGTAATAGCAGTAACTTGTCTTATTCTGATTTGGTTGTTGTATATGGCTAAAAGACTTAAATAAAAATTAAAAAAAAAAAAAAAAGGATATCCTGTTTGCATGTTCTGTCAATTTCAGCTTGTACTTGTTCATAGAACTCTTCAATTTCATTCTCTTCAGCAGCTGTTGTTGGGGCATATACTTGAATTATAGTTGTGTTGATAGGCAATCCTCGTAGACGAATAGAGATTAAGCGTTCGCTGACTGCATTGTATTTCATTACAGTTCTTGCAAGTTTCTTCTTTATTATAAATGCAACACCATTTCTTCTTTGTCTTTCATTTCCAGCATAGTAGACCATGTGATCATCTGATGCAAAGTGCCCCATGCCAGTCCATTTCAGTTCGCTGATACCCAACAGATCAAGTTGTACACGTTCCATTTCATTCTTGACCACCTCCAACTTCCATTAGTTCATGCTTCGTACGTTCCATGTTCCAATGTGTAAGACATCTTTACAGCTTCTGACTCTCATTTCATGTGCAGCTACATCAGCAGTCAGACTTCCCGAGGGCTTTGATCCAACCACATCATAAATGCTGGCTTTACTCTGAAAAGTCTTCAGCTCTTCCCCAGTAGCTAGTTGAGTGCCTTCTGACCTGGGGGTCTCATCTTCCAGCACCATAGCACAATTTGTTTTGTTGTAACTATCCATTCGGTTTTCATGGCAAGATACAGAACTAGATTGCCGGGCCTTTCTTCCGCGCAGTTTAAGTTTGGTGTTGTTGCCGTTGTCACAAAAATGTGATCCTCCGCCGTCAACACTGTCCCATTCTGCTGCTGCCGAGATGGGTGGTTTGTCTTGGTCTGGCACCTCAGCTGAGACCTGTCCATCTCAAGGAACAAGCAGGAATAAGTCCTCACATATGGGTACGTCGGTACCGACGTAGCCCGAGCGGGAAAGCTCCCCAGCTTCCCAGAAGGAAAGCTTTTGGGGCCTCCCACTGCGCATGCGCGCTGCCTTCCCGCCTTCCTGACCAACTCTCCTCAGTTCTTCTTTTTCCGCGGAGCCAGCAGGTCGTGTTCCTGTCACCGCTGAAGAAGTTGTTATTTTAATTTATTTCTTTGGCCGCGTGTCTGCCTTCCCCGATTCCAGACCGGTACCGCCGGTCTTTTTTCCTTTATTTAAAAAAAAAAATCGTCTTTTTTTTCCTCACTTGATGTGTTAGTTCTCTGAGGCCGTTAGGCCTTCACTAATTCTCCCTCATGGAGAAACAAGCCTCTGGGTTTAAAAAATGCACCAAGTGCAGCGGTACTATTTCAGTCACAGACACCCATGAATGGTGTCTTAAATGTTTGGGGCCTGACCATTCCATTCCGGATTGCCCATCCTGTTCTTTGATGTCTAAACGTGGCTTACAGAACCGGGCAGCCAAGTTTCACATGCTGTTTTCTACAGATACTCCAGCATCGACATCTTCCAGGTCTTCTTCTCCTGATGGATCTCAGGTAAACAAACATTCCTCTGGCAGGTCCTCAAAGGGCAAATCTCCCTCTAAGTATCGAGATACCCCTGGGCTTGACCCTGAGGACCCTGCCCCAGCCAAACAACCCCGGCGGGAAGCTCCGGCTTCCAAAGCTCCTCCTATGGGGTTACAGGTTGACATCGATGGCACGGCCTCGACCGCTCACCTGTTAGACTGTTCTGGGGTACCGGCTCAATCATCCGGTACCGACATCCAGACAGTCGTGGCGTCCATGGATCCATACAATTCAATCCATGCAGCAGGCCATTCTGGCTTTTATTAAGGCTGCGATGCCCTCGGTACCGCGCCCTGCAGTACCGACTCCGGTTCCGGTACCACAACCGGTTCCGGTACCCATGCCTTCCACATCGACCAGGATACCGATTCCGGTTCCTGATTCCGGGGTTTTTCCCGATACCGATCCGGTTCCGGGTACCCCCGATGTCGATACCAATCGATACGCTTATCGATCCCTGGAAGCAAACAGACGATACTTTGAGTCTTCTGATGATCCTGATTCATCAAATGACTCTGCTGAAGTATCCCTTACTCTACCTGAGGAGCCCTCTTCTCCAAAGAGGAGAATGTCTCCTCCAGAGGATTTATCCTTTCAAGACTTCATCATTGAAGTAGCTAAAGGTCTTTCTATTTCTGTATCCTCTGAAAAAGAACCTAGAGCAAAAAAGTTAGACATTTTAGGATATTCTAAGGTTCCCAAAGAGGCAGTCACCCTGCCCATCCATGAAATTCTTCAAGATCACATGATGGACTTATGGGAGACTCCTCTCACCCTATCTCCACATTCTCGTCGTCTGGACACCATGTATCGTGTCCCCCCTTCTCCTGGGTTTCAAAAAACTCAGCTCCCGCACCACTCCATCGTGGTGCAGTCAGCTATGAAAAGGATCAAGAGTACTAAAAGACACTCTTCTACTCCCCCAAGAAGAGAATGTAGGACTCTGGATGCTTTTGGAAGAAAAATCTTCCAAGCAAGTATGCTTATTGCCAGAATCAACTCATACAGCCTCTATATGGGCATGTTTCTGAAGGAAATTGCATTAAAAATACGCCATTTTCTCCCCTTTATCTCAGAGGATAGAAAGGAGGAGTTCCTTCTTCTGCTGAAGCATACCCAAGATATTTCAAAGTTCTCCAACAGAGCAGCCTTTGACTCCTTTGAAGGTGCTAGCAGAGCCTCAGGTATTGCCATAGCGGCTCGCAGAATTGCTTGGCTCCAGGCCTCTAACCTTGAACCCTGGGTCCAGGATGGGTTGGGAAATTTGCCCTGTACGGGTGAGAATCTGTTTGGTAAGGAGTGGCAAATCAAAGCCACTCAAATGGATGCAGAAAATGCTGCTTTAGATAGACTTTCTAAGTCTACCTCTACCCCTGTCAAGAAGAAATCTTTCAAAAAGCCTTTCTACAAGAAGGCCAGATTTGCCACAAATACTGGCCAACAATCTTCTGCAGCTCGCTTTGCTCCTAAGCGTCAGCAGCCTAAACAGGCCAGGGCAAAACCTGCAGGGGCTGCTACAGCCCAACAGTCCCAACCCCCTCAGGGTTTTTGACTTAAAACTAGAGAACTTAATCTTTCTGGCTCTAAAACATCCAGAACCTCTCACCATTCCAGGAAGGTTAACTCATTTTGCTCCCAGATGGGAGTAAATCACATCAGAGCAATGGACCCTCTCTATCATCAGAGAGGGCTACAAACTACATTTCTCCAACCTTCCTCCCCATACCATGGTGAGAAGTTTCAATTCTCCCCCATCTCTCCTAGATCTATTGGGTCAGGAGGTGACCACTCTTCTCGCCCAAAAAGCAATAGAAGAGGTTCCCTTCCTCAACAAGGGTCAGGTTTTTACTCCCCTTATTTTCTCATTCCCAAGAAAACAGGGGGGTACAGACCCATTTTGGATCTCAGAGAATTGAACAAATTTCTATACAGGGAGAAATTCAAGATGCTTTCTCTAGGCACTCTCCTTCCATACCTACAGAGTCAGGACTGGCTTTGTTCTCTAGATCTCAAGGATGCGTACACACACATACTCATCCATCCATCCCACAGAAAATTCCTACGGTTTCTGTTCCAGGGAAAACACTTCCAATACCGAGTACTTCCATTCGGTCTAGCCTCTGCTCCAAAGGTATTTACCAAATGCATGGCAATAATAGCTGCATTCCTACGCACCCTGGGAATTTTTGTCTTCCCATACCTGGACGACTGGCTCATCCGAGCTCCGTCTCAGTCCGAGGCTCAGACTTCCCTGGATCGCACCAGGCGAATTCTACAGTATCTGGGACTTCTGATCAATCTGCCAAAGTCCCAACTCACCCCTACTCAATCCCTAGAATTCATAGGAGCCTGGTTGGATACCACCACTGCAAGGGCCTATCTACCTCAGGCCCGTTGCCAACGTCTAGTGCACTTAGCCTCTCAGACTCAGACTCAGTCCAGAAGCCACTTGACTGCCAGAGAGATGCTACAACTATTAGGCCACATGGCCTCCACAGTGCATGTGATGCCTTATGCTCTCCTACATATGAGAGCAGCTCAATGGACTTTATCTACCCAGTGGACTCAAGCATCAGGAGCTCTCTCAGACCAAATAGCAAACTCCAATCGTCTCTTTTGGTCTTTCCAATGGTGGATATCCACTCAAAATCTGTTGTTGGGGGCCCCCTTTCAACCATTGTTTCCCCAAGCAACCCTCACAACAGATGCCTCCCAAACAGGTTGGGGGGCTCATCTCCAAGATCTCTCCACTCAGGGCACTTGGTCTCCACAGGAGACCACCCTTCATATCAACCACTTGGAACTTCGAGCAATCTTTCTAGCTCTCAAAGTTTTTCATACCCTCCTCAGCAACATGACAGTCCTTATTCACATGGACAATCAAGTAGCCATGTTTTACATAAACAAACAAGGAGGGACTGGCTCTCTGTCGCTTTGCAACGAAGCTCTAAGATTATGGGCCTTCGCCAGAGAGCATGAAATCCATCTCCTGGCAGTATATCTTCCAGGAATCCAAAACTCTTGGGCAGACAGACTCAGTCGAGTTCTGCTTCCACACGAATGGTCCCTGCACATGGATCAGGTACTCAGAATCTTCCAGAAATGGGGAACCCCGGACATAGACCTCTTTGCAAGTCCGTGGAATGCCAAACTTCCCCGGTTCTTTTCCAGAATTCCGTGTCAGGGAGTTCAGACCAAGGATGCCTTCCTCCTGCATTGGGGTCAGGGTTTCCTGTATGCCTTTCCACCCATTCCTTTGATTCCCAAGACTCTGTTCAAACGTCAAAGGGATCAAGGGTCCATGATCCTCATAGCTCCACGCTGGCCACGCCAAGGGTAGGTACCCTCTACTTCTGCATCTCTCCCAAGCCCCCTCCCTGGACTTGGGAGCGGCTCCAGACCTTCTGTCTCAAGAGGAGGGGACTTTGTGGCACCCAAACCCCAAGTCCCTTCACCTCAGAGCTTGGTTACTGAAGGCCTAGACCTTCAACACTTCAATCTTTCGCAGCAAGTGAAGGATATCCTACATGCCTCTAGGAAACCTTCCACTAGGCGTTCTTACGCTTTTAAATGGAAAAGATTTTCCATTTGGTGTGCTCAAAATTATCTTAACCCTCTGGCACTCCCATTGAATTCTCTTTTGAAATATCTCCTGCATCTTTCCAATGCAGGACTCAAAACGAATTCAGTAAGAGTCCATTTGAGTGCTATTGCGGCATCACTTAAGCCCATCAATGGACAACCTGTTTCCTCTCATCCTCTTATTGCAAGATTCATGAGAGGCTTAACTTTAACTAAACCTCCCATTCGACCTCCTCCGGTGGCATGGGACTTAAACTTGGTTCTTGGTCAGCTTATGAAGCCACCTTTTGAACCCTTAGCCACTACCTCCTTGAAATTTCTTTCCTGGAAGGTTATTTTCCTCATTGCAGTCACTTCAGCTCGCCGCATCAGTGAACTGCAGGCCTTAGTGGCTAATCCACCTTACACAAGGTTCCATCATGATAAGGTAGTCCTTAGGACAAATCCTCACTTTATGCCTAAAGTGGTCTCACCTTTTCATCTTAATCAAGAGGTTTATTTACCTGTCTTTTTTCCAGCTCCTCATGCATCCGATGCAGAGAGGAACCTTCATACTCTAGACTGTAAAAGAGCTCTTGCCTTTTACCTCCACAGGACACAGCAACATCGAAAGTCTTCTCAGCTTTTTGTTGCATTTGATCCTTCTCATTTAGGACTTCCAGTCTCCAAAAGAACACTCTCCAATTGGATTGCTCAGTGTATCTTTTTTACTTACCAGAGTAAGAACCTTTCTCTGGAGGGCCATGTCACCGCTCACAACGTGAGGGCCATGGCCACCTCTATGGCTCATCTAAACTCTGTGTTCATTGACCAGATCTGTCGAGCAGCCACCTGGGCCTCGGTTCATACCTTTACAGCCCATTACTGTTTGGACAAGGACCCCCGCCGGGATGCCTTGTTTGGTCAGGCTGTCCTCAGACACCTGTTCCATTCTTGAACAACTCCAGCCCACCTTCCCTGAATGGATGCCTGAGATCCATAGGAAGATGAAGAACCTTTCAGGGTCTCATACCCTTTAGGGGATCTCCCGGGCATCTCAGCTAGGGAGTCCCCATATGTGAGGACTTATTCCTGCTTGTTCCTGGAGATAGCACAGTTACTTACCTGTAACAGGTGATCTCTGGGAACAGCAGGAATTAGTCCTCACAACCCACCCACCTCCCCTAGGAGTTGTATCTCTCTCTCTCTTCCTTTCCTCTCTCTATTGTCTCAGCTATAAACTCGAACTGAGGAGAGTTGGTCAGGAAGGCGGGAAGGCAGCGCACATTCGCAGTGGGAGGCCCCAAAAGCTTTCCTTCTGGGAAGCTGGGGAGCTTTCCCGCTCGGGCTCCGTCGGTACCGACGTACCCATATGTGAGGACTAATTCCTGCTGTTCCCAGAGATCACCTGTTACAGGTAAGTAACTGTGCTATCTTGGGAGACCCTGCCAGTAGTTAAACTACCGATAGTTTAGCTCTCAGCATCACTGATGCACGCAAGCCCTCACAGCACGACAAGCTGCAAACCAAGTTTACCTGCCAGTTGTTTTTGAGTTGGTGAAAAATATTGAGGTAATGAGAGGGCATTCTCCTCTTCCCTGGTAAGCACCAGGTCCGGTATGGCCCCTGAACACGTGGGTTCTGATACTAGTTGCTGAAATAGAGAATCTAGGATCTCCTTACGTCTAGATGACACCACCACAGGGATGTGCCAATCAACATCCGGCATATTGAAATAACCTATCAATAGCACTTTTCCTTTCATGGCAGTACTGGGTATGTCTTCTATTAAATCCTCGTCCACTTCTTCTTCTAGGTTCTGCTGAACAAAATCTTCCTGACAACAGCAAAGAAGAACTTGTGGGAAATTCAAGTAATAGGGTTCCTATCAACAAACCACCAGTAGAATTGCTCATGCCAAAGGTATATGTTCATTTTTATTTTTATAACAAAGGCTTTAGCATTAAAGAAAATGAAAGCCTGAAACCTGTAACTTTCACATTTAATGCAGACATTGCCAAGCAACTCATCCCCAGTGATAGTATCACCTCTACTGCCAGAAAAGAAGTTATACACCAGGTAAGAACAGAGGCCCCTAAAAGCCTTCGGCAATGGGGAGATGGCTCAAGTTCTTGATTAGGCACATACCTCAGCTATTCCAGTACTGACAAGTGAATGACGATAATGCTAGTTTTGGCTCTCTATCTCTCTTGAAATTCCCCTTGCTCCCCAGAACTAATTAGGCTAGTGAGCAGATATATCTTGGAACTGTACAGTGCTACATAATGTTCTTTTAGCTTTAGATTTTAGAGGTTCTTGCATAGCATTAGGGGAAATTGGCATGAGCCCAGATAGACAGGTACGTGAGAGTTGGTGCATCTTGGCTCCCAGGGAGCTCCTCTAATGGCAAAGCACTGATGTGTTATCCGACCTCCCTCGCCACGCTATAAAACTGTTCCAACCTCAGTCAATCCCTCTCTAGCTTTGCACAGGTGAAGCTCCTATGGACAAGAAGTGGCCTGGTGGTTGGAAGAGCGTGCTGAGAACCGGGGAACCTGGTGTTCAAATCCCATTTCTCCCATCGTTGCTGTTTGTCACTTTGCCCGCCATTGTCTCAAGTACCAACTTGGATTGTAGGTCCTATGGGTCAGGCAGGGCAGGATTAATATATCACATGTCTAGGGTCCAAAGTCATGAAAAGGCCTGCAGCCCTACCAAGTCTCTCACACAAGAATAGAAAACATATGACAGATGTGCAATACTTGGAGTGAGGATGGGGTTGCCAAGAAGTGGTTTTAATTAGGGGAGGCCAGTGCTGATATAATTGCTACTATTCAACTGGTAGTCTGCATCCCTAAAGGTAGATATGTACTGTTCTCCTCTTCATGGCTTGAATCCAATCCCAGGCCCCTTGAATCCACATCTTCTCTTACTACCTTCCTGCCTTTACTCCCTCTCTATCTACTCTTGTACAAACCTCCAGTTCTCTTCAGCCCGTTCCTCCTAAGCTCATCTTTCCAAAGCAACCTTGGGACACTGCAATGGCTGATCCCGGGCATGGCACGGGTTGTGAGTATAAGGTCTAAATGTGCACTTACAGGCTGCATAGTAGCTCTTCCTACTTCTGGGGTCTATGGGGAGATGGGTCTTGTGTGCCGGCCTGCTCCCCACACTCACTCACAACCTGCTGCTGCCGCCACCTCAACAGCCCCCAGCAGTTTGCTCCAAACCACCGAGTGATCTGGAGGAGGGGGTAAAACCATGAATGGAAATCCTTAGAGGGAAGAGGAATGTACAAAGTGAATGAGGACCCATAAATAGACATGTACCTGGGGCCCAATATAGTCTTAGCTGGTACCTGAACTCTAGCTCACCTTGTGCACAGGTTTGGAAAGGTAAGTAATTAAATCCAAGCAGAAGAATTAAGAGATCCCCAGGCTATTTCTTTGGGAACAATTATTTTGAAACCTAGAAGGTTTTGTATGTGTTTTTAATTAATTACAATTCATTTCTGTGGCAGAGATTTTCCTATCCTGAACATATGCCAAACATACTTTGAAAATACTTCTCTGTTCCATTTTATCTTAGGGAATGGAAACAGTTTTTCCCATTAAAAACACAGATGCTAGACCTTTTTTGCTTAACTTGTCTGCATTCTTACAGAGGTTTATCTCCCTGCAGCTTAGAAGGGAGAGCTTTAGCACACGGGTTCTTCCTTTCCTGAGATCTGACTATTGTGCGTTCACTCCTGTGCAGTGGGTGTATATATAATATGCTAACTGCTTGTATTGTATAATTTTCTGACCCACAGTGGAAACATTCCAGTTCCTTCAGATAATCAGGGTCCTTCTCAAGAAGAGTTGCCTGAAATCAAGGACAGGTAATTAGAGGCCCTGGATGATTATTAGCAAGGTTGGTGTAGTTCTGCGGAAAATTGAAATAAAACTATTCCATGGGAGGAAATGGCTGTCAGGGGGTATGGGGGATTGATATAGGAAGGCGGGGGTGGGGGGAGGAGGACTGGTACAGCACATTGATGTCTTCCCCATATGTAGCTTTTCAAATTCACTGCTCCCGCTAGATGTGGAGAGACATCAGCATGCAGATCTGCACCGATGTTACAAGAATGTCTTGTAAAATACTTTGCAAATTCTCCATATCTTGAGCAGGACTTGGGAATTCCCCTCTCCCATCCAATGCAGTTACCTTGCATTAGGGTTATGTGTCGGAGCTCGGTGCATGGTTTTCTAATGCAAACCGACTGCTGTACTGGTACATGTGGATCAGCACTAGCAGTGACTGTGTCAGCACCATGTGATAGGATGTTAATCTGTGCATTAGGGTTATGTGCCGGAGCTCGGTGCATGGTTTTCTAATGCAAACCGACTGCTGTACTGGCACATGTGGATCAGCACTAGCAGTGACTGTGTCAGCACCATGTGATAGGATGTTAATCTGTGCATTAGGAGTTTTGCATAATCATTATTTATGCACCTAACAACATTTCATCATATGCACAGATGTTATGCACAGTTCAGCACGTCAGAAGTACTTACATATTACAATCCCGCATACGATGGCATGCAATTCTGCGCATAAATAACAATATTGCAAAATTGCTGTGCACAGAAGACACTGGTATAAACTAGCTCACTGGCACTGACCGTAGAACAGTGAGCTACCTTACGCCTCCTCAAAGCTGACGTTAAAATACCGGTGTTGCCCTTAGCCTTCTGGTCTTATACACACTTCTCTGCAAGGTACCACCTTAGAAACCACCATCCAGGAAAATGATTTAGGCATCATCGTGGATAATATGTCGAAACCCTCCGCCCAGTGTTCTCTCCATTCAGGAGCTGCGATCCCTGGCTGCCGCCCACAATCTTAGTTCCCAGCAGCCCAACCCCCGATCTGGCCTGCCATGGTCAGGGTCAGGCTGCGGGGGATCCCTTGCACACCCTTACCTCTTTGCCACTGCCCACGCCTGTTATCCCCGACATCCAGGGGGACTTATCTAGATCTAAGGCCCCGGATGTACAGGGCGGACTTCAGAATCGGCCCTGTACGTTCAGCACTTCAGACCACCCATTCCTGCCCTCACTCCGCCTCTGCAATGTCTCCCTCCTGCCCCCATCTAAGTCTCCCCTTACAAACGCCTTGTTTGTATGGGGAGGCTTTTGAAGGGGATGGAAGAGGGGCAAATAGCGGGGATGGACGTCCCAACACAGTACAGATAGACCCCATTGGAAATAACTAGAGTTAGATACTAACAATGAATTCTATACAACAATGAACTATATACACTAGGACAGCTATTTGTTTTGCTGTTTACAGGTGTAGGTTTTGTCTTGAGGGTGTTTGTCCTTTTTGGTGTCCTGTGCATGGCTGTGTACTGAAGGTTTTGCACACAACCTTGTTTTTACATTGGTAGTGCACAAATTTGTGCAGTAAAAAAACGTTGACAATACTGTTTACATTGATTTTTGCATGCACAATGAATCTTCCCTTTCTAGAAGATGAAAGAAAATGTAAGAGGGCAATTTTCAAAGCAGCTTCTCTAGGCATATGTTTTACCAGTATAAACTGGCTGCTGGAAAATTTCCCACCCTCAATGTGACTGGACATCTGTGGTGGTCCACACTCTGCAAACTTCTAGCCGCATTGAGAGGAGGGTGTGCGTAGGTTGGGCGAGAAAATGATCACGCGCAGGTTGCATTTGGCCATTTTTGCATCGACTTTTCAAGCAAACCTTTGCCTTCACATAAAGCAGGTGCTAGTGACCACACATAGAGTACTTTGTACCTATCGCAGTTTTAAAACCCTCTGATGGTTTTCCCAAAATTGTGCAGACATGTGGGTAAATGTCTGCATGGACTTTGCACCAGTACATTCAAATTGAAAATTGTTCCCCAGCTCCTTGAGCAAATGTTGTGCTAGTTCAATCCCAGAGAAGCCACACACCACCTTGTGACACCATAAGTGTCCAGTTTTAATGCACAAAGTCATAAGAGCTCTTGAGATTAAAATGCAGTGAAAAGGCTTCAAATATTGACTCCTGCTTTCTTTGACATGTTATTTTATATTGAAAGATTTTTGTTCCTTTGCTTATGTATCCTCAGAGCTCATCAGAAAAAGCTTTCGAGTAGTCTAGAGGACCTGCAGAGTAGACCTATGGAAAAGGTTGGGACACAAACAGATCGTGGCTGTCATTATTTAACTGCTAGAATGGAATGATGATCCATTAGTTATTTTAATAATTGCTGGTACTGAACTTTAACTCAACATATAGACTGCATGCATAGCGCTGTTCATCAGATAATTGTCTCATCACATGAAATATTAAACATCCAGGGAACTTGATGTCATATTTTAGAACCGAATATGCAGACACTATTGTGTAGGCACCAACAATATCTCTGCAGCTTATACGCAGACCGCTATCTGGATGCAATGTGTGTGTTTCATATAAAATTGACCTAAAACTTGAAGTGCCACTAAATATACTCAGAAAGCATATTTGTTACAATACGTTTAAGGACAGTATCATTTCCCCAGCCAACACCGAGGCTTCTTTTTGAGAACAGCAGCCTTCATAGAGAACTAAAATAGTTTTTGGGAGATGTTCTTATAGGTTCGTTTCACCCAATGTGCGCTCCTAAAGATAGGAAGTTTGTGCAGGCTTTTAACCGTGTAATATAGTGTACCTATGCAGACAGAACAAACTTAACCCTCCATATTTGAATTCAGTAATAGTAGGAAATGTGATTGTCCACCAAAAAACAAAGTTGATGGTGTTATAAATTATGAGCATCATAGAGGATTAGTTTGTGTATACCCTGATAACGTCTGACCGAACATCAGGCAATCAGTTATGAGACGTGAGGCATAGTGTGTGTGTTTATTCAGAGCTGTGGTTTGGTTTGACTTGGCATTATATTCTATACCATTATTAGGTATCGAGATGGCAATTGCTGGTAGTTTCCTTTGAGTTGGTCATGAAAAGCAGAAACACAATTGCTCAGACTTCGGTCACTAGAACAGTCTTGTGTTTGCTGTGTTATGTATATGTTTGCACTAACATTTTTCTGTTTTTCTTTCTTTACCCTCCATACACATCCATAGTATACAGATGAGACACCTGTAGAGCCTGTTGTAGAACCAGAGGTATGCTAACTATTGTCAGCTGTAGATGTAGTTCTCCTGTCACTATGTGCTATGTAACATTCAATAATTCTGTATAGAATTTGTGTAGACTCGAGCTATACAGAATGAATATGCCACCATGTTTGTAAAAGGGATTGATGGTGGGGGAAAAGACTGAGAAAAGAAGTTAAAATGATGACAGTCCAGTGCATCAATGTCTGTCTTGTTTCCCGTTCTCAGATAAAGATAGACAGGTAAGCACTCTGTTCATGCTATAGCTTATGTTTCGTGTTACATGGGCAGTCCTAGGTTGCTTGGTCACCAACAGAGCAGCTGTCTTTTGTGCTATCTGAAGCCCCTTAATTGTGCAGGTGGGCAAACCTTAATAAAAAGATTACTATACTTAAACAAGGCCAACACTAAAGCCTGCGAAACAGGGATGGATGTTCTGCCACAGCTTACTGGTTAAAGTAGCAGCTGAGTGTCTTGTTAAATCTAACTGTATGAAAGTGATATAGTTAGATTTAAGGCAATCATTCATGCAGCTGCACTTAAGTGAACAAATTTAACTAGTTAGCTCTGGATATCAGGTCAATCTACTAGATTTGAGAACCCCATTGCAGGCATGCCCTGACCTGGGCCCTTTGTGTCCTGCTAAACTTGTGTGCACATCAATTGCAGACAGATTTTAACTAGACCTGGGTGGTGGTAGCAGCAAGGGGGGATTTTTTTTTAAACCAGCATTACGCTGTTAGAAGCAGATTTTTAATAGCACAAATCTTTTGATGATCAACCCCATTGTGCTTGACAAAGTCCTATCATGCATTGTACTATATATATCATCATGTAGGCCAATACATTTCCAATTCGGCCATTAAAGATGAAGCCATCCATATCTTCAAATGAAAATACAATTTGAAAAGATATAGTGCAGCTTTTTTAGTAATCGATTTACTAAAGAGTATCATTTTTAGAATATGACTAACGCAAAGGTCTCCAATCCCTGTATTCCTTTAAAATCTTTAAAGCAACCTTTTCATTTTTCAGATATTTTTACTTAATGAAAATCTTTGTTCATAAGTATTATTAACCCAGAATTTGCATCATAAAATAGCAATCACACTTTAATTGGGCGTTTTAGGAGGAAATCTAATCACCGTTTTCTTTTTAACAGAACAAACCATATTTAGATGACAATCGATACATGACGTTGCCTGGAAAGCTTCAAATAACTCAAAATGGGGAGCAAGAAATCTTTAAGATGCCAACAAACCAGAATGTTTCCAGAGGACAGAGCAACCATGAAGACCACAGTATTCCGAATTTAAGTATGTGACCCACGTTAATGCTCTTCCAAGGAGAAAGGTCCAGAGCAGCAGTTTCTGATATTGCCTTGTGGGCTTGAGCAGACCTTGAGAGAGCGAGTAGGACCTACAGTATAGCAGTGGGGAGACTAACCACCCGGCACTGACCTATAGGGAGATGCATTAGGGCAATGCTCATGGTTTCTTTATTTAGTTAGTTTATTTCTATACCGCTTTATCTTGGAATCAAGGCGGGTTATATTTAACAAAATCCTTTTACAATGAACATGTTTCTAAATGAACAGGGAGGGGATAAAATTACAATAAACAATTAAGTCTAACTGTTAAAATAATATTACTTATTAAAATAGATTATTAACACATTGCAATTGTTACTGTATAATATTAAGAGACTGTGATTCCTGGTGTGACTTGGGATATCTTTTGTTGAGGGTTTGGTGATGTATCTTATGTAGTGGTAAGTTGAAGGTGTCCAAAATGTTCTGCAAAGAGATGTCTTAAGCAATTTTCTGAAGGTAGATACGTCAGACATCATTCTTAATGTATTTGGTAGTGAGTTCCATAGGATCGGGGCGTAGTATGTGAATGCTGTGTTGCTAGTTGCTCTGTTTGTCCTCCTCAAATCCGATGGAATCGCTAGTGTGTTCTACGCTGTCTATTGTTGGGTGTAGTGAATATTAGAGAAGATAGGTATGTAGAAGACTGGTTATGTAATATTTTCAAGGTAGACATGATGGATTTATAATTTATACAGCTTTCAATTGGTAGCCAATGTAACTGCTGTAGAATCGGTGTGATCAGTATCCAAGCTGCCGCATGTTGAGCCATCCGGATTTTAAGTGTTTGTTTAGATGGTCCTTGGAGAATTCTGTTGCAGAAATCAAAGTGTGGGCAGATCGTTGCTTGTAAAACTGTACAGAAATCCTTTGTTTCTAGGAAGCGTCTCAATGATTGTAGCATTTTCAGTTTATTATATATAGCGCCTGCTATGTTTATGTGGAAGTTGAAATTTAATGCTTCATTCCAGTGTTATTCCTAGATACCTTACTACTTTTTTGACTTGCAATGATGCCTCTTTGAATTTTATTTCAGATGGTGGAATGAAATCTTTATCTTTCAAAATAAACATTACTTCTGTTTTTTTGAAATTTATTTTGAGGTTTTGAGATGCTTCATCAAGGCAACATGTTATGTGGTCTAAGTTGGGTTTTAAGGTGTTGTATGGGTAGTACATCATATCATCTGCATAAATGTGGTAATTTACATTGTACTTCTGAATTATGTTGCAGATTGGTTGTAGATACATGTTAAATAAAAGAGCTGATATTGCTGAGCCTTGTCGGATGCTTTGCTGTTGCTTGTATGAATTTGATATTTCATGACCTATTTTTACTTGCTGAGTTCTGTAGATGAGATAAGATGTGATCCAGCTCAGTGCTATACCTTTAATTGCTATTTCTTGAAGACGAGTTATTAGGTAGTCATGATTTATGGAATTAAATGCAGCAACCTGGTCTAGGAAAATGAGAACGAAAGCATGTTTTGGCTTTTTGATACCCTTTAAGATCTTGTCTAGGAGTGATATGAGTAATGTTTCTACCCCATGGAATGGTCCGAATCCATGCTGGTGTGGATCAAGTGGAGTATTTATTTCTATGTGATCATGAAGTTGAGTCAGCACAATCTTGTCAAGTATTTTTCTTATGAACGGGAGGCTTGATATCGGTCTGTATGATTCCGGACATGTTTTGTCTAAGGAGGAGTTCTTGAGAATGGGGTGGATAGTAGCATTTTTTAAACACTTTGGTACGTGTCCTTGTGCCAAGGATAGATTGACCATTGTGAGTATGGTGGGAACAATTTCTGTACGGATAAGTTTTACCCAGTTAAATGGACAAGAGTCCACAGGGGAAGTCATATTGATGCAGGCGATTAATTTGTTCAAGCTGGTTTATATTGATTTGTGAAAATGAGTACAGTTCTGAAATGTGTATGGTATTGTTGGGGTATATGAAGTAGGTGGAGGCTCGAATGTCCTCCTTAGTTTATTTGAATAGTTTAGTTTGCTAGCTCTTGAGGGTGTATTAGTATTTGAGTTTTCATTGAGTTGGGTATTTTAATTTATTTGAGCTTTTTTCTTGCGTTTTAGACTTCTTTTCAGTTCATCTCACACATTTGATTAGCACATATTAAAATCTTTTATTAAAACAATGTGCATTACTTTGTAGGTTAATGCATGTTAAATCAGTTTAGCACTAATGAATGCATCTCCAAATGTCATACTATATATTTTGGAGGTGATTTTTTTTTTGGTATACGACCTTTTATCTATCAAAAATATGTAACTAAAAAGACTTATTTTTATAGTGATTTAAGTTGGTTATTAGTAAATGTCAAGGAATGTTATATCCTAACACTTAGGACATGCTATCTGCCACAGAGACCATAGCAATAAAATGGGCCATGCAGCAGATAGCACCTAAATCTCTGTATTGCTCTCTTAAGCTAGTTTTTATTGTAGTAAAATTTGTTTTATAGCAAAAATCTCTTAATGGCCTCAGTTTTTCCCTGCTTCTAAATAGAACATGCTAGATTGCTAGGACCTAAATTCTAGGTTTGAACCAACTAATGCAGGACTGTACACCAAGCTAGACATGTGCCTTGTGCGACTAACGAATCTGGTGTCCCCTCTCCACCCACATTCAGTAACTCACTCTTTTTGAGCCTCCTGGAAGCCCAGTGATGATATCAGCGCCCCCTTCTGCGCTTGCGCCCTCTGCTGCTGTACTGCTCACACAGCCCTTGGTACAGCGCTGTAGTAATGGATCCAAAACCATAAAATCCCCAAATAAAGAAAAACTGGTTCCTTCTTAAATTTTTTTGTTGGACAAGCCAATGGGGGCGAGCATAAATCTCACCCATATAATACCATCATGTCCATTTTAATCAATAAGGTTTTAAAAACCACTGTAGAATGTACTTATCTGAAAAAATGGATGTGACGGCAGGTCAATCAGCAGCAAATGTAACCGGAACAGGACACTACACGACGTGCACATTTTGGGTCTGCCAACGACCCTGTTTCAAGTGCCATTTGATACGCCATTCCACCATTCATTGAAGTTGAACTGCCAACAGCTGCACCAACCATACACGTTAGGCTTTAAAGAACCAATTGCTAAATCATTTGCTGATCCAAAGGCCATCATCAATAGAACCACCAATGAGAAAGGGAATTACCCCATCATCTTCGGGGAATACCCTGCTCATTGGTTTAGTCTGATTTGGTCTTATCCAATCAATCTCACGGTTCAAGCCGTGAGGATGTACAGAGTTAAGAATGTAAATCCATTGTTACTGCAACCATTGCAGACCAGAGGTTCTGTCACCCCCCCCCCCCCCCACGAGGGTCATGTGGGACATGATCATCGACTCTCCATTGGAGATTACTGAACCGGTGCTGGTAAGTCAAACAATGATCCACTATGGGAGCTGAGCGAACATTTAACCACAGTCGGGAGGCACGTTTGCCAAGTCTGATTTTAATAGAATGAATGGTATGGCCAGCATAAAGCAAATCACACAGACATTGTATGAGAGAGACCACTTTTGGTTTATGGTTGGTGCGGCCGATGGCAGTTCAGCTTCAATGAATGGTGGAATGGCGTATCAAACAGCACTTGAAACAGGATCGTTGGCAGACCCAAAATGTGCACGTCGTGTAGTGTCCTGTTCCAGTTACATTTGCTGCTAAATGACGTACTGCCACATCCGACTTTTCAGATAGGTTCTAAAAACCACTGTAGAAAGTACTTTTATTGATTAAAATGGACATGGCCGTATTATGGGGTGAGATTTATGCTCTCCCCCATCGGCTTGTCCAACAAAAAAAAAATTAAGAGGGAACCAGTTTTCTTTATTTGGTGATTTTGTGTTTTTGGATTTGAATTTGTCACTGCTGGGGTTTCTTCTTTGGACTTTAGTAATGGATGGCATCACATAGATTGCCAACATATAAAACATGTTCATGGTAGCAATTTAATTTTAAGGCATGTGAGCTACTGTCTTTGAAATACACATTCTGATGTAGTGGATCTTCTGTGATTTTACTATCACTTTTAAGTGGGTCTTTGGTGAACAAGTTCGGGAACCATTAGTTCGAGTGGTTTTAGATAAAGTAATGTGGGTGCCATTCTAATCCACTGGAATACACAGAATTAAAAGTTAAAAAATAAATACCTAAAAGTGAAACTAATGATACCTTTTTTTAAAAAATATTC
Source organism: Ichthyophis bannanicus (assembly GCA_033557465.1). Lineage (NCBI taxonomy): Eukaryota > Metazoa > Chordata > Amphibia > Gymnophiona > Ichthyophiidae > Ichthyophis > Ichthyophis bannanicus. The sequence continues at coordinate 45,562,982 of CM066047.1, forward strand.
TTTAGGTATTTTTTTAAAACTTTATTTCTGTTTAAACAGTTTTATAATTTTGCATTTTACCAGTGATCCATAAAAATGAATTGACTATATGTCAGCATTGGGAGGGGAGAATAATTAACCAGTATGTTAATGCCACTTAGTCATAGATAAGTCGTTATTGTTGGCTTGCATTACTGACAGGTTGAGGTCACGATTTCCATGTCCCTCTGCAGTTTATTTTTCTTCGCTGGGTGAAGCTTGCTTATATATTTCTTTGCTTTTCTATAACTTTATTTTGCTGCTTTGTCATCTTTGCTTCTTCCTGTGGGTTTCTGCTGCTCATTGGAATGGTTGAAGATCTCAACAGGAGTGTCAGTGCACCACTATTAGGTATTGTATACCACCTTCAGGGCGATGCTTTTACACCACTTAGTTCTCTTTCTGGACTGCTGTAATTGCCACTACTGTCTCTAAACTTAACTAGACAAATAATTGGAACTACCGAATCAAAACTAGCTCTGTAATCCTTTGCAAGAGGCTAATTTCTGCTGCTATAGAAACATTGAAAAGTGTCATGATACTACTTCTACCACCATTACAATTCTGTCACTATTAGTCATTTATATCAGTTGTCCACAGCACTGTACAGAAAGACAGAAGAGACCGTCCCTGTCCCGTGGAGCTCACAGTCTAGTCAAGGCAAACAAGAAATCTGGGAAGGAATTTGCATTTGTGTGTATATTTTTGAAAATATGCCCATATGCGAGTAAAATAATCAAGACGACAAGTGCATGGTAAACAGCAGATGTTATATATTTCTATTAACTTACCTGAATTAATTTTCAAAAGCGAAGCATGCACTCTGTTATAAAATTATCCCCTGGAGCAATGGTCTTGTCCAAGGGTAAAACACATGAGAATGGATTTAAAAATTGCCCTCCTCATATTATCCTAGCTTTTGCAACAATATTTACGTATGCAGAATTAGTAAGGTAACATCACTGTAGTGAGGGTGGCCTTAAGTCAGATGCAATATGAGGCTGCTAATACACAGTGGTAAAGTGAAATTTGGGACTGAAAAACAGAGCAAAGATGATTCAGGCAGATAAGTACTATTGTGGAATGCTTTTTTCCCTGAGGCAGAAATGAATAGTTTTGGAACTCAGAAATGCAACATTGTATCTCCAGCTGGAATGGGCTTAGCAGTAGCAGACGGTGGGGAGGGCGGAGCATGGATGGAGTCATTCTTTACATGCGTATTCTAAACTACGCAAACGCTTTACACGCTAATATGGACATCTGCTTCAATCTAGCCACTGTTTCCACCAGATTAGTGCTAGTATTTTATAAAGACACATATCAGATATGCTAAAAATGGGCGCCTCTGTGGCCTACACCCATAAGCGACCCGTTGTATAATTACCCCAAATAGGTTTTCCTGAGTTAATGGATTTTTAATACTGTAATGCATCGACCCCCTTCTAGTCTGCATTCACTAAGACCCTCTTGGTTAAGAGATATTTGCGTGTATTTGGCTTTTCTTGGTGACTAATTTAAATTTGGACATAATTAGAAGCAAGGCAAAATAAAGGCTACCATAGGTTCTTGCAAAGCAATACTGATAGAAAGTATGGTTGTAGTAATCACATTTTGCTAGCATGCATTTATTGGCATTTAGCCTGTTTGCTGTAAACAAGAAGCGCTGGATTTTAGCATATCTGTGCTGTTCATAAACATCAATCTCCAGGAAGAAGCAGGAATGTAGTCTTCACATATGGGTATCGTCGGTACCGACGGAGCCTGCATGGGAACGCTTTTGGGAGCATTCCTCAGCACATGCGCGCTGCCTTCCCGCCTTTCCAACTGTCCCTCTTCAGTTCTTCATTTTCTGCGGAGCCAAAAGGATCCATACCCTGACACCGCAGAAAATTCCATCTCTAAAATTGTTTTCTTGTGGTCGCGTTTGCCTGCTGCACGACGCTTACCGGTACCGCTGGTTCGTTTCTTTTCTTTTCCCAAAAAACTCCCAAAAAACTTATACTTTAAGCTGTTTCTCTTCAGAAACCTTTCTTTTTTGGTGCTAGGCACCATTTTTGGGCACTAGGCCCCATATTCCAAAAACATGGAAAAACCAACTAGTGGTTTTAAAAAATGTACTAAGCGTGGCGGTACTATTTCTGTCACTGACACCCATGATTGGTGTCATAAATGTTTAGGGCCTGAACATTCTCCATCTGAATGTCTCTCCTGTATGGGGATGACTAAAGGAGGAAGACAGAACCGGGCTGCGAAGCTCGTTACCCTCTTTTCTTCGGATGCCAGATCCATTGCATCGACATCTTCAAGGGCCTCCTCTTCCTCTCATGGTTCTCAGGTAACTAAACATAAAAGCCGGTCCTCAAAGGGTAGCTCTCCTGCTAAGCATAGAGAGGCCATTGGCATTGCCCTTGAGGGAACCACACAGGCAAAGCAGCCCCGGCGGGAGGCTTCGGCTTCCAAAGCATTAATGGGGCTCCAGGATTTTCTCGAGGCCCCGACCTCGCAAGAACTACCTGTGCCATGCTCATGGGTTCTGGCCGTTTTCACCGGTACCGATACCCAGGCAGGGCAGGGCCGGCCCGTCCATTGAGCAAAAATGTTTTTTGCACAGGGCCCCACGTTTCAGGGGCCCCCGCGCAAAGAACATTCTGCTTTAAAAGTAAATTTTAAAATAAAAAAAAAAGCTGTCTGCTGCCATTGCCGCCGCCGCGGCGGCAACGGCAGAATTGAATATCCCGCGGGGCCCCCCACTGCCCGAGAGAGCCTGCCCTCCCTGCATCAGCTCCGTCTCCGCAGTCGCACCGGCTTTCAGAGCGCGAAGGGAGACTAGTTTCCCTTTCGTGGCTCTGTTAAGCCCACAGGGGCTGATGGGACTTTCCCATCGGCCCCTGCAGGCTTAACAGAGCCACGAGGGAGAAACTCTCCTTTCGCGCTCTGAAAGCCGGTGCGACTGCGGAGATGGAGCTGATGCAGGGAGGGCAGGCTCTGTCGGGCATTGGGGGGCCCCGCGGGATATTCAATTCTGCCGTTGCCGCCGCTGCGGCGGCAGACAGCTTTTTTTTTTAATTTTAAATTTTCCTTGGGCTGTTGGGGTGGGAGTTAGGACTGGAAATGGGCTAATGGGGTTAGGCGTGGAAGAGGGCTGATAGGGGGTTAAGGACTGGTAATGGGCTATGGGGAGCTAAGTCTGGAAATGGGGTGATGGGGGGTTAGGACTGGTAATGGGCTATGGGGGGGGGTGCTAAGACTGGAAATGGGCTGATGAGGTTAGGACTGGAAGTGAGCTGATGGGGGGTTAGGACTGGTAATGGGCTATGGGGGGGGGCTTAAACTGAAAATTGGGTGATGGGATTAGGACTGAGAGTGGGCTGATGGGGACTTAGGACTGGTAATAGGCTATGGGGGGGCTAGGACCGGTAATGGGTTGGGGGGGGGGTTCCTAGGACTGGAAATGGGCTGAGTGGAAGGGAAGGCTTGAACTGCAAATAGCTGATGGGGACGGGGGCTTGGAATGGAAATGGGCTGAGTGGAAGGGGGGCTTGAACTGCAAATAGCTGATGGGGAGGGGGGGCTTGGAATGGAAATGGGTTGTGAGGGGAGGGAACTAGGACAGGAAATGGGCTGATGGAGGGGGCTAGGATAGGACTGGGAATTGGGTGTTGGGGGGAGCTAAGATTGGAAATGGGCTGTGGTGGGGGCTTGGATTGAAATGGACTCATGGAGGGGCTAGAACTGGAAGTAGGCTCATGGGGGGCTTGGATTGGAAATGGGCTGAGTGGAGGGGGGCTAGGATTTGACAAGGGTTGATGGTGGGGCTAGGAAAGGACTAGAAATGAGCTGATGGGAGGCTTGTATTGGAAATGAGCTGATGGAGGGACTTGGATAGGACTGGAAATGGATGGGGGAGGTAGGACTGGAAATGGGCTGATGGTGGGGCTAGGATAAGATTGGAAATGGGCTGATGGGGGGCTAGGACTGGAAATGGGCTGATGCGGGGGCTAGAAGGGAGCGGATACTGGGTGGGGCTGGAACTAGAAGGGAGCTGATATTGGGGGAGATTAGAATGGGATGGAGCTGGGAGAGTGAAATGGAGAGGGGGAAATAATATTTTGTGTGGGACGGAAGAAAAATCTACAATTGGCTGGGTATTGGGAGAGTAAGTGGGGATTGAGGATGGAGGGGTAAAATTTGAGTGAATGAAATAGGAATGAGGAAAGAGCAAAGGAGAAAGATTAGTATGTTAAAGCAGATGTAGAGAGAGAATGGAAAAAAATTAGAAGAGAGAAGAAAGGACAAATGGACAGCAGACGATGGAGAGTTAGCAGAAAACACAAAGAAACCAGAAGAAAGTGGCTGGAGCAATTGCAACTGAAAAAAAATGCACAAAAGGTAGAAAGATATCTCTTTATTTTGAATTTATTAACTGGAATATGTCAGCTCTGGGAAATGTGCATCATTAAGGTCTGCGCTTTGTTTAGTACAAGAGGAAATTAATTTATAGTTTTATTTCTACAGTGTTGTTGTACATTCCAAATTTGGCTTTTGGGGTTCTCAGTTTAATTGTCTTCCTGTTTCTAAATTGTGATTCCTTATTTGGTGATGGTCTGTGTTCTGCATGTGTAACTGAGCTGAGGTATTCTGTTTATGTAATTCCTATTTGACATTGCCACTTGTTCCCTTTCCCCAGTAGGTTATGTATTGTTATTCTCTGAAATGTATTGGTTTAATATTTGCAGTGTTGCCTTTTGATAGGTAGGGTATGGTGCTTTGTGAGTCCTGGTAGTGCTGTTAGGATACGGCGGGTTTGCTATGGGTTCTAAATGGGCAGTGTTTGTAGTAGTTCCTAATGTGCCTGGCGGTTGGCACTGGATTATAGTAATGTAGAAATCTTTTAGTCTTTCTTTATCCATACACTCATTAAGAGGCATGTTTACTAAACGTTAGTGTATGGTAACGTTATGCAAATATTTATGCAAATGAGGCCCCTTATGCAAATGAGGCCCTGCACCGAGTCTCCGCACATGGCCCCGCACCACCCTTGGGCCGCCCCTGTACCCAGGCATCGGTAGCGTCAATAGACCAGAGGTTCCTTGCTATCGAACGCAGCATCGCAGCTCTTCTTTCGGCTGCGGTACCGTTGGTCCAATGGGCACCGATACCAACATTGACACCGATGCCGGTACCTACACCAGTATAGATACCGGTACCCGTACCGACAGTACTGGCCCCAGTTGGAATTCTTCCCACGCCATATTTGGCTGGAATCGACAGATCAGTACCGGATGAACTCGGTACCAGCTTCGATCGATACCGGGACCGTGCTTTGCGTGAGCATCGTGATCAGGAATACTTTGAATCCTCCGATTCCGAAGACTCTGACAATTCTGCTGGTACTAGAGGGTTTCTCCCAGAGGATCTCTCTTCTCCCCAACGCAGAATGTCACCTCCAGAGGACATGTCTTTTCAGGATTTTATTTGTGATATGGCCAAGGGCCTTTCAATCACGGTGGCTCCTGAAGAGGAACTCAGAGCAAAGGAATTGGAAATTCTCCAATATCCTAAAGCTCCAAAGGAGGCAGCCACTCTGCCCATCCATGAAATTCTAGGAGACTTGATACTATGTATCGAGTTCCGCCATGTCCTGGATTTCAAAAGACTCAGCTGCCACACCATTCAATGGTGGTGGAGTCAGCCATGCGTAGGATGAAAAGTGCAAAGAGGCATGCATCCAATCCTCCAGGTCATGAATGCAGGACTCTGGACGCTTTTCAGGCTTCCATGCTTTCAGCTAGGATCAGTTCATATATACTGTATATGGGAATGTTCCTCAAGGAAGTTACAGGAGATTTGGAGCTTATGAGCCCATTTCTCCCAGATGACAAGAGACAAGATTTTCTTGCTCTAGTTAAACATGCTCAAGATGTCCCCAAGTTTGTAAATCATGCAACCTTTGACTGCTTTGAATGCATCAGCAGAACCTCTGTTATTGCCATTGGAGCACTACGGATTGCCTGGCTTCAGGCATCAGACTTGGAGACTTGGGTACAGGACAAGTTAGGCAACATTCCTTGCACGGGAGAGAATCTCTTCGGCAAGAACTAGCAGGAAAAGGCTAATGAGTTAGATGCTGACATTACTACTCTTGATAGATTGTCGAAATCTACAGCCACTCCAGCTAAAAAGAAGTCTTATAAAAAACCCTCTTTCAGCAAAAAGAGGAAATTTTATCCTTCCTATACCCAGCAGAGTCAATCTCAGGGTCAGGTTGCCCAAAAGGGACAAACTAGACAGCAAAAGAAGCCAAAAGGCCCCAGAGCCCAACCAGCTCTTCAGGTTCAGCCCCCTCAAGGGCTTTGACTCCTTCCTAGAGAGCTTAGCCTTCCTGCCTCTGAGGGGTCCCCAACCCCCCAATATCCCAGGCAGGTTATGCCACTTTGCCAACAGATGGCATCAGATAACAGCAGAAGATTAGACTTTGTCCATTGTAGGAGAAGGGTACAAGCTTCATTTCCACAGCATGCCCCCTCCTACAATTCTAAAGCAATTCAATTCTCAAACCTCCACAAACAATATGTTAGATGACGAGGTTTCAACACTTCTTGCCCAAGGGGCAATAGAGGAGGTACCCATTCTTCAACGGGGTGCAGGGTTCTACTCCCCCTATTTTCTTATTCCAAAGAAAACAGGAAGACACAGACCCATTTTAGACCTCAGAGAATTGAACAAATACCTGGTTTCGAGAGAAGTTCAAAATGATTTCTCTAGGAACTATTCTGCCATACCTTCAAAGCCAGGATTGACTTTGCTCTCTAGACTGAAAGGATGCATACACTCACATTCTGATCCATCCAGATCACAGAAAATTCTTGCAATTCCTTTTCAGGGGAAAACATTTCCAGTACAGGGTTTTTCCCTTTGGTCTGGCTTCGGCACCAAGGGTATTCACGAAATGCATGGCAGTAATAGCTGCATTTCTGCGAACCCTGGGGATGTTCGTCTTCCCTTACTTAGACGACTGGCTCATTCCAGCCCCTACAGTTGCAGAGGCCGGCACTGCACTGTCTTGCACAATGCGAATCCTCCAATACTTGGGGTTGGTAATATACTTCCCAAAATCCCAACTTGTTCCTTACCAATGCCTGGAATTCATAGGGGCCTGTCTAGATACCAGACAGGCAAAGGCTTTCCTTCCACAGGCCCGGCATCTTCGCATAATGCAACTAGCTTCTCAAGCAGTGGGGAAATCCTCCGTAACTGCTTGGGAGTTACTAAAGTTGCTGGGACATATGGCATCCACAGTTCATGTAGTCCCATATGCTCGCCTCCACATGCGAGCAGCTCAGTGGACCCTATCCACACAGTGGACACAGGCCACAGGTCATTTATCAGACAAAATATTAAACTCTCAACGACTAATTTTGTCTTTCCAATGGTGGCAATCATTAGAAAATCTGACGGTGGGGTCTCCTTTTCATCAACCCCTCTTTCAGGCCACCCTAACAGATGCATCACAGGTGGGTTGGGGAGCACACTTGAATCATCTCTCTACCCAGGGCACCTGGACTCCACATAAACCTGGCTGGTCTACACATAAACCTCCTGGAGTTAAGAGCAATCTATTTAGCTATTCGAGTATTCCACGCCCAGCTCAGCTACAAGACAGTCCTAGTCCAGACGGACAATCAAGTAGCCATGTTCTATGTGAACAAGCAGGGCGGGACAGGCTCTCTTTCGTTATGCAACGAAGCTTTATGACTGTGGGCCCTCACCAGAGAGTATCAAATTCACCTTCTAGGGGTATATCTTCCAGGCATTCAAAACCTTTGGGCAAACTCAGTCGCGAACTGCTGCCTCACGAGTGGTCCCTCCACCTAGACCAGATGGCAAAGATATTTAATCTCTGGGGCACTCCAGACATAGACCTCTTTGCAAGTCCACTGAATGCCAAACTTCCCCGGTTCTGTTCCAGGATGCCGGCTCACAATTGTCAGGCAAGGGATGCCTTCCTCCTTCACTGGAGTCAAGAATTCCTTTATGCCTTCCCACCCATTCCCCTCATCCCCAAAACACTCTTCAAGCTTCAGAGAGACAGGGGTCGCATGATTCTCATAGCGCCACGATGGCCTCTCCAAGCGTGGTATCCCCTGCTTCTACATCTCTCTCAAGTGACACCTCTGGAGTTAGGGAATACTCCAGATCTCCTTTTCCAAGAGGACAGGATGCTATGGCACACAAATCCCCAGTCCCATGCATCTCACAGCCTGGTTGCTGAAGGCTTAGACCTCCAAGATTTTAACCTGTCCCAACAGGTAAAGGATATCCTTCAGGCTTCTAGAAAACGTTCCACAAGAAGATCTTATGCCTTCAAGTGGAAACGTTTTACTATATGGTGCTCCAAGAAGGGATTAAACCCCCTTGTCATACCTTTAGAATTGATACTAGAGTATCTCCTTCACTTATCGAATTCTGGTCTAAAGACCAATCCAGTAAGAGTCCATCTTAATGCAATTGCAGCTTCTTATAAGCCTCTGAATGGGCAACCAATTTCCTCTCATCTACTCATATCCAGGTTTATGAGAGGTCTTCTATTAACCAAACCTCCTATTAGGCCACCACCGGTGGCATGGGATCTAAATCTAGTTCTCGGGCAGCTCATGAAGCTGCCTTTTGAGCCTTTAGCCACTACAACCCTTAAGTTTTTGACCTGGAAGGTCATCTTCCTAATTGCAATCACTTCTGCACGTCGCATTAGTGAACTGCAAGCTTTCGTGGCTGATCCTCCTTATATTAGATTTCATCATGATAAGGTTGTTCTTAGAACTCATCCACACTTTATGCCAAAGGTGGTTTCACCTTTTCATTTAAATCAATCAATTTATCTTCCTGTATTTTTTTTGAGGCCACACGCCTCTAATGCAGAAAGAAACCTTCATACTTTGGATTGTAAAAGAGCCTTAGCCTTTTACCTACAGAGAACACAGCAACATAGAAAGTCCTCGGAACGTTTTATGGCTTTTGACCCTAGTCATTTGGGACTTCCAGTCTCCAAAAGAACTTTATCTAAATGGATTGCCCAATGCATATCCTTTGCTTATGAGAGCAAGGGTCTTCCTCTTCAAGGCCATGTCACAGCTCATAATGTGAGAGCCATGGCAACTTCCGTGGCTAATCTCCACTTTGTGTCTATCGATGACATTTGTCGAGCAGCCACCTGGGCTTCGGTACACACCTTCACAGCCCACTACTGCCTGGATAAAGCCTCCCGTCGGGATGCCTTCTTTGGCCAAACTGTTCTTCAAAATCTCTTTCAGACCTAATTCAACTCCTACCCACCAACCCTGGTGGAATGCCAGAGATCCATGGGAGGAAGTATTCCCACCTTTCTAGGATGGCACCTTCCTGGGGCTGTCTCCCTTGCATCTTCAGCTAGGGAGTCCCCATATGTGAAGACTACATTCCTGCTTGTTCCTGGAGATAGCGTAGTTACTCACCTGTAACAGGTGATCTCCGGGAACAGCAGGAATTTAGTCTTCACACCCCACCCACCTCCCCTAGGAGTTGTCTCTCTATCTCTTTGTCTCTTTCCTCTCTCCCTCTATCACTCAGCTACAAACTTAACTGAAGAGGGACAGTTGGAAAGGCGGGAAGGCAGTATGCATGTGCTGAGGGATGCTCCCAAAAGTGTTCCTATTGGACGCTGGGGAGTGTTCGCGCGCAGGCTCCATCGGTACCGACGATACCCATATGTGAAGACTAAATTCCTGCTGTTCCCGGAGATCACCTGTTACAGGTGAGTAACTACGCTATACTGTAGTGCTGGGTGGAGAGAAGGCAGGCCCTGAAGAGATGACTGTGTCATATAAGTAATACCCAGAGGGTCAGAGAATGCACTTGGCTTTGTAAAGAGGAAGACGCTTAATCATTCTCCTTTCAGCAGAACTGGAAAGACCAAACCCAAAGCATAATGCACTTACATGAGTGTATCCTTCAGCATGAGAAGTCTAAGGGTGTAGAAGAGACGGGCACCTGCCAGATCCCTTCTATCTGTGCCCTTCTCTTCCACTGCCAGCTCTAGACTTTGATCTTTCTACCCGGAACAAGCTACCTGCATCTGTGCGCCAGGCTCCATCTCTGGTGCTGTTCAAATCCAGGCTAAAAACTCACTTCTTTGAGACTGCTTTTGGATCCTGATTCTCCATCCCCTCCCTCCCCCCACCCCACCGTGTCTCTTGTTCACCTCTGATGCATTTCCTTACTATTCCCCTAGATATATCCTAGTCCCCAGTTCTGTCTGTCTGTCTTAGATTATAAGCTCTTATGAGCAGGGACTCTCTCTTCCATGTCTCTGTACAGCACTGTGTACACCTTGTTGTGCTATATGATAAGTCGTAAGGCTGTGAGGCTGAGAATAATTATAACTATTTTTGTGAACATATGGTATTGTGGGATCAGTTTCACATCTTTCTGTACTTTGTCAAAACATATTTTTTTTGGCCCTTTTGTTCCCTGAGAGGTACTGTCACAGCCACACCCGCTGTCATACCCTCTCCCCCTTCCCAGGTTGGGGAGTGTCACCACAAACATAAGCCTCCAGTTCTATCGTACACACAACACCACAGCCTTAAAAATATTTTTGAACATACAGAGAGAGGAAGAATGGTCTAATGAGAGACCATCAAACCGGAGCATAAGACGTTGGGTCTTAGCTCTGTTTGTGGCACCTTATGATCTCGAGGGTCACATACTGCCCAGCTAAGATTGGTTAACAATGACGTTTGATCCTGTTCCAGGGGCAGTTACATAAATGTACATTTTCAAAGATTTCAACATTTTATACATGGGTAAAAGTAACTAAACCACCTCAACCTGCCATATCTAGGTCAACAGATTTTAGCCTCTTAAAAGTGTGCATACATTTGGCCAAATAGGCAGGGGCGGGCATATTAGAGGTGTATTTTAAAACTGCGTCACTGCATTTAAATTCTTTTAATATGTGCATATTAGGCATTCCACTAACTGTATATCATTGTCTTACAACTTATAGGTTTACACGCATTTAGCCATATTAGCCTCTCAGTGTTAAACACAATGTAAATGTTTAAAAATTATCTTGTTTTGTGTGGGCTTAAAAATGTATGCATAGTTTTGCTGCTAGGTGCCTTACTGAAAATATACCCTATAGGGCATAATTTAACAGGTGCCAATTTTAAGCCTTTCTTTTAAGGAAACAGACATATATGTGCTTTTATAAAACAGGCTCTCAGATCCAGTTCAATAGTGCACAAATGCGCACACAAATATTCACCTGCTTTGACAGAGATGTAAACATAAGTACCCAAGTGTTTTATAAAATATGAGCACACATGCTACGCCATCTCTACTCTACCCAAACCCAGATCACTTAAAAGTAAGCATCTTCCATGCACCTATGCGTCTACACAGTTTTCTGCGTGTTGATCAGGCTTTACACACGGAAAAAACGCTTTCCTCTGTAGTATGGACATTAGTCTGCATGGTCCTACATCCCGGAAGTGGCTGCATGTGTCCTTCTGAAGTTTGGTGAATGCTGACTTTCTATTTCTTGAATGCTCTATAACCTTTACTATCAAACCCTGCTTACAGGACGGTGCATGTCGTCTTTTGTTCTTGTTATATTTTCCCTCTTTTATCTTGGACTTTCTATTTGTTGCATCTTGCACTCCAGTTTATGAAGATTTGCCCTCTCTGCTACATACTAGCATCATCAATAGGTCTCTGTAATTTTCTTTTACATGTAGATGGGCTCACCTTCTAATGATGTGTCTGGTTACCTACAGGGGACTCTGACATTACTGTCACTTCAAATGAATTTTCACCTTCCTCTTCCGGAATGGAATCAGGACCACAATCACCCATGTCTCCGGAGAATAAAAGAAGCCCTAAAGGCATCAAGAAATTCTGGGGAAAGTAAGACCACATGAATGGAATCATGTTTTATTTATAGTGCACCATCACATTAAGCACACAATAGAATCGCATTCAACAAAGAAAGAAAAATATTTTAAACAACTTTACTTTTCCAGAGTGTAAAACCAGTAACGGTGCTTTCTATGATGTTTTGCACACGGAATTTTATTGCTGAAAATCCTGATTTTTAGCCAATGTACTGGAATGCAGGTGTACAAATAATTGTCAGGACTTAGAACAAAGGGGAGGGGGGGAACGCAGAGGGGGGAGGAATTCAAAGCCATTAACACAATTAGCCGTCACTCCTGCTGAGTTTTGGGCTTTTAGTACTTAAAAAGTTGATATGGTTTTTGAAAGTTTGAGAATCTATGTTTAATGAAAATAATTTCTTGGTATGGTTTTTAAACTGGAATTTTAGAAGGGTAGGTCGTGCAGTACAGTAATATTCCAATTTAATTCCCCTCAAAGGCTACACTAATATTTGATTTGGTTTAGGAAATTAATTGCTTCATTTTTTAAAGTGTGCTAATTTTCAGCAGTTTTGTGCACATCGAGGGCCAAAAATTACTTTGGAGGTGTGGTGTACTGACCCCTAAAGGTTGGGGTGTTCCCAACCTGTCCCCATGCAATTAGCACAGTTCAGAGGACCCTGCAGCATTAAAATTGGCAACTGCACTTAATGCCACCCATTGAGGTGGGGTCAGTATGCCCATGCTGACTGCGACATGCACCATGTATGCCGTCAATGCCCGCTCTCCACCCTGAACCCACCCAGTCCTTGACTCGTCCCATACTAAGCAGTTAGCATGGGATTATTTTTCCTGGGGCTGCATTTTTAGTGTGCAGTAATGGTTACCGCAGTCCTGTTCTAAATGCGTAATGTGCGATCTAGCACGCAGAAACCACGCCTGCGCTTTAGTAAATATGGTGCATTTTTTAACACAAGCCACATTATTTTCAGTGAGGCCTCTTTACTAACCAAGAGAGTAATTTTATAACAGGTTACCTAGGTTGGGAGGCCAAGTAGGTGCCTATTTTAAGCCTATCGTCTAAAACAGTTCTTTTCAAACTTTTATCCTGTATGACCCCAGTTTAACAACTGAAAATTCACATGAGCCCAGATACTGATGAAATCAAACTGGCAGATCTCCAGGCCTCCCTCCACTCATCTAAAGCAGGAAGGCGGCAGCACTCAGCATATGTGTCACAGTGTGGGCTCACAGACCCCAGTCCTCAGCCTAACAGGAAGCTTACCCAGGAGACGGCAACGGCCTGTGGATGTTCACTGGCTCACATGGTGACTTGGCATAGGTCACAGTGAAAGTCCAGAGAGATGAGGAAATGGCCATGTTTCTGTGACCCCTTCCGCTAATGATGTGACCCCAAGTGTGGGAACCATTGATCTAAAAGCAGATAGGTATCTATGTGCTCTTATCAAATTGCCCTACAAAACCTGCACAAATTGCAGCTAAACTACAGCCATATACATTTATATCTGCTTGGGTGTGTACTTTAGAGCCTATGTGCATATTTCATGACTGAAATCATGCTTCACCCAAACTCTGATGCTAAACATACCTGCACCCTGGTCGTATGCAAGTACACGCCTACATGTACACAGAGGTAGTTTCGCAGGAGGCCTTTTATGTGCATATAGAGACTTACATGAGTAAATAAAGTAGAGCACTGGCTTGGAATCAAGAGACCAGGGTTCGATTCCCACTAGCACTCCTTGTGGCCTGGGGCAAGTCACTTAATCCTCCAGTACCTTAGAAAAATCTAAGTTACCAGTGTTCCTGTTTAATGTACATTACCAAGTTTAAAGTTACAGGAGGGAGAGGTGGCCTAGTGGTTGGGGGTTCTAATCCCAGTAGAGGACAACAACCTTGGGCCGGAAGGACTGGGGTTTCTAGTCCCACAGGTGCTCCTTGTGGCCTCGGGCAAGCCATTTAACCCTCTGTTGCCTCAAGTGAGCCCTTTGGGACAAGGGAAAAATATATATACAGTACCTGAATGTACACTACTTTGACTGTTAGAAAAGCAGTATATAAGCCTAGTTAAATAAATAAAAACAATGTAAACCGCTTTGACTGAAATGATAAAGCGGTATACAAACCAGTTAAGTAAGTAGCATTAGCTCATATTAAAACATTAACACCGGTTTGTAAATTAAGCCCTAAAGATGAGCAGTCTGATTTTCAGCAGGATGCCTACAAAATAATTTGAAACTTTAATCTAGATGTTACAAATTTGGATGTTCTGTGGCACTAAAATATATAGTTAGCATATCTCGACATCTCAGTATACACATACCTTACTCACAGAAATGCTGAATATCGCTGTTTTTAAGGCTACATTTATGGTTTATTATTTGATAGACCACCTTCCAAGGGGTCTTAGCAGAGCAGTGTAGAACAATGTCTTAAATAAACATAATAAAATAGAAAAGAACTCCAGCAAAAACAGGAAAAATAAGAACAAAAGAGGGACATACAAGACAAACAACTCAACCAAATTAAGTAGGTAAGTCACAAGCAGTATTAAACAAATGTGTTTTTAAAAGGGACTTGAAGGAGGGAAACGAAGATGCCAACCGAATTTCAGGGGGGGAGTTAATTCCATAATGCAGGTGCCAGAAAATTAAAGGCAGATGAATGAGTGGAGGTTAATTTGGTCTGAGTAGGTGATGGTAGGTGTAATCGGTAAGTATGAGTGCAAATATGGAATTTTGCTGCAGGAGAGGAGTGACATTTATTTATTTTATTTATTTATTTAGACAGATTTGTATGCCACCTTTTCCTTCAATCAAGGTGGTCACGCCACATCACAATTGGAGGGTTACATTTAACATTAGGGTACGTGTAATCATTTAGACAGCACAGTTACGTAACAGTATTTAGACAATGTTTAGACATTACAATAGAAGTAACATTTAACATAAAGGTATTTACTAATGAGGTGTGTTGAATTTGTGTGTGTGGATGGAATGAGTGTGTGTTTAGTTGGCGGAGGTAGTAGTGTTGCTGCTTGGGTAAGAGATGTTGCTTGAATGCTCGTAAGTGTCTATGAATAACCATGTTTTGAGGTCTTTGCGGAAGTCTGTGAGGTCTTCTAAAGCTCTCAGGCTCAATGGTAGGGAGTTCCGTAGTGAAGATGCTCTTTTTGAGGATGGTTGTTTGGTTTTGCGGTAGTCTGCAGGTGTGCCGATCATGTTGTTATTGGTTCTTCTTGGTCTATTGCTGATGTCTTTTGTTATAACGTTTTGGAGTACGTCTGCTGAGAGATGGTGAATGACTTTGAAGATTATCATGATTGTTTTGTATTTAGCTCTTGCCACCATTGGAAGCCAGTGTAGTTTTATTTATTTATTTATTTATTTAACATTTTTTATATACCGCACTATTCATCATCAGTGCGGTTTACATTGAACATCAACATACCTGTCAATCCATGACTGATCTAGGTTTACAGATAACAGGGAAGATAAACTGGGAGTTAACTGGGGAATAACTATCTACATAATTATACATAATTATATATACATTGAATAGGTTACATCAAGTTTTGATATTTGATAAGAATATAGTGTATTCACATTTTGATCCTTTGTTCTGGATTGTTTCTATGTGTAGTAGTTATCTGAGTGATGCGGGAGACAGATTCTATTGTGTGTATGGTAGCTTGAAATGTAAAGTGAATAGATAGTGCTTGATGGACTTTCTAAATTGGGTGATATCCCTGATTGATCTGATGTTTGGAGGTAGTTTGTTCCAGCACTTGGGGGCATAGGACACAAAAGCTCTGTTAATAGTTTGTTGTGTCCATTTTGTGGAGATACTGGGAGTAACTAGTGTGTTTTCTGCTACTAGTCTCCTGGGTCTGTTTGGTGTGTGGGTGATGAGATTTGAGATCGATGCAGGAGATAATTTATTAATAGCCTTGAATGTGATGAGGAGGGTTTTGTATGTTATTCTGCAGTTTATCGGAAGCCAGTGCAGATCGATCAGTATTGGTGTTATATGATCTCTTATAGAAGCTCCAGATAGGATGCGGGCTGCCGCGTTCATCGCCAGTTGAAGTGGATTTAGTGTATTCTTGGGGAGACCATGAAGGATGATATTCGCATAGTCGAAATGCGGTGTGACTATTGCTTGGAAAACTGTGCGGAAGTCCTTGGTCTCCATCATTGGTTTCAGGTGGCGCAGTGTTTTTAGTTTGTAGTAAATTGACCTTACTGTGTTCTTTATGTGCTCTTTAAGATTGAGTTGTTGATCGAGTATCACACCGAGGTACTTTATGGAGGCTTTGATGGGGAGTTCTGCATCTCTTACTGTGAGGGTGGTCGGCGGAGCAAATTGCTTGTTTCTTGTTGCTATGAGTACTTCGGTTTTCTTGAAGTTTATTCTTGAAGTTTATTTCTTGAAGTATATTTAGTTGTTGTAGGATGGGAGTGATGTGCTCAGTTCTTGGGGTGTCTGTGTTAATGCGTGCTGTGGTGTTTTGTACCATTTGTAGTGGGTGTAGTGTCTGATGAGGAAGGCCTTGATATAGTGAGTTTCCATAATCAAGCAATGGTGTAATGAGTGCTTGGCACACTGTGCGGAAGTGGTCTTGAGGGAGCATTGGTTTGATTTGTCTATTTTCAATCAATGATATGCCTTGTTTGCAGTTTTGGTGATGTGGGATTTTAGGTTCAGAGCTCTGTCTAGTGTTATGCCCAGGTACTTAACTTCTTCTTTGACTATTATGCGTTTGTCCAGGATGCTGATATTTTGTGGAGACATGAAGGTGGGGTTCCTGGTGACGAACATTGCCTCAGTTTTTTTGTAGTTGACCGTTAAGTTGTTGGCTATGAGCCATTCGTTCATGTCTTCGAGGCATTTTGTTATTGTTGTAGTATTTAGTGCTAATAAGTTGATTGGAGCATACACCATGATGTTGTCAGCATAAATGTGGTAGTGTAATTTGTGGTGCTTGATGATGTTGCATATGGGCTGTATGTAGATGTTGAAGAGCATTGAGGATAGGGCTGAGCCTTGAGGTATTCCCTGCGTGACGGGGAATTGTAGGGATTTCTTTTGATCGCATTTGACTTGTTGCGTTCGCCCTTCCAGGTATGATGTGAACCATTTTAGGGTATTCTTGCAAAGTCCTATCTGTTGTAATCGTTGCAATAGCTTAGGGTGTGACAGTGTCAAAGGCCGCAGAGATGTCCATGAACACTAGCACGAAACTGTTTTTTATGTTATCTATGCCTCTTAGGAGATTGTCAAAGAGGGAGGTGAGTAGTGTTTCCACTCCATGTTGGGGCTTGAATCCATGCTGATGTATGTCCAGTGGGGCATTGATATCTATGTGGTCTTGAAGTTGCTTTTGGACTGCTTTTTCCACGACTTTAGCAAGGAATGGCAGGCTGGAGATAGGATGGTATGACTTTGGTTCAGATGGGCTCAGATTGCTACTTTTAAGTATTGGTCGTATCATTGCGTGCTTTAGGGTTTGTGGCATGTATCCTTGTTGGAGTGAATCTTTGACGATTTTTTTGAATGTGATGAGAGAGCTGAAGTTTTGTGGCTTTGATCCATGATACTGGGCATGGGTCTGATGGTTAAGTTGTGTTTAGTTCAGATATGATATCTTCTACTTGCTGTTTTGTTGGTTTATTGAAGCTTTCCCATACTTGGCGTTGCTTTTTTATCATGTGGTCATTTGTTTGTGGTGAAGCAGAGTATGTTTGGTTGGTGTTTTTTGACTTCATGTAGTCTGCATCTTTTTTGTGGGTCAAGATGGTGGGTGCTTTGTTGCGTGTCATCCTTGGTGAGCTTTTGTACAATGCTGAAAAGCTCTCTTGGTCTATTGGTAGATTTCATGATTAGGTTGGTATGGTGTTGCTGTTTACGCTCATTTATTAGATTATTATATTCCCGTTGTTTGTCTCTGTATTGTGTTAGGAGGTTGTGTGATTTGTTCCGTCTCCATTTTCTTTCTATTCTTCTTAGTGTGCGCTTTGCGACTCTGACTTCATGTGAGTACCATGGGGCATTGGATCTTTTGCTGGTTTGTGTTTTTTTAATGGCTGGGGCAGATGCTGCATTGGATATTATTGTGTTCCATTCTTCTGTGTTTAGGTCCAGGGTGTTGTGATTCTGTTGAAGTTGTGGGGTGATGTTGTTTATGAATGAGTCTCTGTTAAATGTTTTAAACCATATGGTTATTCTTTCTCTTCTTTGCGTTGGGTAGGCTGTTCAGGGTCATGGTGAATTCAATTACATGGTGGTCCGACCAAGTGACTGGGGTGATTGTTGGTTTTGTGGTTTTGTTCTGTTCCACTAGTTGTGTTGGCATGAATACCATGTCTGGAGTTGAACCATGTTGGTGCATTGGGGCATTAATTGTCTGGCAGTATTTTAATGACTCCATGGCTTTTAGGAACGTTGCAGATTCTCTGGTGGGTGCGGATGTTAGGTTGTAGTCTCCTAGTGCAATGAGAGGTTTGTGCTTTTTGTTATGTGTGCATATCATTTCAATTACTGTAGATAAATATTCAGTTGTGGTTCCAGGTGGTCTGTATGTAAGGGAGATGGTTAGATAGTTGTTGGTTATAGTTAGTGTGTTGGCTTTGCTTGTGTTAGTGGTGACATACTTATATCTAGACACATGAGACAGAATGCGTACTGCTGTATTTTGTATAAGTTGTAATCTACGTACCTGAGACTGAGGGAGACCAAGATAAATAACATTACAGTAATCCAACCTAGCAATCACCAAAGAGAGTAACAAAGGACGCCGAAGGAAGCCCGCCGCAGCAGCCCTCGTCCATCAGCTCCTCCGATCGGGGTAGAGCACCTGTGTGGGAGAAGCGTCTCCCGCACAGAGGCTCCTGCCCAATCGGGGCAGTGGGAGGAGGATAAAATAGCGCCCAACCCCGGGCGTGCCTTACCAGAGGGCCCTTTGGCATGGCCCTTAGGTGCGGGCATGGAGGCGGCAACACCGCTCACCTCTTCCGCTCACGGACTCAACCAACCCAACAACAAACTATCTACCTGGCAATGAACCCTGACTCTACACCGCCAGAGCAAGCCCTAAGGCAGACTCCATCGCCTCCCCAGCAAGTGGACCCTACCTCCACCCAGAGCTGCCCCAGGAGCTCGAGGTACTCCTGCAACCATGCCACCCTTCCTGGCTCCAGCATACCTCCTAACACCATTCCCAATCAATTTGGCCTACTATCACATTATTGCCAGCACACACCCTAACCCCCTCACTCCAAACACAACACCTAACCAAGCTACAAACATCACCAAACCCCCCTCTACATTGGGCTGCGCTCACACACCTCTAATCCCACAAACACGCACTCTCTCTTAATCACTCTGATAAATGCCCGCTCAGTCCGAAACAAACTCCCCATGCTCCAAGACCTGATCGTATCTCAAAAGATCGATATCCTCTGCATAACCGAAACATGGCTAACAGATTCCGACCCACTCATGAACCAACTAACACCTAATGGATACAGTATGCATAACTGCTCCTGAGCTCATGACAGAGGAGGAGGAGTAGCCATCATAGCGAAATCCGACTTCTGCATCAGAAACTACCAACGAAGCAGACATACTCACTCTCACCAACAAACACCTCTCCATATGCCTAATTTACCAAGCACCCACTGCATGTACCGATCTATCAGACATACTAAAACACGTATCAGAGAGTACCATCACCACAAAAGAACAGCTAATCCTCGGAGACTTCAACCTCCTCTCACTGCAAGAAAAACATGCTGAAGCCTTCATCAATGCTATGGAAGCAGTGGACCTGACTCAGATCGTACACACATCAACACACGAAAAAGGGAATACTCTCGACCTGATATTCCTTAACACCCAAAGCACCATCTCATGCAAGAACCCTAGATCATAAGCATACCATGGTCTGACCACCATCATATTAACCTTACCTACATCTACCATCACACCAGCGTCAAAGAGAACAGTCAACTTGCAAGAAGATTCAAACCATTTAACAAAGAGGACTTCCTAGCCCAAATATTACCTAAACTCCAAACAGACTCCTCCAAAATCGAGGACCTAATCAACATCTGGAACACTGCAATCTCATGTACATCGACAGACAGCACCAAAACCAGAGCCTGATGGTTCACCCCCGACCTATAGAGACTGACGACCAAACTCAGGAGAACCGAGAGAAAATGGAGAAAGACCAAAAAAGAAACAAACAGACAAAGCAAGATACATGAGTAAACTAGATACATACCGCACAGAAACAGATAATGCAAAAAGGACCTACCACTCAAAAATCATAAATACTTCAATAAACAGACCACGTGAGCTCTTTGAGATTGTCAAGAAGCTAACAAAAGCACCCAACCACTCTAACCAGCTCCTGAACATCCCGCCGGAAGCATGCCAATATAAACAGCTCCAGCAACCACCCAACCCAAAAGTGAGTGCAATAACAACAACCTACCCTACTGATATGGGCACAGACTGGAGTACATTCGAAACAGTCACCAAAGAAAAGATAGAATCCACTATCTCCTGCCTAAACACCGCCGCCTCTCCATTAGATCCCTGCCCTGTGGAGTGGATAAAGAAAACTAAAGAGGACATAAGCACAGCCCTAACCCACATAGTCAACGAATCTCTCACATGCCAAACATCCTCAAAACCTCCATCATCCATCCAACCCTTAAGAAACACAACCTGGACCCCCTCGACTCCGCCTCCTTCAGACCAATAGCAAGTCTCCCATTCACCACCAAAATCTTAAAGATTCATGAAAATGTTTTGTAAAATTAAACAGCTCTTATAACATTTGGTCACACCTAAAAGCACACGCAGTTCAAGCCAGCATGTACTTGTACGGAAGGCGCACACATGGGCAAAGTTTCAGCAGTGCCGTGTAATATCTGTGCCGTCAGTATAGCTTTGATTGCTGCAGGAGGTGTGCTACTGTTTTAGCACATAGGGGCCCTTTTCCTATAGGGTGTTAGCAGTTTGTGGGGGTTCTGACAGGCATTAAAGAGACGCTGGGACACTCGACAGCGCCCCTGGATTTTGGCACTAAATGTCCATAGCGCGTTAGGAAAGCGAGTGGGCAGGATGAGCGTCTTGCAGTTAGCACTTCCATGCTAACTGCAAGGCATCCTGTTAGCACAGATGCGCTTAATGCCACCTCAACAGGTGAAGGTAAATGCACCCATGCTCTTATGATGCCGCATTAGACAAGGGTGCACCGTGTTGACGGCCGGGAACATCCTTTCAGCGCCCCTGACGGCCAACCCGGGTGGTGATGCATCTTACACAACATGGATGCGTTAGGTGTAACACTATAGCAGCCTTTAGTAAAAAGGGCTCGAGAAGCACCTAGGTGATGGTATAAAATAGGCGCCTTCTTGCCTCTAAATCTAGGCACCCTGTTATAAAATCACTCTAATGGAATATATGTTAGGCATTGTACATAAAATCCCTCCAGAATTTAAAGAAGAAAGGGAGTTATATATTTTGCTGCATGCTGCACATATAACGGCTTTTTAAGTATGAGATCCCAACTTCTATCTTCTTTATATGGAACATTTATAAGGTATCTGTATCCTTAAATGGTGCAGGGACATAAACCATTTGAAAATGTAGAATCTGACTTTCTTACATGAAAGGGAATGGTGGAATTTTGTATAATAGAATGTGTAAAGGCAGGTCTATGGTTATAATTACTTAAATTAACTGAGGTTTGACTACATCATGTTCATTATTCCCTTTAGTAATTTTGGCTGTAGTTTTGAGCAATTTACTTCAAAATTTCATGAGCAGGAATTTAACAGAAAGGAAGAAGTCTTTTATGTCTGTTCTTCCTGCTTCAAAAATTCACCTCTCCTGATATCCAGTGTTTTCCCCTTTTTGTCTGTTTTTCAACAAGAATAAAGAGAACGCAGTCTGGTAACTTTCACACAGACGACCTGGGCCTGTCAGAGTTTCGAAGGGGCGGACTGAGAGCCACAGCAGGACCTAGATTGTCCAGATATAAGGATACAAAGGGTCAAAAGAGGTAATAACTCCCCTCTTTATACTTCTGCAGCACTGGACTTTATTTTAATGCGTCTCAGATCTCCACCTTGTCCAGGCAGCCTGTATTGGTTTCCTCACAATGTATGCTCACCTTCTATTTGCATTAACAGAGTACAGATCTAAATATTTTAAAAAGGTGTCGCTGTTGATTGCAACAAAAGTGTTTTTTTTATTATTATTATTATTTTGTTTTTTTTTGATTGAGGTAACTCTCACTCTGGGAATATTTTGTTCCAGCAAGTGTTAAACATTCAGAGTAACCTATGGTTATGTGGCATCTGCTTCCAATCATAGCAGTCGATAGCACTGATGTTGGGCTCCTATGCAGCGTAACAGCACTGCATGGCCGAGGTGATCAGCTGCTTTAAACTCTGAACATCCAAATTACGGACACACAGTGGGCATCAAAGAGGGCTCTCTGCTGCTTTGGGGCACGTCCATCCTGCACTAGTCCTACTGGCACCCTAATAGTACAACACATTTCTGATGTGAGGTATAGGAGACATGCTGACGCTGGGGATGTGCAGTACATTTGGTTTTTTTCAGTTTGCACTAAAAATTTTAGTATACATAGTAACATAGTAACATAGTAGTTGACGGCAGATAAAGACCAGCATGGTCCATCCAGTCTGCCCAGCGAGATGGCAAGAGTAGGTGCATTAAAAAAACAATTCAGGGCACCCTAAACCAAAATCAAAGTTGTTTTGGCTACACATCCCTAGGTGACCTAACAGTGCTGCGGTATAGAAGAACTGTTAAATAAATAAATAAATAAATAAAGATGGAGGCTTCCCAGTGGCAATGGCGAGCTCTTTGGAATGCCAACTAGCTCATAGGTTATTTAGAACTGGATTTATTAAACTGCACTATTAGGACCTGCATTATTATAAATAACTCTAATTGCATAACATGGGGGTTAGTGTGTGGTACTGTGATTGCGCATTTTATTAAGTTTAGCCCTCAGTGGTAACTTTTATTTGAGCAGATGCACTGAATTTTGAATCCAAGCTCCTCTATCAGAGAGAGGTGTTTTAACATTATAGTGGAGTATTTGACAGCCATTGAATAAATTGGAGGTTATCTTGTGGGTAATTCTATAGCACATTCCTGTCTTCCCATATTTTCAGTGATTCCAATGCACCATTTGCTCAGTGGAGTAATGAGCAAGTTTGTAATTGGCTTGAAGACTTTGGGCTTCTTCAGTATGTGATTTTTGCAAGACAGTGGGTGAGTTCTGGGCACACTCTGCTAACGGCAACACCTCAAGATCTGGAAAAGGTGAGTCTTCTTGTTTCTCTGCCAAGCTGCAGGCTGGTTTAACCATTAGGACGACTAGGTGGTAACTTTTGGGCAAACAGTAGCTGTAATCAAAGCAAAATAATGGGTCCTGACAACCACAGAAATTCAAAGAACCATCCACGCTTACTGTTACCCACAGGGAGAAGGAGTTAGGCGGGTAAATGACTTTTGGAAATTTCCCTCATTGGAGGTACTTTTATAAAGTCATTTCTGCTACATATGTGTATCAGTGACCTATTAGAAATACCGACAGTGTAATTTTGCCAGTGGGTGTGCACATGAGTGGAGCTCGGGCAGATCATGCAAGTATGTGCATGGATGATAAAATACTATAAATGTGTGTAGTTGAAAGATATTGGCACAAACATTTGCGCCAGCTGTAGGGCTGCAACGTGAGCACATACTTGGCCACTCACACTAGTATTTTGTAAAGACAAGGGGCCCGATATTCTTCTGGGGGAGACTATGCACCACGTCAGTGGATAGCCCTGCCCGCTGAACCCTAAACCCGAATATTCTATGCTGGGGTCATATGCGGCCCCGGCATTGAATATCTGGGTATCGCTGCATAACCCGGAAGCCGTCGAAGCTAACTGGGCAGCAGCGATATTGCATGCTGTCCGGTTAGCACATGTGCTGTAAAGACAGGCGAGGGTTTATGGTGCAGAGTATTAACCGGGCAGCATGCAATATTGCTGCTGCCTGGTTATCTCATGCCCCTACCCTGCAATGCCCCCGCCACTCTCTGATGCTAGCCGGATAGCATTGGGGCATGTAAGGGAGATAGATGGGGATATTCACCGGCACTACCCATGTATGTCTCATTGAATATCCCCATCTAAGGCGTTTACTAGGCTTTAAACCGTGTAAATGCCCTTCGAATATCAGGCCCAAAAGGCATAAGCGAGGTGCCTTAAACCATGCTTTAACTGGGAGCCTCCTTATAAAATCTCCTTCCTTAGATATCTGCATATGGCTCCTATTTACTAATGTGTAGTGTGCAATAATAGCATTATTTTTTTTAGAAAACGTTTCACCTTTGTAGGTGGCAAAATGCAGGGAAGAAAAGAAAAAAAATCTCATACGGGAATATGAAAATGGAAAAAAATTAAACTAAGTAGCCCACGTCAAGAGGAGAAGTAGAGTCAGCTAGTACTCTGAAGCTGGATATAATCAAATATCTATGTATACTAGGATAAATCCAATTCCACAAAAGAAAACTCTTTAACAAAGGAAAAGGATGAGAGCATCAAGGTGAAATTTCTAGTTAACCTAAAAGGAATTCTTTCTGTTTAAGAACATTTCCTAACTGAAGAGAGTGAAAAACCACACTAATTCCCTGTAACATTATCAGACATTTAAATGGAAAACATAAAATGAGTGTGGCACTCAAAGCTAGCACTCATGACTTCAATTGTAAAAAGCTTTTCCTGTGGGCTTAGGCGACACAAGAAACCTCAGGAAAAATTATCTGTCCAAAGAGGACGCCAACAAATGAGAGATCCAGGCTGTTCCCCAATTCTGTTAACACCTCGACTTCAGCAATAGCACATCCACCAACTGCCTATCAGTAATAGAACAACAATATAAAACCACAACCTGTCGAAATTAGGAAATGATAATAACTTCTTAAAATATTTTCTAAGATTTCAGGAGATATAGGTAGTGGGTCTTTGGAAAATTCAAAAATCTTAAATTGCGACAGCGATATGAATTATCCAAGAACTCTAGCTGGCTGTGCAACCTCATACTATGTTTAAAATGAGAAATAGCAGTCAATTGAAAAGTAGTTAACGGAGGGCATGATAGTCTTCTTGGCAGGCTATGCCGACCCTTAATCCCGGATATTCAATGCTAGGGTCCTATGTGGCCCTGACATTGAATATCTGGGTATCGCTGCACAACCTGGAAGCCGTCAAAGCTAACTGGGCAGCGGCGATACTGCATTCTGGCCGGTTAGCGCCTGAGCCGTAAAGATAAGCGCAGAGCATTGACCAGGCAACATGCAATATCATTGCTGCCTGGTTCTCTCGCCCTGCCACGCCCCGATACACCACCAACACGCCCCAATGCTAGTCGAATACCGTTGCGGTGTGTAGGGGACATAGATGGGGATGTTCAGCGGCACTACCCGTGTATGTGCTGTTGAACAACCCCATCTAAGGCATTTACATGGTTTACTAGGCTGTAATATCGGGCCCCGCGTGTTTATTTTGTCAGTACTGGGAACATTTTTCTTCATGGGCCTTGGCTCCTGAGAGAAAGCAGAAGTCTGCTCCATTACCCCCTATAACTGTTAGTTAGTCTGAGAGACCCTCTTCCAAATGTCTAACAGCAATACAGATTCAGTTACATCCAAAGGTTGTAGAACTGAATTTAAAGCAGGAAACTGAATTACCTGAGGAAGAGGAATAAGCAGCTCTCTACTAATAGGTTCACCCAAGGGGTCAGGCCCTCCATATGATTCTTCAGTTGGGGGTCAGAGAATACTACTACTAAGCATTTGTAAAGCATTGTACATATAGATGTAAGACCCAGTCCCAGCTCATCAGAGCTCACAATCTAATCAAGACAAAACAAAAATGCATAGCAAGTACAAAGGTTGTGTGTTAATTATTAGAGGCATGCCCTCTGCAGTTACTACATGGAAAGGTTCCTTAACACATCTTAAGTGCACCTTCCCTAAAGCTTGCCCAGATCCTTCACCTGGTTGAGGGGGGAGGAGCCCTAGTGATGGGGCTCAAAGATGCGCTAGAAGCTGAACAGATATTACCTTCATTCCTTCTGGTACTCGATGTTTTTTTTCCCCCATAGGACCTGTTTTAACTCCATCTGCTCCTGAAGTTATCTCCCCTTTATTTTTTTGCTTACCAACCCCCTTGGTATATCCAAATCAAATTTCTGGCAAACATAAAAACACTTCGGACCAGTCCCAAATTAGTGCCAGATGGGCATCAAAGGGGCATAGCCCTTTGATCATGTGCCTGTATCCGCACAACCAGCTGCAGTAAGTTTAAAGTCTAGGGCAGGCGCAACGGATGACATTTCAAAGGGGGGGGGGTTCCCACTGGCACAATCCTGCTAGTTCACAGGGACACCCTACTCCACCGCACTTGACATTGCTTCTCCAGCAGGACCCTCCTCTTGTGGTGATAGCATTATTGTGCATTATCTACTGCAAAGCCCATTTTGAGGGCAATTTTATTAAACTTTTTCATGCCTTTCGAGCAGGCATAAAAGTTCACAACTTTTTGATGCGACTTCTACAGGCTTTGTGCTGGTATTTCATAAAGACACATAGGGGCATGTTTACTATAGTGCACTTTTAGCACGTGGTTTAGCACGTACTAGCTGGTTAGCGCAGGCCTCCGGTAATCACTACCATGCGCTAAAAGCAGCCAGCATGGTAACAATCCCACACTACTGCTTAGCTCACAGGGTGGAGGGAGTTGGTGGGACAGAGTGGGGATGGACTGCATGTTGTACTTAGCATGCAGGGAATTAATGACTGCTAATCACCAATGGTGCAGATAGCATGGGTGCCCTTTATCATCTCAAGAGGTGGTGGTAACTTCATTTGCAATTAACGAAGGTGCACTTAAGACGTGGTAAGAAACCTTTCTGCGTAGTAATTGCAGAAGACATGCTGGGCACCGCCTTTGTACTTACCATGCATTAATGTTTGCTATTAACATGCTCTATGTACAACACCTTAGCATACTTTGGTAAAAATGCCCCATATGTCTCTGTAAAAAAAAAAACATTTGGACTAGGCATGCCTACATAGTCACCCTGTCTTAAAATGAGCTTCTTTATTCAATGGACATTGCAACTGATAACGCACAATAACAATGCTATTGCACACTAATGCATTAGTAAATAGGGGCCTTAATATTTTAAAGTATGATACCCAATTTTGCATTTTATTTTTGTAATAGAGAATCATTCTGGGAGGGGTGATGATCTGGTAACCTTGATTTTTGAGTTTAATTCTGAAAATCTCAAGGGGGTGTCTAGGAGCCGGAAAGACAATTGAAGGGTGGAGGGCACCAGTTTAAAGGTTTGCATAGGGCCCTTGCCCTGCCAGGCTACAATCCGTCTAGATCTTCCTTCCAGTACATATATTCTTGACTAGCTTTGCACCTTCTTACTTTGCTTTCAAGAAGAAATCAAGAAGCAAGTATAAGTCAATGGACCATGTGAGGAAATTCTTCATCCTCCTTTGCCTCTCAAATTACAGGAGCTGGGGATAAAACATCCTCTTCACCGGAAGAAGCTGTTGCTGGCTATTACATCCATAAATACCAAACAGGAAGAGAAGTCAGGACAGCTGGATCATGTGTGGGTGACTCGTAAGTGCTAACACAACAGCTCTTTGCAAACGTTTGCAGTAATCCTTTTTTTTTTTATTTTTTTAAAGAAAGGATGTTTTATAACAGGAAGCCACATTAGTGCCTATGTGCTTTTTATAAAATACTGGCAAAATCTTTGGCAGAAACAAGTTGCAGATAGTTACGTCGGCTCAAGAACAGGAATAAATGTTAGTGCATAAAGGAGCATGTTTGCTAAACTGCGCTGATGGTAAAAGTCCCGTGCTAAATGTTGGCGGTGACTCTCTGGGATTGGGGCAGAATGTGGACATTAATGACACTTCATTGTTAGTGTGGCAGTCTTTGGTATGCACTGATGATTGCAGCCATTAATGTTTATGTTTATTTAAAACTTTATATACTGCCCATTACAGGTTATCAGAGCGGTTTACAAATTAAAAAATTACAAAAAATGCTGCAGAAAAAGAAAAGAGAACGCCAATTTAAAAATTACAAAAGGGGGGAGAAAGGACAGAGTCAGAGAAAGAGGAAGACAAGACAACCAATAAAAGAAAAGAAAAAAAGAAATGATCAATTTATTTTATTCTTGCTACTTGGGAAGGGAGAGACGAAGGGGGAGGAAGATCAAAAGCTGTACAGAAAAGGTGTGTTTTTAATTGAGTTTTAAAGGGTATGAAAGAGGGGTCCAATCGGAGGGCGGTTTACCACCTCCTGAATGGCTGGCAGTAAGGGCACCTGCATTAGATGCGCTCGCAGGTTAGTGTGGTGAGCTGTGTCTCCTCACAGAGGGTACATGCTGGGCACACCTCCAACAGTTAGTGCGGGTCTGTGCCACCTCCCGTGCTGATTTTGGGGGTTTACCCTGTGCTTGCACATTTTGGTAAACATACCCCAATGTGCATGTGCATTTTATTAAATATGCACATAAATTGCAGCTCTGCTAGTGCTTCGCCACACCCCTCCTCTGAACTCCTACTCTAAAGTCACATACAAGTATACACCACTGGGCACTGCATGAGGTAATTTTTAGAAGGCCTTTTACACGCATCTACAGACATATTCTGTGATTTGTATATATTGTTATTGTATATAGTTCCCCTGATAGCCAAGTTGAATCTCCTGTTCATATGTAAACACAAAGTACTATTGGAAATGTGTGTATTCATTGTTTACTGTAAACCGCGCTGATGCTGAATAGCGCGGTATAGAAAAGACTATAAATAAATAAATAAAATAAAAATAAATAAAATATGCATGAAAAATCCTTTAGAAAATTACCTCTAGAGTGATCCCAATATTGTGCCCCACTGAGATGGTAAAAGCTGAACTGTTATAGCTTCTCGTTCCAATCGTATGTTCACTATCACAACTGAGTAATTTGGCTATTTAGAGTTCTCCTTTTGCACAGCCATGGTAAAGGCATGTTTCCATCAGGACGGGGAAAATATTCCTGATGTTCCATATGGCTTGTGCTTAAACTGCACAAGCTACCAAGGAACACATCTTTAATCCTGTAATTTCTTCCTGAACTTCTAGGGTGGCTCGATGATATTGGTTTACCTCAGTATAAAGACCAGTTTCTTGAAGCGAGAGTGGATGGCAGAATGTTGCAGTACCTAACTGTGGTAAGTTGGCCTTTACTAGTCCAGGCTTATTTTCAGCAGTTTCTCTAAGACTTGTATCTGTCTTGCAAGGGATCCATTTTTTACATTTTGAATTTAATTGACGCCTTTTAGTAGTAGTTCAAGGCAAGTTCTATTCAGATAGGTTATGTGCTTCCTTGTCCTCTGAGAGCTCATGATCTAAGGGGCATGTTTATTAGACTGTGTTAACCATTAGCATGGGGGTGTCCCATGTTGTAAGCATGCCACGCTAAAAGTCAGCAAGGGGCCTGGCACTAAAAATCCCGCATTAACAGTTCAGCGCATGTTTGGGTAGAACGACATGCTAACTATGATTGTTGCCATCGGTGCAAGTGCACTTACTGTAAGTACTTCATTGGATGGTGTAAGGTGCCACCTGCATGCCAGGTTCCGTGGTGCCACATGTTAGCATTGCACCAGCGATAGGTGAATGGATGCACACACTCCCTGAGGTTGGCGTGGGTCTCTGTGCTGGTTTCACTGTCCCAATGCATGCTACTGCCACACTTTGCCCCTAAATATGTACCTGAAGCAATGAAGGCATCAGTGTTTGCTTCCTTACTTTGGTTAGGGGGAGGAAGAGTAATGAAGTCATATTAGTAGTAGGGG
The DNA here is from genome assembly GCA_033557465.1 of Ichthyophis bannanicus. Lineage (NCBI taxonomy): Eukaryota > Metazoa > Chordata > Amphibia > Gymnophiona > Ichthyophiidae > Ichthyophis > Ichthyophis bannanicus. The sequence continues at coordinate 45,592,916 of CM066047.1, forward strand.
GGGAGACAGATTAATTAGAATTAGCACCCCTAACATTTGGGGGAGCATCTTCCTATGCTTGCTCCAAATTATGCCTTTGAATGAAAGGTTAATTCACTTGACCAAGATCACAAGGAGCAGCAGTGGAATTTGAACTCTGACTTCCTTGGTTCTTAGTCCAGTGTTGTAGTCATTAGGCAATTCCTCTGCGGTCCTTTTAAGACTGGTATCTGCCTTGCAAGGCATCCACCTACAAAAGGCCAGCATTAATAACATCCAGCCCTAGAGCTGAGAGCGCTGGCTGCCATGGGAATTAATTTTCTGTAATTACAGATTTCATTATGAGGACCAGTGCTGAACGTTTCTTATTAAATAGACTTTATTGCTGCTTGATCTTTGTTTTGTGAATATAGTGATGAGCAAGATTAGCTTTCCTTTGCAGAACGATCTTCTCTTTTTGAAAGTCACAAGCCAGCTGCATCATCTCAGCATTAAATGCGCCATTCACGTGTTACACGCAAACAAATTCAACCCCCATTGCCTGCGCAGGCGACCAGCAGATGAGGTGAGACCAAGGGATGTTTTCACTTGTCAGCTGGTACTTCCGTGAAACTAGTGCTGTATCCATGTCAAATCTGTCTTATATCAGCCAAGAATCAAACATCACAGGACATTTTCACAGTGAAACGAGTAGCCATAGGAAAATTAACAACCAACTTCTGAAAAAGACGCCACTAATATGGCATACAGAGGCAGAACACCCTTTTTGTTGGGTGGGCCAAGCAAATCAAGCTCTTGCCCCATCCCAAGCTCTTTAATCGCTGATGTTGTGTTGGGCCATGACCTGACCAATATTTTGTCTAAGTGGCCCATCCCGTTCTGCTGTCTATGATGGCAGCTAATAAGTACTTAATAGCACTTGCCACAGCTGGCTGTAGGCTATAAATTTAGTCCTGAAACATAAGAAAAGCCAAATTGAGTAAGATCTAAGGGCCATCAAGACCGGCATCTTTTTTCCAGTAGTGGCCAATCTAGTTCACATGTACCTGGCAGAATCCCAAAGAGAAGATACATTCGTTATTGCTTATACCCAAAATAAGCAGTGGCTTCCCCAAATTTACTTCACTGCTAGCGGTTTATGAACATTTCCTCCAGGAACTTGTCTAAACCCTTGTGAAATCCTGCATTTGTTATAAAGCAAAAGACACAAAGTGCTCATGGAGGGTTATTTTATGACGGGTTAAAAAGGAGCCTGTTTTAAGCCTATTTTATAAAGGCATATAGGTGTCTAGGTATCTTTATAAAATATTAGCAGAAATCTAGCAGCAATCATGGCCGTTTATAGCTGCTCGGGGGGAGGTACGTGTGTACACTAGATTAGCATATTTCATAATCTATGCACGTTGCTCATGGCTGTGGTCAGACTGCACCCCGGCAATGCTATACAGTAAATATTGATGTCACCATGCCTAAATTTACACCAGAGAAATTTTATATGAGCCATTTTATCAGGGCCAGCCCAACCATTTGGAAAACTAGACAGTCACCTAGGATGGCAGCAAAGAGCAGTGCATTCAAAGCTAAACAATAGATTCTGACAGCCGGGGAGGGCGGAAAGGCTTAAGGTTTACCTAGGGCGCGCCAACACCTTGACCTTTGGCGCTGGCCCTGCATTTTATAAATGTATAATGCCATATACAGAGTAAAATGATTAGTAGCATGAATTATTATGGTGTCTACAATGGGATTTGTAAACTATAGAAATAGAATCTAACTGTGGGGTATGCTATCATACAGTTCTGTCAGTGTTTATATTTCATAGCCATTATGTATTATTTAAAGTTATAATTGTTTATAAATATGCTCATTTTTTAATTGAATATAATTGGTGAGAAGAACAATTTAACAATATTTGACTTTGAACAATAAAGATTACTGGTCTCACTAGTACACTTGAGCTGAGAAATGCAAGCATCCGTAACATTTCTTTCACCAAAGTGCTAACACTTTTCTTCCTTGCGCTATTTGCCAGAATAATATTTCAGCTTCTGAAGTTGTCCAGTGGTCTAATCACAGAGTGATGGAATGGCTAAGATCGGTAGACCTGGCAGAGTATGCGCCTAACCTCCGCGGGAGTGGTGTTCACGGTGGTCTTATTGTGAGAATAATTTTCACATTTTTTTAAAGCAACACGCACACATATATTTCCAAGATTTATAGTAACAAGATTCAAAAATAAATTTACACATCCATGTTGGAGAAAAGTAAACTTTGTCAAGAAGTCTCGGCATGTTAGCATCCTTTCCAAAGGAAAGGAAAAGCCTTTAAGGTTGCCATTTCAAAATAAGTTAATTTAGCTCACAGCATCACGGTAATAAATCGTTCTTGTAAGCTAGACTTTATTGAGCAGGATCTGAATAGTGCTAATCTTAAGGCTTGCACTGTGCTAAAGATGGCTTCCTTCTGGCTGTCGCGGACTTGACAGCATCGCTATGCATAAAGACAGACATTGGATTTCCCTCTCCCCTAGAGGGAGGAGATACAAGAGAGGAGAAAGAGCTCCATGTAGCTTTAAATGAATTCTCATGGAGTCAGATCCCAGTACTGCTTCCAGTTGAGTTGATGGCCCAAAAAACATCTGAGCTAAGAATAAAAATGTAACTTTTAAGTGAACCAGAACAAGTTGAGAAGCAAATGGGCTTTGTCATCCACTAAGGACCAAGGTCAGAGGTTAAGTAAATCTAAAATATGTTTTGTAACAGATTCTTGAACCTCGCTTCAGTTCGGATACTCTGGCTTTGCTTCTCAACATTCCACCTCAAAAGACTCTCCTGAGACGCCACCTATCGACGAACTTCATCATGTTGATTGGTCGTGAGCTTCAACGAGAAAAGAGAGAGGCCATGGACTCTGCAGCCAACATACCCCTTACCACCACTGCTAAAGTCCGGGTGAGATAGAACCAGAACACTTAATTTATAAAGATATTAGGTACCTTTTAGGCTCCTAGTTTGTATTGTTAAAAGCAATTTTATGTCAGGGAACATGCACATGAAAAATAGGGATGTGCGCAGGCTGATAGGAAGAATGGTTAGTTTCTGATTTGTCTTCCAAATTTTTTTCTATTTTCAGATGTTTCTTGACTAGTGTCCCATATTTATTTTAATGCACACCAAGAACCCGATTCCAAAAGGGGCATGTCTTGGTGGGCCTGGTTTTGTTCCTTCCGTACAGAATTGGGTCCTAATGTTCGTGCCGCACACAGAATCGGCCCGGCGTGCTCCTGCCTGCGGGGAGCTCCCCTGACTCGCATGGCTTAGACCCCCCCCCCCCCGCTGCCCAACCCATGGATGGGCAGCTGGGGCCTGGATCGGGCAGCGGGTCCCCCCTTGAAACTGGTCGGGGGGGGGGGGGGGGAATCCCTGGCCCCAATCGCTGGGTCAGTGCTGCTTATCCTACCTTTGAAATGGAATAAGCAGTACATCCCCTCTGACCCGGCAGGACGTACAGGGCCGTGACCTGAATCAGCCCACCCCCGCTCCTGTCCCCCTCATCCCATGGCTCTAGCCATGCAGGGAGAGCAGGAGGGGGAATAGGGTCCAGACCTGTGACACAGAATCGGGCCCTAAGTGATGTAGCACACATTAATTTATAGGTTAGTGAAAGTTAAATCACTTTAGCAGGCACTAAATTTAAGGAACACTAATTAACTGAATGTGCACTAATGAATGTACACTCCTAATAGATCACTAGGTTGTAGTCATTTTATAAGGGCAACATCTACACTATATTCTTTTTTTTCTAAAGCAGCCTACCTGTAAGCTCCCTACCCCCACCCCCACCCCCACCCCGTAACACCTGCACCAAAGCAGGAATAACTCAGTCTGTGTCTGTGCAGGTAGGAATCGGCATATGTGCAACTCTTTTACAGACCTCTCCCCCCCCACTCTACCCATTCTCCCTCCGCAGGAGCACCTATTCCCATATCACATGACAGCAGGCATATGGGGGGGGGAGAGGGGGTAATTTCATAAAGCTTGTTCCATGTGTATGGCCTGTTTCTACATGCAGACAAGAGCTTTTATAACATGGCACAACTGCATGTGGGTGTAGAAGATACACGGCTTTCTCACACGATCTGCACATAGGTAATTCCTAGGAGCATAGCTTAGATACAGTGGAGGAGCTCTAAGGTACGGATGTGCTCTATTAAATGTGCATGCTTGGTGTACACGCACAAATTTACACCTTTGCAGCAGGTGGGCATTTATGTTGCCTGTAATTGAAAGCTTGTTATAAAATTACTGTCTCTATTTTCTGACTGCCTACTCTTATGCCTGGGCGATTTTATAAGCCCCTCTCTGAATATGTAAAAATGCTGTTCTGCATACTCAAGTTGCTCATACCACTATGTAAATTAAATAGGCTGCTGGGTTTTTTTCCTCTTTTGTCTTATGATCTTGCTGGCAAGCTAGATGGTCTTTCCCAGTTCAAATTCAACAACAAAAATATTGAATGGGACTAAATGACTAAACTTCTTTCTGTGTTGTTGTAGCCAAAAAAACTTGGGTTCTCGCATTTTGGACACCTAAGGAAAAAGAAATTTGATGATTCTACAGACTACGTTTGCCCTATGGACACAAATCAGAATGCAACGAATGGTACCCAGAGAAGCTGTGGAGGGATACTGAGTCCCATTTCCGACAGGGACTTGGATAAACTAGAGCAGGTGGGACAGAAGCATCTCATCTAACACAGTCATCCTAATCCTCATCACCATACATACCAAAGCTTTCCAGTAGCAGTGTGATAACCATGTAAGAACTGCCTGCCTAGATATGCATGACGTTGTTGTGCACGCTCAACCATGGAGGTCTCCCAAGCTTCTGAAAGTATTTTTTATTTATAGAGAGAGAATATCAAAGGAATTCTGCTTTTCATTGTCAGATCGCTGACTCTACTTCTCACATTGAAGAGCATGCAGCCTGAAATGTGTTTGAACTCTTTTGACTGTTACTAACTTCGGAGGGCGGGGACATTTACGAAAACTTTAAAATATCTGCGTGCCATTTATTTTTACCTGACACGGATATCGCTTTAATTTAAGATTATTTCATGTTTTATTACAAATGTATTTAAATGCCACCATTATAAAACAACTGCAAAGTTTAGATTCATTTGTTCAGATGTATAAAACTGTATTTGATTCTCAAAGTTTAACTAACTTTTATAATTTTAACAAACAAGTGTATTAAAATATTTGCAGCCTCTGTAGCATGTGAATCTGTCATTTTAAAAATAGTTCTTGAAGAAACAGTATACATGTGTAGAAAAAGTCGTCAATCGTGCACAAATATAAACAAAATGAAAAAGGAAGAGAAAGTTTTTAGGAGGTTGCATGGAAAAAATTATTTTATATTTGCTTTTCATTTTGTTTCTGTTTTAAGCACACAATCATTTTAGCATGTGCTGAATGGTTTTAACACACAATTTAGCCTGCGTTAAAACCGTTTACCGCGCATATTAAAATGACTAATGAAATAACATTTTGATGTTTTTGTCTTTTTATGGAAAATGACACAAAGCAATACAAGAATCGTCTTTGTTATGTTCCTGTCATTTTAAACTTAGAGAACATCCTAAATTTTGGTTGTCATAAAAACTTAATAGATAATAGTATTAAACATATTCTAATGCACGTGATACCCGGGCAAAGGAAAAGCAGACAGCGCAGCTGCACAGTTAACTCTTCATTGGCATGAAACATTGCAACAAAAATCATCTTTTGCATGTCCTGAGTGGATCTCCACTATACGTCTTATCTTTGTATGTGTAAGAGTAATCTCCAAAAGGTGGTTTTTGGATTTGCCACTGTGAGCATCTGGCTTGTCTGCCTATCTAGCCCAGAATTACACTTCCCCTAGGTTTATTGCTTATACTTAAAAAAAAAAAAAAAAAAGATTGTTCTTTGATATACCATTGCTCATAGCTGGCTGTTCTGTTTACCTGTTTCCATGCAATATTATTTTTCCACTGAGGCTACTGGAGTTTAGCAGTCTACTTGGAATCTTATTGTTGTTTTGACTACTGCATGCTTTTACAGATGGATCATTCAGAAGGAACAGACATGCAAATAGGGGTATTTTCTCGAGATATTAACAATCTTACGGTAGGTATCATTGTACACTGTTGTATACCTTGCAGCCTTATAAAGGACAAATGGAGTAAAAGTGAATTACTAGTTTACTTTATATAGAGGTCCAATTTTCCAAAAGGTTTAACCAGCTACCTTTCGAACGTGGCTGGTTTAATCTTTGCTTTTAAAATTTCCCTCTTCCTTTTTCTCCCAACCAACAAAATGTAAACCCTTAAAATCACCAGGTGAGAAAATTTGGCTGGACAAAAATGTGGTGTCTCTAGAAACTTCAGATTTTTCAGCACTAACCAGCTAATTTTAGCCAGGTGACCCCAATTGAATAAATAGGCAAAGTTTGCTCAACTAGATTTACAGAAAAATATTCAGACAAAAAATGAGCTAATTAAATCTGGCTGAAAATTTGGCTAACGATAACCAGACAGAAAAGAGCTAGTTACTTTTGATATTTGGTTGCCTTTTTGAACATTTAGTCAATACTGTCAGAGTAGATGATGGCAGAAAAAGACGAAGTGGCGTAGTCAGTGTACCCAAGTATCCCCACCCACCTTGCTAAGGATAAAGTTAAGTTTCTTTTATGGCTGGTAGCTTAAGTGCCTGTAGGTTCTCTATGAACAAACAGGAAGCAAGTCCTCATGTATGGGTGATGTCACTGGCTGAACCCATGTCGAATGCTCCCCAATTTCCATTGGAGGCTTTTGAGAGCCGCACCATGCATCCAGGCCTGCCACGGTGCCATCTTCTCCAGTCCCCTTTTTTCAGTGGAGCCTACAGGCCATGTCCTGCACTAGTGGAAAAATATTCTTCTCTTAATCTGCCTTTTTAGGTGTTTTTCACCACCTGTGATCGGTTAATCAGCTCCCAAATATTTTTCATTTTCGGTTTTGTTTCTCTTTTTTCTTTGAGCTTTATGCTTTCCCCTTGTCTGGCCTTTTTCCCGCTTTTGCAGTCGAGGCCTTCAACCTCACCATGACAGTCTTCCTGGACATGTCTAAGGTGATGAGTGGTTTTAAGAAGTGCACGACATGTGGCTGCACCATTTCGGTCACAGACAGGCACAATTGGTGCCTGCAGTGCCTTGGGTTTGACCATCAGCCCATGTCCTGCAACCTTTGCCTGAAGATAAAGAGGGGCCTGAAGTGCCGGAAAGAGCAGAAGGAGTCCCTCTTTGGAAGGTCGGATTCAGTATCCTCCACCCCAATGTCAACTCAGTCATAGAGCCCAGCTGAGGCTTCATCTGGGTGGGACACCTGAACACTGTTGTGACAGAGGAGCTGGGTCATTTAGTGGAAGCTCAACATCTGATATGCATCGAAGAGGGCTTCCAAGCAACAGGACAAGCCCAAGGTGCAATATAGACACTGAGGGCTGGGAGCAGCCTGCCAAGCTTCCCCGGCAGGAGGAATAGACTCCCATAGCCATGGAGGGCTGCCGGATGTCATCAGATGAACCTGTTATTGTGGTGTCCCCCCCCCCCCCCATGACTGGGCAGTAGGTGAAAGGAACGGCGATACTTTGATTTCCTCTTGGAGTCTGAGTCTGAGTACTGGAAGACAGAGGAAGGCTCAGCTATTTCGGAGGGGCGGTTTCCAGCCCTTCCTTTGGCCCATCACCTCCATACGAGCGGTGCAAGTCACCCCTGGAGGATATGTCCTTTCAGGGCTTCTTATGGGATATAGCAAAGGCCATGCCCTTCTCCCTCGCCACAGAGGGTGAGCAGAGGAGCTCGAGCTCCTGCAGTATCCTTTAGTGACCAAGGAAGCAGTGCTGATGCTGGTACACCATGTCTTGAAGAGGCTACTACTGCAGCTGTGGGAGAGTCCTTGCATGGTCCCTACCTGCAGCCGGACTCAATGCACCGTGTCCAGAGGGCACTAAAAGCCACAGCTGCCGCATAACTCCATAGTGGTTGAGTTGGCCCTCAAGCGCATAAAGAGCATGAAGACTCCTTGGGTGGGAGACCAGAGCTCTGGACTCCTTCGGGAGATGATGCTACCAGGGCTTCATGCTGGTGGCTCAGATCCTGTTCTACAACTTTTATATGTTTATGTTAATAAAAAAACATCATGCTAGAACTGATAGACTTTGCCATTCATGACCCTCTGGACCACCGTGAGTCCTTTTGCACCCTTATAGGCCACAGCAAGGATTGTTCCAAGTATGCCTTGCAAGCCACGTATATATGATGCCTTTAATCTGCCTGCACGATGGTGGTAGTGGGCATCGACGCCCAATGGCTGGCCTACCTCCAGTCATCTGACCTGAAGCAGTGGGTCCAGGACAAGCTGGCCAATGTCCTCTGTACTGGGGAAAACTTGTTTGGGAAGCCAGTCGAAGAGAAGATGGACAAACTTGAGAAGGAGCATATGATGCTCTCCATGAAAACTGCCGACCCCTCGCATAAAACATACCGGGGTAAGAAGACTTTCTACCTACAGCCCCGACAGTACTACCCAGTGCCCCAGGATGCTTTGTCAAAGGCACAAGTCACCCTGCCAGCAGGGAGTGAGAAGCTTCAAAAAGCCCAACTGGCCCCACAACCCAAGTCGGAGGTGGGTTTTTGATGGGTTCCTAAAGACCATAGCTAACCTTTCTGTACTTGCTGGAGTTCCCCCCTCAGGTAGGGAGGTGGCTTCTCATCAACGCTGATGCCTGGGTTCTGTAGCTCATCCAGCAGGGCTATCAGCTGCACTTCACTCAGCTGCTGCCTCCCTTCACCCAGGGAGAGTACCCCATGGACCCCTTGCACTGAAGCCTGTTGCGGGAGGAGGTTGCCCACTTGCTGACAGACCTCACCCATTGAGCTGGTTCTGCCAGCTTAGATTGGCAAGGGGTTCTACTCCAGGTACTTCCTGGTCCACAAAAAGACAGGGGGGGTTTTGACTCATTTCTAGACCTCTACAACCTCAAGTGGTTTCTCGTGCACGAGCGTTTCAAGATTGTCTTGCTGGAGATGCTGTTCCTGTACCTCCTAAAGGATGACTGGCTGTGCTCCTTAGATTTCAAGGATGTGTGCACACACATCCCAATCCACCCAAGTCACAGAAAATACCTCTGATTCATGCTGGAAGACCAGCACTATCAGCTCCCCTTTGGGTTTGCCTCAGCACCCTGGGTCTTCGCCAAGTGACTTATGGTTGTAGCTGCCTACTTTGCGGAGCATGGAAGTCCGTCTTCCCTTACTTGAACAAATGGCTCCACTCTGGATGCTGTCTGGCAGTCCGCTCACCTCACCCTACAGGGCCTAGATTGGGTTTGGAGCTGTAGTTCATTGGGGCCCTCCTCGATACCACTCGAGCCAGGGCATTTCTGCCATTGCACTGCATGCTGTTGCTGACAGAGGTGGTCCATAGCACGTGGTGTCTGCATCACACCATGACCAGGGGGATGCTGAAAGTGCATGGCGTCCACTATGCATGCCACCCCCACCCCCCCTGCCTTTGCATGGGGCAGGCACAGTGGACCCTCTGAATGCCATGGAAGCAGGCCACAAGCCACTTTCAGGACAGGGTAGCAGTCACCACATGACTGGTAAGATCCCTTGACTGGTTGTTGGATCCACCAAACCTGCTCTGGGGCCTTCCGTTCCAGGTGGATCCCCCCTGTTGGGTGGGGGGCACACCTGGACAGCCTGCAGACAACAGGGCCTCTGGTCTGTTTATTTATTTATTACAATTTCTTATATACTGCACTACACCGCCTTAGACCTCCTGTATATACAATCCAAATCTAATTATATTTTGTACATATGTTTTTAGTTCCCCTGTTGCTCCAAGTTTATGCTCCTGTTACAATGTATGTTCCAAGTTTAAACTCCTGTTACAATGTAAGCACAGAACAGACTTCTGACTGTGCACCCTTGTTGTATGTAAACCACACTGATAACAAATAGCGCGGTATATAAAAGTTATAAAATAAATAAATAAATAAATAAATAAAATATTTGCCATCAGCACGGTTTACATTAAAACAAAAGACCAGAACAGGCTGTTTGGTTTTACAGAGAACAAGGTGTACAAACTTGGATAACATGGGTGAACTATTTACATGAAATATCTGCAAATAGGCGTTATGACAAAGCTCTAGAAATGTGAGAGAAAGGAGAGCCTGCATCAGATAAACTTCCTTGGGCTATGGGCCATAGCAAATGCCCTCAGGGCCTTCCAGGCACACCTGGTGAACTAGGTCATCCTGATCCACATAGAACATTGCCACATGGTTGTCCATGTCAACAAATGAGGAGGTACGGGCTAATATCTTCTCTTCAGGGAAACAGTCTGGCTTTGGAAGTTTGTGTTGCCTTGTGGAATGGAGCTCCAGGCAACCTACCTGCTGGCGAGTTAAATGTCCTGGCAGATCAGCTAAGCAGAGTCCTCCATCCACACGAGTGGGCCCTCTAGAAGAGAGTGGTGGAGCACTGCTTCTTGGAGTGGGGCACTCCCACGATCTCTCTCTTTGCCATGTCACAGAATGATTAAGTGGATCAGTTCAGCTCCAGGAGGCCAGCCAGCAACCGGGTAGCTTGGCTGCTTTCCTCCTTCACTGGGGAGTGGGTCTGCTTTATGCCTTCCCTCCAATCCTTCTCATTGTGAAAATGCAGGCTGATAGGGGCACCATGATGCTTATCATTCCATACTGGTCCTGGCAGCCATGGTTCCCCCTGCTGCTCCAGCTCACGCAGAGGGAGCCTTTCTGTCTGTGCTCTGCCCCAGACCTCACCTCACAGGACATGGGGGACCCTGTTCACCTCAATGGCCTTCACAGCCTGGATTCCGAGTAGGTAGTCCTTTTGGAACTCCATCTACCCAACAGGGTCAAGGATGTCTTCCTCGCATCATGCAGGGACTTGACATGTCTGGCTTAGGTTTTCAAGTGGTGGTGCTTTGAAATTTGGTGTGAGGGTAGGGTGCTGGATCCCTTCTGCGAGGTGGATTATTTGCTGAAGTACTTCCTGCACCTCTGACTCCAGGTCAGTGTTATCAGAGCCTTCCATCACAGCGCGGGTGGCTGGACCATCTCGGCTCACCCACTGGTGGCCCAATTCAGGCATAGTCTGCTTCTCTTGAAGCCTCCCAGCATGCTCCTTCTGGTGGCTTGGTATCTCAACGTGGTCCTCATGCAGTTCATATGGGTTCTTTTTGAGCCTCTTAAGTACTTGACCTGGAAAGTCCTGTTCTTGGTGTTGGCCTGCTGTGTCAGTGAGATCCAGGCACCAGTGGCCCATCTGCCTTATACCAAGTTCCACCAGAATTGGGTGGTCTTGAGAACACACCTGCAATTTCTGCCAAAGGTGGTCTCAGAGTTCTACCTCAACCAATCGATTGTCCTGCCAACTTTCTTCCCGAGGCCAATGCTATCCAAGGGGAGGCAGTGTTGCATGTACTGGACTGTAAACATGCCTTGGCCTTTTACGTAGACCATATCAAGGCCCACCGATGGTCCGAGCAGCTGTTTGTCTTGCTTGACCCTGATAAGTTGGGGACTGCTGTCTCTAAGTGCACAATATCTCTGTGGTTGGTGGATTGCATCACCCTGGCGTACTTGCAGGCTGGACTGAGCCTCAAGGGTCATGTCACAACTCATAGCGTTTGAGCCATGGCAGCTTTGGTTGCTAAACTGAGCTCAGTCTCCATGGAAGAAATCTGAAAGTCTGCCATGTGGTTTTCAGTCCACATGTTCACAGCCCACTACTCTCTGGATGGTTATTCCCAACAGGATAGCAACTTTGGCCAGGCCATGCTCTGGCACCTTTTTGAGTATTAGGTCCAACTCCTGCCCTTCTGGCCATCCAGGCTTCCTGCAAAAGTTCACTAACCTCAGTGCACTGTTTGCGCTAAGGAGGGACTACCTTCCTGTTCTGCAGTTTTCTTGCCCCTGCTGGGCTTGGACCTCCTCGGTTTTCAGACACCTGTAGCTTGGGAGTCCCATACGTGAGGACTTACTTCCTGCTTCTTCATGGAGAAAGTGTAGTTACTAACCTGTAGCAGATGTTCTCGGTGAACAGCATGAATAGGTCCTCACAACTCTCCCACCTCCCTGAGGAGTTTTTCTTGGCTACTGCTTTGAAACTTGACTGGAGAAGATGGTGGCGTGTATGCATGGTGCAGCTTACAATGGAAGCTGGAGAGCATTTTGTGTGGTCTCTGTTGGTGATGTCACCCATAAATGGGACTTATTTCTGCTGTTCATGGATAAAACCTGCTACAGGTGAGTAACTGCGCTATATTATATCTCACCTTTGGTGTTTACCAACAATATGTCTAGCAAACGGCCGTATTTTGTGAATGATAAAAGTTACCAACTTCAACCAAAATTCATTCAACAATTCACTTGAGTATCACTATTCTGCAATTTTACTTGTGTCGCTCCTTAGTGCTATGTGGGCAATTTTCTGAGGCTTAAGGAGCGACACAAGTAAAATTGCAGAATAGTGATACTCAAGTGAATTGTTGAATGAATTTTGGTTGAAGTTAGACATATTGTTGGGACACCTGCAGGCCTCCAGCATCTGTTTTCAATACCAGAGGAGAAGGTCCAGCTAGGTCACAGCCAGCAAAGAGGTGGTAAGCTTCACCCACTGCTCTGATGCGCAGTCATTACGCCAGCCTCCCCCTCTTAAAGCTAGCATGCCAAAGGGCCCTTGGAGTGGCCTTAAGGAGTGTGAAAACCCTCTTCTGGAAAACAAAATCCAAAATGCAGCTACACCTGAGACCTCCTAATGGATTTAACGGTAGAGCTGTACAGCCCAGAAGTTGTAACCTAGCGCCTAGAGACATTCTGCAATCAATGACTCCACACAACAGCGAACAAAGGAACCAGTCCACAATATAAAAAATTATCTTCATGTAAAACCCTCAACACTAGCCCGCATGAAAACTCACTATATGACAGATAATGAATAAACATTCCAATGACAACTGAAACTCAGACACTCATAAGAGAGTCCAAATATAAAGCAGACCAACAGTTAAAAAAAAAACAGCCAACAGAGGGACTCGATGGGAAGGTAGGCAAGGGTGCCCTCTCCCCCCCCCCCCCTACCAGCCCAACTAAGAAAGCACTCACATTCAAGAACCTATGCTTTATAGGGCTTCTACTAAGAGTTCCTTTAAACGCACCAATCGGAATATCTCTCCCCATATCTCCGAAAATCTTGCAACCACTTTGCATCACTCCAGATGGAGCACAATGCCTAGCCTACTCATTAGCACATTTTTCCTAACTTAACTTGCCTTGCCCTACTTATCACATAATCCTGGTTGTTGGGCATCTGTTTTGGTCTAAGTCCCATCCTACAAGGATATGACCGGAGAGGACACAATGATTCATGTACCCCTCAAGGGCTGCCCACTCAAAAGGACACAGCCCCCCACAAGAATGCACACACACACAAGCTTCCTCCCGCTGAAAACAAATTGTATGTTTGTAAATGTTTGCTCAGTCTGAAACAAATGGCCAATATTCAGATATGTACAGTAGAACAACAAAAAAAGGGAGGAGTGGCCTAGTGGTTGGGGCAAGTTACCTCAGGCTGGAAGGTTGGGGGTTCAAATCCCACTAAGGACAGCAACCTTGGGCCGGAAGGACTGGGGTTTCTAGTCCCACAGGTGCTCCTCGTGGTCTTGGGCAAGCCATTGAACCCTCCATTGCCCATGTTCCCTGCACAATAGTTATCTCCAGGTTATAATGACGTGTTCAATGTAATTTCAGTTTGTTCAATGTAAACCGCCTTGATATCATGAAAGGCGGTATTATAAGAAAGAATTTATTTAACCTATGTGTCACAGAATCTTGGCTCGCCAACACAGACACTATACTAACAAACCAATATAGGATTCCCTAATTATGACCTCTAACTGCCCAAGAGTCAATCAAAGGGGTGGAGGCATCTTCATCTTAGTCAGAAGCAACTTAAAATTCAACATACAATCCAAAAGTTCAAACAACCTGGATACCATCACAATCTCAGACAGACAAGTAACATTGTACCTGTTATACAGAACACCCTCGGCATGCATGAATGAACTAGCTGCAATCCTGGAACTAGCATGCAACCACACTACCCAAGGAAAGCAGCTGTGGTTAGTTGGTGACTTCAACCTCCCACTGCTCCCAACAAGGAATTCAAAATCTTTCCTAGAAGCAATGACTGCATTAGATTATAAGCAAATAATAAACTCATTCACCCATCCACACAAGAGGAAACACACTGGATCTCATTTTTGCTCCCAATTCCACACCCAAATCAAGCCCCATCACTAATATTCCCAGTCTCATGGTCAGACCATAACGCCATTGCCTTCCAAATCACCATTGACACAGAACTACAGAGACACAGAGCGCATCACCACCTAGATGCTTCCAACACTTCAACAAACAGACATTCCTGAAAGAAACTCTACCAGAACTAAATGCCGACACAAACAAACAATCTCGACAGTCTAGTAGACATATGGAACAGAACACTAAGCAAAGCCTCACACATATCACAATCCACAAAGCCCTCTAAAAAAACATCACATTGCTGTATGGTATACCATAGAACTACAGAATTTCTTACTACGGCTCAGAAAACTTGAACAAAAATGCCACCACTCAAGACTTCCACAGCACTGTGACGCATTTATAAACAGCCTATAAGAACACCATAAAATAATTGACCAAAAACGCAAGGACTACCACACAAATATCTTAATGCACTTACTAAACATGCCTTGAGAACGCTTAGAAATCATTAAATCCCTCCTAAAGGACCCAACCAAAGCAACGTGATGCAAACGCCCCTTCCCACAAACCTTCACAAATCACGTCCAAAGCAAAACACTGGAAACCACTATATTCCAGAAACATATTCAATAGACAACACCACCATACCCAAATTATCTTCTTTCATCCCAAGCTCCCCAGAACACATTGAATATCATAAAGGTTCTCCACATTACCAACCGATCCATGCTCCACAAGCTGGATCAAAATAGCATGATCCGACCTAGGTGCCATCATTGCCAGAAGCATGCACTTATCTCCAACCATGGGCATTGTACAGATATCCTGAAAACTTCCATTGAAGAACAAACTGGACCCATTTAACATTAATTCCTACAGACCCATATCAAGCCTCCCATTCTTGGCCAAAATAATGGAGAAAATAGTCCAGATATGGATAGGCAGTCAAGCATAAATCACATACAATCAAACACAAGGGGTCATCACTTATCCTCCCTACTCTCTGACATGTACAATCAGCCTATTTTTGCTCAATCATACAATCTTACAACATACTCTACCACATATATGCACCCTTCCCCATGGACAAACCTGATTACACCAACTTAATACAATGCTTCAATGCAGTCTTGGAATGACTCCTCAGACACCACCTCAAAGTGAACTGCAAGAAAACTGATGTATTGTTTTTATAACAAAAGACCAGGCTTTCACCCCACCAGCTACCTTTAAGGTAAAAGATTCAGAACTGATGACAAAACAAGAAGCACTCTCTTTATCATCCTGGACCAACGACTGAGCATGCAAGCCCACAAACAATACCATTAGGGCAGTATACCACAAAATAAGAACTCTCCATCATCTACGTCCACTTCTGGATGCACACGATTTCCGCATTGTATTCCAAGCCCTCATCTTCCCATACTTTGACCATGCCAACATCATCCTCCAAGGCTTACCAAAATACATTTTACAACCACTTCAAATGGCCCTGATCACTGTGGCTTGAACCCTACATGTTGCCTCCAGGTAAGAGCATGCACGTCCATTTTAATGCAGCTACAATGGCTGCCAATAGCAAGCCACATAAAATATAAAGCACTACTAATGACATTTAAAATATTAAACAATCTGTCTGCAGACTCCCTCTCAGATGTCTTACACCTAACACCAAACAGAATGAGGAGAAAAGGCATGGCAAACACGCTTATGATCCCTGCAGCAATAAGAAAAAGTACCCCAAAATCCAATAATCGAGCTTTCTAGCTATATACACCAATCCTTTGGAACACCGTCCCGGATCCAATCCGAACCATTTCCAAACTCTCAACCTTCCATAAGGCAATAGAGACTCATCTATTCCAACAGTTCTGTGATCATATACCATAACCTAATCAACAGTCACAGACCGACGACCCCACATCGCTGACAACCCTTAAGCTTTAAGTCATTGTAGGAAACATACACCTTTATGTAATATAATTCAATTCTGATAAGATATCCAAGATGACATTCCTGTTCAATGTAAAACATTTCAATGTTATTGTTATATGTAAACCATTCTGATTATAAAATAGAGCAGTATATAAAATCAAATAGATAAATAAAATAAATTATCCAAGTCTATTTTTCTTGTCGTAAGTATATACAATTAAGAACATAAAATTTGCCATACTAGGTCAGACCAAAGGTCCATCAAGCCCAGTATCTTGTTTCCACTGGTGGCTGATCCAGGCCACGAGTACATGGCAAGATCCCAAAAGGTAAACAGATTCCATGCTGCTTATCCCAGAGATAAGCAGTGGCTTTCCCCAAGTCTACCTTAATAATGGTTTGTGGACTTTTCCTCCAGGAACTTGTCCAAACCTTTTTTAAATCCAGCAATGCTAACTGTTTTTACCACATCCTTTGGCATCCTTGATTCTGTACTCTTCTGGGTAGATGAACTTTCAGGTTCCCATACTTAATCCATTGTCTATCCTATCACCAAACCCGGTAATGATGTAAGCAGCTACCAATGATAGTGAGGCTTTTGCCTGAATATTGAGCTTCCTGTGTCTCCCTAGCTCTGCTGGATGATGATACAAAGTCACCACAGTCTGCTAGCACTGACCTGATTGGTTTCTGAGGATCATAGCAGCTTGGCTACCCTATGCCTGCTGTGTTGTCTTTATTTGGCTCTCATTTTCTCCTTACCCCCTTGCAAGACAATATCTGGCCACCACCAACCTGCCAGCATGATCTGATTGGTTTCTGGTGAATTAGTGCCTATTGGTTGAAATCCAGCTACCTCATGGCCATCTTTTATTTTCTCCCTGTAGCAGGAGTGGAAGAGGAGCTCTTTTTAACACAACCACCACTGAGGTTTGGGGTGTTACCCAGTAACGTTTCACTTCTGTATGAGTCACCAGGAGTGGCCTAGTGGTTGGGGCAAGGTACTTCGGGCCGGAAGGTCGGGGGTTCAAATCCCACTAGAGGACAGCAATCTTGGGCCGGAAGGACTGGGGTTTCTAGTCCCACAGGTGCTCCTTGTGGTCTTGGGCAAGCCACTTAACCCTCCATAGCCCATGTTCCCTGTAAAATAGTTCTCTGTGTGCTGTGCTTTCCTGTCTAATCAATGTGTTTATACCTCAAAAATTTCCTGTCATGATTTGACAATTTCCAATCTGTAATCAAACCGCTGCTGATCGCTGGAAGTAGCGGTATACAAATGTATACTAAATAAATAAATAAAGAAATAAATTATTCAATTTGCTTTGAAATATAGGCATGGCTTTCATATTACCTAGTCGGCTAATATCTTCCAAGCTGGCAAATACATTATAGGGGGTAATTTTTATAAAGTATTTTTTGTGCATAAAATGCCTTTCATAAAATTACCTCACATGTAAAGATACAGGTTCTGACACTGTATGTGATCCAAGTGTAGGGGTGGAACTGGGACAAAGTACAGGCGGAATTGCTAAGTTCACATACAGGTTCTAAACCACTTGACTACACGTATACTTTGGCATGTACATTTATACTAGCTCAAGAGCTGCTGTGAATCAACATGGCCACATGTTTGCAGCTGATTTTGTACTGCTGTATGCCTTTATAAAACAGGAGCTTACTTGGCTTTGCAACTTAGATGACCCTCCACAAGCTTCAGCAGGCTGAATCCCTACAACGGGCGAACATTTTGTCATCCTGCTCTAAGTGCTCTACTCCCATCGGCTTTTCCCCATTCTGTATCCATAGAAAATTCCTTGGAAATACAGGTCCTGAGGTTCTTTGTTGTTAGTTTAATACATGACACTAAAAGTAATTACTGGAAAAGTTTCAAAATTTTGCTAAATGTAATATTTTTTGAAATCCATAAAAAATAGATTGTTGGAACAATTTGTCTTGATGTAATTCCAGTTTGATTGCTTTCTTATTACCATGTCAAACATGCTAATATTGTCCTGCTGTTTATACTTTCAGAATATGTTAAGCCAAGATGAGATGCTGAATAACTGTACATTTTTAACATCTACTTACGAAGACTGGTGATACCTCAGCATGAGCAAGAATGTTGTTTCTTATACCTCAATATTTGCCCTGGGGCAAGATCGGTACAGTAATACAGAAGAGTTTTAAAAATTATCCTAAGGAAAGATGGAAGCGCTGAGCGTCTATTTTTTTTGCACATAATGACGTTTTATTACTTTGTCTGCATTACAGAAGAATTTTTTTCACTTGCAAAGCTACTTTCTGTGAAGTGCTACTGGACTGTCATTCCCCTAAACTAAGAACCTTCTGAAGTTCAATTGCCAGGAAGGCCCCAGAGGATGGACTGGGGCGGGCACTTATTTTTCATGTAGACTGGTGAATCTGGAAGGGAGGATGTAAAACTATTCCCAAGTTACCAAATTTCACTTGAGTCACACACTCAAGCCTTTTGGGATCTGTTTGTTGTGTATTTAAGTCCCTTTGTAAATTACATTTTAAAAATAAAATAGTGCCTGATTTGAGGACCATTTGCAGCCTTTTTTTTTTAAACTCACGCCTTTTCAGTAGTAACTCAAGGTGAGTTACTTTTAGGTATAGTAGGTATTCTCTGGAACAAGTAGGAAGTCAGTCCTCCCATATGGGTGATGTCACTGACAAAGCCTGCACAGGAACACTTCCCAGGAAGCTTTTGGAATGTACTCCATGCATGCGTGCCAGTCTTCCTGACTGAAGGAGCCATCTTACCTCAGTCTTCTATTTTCCATGGAGCCCTTCGGACATCTGTCTGAATCCCAGAGACAAGCTCATTTTTTTGCTTGTCTGGTACCATCTTGTCTCGATTCACGTCACCTTTCCCACCTTCGGTGCATCAGCGCCACTTTTTTTTTTTTAGTTCTATTTTCTTTTTCTTTTTGGTGCATGGGTTTTTTCTTGCACCCCCCCTGGTTGCTGAGGACATTGGAGTTCTATGAATTGGTGAGAGCCATCTTCCCAACCATGTCAAACCCAATCAGTGATTTTAAGAAGTGCACTTAGTGTGGTCAGACCAACTTGATCACTGACTGCCACAGTTCGTGCCTTCAGTGTCTGCTTGCAGATGATGTGCATGGGGCTCAAGAAATGAGGAAAGCAGTGGAAATCGTTGTTCAGTTCCAAGGCCTCAACACCATCCCTGGCATTGACCTCTGCTTTGATGCCCTCAAAGGCCATGTCTGAGGCATCAGCTCCGAAAGGGGACAGGGCGACCTGAGAGCCTCAAGGTGGTGGGCATCAGAGTAGCAGCTCTCCTTCGACAAGGAGCGCTCCTGGAAGGAACGGACTCCAACTGAATCACCGTCAAAGGCCAATGCCAATACCAGAGGAAAAACACCTGGGCATTGGCGTCAGAGCCCTCGATGTGACTCTGAGGGTAAAGACAGGAGCGGCCTTCCAAATTGCCCCAGCAGGACGACTTTCCTCTTAAGATTTCGGAAGCCCCTGAGGCTATAACCCTTGTGGAATCCCTGCCGAAGGAGCCGGCACTGATGCCAACACCAGCAGTTGCACAGCCCTCCAACCTGGTGGAGAGGATGCTGACTCTCGAGTGCAGCCTGCCTGCCTTCATGGCACAACACCCCTGTCCACCAAGAACAAGGTAACTGCGGTTCCTCAGTGCCGGTGATGTCCATGGCGAAGGCCTTGTCGGCCAAGGTGCAGCCAATCCTTGAAACCTTTATGGTTTCCCTCAGGATCCTGAGACTGCTCCTGATACCTGTTGATGCAGCCATCTCCTCAGGTGCCTCCTGTTCCAAGCATTGCGAACAGAGGACTCCTTCCCGTCTTCGAAGGAATCTTCGTTCCCATCGATACTTCGAGTTCCTCAGTGACTCTGACTTCGACTGGCAGACTAAGGCGAGTCTCCGGAGACAGCGAGGCACTGGGATGTGCCCTTGGATCCCTCATTACCTCCTGAGCATCGAAGGTCCCCTCCCAAGAACCTCTCCTTATAGATATGGGAAAGACCTTGCCTGAAAAGCTCAAGATCCTCCAGTATCCCAACCTGCCAAAGGAGGCCATCACCCCATTCTAGAGGGGCTCCTCCTGAGGATGTGGGCGACCCCGCTAATGGTGTCTACAGTGAGCAAGCGGCTCGATTCCATATATCGGGTCTGCAAGAGCATGGATTTTGAGAAAACACAACTGCCTCACAACTCCATGGTGGTGTTGGCCATGTCCGCATCAAGAGCAATAAAATGCATTCCCTGGTGCACCCAGGTTGGGAGGCTTGCACCATGGATGACTTTGGCAGGAGGTGTTACCAGGGCTCAATGCTCATGCATGTATACAAGCATGCCAGCTGTACATGGGCACGTACTTGAGAGACCTGGCACGGGAGCTTGCTGGGTTCTCAGCTGGGCTTTCTGTTGATCATCTCAAGAACCTCCGGAGCCTGGTCAGTAAAACCAAGGAATGCTCCAAATTTGTGACTCGGGAAGTCTATGACAGCTTCAAGTCCATGGCCAGAGTGGTTGCAATGGGTATTGGTGCCCGCCGCTTGGCATGGCTACTCTCCTCTGACCTGGAGCAGTGGGGTTCAGGACAAATGGACTGATGTCCCAAAATGGGGAGAGAACCTCTTCAGCAAGCCCATGATGGAAAAGGCTGCTGAGTTGGAGACTGAACAACTCACCATGACCAGGCTCTCTAGGAAGTCTGCTGACCCTTCCCGTCAGAAGGCTTCGGGGAAAAAGTCCTTCTACCTGAAGGAGGTGGCCTACGGTGCCTATCCCCTGTATCACTTCTACCAGGTTTCACCAACAGGGACAGCAGGCCAAAGACAACAGTGTAGGCCTAAGACCCCAAACCCCAACTGGCTCATCAGCTGCAGCCTGGGGGGTATTTTGACTCCCAGACCTATGGCCTTTCCTCCCCTTTCAGGCCCAGTTCTGCAACACATTGAGGGGCATCTCCAGTTCTTTGCCCACTGTTGGCTCAGCATCACCAGACACCTGGGCATGGCAGATAGTGAAAGAAGGTTACCTCCTACACTTCCAACAGAACCCCCCCCCTCTGTTCTTTCCAGGGGAATTCCCTCTGGAACCTCTCCATTGGGAACTTCTCCAATTTGAAATAGGCAAGCTTTTGGAAGTAAGGGAGGTGGAACTGGTTCCAGAGTCCCAGGCAGGAAGAGGGTTCTACTCTGATACTTCCTGGTCCCCAAAAAAACAGGCAGCTTCCAACCCATTCTGGATCTTCACAATCTAAATCACTTCCTTGTCAGAGAAAAGTTCAAGATGGTATCCCATGGAACATTGCTGCCCTACCTCCAGTGGGGAGATTGGCTGTGCTCCTTGGCTCTAAAAGATGCCTACACCCAAATCCTCACTCATCCCCCTGCACCGAGAATACCCCCGCTTCATCATCAGTGGCAGGCAATAGCAATACAGGGTTCTTCCCTTCGGACTAGCTTCCGCTCTCAGGATTGGCCTAGCAGTCATTGCAGCTTTTCTCCACTTACAGGGGATTTCATCTTCCCTTACCTGGATAACTGGTTGGTAAGGGGCAGCTCTCCAGATGAAGTTTGCCAGGCCACACAGCAGACCATTTGAGACATGGAGCCGCTGGGCTTTGTTATCAACTACTTAAAGTCCCACCTGCAATCTGCTCATCAGTGCCTCAGGTATATTGGGGCTCTACTTGATACTTCGGTGGCCAGAGCAGATCTCCTGACAGACCAGGCCCACCAACTTGTCTCCCTGGTACACCAGGTTCAGTACTGCTCAATGGTGTCTGCTCATCAGATGCTTCGCCTCCTGGGCCATATGGCTTCCATGGTCCATGTCACTCCGTTCACCCGGCTGCATATACAGCAAGCGCAGTGGACCCTCTGAACTCAGTGGTGTCAGGCTACCTCTCCAAAAGGGGGGAAGGAACTCCATCATTACTCAGCTCCCTCCCATGGTGACAGCAGTCGGTGCATCTTCTAGCAGGACTGCCCTTCCAGGTGCCCACTGTGCTAGCAAATTCTGATAATAGATGCCTCCAAGCTCGGCTGTGGAGCTCATCTCAGTGGCCTCTGCACTCAAGGCCTCTGGTCGGAGGGCGAGAGCCTCCACCAGATAAACTTCCTCAAAATCTGAGCCATTGCAAATGCGCTGCGGGCCTTCCAGACGCAGTTGGCTGGTCAAGTCATTCTCAAACAGACAACCAGGTAGCAATGTTCTACTTTGAGAAGCAAGGGGGCACGGGTTTATACCTCCTCTGGTGGGAGACAGTCCGGCTCTAGAAGTTCGCCATGAAGCACCAGTTGCTTCTCTGGGTAGTGTATCTCCTGGGAGAGGACAATGCCTTAGCGGACAAGCTCAGCAGAGTTCTGCAACTGCACAAGTGGGCTCTCAAGCCCCAGGTGGTCAGTCCACAGGATCTTTCAGATATGGGGCACCCCCTACGACAGATCTGTTCACATCTCCTCTCAATGCCCAGCTACCACTGTTTTGTTCCAGGATGCCCTGTCCCAGTTGGGTGGCATCCGATACCTTCCTCCTGGAATGGAGTGAGAGCCTACTCTACGCTTACCCACAGATTTCCCTGGTGGCCAAGACCCTCTTCAAGGTCCAAGCAGATGGGGCCTTCTCGATACTCATGACCTCAGGAACCATGGTACCCGTTGTTACTACAACTGTCTCAGGCACCTCCCCTTCACCTGGGCTATGCCCCAGATCTCCTCTTGCAGGAAGAAGGCACCTTATTTCACTCCACTTCATCCCAAAGTTCACTTCCTATCGCTTATGGCTTGGCTGCTGAGCGGGTAGCTTTGGCAGATTTCCACCTACCTATAGATGTTGAGAACATCCTCCTGGCATCTCAGGAGGATTCCACCAGGAGGACATATGCCTTCAAGTGGTGTTGATTCTACGTCTGGTGTGCAGACCGGGGCCTCATCCCCTTTACTTGATCGGTGGAGATGGTGCTGACTGACTTGCTTCACCTCTCCAATTCTGGACTGAAGTCTATCTCTGTCAGGGTGTACCTGAGTGCTCTTGCAGCATATCACTGCAACGTTGATGACTAGCCCCTTTCTGCTCATCCACTCACAGGATTCTTTATGCGGGGCCTTCTGCTTTCTTGTCCCCCTATTCGTCAACTGCAGGTGGCATGAGATCTCAATGTCATCCTGGGACAGCTACTCTCAGCACTGTTTGAACTTCTGGCCATTTGTCTGCTCACATTCCTCACCTGGAAAGTCATCTTTTTGGTGGCACTTACTCCAGCGTGAAGAATCAGTGCTAATTGCGCACCTGCCTTATGCCAGGTTCTACAAAAATAGGATGAGTGCAAGGCACCACTCTTTCTCTCCCTAAGGTGGTTTCAGCATTCCATCTAAACCAGTCCATGGTACTGCCCACTTTTTTCCCATGGCATCATGCCTCCAGGGCGGAGGCCGCTCTCCATACTTTGGACTGTAAGAGAGCGCACACTTTTTGTTTTGAACAGATGACGCCCCATCGCCATTCCACTCAGCTCTTTGTTTCTTATGACTCCAACAGGCTGGGGGTCGCCATTTCTAAGCGCACCCTCTCCATCTGGGTGGCTGACTTCATCTCTTTTGCTTATGCCCAGGCTGGGCTCAACTTAGAGCACTGCGTCACGGCACATAATGTTTGTACTATGACAGTGTTGGTAGCTTACTTGCACTGTCTCCACAGTGGAGATTTGTAGGGCTGGTACGTGGTCCTCCATCCACATCCTTGCAGCCCGCTACTGCCTGGATAAGGATTCCTTGCATGATAGTACCTTCGGCCAAGCTGTATTCTGGCACCTCTTGGGGAATTAATGCAAATCCTTCCCTCTGACCCTTCTGTCTGTCCAGGCTACCAGAGAGTCGACTGTTGGTCGATGCCTGAGGCTGGTGTTGACTCTCAGAACCTCAGCATTTCCTGCTGTTTTGTTTTTTCTGGTTGCCTCATTGGGCTGTCTACAGGGATTTTTGGTAGCCTGTAGCTAGGGAGTCCCATATGTGAGGACTGACTTCCTGCTTGATCCCGGAGAAGGTGTAGTTACTCACATGTAGCAGGTCTTCTCTGGGAACAACAGGGATCAGTCCTTGCTCTCCTCCCCCGGAGGAGTTTTCTTTTTGGGTTTGATGAAGCTATGTCATCATACTAAGGTAAGATGGCTCCTTTGGGCAGGAAGGCTGGCACGCATGTGTGGAGTACATTCCAAAAGCTTCCTTTTTAAGCTAGGAAGTGTTCCTGCATGGGCTTAGTTGGTGATGTCACCCATATGTGAGGACTGATTCCTGCTGTTCCTGGAGAACACCTGCTACTGGTAACTACACTTTTCCTGTCTCCAGCGATCTTACTGTCTAAATCTGTAACTGAGGCAATGGGAGCGTTAAGGGATAACTCAAGGTCATAAGAAGTGTCAGTGGGATTTGGCACCCTGGGTTCTTAACCCACTGCTGTAACCACTAGCATACTCCTTTAGTCTTTATTAACAGATTCAGGTTAGGCCACTAGATGGAGTGAGTTTATTGATGATTCATTGGCTCTCATTCAATAAAGATTTTTTCCATTGGCACTGAGTAGGAAAAAATCCTTTAGAATAAAGCCCAGTGAATGATCTTGTCTGAAAGCATAATTTATCAGTTGACACTTACTCCTCTCATCTGCCACACTGGAATATTTGTTTAAAAGGATGGGACAAAAATTAATGCATGCTTAGCAATTTTTATAAAGATGTTTTCACCATAATAAGTCTCAGAAGAATGAGATCAGCACATAGATAAAGAATTCGTTCTGAACAGCTCACTTGTGCTCATCTAAATCCAGTGAAACAAAAAATTCTTTGCTATCTCTTAATTCATTCACCAAGTGGAGTGACTGATAGGCAGAGCCCTGCTAGCTTTATTTGAAAGCCCAAGTTCTCCAAGCCCTACTTTCTTTTTTTTTTCTGCATTCCCCTAATTTTGCAAAATTGTGGGCATTTACTCTCAGGAAAAGATTAGAAGGTCTAGAACAATTACATCAGTGACATCTACCCTAAAGCTGCATCCGCTGCCTGTTCCAAGGGGCAGACCAGACATACTTTACAGAGTCCTGTGAAGAAAACGGTTTTGGTATATTGGGCTTTTTTTCTGGTTGAAAGTGCTATTATCTGCTGTTATTAAATATTTTGGTTTATTACAGCATCAATCGCAGTAAGCTTCAGCAATGACAGTTTACTTTTTAATAGCAGCTGCTACCCCTAACTGCCTCTCAGTTATGCAAATTAAATCAGTCAAGTCAGTCGGTGTTTTCTTCCTTTCTACTAAATAAATGGTGTCTCCTCTTACGTGTGGCAACTGGACTGGAAACCAAAACGGGTGCGTGGCGAGAATGCACCAAGCACAATAAACGATAGATGCAACTAGAAAAGACAGGGTTTCGGTTTTTTTTTAAGAAAATGGGTCTTGGTTTTAGTTGGAGACTGGTGGTGGTTTGACATGCTCCCAGCAGCTTCTGTGACTACTCTACCAGCGGTTCCAGTTAAGCGATCGGTCACAAAAACCTGTTTCCCTGTCTTTTAGAAACAATGTCTTGTTACAGGGATTTCACTTAAGCAGCAACGCTTCTTCTCAATGTGCCTTTTGGCATGTCTGTCCCTCCATCCACGTTAGCAGAGGACAGACAGCCACTGTGGCAGCGCTGAAGAAAATCAAGCTGCCTACAGACGTTTCCAGACCCTGACAGCATAATGCTGAGGCCAACCAGCCCTTCACTGTGCTCCTTCCTGTGGGGGAAGTGTGGCAACGGGCTCTCTGAAAGGGAAGGGAAGGGAAGGGAGAGCCGTCCAGGGCAGTTGCTGCTGGGGCTTCTAGCAGCTGCAAAGGCAGGTGTTGGGATCTGCTGGATCTACTCCCAGTCAAGTCCTCACTCCCACGTGAGCCTGATCCGAGTATGGAGGGGGGTCTGAGTCTACCCAGAATGGGGTGAGGTATTCTAAACCCAAATAATAAAAGCTCTTAAATTACACCATTCCACATTACAAACCTATTCACCATTGACTCATAAGCAATGTGACCTCAGGAAAGCTCGATATCTCACACAAAGTGAAAATCTCACTTAAAGAGCAGCCGACGCTTACATCATCGGTCACCAAAGCCCATCGCAAATTCATCCACAATACTCATACATACCAAGACTTTATACCAACCCAATCAAATAACACCACGGGAAAATTCCTAATTACAACATACACTTATTCGCTACCACACCACACATACAAATAGCGTCAAGTGTACTTTAAATTAATTTTCAAATTCTCTACAGCAGGATCTGTCGAGACTACATAAAACCCCTAAAAAAGAAGGGGAAAACACATGATAAATATATAGAAGCATCACTAACCCAAATGGGTCCGCAAGTACTTATCTTTAAGTTGAAACTCTCCAGCAGTCACGAACGGGTCCGTTAGTGAAATGCGATCTTCAAAAGCTATTAAGCTATAAAGTCAGCGAAGGTATTCTAAGCCACTCTGCATTCAGAGGAACCCCTTTACTAGGTGGCCGCCTGGGGCATCTGGCCCAGGTGGGGGGTTGCAGTGACACACATGGACAGCTGCCGATTCCATTTGGGGGGGAGGTGAGCAGCGGCAGTATTTCCAGAAGCAACATCAAAAAGCCACCGCTTTTGGAAGTTCTGCCACCTCCCCCTCCTGAGACAGAATTGGCAGCAACCGGGGGGGGGGGGGGGGTAGCAGAAACCCTTGGGCCCGGCTCTGCCCCTTTATACCAGAAACAAAGCCAAGAGTTCATTGAAAATGCTCCTACTGCTTCAGTCGTTTGACTTTTCCTCCCTCCAGTTTCTAGGGGTCCCTGAATGTCTTTGCTGCTGCTCCATCACATTGGCCCACGAGAAATGAACAATGTAAAAGCCTTTCTCTGAAGCCACCAGAGCTAATGAAAGTCCCCCAACCACAATCCCTTCCTATATGCACATGTCACATACACCCTTCCTCACACCTTGTGCAAACCTCTACCACAGACATTTGCAACTGCAGCAGAGTAAATGCGTGGTTGTGCCACAACAGTTTGCTTTGGCCAACTGAGTGGAAAGGTGGCCATATTTCTCCTGTGTCTCTTTATAAAATACTAGCACAAATCCTAAAGAAATGCACATACATTGAAGGCATGTAAAATTATGACACACATTATAAAAGATGCATGTAAATCACAACTTTGCCTGTGCTCTACCTCCGAAGATGCTCAAGGTCACATTCAATTATGCAGCCAAGTGCACTGTACATAGTCTTAAGCCTGACAAAAGTCTGTAAGAAGCCTGTTACACACATAAAACACTGATTTATGCAGAAAAAGTTAATAAAACTACCTCCCTCTTTTCCAAGTTGTTTGTACTCTGCCATGGATTTTTCACCTCTTTTCAGCCACCATTTCCCACAACTACTCTGCCGTCTTGTATCCATTACAGCCGCAAATAGTTCCTTATCCACAAACGTTCCCTCAGAGCTGCCTTTAGGCAGGCACGGGGCTAGGTACTGTCATGAATTGTAGGGCTTTTCAAGAACTCAGTGCTCACTGACCACCTGCCACTACTGTGGCCCCCTAGAGACCCTGCCCAGCCATTCTGGCAACTATATTGATCTTGGAGAAGCTTGGGGTTCTTGGGCGTTATGATACCTTCCAAAGAACCAGAAGCTATACTACATGAGCAGAGCTGAAGAGTGGACCTGTGAGATCTCCAAAGCTCAGTTACATCTTTTGTTGGCCATTTTAAAAGGTATCACAATCAACAACTACTATAAAAATGGAAAGAAATCTCATACATTTCTGGCAGCGCTGGGTATTTGTAGAACTTAATGACTGAATGTTTGCAGTTACTGTGGCACTATATATGAAATAGTTTTTTTATTGAATAATCAGTAACAAAGTTTTCAAAACTTTATAAGACAATGCGTCTAAGGTTTAGAAGAAAGATGAGCAACTCTGGTCCTTGCCTACCTAGTTTTTGTGATATCTACTATCCATATGCATGAGCTTTAGTTGTATGCAAATACATCTCATACATATTCAGTGTGTATAATCTTGAACAACTAGCTTGTGCCACTTAAAGACCATAATTGCCTACCCCTGGTTTAGAAAATAGCTGAGCCTTGCGAGGAAATCAAATGCAAACTGTTTCATGCACTCAGTACAAAAGTCGATAACAGCAGCCATATGATTTTAAGAACCAGTTAATTTTCTATGATATCCAGTACTTTGCACAGGGTGCCGAACAAATCAGTACCGTAGTAAAAAGTATTTTACCAGAGTGCAGATCAGGTAAAGGTTGCATTAATAGGCAAATCTCATCTTTTCAGGATAGCCCAACTTGGCGAGGTTGTTTTGACATGCAAACTGAATCATGGGAGGAGGCCCACACATCAGAATCATGACATCATCCTTTGGAGGAGGTAGATGTTCCTTAATCATGTCTGCGGTTACAAATCCAGAACTGTACTTCCAATCTGAAAGAGAGAGAAGGGGACATGTAATACCATTCCTGTGTGTTCCTCTTTTCTAGTCTCCAGTTCTATTCAAGAAAGCAAAACACCTCATCTTCAAGCTTCGGCTTAGACGGGATCTAAAAGCAGCAGTGCCTCCTACTTACTGGTAAAAAAAAATAATTTGAATTTGTAGCAAGTAGGAAGCAGAAAGGTTGGACAGGATAATGTGAACATCTCTCCCAGGCCCATTTTGTTGAACTAAAAGAGTTAAAACTGGAATGCAAACTAATGAATTAAGAAAGTTCAGAGAAAATATCAAAAGGCAGGTCATGGTCTCCCCCTATATAACTTGGGGCTCCTGCGCCATCTTTTTTTGGAGATTTGTCAGAGCCGTTGGGTGACACACTAAGTGAGGAAGAAGCAAGAGGATGTAGGCAGAAGCTGGACTGAAGATTTTGGTGCCCAGAGGCAAGACCAGACAGCAGATCCCAGAGTGGGAAGAGTACAGTGTCAGAGATCTTAAAGACTACAGAACCAGAAGAGAAGCAGATGGAAGCCACAGTACTGCCATAGCCCCCTCCTCCCCCCTTTTGAAACAACACATGCACATGGCCCTAAAGTAAGTAGAAGCAAGATCATTTTTGATGCTTTAGGTAATTGCCTATCAGACCTGGCCCAAGGGTATCTGATACCATAGGCAAACCTTCAGTCATGCTTCCCTCCCCCATGCAGCATCTCCCCTTACCCCTTTTTCATGTTTAGCATCTTCCCTGACCCTCCACCTCTTTCACTGGGTGCCAGATCACCCTACCTTGACTCTTCTCCTGAGCCAAACCAAGCCGCAGTGGTAGGCCTTGGAGAACTAGTATGTTTCTATGCTGGCCTTGCCCTGCCGCCCCCCCCCCCTCCTAGTAGGAAGTTTGGATTGGAGGGGGTGGACCTAGAGCACACACGAGTTCTCCGAGGCCCACTGCTGCATAGGGTTAACATGGAGCCATGGTTTGAGAGGACAATGGAGGTAGGGCGGCAGTGGTAACAGGCAAACCTGGACATGGCAAGGACGGAGGAGGTAGGGAAGAAGAAATGCTGGATTGCAGCGGGGGCAGGGAAGTGCTCCAAGTGCCACCCCTTGACTTTTGCCACTGTAGCCAGACACCTAGTGGTGGGCCGGTCCTGTTTCCTACACCTAAATTGGTGCCTGGAAGCAGGAGATGCCACAAACTACCATTCAGCATTTTCTATGACGATAGTTCAGTCATTACCTAAATCCTTTTTTTAGCATCCTCACACCATCAAAAAAAAAAAAAAGAAATATGCCAGAGAGAGAACTTTATTTCCTACCTGGGCAACTATCAGGCAAACTAGACAGTACCCTAGGGCAGCAGTTTGGGGAGTAGAGGGTGGGGGGGGGGGGGGAGGCACTGCAAAGAGCGTGGTATTCAAAGCTAAACGACAGATTGACAGCCGGGGAGGAGGCATAAGGCTTAAGGTTTGTCTAGGGTGCCAACACCTTGAATGAACTTTGAGGTCAGCCCCGTTTCCTATATCTACTAGTATTATCCTTGCTGTGCATTTAATTCTTGTAATGAAAGTTTCAACTTCCTCACCCCCTAATAAAATAGGTGGTTTAACTCTGAATATCTAACTAGAAAGTATTTGTGATAAAAAGTGCTAAACAAGCCCCCCCCCCTCCAGTCATTAATTTGTAGTATGGGTTTAAGACTCTAAGAGCTAGAGTTATTAAGGTGTGCTACATTAATATGCATTGTTTTACCTTAGGTTCCATTTTATTGAATGGGATCTGGTTTAATAAGACACTTTAATGGCAACATAATTCATGTTAATGGTAGCGTATCTCAGTAACTCTAGCCCTTAGAGTCTAACCCCAAGTGCCTTAGTCTTATTCAATAAAGATATTTTCTGTAGACACAGAATGGGAAAAGCGATTTTTGAACACCACTACTTGAACTGCTTCATTTGCATAGTCTAAGGCTTCTATCATTCACTGAACTAAATGTTCCTCATGTTTGTTAGAAGAACTCCCAGGACACAACTTACCTTGAGGTGGTCGGTCTAGGGTATACCACAGTTTAAACTGATCTGGGTGATTTTCAGCTATCTTTTCAAGCTCTGTTCTTAGCAGTATGTCTTTCTCAGTCTAAAAACAGAAGAAAGAGCCTCAGTTTACTTAATGTCTTTCTATGTTACAGTAATTTGGTGCTAGCTCATTAGCAGAGAGAACTGTGACAAGCTCAAATAAGGGCATGCAAAAGGAAGGTCAGCGCAAGTCGATGGCTCAGGTAAGGAAGTCACTGCAGTTCAGCTGAATCATTACATTAAAGTCATAACGTTCCAACTCTGATCCTAGGTACCCCTCAATAAAAAACTAACTGTGGCCCAGGTCACACATTTCCTACAGAGCTGCAGTCACAGACTCTTCCTCTTACACTGCAGTCTCATGAGACATTGGTTTCTTACTCCTTCCTCTCTTGCTTACTTACACACCCATTCCAAATTCTCCAATCCTTCCCACCAGCCACTTCCTTCTACTCTTCTCCAGCTTCCCCCTAGCTGATATCCTATCTCTTTCCCCAATGACTGACCATCTCCCCCCCCCCCCCCAGTGGATGGCCTTGTGAGAACAGAGCGACCACCATCTACTGCACAGTTCACAATAAACTGAGCCACGTACTGCCTGGGAAGTAGAGGCAACTTCTGTTACAGATAGCAAAGAAAAGGAGCCCCGCAGCTGCATGAAGGAGGAGGAGGTGGCCAGCAGCCGAGAGACATAGGACGACAGGTCTGTGGGGGAGGGGGAAGGGGGGAGTAAGGAAGTGAAACAGGAATACAGGCAAATCAGATTCCAAAATCAGTAAAAGCCCCTCTCAGAGCCTCTTGTAAAATATTTGCAAGACATGCAGGGTTCCACGTGGATTTGCCAGAATGTCCAGCGGGAGCAGCAATTTAAAAAGCCTGCACCTAGAGTAAAAGAGCATCCTGCTCCCCTTCAAATGTATGAAAGAGCTGCTCCAGATATTCATGCACCCCTTGACCTCCTTCCATGCCAGTCTAGACCCCCTAAACCCCCTACATTCACAGAACTGTCCCCCCACCCTTGGCATCACCTACAGTCATGTCTCCGCCCCACTCCGACATCACCAAATTCTACTCTCAATCCCCCCCCCCCCCTTTCTCAGCTCCAGGCATGATCTAGGGAGATCAGAAGCAAGGCCCAATCACTCTTAGTCTGTTTGCCTCCTAGATCAAAATGGTGGCTTTGACCCCTAGTGCTATTCCCTAGCGGTAGTACCGTGATACTAAGCTACCATTAGCCTTTACAACTGCCTCACACTTGTGTACGCCTTAGGGCAAGTGTAAAGACCAACACGCAAACTTTTTCCCCTCCACGTGTATTCCCGTTGCAAAATAGGGAGAGTATGTTGAGATTTTCAGCCTGCTCAAATCATGTCCCCTTGAAATCTGGATGTGGTATAGATCTCCACATTTAAAGAGCAGCTTTTTAAGATCTCCATGAGCAAGTGACACTATTTACACATGGAGAGATTTCTGAAATAACAGTCTAGATTTTCTTTATACATTTCACTTTAAAAGTGCTGAACGATAAGCTGAGAGCAAGAGATAAACAGATATTCTTTTATCCTTATACTAACTTCTCACTACCATCCTGGGAAAGTCTGTGACCTGGGAACTGAGCACAGGCAGATCCTTTGCAAGCCAGTGCACAATACCGCAGGACCTTCCCCAAACGAGAATTTTAAATAAAAGGAGAGAGGAATAGTTGTCACAACCATTGATACTTTAGTACATGTGAACAACATTAAGCCCCAAGGGTAATCAAAGAAAAGAAAATTGAGAAACGTTATCCAGTGCCAAATTCTTTAATTGCTAATGCAGGTGTCGGCACCCAGAAATTGTAACAAAAAAAATCTGTATTGTGAACGGGATACCCAGCGCCAGATTTCCAATTAGGCACTGCAGATACAGTTCCAAGGACCTGCCAAATGTACAGGACCTGTGAAGGAGGGAACAAATGTTTAAAGCTGAAAAAAAAGATCAAGACATAGAAATTTAATGCTAATAAACTTCAAATTATATTTCAAACATAATTCCAGAAGTACTTTTAAAAAGATTGCTTCAGCTTCTTTTTGCCTAAGTTTGTAACATCCTCAAAGTTGCATTTTTCGGAGTGAAAGTGCCAAGGGCAGGGCTGACCAGTCCATTTGGCGGGCTAGGCAGCTGCCTAGGACAGCAGAGCTCCATGGGTGGCACGGTACACATGACCTCCCACCCCCCCATGTGCTGAGCTACGCTGCTACCCCCCCCCCCCCGCCACTGATTCCACTGGCGTGGTGGCTCGGCGGCAGCAGCCCTCAGCAGGCCATGTGCTTTGGCACACATGGCCTGCTGCTTCTGACCCCCTGAAGTTGTGTCGTGGGGGGGGGGAGGGGTCAGAAGCGGCAGGCCATGTGTGCTGAAGCACGTGGCCTGCTGCCAACCTGCCCCCTGACCCCACTGCTAGAATGAGCAGCAGCAGGGGGGGGGGAAGGGTGGCAGAAACCTTTGGGTCAGCCCTGACCGGGGGGTCTATGAACACCAAAATCCAGCCCTGCTATCCCAGCTCAGTCTGCACTCCTGGTGTACCCCACATCTGGAATATCAAGTTAGGGGTTAATTTCTAACAGAGTAGAAAGAAACCAACAACGTTGCTATTTTCTGTTAGAAGCTCTAATGAGCCGCTTTCCCGTCTCAAAGTTCAACACACGTCAAATTTGAGCAAACAAGAGAAGTCATTCACCTGGTTAGCAAAGATGAGAGAGCACCGCGTGTCATCTGTCGGATCATCGGTGATGTGACGAATCAGCTGCAGCATCGGAGTTATTCCTGGGCAGAAAAATCCAGAGTGAACGCAAAGCAAACAAGGGACCGATTTACCTATAGCAACACTTACCACAAGACTGGAAATGAAAGGGAGAAGGCCACTGAGGACATTTCTATTGCTTTGCCAAAGTGATGGTCATAGTTGAATATGGAGAATAATGTTTGTGGGTTGGGGAAAAGCAGTTCTCCTTGGACAAGCAGGATTCATCAGCCACACCTGTTGTCATCCTCCGATGGCGCCAGACCTTTCTGAGAATGAGCCACCCCTAGCCAGCCAGTCTTTTTTCTTCCACCGTGCCACACACACATGGATTCCTGCTCTCTACCACAGCCAGAGAAGAAAGAAAGAAAGAACATCTACTCACAGTAAGAAATACCTTCCAAACCAGGATTTAAGAAATGCTGCCTCTGCTCCAGAAAGATGAGCAGCTCTAATGACCACAATCGGTGTGTTAGAGCCTAGGGGCCAACCACAGGTCTCCAACTGCCAGCACTGCTCTCGTATATCTCCCAGAGCTCTAAAATCCAGAGGCCACACTCTGAAGGACTTCCTCTCTTCTCAGCCACCTCTGGAGGTTTTCCCGATGGCTCTCGGCTCTGTGCAAACCCGGGATGTGCCCCGAGGGGCCTCCATCCCAGGTCAATCGTCTACGGATCTCCCGGCCTCTATGAAAGCTCCAGCAGGTCAGAAACACGCCTCCTCCAGGAACCAGGCGAAGAGACTCAAATCCTCGGACCATAGCTCTCCTGGTCTCCATGCTCTCCATGAGGCTTCTGGAGGCCGCCATGTTGTCAACGTCATTGCTGGAAGCTCCGTCCCATCTCTATCCATTGGGCAGCGTCATGGCACCGACGTCATTGCCAGTAGCTCCACCCCATCACTATCCTATGAGCAACGTCACACAAGCTCCGTCTCAGAGTCCGCCTCCAAATCGGCAATTGGACAGCCATAAGGGTCTTCCCTGTAACACCTCGCTGATGCAGGGACTTCCAACTATGCCGGCTCCATCTCCCCCCCAGCAACACAGCAAGCGTTGGGCCTGAGACAGCCATCGGGGCAGAGAAAGGGATGGGGATCGGAGCAGAGACAGCGATTGCCAGGGACATCGGAGCAGGGACAGGAGCCGGGACCGCGGCAAACACAAGCAAAGGAGGCACGGCCGCTCCCGCAGCTCTGACAGGTCTCACAGATCACACAGACGACAGAAACGAGGCATCTCAAACAGACCAGAAGCCAGGCCACATAAAAAGGCTGCACCTATAACATCTAGCCCTGCACAAGGAGGCCAACTAATGTCAGCACCAAACACCTCTGCAACAGCGCTTCCTAACCAGGGAGCTATATTTCAGCTCCTGTCCAGCCTCACAAACCTGCTAAGGGAGGGCCTCACGGATGCTGCCACTGCCCCAACCGAGCCCCCCGAAAGACCTCAAGGCTCCATCCATGCAGCACATAGACAGCGCCTCCGAGAGTTCCGAGCCTCCGTCCTTCCTCAGCACAGGAGAGGAGGAGGAAGAGGCAACCTGCTTGGATCAGACACCCCCCCCCCCTGAGTAAGGACACCCAAACTGCATCAGCGTCATCCTCTACTGACCCGGAACCGCCCGTGACAGTTCCGCCACCAGAGGACCTCACATACCCAAAGTTCCTGTGCAAAGTTGCATCCATCTTAAGCCTTATACCATCAGAGCCCTCAGAACAAGCAGGACCAGAGGTGCTCATGTACCTCAACGCTCCGAGAACACCTGTTACCTTACCAGTCCACCAGCGCCTTTCGGATACTCACTCCAAGCTCTGGCAAAACCTGGCCTTGTCACCTGCGTGCCCCCGCAAACTGGATGCAAAATACCAGGTCCAACAGGCCCCGGGGTTCGGGAAAAGTCAGCTACCCCACCATTCCATTGTCGTGTCCTCAGCCTTGAAACGCATCAAGTCGTCACGCAACCGTGCCAACTCCCCCCCCCTCCCCCGAAAGAGATCCCAAACTTCTAGACAATGTAGGGAAAAAGATCTTTCAAGGGGCAATGTTGAACGCAAGAATCGCTGCGCACCAGTTCCAGCATATACTCTACCAAGATTCTCTGCTGGCCACCTTCAAGGACACGATTGCATCTCTCCCTCCCAAGGCAAAAGCTATAGTCACCTCCACCATCGGGGACCTCAAGGAATGTGGTAAACACATGAAAAGCACAATACACGACACCTTTGAGATAGCCACATGTACAGCTGGTACTGCCATCTCTACCAGGAGGATGGCATGGCTGCGGGCATCGGGCCTGCGCAAATACACCCACGAACACATTGCAGATGCCCCATGCAACGGCGAGTCACTTTTCGGGGAGAAAGTCACGGACACTGTCAATGACAGGAAGGACCACTGCACCACCCTGCAGACCTCGCAGAAGACAGTCTAGAGCATAGCTCCAACACCAAGGGAAACTACAACCGCAAGTCCTACCCCACCCACAAAAAGTACAACTCTTACTGCAAATGGCAGCCGCCGCGCTACAAGCAGCCTGCATACCATTCCTCTTATGGAGCATCGCACCAACAAAAACATCAAAGGGACAGAAAACAAAAGAAGCAACCGCCCCAACCTGGGAAGAGCGGCCCTTCTTTTTGACAATCAACTTGTGAAGGAGTGGACAACGCTCCCGGTGGGAGGACGATTGACTGCCTTCTCGGTATCCTGGCAACTAATCTCCACAGACAGGTGGGCCCTATAGGTCATCCGTGAGGGCTACCGCTTACACGTCCTGACCTCCCCCTTCCAGCGCTATACGCCAGCCCAAGCCAACGAAAATCCTTTACTGATGCATAAAGAGCTGATACGTCTGCTGGCATCGCAGGCCATCGAGCTGGTGCCCCCCAGCTAGACCAACCTAGGCTTTTACTCCAGATTTTTCCTGGTACCCAAGAAATTGGAAGGGGTGTGCCCTATTCTCGACCTCCGGGCCTTGAACAAATTCATCCACAAGGAGAAATTCCGTATGTACTCATTGGACTCAATCCTCCCGCTCCTCCAACCTGGAGACTGGATTGCATCCCTGGATCTGCAGGACGCCTACACCCATGTCCCAATCCATCCGGAGGACAGACAGTACCTGCAGTTTCAAGCCCTGGGAGCCCACTACCAATACAGGGTCCTACCATTCTTACTCTCCCCAGCGCCACAGATATTCACAAAATGCGTTGCTGTCGCAGCTGCACACCTGCGAAAGCAAGGCATCCAAGTTTTCCCATACTTGGACGACTGGCTTCTCTCATCACCATCAGCACGAGGAACGCAGGCGGCAGTCAGAGAAACCATCCGCCTCCTCAACGCCCTTGAATTCCTGATAAACTACAGGAAATCACACCTCGTCCCCACTCAATGCTTAGAATTCATCGGGGCCGACATAGGCACCGTAAAAGCAAGGGCGTTTCTCCCCACGCAACGAGCAGAGAGGTTGGCCACTCTAGCTACAGAAGTCTCCCTCCAGACAGTATCAACAGCCTGGACCATCTGCCTCTAGCGCAGCTGCACATGCGCACCCTTCAGTGGCGCCTATTCTCTTGTTGGAACCAGCGCAAGCAGCCCCTCTCCGCCAACATTACTCTCGATGTACGGACCAGGAAGAGCCTACGGTGGTCAACGTCCAAACAGAACCTCACCATGGGGAAAGAACTACAACAACCCAGCCATCAGGTCACCATCATCACGGATACATCCAATACGGGCTAGGGAGTCCACATGGGCCACCTACACACACAAGGAGTCTGGACAGCGGCAGAAGCATGCCTCCACATAAACCTTCTGGAGCTCAGGGCCATAAAATACGCCCTACAAGTCTTCCAAACGCACATCTCAACAAAATTGGTGCTCATTCAGACAGACAACTAAGTAGCCATGTTCTATCTTAACAAGCAAGGAGGAACGGGCTCATGACCCTTGTGCAAGGAGGCCCTCGACATTTGGGCACTGGCCCTGAAGAACCATTGCTGGCTACAAACGTCCTACCTGCCGGGCGAACAGAACTCCCTGGCGGACAGATTAAGCTGACAGCTGAGTCCACACGAGTGGACCCTCAGCTCCGCAATAACCAGCAACATCTTCCTTTGCTGGGGCCAACCCAGGTCAACCTGTTCGCCACGGAGCAGAACAAGTGCAACCTATTTTGCTCCAAATGTCCGTCACCTCACAGCATAGCTTCAGATGCCTTCAACGTGTTCTGGGGGAGTGGTCTCTAGTATATGCATTCCTGCCCACACCTCTGATCTCCAGACTCTGCAGAAGGTGATCCAGGACAAGGCCCACATCATCCTTGTGGCCCCATACTGGCTCCGCCAGATGTGGTTTCTCAAACCTCCTACGCCTCACACAGGAGCACCCCTTCCATCTCCCCCTTCAGCTGTCCCTGCTCACCCAGGATGACAATCTCACCCTGAACCCCAACCTCAAGGCCCTTGCGTTAACAGCCTGGAGGTTGAGCGGATGAACCTCTCATCACTTAGCATCTTGGAGGAGGTCCAACACATCATCCTGGCAGCCAGACGCCCCTCCACGAGAAAATCCTACGGCCTCAAGTGGAAACAATTCAGCCTATGGTGCACCCCCAGAGGGCTTAGCCCATCGACTTGCCCCATTCCACACATCTTGCAGTACATCACGGCACTCTCCGAACAAGGGCTAATAACCACCTCCGTCCGTGTCCACCTAGCAGCCATTGCAGCCTTCCATGACTGTGAAGGCGACGCATCCATCGCCTCCTCACCCCTGGTGGCGAGCTTCATGAAAGGCCTCAACAACTTGCGGCCTCCTGTACAAGCTCCTGCCCTGGCATGGGATCTCAACATGGTCTTGCAGCAGTTGATTCAACCACCCTTCGAGCCTATCCTATCAGCCTCGATGAAGCACCTGACATGGAAAACGCTCTTCTTGATAACTATCATGTCCACTCGCAGAATCAGCAAGCTCCAGGTGCTGGTGGCACACCCCCCGTACACCCAGCTGCTCCATGACAGAGCCACTCTGCACACTCATCCCAAATTCATCCCCAAGGTGGCTTCGGAATTCCACATCAACCAAGTAATCGAGCTACCAATGTTCTACCCCGAGCCGCACTCCTCCCCAAAGGAGGAGCAGCTACACTTGCTAGACTGCACCAGGGCCCTCCGAACCTATATCCTCAAGACAGGCCCACTTCGGAAGGGCTCTCAGCTGTTCATGTCCTACAATCCCAACAGGCCGGGCCGCCCGGTCACGAAGCACACCATGGCCCAATGTATCTCCGACTGCATCAGCCTTTGCCACGAACGGGCGGGTGTACAAGCTGCACCGAATGTGGGACCACACCAGCTCAGAGCGTTGGCAGCCACCATTGTGAACCTCCGCTCCATTCCCCTGAGGGACATCTGCAGAGCCGCCACTTGGTCCTCCGTCCACACCTTCCAGAAACACTATTGCTTGGACTTGGACACTCAGGTGCGGGCTGCGTTTGGTCAGGCGGTACTCTCCTCTGCCACCAGCGTCTCTGCGACGGAACCGCTGGGCTAGTCACTCACAGTATACCTCTCCGGCCATGTTGGCCTTGATGTTTGGCCATGTTGGCCACCTGATTAATGTAATGCTATATAGTGACTGTTATACCGGCGCCAGCCATGTTGGCCTTGACGTTAGCCGACAACGTTTTTATTTGTGTGCAACGTTTTCCTGCATGTAATCATGTTTTACTATGACAATAAACAACCTTTTACCTCACCTAGACTCAGCCTCCCTCTCCACAGCAACTTCACGCTATCATGCAGCTAGGGAGGCACCAGGTGTGGCTGATGAATACCTGCTTGTCCAAGGAAAAATGGAGTTACTTACCTGTAACAGGAGTTCTCCGTGGACAGCAGGATAAGTTAGCTACACAATCCCACCCAGCTCCCCAGGCCGAGGTAGGCCGCAGCACGCCCCTAGCCACGGGCCCACTGGGCACAGCTAGAGACTCACTGGCTGGCTAGGGGCAGGCTCGTGGGTTGGGCCTCTGGCTCATGCTCAGAAAGGTCTGAGCTCTAGAGAGCACTTCCGTGTCCAGAGCCGTCGGAGGACAACACCAAGTGTGGCTGACTTATCTTGCTGTCCACGGAGAACTCCCATTACAGGTAAGTAATCCTGTTTAAAGAGGAGGGAGGGGATCATTTTTAAACTTTGCCGCAATAGGCCATCCCAGCGGCATTGCTGTGTATCACCATGCAACAAATCGATGTAGCAATACTTGAACCTTGCAGCAATCGGCATTTGTTTAAAATACCAATTGCAATGTTTAAATAATTCATGTGTATTCAGTGTCGCTAACCACATAGGCCATGGTGCAGAATATACGTGGGAAGCACCGACCGCTACCACGGCTATACAAATAGCAGCACTATTTAGCCATTATCCAGACAGCCAAGCGGTTTAAGCGAGGACAGCACTGAATTCCTTCATGTCAGTATCAAACTGCCTCTATTCTCTCTTGAACAGATACTGTCTAGCAAAAGGTCAGAAAAGCCACTGAAAACATTTTTGGCTCTTTTAATGCTTGTAGTTGACCAGGTCACAACATGCAAAATGCTGCCCCTTCTCCAGCTGCTGAGAGGAACGGGGGTGGCGCTTAATACTGAGTCATGGTAGGTCAAGCATTTCCGGCTGCCCTGCTGTCTTCATGATTAAATGAATGACTGTAGTCACTGGCCATAACACATGTTAAGATTTCATATCCTTGTAACATACTGCCCTGCGCCTTCCAAACCTTGAAATAAAGAATTTAAGAAAGATAATGACAGCATGCTTCTTTAAGAAGCTGGAGGGATTCCGACAGTACAGCTCTCAAGGACGTAGTGGGACCGCAGAGAGGGGGCAAAATCAGTCATGCGGTCCCATGAACTCAACAAGTCATTCCCATCTGTTCTATTTGCATAATCTGACAGTTTTACCGGGCTCTACCGCCATCAACCTCCAGCAGCACCAATACCTTTACCTGAAATTCTCTCACTCTGCTTTCTATAGCATTTGCTTTTTTTTTTGGTGCATTTGGTCAGCTTTTAAACCTCACATCTAGTAAGCCAGGACAATTTGTCAATGGCTATTTTCAGCCTGCCATGTGTCACAGTCATGAATGTATTTTACCTGTTCCTCCAGCTATCATCCCAAGATGCTTTGCAAATGTCATCTTCGGTTCCGACTTTTTGTCCGGCTTTATCGCAAGTTTACCTGGAAGACATATCAACAGCCATCCTTTAAGCCACTTTGCATGTGCAGAGGGGATCGTTTTCCACTCTACAGCCTACTTCCTCTTATTCATCGTTGCTAATGCTAACAAGCAGAAGAAAGAGGTCACCTAGTGGGTACACGAAACTGAAATACTACATGACAGGAAACATCACTTGCACCAACATTTACTCTAGACCTCGCCTCTAACCCGACCCGGTCTGCTGTGTCAACTCGGGTCCAGATCCTGCTGCATGGGGTTAAAAAATTCAGCTGTAATTCTGCAGTATATTTGCATAAATCAGAATATTTTTACATTATTTTCGTAAGCACAAAAATGTGATATTTTACATAATGTTAGATTTTTAAATATTTTATTTCAAATAAAATATTTTTCCAACTTTGTGTGGTGGATAATTTTTTTTTCATTATTTTCACTCCTCTTAACCTCCCTCCATTTATTTCTAATTTCTTTAACTTCTTTCCATTCTTCTCTCCCCCTACCTCCTCACTACAGCCTGCCTTTCATCTGTCTCTCCTCTTCCCAAAGACAGTGCTTTTCTCTTACAACCTCCCTTCATCCCCTAGCATCTTCTCTCTCCCCTCCCCCTCCAGTCTCGTCTTCCACATTCACTCCTCTCCTTGAGTCTTTCCTCTGTTCTCTCACTCCAGGTATCTCCCTACCACTCACCATGTTTCTCATCACACTTTTCTTCACATCCACTATGTGTCTGCTGTTCTCCACCACATCTCCCAACTCTCTCCTTTCAACCATGCGTCTCCTCTACCTTATATGAGACCATAAGAAGTAAGAACATAAGAACATAAGATATGCCATACTGGGTCAGACCAAGGTCCATCAAGCCCCGTATTCTGTTTCCAACAGTGGCCAATCTAGGTCATACGTACCTAGCAGTTTCCCCAAAAGACACAGGTTCCACAATGCTTGTATTGGGTCAAGCATTGATAGCCTGGGTCCATTCTTAATAATGGTTTATGGACCTTTCCTCCAGGAACTTGTCCAAACCTTTTTTAAACCCAACTACACTAACAGCCTTTACTACATCCTCTGGTAACAAATTCCAGAGTTTGATTACACGCTGAGTGAAAAAATATTTTCTTTTATTAGTTTTAAACAGTTTAGCCTGTAGCTTCATTGCATGTCCCCTAGTCTTTCTATATTCTGATAACGTAAACAATCGACCTACATTTACCCGTTCCACTCTGTTCATTAATTTATAGACTTCTATCACATCTCCCCTCAGCCGTCTCTTTTCCAGGTTAAAGAGCCCTAACATTTTTAGCCTTTCTTCATAGGGGTATCCTTCCATCCCCTTTACCATTTTGGTGGCTCTTCTCTGAACCTTTTCTAATAATGCTTTATCCTTTTTAAGATAACCGACCAGAATTGCACATAATATTCAAGGTGTGGTCTCACCATGGAACGATATAGAAGCATTATAATATCCTTTGTTTTATTTTCCATTCCTTTCCTTATGATACCTAGCAGGGGTGGCTCAAGGCAATCTGCTTCCTGAGGCGAAGTATGAAAAGGCGCCCCCCCCCCCACCTTAGAGGGGGTGGGGCTTTTTCAGAAATCCAATTAGAGACTGAACCAAACCAAAAAGCCAATTATATGGAGGAAATGCAAGATGTTTGCACACAGGGCCATATCGAGCTGCAATCACACCCTGTGAGACTTGCAGCTCGGGCGCACGCCCCCCTCTCCCCCCTCTCCCCCCCATACCTCTGCGTCCAGCGCTGCCTGCTCTTTCCCTGCTGCTGCTGCCCTCTGTTTTTTTCACGGAGGCACCAGC
Organism: Ichthyophis bannanicus; assembly: GCA_033557465.1. Lineage (NCBI taxonomy): Eukaryota > Metazoa > Chordata > Amphibia > Gymnophiona > Ichthyophiidae > Ichthyophis > Ichthyophis bannanicus. The sequence continues at coordinate 45,635,644 of CM066047.1, forward strand.
AGCAGGGAAAGAGCAGACAGCGCTGGATGGAGGTATGGGGAGGAGAAGGGGGGCATGTGCCCGATCTGAAAGGCACCGGCACTTGAAGCAGATCTGTCCCTCCTTGACACCGAGTCAGAGGAGGGAGGGACCAGACCTGCTTAAAGTACTGTGAAAAGACTTGGGGAGTGCATTTCGGCTGCCTACTATTGTCCTGCCAGTGTCGGTAGGGCAACAGCAGACAGCCAAAATACGCCTCCCAAGACTTTCCGCCCTGTGCGGCTGCACCGCTTGCACAGGGCTAGGTACGGTCCCATTTGCACACCAAGGAACTAAAAGACAGCAAGAACTAACAGCAAAGATTATAAAACTAAATTATAACTCATTTTTATTTTGTTATAAACTGCGTTATGGTTCTTGCTTTTTCTTTTTCAACATATATTTTGCATCCACAGTAGGTGCAGAGCAGAACCAGGACATTCACCCACACAACTCAATATTTAAAAAAAAATCTGATTCTGATCATCTCACTAACAACCACCACCACCACTATTCTCCAGTACCAGGCATATTGTGAACTAATACAAAACCCTACAACAAAGAGCAATCCTACCATACCATACCATACCATACCATACCATATCAGCACAAACTTCCAAAACTCACGCAAGGAGCCCATCCAAAAAAAGCATCACTGTAAATACTACAGTGGGCCCTGGAACATCCATACACCTATTTGAAAAGCTGAACAAGTCAAATTACTATAGTACAGTATAGATCTTTATGTACAAACTCCATGTTAACAGAACACCTGACCTCAGTCACACACTCGCAACATCGACCCTCACCAAGTACAGAATAAGTAACCACAATCTAAAGTAAAAATAATAATATGTAGACTAAATTTAAATTGAAACCCCAAGAAGCCAGAGTCCATATGCAGTGCAACATCAGATAAATAAGAGATGCAGTTCCCCAATACTGGTTGGACTGAATCATCAATGGCGTCTTTCGGAGCGAGTTGCAGCTCCGTTTGAAATGTTTGAAAGTTTTTTTGATCTGCAGTATTTTGGAGCGTTGAAACAGGATCAGATTGTTTGGACTGGATCCCAAACGCAGTGCTGTGTTCGTTGATCTAACTGCAATAATGAAGATGCCACATCAATTACATTGGTGAAGAGCCTTGACTGGGAAGGTTGTCAGTTTTTTCTGCCGGTCTGGAGAAGAAGATGGCGGTTTTTCTGACACGGCTAAGGGCTTTTCTTCACATCTCTATGGGAGTGATGAGTATTCACATATAATTTGGTTATTGTGATTTAGCACTGTGAAGTGTGCATATTTCACGATTATTTAATGGTGCATTTTAACTATAGTTTGAATAAAAGGGAAGTTATGCTTCAAGAGAGGTTTTCCTCCCATGGCAAAAACTTCCGACAAAAAATAGTTTTGTAGATTCAGTTACTAATATTTTTTCAGTCTTGTTTTTTGTTGTATTAAAATATAAGAATAGCACAAAGTCCAATCAATAAAATGAAATAAAATTACTTTTTCTACCTTTGTTGTCTGACCATTTTATTCTCTGTTCATGCTGGTTCCGATCTGAGGCTTCAGCTTTCCTGTCTTCTCTTAGCTCTCTTTCTATGGTCTATGGTCCATCTGCCATTTCTTATCTCTTCTTTTGTTTTCTTCACTTCTTCCATCAGTCCATTTCCACTTCCAGTAACCCTCCCCAGTATCAGCCCCCTTTCCAGTCCTTCCCTCCCAGTACCTTCCAATGTCAACTGCCTTGCATTCCCACGACTGCAACTGGTGTCCATTCCCTTCCAGTCCCCCTCCTTCCCCACTGTCCAGCCCCTTCTAGTCCAAATACCATCCCAGATATTAGCTCACGTCCACTCTCAGTGCCACCCTCCAGGTCAGCTCCCTTCCAGTCACCCTACCCTCTCTGTCCATCCCCCTTCCAGTGCCATATGCACCATTCCAGCCTTCTCCCCATTACCCAACCATCTATCACTCCCATCCCCAAGTGTCAGCTCCCTTCCAGTCCCCCTTCAGTACATCCCAGGTTTCAGCTCCTTTCCAGCCACCTCCTTCCCCCGTGTCAGCTCCCTTCATGCCCCCTCCTTCCCCTGGCAGACCCTCTCAGTATCCACTCCCTTCCAGTCCCATTCTACCATCCTCCCGCATCAACCCATTTGTAGTCCTAGCACCTAGTTTTCTTCCAGGGCCAGCAGCACTCTCCTGTGTGCAGGTTCTTTTGGCACTCACCCAATAACACCATTTTGCCCAAAATTATTTTTATGAAATCAGAACAGAGACACAATAGTAAATGGACAATAATATGAGTGAGTCCAAAGAATTCAGAAGGATAAGATGGAAAAAACATTTCTTCTTGAATGCTGAACTTTCGCTTACAAGCTGAAAGATACACACAGAAAGTTTCACTTTGAAGGTAACTATTCACCAGTAAACACTCTGAAACAGTCTTTTAAGTCACTTCAGACAAGGCGTAGAGATAATGGTGCTCTTGAACTTTATGCCTGGTTATGTAATCCTCTATGCATTCCTCTGCACTGGGCGTTGACCTTATTAGCATTCATTTTAATATGTGCAGCTCATTTGCATATTATTTAAATACGTTTAGCATTGCTGTGTGTGCATACTTTTTTTGCTGTTCACATAGGCGTCAATCTCTTTTCTGCATTTGTGTGTATATGTTGCGTTATCTGCATGCAAAGGGCACACTAGTCCTGCATCAGCCTGTAAATTTGTACCTGAGGCAATGGAAGGCTTAGTGATTTGCCCAAGATCACACGAAGCGGCAGTGGGATTCACATGGGGTTTCCCTGGTTCCTAGCCCTCTTCTCTAACATTTAGACTATGCCTCCCTTGCTTCAGAGTGCCTCGGGGCATAAATAATTGGGGATCCATAGCTCCTCTCAAAGAGGGGAAGGGAGATAGGACTCTCCCCTGCATACCTGGTGGTCCAGGAAGTGGGCACCTAGGCCATGGCTGAAGGTAGGATTAAAATGAGCAGGCAAAGCTGTTTAAAAGATGGGTGAGTCAGGTGGCCTGGCCCTTTTCCCACACATTGGCTTCTAACCCACCCAGTACGAGTAGACCCATATGAGGCAATAGGGGAGGGTGGAATATCTGAGCCAGTGGATGTCACCCCAGTGGATGGGATTTAGAAGGAGAAATCTGTAAAGATGGATTAGCACCTCCGTCTGCTGTGTGGAGGCACGGGGAGGGAGGGTGTGAGGGATGCAGATTGGATAGGGATTACAGTCCTGGGCTGGTCTTTATTGCAGGCTGATGGCTGGTCAATGACTGGACTTTGCTCGAGAAGCAGGCTCTGGTTTATTGATGTCATTATATACGGTTATTCAATAAAGCTGTGACCTTTGAGCAACAATTGAGTGTGTTTGGTGACTGAAGCTATCTGCATTACTGTCCTATTTGTAAAATAAACAGGGGTTCTAGTCCAGTCCTTGGGACACATTTTCAGGATATGCATCAAAGAGATTTGCATACAATGGAAGCAGTGCATGCAAATTTCTCTCATGCATATTCATTGTGGTTATCCCGAAAACCTGACTGGCTAGGTGTGTCCCAAGAACTGAGTTGAGAACCTTTGTTGTAAAGAATCCCTGTGCCTGGCAAGGGCAAGAAAGATAGGAGCGAAGACTCTTCTCACCCCAGTCAAGAGGCTTCTGGCTGACAGCAAAAATCAAAACACAGTTTGAATCTATAATGTTTCAATGTTCATGGTGCCTCAGCGTGAAACCAGCAGATCTTGTAGTCAAAACCACGGTCCGCTATCTTGGGGTAATCATTGATCAACATCTCACTCTGCAGTTGCACATAAATAATGTAGCAAGAACCATCTGTGACAAAATAAGGACGCTTCAGAGATAGAGACTACTTCTTGATACTAATGACTTCAGGACTGTCTTCCAGGCTATGATCCTTCCTCATCTGGATTTATGTAATGCAATCCTCCAAGGCTTACCAAAAAGCTCTATTCATCCACTCCAACTTGCCCAACATGCAGTGGCTAGAATCCTTCCTGGGGCACCCAGAAGTAACCATATCACACCTATTCTGAAGGAGCTCCACTGGCTCCATTACTAAGCAGGATAAAATATAAAAACCTCATAACATTTAAAATATACCATGAGTTATCCTCTCACTGCCTCCAGTCTATTTTAAGGAAACTCCCTAATAACTGGCAAAGAAGCAGCACTGCTGAGAACCTCCTCGCCCTCACCCCGGAATTCACAAAATCTGGCCACTCAGCTACGAGACGCTCATTGCCCTTGTACGCACCTGGTCTATGGAACACTCTATCTGTACAGATTAGAACTACCACAGGCCTCATGGACTTCAGAAACTATTAAACACACTCCTGTTCAAGGAACACTTCCAAGGAGTCACCTAAACACCTACACCCCATCATGAACAGCGAGCCCTGCTCCATGCACCTACTGCTCACTCATGATCTAGTTTACCCTGTTGGCATCTTGCCTCCTTCTCCCCCCACCCTCCTTTCCTTATTGCACTTATGTTATAATGTTTTCTTGGCCTCAGCCCTTATTAACCTGTTCTTGGAATGTTAAGTTGACTTATATGTAAACCGCCTTGATCATTGGAAATGCGGTATATAAGCCTTTCAAATAAATACATACATACATCTCCTTGAGAAATGGCTGTGTAGAAAAATTCTTATCCTGAAGTGATAACGGGGGCAGCCAATGACCCCTTTCCAATATCAGACAGATAAGAAATGAGCAGGAGTATATCTAAGAACAATTATTCTCCCTGAATGCTATAGTGCTACTGCATAGCACTATGCGTCTTCCAATACATAACAATGAAAGAAACACTGCAACCAATGCTTTGTTTCTTCTGGGTTTTGTCTCATTATGCTCCCTGGCTTCACATGGAGGTTGGAAAGGAAAGATGTTGAGTGAAACAAAATCTAAAATATGCAACTGATATTTTTAGGACCTACTTGTGGGGAAGCAAGTTTATAAAGTTCTCCCACACTTAAAATTTTGTTTAACATGCACAAAAATCTTTTAGAATATTACCCCAGGGGTTAGATGTGTAAAAGTACACAAAGACACAGAGGGCCTGATATCACTGGTCAACATTGAAATCGTTACTGACTTTAAAAGGCCCTAATCTGTAGTATCTTGGTAAGCTGAACATGAATATAACATTTAAGAAATTTTATTGGCTCTCGTTTTGAAGATATTGCATGTAGTTCATTTTTGACGTTTCACCGTGTAAATTTATCCAGTAGGACATCAACAACTAAGCCTTGAATGATGTAATATTGCATCACATTGCATAATACCAGCATGCACACATCATCCAGAGTTGATTGCGTCATTTTCTGATGCAATGCAATACTACTGCCAGATGGCTGCTGAAGCCATCTGACGTCAACAGTGTACTATACGCAGTCGGAAAGGAAAGGAATCTGGTATTCTGTTCCGATATTGAAAGCCTCATGAATGCCTTAAAAATCACTCATGACCCACAAGACTGGAGACTATTTATAGACTCTTCGAAACCAAATCTGAAGGCTGTGCTTTTGAACAATGGAAACAGTCTTCCATCTATCCCAGTAGCGCATGCCATCCACATGAAAGAGACATACGATAACTTAAAGCATCTACTGACTTCCATTAACTATAACAAGTACAGCTGGCACCTCTGTGGTGACTTGAAGGTAGTTGCCCTTTTAATGGGACTGCAGCAGGGATATATAAAATACATGTGTTTCTTATGTGAGTGGGATAGCCGAGCAAGGGATTGGCACTACTTGCGGAAGGAATGGAATCGCAGACAAAATGTAACAGTTGGAGAGAAGAATATCCAGCACCCAGCTCTGGTTGAGGTTCAAAAAATCCTGCTACCACCCCCTTCACATCAAACTAGGTTTGATGAAAAACTTTGTGAAAGCCATGGACCGCACTTCGCCAGCTTTCCGATACCTGCATGAAAACTTCCCTCGACTCAGCGAAGCAAAGATTAAAGAGGGAGTTTTTGTGGGTCCTCAGATTTAAGAGCTCTTCAAAGATGACCGGTTCAACAACTTGCTGCAGGGCGATGCGAAACAAGCATGGAATGCTTTTCGCCTAGTGTCAACAAACTTTCTTGGGAATGTTAGGGCAGAAAACTACAAGGAACTAGTAGAAGACATGCTGATGCAGTATCAGAAACTTGGCTGCAATATGTCTCTAAAGATCCATTTCCTTGATTCCCATCTCGATTTCTTTCCTGACAACTGTGGTATGGTTAGTGATGAACAGGGCGAACGTTTTCACCAGGATATCGCAACGATGGAGCAAAGATACCAGGGAAAATGGTCCACTACAATGCTGGCTGACTACTGCTGGACACTCCCCAGAGAAGCTTCCAAACAGCTGTACAAGAGACAGGCGAAAAAATCTAAGTCGTCGTCTATGACTTGTTTTTTTACAGGTATTAACCGAAAGCCTATTATATTTACTATTGACATGCATTTTGTGATGTAAACATTAATTCTTGTAGATTACAAAAAAACTAGAGCCAACTTTGCAATTTCACTGTCATATTCGTGTTCAGCATATAAAAATTGATAAGAAATGACAATTTTTATTTCAGTAACATGACTTTTGTAAAACTTTGTTGACCAGTGTATTCAAAAAATGCTGAGCGCCTAGATTTGTGCACTATTTTCAGCCACACTTAAGACCCTCAGGGGCATTATACTAAAGGTTCACGCGCGTTAAGTGCTGCAATGGCCCATAGAAATGATTGGGCAGTGGCAGCACTTAATGCTCGTTAACCTTTAGTAAACATGCCCCTAGGTTTTCAGCTGAAAATTCATCCTAATTTAGGAGCTTAAAATTTATGTTCTTAACTATAGACCTGCCATTCATTTGCCAAAATTTAGGTGTGTAATTTAGGTACCTAATGTTGAAAATCGGTGCTAAGCTACTAACTTCTTTTCCCCACCCTAAATCCGCCCCCATTGCCACCCACTTTTTGTGTGTCTAAATTTAGGAGTTTAGTGAAATTTTAAGACACTATTTAGGCATTCAGCCCTATCAAAGGGGCCAATTTAGGAGCATAACTCTCAAATTTAGGAGCACAAATCTTTTGAATATTGGGTCTATAACTTTTACATGACCTGCTTTTAGGCATCTTCTGGGGCAGAATTTGGGTGGAGCACAAACAGAGTCACGATTTATTCACACATTTTATAAAATATCTGCATATGTCCATACTTTATACACTAACGTCTATAGATGCTCCTGGGAAGGCAGAAATGTCCACAGCTTCAATCTAGCTGCGATTTCTGCCGACTTACCCCCTAGTATTTAATGATACATAAGTGCCTACTTGTCCTCTCAAGCCGGGCAACCTGTTCTAAATTACCACTTAAGATTCAAATACGTGTGCCCCTAAATGTTATGCACTTGATGCAAAACTTTGTAACCAAACAAATAATTCTTTCAGCTGGAAGTTATCATGAATGCCTTAAGCAATAATTCAAAGCAGCAAGATCTCTGAGATTCTTGAGACCATCTTTGCCTTTCAACGAGCAAACAATTATGTAACCAAGATCTTAAAGAGTTCCAAAATTGTTCCCTTTAATTTGCTGAACAGCATCTTAGACATTCTTACCTTTCCCTTTGTACACTAGGAGTCCATTTGGCCCTCTGAAATCAATCGTGTCTCCAATTTTCAGGCTTTCCAGGTACTGTGACATTTTACCTCCATCTGGGTAATTAGGGTGTACGTTTTTGTAGTAGATCTGAAGAATACGACAGATGTTCAAGAAGTGGAAATAAGGACAGTTTGATGGGACCAATAGAAATGGAAGCTTTTCAGACCATCCCCTGCAAGAGACTGCTATTTACCTTTTCATTAAGCAGTAAGATGCTTCAAGGTGTCCACTATGGAAGCACCATCTACAATGAGTTTGCAGTGCACAACTGTGGAAATGAGGCTCAACAAACAAGCTGTCGACAAAACATTAAAGTACTTCAATAAAAATGTATCCTTAACAAGCTTTTGAGAGCTGCCTACAATTTGTTTGTTGGCCCTTATTTCTACATATCCAAGTGGAATAATATGACTACAAGTCAGTGCACAATTAATATTCGAGCTGTGAACATCCTTGCAAAGGGGCTGCATTAGCCCCAGTCGGAAACATGGGAGCAATAGTGCCAATCACCAAGGCTTCAACCAAAGCTACTGTCCATTTGTTCATCTTTCATGTGCATTTCATAATCCAATTACATTACCTAAACACCACTAAATCTTTCTTTCTTTCACTCTTCTCATGCCTGCTCTGGAAGTTATGTCTCACCCTCTATTACCACCCCAAGCATGTGGTGAGTGAAGGAAATATTAATTATAATGAACTATGAATGTAAATCAAAGGCATGTAAATGGACAGTAGCTAGGGTTGAAACCTTGATGACTGGTGGTACTGTTCACAGGTTTCAAACTGGAGCCAATTCAATCATTTCTTTCCATGTGAAAATCTGTACACAAAATTGCAAAGAATGACTTTTAAATGTTTCATTGAACACTAAATAAAGCAATACTTTTGTCATTTGGTCAGTTCAATGCCCTAACCACCTTCACGCTTCCCCATTCCAGGTAATTATCAATGTTACCAGTGTGCTGAACCCTCTGCCTCATGGTGATTTCAGGATCACAGGAAGGCCACTCTCAGCTGCAGAAAGTTAACGATACGACCCATAAGCTGTAATTGCATTACCATTCAGCAAAATGAAAACCTTAATCAGATGAAAACGTGATCTATATTTACACAGTACCAATGCAATGTCAATGCTGACTCCTGGTGACCCAGCAGCTCCTGGGTTTTCTTAGCAGTGGGACCAGAAGTAGATTGTCAGGCCTTTCTTCCGAGGCAATGGAGGGTTAAGTGACTTGGCCCAGCACCTTTGCTATACATATCTTCATAAAAAAGCCCTTCAGCTCCTAGTACTTGCTCAACCAGAATTTAGTCTTATATTACTCAAACTTATACTCTTGCTTCCCATTCCACTCACACTAGGACACTTCTCCAGCATGAAGCGTGTATTCTAGAGTTCCAGGCAGACCCATTTCACGTGATATTAATTTTCCAGGAAGAGACATGCATGTCCCTCCCTGGATAGGATTAGTTACTCCGGGATGAACATGAACTGCTCTTCTCTGTCAAAAGTGATCAGTAGCAGTGTGGGAACCAGAGGCCCTTCTCTACCACATACAAAAGGGGTCATTTTATAACAGAGTACATACAGATGCACCAGGGACATGCATAGGCAAGAAGAATTTGATTAGTTTTCTTTTTTTTCACTAATTCTCCCATGCACTAACTGGCAAATTAAAGCATTTTAAGTCGATAATGCGCATTAATTAAATCAGTTTAATGGACACAAAATTCTTTAAGGCACATTAATGAACCAAATGTACCCTAATGAATGCAGACCCTTAATATGTTTGTACTTAACCCTGGGCGGGTACTGGGTAATTTTCAAATTCAAATATTGCCCCAGAGAATTTATGTGCAAATATTTTCACCTACCTTTCGGCAGACACACATTTCCCAGGTTAATTTATCCACATATTTAATAAAGTATGCGCATAAATACAAATGCCTCCCAAATTTCGCTCAAGGAACGCCCTTGCACAAGCTTATAAACGTCTAGCTCCACATAGAAAGCATTGCTTTCTGTGCAGAAATGAGTTTTTAAGATTACCCCTGGAAGACGCATATGAAAAAAAAGAGCATTATAGATAAGCATTACTGAACAAAATGTTATTTGGCTAGGCAGCAAAAAGTTACCTTTACAACTAAATCTACATAGCCTTCCACTTCATCGCTGGAGACTGGCGTGTAAGCTCGAATCACCAGACTACCACTGACTTTGGCAGAAAGGTAAACATGCTGTCCTAAGGAGAAAACAGACAAATGTTACCCTCGAAAACAAATGCTCCCAGCTAGGGCAGAGGATCTCAAACCTGTCCTCAGGACACACCTAGCCAGTCAGGTTTTTAGACTAACCATAATGAGTACACATGAGAGATTTCCATTCACTGGGGACAGTGCATGCAGATTTCATTCATACCTATTCATTGTGGTTTTTCTCGCTAGGTATGTCCCAAAAAGAGCTGGCAATACCATTGGGTGACTTTTATTTATTTATTTTTTTATACATGGTCCTGCTTTTTAGGCCCATATTTAAGTCCCTATTGACTTATGCAAATGAGGCCCCGCAATCGGTCCCCACACATAGCTCTGCATCCCTCTTGGGCCGTCCCTGGTCCTGAGGACTGGGTTGAGAACCCCTGAGCTAGTATGCTAAGGATAACTTATTAATAACATATAGGTATTGTCCTTAACCTTGTCAACTATCTCAGATAAGGATGTGATTATGTTATGGCCAAAACTGAGTTCCACTGAACTTGTATGCAATACTTTCATTTCTGGTGATGGTGAGAAGACAACCAAGCAGAGAAAGCAAGGTACAGATGGTAACTCCTCCAACCTACATTTTCTCTTTTTCATATTCTTTATTAATAGTTCCCTAGACCCTGAACTCTTCTGCCTCTACCAAGAGTCTCTTCTAGGAGACTCTGGCCTTCCTTCAAGTATTTAGTGTAGCAAAAGTACTCTCACGCTTCTACACAAGATGTCTCACACAGTAATTTAAGCTGCTCTCTACTCTACTGTATTACCCCCATTACAATCCTGAAGTAGATCCTAGTAGCCAAGGGTGGCTGAATCTCATCCTTAGGCATTGATGGTAGGACTCTACCATCAACAGAAGTCTCCTATCATCGTTCTACAAATCCAGGTTAGCTCAACCTCAGAAATAACTGTCTTTCCATTTCTCTTCCACAGTAGTGGTTTCCAACTCCATATCCAGGGATCGCCTGGTCAGTCAAGTTTCCAGGATCTCTCTAATGAATAACTCTGCCTCCACTGTATGAATATATATCCCATGTTGATTCACTGGGGATATTCTGAAAACCTGAGTTATGAAACGCCAGGTCAAAACCTTAAAAATTTAGGAGACAATTGCCAACAACCCTCTCAGGAAATTTCTATATGACTTCAGGAACTCCTGGCTCAAGGAGCTATCTTAAGGGGTTAAATCCAGTTAAGTAATAATAACTAATTTAACTTATCTATAATAATTCTTTCAGCTGAAAACTTAGTTGGTTAAACATTCTGTAGGCATGTTTGAGAGGCTTTGATGTGTTAAAACTAAGAGAAATATCTTGATTATACATGAGCCCATGTCTTACCTATAGGCAGGCCCAAAATGTGCTCTGAAGTTGGTAGTCCAAACCGGAACCTCTTGGTATCATGGCTGATTTCCTGATGAAATCAAAAAAGTAAGGGTGAAACAACAATAAAACAAACAAACAAAAAAAAGTGTGTGAAATGTATGAAGTGAATCTGCTATTTGCATGAATACAATTGGAATATTTTAATATGACCTGAGCAAGAAAATTTCATATGCAGTCTTCTCATTTCATAGCCTTAAATCATTGCTTTCAGTACACATTACCCAAATGGGCACAAAGCATCCGATATCCTTGCACTAGCCCTGGTAGCCACCACTCTGCACCAGCCTATACATTCCTCTTTTTATTCCCCTGCCTTTACTTCTAAATTTCCCTCTCCCATCTCTATTCCTCCGGTTACTTACCTGACCTATTCCTTTAAGTTATTCTTCATTTAATGTCTTCGTTCTTATAACGCTCATCACACTAATAAGCTATTTATCTTGAGTTGGTAAATCATAAGTGACCCATGTTCCATGGTCAAGTCTTTTAACCTCTTCATAACCTTAAGCTCTGTTTATGTGAAACTAGCAGTGGGATATTTTCCCCCTTGGGGTGTTTTTGTTCTTTCTTATCTGGTGTAGAGGAGCAGCCTAGTGATTAGAGCACTGGTTTGGTAACCAAGACCACATGATTTGATTCCCACTAGCACTCACTGTGGCCTCGGGCAAGTCACTTAACCCTCCATTGCCTAGGAAGGAAGGCCTGGCAATCTACTTCCAGTCACACTGCCAAGATGACTCAGGAGCTGCCGGGTCACCAGGAGTCAGTATTGACTCAAAGGCACACATTGCCTTCTTTGTCTGCTAGGGCAGCACCTTTTCCAATCTGTAGAGAGCGCGAGCGAGCAACTCTATTCTAGGCTTAAGGCATTTTCCTTCTTTTGAAGGCGGCCCTAGGAGAACTGTGGAAACAACAGAGAACACAATTTCCCTCGTGGAAAGCCTCATTCTCTGCCAAATAATGAAGAACACATATGTCCTACTCCAGTTTTCATGGCAAGTTTGGTTTTTTATACAAGCATTTGATGCATAGTGTATATATATATACACACACAAACATATATGTTTGGGATGCTGACAAATTTTGTAGAGAATAATTGTATGATTATTGAAGTTAACTGTCATACATATGATTTGTTAAACATATCCCTGATATTCTTTAGAATTGTATTACAATACATATCTTTGACTTTTGTCTCTCGCAATTGCTTTATAATTATTGTGAACTTATCTTGTGTTTTCCCCAAGTTTGTAAACTGTCTTGATGTTAACCACTAAAGTCAGTATATCAACTAAATAAACCTATTTGCTAAAGATTTAATTTTGCTGATAACTCGACACTACTGTCATTTGAACTTCTGGTGTGGAAGCCTGTAGCACTTATTTTGCTGTGGAGAAACCTGAAGATATCTGTTCAATAACTTTGGCATTTTTAGAACTCCCTTCCCTTGTTTGGGGTTTGACTGAAGGAGGTTGCCAGTCCAGTGTGGCATATATGAAGAAAGCAGTTTCACATAGAGAGGAAGAGGTCTGTGGCAACAGCAGGGGGGGGGGGGGGGTGGTATTCCAATCCAACAAAAGACGTTCATCTAAGAATTCCATTATATCATCTGCTCAACAACATTCAAAGAACCCAGTAATCGGGGACAGGAATGGAACCTCCCACCAGAACCAGTTACATTTTGTGGGTTCCATTGTTTGTCCTGATGATCAAGGCTGCATATATCTGCATTTTTTCAGAATAAATGTGACTTTTTTCCAGAAACTGTTTTGTATTGCTCTCAACCTCAATATTTAAGATGATCAAAATTTAAAATAAACATAATCTATAATTTTGTAGTCTGTCTGTAGGTCTCCTGACCCAGCTGACAGAGATTGTGTATCCTGTGGAATTGGCAAACACACCAATTCTGGGGAGGGAGGGAAGGGTGACTACCACCACTGTAAGTGATCCCCACTGGCCAAAGAGCAGTACTAAAGGACAATAGAAGTGACTTCACTCTAGCTCACAGGCCAGCAGGAGTTCAAATTCCTGAGGAGGAAAGTCACATGAAAGACACAAAAATAGGTGGAAAATCAGTGTACAAAAATTACAGTATGTGAGAGTAATATTTGGAACAACAGAGTAGCTATGAATTAAACAATCATAATCTATAAAGCTATGACTAATACAGAAAGTGCATTTCCAAAAGACAACCTTGGAGAAATTAATCCTATGTCCTTGGAGAAATTAATCCAAGGGGAATCATCCAATTAGGCTCAGTAAAGCCATAACAAGGTTTGAGAAAATACAGTTATTACAAATAAAGGCACTAGTACCTGTTTCTCTATCAGAGGTAACGGGTATTTGGCGTTTGGATCCAGTAAGGTAATAGCAGGTTTCTTGGTCTGAGATCCCCAAAATTTTAAGGTCAGTAATAAAATGGATACTACAATCACAGCCAAGGCAACTAGCACAGGAACATCCTAAATAAAGAAGAGCATATCATATTTGTTTTGTTATCATGTTAACAACATACATCTCTCACAAGTATAGCAGAATCACTGCCGGGGTTCTGTACCCAGGTAAACATTTTTACAAGCATAGAAAAAAAACATTTCCTGCACTTTTAGAAAATCAAGCAGTTCTTTAAATGGAAACAGGATAACTGAAAAAAGGAACATCTGTGGTCCCAAAGCTTTCATCATTAATATTCATTTAGTTTAGAAGGGTATCATCCTGACTTAGTCTGTAATCTCCAAGGAGAAGAAATTGTCCATTGTGTGTCTCTCTCTAGCAATGGGTAGGTCTGGGATACGCTCTATAAATCATGATTATTTCATATTAATCTGTATGCACCTTACTGGCAGTGACAGAACTTAAAATTAAAGGCCCCCAAGCAACAGTTTCAGAAAGGGACCCCAGAGAAGGGAGTCCATCTGAGAAGATTTGAGGACGGTGGTAAGGGCCCCCCCCCCTTTTCCCTTCAGCTGGATGTATGCCTCTGGTGGTCGGTTTTCTTCATAAAATACAAGAGATTGCAGAAAGAGAAAGACAAGCATCAATATTTGTAAAAACTTAGAGAAGCTAGGAAAGTAGTCAGGAAAGCAAAGCTACAAAAAGAATCAGAAATAGCCAATGCAATAAAATGGGGAGAAAAAAAACTTGTTTCTGATATGTTAATGAGAGGAGGAAGTGCAAAGGTTGTATTGTCAGAGTCAAAGGAGTGAAGGGGGAGAAACATATAGAAGCCGATGAGGATAAAGTGGAATTGCTTAACAAATATTTTTATTCTGTGCTCACAGATGAAGGGCCCGGAACAGGACCTCAGAAAACACCCACAGATAGGAACAGAAGTGAAGGGGATCTTCAATGATTTTCAGAAGACTGTGTTCATGAGGAACTAGCTAAACTAAAAGTAGACAAAGCAAAGGGGCTGGATGGGATACTTCCAAGAGTACTGAAGGAACTTGGGGACGTTCTAACAGCTCCACTGTGACCTTTTCAATGCTTCTTTAGAGTCTGGAGTGGTCCCAGAGGGCTGGAGAAAGGCACTTGTGGTCCCTTTATACAAAAGCAGAAGTAAGGATGAGGTTGAAAACCTCAGGCCGGTTTGTCCGAACTTTGTGATGAGTAAATTAATGGAAACATTGCTAAAACAGAGGATAGTGAGGTTTCTGGAGTCTAATGGATTGCAAGGATCAAAGGCAGCATGGGTTTACCAGAGACAGGTCTTGTCAGACAAATCTGATTGATTTCCTTCACTGGTGTCCAGAGCACTGGACAGAGGGAGAGACGTAGATTTGGTGCATTCCGATTACATAGTAACATACATAGTAACATAGTATATGACGGCAGATAAAGACAAGTATGGTCCATCTAGTCTGCCCAGTACAATGTCAAGAGTAGGTACACCTGCCGCTGTGTGCAGGCCACCACTCCCCATGTCTTTGCTTAGGGGTGAACCCACCACTCCATGTGGGACACCCCTATTTGTTGAGGAATTTGATGGTTCAGTTTATTTTGATATTTTCTTGTTGCTGTAAAGGGATCCACTGTGTCTGTCCCATGCCCTTTTGAACTCCGTCACTGTGTTTGCCCCCACCACTTCCATTGGGAAGACATTCCAAGCATCCACCACACTTTCAGTGAAAAAGTGTTTCCTGACATTGCCTTTTAATTTACCACCTTGTAGCTTCATGTTATGCCCTCTAGTTTTGCAGCTTCTCCGTCTTTGGAAGAGGTTTGTTTGTTCATCATTTCTCTTTAAGTATTTAAAGGTCTGAATCATATCTCCCCTGTCCCTCCTCTCCTCCAAAGTGTACATGTTTAGGTCTTCAAGTCTCTTCTTATAAGGCTTCTGACTCAGGCTCCAAATCATTTTGGTCACCTTCCTCTGAACAGTTTCCAGTCTTTTTACATCCTTTGCAAGATATGGTCTCCAAAACTGAACACGGTATTCCAAGTGAGGCCTCACCAGTGACTTGTACAGTGGCATAAGTACCTCTTCCTTTCTGCTGGTAATTCCTCTTCGTATGCAGCCCAACATCCTCCTGGCTTTTGCCACTGCCTTGTCGCACTGTTTTGCCACCTTGAGATCTTCAGAAATAATCACTCCAAGGTCTTTCTCCTGATCCGTACACACCAATCTCTCGCCCCCTATTGCGTACGTTTCCCTTGGATTTCTGCTTCCCAAGTGCATGACACTGCACTTCTTCGCATTAAATCTTAACTGCCAAGCATCAGACCATTCTTCCAGCTTTTGTAGATCATTCCTCATCTTAACCACTCCCTCGGGGGAGTCCATTCTGCTGCAAATTTTCATGTCATCTGCAAAAAGACAGACTTTCCATGCAATCCTTCAGCAATATCACTCACAAATACATTGAACAGTGCCTGGCCCAGGACCAACCCCTGGGGCACCCTGCTAATCACCTTCCTTTCATCCGAGTGAGCTCCATGTACCATCACCTTCTGTCGTCTGTCAGTCAACCAATTTCTGATCCAATTTACCATCTTGGGATCTATCCCCAAGCTACTGAGTTTATTAATAAGCCTCCTATGAGGAACAGTATCAAAGGCTTTGCTGAAATCCAGGAAGATGACATCCATCGCATGCCCCTGATCTAGTTCCAGTGTCACCCAGTCAAAGAACTCAGATTTGTTTGGCAACATCATCCTTCGGTGAAACCATGTTGCCTCGGATCTTGCAACCTGTTGGCTTTGAGAAAGTTCACTAGTTGCTCTTTCAGGAGTGCCTCCATTACTTCTCCCGCCACTGAAGTAAGGCTCACAAGCCTGTAGTTTGACACTTCTTCCCTGTCACCACTTTTGTGTAGAGGTACAACATCAACTATTTTCCAGTACTGAGGAACCTCTCCTGTTTCCAAGGATCTGTTGAAGACATCCTTTAACGGTCCTGCTAGAACCTCTGTGAGCTCTTTCAGTATCCTGGGATGTATCTCATCCAGTCCCATAGCCTTGTCCACTTTCAGTTTTGCAAGTTGTTCTAACACTTCATCTTCTGTGAATGGTGTGGTATCTACTTCATTCCCATTTTTATATTTGGGAGTCACAGGTGGTCCTTCTCCAGGACTTTCTTTAGTAAAAACAGAGCAGAAGTATTCGTTTAGCAATTTCACTTTTTCAATGTCATTTTCCACGAGTGCGTTCCCAGCACTTCTGAGTCCTGCAATTCCATCTCTGATCTTCCTTTCCGCAATATATCTGAAGAAAGTTTTGTCACCACACTTCACATCTTTAGCCATCTTTTCCTCTGCCTTTGATTTTGCTATCCTTATTTCTCTCTTTGTCTCTTTTGAGTTTGATCCTCTATTCATTTCTGTGTTCCTCTGTTTGCAAGCTTTTGAATTTTGCAAAAACTGTTTTTTTGCCTTTATTTGAGCAGCCACTTCTTTGGAAAACCAAATGGGTTTTCTTCTCTTCTTGTTTTTGTTTACTTTTCTTACATATTTATCCGTTGCCCCTTTTTATTGCCACCTTTAGTTTAGCCCATTGCAATTCTACTTCCCTCATCTCCTTCCACCCTGTCAGCTCCTCCTTTAGGTACTCGGCCATTTTATTGAAGTCGGTGTTTTTGAAGCTTAGGACTTTGAGCTTGCTATTATTGGCCTGTACCATGGCTTTTATCTCAAACCACACCATGTGATGATCGCTGCTGCTCACTGGGGCTCTCATATAGACATTCAACACGCTATCACCGTTGGTGAGCACTAAATCCAGTGTTGAGCTTTCCCTGGTTGGTTCCATCACCACTTGTCTAAGTAATGCGTCTTGGAGAGCATCCACAATTTTTTTGCTTCTTTCCAGATTTGCAGAAGGAGTTATCCAATCCACATCAAGTAGATTAAGGTCACCCAATATGATCGCTTCTCCCTTTGTGGCTATCTTGGCAATATCTATAATCAATTCGTTATCTATCTCTTCACTTTGTGTTGGAGGTCTGTAGACTACAGCAGTATGGATAACAGTGTCATCTCCTCTTTCCAACACAATCCAGAGCGCTTCTTCTTTTCCCCATGTCCCCTGCATTTCAGTAGCTTTAATATTGCTTTTGACATACAAGGCTACTCCTCCTCCTCTTCCATTTTCTCTGTCTCTTCTGAATAGATTATAGCCAGCTATGGCTATATCCCAATCATGTGATTCATTAAGCGAAGTTTCTGTAATGGCCACAATGTCCAAATCCATTTCCACCATTAGGGCTTCCAGGTCCGGAACTTTGTTGGCTAAGCTTCGAGCATTTGTGCTCATTGCTTTCCAGGATTTAACTGGCTTGTGGGTATTTTGCATTGCTTTTGATCTGTCCACATCTTCCCACTTGTGTTTGATGTGTGGTTTAAAAGTGTGGCTGTTTCTGATGTTATTCTGCTTTTGCAGGGGGTGACATCCAGAGCTTGACCTTCCACATCTGTGTTCACTTTCTGCTCTAAGTACTTCAACAACTTGTTTTGTATTCCTGCTGGCTGAAGAGTCTGGGAGGCACTTGACTATCTTCTCTCCTTTGAACTGTGTTCCCAAGTTGGTGCCGCTGATGATGGAATCCCCAAGTATTAGTAGTTTGCTGTTTGGTGAGGTTTTCTTCATATTTGGTCCTCTAGCAGGAGATTGGGCATTGTCTGTCTCATTTAAGGGCCCTTCATTTTTTTTTGGATTGGGCATCCTCATTAGCCAGGGCAGAGAAGGCATTATACAGGGATACCTCCTGATGCATAGGATGTCTTTGAGTCATAGGTCGCAATCTACCAGAACCCAATGTGATCCATTTATTCCTGGGGTGTTTGATTCTTTGTTGGAGCGGTGGTGGACTTTGTTCAGTTTGTACCTTAGAAGAGGTGTGTTTCATTGCAGTCAATTCCTCCCTCAGTTCCTTGTCCTCATTAGGCAAGGCAGAGGAGGCATCATGCAGGGATCTCTCTTGATGTATAGGATGTCTGTGTGTTACAGGTTGCAATCTACCAGAATCCACTGTGATCCATTTGTCCCTGGGGTGTTTGATTCTTTGTGGGAGCGGTAGTAGACGTTGTTCAGTTTGTATCCTATAAGAGGTGCGCTTCATTGCAGCCCGTTCCTCCCTCAGTAGGGTCACTTCTTTATGCTTGGCAGCTAGGTCTTCTCTTAGTAGAGTCAGTTCTTTATGCATGGCAGCTGACCTGAAGCACCGAGGACAAGCTCTTAGGTTCCAAATGATTTGTCTTGGAATGAATGTACCACAGTTATTGCACTGAATACACGACATACTGAATTAGCGGTCCTAGAAGAAGAAAGGAAGAAGAGGAGGTGGGCCTTAACCCAAGTTAAAAGGATAGATGTCAATGTATGTGACCACTATATAGGCAATGCAGTACAGTAAAGCCTTTGACACTGTTCTGCACAGGCGACTTATAAACAAACTGAGCACCCTAGGGATGGACTCTAAAGTGACTAACTGGGTTAAAAAATTGGTTAAGTGGGAGGCGACCAAGAGTACAGGTAAATGGAGCTCATTCTGAGGAGAAGGTGATTACCAGTGGTGTGCCACAGGGATTTGTCCTTAGTCTGATTCTTTTTAACATCTTTGTTAGTGATATTGCAGAAGGGATGTCAGGTAAGGTTTGCCTCTTTGCAGATGATACCAAAATTTGCAATAGAGTAGATACCCAGGAAGGAGTAGATAACATGAGGAGGGTGATTGTTTTTTATGATCTTAAAGTGGCTAAACAGGTAGAAAAAGCAACAACAAAAGCCAAAGGGATGCTTGGGTGCATAGGGAGAGGAATGGCCAGCAGAGGAAAGGAGGTGATAGTGCCTCTGTATAAGTCTTTGGTGAGCTCTCATTTAGAATACTGTGTGCAATTCTGGTGACCGCACCTTCAAAAAAATAAATAGGAGGGAGTCGATGCAGAGGGTGGCTACCAAAATGGTCAGTGATCTTCATTATAAACCATATTTGGACAGACTTAAAAATCTCAATAGGTCATTATGATCTTCAACATGAGCTACCAATATTCAAACACATCTCTAATCTCAATATCTATACTTTAGAGGAAAGGCGAGATGGGGGAGATATGATAGAGACTTTAAATATGTGCAAGGTATAAATTCACAGGGGGAGAGCATCTTTCAATTAAAAGAAAGCTCTAAAATGAGGGGGCATAGGATGAAAGTGAGTGGTGATATACTCAAGAGTAACATGTGGAAATAGTTCTTTAGGGAAAGAGTGCTAATGTGTGGTAGTAGAGATGAGGACAGTATCTGAATTCAGGAAAGCATGGGACATACAATGAAGATCTCTAAAGGTTAAAAAGGGACTATTGTAGTTGATATGGAAGGGGAGGAAAAGATAGGTCGTATAGTCTTTTTCTGCTGTCATGTTTCTATGTTTCTTTTAATGCTGGTTCTGGTGGTCTAACAGAGTATACTGTCTATTGCATAAACTCCTGGGAGGCAAATGAAACATAAATTATATCCATTATAACAGCAGGATAGCTCTCTTCTAGAATAGTAGAAAATATCAGTTTAACTCACTGGGCCTTATAAGAAAGGACTTTTTTCTATACCCGCTGAATAAGAAAAAGTAATTTTGAATAAAGCCCTGGTCTTTATGCCTATTTTATCGTTGGGGTGTGTGTGTGTGGGGGGGGGGGGGTGGAGATATATTCTGGGCTGCTGCGCCCAGATCCCCGGACGTGGATATTCTCCGGTGCTGCGCTGGGATCCACAGAGGGGGATATTCTCGGGTACTGTGCTGAGATCGACGGACGCGGATATGTCTCAGGTGCTGCGCTGGGATCCACAGAGGGGGGATATTCACTGGTACTGTGCCGAGATCGACGGACGCGGATATGTCTCAGATGCTGCGGTGGGTTCTACAGAGGGGGGATATTCACTGGTACTGTGCCGAGATCGACGGACGCGGATATGTCTCAGATGCTGCGGTGGGATCCACAGAGGGGGATATTCTCGGATGCTGCGCTGGGATCCACGGGGGGGGGGGGGGGGTATTCACTGGTACTTTGCCGAGATCGACGGACGCGGATATGTCTCAGATGCTGCGGTGGGATCCACAGAGGGGGATATTCTCGGATGCTGCGCTGGGATCCACGGGGGGGGGGGGGGGGGTATTCACTGGTACTTTGCCGAGATCGACGGACGCGGATATGTCTCAGATGCTGCGGTGGGATCTACAGAGTCTCGGGTGCTCTGTTGAGATCCACGGACGCGGATGTTCTCAGGTGTTGCGCTGGAATTCTCGGTTCCTTCTATGATCCGCTTCGACTTTAGCGCGGATGTATTAATCCAGCCAGAGACCAGCACAGCCGTAAGAAAAGCGCGCAGTGACTGCGCAGCTTTCCGCTGTAGGAGCGGAGGCTCAGCCCGTCGATCGGTTCTCAACAGAGCAGAAGTAAAGTCCTCGATGAGTCCCGAAAGGGAGCCCCAGAAATGCATTTACCGGAGTGAGCGCCATCTGGACCTGACAGCTCTTCAGCCTCTGCTGCGACCGTCTCCGTCCCTCCTCCCGACCAGGAAGAGCTTGAGAAGAGGGCAAGGGGGAGGATCGGGGGCCGCTAACAGCCAGCCTTCAGGGCCGGTGCAAGGTAGCGGCTGCTCTAGATTTGGATCATTAAACGCAACACTCGTGATCATTCCAGCAACAATCCTGTAAACTCGCGGAACTGGACATCAGACGTGGATAATACTAAACTTTGCTCTCCCTGCAGGTAAGAGCATGTGCCCATGTGTCTTCCAGGTTGGCTGGGTGTCAGGCTCTAGTGTTTTGCTTTGACTGCTGCCTTCAAGGCGACCACCCACCCTTGCCTAATGAGTGGACCCATCCTGCCAGCTCTCCCCTCTGTGTAAAAGTGCTCACCTGTGATTTACAAAGTGCTGTTTACTGCTCTGACAGGCCAACTGCAGTAGCCTAGTGGGTAGAGGGGCGACCTGGTGACCAGGGTTCAATTCCCACTGGCACTCGTTGTGGCCTTGGGCACGTCACTTAATGACTAGGTGGTCTAGGGATATGATTCTTGCTTTGGGTTGAAGGATCTCGGATTTGAATTCCTGATGCCCCCAGTGCTTTGTGAGGCAAGTTTGTCCTGGCAACAAGGCAATATAGTACTAGTCAAGCTTATAGGGGAGAAGCCAACAGTTGCCCAAGAGCACATGGTTCAGAAGGATACTAGCAAAAGAGGGAGGTTAGGGAGTTTCCAATAAAGATAAAAGGAACCCAGATGCCTTTAAGTACAGAGCACACAGAGCTGAAAGATTCCAAATGTCCCTGTGTCAACTGATAACCAGATTGTTAATATGAGTAAAATACATCCTCTGAAATGCCTGTATGCAAATGATAGAAGTCTAAAAACAATAAGATGGGAGAGCTAGAATATATAACATGAAATGAAATGTTACACATAAATAGCATCTCAGAGACCTGATGGAAGGAGGACAACCAATAGGAGGATACTGTGATACCTGGGTACAAACTACTGTATATCACAGTGATAGGGTAAATCAAATTGCTGGAGGGATGAGTTCTGTTAGAGAGGGCATTGAGTCACACAGGATTAAAGTTTTGCAGGAAACCAAATACACTGTAGAATCTCTATGGATAGAAATTCCATGTAAAAAGGGGATGGCGATGGCAGTGGGAGTGCACTACTGTCCACCTGGCCAGAATAAACAGATGGATGATGAAATGCTCAAAGAAATCAGGGAAGCTAACAAAAGTTACAAAACAGTACTAATAACGGGTGAGTTCATTTACCCCGGTATCGACTGGGTCAATGTCACAGCAGGACATACTAGGGAGGTAATGTTTCTAGATGAAATAAATGACTGCTTCTGGAGCAGTTGGTTCATGAACCGACAAGAGGGGAAGCTATTTTGGACTTAGTCCTTAGTGGAACACAGGATCTGGTGCAAGAGATAATAGTGTTGGGATCACTTGGCAATAGTGATCATAGCATGATCACATTTGATTTAATAAATGGAGGGAGGATGGTAAGGAAATCCACAGTACTGCCTTTTAACTTTCAAAATGGAGACTATGATAAAATAAGGAAAATAGCTAAGAAGAAACTAAAAGGAGCAGCTGCAAAAGTTCAAGATTTACATCAAGCTTGGGTGTTCTTTAAAAATACTATCTTGGAAGCCCAGACCAGCTGTATTCCACGCTTTAAGGTAAGAGGAAGGCCAAAAATCTGCCAGCATGGTTTAAAGGTGAGGTCAGAGAGGCTGTTGTAGTCAAAAAAGTGTCTTTCAGTAAATGGAAAAGAAGCCAAATGATGAAAACAGGACACAAACACTGGCAAGTTTAGATGCAAGCATTGATAAGACTGGCAAAGAGAGAATTTGAATAAAAGTTTGCTGTGGAAGCAAAAACACAAAAATATTTTCAAGTATATTTGTAACAAAAAGCCTGTGAGAGTCCGTTGGACCATTAGATGACAGAGGGATAAAAGGAGCGCCAAGGAAGGACAAGGCCATAGCGGAGAGACTGAATGAATTATTTGCTTTAGTCTTTACTGAAGAAGATGTAGGGAAGTTACCCATGACTGAAATGATATTTAAAGGTGATGTATCAGAAGAACTGAAACAAATTTTCAATAAACCGGGAAGATATACTGCAACTAATTGACAGGGCTGGCCCAAGGGTTTCAGAAACCCTGGCCTTGACACCCCCCCCCCCCCCCAGCTGCCACTAAAACCAGTGTCTGTTTTTTGCCATTGCTTTCTTGCCCATGACAAGCCATGTCCTTCAGCACACATGGCCTGCCACTTCAGATTCCCTTCAGACACAACTTACTGATGGAGGGGGGTCAGAAGTGACAGGCCATATGTGCTGAAGGACATGGCCTGCCAAGGGCGAGAAAGCAGCAGCAAAAAGCATCCGCTTTTAGAAATACTGCTGCTGCCACTGTCTGCCTCCCCCCATACAGAATCAGCGGCAGTTGGGGGAGCAGCACAGTCAGTCATGTGTACTGATGCTGCTGGCCTCCCTAGGTGGCAGCCTAGCTCACCTAGTGGACAGGCTGGCCCTGCTATTTGATAACTAAAGAGTAGCAAATCACCTGGACTGGATGGTATACATCTGAGGGTGCTGGAACTGAAATATGAAATTGCAGAGCTACTATTAGTAATCTGTGAACTATTGTTAAAATCATCTGTAGTACCTGAAGATTGGAGAATGGCCAATGCGATGCCAATTTTTAAACAAGCTTCCAGGGGTGATCCAGGAAACTGCAGACCGGTGAGCCTGACGTCAGTACCGGACAAAACGGTAGAAACCATTATAAAGAATAAGATTACTGAACACGTACAGGTGATAGTCCTGGCTTAAGAGGATAGAGCAAACATGGATTTAGCCAAGGAAGATCTTCTCTTACTAATTGCTATATTTTTTTGAAGGTGTAAATAAAACAGGTAGACAAAGGTGAACTTGTCGATATAGAGGTATCTGGATTTTCAGAAAGCCTTTGACAAGGTCCCTCATGAGAGACTCTTGGCAAAATTAAAAATTCATGGGATAGGAGGTTAAAAGACAGAAAGCAGAGAGACAGGCTAAAGGGCCAATTTTCCCAATGGAGAAAGACTAGGAAGTCACCTAGGGCATCAGCTTCTGGGGATAGCAATCAAAGCAAAAAGGATTCTAGCCATCAGCACATTCTTTTACTTGCAGGAAGAGCAGGTGCACACATACACACCAAGCAAAGCTTAAGATTTACAAATATAATGCCCGATAATGCATTTCTAAAGGGTGGTTGTTGGAAAAATGGTGTTCGGATCATCAAGATGGTTGAGTTTAATTATGAAAATCTCAGGAAGGGAGGTACTATGGGGTCACTGGTAAAAAAAACTTTGAGATTTTAAGCAGCATATGTTCTGTAGGAAAAGAGGGGATGGGTCCGGGGTGGGATACAGGCCAAGCAGGGATTTCATTCTTTCAGAAACATACATTGCACATGCTTAAAAACCGAGTCACAGTATGTGGATCCATTTCTCTGCTGCTCTGTACGTTCAAAGGGAGATCGCCAGGAGCGTCCCCTCGACCGTTTGCTTGCAAGTGCGCTAGTACATTGCAAAGTAAGCACGCGCAAGGGAAAAACCTTTCAGTTTTGATCTTCTATAACATTCTGGTTCTGCATGTTAGCAAGTGCTAAAATACAAAAATATACACTTTTCTTTTTAGGTTTAGTTTTGGATTCAAAATGGCAAGAAATGTCACATCAAATAGAGCTGTTGCAAATGTCCACTCCTGCATTTTTCAAGGACGGTGTAAATTATAGCATTTTACAATCTACACGCCTGCTTGCATGCTCTACCCAAATTCCAGTAAAGTGCACACCTTGATGCCCAAGCAGATACGTCCACACCAGTGAGTGTTTTATAAGAGCTCACTCCCATGCTTATGAGGCCACATACGCCCAGGAATGACTTTATGAAATTACCTGCTTTATGTATTTAGATAGCTCAAGGTGAGTTGCATTCAGGTACAGAAGGTATTTCCCTGGCCCAGGCTTAAATCTAAGGACTCTACTTACTAAAATGCATTCAATTATAGAAACCCCATAATTCTCTATTGACTAGCATGCACTTAATTTGCATTAACACACACTGGTAAGTAGAGCCCTAAGTTGTACACAGGTCAACACAAAATGAAGCAACTTAGCCAAGGTCACAAGGAGCATCAGTGGGATTTGAACCCGGCTCTTCTTGGTTCAATCCGCTGCTCTACTAGACTATTTTTCTACTCCGCTTTTAATTTGACTAATAAACGTTCTGGTACTTTAACTAAGTGCCCAAGGTTCAAACAGGATATAAGTAAATCCCATGAGATGGAGAAATTCAAGAATGAACTCCTAGACCACATCGAGAAAGATGAATCTGCTGGGTCCCAGGCAAGGGAAAGATTACCCAAGTTACTTTTAATCTTAGATGTTAAATTTATGATCATTAAGATGAATAAGACCAAATCCTGTATATAAAGGGACCATTTATTGACATCACCGAAATACATGGAATACAATATTGTGCAGCTAAAATTATTACTGCAAGAATACTACCAACTAAAATGCAGGGCCAGAAGAAAAAGAGAACAATAACTGTTCCTCCTTCGATAGAGCGCATCAAAGAAAAAATACAATCATTGTGTGCAGAGATATCCTTGTTAGAAGGGCATCTAAAAGGATTAAGATCAAAGATATTGAGGAAGATCCAAGACATCAAGCTGAAGCATGCTGCATTAAGAGAAGACCTGAATCATATGTTCCAACAAGAAATTAGAAACATAGAAAGATGATGACAAAAAAAGACCATATGGCCTATCTAATCTGCCCCTCCATATCAAGTACTATAGTCCCTTTTTTTCCTTTAGAGATCTTCTGTGTTTGTCCCATACTTTCTTAAATTCAGATACTGTCCTTGTCTCTACTACCTCCACTGGGAAACTATTCCACACATATATCACTCTTTCTGTAAAGAAATAGTTCCGCCTATTACTCCTGAGCCTATCCCCTTTCACCCTCATCCTATGTTCCCTCGTTGCAGAGCTTACTTTCAAATGAAAGAGGCTCTCCTCCTGTGCATTTATGCCACGGGGGTATTTAAATGTCTCTATCATATTCCCTCTATCCTGCCATTTCCTCTAAGGTATACATATTAAGTCTGTCCCCATATGTCTTATAATGAAGGCCACTAACCATTTTGGTAGCCACCCTCTACACAGACTCCATCCTCTTTATATCCTTTAGAACGTGTAGTCTCCAGAATTGCGCACAATATTGAGAAGAATAAACACCTGCATAAAATGGCCAAGTCCACTGAATACTCATCCACATATAAGAGAATAAGATAATAAAAGAAAGTCAATTCTTGCTTCACTGTGCACTTAATTTAGTCAAACTAATTTAGTTTTAAACCCTTATTAGCTATTGTTCCTCGTTCTCATTATCTGAAAAACTGTTTATAAATACCATGTTCTTGTTCAGTGCTACCCAGTTAAATGTAAACCACTTTGTCTTTTAGAAAAAGTATTACATAAAATAAATAAATACTTCAAAATGAGGTCTCACCAAAGACCTATACAGAGGCACAATGTTCCCTCTATGCTGTGCGCATGCACACGACTTGCCAAATCCGTGCACATAGGTTAAAATAGCGTGCACAAAAATGAAATTTCTGCCAAAAAATAGGTATTTCTGATTGATTGACTTTGATCTTAAGATGTCATCAAATGTTTCCCTATATTAGTGAGTGAATATCAGGGCATGACATTCAGCCTTGGTTTTTGACTGAAGAAGGGCCGAGAGAATGATGACGGCCTGAAACATGGTGCTATGTAGCAGTATGACTTCTTTGTTTGTTGTAATAGTGGAGACATGAAAGGAAGCATTTCCTGCTGCTTCTGTTGAGGACATGACGGCAAGAAGATTTAATTGTGTGTATGCCTCACAAAGAAAGGACAAAGTAACCCAGGAAGCATTTTGATGAAAGCTAAGTTGGTGTTTTTCACATTTAATAGAGGGGCTATTTCCTGTTGTTTTTTTTTTTACTCCTTGGAGGGGCTTGCGTGGTGCATTTCCCTCGTTTTGGTTCAGGATTGATTTTGAGCTGTGTATTGGCAGCGCATACAACTGTGTGAAATCTTCACCTATGACGAGCATGACAGAGTAATTTGCTTATACTATCAAGATGCCAAAGCAACCGGGAAGATGTATTAACAACAATTTGATAAACTTAAGAGTACCAAATCACCTGGACCAGATGGTATACATCTGAGAGTATTGAAAGAACTGAAATATGAGATTGCAGACCTACTATTAGTAATCTGTGAACTATCATTAAAATTAACTGTAGTACCTGAAGAGTGGAGAATGGCCAGTGTAACGCCAATATTTAAAAAGGGTTCCAGAAGTGATCTGGGAAACTACAGACCTGCGAGTCTGACATCAGTACCGGGCAAAATGGTAGAAACCATTAGAAAGAATAAAAATTACTGATCATGTATAAAGTCATGGTTTAATGAGCGAAAGCCAACATGGATTTAGCCAAGGAAAGTCTTGTCTTACTAATCTGTTATATTTTTTTGAAGGTGTGAATAAACAGATAGATAAAGGTGAGCCGGTTGGATATAGTGTATCTGGATTTTCAGAACGTCTGACATGGCCCCTCATGAGAGACTCTTGGAGAAATTAACAAATCATGGGATTGGAGGCAATGTAGTATTGTGGATCAGAAATTGGTTAAAAGATAGAAGGCAGAGATAAATTCTGATCTCTGCAACTATCCACAATTAGAGGCATTTCTGTCTGGTAAGGAGCGGCAGGCAAGGATGGGTTGAGAAGTGTAGGTGGATACTAGATAGTCGTTCTCCTATGTTTCTTTGGTTATATGTTTTCTTTGAGTGATGTATATCTCCCCAAGATGTGGGCTAATTGATATGTTTTGATTTCTTTCCAGGGTAATCCTGGTTTGTGATGTTGATTTCATTGTTGATATTATGGATCATATTACCTATATACTTAGGTTGGAAGTATATTAGATTTAAACAAAAAAAATGATAAAAGGAAGAGGAGTAAGACTGAATGGCCAATTTTCTCATTGGAGAAAAGTAAATAGTGGAGTACCCCATGGATCTGCTACTTTTTAGCACATTCATAAATGACCTGGAAACAAGAATAATGAGTGAGGTGATTAAATCTGCAGATGACACAAAATTATTCAAAGTTGTTAAAACCCAAGAGACTGTGAAAAATTGCAAGAGGACCTTGAAAATTGGAAGACTGGGCGTCCAAATGGCAGATAAAATTTAATGTGGACAAGTGCAAAGTTATGCACCTAGGAAAAAATAACCCAAACTTTGGTTACATGATGCAAGGTTCCACATTAGGAACGACCACCCAGGAAAAAGATTTAGGCGTCATGGATAATACACTAAAACCATCCACCCAGTGTACAGCGGCGGCCAAGAACGCTAATAGAATGCTAGGAATCATAAGGAAATGAATAGAGAATAAAACCAAGGATATTATAATGCCTCTGTAGCATTCCATGGTTCGACTGCACCTTGAATATTGTGTGCAATTTTGGTCACTGTATCTTAAAAAGGATATGGCAGAATTAGAAAAGGTACAGAGAAGAGCCACCAAAATGGTAAAGGGAATGGAAGGATACCCCTAAGAGGAAAGGCTTAAAAGGTTAGGGCTCTTCAACTTGGAAAAGAGACAGCTGAGGGGAGATATGATAGAAATCTATAAATTAATGCATGTTCTGAGGGGAGATATGATAGAAATCTATAAATTAATGCATGGAGTGGAGTGGAATGGGTTAACGGAGTTCCGTTGTTTATGCCATCAAAAGTAGAAAGACTAGAGGACATGCAATGAAGCTACAGTGTAACCCATTTAAGACTAATAAGAGAAAATATTTTTTCATTCAACGCGTAATCAAACTCTGGAATTCGTTACCAGAGGATGTAGTAAAAGCTGTTAGTAAAAGCTGTTAGTGTAACTGGGTTTAAAAAAGGTTTGGACAAGTTTCTGGAGGAAAGGTCCATGAATCATTATTAAAGAGGACCCGGGAAATCTACTGCTTACCCCACCCAGGACAAGCATTGCAGAAGCTGTGGACTTTGTGTAACCTCCAGGTATTTGTGACCTGGACTGGCCACTTTTGGAAACAGGATACTGGGCTTGATGGGCCTTGGTCAGACCCAGGATGGCATTTCTTATGATCTTATGTTGAACCGGAGAGTTCTCTACTGGAAAATTGTGAGATAATGTGTAGAAACTTGACTTTCTGAAATGTCATCTATCAAGTAAATCTCATACTGACAGTGTTATGAAAAACTTAGAAGTAAAAATCCAACAAGAGCAGGACTGGTTAATATGTTGCTTGAAAAGCCAGCCAAAAAAAGAGAAAAGGCAAATTAGTAATGAATGGAAGCCTCGAAGAAATTAAAATTCTTATCGACGGTGTTTTCCTAGCTATTCAGATGAATCCAATGAAGCTGCTACCATACTTACAAGGCTCTGCCAGGAAATTTGGAAGAAAAATTAATGGCCAACTGACTGGAAAAGATCTGTATTTATACCAATACTGAAGAAAGGTGACTTGACTGACTGTGGAAATTATCGGAAAATCACTCTGATCCCGCATCCCAGAAAGATTCTACTGAAGATCATTCAACAGAGACTACAACCATACCTGGAACAAGAACTGCCTGAGGTGCAAGCAGGGTTCAGCAAAGATTGAGGAACAAGTGACATCATTTTGTATGTGAGAATAATTCTTGAAGAGACAAAAGAATACCAAAAGGATATCCATATGTGTTTTATTTATTACAGCAAGGCTTTTGACTGTGTAAACCATGAGAAACTCTGGGCCACATTAAGAAGCATGGGTATACCAGAACATCTGATAGTTCTCTTGCACAACCTTTACATTGATCAAGAAGCAACAATTCAAACAGAACTAGGAGAAACAGAATGGCTTAAAATTTCATTTATTTTATTTATTTACCTGGATTTATATCCCACTTTTCACCAGGTCAAAGTGGTTGGGGGATACATTTAACACGAGGGGATATGAGACACATACACTAATACTTACAGGGAACATGGGCAATGGAGGTTAAGTGGCTTGCCCAAAACCACAAGGAGCACCTGTGGGACTAGAAACCCCAGTCCTTCCGGCCCAAGGTTGCTGTCCTCTAGTGGGATTTGAACCACCGACCTTCCGGCCTGTAGTACCTTGCCCCAACCACTAGGCCACTCCTCCACAAAATCAGCAAAGGTGTACAACAAGGCTGCATACTTTCTCCCTACCTCTTTAATTTATATGCAGAACAAATCATCAGAGAAGTAGAACTGTATGAAGAGATGTGAAGATTGGTGGAAGACTGATCAAGAACCTTCGCTATGCTGATATCACATTACTGGCTGAAAGTGAAGATGATCTGAAACATTTCCTTCTCACGATCAAGGAACACAGTCTTAAAATGGGCCTGCACCTTATTAGAACAGATTAGTTGTACATAGTGTATTGTCATGATGTGCGTGTTGATAAAGTTGAAAGTTTGAAAAGAAATCCTGTTTCTTTTAAGAAGCTAGGTGTGCAATTACCTTCAGACACAGCTAGAGGGAGCAGGAAGGAATATTCAGGAGCTAATGAGCTTGAAAAGCCTAATGATTTGCACCTGGAAGTGATCCCGGAAGTCAGGCAGGAAGGATTTCCTTATAAGCCAGAGCTGAATGCTTGCAAGGGGTGCACGGCTACACAGGGAAGTCCAGGTCCAGCTGCCTTAGGGAAAGGCAGTCCAGCAGCAGTGTGCACGGCTACACAGGGAGGTCCAGGTCCAGGTCCAGCTGCCTTAGGGAAAGGCAGTCCAGCAGCAAGGTGCACGGCTACACAGGGAGGTCCAGGTCCAGCTGCCTTAGGGAAAGGCAGTCCAGCATGGTGCACTGGGAGTAGAAGAAGAAGTAGAGGTCCAGGTCCAGCTGCCTTGGGGAAAGGCAGTCCAGCAGCATTGTGCAGTGGGAGTAGAAGTGGACGTGGAGATCCAGGACGGGGTCCAGCTGCCTTGAGGAAGAGAAGCACGGCTACTCAGGGGAGTACGGCTTCACCAAGGAAAGAGAAAGAAGAGAAAGAGAAGGACCTGAGAAGGAACAGTGAAGAAATCCTAGAGGAGCAAGCCCACAGGTACAGGGTTTACAAGGGTGAAATCCAGAAGGGCCAGGTTGATTGTGCAGCTCTCCCAAGGAGGGTTTTTAGAGCCAGCTCTGTGGTTAGAGGCTGTGCCATGCCCTGTTCTTCCAGTGTTCCTGACTCCAGAAGAGAGAGAGCTAAGCCAGAAGCCAAAGGGAGTGGTTTGGTGAGAAGCTCACAGTCTCTGAGGAATAATTACCCAGTTTTACCAAGCAAGAGAGGAAAGGCATTTTATAATAAACCTGAGTTCTTACCAAGGGAGGAAAGAGTCCAAACCAGGTTTTACTAAACTGCCAAGAAGCACAGCCCTGCCTAATGCTGAGAGGCAGAGACATTGCTACAACAGGAAAGTTGCTGAAAGGAAAAACTCTGTGGAGTCAAGCCAGCAAAGTTCCAGGTATGAAACAGTTATTGATGCTAGTAAATGCATGAAGCATAAAGGCCCTGGGAAAACCAGTCCTCGCTTTACAAGGAAGGAGAAACCAGACTGGTTTAGTAAAATCCCTAAAGCCCTGAGAACAGACCCTTATTGGAGACAAGGCCCCAGAGGCATAGCACACCAACACGAGTCAGACAGGGACAGTGTTTGTTCCCCTGGTGATTTTAGTGAAGAAGAATGCATGGAGACAGAATGCATTGACACAGTTTCCCTATCACCACCAGAGCAGATGGGAGTGTGACCTGTGCACAGCCTTATGGTAAGAGTCTGTAATAACTGAGTAAAATAGAAGAGTCTATGAAAATGTTTTTGGAATGAACTGAATTCCTGTTTTTGACCCCTGCATTAATTGTGAAGTGTAACAATTAAGCACATGTTTTGAATACTGGTGACCTTTTGCAAGAAAGGACTTTTTCTGTTTCATTATTCATCTCTTAATTTGAACCCTTGCATTGACGGGGAATAAAAGCCTTTAATTCCCTCCACTCGGTGTGGTTGCTAAGTTCTTTTAGGCAGCCGGAATTGGTGAGGACATTTGGCTACGTCGATGAACCTTACTTTCCCGGTGGCTCCCTAAATATAATCTTTGCCGTGGATCGCTCTAGGCGTAGGGGGCGCTCCCCACGACAGTATATAGTTACCCATGTTTAACCCAAGTTGTAAAACCTGTTATATGTAATGTACACCGCATGGTCCGCTGCTTTGTGCAATTGGTTGTTAAATGTAAACCACGCTGATTTTAAAGAGTGCGGTATAGAAATATGATAAATAGATAAAATAAATAAACGTTAAGACGACAAAGATACTGACAACTGGCAAAATCAATAAGTTCATCATTGATGGAAAAGAAAGTTGACATCTTTAATTTATTTGGATCAACATTCAATAAAGAAATCCAATGACGTATTGCTCTTGTTGGAAAGGCTATGAAGGACCTAGACAAGATTTTCAATAGCAGAGATCTCTCTCTCCATATAAAGATTTGACTTGTCCAGGCCATGATATTTTCAATAACGTCATATGGATGTGAAAGTTGGACAGTGGAAAAGAGACAGGAAGAAAATTGATTCCTTTGAATTATGGTCTGGCGACGAATACTGTGTATATCATGGACTGTCCGAAGAACAAACCAGTTAGTACTAGAGGAGAACAAACCTAAGCTTTCCTTAGAAGCTCAGATGACAAGACTTCAGCTGTCATACTTTGGATACATCATGTGAAGAGAGAGATCATTGGAGAAAGACATAATGCTTGGCAAGGTAGAAGTCAACATAAAAGAGGAAGGCTGGTAATGAGATGGATTGATACAATAACAGCAGCTATGGGTACCACTCTATCAACAATGAGCTGCTTGACTGAAGACCGAACAAATTTTAGGTCAACTATCCAGAGAATTGCCAGGAGTAGACACCGACTCAATGGCACTTAACAACAAAATGAATATTTCTATTCTCTGTGTTCAAGATATTAATGAGCACATGGTGAAGTACCTAAGCGTACGCGAAAGCTGGAGAAACAAAAACTATGTTTGAATTTCTTAAAATTATAAACAGCAGTGTGTAAGAATCGTATGGCAGACATTGCATTAACTATTGCTGAAAGCACAGACATGTCTATCAACAAATATTTATTCTATAGCCTTAATATTACTTTTTTTACAAATAGTGCCACTCCTATCCTTCTTCCTACCCCGTCCTTCCTGAATAATGTATAGTCTGGCATAATTACATCCCAATTATGGTTGTCTGTGAACCATGTCTCCGTAACTGCCACTAAATCGAAGTCAGCCTCTTCCATTAAAGTCTCAACATCTGGGATCTTATTTCCCATACTACTGGCATTTATGCACAAACCACTTTTCAGATTTTGCCCCTTTTACTCATTTCTACAGAGGTATTTCATGTTTTACTCACTTGGGAGTTTTCTTCACCTATCTCCAATGAATCCAATTTAAAGCACTCTTCAGCAAGTTAGTCAGTCTGCTGTGGAAGACACTTTGATCCTTCTTGGATAGATGGATACCATTTCTGCTTTCTAGCCCTTGCAATATTATCCCATGGTCCAGGAAACCAAAACACTCTTTGACACCATCCATGCAGTCATGCATTCATCTCCAGGATGTGAGCTTCTCTGCCTTGGCCTTTACCCTCAACAGGAAGGATTGAACACAACATCACCTGCACAGTGATCTGCTTCACCCTCTGTCCCAGAGCCATGAAGTCACTCTTGATATGCTCGGAGGGATACCTGGCAGTATCATTTTTGCCTACATGGATGAGTAGCATCAGATAATAGTAAATAGGCTTGATGTGTCTTGGCAAACTCTCTGTGACATCTCAGATTTTGGCACCTGGTAGACAGCACATCTCCCTGGACATCAAGTCTAGTTGGCAGCTGGGCACCTCAGTACCCCTCAGAGGAAAGTCACCAACGACCATTACCTTTCACTTCCTTATCACTGATTCTGCAACTTTGGGATGCTTGAACTCTGGTTCTTCCTTTTCCTGGGATGTTTTCACCTCCTCCACTTCCAGGGCTGCATACTGGTTCTTCAATTAGAGGGCTGGTGGAGTTGGATTTTTGATTCTGCTCTGGTGTCTCGTGTCCATCTCTCTTCATTCTGTTGCATACTATCTTCACCTCTTTTGGAGAGCTTGGATGCTTCAAGCATCTCAATGTACTTCTCGCTGTCACAAATGCTTCTCAGCCTCGCCACCTCTTCTCTGAGCTCCTTCACTTGTTTCGGGAGGATTTCAGCTTTCAGGCATCTTGCACATGGAATCAGTCTCTTGACTGGCATCGGGCTGTCTGTCTGGACAGAGGCAGAAGCTGTAACAGGGGCAACAGCTTTGGCAATACAGTTTTTCCCAGCCATCGTTCAGTTGGTCGAGCTTTAGTACCTGTTGAAATAAATGAGAGAGCCCTACCAAAATCCATACCTTTTCCTCAGCTGTCCTTTAAGAGAAAAAGCAGCTATTCTCTTTTGTGTGTGCTCTATGTCCCTATGCGTAGCCCTGCTTGCTCGCTAAACAGTTATTACTAGTAAATTCTGATATTATGTGTCAGTGGAATATAGATTAATGTGTTCCATTTGTAAAATTACCTAATCAAAGTTCCTTTAAGAATATCAAATAGTTTACTTTTAGCAGATATCCAAATGTGGAACTAGTTTCTTCTTAGATTTTCCCTACCAACCAATAAAATCTGTTATCTGTCTCAACAAGCTAATTGGGGAGTTGCCCTATATAGCAAGTATTCTCACATGGGGTGGGTGGGAGGAATATAACACTTAGGAGGTTAGTAACTTAAAGGAGCTTGCCTAACTCTTTGAACTTGAATGCTAGAGGAGACAAAATTGAAAGTAGCAGCAGAAGCGTAAAAACTGCAAAGTAATAAAGAAAACAGAAGAGATAGATATCAGAATAAACTTTTTATACCCATAATATTTCTACAGGGAATTAGGAAAGAGCATTAATATGGTAAAAACATCACCAACCAAAGCTGAAACCTTCTGGAGAAGCCTATAGAAGGACCCCATAGAGCACAATCAAGAAGCAAAATGGTTACCCTGCATACAGGAACATTTAGAAAAATCAAACATCAGACCTATGGAATGGCCTGTGGTAACAACAGAGCTGGAAAGCAGGTTAAAATGAGCCCCAAACTGGAAGAGCCCTGGCTTAGATGGAGTGACCAACTTTTGGCTCAAACAGTTATCACTCCACCAAGACCTGGCAAACTGCAAAAACCAATTGATCAAGCAGCCGAAGTTAACACCACAATGGCTTATAACAGAAAGAACATGCCTCCTTCCAAAGGTGGACTCAAGTAACATTCCCAAAAATTACAGACCAATAACTTGTCTACCTACAATCCATAACCTGTTCACTGCAATAGATGCCATCATTGCCAGTGCTAAGAAAAGCACAAATCTGAGCATAGCTTGGATTGATTATAAGAAAGCTTTTGACAGAGTCCCAAACTCTTGGATGATAAAATGCCTTGAAATGGCGATGTGGTAAACCACCTTATATTTGGTGCATGAAGATAGTACATCATTCTTAACATCAAGATCCAGCGAGGAACATTTCAGGGAGATTCCCTGCCACCACTTCTGTTTCGTATGCCGCTTAATCAAATGAGTACTTTCATCAACTGTTGAAGATACGGATTTAGCCTGAATCCTAAAGAAAGTAACAACTCAGAGAATATCCTATTTACTATTTGTAGATGACTTGAAGCTCTACAGTTCCAGCGACCAATAATTAGTAGAGCAAAACCATGTAGTGAAACGTTTTTTTCTGGTTTTTATTTTGTGTTTTTTAAAGAGAAAAATTGAGCAAGATGGAAAACATCTCCCTCGCCGAGGGCTGTGACATCAAAGATATCTAGTCCTAGCCTGTAATAAATGGTTGTGAACGGGATATATATATATATATATATAACATTTAATTTGCAAATAGTTACCCGGCTACAGTTGTGTTAGCTGATTGTGTAAATAGTTTGCCCAGTTGTAAATCCATGTTCTTGATCCTGTTCAATGTAGCACTAGACAGTCCTCATTGTCTCTTGCAAGTTTGTTAACTGTAAACCGTGCTGATACCGAAGAGCGCGGTATAAAAAAGCTTTAAATAAATTAATTAATTAAATTAAATAAATATAGAAGATAAGAGGATGTTCACCTTGCAACACAATTTGGGAGTACTCATTCCAACCACAAACTTATTTATTTATTTATTACAGTTTCTTATATACCGCGCTATTTAGAATCAGCGCGGTTTACATCATAACAAAACGACCATTACGACAAACTGTCAGGTTTTACATTGAACAGGAGTACAAACTTGGATAACTGGGTTAACTATATACATATATATATACTTGTTCTTTTTTAACCCCTCAACATAAGATGGATTAGTTCCTGTGCATGTACTGATGCTATCCAAGATCAAAAGCACCGATAGTGTCCTATGTCCACTCTCTTGCTCTCTGTATAAATCAATCGGACAACCTATAGGGACACAGATCAAAAATAGACAACGTTCCTTCTTTAGGAGTGAAAACCATATTTAATCAAACTAGTTTTCCATTTTTACCTTCCAAAAGAACCCATCACTCTAGTTCCATAAGGAAATGAGATTTCCAGGGAGCTGGCATGTATTTATACTGCCATTACATTGCATACTTCGATCAGTAAAGCTTGCATCCAACAGCATGATGAATACAGTGATGGTGCATCATTCACAAAAATTCAGCTCTAAAACATAACTCATTGAGCTGAAGCTGAACATGTTCTTCCAAAATGATATCCTCTTCCACTTCAAACTATCAGGGAATGAATTCAACGACTTACCTTTCCAAAGCAAAGTTCAAGGCGAGCTACTGCTCTTTTGCCAGGGATTTACAATCTCAGTTGGTACCTGAGGCAATGTAGCTTGCCCAAGATTACAAGATGCATCAGTGAAAGAAGCAGGATTTGAACGCCAACTTCCGTGGCTCTTAGCTCTAAGCTCTAGGCCTCTCCACGCCTCTGCTTTTGCACTGATTTAGTAGTCATTCGTTTCATCCCAGAGGTGTTGGCACGGATGCTTCTGCAAAGTGCTGGTGATACAACGGAAATGTTTTTAACATTAGTCATGCCTTGCAGCACATCTTTCGTTTCACAGATGTCCAATCCACCACCGAGTAAACTCCATCAGACACGCACAACACAACCATTCCATAGCATGACTCTGCAAAAATAATCATCTATTTATTTATTTAAGGTGGGAAGGAGGGGTTTGCAGGTATATATTGAATAAACATCCTGTATCATGATAGCGTCTCAAAAAATCTCACATTAGTAGATGAAGTAGGGATTATGTGCATTTATTGTGTGCATCAGCATTGAAGGCTGCTAAAATTGAGATAAATATAGCATGTATACATTAGATTTCATAGCCCATATATAGAACTTTAATGGCTAATGAGAACAGGACAAATTAGATTAAGTTCAACGAAACTTTCCTAATTTCTTCTTTCCCCCCCCCCCCTCCCTTTGCTCATGGGTTTGATCACAGGAAACTATCACCATTGACTCTCTTTCCCTGCTCCAAAGATGTGTCTCCTCTTATGCGGCTGTTTTCTGGGAAAGACTAGCCCAAAGCAGGTGAAGGGGAGGATAACAAAGTACCCTTAAATGGTACTGCTTGCGAGATTCTTCTCAATGAACATAACACTATGCACTGTGTTTGACATATATCCCTATTTTAGAAATAAGTATATACTTCACTAATCCATTGAAGAAACATCTCGCAACACACTTTTGAGCCACTTAGAAACAGTTCCCAAGTTCTGTTATTTGTAAGTGCTCAGTTTACCCAAATAAATCATATTCATGGATTAAGCAGCACAGAGGGAAATAAGCAAACATACTGATTGAGCTTTCATAAATTATACATTTTGCTTTTTGAATATTGGGCCTTTATTACAGTGGTCTTCACTCCCAGTCTTGGAGGCCACAAACAGGTTGGGTTTTGAAGATATTCCTCATGAATATGGATGAGATATATTTGCATACAATGGAGGTGGTATTCATGCATACCTCTCATGCATGTTCATTAGGGATATTCTGAAAACCCAACCCATTTACAGCCCTCCAGGACTGGGAGTGAAGACCGCTGCCTTACTGAAACAGACATTCAAGAGGTTACTTGGTCAACTCAAATGAAAAATGTATCCAATTTATGAAATGGTCCAGGGAGTATGGCACATCAAACTGCTGGAAGCAGGAGTATAGTACAGAACAATAAGATGCAAATCTCTTCAAACTTCTAGACATTTGATGCAATTAAGAACTTGGACTGTATTCCACAAACTTCAGAGGTGTTCAGGAATTAATCTCCAAAAGGCAGAAATTGAATGTTTGCCTTCACTAGACTTTAGAAATATGCAGAAGAGAGGTCTATTGGTTTGGCACTTTTATTTTGAGTCATAGAACCAATAATACATCCATAATCTATATGTAGGATCATGGGATGATGTAAACGTTTCCACCGTCACAGCAGAACCAGTAGACCAGATGGTAGAAGGAACGTCTTCCTCAGTAAAATTCCCTGTGAAACAAAAGAGAGAAATGCCATGGACGGGTGGATTATTTGGTATTTATATTCATATACATAAACCGCACCCACTTCTCCCACATAAAAAAAAACCTTTGTGAAGACAACAGGCCAGATTTTCCCATTTTGTGTCTATGGAAACTGCTTAAGGC
This sequence comes from Ichthyophis bannanicus, assembly GCA_033557465.1. Taxonomy (NCBI): domain Eukaryota; kingdom Metazoa; phylum Chordata; class Amphibia; order Gymnophiona; family Ichthyophiidae; genus Ichthyophis; species Ichthyophis bannanicus. The sequence continues at coordinate 45,674,868 of CM066047.1, forward strand.
AACCAACCCAGTCTTCTCAAAATCAGCACCAAGATGAAAATAAGTATTTTTTTCTCCACAGATGAAAGACAAGAATGTGTGCCAGTCTGAAAATCTGAGTCACATAGAAACATGATGGCAGCAGAAAAAGACCTATGGCCTATCTAGTCTGCCCTTCCATATCAACTACAATAGACCCCTTTTTACCTTTAGAGATCCTCTGTTTGTCCCTTTCTTTTTTGAATTCAGATACTGTCCTCGTACACTCTAGGTACATTACAATCCAGGGACAGGCAATGGGGTAGGAGAACCAGACCAAAGAAAGCTACTCCATGCCAGCCCTCAAGGTTTTTTTTGAAGGCACAGAATGGAAGAAATCTATTTAAAATCGAGGCTCTTCCTGATCCCTTCTCATTCCAGCAGTATGCTTGGGAAAGCCACTGTTTATCCCGGGGATAAGTAGCATGGAAGCAGTGTACCTTTTGGGAACCTGCCGGGTACTTGTGACCTGGAACGGCCATTGTTGGAAACAGGATACTGGGCTTGCTGGAGCTTTGGTCTGACCCAGTAAGGCAATTCTTATGTCCTTATTTGGTTAAACATTAAGTTCAGCTTAGTCCAAGAAAAATATATCACTATTAACCTTTTCCAGGTTCATATAACTTTCTAACCAAAAGTTAAATTGGCCCTAATTTTGGCACAACCATTACTCCCTTGCTAGACCTATTGGAGAACTCACCTCCCATAGGCATCTAAGGGAGAATAAAGCATTACCAGTGGAAGACTAAGGTCCCAATATTCAGCGGTGGCGTCTAGCCAATCAAACACATCAAGCCATCACTGTTGAACTTTAAACCTGGCTATTCAATGCTGGGGCTAAATCCAGGCTCTGGCATTGAATATCCAGGTTGGCCAGATTGCCTCAACGCTAACCGGGAAGCAGCATCAATAAGCTGCTGTCCGTTTAGCTTCTGCGGCAAAATTTAGGCTAGTCTTTACTGTGCTTGACTTTCACTGCATGTTGCTAAACAGCTGTGGCTCAATATGGCTGCTGCCCGGTTAGTGATGGTGCCACCTGGGAACACCCATGGCATTCCCCAGTGCAAACCACTTAGCATCGGGGCATGTTACTGCCGCTGAATATCCTGCTGAGAGGCATTTACGTGGTTTGCAAACCGTGTAAATGCCTTTAAATATCATGCCCCAAATTATTTCAGGCAATCACTGATCCTTCCAAATTATAGTAACAAAATTAAGATCACCTAGGTCGAGCTGCTGCTTTAAATATATTTATATCATTCATTTCTATAGGTCTAAATATGTGCCATTTTTTAATGGGAAAAAATTTCCTACCTATAATTTTTTCTTTGGAAATTCCCTCGTATATGACCAGAAAATAGTTTTCAGTGTTCAAATTTGTCTGCAATTGCTTAAGTTCCAATTTAATATGATTTTCTTTTGGAGAAAGAATCCTCCATTGGCACCTGAAAACCAATAAGACATAAATAAGCATAAGTCTGAAAGGAAATTAAACCATAACTATATTGGGCATGTGGGATGGAGTCTTGGTCAGGTTCTCAGGATTTCCACAACAGATACATGTGAGATCTATTTGCATACAATGGCAGCAGTTCAGAGTTTATGGACCCCTGCTTTAGGGGGTCTCAACATTTTGCAGCATAATTTGTTTTAGGGGGTGGGTGAAAGAAAGTGGCTCTATTTGAATTTTTGCACTCCAGTATTTATCTAATTCCTTCATATTACAAAGATCCATGATACAATTGTGATGAGTAAATATATCTTGCTTCTTGCACTGTGTACTAATAGCTATGATTGAATATACTTTATTAACATCTATGATATTCTCTGCAAATGTCCTGTAAGATATTCTGATACAATAGTTTCTTGTAATGCTTTTAGTTTTATTTAAACTTATGGCCATGGTTAGCTTAAGAGGCGAGTCAGTGAGGCATTGGCTTGGGGTGCACAAGTTTCAATGACACCAAAAACCTGCCTCACTGCCTTGCCCCTTCACAGCTGCAGGAACATTTCTGTTCACTTCTGCAGTTGTGCAGTACCATAGCCACTAACACAATGGTGTTTTCAAAAAGTAAACACAGGCACTTCCTATTTCCTGCTAGAAACAGGAAGTACCTCTGTTTGCTTTTTAAAAAATGCTGCAGTGCTGGTGGCTGTAGTACTGCACAGCTGCGGAAGCAAAGAGGAACACTCCCCACCACTGTGCTAACATTAATGCAGCTGTGGAGGGGAAGGGGTGAGAGGTGGTGACTAGTTGGAGCTAATGCTGGGCTGGGAGCAGATGATGTGACTTGCCAGGGGTAAGGAGACCGAAAATTGGTTGAAGGTGGTGTTGGGATTGGAAGAGAACTGATGCTTTGGAATGGAGGGGGGTGGGGGCACTGGGACTGCTGGAAAGTTAGGACCTGAAGGAGGCTGATGCTGGAGAGAAATGGATGGGAGATGATACTGGGAGAGTAGGACTGGAAAGAGGCTGGGAACTGGGATTGGAAGATGGCTGATGCTGAGGAAAGTGGGACTGGAAGTAGGTTAATGGTGGGGAGATGAGCTTGGACTGGAACTAAAAGAGTTGATGTTGGGGTTGGTTCAGATTCTAGGATGAGTGACTGAGACCAGAAGGAGGCTGAGAGGACTGGGTCTGGAAACTAGAAATGGAAGGGGGCTGATGCTGGGGGAAGTGAAGCTGGAAATAGATTGAAGGTGGGGCAACTCATACTGGGACTAGAAGAGGGCTGGGGAGGCAATTAGAAGGGGCTGATATTAGGGAAGGGGACTAGGACAGAAAGGAAGCTAATGCTGTGCAGTGGATGCTTGGAATGGAAATAGGCTGATGCTGGGGCTGGGTGGGAGATTGGGACTGGAAGGAGGCTGATGCCGGGGTCAGGGTAGGAAAACGAGGCAGAAGCTTGGGGAGTGAGAAGAGCGAAGGGGACAGGACATTGTGGTTGTGCGCGTTGGAGGGGGGAAGAAACAAGGTCATATACAGGGAAAAAGGTGAGAGGAAGGGGCATACGTATGGATGCCGACAGTGTAGCTCTATCATTAGGTAGGGAGAGGTGGCCAGCTCAGGTGGCAACATTTTGCAGATGGCTAAAAGTGCCCCCAAAACATCCCCGTGGTGACTGCCTCACTTCTGTCTGGTCCCACAGTTTCCCCTCTGGCTTCATATTTGCAGCTCCCGAGGTCTGTAGCTGTGATGGGCAGCAATAATCCAAACCCTAAGTATGAGATCTTTGAAATTCTTGCTTGCTTCCAAGGCCCTGCCTTTCCCCCGCCTCTCCGATGCATACAGAGGGTGGGACCGGCAGGGCCGCGGGAACATGCTGAGCTCATGCTTCATGTGTAGCTCATTCCCAATGCCAACGCTGCAGACCTTGGCAGAAAGCAGTGGTGGCGGAAATAGCTGGGGGGATAATGGACACAGAAATGGCCTTTGAAGAAGTGCATTTCGTATCGTTCAGGGGTAAGGGTATTTCTGCTTCTTCAGTGTTCCACAGCTCACACAGTGTTTTTTCCATTTCATTTTTTTCTGCATATTTTTTCTAATTTATAAGCTGTTATTTTTCATTGGGTGATGGTCTCTGTGTTTTGCACCAGTCCAAGATAAAGAGGTTTGTTCACATAAAGCAGTTTGACTTGCTCTTGTTTCCCTACTGGAGGTGAACTGGTGTTCTAGAATATTTAGAAACATGACAGGAGAAAAAGACCACATGGCCTATTCAGTCTGCCCTTCTATACCAACTTCTATAGTTCCTTTTTTTTTTTTTTCCTTTAGAGATCTTCTGTGTTGGTCCCATGCTTTTTTGAATTCAGATTCTGTCCTGGTCTTTACTACCTCCACTGGGAGACAGTCCATGCATCTACCACTCTCCGTAAACACATATTTCTGCATATTACTCCTGAGTTTAGCCTCTTTCACCTTTGTCCTATGCCCCCTCATTGCAGAGCTTTCTTTCATTTGCAGTGCTGACTGTTCATAGGTAGGATTGGTGCAGTTTGAGTTCTTGGACTTGGTGGTGGTATGGTATAGTAAGTTTTTGAGTGCTCATTTACATGGTTTGTTTTAGGACATACACAATGTTTTGCAGTGGAGGGAGTCTGTGGTAGTGTTACCAATGTAACACCAGAATTTGAATATAATGTTTTTTTTTTAATATTGAGTTGTTGGAAGAGAGTTTTATTGCTTAATCTGGGAAGATTCCATATGAATAAATAATTATACTTTATCATACTGATATTCAAAAGCTAATTATGTCTAATTAGCCCATCCATGTTTTTTCAAAAGATATATGGAGATCATTGGGCCATTAAAATTGCTTAATGACCAATATTATCTGTATATTTGTGGGCCATGTCAAGAGGGGAGCTAGGGTAGACCTGAAAATTATCCAGATATTTATTTATTTAACAATTCTTTTATACCGCTGCATCTACTAGTCACAGCAGTTTACATGGAATAAAAGATTAAACTATACATGGAACATTTGAGGCAAAGTAACTGAACAACGTTAACATTAGAACACTTAAAGAGAGTGAACTAACCCTTAAACTATAGAATAGTTATTCTATAGATAGTGGTGATTACTGCCAAATAGCAGGCCTCAACCAGTTCCGGCGCAGTGACTGTACTAGTCGTATATTCAGCATCGTTACCTATATGGATAGTGGCGTTGAATATACAGATTAAGTTAAATGGCAGCACCATCATGGAGTGGAGTAACCACCTAGTGGTTAGGGCACTGGCTTGGGAACCAACAGACCAGGGTTTGATTCCCACTATCACTCCTCGTGACCTTGGGCAATTCACTTAACCCTCCATTGCCTCAGAAAAATCCAAATTATTAATGTCTCTGTTTAATGTACATTACCAAGTTTAAGTTACAATGTAAACTGCTTTGACTGAAATGATAAAGCAGTATAAAAGCCTGTTAAATAAATAATAAATTTAACTTAAGCCAGTGACTACACTGGTCGAAAAATGTAACCCTATTTGCATAGCTCATACTGCAAGATTGGCCCTAAGGGGGAGGGGAACGCAAAGGTTGGCTCAGGGCACCACAATCCCTTGAGCCAACCCTGGTCAATGTTATTACAAGAACTGTATGTTGATCCGAGTGAGCATTTCAGATATTTGGGAATGTTTTCCCCATGGTATATATGATTGATTGTAATTGTTACTATATGTCCTTAGTTACTATGTGATGAGACTGCTGCATTTCTGTGGATGGGACAAAGTGAAACAAAGCATGTAGCTTGTTTATAGCACATCAAAATGAAAACTCTAAGGTACCCCAAATGGCTTTCTTGTATAGGGTCCCAAAAACCATAAGACCCCTACTATTAAAATATTTCAGAGCTCCAACAGATTCTCTTGGGAATATTGCCTTTGGTGGTTCAAGCCATTGCTCTTATTTGGCTAAGAATAATGTGCTTTACAAAATTACAAAGTAGTGTGATTGCCTCATTAGTCCTCTTTAATGGCAGTTAAATCAGCCAGACAAGAGCTGTCACAGACCTTGCATTTGTACCAGCAACAGAGGACCAGAAGACTCATCTGCATATCTGTCCTAGGAGAGGACTCCCAGAAGTCACCGCAGGTCAACCAGATCCAATACTCTCACCAGCAACAGAAGACCAGAAGACTCATCTGCATATCCCCCCAGCAGCGGACTCCCAGAGGTCACCACTGGTCAACCAGGCAAGATCTGCCATAGACCCCACGCTCTCCCCAGCAGCAGAGTACCGAAAAACTCATCTGCATATCTGTCCAGTCTCTCTCGTTTACCAAAGCTCAACCAACTGAACGATGGCTGGCAAAAATTGCATTGCCAAAGCTGTTGCCCCCTTACAGCTTCTGCTTCTGTCCAGACAGACAGCCTGATGCTAGTCAAGGGACCGGTTCAATGTGCAAGATGCCTGTAAGCTGAAGCCCTCATGAAACAAGTGGAGGAGCATGGAGAAGAGGTGGTGAGGCTGAGAAGCATCCATGACAGCGATTAGTACATTGATGAGATGCTTCCTGAAGCATCCAGGGTCTCTGACAGAGGTGAAAATGGTATACTACAGAATGAAGAGAGTTTGACACGAGTCACCAGAGCCTGCAGAATCGACAAACCAACTTCCCCAATCCTTGTATTGAAGAACCAGTATGCAGCCCTAGAAATGGAGGTGATAACATCTCAGGAAAGGGAATAACCAGAGCTCAAGCACCCCAAAGTTGTAGAATCAGTGACCTTAAGAAAGCAAAAGGTACTAGTGGTTGGTGACTCTTTTCTGAGAGGTACCGAGGCATTGATCTGCTGACCAGAAGTGAAGGGGTCTTAAATGATTTTCAGAAGACTGTGTTCATGAGGAACTAGCTAAACTAAAAGTAGACAAAGCGATAGGGTCGGATGGGATATATCCAAGGGTATTGAAGGAACCTGGGAAAATTATCTGACCTTTTCAATACATCTTTAGAGTTGGGAGTAGTTCCAGAGGACTGAAGACAGACACATACAATACAGACAACACTGATAACCTAATTGAACTACTAGCATCATCCACGGACACAAATCCAATAATACTAATGGGTGACTTTAATCTCCCTTCAACACCCAACAACCAACCAAACCTCTTCACAGAAGCAGTAAGCAATTTAGATTTCCACCAAATAATAACAGAACAAACACATAATAAAGGAAAAACCCTTGACATGGTATTCCTACCAAACTCACTCCACAACTTATATAACCCCAAATCACTCTCAAACATACCAGTCCCCTGGTCAGACCATTACCTTCTAAAATTCAATATCACCATCCCTGACAACACTCATACTAAACGAACACAACCCCCACAAAATAAAAGATTTAGAAAGTTTAACGAAGAAGAATTCTTAGATCAAATAATTCCCCACCTCTCCCTGACTCCTACAAACTTGGAAGAAACTATCAAAACCTGGAACAAAACTATCTCACTGGCAGCAGAAAAAAAACCTAATCTGTCTCAACATAATAGAAATGACAATATAGCTGATAAAAAAGATGCCCCATGGTTTAACATGACACTTAAAAATCTCAAAAGACAACTAAGAATGGACGAAAGGAAATGGAGGCAAAACAAATCACCAACAACTCATGAGAAATACATAAATACCCTTCATACATATAAAGTTACAATAGACAATTCTAAAAGAAACTACTACTCTAACTTACTCAACAATTCAATTAACCGACCAAGAGAATTATTCTGTATAATTCAGAAACTAACAAACAAAACGTACAATTCAGATGAAATATCCATAGATATAACCCCACAAGACTTAGCTCAATACTATATTAATAAAACAAAACTACAAACAAATAACCCCCCAACAACACACACCAATATGAAGCAAACAACCCCCGATAACTGGTCCAACTTCAGCCTGATCTCAAAGACCACACTTAAAACAACCATATCTAACATAAATACAACTACCTCATATCTTGACCCATGCCCAGTTGACTGGATAAAAAAGACACTCTCAATACTCTCCCTTCATCCTCCCCATGGTTAACATATCACTAAACGAAGGATATTTACCACCATCCCTCAAACATGTCCAAATAAGACCAATACTTAAAAATAAAACACTAGACAAATTATCCCCAAAATCATACAGACCCATATCGAGCATTCCCTTCATGGCCAAACTTATTGAAAAAATAGTTCAAACACAACTACAAGAATACATTGATACATTGAACCTCCTTGATGAACACCAATATGGCTTCAGACCTTTCCATGGAGTTGAAACACTGCTAACAGTCCTTTATGACACCTTACTAAGAGGAATCGATGACACAAAACAAGCCTTCATCCTAGTATTTCTCGACATCTCTGCAGCATTTGACAGTGTAAACCACATAACAATGTTCAACAGACTTCAACAAATAGGAATTACATCCACTGTCCATAACTGGTTCAAATCCTACCTATCAAACAGAACCCAAACAGTAAGAATCCTTAACCAGACATCTAACACATTCGACCAAACACAAGGCCTCCCACAGGGATCAGCACTATCAGCACTTTTGTTTAACATTTACTTACAACCAGTCAGCAATATCTTTAAACGTCATAGCGTTCATTATCATATCTACGCTGACGATATAATGTTCTACATACCATTTAAAATCCCACACCCTCCACTACAACAGATAACAGAGTGCTTTAAAGAACTAACAATATGGCTCAATGAACAGAACTTACACATTAATTTCTCAAAAACTGACGTTCTATATTACTAAAAACCAAACATACACACCCCAAGCACCATCACACTTGATAATCATGAAATCAACATAAAAAAGGAAATAAAATACCTGGGTGTGATACTTGACAATAAACTTAACATGGATTCTCACATAAAATATCTAACAAAAAACATACACTACAAACTTAAGACCTTGAAACAACTAAGACCATTAATCCACTTACAAGACTTCATAACCATAATACAAGCCATCATCACCCCACACTTTGATTTTGCAAATTTAATCCTTAATGGCATCACAAAGCAAAATATTAAAAAGTTACAACTAACTCAGAACATAGCAGCAAGGATAATAATGAATATAAGCTCAATTGAACATATCACACCGACATTAGCTGAACTCCATTGGCTACCTATCCACAGCAGAATAAAATATAAGATATTACTTACAACATTTAAACTAATAAATAACTTAGCGCCAACTATACTCAATACACTCATCAAGATAGAAATAGATAAAAGATCACAAAGAAGTAGAAACACTAACACTATAGCAGTACCAAAAGACTACACAAAAGCAAAAAAACAAACCAACATGAGAGCATTCTCACACTCAGCTCCTACCCTCTGGAATAACCTTCCTGACAACATTCGCTCAATATCAGACATAAAAGAATTTAGAAAAAAACTGAAAACCTATTTATTCTCATTGCATTACAACCAAGGATCAGAGACTGGCCAGACGACACAAAGAGACGCAGGTTAACTACTACAATTCAAACAACACACACTCACGTGCCTGAAACTTATATAAAGTATACAACCACACGCGACATATGATACAATTTGTATATATTTACTATGTATATAAGTTATAATAGTTTAATAATTCACTGTTTAAACTTTATACTGTTATCTGTACCTAGTTCATCTGTTCTATGTAAAATGACTTGGTATGATACTATCCATACCATATAACATACTGTTCATTGTAAACCGCACTTGATACTTGTGAAAGAGCGGTATAGAAATAATTGTTAAATAAATAAATAAAATAAAATAAATAAACATGTGGTCCCCTTTACATAAAAATGGAAGTAAGAATGAGGTTGAGAACTATAGGCTGGTTAGCCTGATTCTGTGGTGAGTAAATGAATGGAAATGCTGCTAAAAGAGATGATAGTGAGATTTCTGGAATCCAATGGATTGCAGGATCTGAGGCAGCATGGGTTTACTAGAGGCAAGTCTTGTCAAACAAATCAAATTGATTTCTTTGACTGGTTGACCAGAGAGTTGGACAGAGGGAGAGCCTTAGATGTGGTGAACTTAGATTTCAGTAAAGCCTCTGACACCATTCTGCACAGACAACTTACAAATAAATTGAGCACCCTAGGGATGGACCCTAAAGTGACCAACTGGATTAGAAATTGGTTGAGTGGGAGGCAACAAAGGGTACAGGTAAATGGAGCTCACTCTGAGGAGAAGGAGGTTACCAGTTAACATTTTTGTTAGTGATATTGCAGAAGGACTGTTTGGTAAGGTTTGCCTCTTTGCGGATCAAAATCTGCAATAGAATAGACATCAAGGAAGGAGTAGATAACATGAGGAGGGATCTAGCTAAGCTTGAAGAATGGTTGAGAATTTGGCAGTTGGGATTTAATAGTAAGAATTGCCAGGTCAGGCAATTGGGCTGCAAAAATCCAAGAGAGCGATACAGTATAAGGGGTGAAGTACTTCTGTCTATGAATTACAAAAGCATTCCATTGACTGACCGTCTCAGGGGAAGGGGTAGGGGGAGAAGTGGGAGGGATGGATGGCTTATCGGAAGGAGACCAGGCTGTAAATATTTGTAGTTTATAATGTGATAGAAAGCCCATATCTTTAAGACACTTTCAATTAGATCAGACAAGATTTAACTTCATTTCATTTTACTAGAGGCATTTTACGTTATTGGATTGATTTAAATTTTCCTTTCAGGATGCTCACCATGAAATCACTGATGCTGTGTTCTGGACCTGTGAAATGGTTTCCAGCAGCGGAGGCAAGAGAAGTTAAACCGTGGTCTGCTCTGTGCTGCGTCATCTTCTACATTTGGCTTGCCTCCCCAGTGTAGGCATCCCTTTCCACATTTGCTGCATGGATTATTATATACCATGTCAGAGGAACAGCATGGAAAGAGAGACAAGTCAAATGTTAAAGACCAAAAGAAATTCACACAGATAGAAGATGATGCAGCCAAGAACAGACCAAGGTTTACCTTCTGTCATCTCCACTGTTGTGCGACCATTTCACGGGTCCAGAACCAGCATCAGTGATTTTATGGTGAGAGTCCTGAAAGGGAAATTTAAATCAATTCAACAACGTAAAACTTATGAAATGGAGAGAATAAATCCTGTCTGATCTGATTGAAAGTGTCTCAAGATATGGGCTTTCTATCACATTATAAACTATAAATATCTACAGCCTTGCCTCCCTCTGATAAGCCATCCGTCCCTCCCACTTCTACTACTCCCGCTGATCATTTATATAGCGCTACAAGATGTACGTAGTGCTGCACAGATACATGCAAGGACAGTCCCTGCTCATTAGAACTTACAATCTAGTCAAGACAGAGAACACCTGAGCACAAGGAAGCAACTAGGGAAAGGAAAGGAGACACATAGACGAGCGAATCAGGATCCAAAAGCAGCCTCAAAGAAGTGAGCTTTCAGCAAGGATTTGAAAAGGGCGAGTGGGAGGCAACAAAGGGTACAGGTAAATGGAGCTCACTCTGAGGAGAAGGAGGTTACCAGTTTGTTCCAGGCATAGGGAACAGCAAGGTGAAAGGAGCAAAGTCAGGAGTTGGCAGTGGAAGAAAATGGGACAGACAGAAGCAATCCACCAGAAGAACAGAGTTCACAGGGAGGGGTGTAGGGAGAGATGAGAAAGGAAAGGTAGTGAGGAGCAACAGAATGAGTGCACTTATAGGTCAGAAGGAGGTGTGACTACAGCATGCTTTAAGGCTGCTGGGACAGTTGCAGTGGAGAGTGATAGGTTGAGAATATGAGAGGTGGAAGGGATAACAGTGGAGGAGATGGGTGGAGATAGGATCAGAGAAGCAGGTAGTGAGTTTAGAGGAGGAAAGATGAGAGGTTTCCTCATCGGAGATATTAGAAAAGGAAGAGAAGGTAGCAGAGGAGAAAAATTTGGAGTGAAGAGGGGATGGAGCTGATCTCATGGGGAAATGGAGTGTAATCATGTAGAATTTGTCATGGAAATAGTTGGCAAGGGTTTGGGCAGAAAGGGAAGGAGGGGTTGGAGATGGAAGCGCCTTGAGGAGAGAGTTGAGAGTTGTAAAGAGGTAGCGAGGGTGAGAGGCAAGAGAGTTAGTTAGATGGACACAGTAGTTTTGCTTGGCGAGTGCTAAGGCTGATTGGAAAGAGGCAAATATGAATTTGAAGTGACGAAAATCAGCAAGGGTGTGGAATTTGTGCCAGATGTCTTCAGCTGAGCGGACACAGGAACGTAGAAAACAGGTTGTTGAAGACAGCCAGGGCTGAGGTTCAGTGCGCGTCACAGGATATAGCATTGGCAGAGCAAGAGCATCTAGAGCAGAAGACAGTACAGAGTTATAGGAAACTATAGCCTCATCAACAGGCTTAGATGACATAGCAGAGCGAAGAGGAGATGAGACAACAGTAGAGACAGCCAATGAGTCAATAGCATGAAGATTTCTAAAGAAGTTAGAGGAAACTGGGAGAGACTGAGGCAGGGAATGATGAAGTGAAGCTTAGTATGTGATGGTGAGATAAGGGAAGAACTGAGGTACAGAAATGAGAAGGTAAACAATTAGAGAAGAAAACAAGGTCAAGGCAGTGACCATGCTGGTGAATGGGGCAGTAGAGCAAAGTTGGAGGTTGAATGAAGAGGTAAGGGAAAGGAGCTTCCAAGCATAAAGGTCAGAGGGTTTGTCAACATGAATGTTAAAATCATTGAGAATAAGGGATGGGAAAGACAAATCCAGAAAGAAGGAAAGCCACGAGTCAAAGTCAACGAGAAAGGTAGAGGTGGAATTGTCTGGGGGTCGACAAATAGCAGCTATTCAGAGAGGTAATGGATTAAAAGGGCAGATTGAGTAGACTTCAAAGGAGGGAAAGGAGTGAAACTGAGGCAGAAGGAGGGGTTGAAATTGGCAAGATGACGATAGTAGAAATCCAACACCAAAACAGTTTCTTCCCCCCTTCCATTGAGACTGTCAAGTCGATGGAATGCTTTTGTATTTCACTTATTTATTATAGTATTGTCATCTGTTGTTCATATTGTCTTGACCCGAAGGATTTAGCCTTCGAAAGCTAGTCCGAACATGTATTGTCAGTCCAGTAAAAAGGTATCACCTTATGTTCCTTTTTTGTCTTTTTATTAAACTACCAGAATTACAAACAAATTCAAACCATCAGGTTTATCAGTCTTTGCTATATAGAATGGTGTCAAATCAACCAGGCTCTGCTATGCTCTGTCCTATTCCTTGAAATAAATTCAGTTGAATATTTCCTGTATTTCTCAACACACGTTGTTTGGGAACTCACGGGCACCTTAATTAACCTCTCATCCTGCACCCCTTGTAAATAGCCCCATCATAAAATGCCTTGGACTGGATTTTGCTTAATGCTCTGCTCAAGCAGGAGTAACGAGGCACTTCAATCTCAGCAATTTGTTTTTGACATTTATTTACCAAGTGACTTTACAATGTCCAGTGCTCCCTTAAATTTGAAACTGAAGGTGTAAAATCTCAGAACAATGAGAAAGGCCCTGTGATGCATCAGAGTCCCACCTGCCTGCCTGATGTTAGTGAATCTTTCCCCTGCCTCCTCTCAGAGAGAAGGATGTCCAAAGGTCAGGAGCAGGGCTTTTTTGTGTCAGAGTGACCTGCAATGGTGCCCCTCCCCATCAGCTCTCTCATTGGTAGCTTCCGTCCTTTCATGCTAGGAGACCCGCTTTTCAAGTTTAAGAATGACCCTGTGTTGATTTAAATACAATTTCAAGTTTTAAAAATAAAATTTGCTAAACATGGAGAGGAGAGTTTTCAAAGCCATTTAGCTGGGTAAATCACTATTTACGTGGGCAAAATGAGTTGGCTGGAGATCACCCTCCTCTAGCTGCTAAAAATACATGTAGGCTTTCAGAATGCAGGGTTAGGAGGAGGGCATTTGCAGGGGCATTTTTAAGCAGGGGAAGTAGAACACTGTGCGTACATTTGGTTTTCAAATATCATTGCACCATTTTGCCTCCATTTGGACACCTGAACAAATTGGAGATGCAAAATACAATTGGCAATTTCAGAAAACATACAATATGGGCGGCTTCCTTTTGAAAGTTTCAGCTGCCATTGGCACAGGTTGGAAGTACCTGCCTATTTTAAGTAGCATTTCAGAAAGGGCATCCAAGTGCAAGCTGGGATGTCCAGGGCAAAATGTGCAGAAAAATGCTTGAGAAGTCTGTTTCAGCTTGAGTTAGAAACATAGATGGCCCCTGATCTGGATGCCGGCACCGGCATCCACACAGACGTCCCCGCTACAAAAACAGTGGGACAGGGATTTCTATCACATGCAACCTTTGCAAACGGGGCATCCATTGGTGTGGCAAAATGAAAACAAGAGCCCTCATTCCCCATAAGTGTCCATTGTCAACACAGAAAATATAGGGGATATGAGGGTTGCTCCTCTTCTCCGCTTTCTGGATGTTTGGCTGGCAAAAAGAGCACTTTTCCGATGCCTGTTCATACCCGGAGCAGATATAACTTTTGACGCTGCTTGGGACATCCTCGTTTTGAGAATGCCCCAGACATGCCTCTATCATGGCCCCCTTCACTGCTTGGACATCTCTGGACCCAGCTTCTAAAATGCTTTCAGAGATGCCTCTGAGGTTTGTGCATGGCCCATTTACAGATGTCCAAGGCATGAATAACTCAAAATAACCCCCATAGCAAACCACACAGGCTATTCAGAATTATCCCCAACACATATACAATTATGCAAGATGTAAGAAAACATTTGGTTGGAGTTATACATTAAATTCTTCTAGAACATTCTTTGCCAAAGTGGCCTTGAGTTCTGGCAAATGGGGGACAGGGTTTATTTCCCCTAAGACTCTTACAAAAAGAAATCATGTTCCTCTCTCATTAACCACCCTTTAGCTTTTCACTAACTGGTGGAGAAGGATCGTTTCTCCTTTTTCAAAGGTTACCTGAAGCCATTTGGATAAACAGCAGGTGAGGCAGACAGCTGGATTTCTCCTGGGGAATGTAGCCTTACCACATCCTCACAGCCTGTTGCAAAATAAACTTCCTCAAAGGAGGTCAAATTATTGGAGTCTGTTTTCTTCTCCAGTGGAGCATCTGCACAATAACAAAAGTGAGCTAGTGAGAACTATACTAGCTAAGGCTATTGTTCGCCTGGATTATTCTGCAATGTATATACCAGATAGAAACAGGATCTCAGCAAAAACAGCCTTCAGCGGCAGGGCAGCTGTTAGGCATACAGGAGCCCAGGGCAGAAACTCTGCCCACCTTCAAGCTAGTCCTCCTTCAGATTGAGGCAGGTTTGAAACCCTTTGTGGTATGGAGGTCCAGGGCAATTGCCCCATTTGCCACTCTATAATGCTGGCCCTGTTCAGTGGCATGCTACGAAGGCTTAGACTAAGGGAGTGTATGACCCTGACACAGTTGTCCAGCACTTCCTGCCTCTGACCCTGTAATTATGTCTCAAAACACTGTCAATCCAATACTGCTGGTTACAGACCCATACCTCCCTACTCTCTTAATACTGCAGCTTCCTCACTCATTTGTTCTTCCTCCCTCTCCCCCTCCCCCCTTGCAAAAGATTAGGCGTCATATCTCCCCCTCTTACTCTGCAGCACTTTCCTCCGGCGGATCAACTCCTCCCATCCGATTTTTCCTTACTTTCACCGGACTCACAGGCTCACACATGGAACACTGTCTTTAAATGGCTCTTGAGCTCTTAACCCCTCCTAGCTCTGCTCGGGTTTCCCGTACTCCCACCCATCACCCAGGCCTTGGTCTCCTTCGCACTCATCTCCTCCGGGCCGAGTGCATATGGCGCTCTCATCCCTCCCCTGAAACCCTCAGCATCTTCTGCCAGCGTCATCGGGAATACCACTCTATGATCACCTCTGCCAAGCAGGAATAGTACACCAATCTGATTTCCACATCTTCTCAGTCTTCCCGGCAACTTTATTCTGTGTTTAAATTACTCTTCACCCACCATACCTCTCTGTTTTCATCCTTGGTCCAGACTCTTCTAGCCTAGCAGACTCCTTTTCCAAACAAGGTCCTTTCTCTTCACTCAACCTTTCCCTCCTGCCCTCCTTCCCGCTCACCAACCTTCTCACCATGCCCTCCACCTCTTTCTCCTCCGGAGCCTTCATTGTCCCATGTCTAGTCGTCCTTCCACCTGGTTTCTGCCGCTGACCTGTCCAGGACCCTATCTTCCTCTCGGAAGATGCCTTGTGCCCTTGATCCAATCCTCTCCAACTGGTTGCTCAAGCCTTCTCTCACTCTTCTTCCTCCTCTTTGCACCATGCTCAATGCTAGTCTCTCTACTGGTTCCGTCCCCAACCGATGGACGCATGCATTGTCCTATCCTTAGGAAACGTTCTCTTGATCCCTCTGTTCTCACCAACTGGCACCCTATCTCCAATCTTCCCTTCCTTTCCAAACTTCTAGAGCGGTTTGTCTTCACCCAGCTGTCCTCCCATTTCACATCCACTAATGCTCTTCATCCACATCAATCAGGCTTTCATGAGGGTCACAGTACTGAGTCCATCCTCCTTTCCTTTCTCAACGAGTTCCACGTCACTCACAAACACAGTGATCTCACTTTTGCTATTTCCCTTGACCTTTCTTCCGCTTTTGATCTCGATCATCGCACACTTCTTGCACGTCTTTCTGATCTTGGCATCTCTGGCACGCCTCCGAAATGGTTTCGATCCTTCCTCACTGTTCGTTCATTTTCTGTCCTTTCAGCAACTTCAGCCTCTCCCCATCACTTTATCCTATGGTGTCCCCCAGGACTCTGTTCTGTTCCCCCTCCTCTTCAATGTTTTTCTGGTCCCACTTTCCCTCTTGATTCAACAGTCTGGCATTTCTGTGTATTATTACACAAACATTATTCTCTTTCACCACACTGATTCCTCTGCTCCTGATCTTTCCCAGCTGAATTCCTGTCTGGCCACTATTCACCACCTGGCTGACTTCTAAAACAATGGCCACCTGGATCACCTTTGGGGCCCTCTCTAGCTCCTGTCTTCTCATCTACCCCTATCCCATTGGTCTCCTCTTTCCGGTATCTTGGGGTTATCCTGGACTCTTCTCTCCTTCACTGAATATATCTCATCCCTTATTCATCGCTCTTTCTATCACCTCCATCAGTGCCATGCAGTCTGTCCTTTCCTCACTTTTTCCTCCCTGACTACACTCCTCCTTTCTCTCATCATCACTCAGATCGACTATTGTAACATCGACTTGGCCAGCCTTCTGCAACATCAGCTTCACAGACTCCAGGCTGCTCCAGAACACAGCTGCCCATATCCTCACACACTCCTCTTGCTTCGATCACATTTCTCCACTCCTCATCGGCCTCCACTGGTTATCTATTCATTTTCGAATTCGGTACAAAATCCTCACATTTGTTCACAGGGTTATTCACACCTCCACGGCCCAGTATTTGGCTGACCTGCTGCATTTCCATAATCCACACTGCCTTCTGCGCTCAGTTCACACTCACCACTTGGCACCCCCCTCAGTCTCTCGGGCTCACCTCAAACACACACGGGGTGCTGCCTTCTTCTTTTTGGGCCCTGTACTCTGGAACGCTCTCCCTCACATTCTTTGTTCTGAACTTTCTTTCACCAGGTTTAAAGCTGCCCTGAAAACCCACCTCTTTCACTTAGCCTTTGACTTATCCACCCCCCCTCCCCAAAATGATTGCTCTGTCATGCTCAGCTTCACACTGGATATCTCGTATGGCCCTCCCTTCTCCTTATCTTCTATCCTCTCCTATTCCTTCTCCATAGTATCCTGTCCCTGTATTTGTACACCGCTTGTATGCTCCGGCCCAAGTGGTATATCCAGAAATGAAATAAAGATAAAGATAATACTGAGACTCAGTGCTCCCTGTCATTACTACACCTCCCCCTCCTTAATACTGCCACCCAACACTCCCAGTTACAGGCCCTATTATTATATTGTTACCTGGTGACCCCCCTTCCACTCTGCCCCCTGTTCTCAGATACGTGGAATGTTCCCTCTCTTCTCATTCCCTCTTATCAGCACTGTTCTCTTTTAATAGGTTTCTTGGTTTGAACTACATTGGTCAGAATATTTAATTCAATCAAGGAACAGAGCCTGTTAAAGGAACTGCTTTTCTTGTGCTAACGTTTCCATGTGAGGTTCCAGTGGGTGTCTTGTTTTCCGTGTTCTTCAATATCTCTTTTATAGGGTGATGGACTAGTTCAGGAATGTAGGCGGTGTGACAGTAGGAAAGATACTTAGGCAGTTTTAAGCAACAAAATGCGTAACACTTGCAAATAAACAAGCTTGAGGGGAAATTAGGACTCTATAAAAATCATGTCATTGCTTCAGTGATTCGGGAAAATGGTTCATGAAGTACAAACTCTGACTGGTTCCAGCAGGGGGCAGCGTCACCAGTAAGGAAGTTTCTGGTGTAGGCTAGATAAAAACATTTACAGAATTAAATGCTACATGGTAATTGTTTCTCAGATGAACAGTTCTGCAGAATTTACAGTTCAGTTCATGAAAATGAAGTGCTTATAAGGGCAATTTTCACTTTTGACATATCAGAAGAACCTTGGCCTCCCTCTGTAAGGTTCTTCACAACATGTAGGATGGATTCCTACGTATCAACGCTTTATTGGTGGGGGCTTGTTTCCTTGATGAATTTGAAAATGGCAGATGAGTGTGTGCAAAAGTACCCTTAATTAAACCACCCGAAGATTCATCTTGGTATTTTTAAAGTACAAAACTTTGTGGATACACAAGAAGAGAAACTGCCAAAAATACCGTTTGTAATGCTATAGGCATTGGAGAAATTTCGTACATCTGAAGATTCTTCCCTCTTGTCATCATATGTCCCAATGGTGGTGTTTTTTTCTAAAACCAAAGCATACAGGACCTCCATTAAACAGTAGTTCCCTATCAGTAATGGTTGATAGGTGAATTCCTTTCTTCCTTCCTATAGTCAGGAGAAGCTATCTGGAATGGTTGTTGTGGCCCACACAACAGTATTTGCTGCCATTCTCAACTACTCTATACTGTAATAGGGAAGAGAAAATGTCCCTTTCCTGTATTTTCACAAATATATTTAACCTTAGGAGCCGATTTCTGCAATAACTATGTGGAGGCCAATTCTGCTCGGGGCTTGTCCGACCTGTCTGGACGTCCAAAATCTGGACAGGACAGATTTGCACCAGATTCTGCACCCACGGGAGCTATACATTCCTGCAAAAGGGATTCATGGGCAGGACGTGCCCAGATTCAGGCCCTGTGCACGTACTGTACCCTCCCTGTCTAACCCTCCCAATGCTCCTGTATGGAGCCGGTGCCATGGCGTCCCATCACCATGGCACTGGGACGCCATGCAGGAGCCTCAATCTATCACCTCCATCAGTGCCATGCAGTCTGTCCTTTCCTCACTTTTTCCTCCCTGACTACACTCCTCCTTTCTCTCATCATCACTCAGATCGACTATTGTAACATCGACTTGGCCAGCCTTCTGCAACATCAGCTTCACAGACTCCAGCTGCTCCAGAACACAGCTGCCCATATCCTCACACACTCCTCTTGCTTCGATCACATTTCTCCACTCCTCATCGGCCTCCACTGGTTATCTATTCATTTTCGAATTCGGTACAAAATCCTCACATTTGTTCACAGGGTTATTCACACCTCCACGGCCCAATATTTGGCTGACCTGCTGCATTTCCATAATCCACACTGCCTTCTGCGCTCAGTTCACACTCACCACTTGGCACCCCCCTCAGTCTCTCGGGCTCACCTCAAACACACACGGGGTGCTGCCTTCTTCTTTTTGGGCCCTGTACTCTGGAACGCTCTCCCTCACATTCTTTGTTCTGAACTTTCTTTCACCAGGTTTAAAGCTGCCCTGAAAACCCACCTCTTTCACTTAGCCTTTGACTTATCCACCCCCCCTCCCCAAAATGATTGCTCTGTCATGCTCAGCTTCACACTGGATATCTCGTATGGCCCTCCCTTCTCCTTATCTTCTATCTTCTATCCTCTCCTGATCTCTAGATAAAAACATTTACAGAATTAAATGCTACATGGTAATTGTTTCTCAGATGAACAGTTCTGCAGAGTTTACAGTTCAGTTCATGAAAATGAAGTGCTTATAAGGGCAATTTTCACTTTTGACATATCGGAAGAACCTTGGCCTCCCTCTGTAAGGTTCTTCACAACATGTAGGATGGATTCCTACGTATCAACGCTTTATTGGTTGGGGGCTTGTTTCCTTGATGAATTTGAAAATGGCAGATGAGTGTGTGCAAAAGTACCCTTAATTAAACCACCCCAAGATTCATCTTGGTATTTTTAAAGTACAAAACTTTGTGGATACACAAGAAGAGAAACTGCCAAAAATACCGTTTGTAATGCTATAGGTGTTGGAGAAATTTCGTACATCTGAAGATTCTTCCCTCTTGTCATCATATGTCCCAATGGTGGTGTTTTTTTCTAAAACCAAAGCATACAGGACCTCCATTAAGCAGTAGTTCCCTATCAGTAATGGTTGATAGGTGAATTCCTTTCTTCCTTCCTATAGTCAGGAGAAGCTATCTGGAATGGTTGTTGTGGCCCACACAACAGTATTTGCTGCCTTTCTCAACTACTCTATACTGTAATAGAGAAGAGAAAATGTCCCTTTCCTGTATTTTCACAAATATATTTAACCTTAGGAGCCAATTTCTGCAATAACTATGTGGAGGCCAATTCTGCTCGGGGCTTGTCCGACCTGTCTGGACGTCCAAAATCTGGACAGGACAGATTTGCACCAGATTCTGCACCCGCGGGAGCTATACATTCCTGCAAAAGGGATTCATGGGCAGGACGTGCCCCGATTCAGGCCCTGTGCACGTACTGTACCCTCCCTGTCTAACCCTCCCAATGCTCCTGTATGGAGCCCGGTGCCATGGCGTCCCATCACCATGGCACTGGGACGCCATGCAGGAGCCTCAATCTGCCGTACAAGCTAAAAAATTGCTTTTCCCCACTGCCTGACCCCTAAAGGGGCCTGCTAAGGCCAGGATCGGACTGCGGGAAAACCCATGCTACCACTCACCTGTTTTGGGGTGTACGCCATGGCCGGCCGGCAATGTCAAGGGGACTTATTCCACATCAGAGGTGGAATAAGTCCCACATCTATCCCATCAGAGCTGGACGTATAGGGCCATGACCGGCATTTGCCCTGTACATCCAGATTGTGTGCCCCGCCCCTACATCGCCCACTCTCCTCCCTGTCACCACCCCATCCCGCAGTTCCCTGCAGATATGCCATATACATGCAGGGAGCTGCTGGTGCTGAATCGCTGAACAGGGAATAGCAGGGGTTATACGGCCGAATCGAAAAGTACATCCCCATTATTCCCTTTTCAGAATGGCCCCCATTGTGTCTACCAGAAAATCCCCTGTAATTAATCATTAGTGATAGTTACCACCCTAACCGCTTTATCGAGGGGACCACATGGACCATTTTAGCCTTTATCTGCGACATTACGTTAACGTCCAGTGAAGCAAATGATCACATTGCAGTGACTAAGAAAGAGGTTGAATGGTGTAAGGCACCATACTGTTACTCTGCTACTATAATTCAATTTAAAAAGGTTTCCTGTATTTTACTGTGGCTAAGAATGTCACAGGCATTTGTACACCAATAATATCTATTGCAGTCAACAATGAAGCTCTGTTCAGTCTCACAACGTGTTCTAATGCTCTCAGTGGTAGTGTGATTCTGTGCAGGTAAAACAGGTAGCCATATAATTTATAGATCCCTCCCAGTGAGCTGCAGCTTCAGAAGAAGCCACATCTCTGTCAGTAAGAGCAGTGACCTTTGTCCTCTTCTATCCTGTCTACATATGGAGCTCCTTTCCTCTTCTACTTATGACTTGTATTTGATTTTATTGTAAACCACTCTGCCTGCCTAGCCAAAGGTGGTATATCAAAACCTAATAAACCATAATTATGAAGTTTCTATGAGACAACAATCCATTTTCTGTAAGATATGCACAAAGTGTCACCATTTCGTCCATACCGGCATCGTACATATTCTGGTTAATCCAATCCATTAAAGCAGGGACACTGGTATACACGCCCGGATGGTTGCTTTTTCCACAGCCATAACCCCAGCTTGTGATTCCAAAAACATTATAATGCCCGTAATCTTCTTGACAAACCAAAGGTCCACCTGAATCTCCCTAGAGGCAAAAGAAAACAGTCTTTATTCACAATGATCCTTAGTTTCACGTTCCCTTTCTAATGCAGTGCAAAGCATAACAGGTCATTCTGATCAGTACTGCAGGTTGTGCTTTGGGAGTGGTAAATCAGAAAAACCACACAATATTCAAGCCCTATGCTGTGTGGTTAAGGAAACATAACGAGTTGGATTCAACCCTTAGGGGTCTATCTGTTCAATGGAGATCATAGCCACTGGAAGATATTTTGACTGTTAACATTGGAATACATTGTTAAAAGAAATGGGTTATAATAGATATAAGACGACATAAGGAAATACTATATTTCTGTGTTATAATGTCATGTGTTTAAGAATTTGTATGTGGCTATTGTGATTCTGTCTGGATAAAGTGGACGGTGGAAGAGTATTAGCGAACCGTTGATGTGTGATACTCATTTCAAACACCTGAGCTCACCGAAGACCGTGGACGGTGGTTGAGTTATCTGAGGTTTGCTCCTTCCACTTAAACACCTGTTCTTTGCTGAAAGACTTGTACTATGTAATGGTTAGTAGGTAGAGCTTATTTTTTTTATTAGAATGTAGTTGCTAATGAATGCTAATGCTATCAGAACCTCGCCCTGACACAAAGCAACATAGTATATGACGGCAGATAAAGACCAGTATGATTCATCTAGTCTGTCCAGCAAGTGGTAAGAGTAGGTGCACCTGCCGCTCTGTGCAGGTCGTCCCCTCACCATGCCTTTGTTTAGGGGTGCACCCACCGCTCCTTGTAGGTCACCCCTATTTGTTGAGCTATAAGAGAGAGTTATGTTTATTTTGATTTTATCCTGTTACTATAAAGGGATCCACTGTGTCTGTGTCATGCTATTTTGAATTCTGTCACTGTATTTGCCCCCACCACTTCCATCGGGAGGGCATTCCAAGCATGAAGAAATATTCTGATTAAAACAATAAAAACCCAAGCGTAATGGTATCAGCTGTGCATCTCCAGTGGGACTGACTTTCACATCTAAAACTTGCTTACAAGTGCAGACGCATAGGAGAGCTAGCAACATGTTCCTATTTTTTAGGTGTGCTTTACATAACGTACTGTAGCAATGTCTTTTGTGCTCACCTACTTCTATCCATCCATGCAAATTTTCAGCTGACTTGCATTACTTTCTATTGCACGCATGTTAAAAATGATCAGATTGCTGTGCACACGCAAGATTAAAGGACAAGGCGGAATGTTTTGCCTCACTTGGAGCCTTGTCGAATGTTGCCCCAAGCAAGTGAGAGGCAGAAAGGAGCACTGCAGCAGGCAAGGGGGTGGAGGAAAGAGAAGGAATGCGGTAGGGGAGAAAGAAGAGCAAGAAAGGGCGAAAGAGGATTGCACCTCGGTGTGGAGGAGAGAGGGATAAGATGGGGAGTCTCCACTTCTGGCAAGATCATTGGAAGCAGGTGCACAAGGAGGAGCGAACTCCTGCAGGTAAGCCGAACAAACACAAGAAGCAGGAGTTGTTGGAAGAACAGACAGGTCTTTATTATTCAAAAGGGACCCCAACGCGTTTCGGCAATGCCTTCCTCAGGGGGAGTAATACTAAACAAATAATAATAAAAACATGAGCATAATTAAAAACAAAATAAAAAATATATTAATAATAAAAAACAAAATAAAAAATATATTAATAGGACAGTTTATGATATATTATTTATTAACATGATTTAGTTAATTCTATTGTCATTGCTCTATGTTGGTTTTTATACCTATTTGGTCTCTCAGCCCTGCTTTTATCTTTTTATTTTTGTCTTTTTACTTTTTATTTGTTCTTATCATTAGATATGCTCATGTTTCTTTGTCATGCCGGTGCTTTCACATGTATTGTTATTTTAATATATTTTGAATATATTTTTTATTTTGTTTTTTATGATGCTCATGTTTTTATTATTATTTGTTTAGTGTTACTCCCCCTGAGGAAGGCATTGCCGAAACGCGTTGGGGTCCCTTTTGAATAATAAAGGCCCGTCTGTTCTTCCAACAACTCCTGCTTCTTAAGATCATTGGAAGCATCATGAAACCTTGGCACTGACACTAACTCCTCTAAGTGAGGAACTAATCTACAGATCGTTGTAGAGCCTGGCAGTCAGCACACTGCATGAACATCCACCCAGATCCCAGCTCTCCTCGTAGACCCTCCACTGCCCAATCCTGCGTCCTATGGGCTGAACAAACAACACTCTCCCAGCAACTGTTCAAAAACGCAGCAGCACTGCCTGGGAACTTTTATAAATACATTGGCGATCATTCTGAACCATGTTTAGTGGGTCTGGATGTCTGATCCGGACGTCCAACCCCGCTAAACGCCTGGCCCGTGTCCTGGAAACAGAACTCCCCACACATAGATCTGAGCTGTGCAGGCAGTTCTGTTTGTGGGTGGGAGGGGGCAGGCCACAAGTGGACTGTGGTCGTTGCCATGACCCCAGACATACAGGGCCGATTCAGAGGTCGGCCCTCTATGTCCGGGGTCAGCCATTTGTACGGGGGACTTAATCCACCTCAGAGGTGGATTAAGTCCCCTTGGGCATTGGAGGACGGAGGACCCCGGCCTGGAAAGGAAGTTGAGGGGTGCAGGGGGTTTCCCTGCAGCTTGATCCTAGCCATGGCAGGCCTGATTGGGGGTCGTGCAGTGGGGAAAGGAATATCTTGGGGTTGCCAAGTATCATGGCTCCTGCATGAAGCTGCGGTGCCATGGCAACAGGATGCCATGATGCAGAGGCTCCATGCAGGAGTCTGGCTCAACTAACTGGGTAGTGGACTGGACATCTGGGCACATCCAGCCAGTTGCACCCGATTCTGATCCTGTGGGTGCGTCTAGCAGCTGCAGGATCATAAGATGGTGCAACCGGGGTACGTCCAAATTATGGGTGCCCGGACAGGCGGTGGACACCCAGAACAGAATTGGCCTCATTGTAAATATGTCATATAAAAATTCACAGGCCGTACTTAGTTGTATTTGTACTAGATGCTTTGGGTGGACCTGGATGGATGGGATGGTGCATATGATGGACTACAGATGGCTTTCTGTACAATACTGATTGTTCAATTTCCCTGTATGGTATTGCCTGTATGTATGTGGCACAGCCTGTGTAACGCCCCCCCCCCCCCAAAAAAAAAAAGACCACACAGCAGCATCCTTCCTCTCCCTTTCTTGTCACATACGAGGTGCGATCAAAAAGTATCGAGACTTGTACAATAACACAAGTAGTAGAACACTGACAGTTATTGCACTTGGTCTACTTCAAAGTAGTCTCTGTCTGATAAAACACTTCTTCCAGCTTTCCTGCCACTGCTGGAAGCAATTTTGAAATGCCTCTTCCGTTATGATGTGAAGTTGCTCTGTCAAATTTTGCTTAATGGTCTCCAAGTCATTGAATCATCTTCATTTCAACGGTAATTTCAGTTTTGGAAACAAGAAAAAGTCACAGGGTGCAAGGTCAGGTGAGGCTGATGAACTTGCTCAATCTGGTGTTTGGCCAAGAACTGCTGGACTAAATGTGATGCTTGAGCTGGGACGTTATCGTGATGAAGCAACCATTCAACGATTCCTGTGCAACTCTGCCCTCTTATGATGAACTGCATCTCTCAAACGAGTCAGAACTTGGATGTAATACTCCTTATGGATGGTTTGGCCTTTTGGAGCATACTCATGATGAATAATATCCTGGTAATCAAAGAAAACTGTGAGCATGACCTTGACATTGCTCCTCACCTGATGGGCTGTCGGGTCTGGGAGAGTTTGGAGTTTGTCATTATGAGGACTGAATCTTAGTTTCCAGATCATGACCATAAACCCATGCATGATTCATCACTAGTAATAATCTTTTTAATGAAATCTAAGTCATTTTTAATGCATTCCAACTCCTCCCTGGCTGCAGTCAATCTATTTTTTGGTCAGGGGGCAGGAGTTTTGGTACGAATTATGCAGACAGACGTCTCATCCCCAAGTCGATAATCAAGGATTTGGGCGCATTGGGGCATGCACTGTTTCAACTTTGTCTTCATTCCTGCTCACAGATGGCCTTCGAGAACGTTCATCATTGTCAACACGTTGGCGGCCCTCTTGGAAATGTTTGTACTAGTCAAACTCGAGCACGACTCATGCATTCATTGCCATACACTTGCTGTAACCTGTCGTAAGTTTCTTTGCACGAATCTCCAAGTTTTTGGCAGAATTTAATGCAAATTTGTTGTTCAATTTTTTCATTCATTGTAAATCTGACGAACCGCTTTACACGATACCAAACATCACGTGCTACACTCTGCACAAGCAGCACACACAACTAGGTCACTGCATGCTTAAAAGCATTGCGGGTGCGATGTATTGTTATATAGTTACACACCAAGTCTTGATACTTTTTTTTATCACACCTTGTACACATTCGCTAAGCTGAATGCAAACATTTTCTGTGTTGTTTAAACAAAGCCTAATGTTTCCCTGGACTGAAAGAGAGCAAGCATTGGGCCCTTATTTTGAAAGGGAAAATATGCACATAATCTTCCCTCAGAAAATTGCCCGCGAGTTCAAAGCGTCCTCAGACATTGCACTTGCTTTTCATGAGGGTGCAATTTCAGTGGAAATGAATGTGCATAGATTTGAAACTAAAATCTACGCGTGCTATTTTGGAAGATGGAACGTTTTCTTAGACGGCAATTTTTCTGGGTAAGTTGCCTAAAAATTGCCCCATTAACCCAGTTAAATGGCATTTAAATTTTCCACCTATGTATATATGTAAATATGATATCGATATGCATTAGGGATGTGCGTTCATTTCGTTCATTTGGGTGCCTAAAACATAATGTGGATGCAAAAGCAATTCTTTGTGAATAAGACGTACAGATCTACGCAAGTACAATTGATTTGCACACCAAAGCGTTCTAGCTGATGTAGATCTATTTTATTAAAAAAACAGTGTGTGAAACTAAAACACCCAAAACTCTGGGGGAAAAAAATCACAACAAATCTGCAAAAGTGCTGAAAAATTCTGGATAGTGCATATCCTTAACATAGATATCTAAGGGCAATCATGCTGGTTCATTGATAGAGGTCTGCTGCATTAGTGGACTTCAGTTGAAAAATACAAAACTAAATCATATTCATTCTTTTAAAAATGGTGTTCTCAGATTCTTAGAGTCTAAAGTACTAAGCAGCAGCTATCCTTTAGCACAGCAGTTTACTCTTAGTCTTAACTCCCGTAATATGACTTGTCCATGTTAAATGTCTTAAGTCAAACCACGATTCAAAAGGGAAACACGTGCAGATGGACAAATCCTTAATTGCTCCCTGTGTAGGACACTGCCCTCAGTTTGGGCACTTTTCTCACTCTCTCTGTCGTGCTGGATCTTTAGCTCAGGCCTGCAGGAAAGATGCAGAACGGGAGATAAGAGCTGTGCCACTTCACCTTCATGCTCTTTGGTCAATCTCCCAGATGGCCCAAGTAGGACCCCCGCCAGTCCCTGGTCACACAAAAATCATGCTGCTGGCCCACGTGGACTCCCAGACCTCTCACCTCCATCCCTGACCCACAAAATCATCCCTGGTAGCCCAATAGAGCTCCTGGACCCCCTGACTTCGCTCGTGTCTCCTGATCTAGAGGTGCTGGGGCGTGTCTACTCGCTCCTGCCCCCAGCATCACCGACGTCTAACAGGGGTTTGCAGCTATAGCATAAAGGCTCTCTGGCCAAGGGTCTCCCCGTGCAGGGTGCTCAGACTAGGGCTGCTCTGAACCTGGATGCCTGGGACAGGGGGTGTCCTGGACCACATAGCTCTGAAGGAGGACAGGGGAGTTCAAGAGGGGGCCAGAGATATTTAGTGAGGTGGAGGTCAGGAAGTCTAAGGCCCACTGAGCCACCAGAGGATTTTTGCAGGGTCGGGGGTCGGGGAGTCGGAGCTTTTTATCTGCTCTTATGTTTTTGAATGTCTCCTTTTCGTCACTGCATGAGCCAAACCCCACTCATGCACCGAGTAAGGGAGATAGTTTACTTCCAATGCAGCAAATGGCTGCAGATTACTTTGGTAGTGTGCACCGTTTTTTTTCCCCTCTGTCTGTGCACACCACAGTAATTTGCATAGCATGAGTTTACTACATTGGGAATAAAAGATTGCTTTCAGTGCGTGAATTAATGCTGTGCACCAAGGCTTAGCACAACATTCTAATGCACTCCTTATTGCATCAAGGCAGGGGCTGCCCAAGGTGGGTGCTGGGCCTCATTGCATGAGGGGCCTCATTTGCATAAATATTTGCATAATGTTACCATACACTAATTTTTAGTAAACATGCCTCTTAATGAGGTTATGGATAAAGAAAGACTAAAAGATTTCTACATTACTATAATCCAGTGCCAACCTCCAGGCACATTAGGAACTACTACAAACACTGCCCATTTAGAACCCATAGCAAACCTGCTGTATCCTAACAGCACTACCAGGACTCACAAAGCACCATACCCTACCTATCAAAAGGCAACACTGCAAATATTAAACCAATACATTTCAGAGAATAGCAATACATGACCTACCGGGAAAAGAGAACAAGTGGCAATGTCAAATAGGAATTACATAAACAGAATACCTCAGCTCAGTTACACATGCAGAACATAGACCATCACCAAACAAGGAATCACAATTTAGAAACAGGAAGACAATAATTAAACTGGGAATCCCAAAAGCCAAACTTGGAATGTACAACACTGTAGAAATAAAACTATACATTAATTTGCTCTTGTACTAAACAAAGCACAGACGTTAATGATGCACATTTCCCAGAGCTAACATATTCCAGTTAATAAATTCAAAATAGAGAGATTTTTCTACCTTTTTGTGCATTTTTTTTTCAGTTACAATTTGCTCCTCCACTTTCTTCTGGTTTCTTTGTGTCTTCTGCTAACTCTCCATCGTCTGCTGTCCATTTGTCCTTTCTTCTAGTTTTTTTTCCCCATTCTCTCTCTACATCTGCTTTAACATACTAATCTTTCTCCTTTTGCTCTTTCCTCTTTCATCCACTCATATTTTACCCCTCCATCCTCAATCCCCACTTACTCTCCCAATACCCGGCCAATTGTAGATTTTTCTTCCCTCCCACACAAAATATTTTCCCCCTCTCCATTTCACTCTCCCAGCCCCATCCCATTCTAATCCTCCCCAACATCAGCTCCCTTCTAGTTCCAGCCCCACCCAGCATCCGCTCCCTTCTAGTCCCCGCATCAGCCCATTTCCAGTCCTAGCCCCCCATCAGCCCATTTCCAATCCTATCCTCGCCCCGCCATCAGCCCATTTCCAGTCCTAGCTCCCTCATCCATTTCCAGTCCTATCCGAGTCCCTCCATCAGCCCATTTCCAATCCCAGCCGCCCATCAGCCCATTTCTAGTCCTTTCCTAGCCCCACCATCACCCTTGTCAAATCCTAGTATTAGTGTATGTGTCTCATATCCCCGCGTGTTAAATGTATCCCCCAATTGTGTTGTGACCGCTTTGATTGAAGGATAAGGCGGTATACAAAACTGTCTAAATAAATAAATAAATAGCTCCCCTCCACTCAGCCCATTTCCAATCCAAGCCCCCCCATGAGCCTACTTCCAGTTCTAGCCCCTCCATGTCCATTTCAATCCAGGCCCCCACCACAGCCCATTTCCAATCCTAGCACCCCCAACAGCCCATTTCCAGTCAATATCCTAGCCCCTCCCATCAGCCCATTTCCTGTCCTAGC
The DNA here is from genome assembly GCA_033557465.1 of Ichthyophis bannanicus. NCBI lineage: Eukaryota > Metazoa > Chordata > Amphibia > Gymnophiona > Ichthyophiidae > Ichthyophis > Ichthyophis bannanicus. Next base: position 45,704,366 of record CM066047.1, read on the forward strand.
CCCCCCTCACTCAGCCCATCTCCAGTCCTAGCTCCCTCCCTTCACAGCCCATTTCCATTCCAAGCCCCCTCCCCATCAGCTGTTTGCAGTTCAAGCCCCTCTTTCCACTCAGCCCATTTCCAGTCCAAGCAACCCCCCATAGCACATTACCAGTCCTAGGCCCCCCCCATAGCCCATTACCAGTCCTAACCCCCCATCAGTCCATTTCCAGTCCTAGCCCCCCCAGCCCATTACCATTCCTAGCCCCCCCATAGCCCATTACCAGTCCTACCCCCCCTCCCCATCAGCTATTTGCAGTTCAAGCCCCCTTCCACTCAGCCCATTCCCAGTCCTAGCACACCCCCATACCACATTACCAGTTCTAGCCCCCCCATAGCCAATTACCAGTCCTAACCCCCCCATCAGCCCATTTCCAGTCCTAGCCCCCCCATAGCCAATTACCAGTCCTAAACCCCCCCTCATCAACCCATAGCCCATTATCAGTCCTAACCCCCTCCCCCCCCATCAGCCCAGGTAAATTTAAAAACAAAACAAAAAAAAAACAAAAAACTGGCGGCTGCTGCTGCCGCTGCCGCCATGGCAGCAGCAGAATCAAGTGTCCTGCGCCTTACCCGGCAGAGCCCCCTGAATCACTCCTCTTGGTGCCGGCTTTCAGAGCCGCAAAGAGAGTTTCTCTCTCACGGCTCTGTTAAGCCCACTGGGGCTGATGGGAAACATGCCCGTTTCCCATCAGCGCCGGCGGGCTTAACAGAGCCACGAGAGAAAAACTGTCTTCGCAGCTCTGAAAGCCGGCACCGAGGGGAGTTGATTCAGGGGGCTTTGCCGGGCAAGCGCAGGACACTTGATTCTGCCGCTGCCATGGCGGCAGCGGCAGCAGCAGCAGCTGCCGCCAGTTTTTTTTTTTTTTTTTTTTTAATTTACCTGGGCTTTTAATGAAGAATGTTGTTTGTGCGTGGACCCCTGAAACGCAGGGCCCTGTGCAAACAACATTCTTGCTCAGTGGACGGGCCGGCCCTGCATCAAGGCCTCAGCTACTAAGTTATACGTCTGAGCTCCTTAAGGAGTTGAAGCCTGCAGTTGACTGCAAACCGCCCTGGTTTTTCTGGATGCAGCGTCTTGCACACTCTAGTGGTTAAACTGTTTACAGTCAATCTAAGCAACTTTCCTCATTTCTTTAAAACTCTGAACACTTTGGTATCCACCCAAAATTGGAGGAGTAGAGACTAGAGCTCAAAAATGTGTGAGAACAGTTACACAGACATATCAGGGCAGGTGTGCATTTGTAAAAGTATTTGAACAGACTGGTTCAGTGGATCAGGGGCAAGTGCTATGCAGAAGACCTGGAACTGCCCTCTGCTCCCCTGTGTGGAGCAGGGAAGAGGGAATCACAGCCATCTTGCAATGGCAGTACTTCTAGGTCCACATTAGCCCGGCTGTTGGGGGAGGGAAAGCTGCAGTTTCTGGTCCTTAATCAAGGGCTATCACTGCAATTGTTTAGTTGGGACGGGGATAGAAAATTAAGGCAAACCCCTTAGTTAGTCACAAATAATGGAAACAAAGGCCCATAGTGCCATAACCCAACAGCAGAGATGCCAAGTTACCCACTTCCAGGAGGGAGGTTTTAAGCTGGTCCTGGATTTTAAGCAACTCCATCCTGGTGCATTATGGGACCTGCAGCACCAATTTTAATGGGCAGAATCAGAGACTACAAATACCACTCTGCTTTGGGGTGCAAGTTCAAAACCAGAACTGGTCAAAAGTCTCCCTCCTGGAACTGGGTAAATTGGCAGATCTGCAAGAGAGGTCAGTTCTGATTGAGCCATAGGCAGCTGGTGACACAGCTCTTTAGGGAGGCTAAAGTGGGACAGGGCTAGGGCAGGGGGGATGGGCCATAGTAGGGAGAATAAAAACCCCAGGGATGGAGACCAGTCCAGCCCCAGAATTGGTTCAAAGGGTTTACACCCCCTTGCTGTCAAAATCTATTGTTTAGCTTTGCATGCCCTGCTCTTTGCTGCCCCCCACCCCCCTAAACGTTGCCGCTTTAGGCAACCGCCTAGTTTTCCTAATGGTTGGGCCGGCCCTGGATAGGGGGCAACACTTATGTCAGCAGTAAAAGGGACAGTGGTGGAACTCTGGATCACAGCAGGGAAGGATCCTGTCACTGTGGGCTCTGGTGCAACTGCCCCAGCTACCTGTCCTCTAGCGCCCTCTGTACTGATGACACTATGCACACTGAATACACTTCAGGAAATTGTGTGGCAAAATGGCTAAATAATGCACCAAAATAACACACAGTATTAAGTAGAATAGTATTTGCAGTATTCTATAGAGCAAGTCTGCCATACCACAACAGCATTAACTTCCAAGAGCATTACCTAGGAAAAGACAGCACCCATGTGCAATACCGCTATTGGGAAAACTAAGCATGTTGGATTAGAATAGATCAATCCTACACAGACGTTCACTGCTAGTAGAACACAAGGACTAGTTCACATATGCAGAGCACAAATAGACCTTCACCAAGTACACAACAAGTAACCACAGACTAAAAATAAAAATATGCAGACAAAGATTAAACCGAAAACCCAAGAGACCAGACCACATGCAGTAAAAAAAACTAAAAAACAGAAACACTGACCCACTTCCCCCTTTAGTGTGCAAACTATAAAGACAGCAGATGTACATTTCAAAACTGACATATTCCAATCACTAAATTAAAAAGAAAGTCTCTTTTTTTAAAATCTTTGTTGTCTGCCATTTTCATTTTCTAATAGTGCTAGTCCCAGTCTCTCGTTTCTGCTTTCCTCGGCCTTAAATCTTATTCCAGTCATTTTTCTATCTCTTATCTTCATTCCCCCCCCCCCCCTACATCCATCTCTGACATCAATTTATTTTTCTGCCTCTCTAGCCACTCAGACTACATTCCTTCTTAGAAACCTAGAAACATGACAGCAGAAAAAGACCACATGGCCTATCCAGTCTGCCCTTCCATATCAAATACTAAAGTCCCCTCTTTTCCTTTAGAGCTCTTCCAAGTTTATCCCCTGCTTTCTTGAATTCAAATACTGTCCTTGTCTCTACTACCTCCACTGACAGGCTATTCCACGCATCTACCACTCTTTCCATAAAGAAATATTTCTGCAGATTACCCCTATCCACTTTCACCCTCATCCTATGCCCCCTTGTTGCAGAGATTACTTTCAACCGAGACTCTCCTCTTGCACATTTAATGCCATGGAGGTATTTAAACATCTATCACATCGCCTCTAATGTATACATATTAAGATCTTTAAGCCTGTCCCCCTATGGTTTATAAAGTAGACCACTAATCATTTTAGTAGCCACCCTCTGCACTGACTCCATCCTGTTTATATCCTTTTGAAGGTGCGGTCTCCAGAATTGCACACTATACTCCAAATGAGGTCACACCAAAGACTTATACAGAGGCTCTATCACCACCTCTTTTCTGCTGGCCATTCCTCTCCTTATGCACACAAGCATTCTTCTGGCTTTCACCGTTGCCTTTTCTACCTGTTTAGCCACTTTGAGATCATCAGAAACAATCACACCCAGGTTCTGCTCTTCTTTCATGGGAAGAAGTACTTTGCACCCTATACATTACTACGCCCTTGAATTTTTGTAGCCCAAATACATGACCCTGCATTTTTTAGCATTAAATCTCAAGCTGCCAAATTCTTGACCATTCTTCAAGCTTAGCTAGATCCCTCCTCAGATTATCTACTCCTTCTTGGGTGTCTGTTCTATCTCAAATCTTTGTATCATCTGCAAAGAGGCAAACCTTACCCCAACAGTAGTTCTGCAATATCACTTACAAAGATGTTAAAAAAAAAAAATTTGGACTCAGGAGAGATCCTTGTGGCACACCACTGGTAACATCCTTACCATCCAGTCCGCAAATCTCACTCTCATTATTGCATCCACCTTTTTCGACATCCCAGCCTCCCATTCCCCTTCGTCATATTCTTCAGTCTTTCACCAACTCCCACCCAGTATCTCCTCCTCCTCTCAACATCACTCTCCATCCAGCACCCTCTGTCTCTCTCTCTTTCCTACTCCATACAGCATCACCCTAGGGAGTTCCTACTTTCCTAAGCCCAGTGTCTAGCCTAGTGGTTAGAGAAGTGACCTGGTGGTCAAAGGCCACGGTTTGAATCCCACTAGCACTCATTATGGCCTTAGGCAACTCACTTAACCCTCCATTGCCTCAGGTAGTGTCTTTGATTGTGAGCCCTCTGGGGACTGGAAAATACTTACAGTACCTGAACGTAATTCACCTTGAACATCAACTGGAAAGGCAAGAGCTAAATACGAAATAAATATTCCCCTGACATCCATCATCTCCCTGTCTCTCTAATTCCCTGTGTCCAGCATCTTCCTTCTGTCTTCCTATTCACCCCCCCCCCCCCCAATGTCCAGCATCTCACCTATGTCTAGCATCTCCCTTGTATTTAGTACTCCCTTCTGTGTCACCCTCTTCCTGTCCCTCTATCCTGTTTATCCTTCTGAAGGTGCAGTCTCTAGAATTGTATAGAATACGCCAAATGAAGTCTCAGTAGAGACTTGTACAAGGTCTTTCATGAGACTTCATTTGGAGTACTGTTTACAATTCTGGAGACCACATCTTCAAAAGAAAATAAACAGGATAGAATCTGCGCAGAAGATGGCTACTAAAATGATCAGTGGTCTTAGTCATAAGGCATTTGGGAATAGGCTTAAAGATCTCAATATGTATACTTTGGAAGAAAGACAGGAGAGTGGAGATATGATAGAGATGTTTAAATGCCTCCATGGCATAGATGTACAGGAGAGCCTCCTTCATTTGAAAGAAAGCTCTGCAACAAGGGGGCCTAGGTTGAAGGTGAAAGGGGATAGACTCAGAAGTAATCTGGAGAAATATTTCTTTACAGAAAAAGCGGTAGGTGTGTGGAATAGCCTTCCAGTGGAAGTGGTAGAGATGAGGACTGTATCTGAATTCAAGAAAGCATGGGACAAACAGAGGATCTCCAAGAAGAAAAAAAAGACCGTACAGCTTAGTAGTTGGCAAGGAAGGGTAGATTGGATAGGATGCTATAGTTTTCAAAAGGAGAAAAAAATAGGTTAGCCTTCAGAAACTATAAGAGATCACAGAAAGAGGAAAACAGTCATCAGAAGAGAGTGGCGTAGTGGTTAGGGCAGCAGTCTAAAGCCAGAAAAACAAGGGTTCAAATCCCACTGGCATTCCTTGTGACCTTGAGCAAGCCACTTAACCCTCCATTGCCTCAGATACAAACAGATTGTGAGCCCTTTGCAGATGGAAAATATGTACTGTACCTGAATGTAACTTGCCTTGATCTTCTCCTGGAAAGGTGTGAGTTAAATACTAATAAGAAATAAGTAAATAAATATCTGAAGAAGCCAAGTGAGGCTGGTAAAGTAGTCAAGAAAGCAAAGATGCAAATGAAGGAGGAGTGGCCTAGTGGTTGGAGCAAGTTACCTCAGACTGGAAGGTCAGAGGTTCAAATCCCACTAGAGGAGAGCAACCTTGGGCCGGAAGGATTGGGGTTTCTAGTCCCACAGGTGCTCCTTGTGGTCTTGGGCAAGCAACTTAACCCTCCATTGCCCATGTTCCCTGTAAAATAGTTATCTCCAAGTTATAATGCCCTGTTCAATGTAATTTCAGTTTGTTCAATGTAAACCGCCTTGATATCATGAAAGGCAGTATATAAGAAATGTTAAATAAATAAATAAATGAGAGAAAAAATAGCCCATATAGTAAAACATGAGGTCAAGCCTTTTTTTAAGGTTTATTAGTGACAAGAGGAAGTGCAAGGGTGGCATTGTGAGATTCAAGGATGAAAGAGAGGAACACTTAGAGGCTGAAGAGGATAAAGCGGATTTGTCTAACATATATTTTGGTTTTTTGTTCACAGATGATGGGCTGGGAAAAGGATGTCAAAACAAACACAAATAGGAACAGAAGTGAAGAAGATCTTGAATGATTTTTAGAAGAGGAGCTAGCAAAACTAAAAATGGACAAAGCAATGGGGCCAGAGGGGATTCATCGGTGGGTATTGAAAGAATTTAGGGGAGTACCTGGGGATCCACTGGGCTGACCTTTTCAATGCTTCTTTAGAGTTGGAAGTGATCCCTGAGGACTGGAGATGAGCAAATGTGATTCCTCTCCACAAAAGTGAAAGTAAGGAAGAGGTTGATAACTATTGGCCAATTAATCTGAGCTCTGTGGTGAGTATGTCCATTAAAGCAGAGGATGGCGTAGTTTCTGGAATCCAAGGGATTACAGGTAGCATGGCTTTACTAGAGGTAGGTCTTGTCAGATGAATCTCATTCATTTCTTGCCTGAGTGACTAGAAAATTGGATTGGGGGAAGTGCTAGTTGTGGCAATCTTAGATTTTAGCAAGGCCTTTGACATGTTCTCAGGGGCGGCCCAAGGGGGGTGCGGGGCCATGTGCGGAGACTCGGTGTGGGGCCTCATTTGCATAAGGGGCCTCATTTGCATAAATATTTGCATAATGTTACCATACACTAACTTTTAGTAAACATGCCTCTTAATGAGTGTATGAATAAAGAAAGACTAAAAGACTTCTACATTACTATAATCCAGTGCCAACCGCCAGACACATTAGGAACTACTACAAACACTGCCCATTTAGAACCCATAGCAAACCCGCCATATCCTAACAGCACTACCAGGACTCATAAAGCACCATACCCTAACTATCAAAAGGAAATGCTGCAAATATTAAACCAATACATTTCAGAGAACAACAATACATGACCTACTGGGGAAAGAGAACAAGTGGCAATGTCAAATAGGAATTACATAAACAGAATACCTCAGCTCAGTTACACATGCAGAACATAGACCATCACCAAACAAGGAATCACAATTTAGAAACAGGAAGACAATAATTAAACTGGGAATCCCAAAAGCCAAACTTGGAATGTACAACACTGTAGAAATAAAACTATACATTAATTTGCTCTTGTACTAAACAAAGCGCAGACGTTAATGATGCACATTTCCCAGAGCTGACATATTCCAATTAATAAATTCAAAATAAAGAGATATTTTTCTACCTTTTGTGCATTTTTTTCAGCTACAATTGCTCAAGTCACTTTCTTCTGGTTTGTGTCTTCCGCTAACTCTCCATCGTCTGCTGTCCATTTGTCTTTTCTTCTCTCTTCTAGTTTTTTTCCATTCTCTCTCTACATCTGCTTTAACATACTAATCTTTCTCCTTTTGCTCTTTCCTCATTCCTATTTCATCTACTCAAATTTTACCCCTCCATTCTCAATCCCCACTTACTCTCCCAATATCCGGCCAATTGTAGATTTGTCTTCCCTCCCACACAAAATATTTTTTCCCTCTCCATTTTACTCTCCCAGCTCCATTCCATTCTAATCCTCCCCCAACATCAGCTCCATTCTAGTTCCAGTCCCACCCAGCATCCGCTCCCTTCTAGTCCTCGCATCAGCCCATTTCCAGTCCTATCCTAGACCCACCATCAGCCTATTTCCAGTCCTAGCTCCCCCATCTATTTCCAGTCCCATCCGAGTCCCTCCATCAGCTCATTTCCAATCCCAGCCCCCCATGAGTCCATCAGCCTATGTCAAATCCTAGCTCCCCTCCACTCAACCCATTTCCAATCCAAGCCCCCCATGAGCCTACTTCCAGTTCTAGCCCCTTCATGAGTCCATTTCAATCCAAACCCCCACCACAGCCCATTTCCAATCTTAGCACCCCCCCAACAGCCAATTTCCAGTCCTATTCTAGCCCCTCCATCAGCCCATTTCCTGTCCTAGCCCCCCCATTCACCCATTTCCAGTCCTAGCTCCCGCCCCCTCACAACCCATTTCCATTCCAAGCCCCCGTCCCCATCAGCTATTTGCAGTTCAAGCCCTCCTTCCACTCACCCATTTCCAGTCCTAGCTCCCTCTCCCTCACAACCCATTTCCATTCCAAGCCCCCGGCGCCAGCAGCTGGTTGCAGTTCAAGCCCTCCTTCCACTCAGCCCATTTCCAGTCCTAGCAACCCCCCAGCCCATTAACAGTCTTAGCCCCCCCAGCCCATTACCAGTCCTAACCCCCCATCAGCCCATTTCCAGTCTTAGCCCCCCATAGCCCATTACCAGTCCTAATCCCCCATCAGCCCATTACCAGTCCTAACCCCTCCCATAGCCCATTACCAGTCCTAACCCCCATCAGCCCATTTCCAGTCTTAGCTCCCCCCATGGCCCATTACTAGTCCTAATCCTCCCCCATCAGCCCACTTCCAGTCTTAGGCCCCCCCCCATAACCCATTACCAGTCCTAAACCTCCCCATCAGCCCATTACGTCCTAACCCCCCATCACCCTATTTCCAGTCTTAGCCCCCCATAGCCCATTACCAGTCCTAATCCCCCATCAGCCCATTACCAGTCCTAACCTTTCCCATAGCCCATTACCAGTCCTAACCCTCATCAGCCCATTTCCAGTCTTAGCACCCCCCATGGCCCATTACTATCCTAACCCTCCCCCATCAGCCCACTTCCAGTCTTAGCCCCCCCATAACCCATTACCAGTCCTAAACCTCCCCCATCAGCCCACTTCCAGTCTTAGCACCTCCCCATAACCCATTACCAGTCCTAAACCTCCCCATCAGCCCACTTCCAGTCTTAGCCCCCCCATAGCCCATGACCAGACCTCACCCCCATCCGCCCAGTTCCAGGCTAAGCCCCCCCCCCCAGAACCCCTTACCAGTCCTAAACCTCCCCATCAGCCCACTTCCAGTCTTAGCACCCGCATGTCCCATTACTAGTCCTAAACCTCCCCCATCAGCCCACTTCCAGTCTTAGCCCCCCCCCATAACCCATTACCAGTCCTAAACCTCCCCATCAGCCCACTTCCAGTCAGCCCCCCCATAGCCAATTACCAGTCCTAACCCCCCCCCCATCAGCCCACTTCCAGTCTTAGCACCCCCTCATGGCCCATTACTAGTCCTAACCCTCCCCTATCAGCCCACTTCCAGTCTTAGCCTCCCCCCCCATCGCCCATTACCAGTCCTAAACCCCCTTCCCCCCTATCATCCCAAATTAAAAAAAAAAAAACAGCTGCTTCTGCCGCGGCAGCATCAAGAGTGCTGCTGCAGGGCCCCCCCTGCCCGGCAGAGCCTCCCTGCATAGTAGGCTAGCGTTGAATCCCCGAACGCGGGCTTCTTTCAGATCCGCGAGAGTTTCCTTTCTCGCGGCTCTGTTAATCCTGCCGGGGCTGATGGGAAATCCCCGGTGGGATTAACAGAGCCGCGAGAAAGGAAACTCTCGCGGCTCTGAAAGAAGCCCGCGTTCGGGGATTCAACACTAGCCTACGATGCAGTGAGGCTCTGCCGGGCAGGGGGGGGGGCCCCGTGGCGGCACTCTTGATGCTGCCGCGGCAGAAGCAGCTTTTTTTTTTTTTTTATACTTGGGATGATGAAGAATGTTTTTTGCACGGGGCCCCCTGAAACGCGGGGCCCTGTGCAAAAAACATTCTTGCTCAATGGACGGGCCGGCCCTGCATGTTCTGTATCGATGACTTATAAATATGTTGAGTGCCTTTGGGATGGACCCTAAACTGACTGACTGGGTAAGAAACTGGTTGAGTGGGAAGCCCCAGAAGGTAGTAGTAAATGCAATTCACTCAGAAGATGGGGATAGGCTTAAAGATCTCAATATGTATATTTTGGAGGAAAGGCAGGAGAGGGGTGATATGACAGAGATATTTAAATTTCTCTGTGGAATAAATGCACAGCAGTTGGCCTCTTCCAGTTGAAAGGAAGCTCGGGAATGAGCAGTTAAGGTGAAGGTGACATGGTATAGACTCAGGAGTAATCTGAGGAAATATTTATTTACGGAAAGGGTGGTGGATGCATGGAACAGTTTCCTAGTGGAGATGGTAGAGACAAGAATTGTATGTGAATTAAAAAAAAAAACATGGGACAAATAAAGAGGATCTCTGAGGGAGACATAGGGATTGTAGAACTTAATAGTTCTTATGGATGGGAAGCTTGGATAAAGCCATGTGATCTTTATCTGCCATCAATTTCTCTGTTTCTGTTATCAGTACACAACGTGAGTGATACTTTTCCTTTCACTATAAACACTAGGAAAATGTTACATCTGTATTTGAACATAATAAAAATAAATTTACAGTCACTGCAAGAACACAACAGAGCATCTTAAAGAAGATCCCCAGACAACCACATCTCTCTACAAAACCTGTCTCCGCATATTTTCCCAAGGAAACTCTTTAGCAGTTGCAGGCAGAATTCCCAGCCCAGTTTGAGCCAAACATGAGAGAGTGAATGTGAAATTCAGAAATTTCTTGCATTATGATAATGGAATTCTGAATGTAGAAAATTATGAATACCGAGGAGAGATATGTGAATGGACAGTAGCTACAGCATGGATTCACCAGAGGCAGGTCAGACAAATCTGACTGATTTCTTTGACTGGGTGACCAGGGAGTTGGACCGAGGGAGAGCTCTAGATGTGGTGTATTTAGATTTCAGTAAAGCCTTTGACACTGTCCCTCACAGGCGACTTATAAACAAACTGAGCACCCTAGGGATGGACCCTAAAGTTACTGCTTGGGTTAGAAATTGGTTGGGTGGGAGGCGACAGAGTACAGGTAAATGGAGCTCACTCTGAGAAGGATGTTACCAGTGGTGTGCCCCAGGGATCTGTCCTTGGTCCGATTCTTTTTAACATCTTTGTTAGTGATATAGCGGAAGGGCTGTCGGGTAAGGTTTGCCTCTTTGCGGATGATACCAAAATCTGCAATAGAGTAGACACCCAGGAAGGTGTAGATAACATGAGGAGGGATCTAGCTAAGCTTGAAGAATGGTCTAGAATTTGGCAGCTGGGATTTAATGTTAAAAAATGTAAGGTCATGCATTTGGGCTGCAGCAATCCAAGGGAGCAATACAGTATAGGAGGTGAAGTACTTTTGTCCACTAAAGAAGAGCGGGACCTAGGCGTGGTTGTGTCTGATGATCTTAAAGTAGCTAAACAGGTAGAAAAGGCAATGGCAAAAGCTAGAAGGATGCTTGGGTGCATACGGAGAGGAATGGCTAGCAGAAAAAAGGAGGTGATAATGCCTCTGTATAAGTCTTTGGTGCGACCTCATTTGGAGTATGGTGTGCAATTCTGGAGACCGCACCCTCAAAAGGATGTGAACAGGATGGAGTCGGTGCAGAGGGTTGCTACTAAAATGATTAATGGGCTTCATTATAAAGCATATGAGGACAGACTTAAGGATCTTAATATGTACACCTTAGAGGAAAGGCGGGATAGAGGTGATATGATTGAGATGTTTAAATACCTCCGTGGCATAAATGTTCAGAGAGAGAGCCTCTTTCAATTGAAAGCAAGTTCTGCTACGAGGGGACATGGGATGAGGGTGAAGGGAGATAGATTCAGGAGTGATATGCGGAAATATTTCTTTACAGAAAGAGTAGTGGATCCATGGAATAGTCTCCCAGTGGAGGTGGTAGAGATGAAGACAGTAACTGAATTCAAAAAAGCATGGGACCAACACAGAGGATCTCTAAAGGTAAAAAGTGGACTGTTGTAGTTGTTGTTATGGAAGGACAGACTAGATAGGCCATTTTCATTTCATTTATTTATTTAGGCTTGATATACCGCCCAAGACCGAGGTATCAGGGCGGTGTACAATAAAAGGCAGCTGTGGAAAAGCAAAGAGAGAAAGGAACGCCATTGGATAATAGGAAAGAGTAAGAGAGAGAAAGAGAGAAAAATAGAGTAGAGTCTACAGAGCTAAACACAGGGACGTGGGGAGGGAAGGGAGACAGGGGGTGGGAGTTGAACGTGATGTGGGAGTCAAGAGTTGAGTGGCAGTTGGATGTAACGTGAGGGGCATGAATTGGTAGGTTGACTACATATCAGGGGGAACCTGTAGGTTGTACGCTTGAGAGAAAAGGTGAGTCTTGAGGAGAGTTTTGAAATGGGGGAAGGAGGGTTCAATACGAAGGGTGTGAGGGAGGGAATTCCAGAGGGCAGGGGCCAGAAAAAAGAAGGCAGAGTGGCGGGTAAGTTCGAGGTGGGCCTGGGATGGAGGAGGAAGGAATAGGCGATTGGTATGAGATGAGCGAAGAAGACGGGGAGCGGGCTGGTGGAAGATAAGGTCAGAGAGATACCGAGGAGTGCTGGTGTGAAGAACCCTATGAGTGATAATGATATACTTGTAAATAAGTCTGAATTTGATGGGAAGCCAGTGAAGGGAGAAGAGGCAAGGGGTAATATGATCAAAGGGGGAAGAAGAGGTGAGAAGGCGGGCAGCAGTATTCTGGAGAAGCTGAAGACGACGGAGTTGACAGGAAGGGAGACCAGATAAGATAGAATTGCAGTAGTCTAAGCGGGAAGTTACAAAAGAGAGAACCAAAGTGGTGAGGGATTGAGGGGAAAGAAAAGGACGAAGGGAGCGAATACGGCGCAGATGAAAATGGCAAGTACGAATAAGGGAAGAAATATGAGGGTGAAAAGAGAGAGAAGAATCCAAGGTAACACCCAGATAGCGGAGGGTAGAGACAACAGGAATGGGAAAGGAAGACATCACAGGGGCTAGACTAGGTGGGGAAGAGGAGAAAGAAAACCAGATGGCAGAGGATTTAGAAGGGTTAACACAGAGGAAATTTTCAGAAAACCAGGAGGCAACAGAGGATAGACAGGTGTTAAGGGCGGAAAGATCAGGGGAAAGGGAGCTGGTATGATGAACAAGAAGGATATCGTCTGCGTAAAAATAGAAAGAAACACCGGATTGCTGAATGAGGAGGGCTAGGGGAGCAAGAAAAATGTTGAAAAGTAGAGGAGCAAGAATAGAACCCTGTGGAACACCACAGTGCAAGGGAAAGGGAGCCGAAGTGGAGGTACCAGAGTGAACAGAGAAAGAACGACGGAAGAGAAAGGAATGAAACCAGTGTAAAACAGTGCCACGAATACCAGAGTCAGACAGACGTGTGAGAAGGGTGCGATGATCGATAACGTCAAAAGCGGCGGAGAGATCTAAAGAAACAGCGATAGACAAGTCACCACGATCTTGAGAACGGTGAAGATCGCTAAGAAGTGCAAGGAGAACAGTTTCAGTGGTCTTTTTCTGTCATCATGTTTCTATGTTACAGTTGAAGTCTTTATGATTAGCATAACTGTTCACAAGTTTCAGACTTGTGCTAATTCAACCTTATTGTGTGTCTGTTACCACATGTGCTCACCATATGCACACAAATATATTTCTATAGGAAACCAAAACAATTGTTATTTTATTGTACCCAGCTACACTGCAATTCTTGATTTTAAATCTTATATTTAGTAGCGGGCATGTGACCCACCATATGGGCATCTTATACGTATTTCTAGAGGCAAACAGCAAGCATGTTGCCAGATTTCAATCAAGCAAAATGTTATAGATATACTGGGGCACAGAAGTCAGCACCAACTCGACAGCGTGTACACACACGCACACACCGTTCCAATGTGGCTATTACCTATGAAGGCAATTTTTCTTCAAGGAATTACTTTCTTGGTTGAAACCTAGCTTTTATTTTGTCAGACAGCATTTTCTGGAATTTTAAATAGAAGCTTCTCAACATCAGGGGAAAGCACAGGGTTCAGATGGCACATGTTGCTTGGCTGCCAATTGCTAGGACTTACTGTGCAGGTGTCCATGCCATCCTTTATTGGAAATCCAGCGCAAAACATCTTTGTAGTGATTCCTCCAGGATGCTCTGGGTAGTGGTCGTTACAGGCTTTATTAGTGAGGATGGGGACCTCAAGCTGCTGCAGTTTATGAGAATATTTTCCACCTGATAAGGAAAGAAACTCTAAAGTCAAGCATGATAACAGAGTCAGAATTCTGTCTGCTCTGAAACACAAACCTATATCCACCAGCATCATTTGCTTAACGCACTGTTTTAAATTGCTATGCCATGACTTTATATAAAAAGATCAATTGTGTGTGTTATTTGTATGCATCTTCTTTATCTGATGTGCACAAATGTGTCACGAATCTTCCATAACCGTTTTGAATCATGCAGTCATTGTTCCATTTATGGAAGAAATGGCACTAAGAATCTTCGGGGTCAATACAGAAAAAAGCAACACGGTCTGGATTTAAACGGCATCGTTCATGGAAAGTGCTGGATAAAAAACACTTTCCTCTGACAGAGGGCCAAGATATAGCCTTTAAGCAATGTGGAGAGAGAAAGAATGGAAATGAATGCATGCAATAATATACCTTCTTCCTGAGCACCCCATCCAGTAACTACGCACACTCTAGATGGACGCACCACACTATCATTATCAGGAAGGCACGCGTGTTGCACAAATATATTGAACTGGAAGGGTTCACTTAGCTGAAGGAGGGCAATATCCTGCTCCATAGTGGTCATATTAAATTCTGGATGGACAATGATTTGCTTCACCGATCTTCTCTAGGAAGAGAAAAAGAATGACCTAAGACAGAGCCCGTCTCCTTGCTTACAAACCTCATCTGATAAGCTGATGACTGATTTCTCAGAAACAAACATACAGACTCCAAAACTTGTAAGTTTTATTTTTAAGCTTATTAGTTAGTGATCTCATAGAAAAGGGGCCAATATTCCACAGCGGTAGCTAGGTGCCACCCCCATCGCATCTAAACTGGAACGTGTCCGGCACTGAAGATCTGGTTTCACTGGAGAGTGCGATTGCTATCCAGTCTACGACAATAACTGAATAGGAAAAACCATTTAAGGTTAGGACAGCCATTGACCTATCCTAACATTAACTGGTTTAGCTATCTGATTAGTACCTGAATGCGGCTGCTGCTGACCACCCACAAATCACCCACAGACAGCCCTGGTTTTAGCCAGGCGTCATTTCTGCAGTCCGTGGTGATATTAGGCATCATAACCTAGAGAGAGACGCTGAATATCAGGATTGCCACATTTTAGCAGGTCTCCTAACTGGCTAAAATGCTTGGCATATGCTCCCAAAAGATTATGTTTATGGATGGGAACCCACTTCGATGGAAAGTTAGTTGTGTCATCAATACCTATACGCAATCATGAAGATACTGAGTTTTGCTTTAAATGGTGTTGAATCAAAGGTCAGCTAGTATTTCTATATTATTGCTGCACATTCCAAACAAATTGATTCAGCTTCGGACCTTCTGAAAGGCAAAGGCGCACAAAAGCATTTTGATTTGCAGCTAGGAGGCCTGTGGGTATAAATGAAACGCAGATATGCTCAGGCGTTTGGGTTTATATAGGATGGATACAGCAGGCCTGGCAGCTCAGTGGCCATGCAGATTGCCTGCTTTCCAGGTGGGCTGGAACTGGAGATGCAGAGGTGACATTTATAGCCTATGGGGGAAGAGGGGAGAGAATTGTACTAATTGCTTTAGAGTAATATCTACTGACTGCATTTAGGGCTTGTTATTGCAGGTTTACAAAAGGAATCCTAACACATGGGCCCTGGATTATATGTCCAGAGTAAGTATGGGCAAGGAGCCAAAAAAATAGGGAGAAAAAAAATCCTAGGGCAGTTGCAAATGAAGCCTCATGGTGCCTAATACCTGTCCTGGTTGTTTGTGCTGGTAGTAAAAGAAGCAAGATGAAACTTGCAACCCATAAAAAGGAAAAAAAGATAGGACAGATGATAAAACACAATTGGCTGTTTAACTTTGTTTTCGTTATAATGTACCTAAAACAGAAGCAGCATTCGTGAGAGATGCATGATTTGCCCAAAGTTGTCAATTGATACAGGCCGGCACCGACAAGATGTGCCACTTCTGGTTTTCCCTAATTTTGTCTATGAACGTATAATCCTGCTTTTTCTAGACTGACCATGAGCAGTGGTAACTTTATGGTTGCTTTTCTTCATAGCTGAACAGGCAGCTCACTCCATCTATATTCGCTGCTGTTTATAAGACAGGGATGTCCAGAGATGTCACACTGTACTTTTATCTCCATCATCATGGTGACAGCCCTCAGGTAGAGGGAGGTTATAGACCATAGCTCTGGAATCCCACCTGTAGGTGTCACTGTTGTGTGACTAGAGAGCGGGACGAGCTCCTGGAACGGAACCCTTGGAACTGCACGGCAATCCAGTGAAGCCAAGAAGACTTTTTAATAAAGTTATAATCACTTTTAGTGTCTGGTTGCAGGTTGCACGGTCATGTGAACTTGACTATCAAACCCTGGTACTAATACCAAAGCAAAACTACTTTCTATATAGCAGCAAAATGTAAGTGTTCTCTCTCTTACCTGATTGTGCTCCGATTCTCTGAAATCATGTATTCCCGCAATCACAAGCCACAAATTATAATACCTTTCCCTATAAGAGAAAATGTTCATAAATAAATACATACAAAGTCTTCAGGAAATGTTTGGTAATTTATTTATTTATTTATTTATTTAACTGCATTTATATCCCGCTTTTCACCGGGTCAAAGTGGTGTAACATATAACATAAGGGGGGGGGGCAATTTTCAGGGTGGGGCCATCACCAAGGGGCAACAATTAATGATTTGGGTAGACATGGACATGTATACTTCTGCTGAATCTAAGCATTAGGTCATGCGGATGTGGTGGTATTTCTGTTCAGAGATGTTCACGGAAGAGGATTGTCTTCAGCTGTTTCTTAAATGATGTGATGTCAGCGTTGTTCCTGATGTGGTTTGGTAGAGAGTTCCAGAGGGATGGAGCATAAAGTTCGAAGGCTCTGTTGCAGGTCCGTTGTGTGGATTTGGTTCTTTTGTGGGGGACAACAATAGAGTTATTGGAGGAATGTCTGGTTGGTCTGTTGTGGGATGGGTGAGGCAGTAGGGAGTGTTCCTTGTTTGGTGGATAGTTTTGTGGATGAGTAGGATAGCCTTGTATTTGATTCTTGCTTGTATTGGAAGGAAGTGGAGGTCTCTTAGGATTGGGGTGATGTGATCCCGTTTTTTTGCATTCTCAATAATCCTTGCTGTGGTATTTAAGGCAGTTCGGAGGGGGTTGGTGTGTGAGGCAGGAAGTCCATGATAGATTAAGTTGCAGAAATCCAGATGAGGGAGTGTCACAGCTTGCATTACTGTCCTGAAGTCATGAGGTTCTAGGAGGGGTCGGAGGCGTTGAACAGTTTTGGCTTTGTGGAATATCGTCCCAGCGGTTTTGTTGATTTGTTGTTTAAAGGTGAGAGCTTGGTCGATGATGACGCCTAGATATCTTATTTGGGGCTGGATTTAGATTTGCGTGGTTCCCATGTTGAGGTGGGTAGGTGGTTTGAAGTCGGGTTCTTTTGTCACTATAAGGGCTTCGGTTTTCTTTATGTTGATGGATAGATTGTTCTCCTGTAGCCAGTTGGCCACGTCGTTGAAGCAGGCTGATAGCTGGTCGTTTTTTGGGTTGGTGGTTGTAATCGGTACGTAGAGCATTATGTCGTCTGCGTAGATGTGGAAGTTGATGTTGTGGGTGCGTATGATTGAGCATAGTGGACGGAGATATATGTTGAACAACATGGCTGATAGGGTGGATCCTTGGGGAACTCCTTGGAGTTGTTGGTAGGGGGGCGAGGTTGTGGAGAGGGTGCAGATCCGTTGCTGTCTGTTGGTTAAATAGGATCTGAACCATTGGAGTACTGTGTCTTTGATTCCAATTGATTGTAGTCTGCGTATGAGGATTTCGTGGGAGATTGTGTCAAAGGCCGCTGATATATCTAGGAAGATCAGGATGTATCCTGATTGTTTCTCTTGGGTTCCAATGATGAGAGTGTTCATTAGGATGGTCATGAGGGTCTCGACTCCATGTAGTGGTCGGAAACCGTGTTGCTGCGGGTCAAGTATGTCGTTGGTGTCCAGATGATCTTGAAGCTGGCGTTGGACTATCTTTTCTATTATCTTGGTGGCAAGGGGGAGGCTTGCAACTGGTCTGTAGGAGGTGGGGTCCAGGGGGTCCAGGTTGTTCTTCTTTATGGTTGGTCGAATGATTGATGTTTTGAGGGCATCTGGTATGTATCCTTGTTTAAAGGATTCGTTTATGATGTTGGTTAATGGGGCACTCAGGTCTTCCTTGGTTTTCTTTATCCATTCCGTAGGGCAGGGGTCTAGCAGGGAGGTAGTGGTGTTCAGACAGGAGATGGTGGAGGATATCTCTTCTTTTGAGGTTTTATTGAATGTATTCCAGTCTGCGTTTATGGTGGTGCTGGGATATGTCCTTGTGGTTGTAGCGCAGAGGTAAGGTTGTTGAGGTTGCTGAAATTGTTTGTATTGTCGGGCCATATGAGGTATACCATATGAGGTATACTTACAATATCAACAACAAAGAATGAAAAGTTATAATACTAATATTTGGGCTTTTAGCTCACCTTTCCAAACAGTGCTATAGATGGTTTACAGTAATGTTAAAATTGCAGTTCAGTAAGTCCTGCTTCAGAGAGCCTACAATCTAACTTTTTACCACAAGCAACAGGAGATAAAGTGAGTTGCTGGTTCTTCCCCCACTGCTCTAACCAATGGGTCACTCCTCAAGAAGCAAGGCACTTAGAACTGAAAACATTTCTGGTTGCTAAAGGTCCCCATGTACATTAACCCTGCACTTACTGCCAAATGGGCCAATGCAAACTAGCACGGCCTTTAAGCATAGATAGCACCACTTTTAAGCACAATTACTGCGACAGTCAAATGCAGAAAATAGATGGACGCGCACGTAAGCAACACAATTAACGCCAAGAGTATTTAAATTTATTTAAATTATAGGCCAATGAGCGGCACATAATAAAATGGCATGCAAATATTGCCTGTGCTCGATGCAGAGAAACGCATTGAAGATTTTGCAACCAGCCTTAGCTCCAATATCTCTATGCCTGTTCTTGAGGTGGCTTAAACATCTAGTGCATGCCCATCCCCCTCTCCCCCCCCCCTCCCCGATGCCTGGATCATCTGAGGGGAAATGTCAAACCGATGATCCAGGCATCGGGTAAAGTCCCCGATGCCATCAAAATACTGTCAGGGGGCCGGTGCCACAGACAAAGCAAATCCAAGGTGGCCCAGCGCCCCCGATCCCCCCACCGCCCAACTAAAAATAATCCATCGTGGCCCAACTCTTGTATATAAGTTACTTGCCCCATATATATATATATATAAAAGTTAATCATTCCATGTAACCTTTTAAACAATTGGTCTATGTAAACTGCTTTGACCCGGTGAAAAGCGGTATATAAGCCCAGCTAAATAAATAAACATAATACCTTTCGTTATATGTTGACATCCTGTTGCTGGTTTGTATAACTGTACTGTGATAATAAGATCTGTTTCCTGTTAGTGTACAGCATGAAAGGAGATCAGAGTATTCTAGCATGGAAACAGTATGGAAAGTTGTCTTACTTCCTGGCTTCAGTCTCTATCCCTGTTTGGCTCATTCAACACAAAGCAACCTACATTCACAAACCTCCTACAATGCTTCGTGCTGGCTCTCCAATTTCTGGGGCACCTCACTGTTCTCATGAGACAGTGTTAGGAAGGGAGGCAGAATGTCCTGAGTAAACGTACACCACTCTTCATACCTACCTGCCAGAGAAGCAGTGGGCAGCTGTGAGGACCCAGTCCCTCCGAATGATCGTTCCTCCACACACATGGTCAGCTGCTAACTGTAGACTGACCTGCCAAGGCCAAGAATAAGGAACAGCTTCTTCACCGCCAACTATTCGACTAAAGATAAACCTGGCTGGAATTGAAGAAACTCCGCAGATCTCTGCTGATAGTGAGGAAGCAGAACAGCAAACAATTAACATAAACGCTAGCAAATAAGTAGGCATCGAACTAGGTAGGCTGATGACACTCTCTAAGAAGATTAACTATATTTAATTTTTAATAGTAAACTGATGGAAATTTAGGATGACTATTTCTGAAGATAAACTCAAGAAGCTTTTATGCTTTAGTCTTAGAAAGATGACCCAGATTTACTAGTTGCAAAATTTGTTTTTCTCTGGATACTTGTGCTGACAGCATAGTCTATAGGGTGCTTAACAACAATATGATCAGATATGATAGAGGAGAAGTGCTACTGATAGGTGATTTCAATATGCCGGATTTGATTGGCACATCCCTGCTGTGGTGTCATCTAGAAGTAAGGTGATCCTGGATCCTGTACAGGGAGATGGCAAACAATTTTCAGAAGACTGTGTTCATGAGGAACTAGCTAAACTAAAAGTAGACAAAGCCATGGGTCCAGATGGTAAACATCCAAGAATACTGAGGGAACTTAGGAACATTCTAGCAGCAACACTGACTGACCTTTTCAGTGCCTCTTTGGAACTGGGAGTGGTCCCACAGGACTGGAGAGAGGTACATGTGGCCCCTTTACACAAAAGCGGAAGTAAGGATGAGACTGAAAACTACAGGCTGGTTAGTTTAACCTTGGTGGTGAGTAAATTATTGGACACACTGCTAAAAGAGAGAATAGTAAGGTCCAATGAATTGTAGGATGCGAGGCAGCATGGATTCACCAGAGGCAGGTCTTAGCAGACAAATCTGACTGATTTCTTTGCATGAGTGACCAGGGAGTTGGACCAAGGGAGAGCCCTAGATGTGGTGTACTTAGATTTCAGTAAAACCTTTGATACTGTTCCACACAGGTTATTTATAAACAAACTGAGCACCCTAGAGATGGACCCTAAAGTGGCTGACTGGGTTAGAAATTGGTTGAATGGGAGGCGACAAAGGGTACAAGTAAACAGAGCTCTTTTAGATGTGTCTCTACAGTGCTGCATAGTGCTACATAAATGATTAATAGTTGTAGTAATAGTAATAATCTTGATTCTTTTTAACATCTTTGTTACTGATATTGCGGAAGGGCCGTCTGATAAGGTTTGCTCTCTGTGAATGATACCAAAATCTGCAATAGAGTAGACACCCAGGAAGGAGTAGATAACATGAGGAAGGATCTAGCTAAGCTTGAAGAATGATCAAGAATTCGGCAGCAGAGATTTAATGCTAAAAAATGCAGGGTCATGCATTTGGGCTGCAAAAATCCAAAGGAGCGGTACAGTGTAGGGGGTGAGGTACTTCTGTTCACAAAAGAGAAGTGGGACCTGACAATCTTAAAGTAGCTAAATAGGTAAAAAAAAGGTGACTGTGAAAGACAGAAGGATTCTTGAATGTATAGGGAGAAGAATAGCCAGCAGAAAAAAGGAGGTAATAGAGCCTCTGTATAAGTGCGGCCTCATTTGGAGTACTGTTTGCAATTCTGGAGACCGTACCTTCAAAAGGATGTAAGCAGGATGGAGTCGGCACAGAGGGTGGCTACTAAAATGGCTAGTGGTCTTAATTATGAAGCATATGGAGGAGAGATAATGATCTTAATATGTATACATTAGAAAAGGCAAGATAGAGAAGATATGATAGAGACGTTTAAATACCTCCATGGCATAAATGCACAAGAGCCTATTTCAATTGAAAGCACTGTGCTACGAGGGAACATGAGATGATGGTGAAAGGGGATAGACTCAGGAGTAATATGCTGAAATATTTCTTTATGGAAAGAGTGGTAGATGCGTGGAATAATCTCCAGTGGAGGTAACAGAAAAGAGGACTGTATCTGAATTCAAAAATGCTTGGGACAAACACAGATCTTGTAAGGAAAAAAGGGGCCTACTGTGGTTGTTATGGAGGGGCAGACTAGATAGGTCATGTGGTCCTTTTCTGCCATCATGTTTCTATGGACAATGAGTGGAGTGGAACAGGTAAACGTAGATACTAGATAGTTTACTCCTTCAAAAAGTAGAAAGACTAGGGAGCATGCAATGAAAGTACAATGTAGCATATTTAAGACTAATCTGGGAAAATAATTTTTTTTGCAGCATGTATTCAAACTGTGGAATTTGTTATGAGAGGATGTAGTAAAAGTGGTTAGTGTAGCCGGGTTTAAGAGAGGTTTGGACAAATTCCTGAAGGAAAAGTCCATAAACCATTATTTTAACATCTTTGTTAGTGATATTGCGGAAGGGCTGTCGGGTAAGGTTTGCCTCTTTGCGGATGATACCAAAATCTGCAATAGAGTAGACACCCAGGAAGGTGTAGATAACATGAGGAGGGATCTAGCTAAGCTTGAAGAATGGTCTACAATGTGACAGCTGAGATTTAATGTTAAAAAGTGCAAGGTCATGCATTTGGGCTGCAACAATCCAAGGGAGCAATATAGTATAGGGGGAGAAGTACTTTTGTCCACTAAAGAAGAGTGGGACCTAGGTGTGATTGTGTCTGATGATCTTAAACATGTAGAAAAGGCGACAGCAAAAGCTAGAGGGATGCTTGGGTGCATAGGGAGAGGAATGGCCAGCAGAAGATAGGAGGTGATAGTGCCTTTGTATAAGTCTCTGGTGTGACCTCATTTGGAGTATAGTGTGCAATTCTGGAGACCGCACCTTCAAAAGGATATAAACAGGTCGGAGTCAGTACAGAGGGTGACTATTTAAATGGTTAGTGGTCTTCGTTATAAAGCACATAAGGACAGACTTAAGGATCTTAATATGTACACCCTAGAGGAAAGGCGGGATAGAGGTGATATGACTGAGACGTTTAAATACCTCCGTGACATAAATGCACAGGGGGAGAGCCTCTTTCGGTTGAAAGCGAGCTCTGCTACGAGGGGACATGGGATGAAGGTGAAAGGGGGATAGATTCAGGAGTGAGATGCAGAAATATTTCTTTATGGAAAGAGTGGTGGGTCCGTGGAATAGTCTCCCAGTGGAGGTGGTAGAGATGAGGAGAGTATCTGAATTCAAAGCAGCATGGGACAAACACAGAGGATCTCTGAAGGTAAAAAGGGGACTGTTGTTGTGGTTGATATGTAAGGGCAGACTAGATAGCGGCACAGAGGGAGCAGCAGCTCTTGCAGGGCCAAGCAGGAAAAACACAGAGCAAGAGTAGTGATGACAAGTGCTTTTATTGGGGTCCCCAACGCGTTTCGGCAGGATGCCTTCCTCAGGGGGTTAAAATCACTTTCAAACATAAAGTGAAGACAACATATTAAAAACAATCATAAGAATGTATCCATTAAAAACAAAAATAGAAATAATCATAATCAAGATAATAAAAGTCATAATAATAATAATAAACCAATGAAACAAAGACCAAGTGGGAGCTAACCGGGCATGATGATAAACGAGATAACAATAATAATGACATATCTTAATCTTACAATACTCTAAATGAATAAATAAATAAATAATTAAGAAATGTTGATGATGTATACATAATTTGGAAATCAAAAAATACATAATGAATAAATAATAAGATCATAAATAATTAAAAACATATGTACAAATATGCTAATAAACATTTATCATTACAATGTAATATAATCACTAAGAAACAAATATAAGGCTGAGATATTTGAAACATAATGGTAAAAACATGTAAAACATAAATATAAAATATAGTGAATACTGTATAAAAAACATCTTAAAACAACATTAAGAACATCGCAGGGCAGAAGCAAGGGTAAAACCTATAAACGAATCCGACAAATATGAGGTCTCATCCATATGATAATATTCAACAGGAAGCTAAAGTACACGAGTAATGAAATGTGATCATACTCACTAGCGCGCACAAACAGCAAGTCTTCAACTGATGTAATGAGAGGGGCAATTGGTCAAGCCCTCAACTGTGAAATGTCCAAATAGAAATGCAAGAAATCAAATGAAAAATGAGGAAGAAACTGTACTCAATGTAAACTTGAAAAAACTTTGGAAACTGCACTGCATTGTGATATTAATGCTGTACTGACAGAATTTGTTAAAAACTTATTGGTGCCAAAAAAGTGAAAACCATGTGCTAGACTTATGGAAACAAGCCCGCAAAACAGAGAGAGTTAGAAGGGAACAAAAATAATAATAATAATAATAATTGTTGCCATATATACTGTGTAACTAGAGGCCAAACTCTCTAATTCATTACTGATAACAATTAAATGAAACGGTACTCACAGCCCCAAAATGGGTCTTTTTAGTCGCCACGATCTTACGTGCAGAGTTGCAGCGAGATTCAACACAGCTAATATTGTCGTAAGAAAATTATTCCTAGAGGACTTCGAGTACAAAAAGCTCCGGGCATGTTTCGAGATGATAAAAATTTTATGACTGATTGGATTAAGATCCTTAATAAATGTTCTCTAGATTTAATGATTTTAATTATTAATACATCTAGACATAGGGCAGAAGTTTTAAAACCTCTAATTGATAAAGATTCTTCCATAGACAAATTGAAAAAAGAGGATTCTCAATTTGAGTCAGAAAAAAAGAAGTCTGACAAAAATACCATGGACTATAGGAAGGAAATTAAAGATATCAAAATCAATAAATTCAAAAGAGATGAGGAAGATTACAAACTCAATACGGTTTACTACTGGACCCACGATGGCACTGATTTTAAAAATAGACAAAGGAACACCTCATATAAGAGACCTCCCCCTTCTCCAAGGCCCCAACCCAGGAACCGCTCTAGGAATCAAGATAGATCTAGAGGAAGGTCTCCTTCTTATTCCCCTGAACAACAGAGAAGCCATAAGAGGAGCAGGCGTCATTCAGGTGACGCTACGATTGATCCCTAAGGCTCACTTTTCTCAGAAGCACCCCAGCCTGCCCGTAGGCAGCCTACCAGTCCTCGCCGGGGTTTTCAGATGGACAACCTATGGAAGGGAGGGGACGGGACCCATTTCAACAACAATACAAATCACGAGCCGAACACAGAGAATTCCAGACCTACCCACAACAAGGGAGGGGGAGAGGACGCGGCTTAATGACAAAGAGACGCCTGGATTGGGACCTGTAAGCGGTATCATCAATCTTTCGGATCACTCCCTTACCAGTACAGAATTACGTGTTTTGGAAAAAGGATTATCCTTTGTCCCGACTAAAAAACATGACAAGTTTACTACTCGAGTAGAACTCTTTAAATTCTTTCGGAAACTTAGAATTATGGATTATTTTCACAATATACAAGACAGCACGATTGATCCTTCGGTCATTAAGAGACCCTCCTCTTGGATACCTCCATCCAATGTTAACCCGCTGCTCTTAGCATACGAAAAAGTAGTATTATCTAAAATTGATCAACTCTACCAAAAGAAAAGCAGAGTCTATTACAACTTTTCAAAGGAAGAGAAATCCGCAATTCAAGATCTCCGAGGTAACAATTCCATCATAATCAAGCCAGCAGATAAGGGCGGAGCATTAGTTATACAGAACCGCACATCATATGTAGCTGAGGTTTTACGCCAACTCAATGATACCCTATTTTATCAAAAAATCTATGATGATCCCACGCAAACCATACAACGGATAGACACACTTCTCTATATAGGTCAGGAAGCAGGTTACTTAACACCTAAAGAAAAAGCTTTCTTAACAGTTTCTCACCCTATCATTCCTACAATATATATGATCCCCAAGATTCACAAATCTCTCCATGATTCACCGGGCCGTCCGATAGTTTCCGCCCTTGGGTCACTTCTCGAACCCATATCCAAATTCCTCGATGTTTTTTTGAGACCTTTCGTCACCAAGATTGACTCGTACGTCCAAGATTCCACACATATCATTAATATCCTACAGGATTTCCCACACTATCATAATCAATTATTGTTAGTAACCTTAGATATCAACTCTCTGTATACCAATATCCCCCAACAAGCGGCTCTAGACATATTAGCTGATACTCTCATCCAGAGACCAAAACCCATCCGTACACCAACATTCTTTTTGACACAATTGGCTTCCATAGCAATGACCGAGAACTATTTTGCTTTTAAGGGCATCTTCTATAAACAGGTGAAGGGGGTGGCCATGGGGTCGTCCATGGCCCCGGATGTTGCCAATCTATACGTGGCAGACTTTGAAAGAAAGTATCTCAAATTGCATCCATTTCAATCCAACATCCGTCTCTGGAGGAGATATATTGATGACATCTTGGTAATATGGGAAAGCACTGAACAAACACTTTTAGAATTGACTGGCTTAACTCATTAGACTCTAACCTTCAATTTGATGGCACATTCAGCAATAAACAAATATCATATTTGGATATCAAAATAAAAAAAGGGGAGACAGGCTTCTACACGGAACTGTATCGGAAACCTACGGACAGAAACACACTGTTACAGTACGACAACTTCCACAATGCGTCTTTGAAAAATAATTTACCAATAAGTCAATTCCTCAGAGTCCGGAGGCTTTGCACCATGGATAAGGATTTCAAGAAACATGCAATAGATATGCAACATAGATTTCGACAACGTGGTTATCCCAAATGTTATATTAAGGAAGCCTACCATAGGGCAAGCACTACAGATAGGGCGTCATTGTTACATAAAAAAAGAGCGTACGCAACAAGATAGAATTGTTTGCTCTTTGACCTTTGCTAATTACACAAGAGACATTACTAACATCCTAAGGCAAAAGTGGGATTTACTTTCACCTCTATTGCCTTTCGTCAACAAGAGGGTTATGGTAGCACACAAACGGAATCCGAATCTGTCTGATTTATTAGTTTCATCTGCTCTTCCACTACGAAAACCAACTCCGATAATAAAGGGCCATTTTAAATGTGGCGGATGTTCAGTTTGCACCCATGCCATCACAATCAAAGAGGTATTCATTCATCCCGTCTCACATCACAAGATATACTTGCAGTCCTTTTCTAACTGTAAAACGGAACATGTTATCTACCTAATAATATGTCCCTGTAATTTGTTGTATGTAGGTAAAACTAAAAGACAGGTGCGCACTAGAATAGTGGAGCACAGGAGCTGCATTCACAGAGGGATAACCAGATAAGCCTTTGGTAGCTCATTGGAAGGAAAAGACCCATACCATTAGTGATTTAAAATATCTAGTACTGAGAGTAGTAACACCAAATTGGAGAGGGGGAGATATTGACAAGGCATTATTGAAATTGGAACAACGCTATATTTACGAATTGGACAGTTTGGAACCTAAGGGGCTAAATCAAGAACTTGACCTCTCGGTCTTTTTGTAAAACATGGTTGTTTTAAAACTTCCCTGTTAAGATCACCTAACCAGCTGGTTTCACAAAACATGTGCTCATTTTTCTTAAAATGTTTTTAATTAATTTATTAATATTTATTGTTTATTCTTCATTTTTAGGTTTTTATTTATATGATAGATGGCCCCGCAACTATTTCCACTCATCAGTATTACGTTTTACATTACTCTTAGGTTCCACTCCTTGATGATATGGTCTAAGTAATTGTTCACTACTCACATACATTGCCTCAGTTGAGGCAGCTCTGCCCTGTAATTTGATGCTTACCACGCCCCCTTTTTTTTGGCGCGGTTTTCAGCGTCCTCAAATACTCCGTTTCATTTTCAATTTAGTGTTTGCGATTTTCACGGAGACAGTGCTGTTCTTTAAACTCACTCTGCTTGGTAAGTAAACTTTTCTGGTTCTTTTTATTAATTGTACCTCAGCAAATCATGTTCTTTTATCCTATGTCATCATCACTTGACTTACCACAATGCAGCATCGCTACTATATGTTGTGTGCACATTATATGTCTTCTGAATAGCTGCATGGGTCTCAAATATATATTTTTTTCTCCTTGCCCTCTACTCTCCGAGTTCACTTTGCAGGAAATGTGTACATTTCATGCCTATAAGTATATTCTTTCTCAGTTTTTCACATGAGAGCCTGCCGATTTTGTGTACTTCAGCAATTCTAATCCGTTTTGCCCTTCAACACCGGGGGTGCTTGGACCTGTCCCCTAAATGTCTTTTGCGCTGTAGGGTTCATCGTAACTTTTCTACAAAAACAGCTCTTTATTTCAAATTAATAAGTGTCCACCTTCCTCCTCTGACGTCTATCACCGCCATTCCCCCTCCTAGCTGTGTTGAATCTCGCTGCAACTCTGCACGTAAGATCGTGGCGACTAAAAAGACCCATTTTGGGGCTGTGAGTACCGTTTCATTTAATTGTTATCAGTAATGAATTAGAGAGTTTGGCCTCTAGTTACACAGTATATATGGCAACAATTATTATTATTATTTTTGTTCCCTTCTAACTCTCTCTGTTTTGCGGGCTTGTTTCCATAAGTCTAGCACATGGTTTTCACTTTTTTTGGCACCAATAAGTTTTTAACAAATTCTGTCAGTACAGCATTAATATCACAATGCAGTGCAGTTTCCAAAGTTTTTTCAAGTTTACATTGAGTACAGTTTCTTCCTCATTTTTCATTTGATTTCTTGCATTTCTATTTGGACATTTCACAGTTGAGGGCTTGACCAATTGCCCCTCTCATTACATCAGTTGAAGACTTGCTGTTTGTGCGCGCTAGTGAGTATGATCACATTTCATTACTCGTGTACTTTAGCTTCCTGTTGAATATTATCATATGGATGAGACCTCATATTTGTCGGATTCGTTTATAGGTTTTACCCTTGCTTCTGCCCTGCGATGTTCTTAATGTTGTTTTAAGATGTTTTTTATACAGTATTCACTATATTTTATATTTATGTTTTACATGTTTTTACCATTATGTTTCAAATATCTCAGCCTTATATTTGTTTCTTAGTGATTATATTACATTGTAATGATAAATGTTTATTAGCATATTTGTACATATGTTTTTAATTATTTATGATCTTATTATTTATTCATTATGTATTTTTTGATTTCCAAATTATGTATACATCATCAACATTTCTTAATTATTTATTTATTTATTCATTTAGAATATTGTAAGATGAAGATATGTCATTATTATTGTTATCTCGTTTATCATCATGCCCGGTTAGCTCCCACTTGGTCTTTGTTTCATTGGTTTATTATTATTATTAGACTTTTATTATCTTGATTATGATTATTTCTATTTTTGTTTTTAATGGATACATTCTTATGATTGTTTTTAATATGTTGTCTTCACTTTATGTTTGAAAGTGATTTTAACCCCCTGAGGAAGGCATCCTGCCGAAACGCATTGGGGACCCCAATAAAAGCGCTTGTGTCATCACTACTCTTGATCCGTGTGTTTCCTCCCAGGGCAGACTAGATAGGCCATGTGGTCTTTTTCTGTCAGCATGTTTCTACGTTTTTATATTTCTATGTTTCTATTATTAATGAGGACTCACCGATTACTCCTGGGATAAGCAACATGGAGCTGTGTAGGTTTTTGGGAACCTGAAAGGTACTAGTAACCTGGAAGGTCCACTGTTGGAAAGAGGATACCGGGCTTGATGGACCTTTAGTCTGATCCAATGTGGCATATCTTATGCTCTTATGATTAGTAATGGAAGCAGCAAGGTGCCCTGTAAACTCCGCTGATCTCTAAAGGACGTTTGTAGAGAGCTGGAGAAGCATCAACTATAGAGCAATGGGTGGAGGGAAGAAGCAGCTTTAGAAAGGAAATTGAGTGCTGAACAAATATAAGTTGGTTTCAAAGTCTGGGCACCTAAGTTTAACTTAAACTTTCATTTAAGAGTTAGAAAATATTTAAATGCAAAAGTCTAACTCCAAGTTGCCTAAATTTAGGCACTTTAAATCACAAAGGAGCCGATATTCAGTTTTGGTAGTCAAAGTTTTTGTTTTTAAATACAGGTCAATGCAACGTGTGCCTTCGAGTCAGTCCTGACTCCTGGCGACCCAGAAGCTCCTGGGTTTTCTTGGCAGTGTCACCGGAAGTAGATTGCCAGGCCTTTCTTCCGAGGCAATGGAGGGTTAAGTGACTTGCCCAAGGCCACAAGGAGTGCTAGTGGGAATCGAACCCTGGTTGCTTGGTTACCAAGCCAGTGCTCTAACCACTAGGCTACTCCTCCACTCCCAAATACAGGTCAACAAAGCAGAAATGAATCCATTCATTCAGAGCCAGTCTCCGGCTAGCGTGTCTGGATTCAGTAATTGGCACCGTAAGGACAGGTTTTCTACTCTAACTTTATCAGAATAGTTATCCAGTTAGTGAACCAAATATGGCTGTTAACCAAATCCCTCCTAGCTCTGTCAAAGCTTTGCTCCTGGACAGCGCCAGCTCTAGTTGGATAGTGCTGAGGTGGTCAGGGAAAATACCGAGTGTCACTATACACATAGTGCTACTGAAAATCTCACTGACCGGCTAACAGATACTGCTAACCAGTTACGTGCTAAACGGAGGTTCCTAAATAATGAGAGGGGCCAAGAGCAGAGCAGGGCCAGCTCAACCACTAGGCAAACTAGGTGGTCACCTAGGGTGACAGCTCTGGGGGGGGGGGGGAGGGAGGTGCAGCAAAGAGCAAGACATTAAAGCTAAACAACAGATCCCGACAGCCAGGGGTGGGGGGAGGCTGGTGGGGAGAGGGGTGGAAAATAAGGCTTAAGGTTTTCCTCGAGTACCAACACCTTGAACCAACTTTTGGGCCAGCCCTGCAGGGGAATGAAGGTAAGTCAGGCTGGGCCCCTAAATTAGGTAAATCCTAAGCGCACCTATTTTTAATGTGCTTATATTCAGAAATATTTAGCACCTGTCTGTGCATGAAGATCCAGTAGGAGTCTATTTTACCCATGTAAAAGGGCTTTTACCCCAAGTGTTATGTATGCAAGGTACACATGAGAAGAAGAAAACGCCTACTTTTAAATAACATGCATGTAGATGTGCTCTAGGGTGGAGTCAGGCATTTTATAAAACATGGGTAAGGCCTTAACATGCTTCTGAGCAGATGCACGTGTCACAACTTCAGTCCAGCCGAGGTTTCTGCCAGGTTACTCTTAGTATTTCGCAAAGACACAGAGCAACTCTATAAAGCAGGCACCTACTTACTCTTTATATACACAGAGTAATTTTATAAAGGCACGCCTGTTACATGGGTACTCGACTTTATAAAATAAGTGAGAAACTACAAGGCATTCATTCAAGCCATGCAAACCTACGCCAGTCCTATCGCTGGGGCAAATGATAGCAGTTTATAATTTCCATGCTTAACATTACTCTGTATCCAAACCCCACCCCTGCCCACGCCCACAGTGAAAATACAGAATATCAGCTCAATGCATGTACTTTCAAAATAGTGACCGCATCCAATATGCATGTAAAATACCATGCATAAATCTAGGCACAGTTTACAGAACTACGAGCGCAAATCCTGCAGAAAGTGCTCGAGGCCGCGGGCCGGGTCCCGCGGCTGCCAGTAACCTGGGCCCGGGCCCGGCCTCGGCCTCCACCTCGCTGTCGGCGGGGGGGGGGGGGGGGGCAGGGGGTTTAAAAAATGCGGCCGGGCGCGGCTCTTGAAATCGCTCCGGCACACCGTCGGAGCGATTTCATTGGCCGGCGGCCGGCTGGGGGGGCGGCGCTGTGGCAGCGAGGAGCCGCGTGGCCGTCTCTTTCTGGCCGCGGCTCCTCAGGACCGGCCGCGTCCCCGCCCGCCCGCCCCATTTGCTGGGGGTTGGGCGGTGGCCGCCGCGGGGGGGGGTGGGGGTACTGAGCCAGCGCTCGCAGGAGCGGCGCGGGCTTGACCTGGTTATGAGCAGTGGGGGCGAAGTGCTCCTTGGGGTGGGGCGAGACAGCCCGGTTGGGGGTCTCGACCCGGTAGCGGGGGGGGTGGGAGCCGGCCTTTGCTACTAGGATGGCGAGGCAGGCGGCGGGGTTTGGGGGGGAGGAGGATGCTCCGCCTTGCTACTAAGATGGCGGGTGGGGGGGCATCCTCCGGTAAAGGGGTGCGGGGCTGGGTTATGTTCAATTGTTATGCAGGCCCTTTGGGTCGGTTTACAGGTTGTAAATAAAGCTGCGACCAAAAAATGTTTGTACCAAATACTGTTGTTTGTGTACTTTGTTGGGGGGGGGGGGGCGAAGTACTGGTGGGGATGCGTTAATGAGGGGGATGGAGGCGAGGAGGGCGTCCGGGTTACCAGAGTTACTGTCTACACACGGGTCTAATGAAAGCACATGCCTTCTCGTCACTGCATGTACGTTTTACATGGTAAACAAAGGTAATGTCAGGACATACTTTTTCATGGAAAAAGCGGGGAATGTCTGAAACAACCTCCCAATGGAGGTGGTGGGGGCAACAACGGTGACAGAATTCAAAAAGCATGGGACAGACACAGAGGATGTTATCAAAAGAAATTTAATTTCAGAAATAGAGGAGGGTAGGCTGGCCCCCCTACTGGGCAGACTAGATAGACCATGTTGGTCTTTAACTGCCATCATTTACTAATTAACGCCAGGATAATTTTACTAAAGGCCTTTACTTGTGAAAAATGCTTTTGAAAATGACCCTTTAGTATCTTTCTTAAGAGCCTCTAATGAGTTGCTCAGCCCTTGTTTGAAGATCAGACTCATATTGTGTATAACCATACAACAGTGAAACTGAAAGACTTAACTCAGGGATCACCAACAGCACTGAAGGCTTTCCATATAACACTCTGAACTCAGCTTATATTAAGGGACACCTGAGTCCAGCCAGAGGGTATAAGAATTCCTACCAACAACAGCAATGTGCTTCAGAAAATTAACAGGAACCTGTCACTGTGAAATCTTTCGCCTTTACTGTGACTCACGTTACAATGGAGTCTTACTGTCCCAGGTACTCCCGATGCTTAAATGGTATTTCTGTGACCACAGAGAGGCAAAGTTGGAGAACCCTAATGTAGCTTAGAAATAGGATAGTGGTCCGTTGACAGTAATCCCAAAGTATCGAACGCCGACTTACGAAAATTGTTTGTCCTATAAACAGTGGTAGTTAGATTTTCAAGTTGCTCTTCTTTGTCCTCTGGGCTTGAGAGTTTTATATCTAGTGTTTGGAAATCAAACAAATAAAAAAAAAAAGCAGTTTTCCATCAGTCATCGTTTTTAATCCACCACGTTCCCGATTAAAAACATCTTTCTTTGGTTTTGCTAATAAGGAGTTGCCACTCCCGAAACATTTTAAAATTATACAATACAGAGCTGCATTATAAAATCAGATGCTCTACATTCCTGCAAATGTTGGCCTAATGGGGTCTACAGCTGCCCGAAATCCTTTACCTGCTTTACTGATGAAGGTGAACGAGGCCCGGAACCCTCTGTAGACTTCACTCATATCTGAATGGAAGGTTATTTGCATCAGGCTTGAGGAACTCAGAAATGGAGCCGGGACACCTTGACCACAAGCTTTAGCTAAATCAAAGAAAAGAAATAATTGAAATAAACAGTAGAAAAAATCCCTTCAATTCAGTGGTGAAAACCCCCTTTAAAATTGTTTGCAATAATATTTGCCAGGTCATGTATGACAAAACTTTCTTGTTCTCTTTTAGGAGCATTTAATTTTCGACTTACTCTTTTAGGTTAATGCTGCATTAAGGTGCCACGGTGGAATTTTGATCTAATTGTAAAAGGTCAAAGGTGAACACATGCATTTTATTAAAGCACTGAGGGGATAGATGAAATTAATTGGGTGAACATTGTTCTTCTCCTTGGCCCCAGCTACAAGTCGGCATGGGCTTCCATAGTGCATAGCTGGGTTACAAAAGGACGCTCTTTTGGAAGCAAGACTGCACAGGTACTCGACATTTTTCACAAGAGGGTACGCCCTTCTGTTACCCATGCAAATAGCAGGTGTAAAGACTGATGGCTTTCAGCATGTTCATTTTGTAGTTGTTAAATTTCAAAAGGGAAATTAAATCCCGTTGCAGGCAAAAAAAATCGACGTTCTTACCACAGGTAAAATGCCGTTTTACTCGCACAGAAATGGACTGTCATTATTACCCACCCTCTGCATGGGTACAGAGTTACGCATGTGTCGCCAAAGCACTAACGTTACCCGAATATTCTAGGAAGTGATATTAAGTTGCAGCGAGAAAATTATGCACACAGTTTTGTATAATGAAAACGGCACATGTAGTTTGCTGCAAACCCTGGGGATGGAAAACCACCATGGGACTTGCAGAGGTCAATTTTCAAAGCAATGTTGACAAACGTAAATCAGCCATGTGAAAATAAACTTTAATGCAGTTAGAGGTCAGCACACAGCAAATGTATCATTTTAGCCACAGTCCGAGGAAACATTTCCTGAGGAATGTTTAGACTGGGGGAAGAAAAGTTCATACACAGACAGTATTTTAAATGCATGCATGCATGCATTTCTCATGCAGAATTCTACCTGTGGCACAATGCTTTGTGCCCTCGGCATTTCCAAAGAGGATTGGGGGAAGCCAACAGGTAAACATTACATACAGTCTTTTCCCAATGCTGACAAATTTGAAAATTTAGTTTAATAATTTCTGATTCACCTTTCCAATCCTCAGATAATCTTTCAAGACAGAGTAAAAGAAAAGGTGCTTAATAAAGCCATTGTGAAACAGCAGGGATGTACAAGCTCAGTCCTTGAGAGCTGCAAACAGGCCAGGTTTTCTGGATAGCCCTAAGGAATATGACATAGATCTGCATCCGAACCACCTCCATTGTATGCAAATCTCTTATATGCAAATTCATTAAGAATATCCTGAAAACCTGGCCCATTTACTACCTTCGAGGACTGAACTTGGGCACCCCTGAAATAGAGCCATATTCCCAACTATGACAGCAGCATCTTTGACACCCAAAGGGATCATCTCCCCCATATCCATGCCATCAGTTACAAGATCCTACAAAAGAGCATTACATGCTGCCATATTAAACATAGAAACATGACGGCAGAAAAAAAACACATGGCCACTACAACAGTCCCCTTTTCCCTTTAGAGATCCTCTGTGTTTGTCCCATGCTTCTTTGAATTCAGATACTGTCCTCATCTCTACCACCTCCATTGGGAGATTATTCCATGCATCTACTACTCTTTCCGTAAATAAATATTTCAGCATATTATTCCTGAATCTATCCCCTTTCACCCTCATCCTATGTAGCCTCGAAGCAGAGCTTTTTCTCAATTGAAAGAGGCTCTCCTCCTGTTCATTTATGCCACTGAGATATTTAAACATCTCAATCATATCACCTCTATCCTGCCTTTCCTCTAAAGTATACATATTAAGTCAGTCCTCATATGCTTTATAATGAAGAACACTAATCATTTTAGCAGCCACCCTCTGTACCAACTCTGACCTTTTTATATCCTTTTGAAGGTGCAGTCTCCAGAATTGCACACAATACTCCAAATGAGGTTGCACCAAAGACTTATACAGAAGCATTATCACCTCCTTTTTTCTGCTAGCCATTCCTCTCCGTATGCACCCAAGCATCCTTCTAGCTTTTGCCATTGCCTTTTCTACCTGTTTAGCTACTTTAAGATCATCAGACACAACCACGCCTAGGTCCCGCTCTTCTTTTGTGGACAGAAATATGTTATCTCCTATATCATATCGCTCCATTGGACTGCTGCAGCCGAAATGCATGACCTTGTATTTTTCAACATTAAATCTCAGCTGCCAAATTCTAGACCATTCTTCAAGCTTAGCTAGATCCCGCCTCATGTTATCTACACCTTCCTGGGTGTCTACTCTATTGCAGATTTTAAGCTACCTTCCCCTGGCACAAGACAGCCATGGTGCAAAGTGAATCCAATGAGCTACCCCATGGTATATCTCATTAATTTATATATATATATATATATACTCTTCATGCAGAATAATTTTTCAAGTGATATTATGGAGATAATGTTTTAAAGGTGTTTCCACACATAAAGCTAGCCTTGTGTGGAAGAGTCTTTTTTTCACAAATTATGCAATCTGCCTTCAAAGCACTGTGTAAATCTACCTCCACTGTATGTAGGGCCTCCCAAGGGCAGAGTTTGGATGAAGCAGCAATGGATGAGTGTAGGAGTAGCCTAGTGCTTAGAGCACTGGGTTGGGAACAAGGGAAGCCAAGTTCAAATCTTACTGATGCACTTTATGGCCTTGGGCAAGTCTCTTAACCCTCCATTGTCTTAGGTACAAACTTAGACTGTAAACCCTATGGGGACAGAGATGTACTGGTTAAGGTGCGAGCTCTAATATATGTTTACACCAATTTCGGAGCATGCTTTAAAAAGAAAACAACAACAACTTACTCCCCATGCACAGCTGAAATATTGTCCGATTTAGACATTTTTCCAAGAGTCCATGTTCAGGCTGGCCCAGAACACCAGGAGCCTTAGCTATAGCTCAGGACACCATCCAGTTGCATGTCTAAGGAAGAAAAGCGAAGCCATTCCGGGCTTTACACCATTTGCATGTAGAGGGACGAAGTCTAGTGTGTTTTTCTTAGAGAACTCTTAGAAAGTCAGGACTACATCTCCCTGCATGCAATGGGGCAAAACCAAGAGTGGCTCAGCCTCTCTCCTCTTATAAGGAGCCATAATGTCACTCTGTCTACAGCAACCATCAAAAGTTATTTGTAATCATTGAGCATTAGAAACATAGAAGCATGATGGCAGAAAAAGACCTCATGGCCTATCTAATCTGCTTTTAAGAGGGGTAGGGACTCATCTGGGCATTCCTTATAGAGACAATGCTTCCCAAAATCTGTTTTAATCTACATCAGTAGCCCCCAGTCAGTCAGTTTTTCAGAATATACATAATTGGGGGGGGGGGAGATATTCAAAGGCATTTATGATGTCCCTCATCGGGACATTAAGCCAATTAATGCTGCTGAATATCCCCGGTTTGTACCACTAAACTCCCCAACACTAAGCGCTTAGCGCTGAGGCATTCCAGGGCTGGAGTGGGGATGACATAAAACATTATTTTATAATAAATCAGACAGCTTTATACATAAAACAAATAACTCTACTGGACCAGTATAAGAATCATTTGATGTTGTAGTAACACCTGAGCTTTCAAATACATTCCTTCATCCCAAAGCAAGGAACTCTGTGGTCCCAAGAACCATAGGCAAAAACATCTTCGAATATAGTTAAGCTGGTACTAGAAACGTCGGCGCCTGCAGAGAATCCAGCCTCATTATTTTTGAGAGGAGGTAGGCTTAGGATCTGTTTGACACAAGTGTTGCTTCTTTGCAGTACTGAACTACTCCCATGCAAGTAAGCACACCAAGAATTCAACAGTCAAGACGAGCCGACTTCTCCACTCAAAGCAGAAGAAACCTACCAATTTCTTCCTCTCTTTCCAGATCCTCATATGCTGCCACATAGTCATAGGAACAGTCTTCATTAAGTTCCAGTTCGAAATCTTCAAATGTGAGCTGCAAAAAAGCACCCAGTTTGTTATATGCACTCTTGTCCTATCAGGGTGGGCACCCAATGTCTTTAGTGGCAGTGGGATACATCACTATCACAAGTATCGAAGACCTCAGAGAGCTGGACTATGCTTTGGAAAGTTTTCTGTTCAACAACAGATGCACTTGGTAATATTTACAACACTTGTGTTAAAATCTGAATTCCGTTTTATCCAATCTGAAAACTCAAGCAGATACCATGCTTGCAAAAATGCCAACCAAGAGGGTATCTAAAAGTTAAATGAGGCTAATCTATTGCAATTCTATCTGAAGCAAATTAAAAGTCATTGCACATAAAAGGCAATAGAGTTACTGATGGTTCAAAGACCAGACGGTATCGTCACTTCAGGATATGCAACTTTGGAGGCTGCTAATGTACAATTATGTTCTTATAATGCCCAGGCTGATTATAAAATATCTACTGCACCCAAATGTAGCTCGCCTTGAACTACTACTGGAAAGACGTTAGCTAAATACCAATACTACATTCATTTGCATACACAGATAGGACTAAAAAGGGACACGGTTAGCAATGATGACGAGAAATAAAAGTTGGCCACATCCTAATATTCTTTTTGGGTCATTCTGGTGGTGCTGTATCTTGCATCTCCGATGTTTGCTAGTTTTGTCCCCATAGTCACCTGCCTTAATGACTCCACAGCTAGCTAAGCGGTCAGGAATCCACCAGAAACATGCACAAGATCCATCTGATATCATGGGTCTCCAGTGCATGGCACGTAGACTCACTTTCTTTATGGATATCTGACAGCCCAACTGGCTCTGGAATCACCAGAGTGGGTTTGGGAAGGCTCATCTTGGTGTGCCACACTCTGACACTTCACCTTCATTTACAGCATCACACTATTAGCGACACTCAGCAGGATGAGTGCTGGCAAGTCATGTTAGTTTCATATATTTATTCTTTGGATTCACCTTAGAACTTGAAGGGGCTAGTTTTATAAGGAGCCGAGATGCGTGTCATTTTTTTGCATATGCTTCCTATTTTCAGGGACTTACATGTGTGACTGAGCACTTATGCACACATTTTAGGCGGTTGCTATTCTATAAGCATGTGCATAAGTGCTAACATAGTATATGACAGCAGATAAAGACCAGTATGGTCCATCAAGTATGCACAGTAAGGTGGCTAGAGAGGTTGTACCCACCACTCTGTGCAGGTCACCCCCCCCCCCTCTATTTATTGAAGTATAAAAGCTATTTACGTTTACTTTGATTGCATCCTCTTGCTATAAAGGGATCCATCGTGTCTGTCCCATGCCATTCTGTATTCTGTCTCTGTATTTGCCCCCACCACTTCCATCAAGAGGGCATTCCAAGCATCCACCACCCTTTCAGTGAAAAAGTATTTTCTGACGTTGCCTTTCAGTTTACCCCCTTGCAGCTTCATGTTATGCCCTCTAGTTTTACAGCTTCCCAGTTTTTGAAAACAGTTTGTTCACTGATACTCCTTAAGTATTTAAAGGTCTATCAGATCTCCCCTATCCCTCCTCTCCTCTAGGGTATGCATATTTAGGTCTTCAAGTCTCTTCTCATATGTCTTCTGGTGCAGGTGCAAATCATTTTGGCCGCCTTCCTCAATCATTTCAAGTCTTTTTATATCCTTTGTGAGATACGGTCTCCAAATCTGAACACAATACTCCAAAGCAAGGCCTCACGGGCATTAATATCTGTTCCTTTCTGCTGGTAATTCCTCCCTGTCTGCAACCCAGCAACCTTCTGGTTTTGGCTACTGCCTTATCGCACTGTTTTGCCACCTTGACATCCTCAGACACTATCACTATCGTATGTACTTTCCGTGTGAGCATGTACAGGGGCAGAGTTTGCACAGAGCACAAATTTGCACACGTAAGTTATACAATATTGTAGCTTCTATGCATTCCTGAAGAATATAGGCACGGGAACTTACACCTTCCACAGTACAGGTGTAACTGCCACAGCTCATTTGATGAGTATTCTTACACCGCTTATGCCCCTTTTTCATAGTCTAAAGCACATACGTCTCAAATACATGAGTGCTAATTTGCATAAACTCCATGGGAGTTTATGAAATTTACCCTCCACGTCTGCAAACTGACTGTACACGCATTCATTCATAGGTAGACACATGTGCGAGCAATTTGCATTCACTTTAAATTTTTAGGCACCCAAATGAACCAAATACACGTCTCTATTAATTACATTTTGTACCTCTTCTGCCTACAAAGAACATAACTGATTAGGGCCTTGTTAAATGCCTGGTTTTACCTTCACATTTTTCTGCAGTGTAGTAGCAAAGCTCTGCCAGACGTCCGGCCCCAGGCTGCTCATCCAGTCCCCAGTGATTTCAGTCTGCAATCCTCTACTAAGTTACCATAGCTACACATAAGATTTGGCCGATTCCATTTTACTACCTCTATCGTTGTCTCTCAACTTTCTTAAATCTAGGTAAATAGTATGGGAAGACATGGGTTACTCAACCCAATCCACCTTATTTCAGAAATTTTATCAATAAGAGAAATATCTTCTAGTGAAAAAGTTCTGATGGGATTCTAGAGCCTTCTTTGCAAATCTTTGAATGATTTGGTCTTACACATATTTTTCATTTAACATACAACTTGGCCTCACCAAGATATCCATCTACAGACTTTAGAATGAGAAAGACTCGTTAGTTTAGCTGATGTACCTTAACTATGTAATTTTTTGGAGCATGGATCACCCAGTAGCAGTCAATGTCATTGCTGTAGTCTTCAGGGTAGTGCAAGGTTTGTATCACTCCTTCTTCCGAAAGGACAGCTACAGACCCACAGCCAGAATCTATCATGATAGCAAGCAAAATTAGCAACTCATTCCATCTTTCAGATTAAATATGATCTTTCAGTCCAAAATATTTTCAGTATGGAAAAGGGTAGCAAAGATCTGAAAAGTGAATGACCTACAAGAAGGCGGCCCAGTACTTTTAAAGACATTCTTAATTGACTTGAATGAGTCTCCTTGGCCTTTTCATTACTGCAAGCAAAGCACATTACCAGTAGAAAATTCCTGGTCCTAAGCACTAAAAGCTTTGAAACCTACTGCAGCTATAACAAGATTATAATATGATCAGATAGGATTGGCATGTTTTCTAAAAGTAGCATCTAGCATAGAGAAGATTGGATCATGCAGGTTCTCAGAAACAGGCTGGAAGTCTTGGTTTTACTTCAGTGCATCTGTAGGCTTATAATAGGGCTTCAAAAATCTATCCTGGGCAGGAGCTGGTTAGAAAGGCCAAATAAACCAGTCTCCAGCCCCACCCCCATACTATCTATTTAATGATACCGTGTTGGGCAATATATTGGCAAGGCCACGGCACCTGTGACCCACCCTATTTGCTGTCTATGGGCCTGGAGAGAACACAGCCAGTCAGGTTGTCAGGATATTGACAATGAATATGTATGAGATAGATTTGCCTCTAGTGTGTGGAAATTTATCACATACACATTGTGCATATCTTGAAAATCCAATTGCTTATAAAATCCTCAGGGCAGGTTTGGGTTGTAGTCTATATTCACAAGAGGGCAAAATCAGAATTGATTCAACCTGTTCTTGAAGACTTGGAGCCATCTGGTAACTCTGGACCAGAGATCTATGAAACAGAAATGGTGTTTCTAATCGTCCCATGCCTTGCCCCTCCTCTATCCCAAGAAACGTACAGAGAAACAATTAAAAAATACAGGCAATCAAAAATATGAGGAGTAATTCTACTCTGAAAGCCCTACAGGGATGTCCACCTCTCTCGGCTTGCCACAATAATGGCAACAGGTTAAGAATTCCTTGTGAGCATGCAGTTGATTCACTTCGGCACCTTAAACATTTTAGGGAAATGTTGACTAAAGCATGCTGCTGGGTAGTGTGGGGCTCAGCACACGCCAAGTGAACTGCAGTAAACAGTACCATGTGCTGAAAATGTGGCTGAGCTAAAAATTCCATGCTACCTGAGCAGTGCTGATTGCGGCAGGGAATGGGTGATTCTTGGGCAGAGCGGCTGCATGAAGGGCATTATTAGGGCACACTCTCCATCAACATGGCAGCACTGGTGCACTTACGACCACTTCAATGAGTGCAAAAGACAAGGGTGGCGCAATACCCACGCTAGTAACATGGGGATATGTGGGCACACCTGTTTATTAGCGTGGGTCAAGTACAGCCCCCATGCTCTTTTTTGGGGTTGTCCATGTGCTAGCATCATGGTGCTTACTAAATGTGCCCCTTACTTTACAGATAATTGATTGTATGTTTGAAAACCTACAAATTATAACATGTGCGACCAATCTGCACATGTTAAAAAGTTCTACTTACATTAAACATTTTTATTAATAATGTGTAAAAAAATGGAAAAAAATTCAAATTTCTTGGCCATGCACATCTCTAATTTCTTTCCATGTCCGCCATCTTCTAATGTATGCCATAAGGATCCTACTAATACCAGCTCACTTTTCAACAACATTGAGAATGACGGCTTCCCTAATAACCACCCCAGAGAAGAAGACAACGACATCAGAAATTAATTAGAAAGGTAAGAAAATAAAAATGAGACAATACCAGGAAGATGATTTGGTGCCACAGCTGTGTATGTCACTGAGAAACCAGTTCCAGGATTTTGAAAATCAGAAACAAATTTCAGCATTAAACTGTTGGAAGTCACCAGAATAGAGTTGGGGCGCACATTGCCGCAGAACTTTCCTGCAATGAATTGATGCACAGAAAAAACAGCCTTGTTGAGTGGTCTTAAACGTTTTCTTAGTGTAGCAAGTTTAATGCAAATTAGTTTGAATTGAGGACAATATAGAAGACCAAGTGAGACTAAATAATTAGAATGTTAAATGCACAAACAGGTTTACATAATACTGACTAAGGATGTGAAAGTGCGATATGTGTTGCAGTAACCCACGTCTCGGGTAGGTAACAAGACAGGAAGTTTTGACATGAGCCTTTAAACACCCACGGAGGAAGGGGACTACTGTTGCTGAGGTTGAGTGCTGTTGAGTTTATGTCAACTCTTGGTGACCAGGTGGATATTGCTCATGTTGAGACTATCCCCTGGACTTTCTTAGCTTGGTGTGATTGGAAGTAGATTGCCAAGCCTTTCTTCCACACAGTAAGCCTACATCATCTGGTATTCTAAGGTAGTCTCCCATCCAAGTACTATCCATACTTAGCTTCTGAGATCAGACAAGATCGGGCAAACTCAGGGTGGCATGGCTCTAGTGGGAGGGGGGTACTGTCCAATATTATCAAGCTCTGTGATGTGCTTTTACTGATATAAAGTAGTGGTTTAAAAATAATTAGTGCTGAACATATGCCATTAGGGATTTCTTGCAATTCGATTAAAACTAAATCAAAACATATGCACATCAGTCTATAAAATCAGGATAACACTAGGGTCAATAAACTGAATAATCTGAACAAAGGGCCTTCCTGTAGCTCAGCGTGGGAGATTAAAGCTTCATTCCAGGACCCAGCTTTCACCTTTTGAGACAATGCTGTTTAATTAGAACATACGGCTCCTGTGAGAGAGTCTCTCAGCACATAACAACATCTACTGGCTGGGCTGACTTCAGGTTAGGCTGGTGTTGGGTTCAAAGGGAGCCACAATCTGTACCCACCCCACAAAACAGTTTTCCCATGCAGACTCCTAACACTGAACAATATATCCATGGCTTTTACTACAAGTTTCATAATCATAATTAGCACTGAAAAAAAGAACTTGCCAACGAGTTGATTATCCTTAGAATAAACAGCCAAAAAGTCAAAGTCGCAGGAGTCATCCTGTTCGAGGTCAAACTTCAGAAAACTAAGCAAGATGTGCATTCCTTCAGGGACAGTCACGTTCCAGACACAGAACCTGAAAACATAGGTTCAAACTGCATTCAAGCAATTGTCTAAATTCAAAGGAATATTTAAGAAAGATCATGTTTAGTCTACTCACTCATTGTTCTCATAAAATTCATTTGGATTTTCTGGAAAATCTAATACACCTTCACTGCCGTTCAGTTTACGTTCAGGCCCACTGCATGACGCTGCACCAAAGAATCATAAATTAAACCAAGGACAAGCAGTATTTCTGCATAAACATTTATTTTCAAGGACGGTACCTGAGGGCAAGGACAAAGCCTGTAGTGCTGATGGGGAAATGGTATACGGCACAGCTCCTAATACCACAAACATGGGAGAATGTTCATTTAGCCAGTCAGCTACTGTCATGGGAAAACCAATGTTCGGAGACCAAAAAATGTGGACGTCGGTCTGCTCAAAGATTCGGTGCTCTGTAGCAAAATGGCTTGTGGTCCCTTATGGATTCCAATTCCTTTCTTACTGTCTGGAGCAAGAAAGCACCACCATGGGAGGGGGGGGGATGGGGAGAGGGGGTGCCTCCATAAAATTTATTTTGATACATTTTAGAACCATATATTAACATGCCTAAAAAATGAGTGGAATCCCATTAACTCCACAAAATCTCAGACAGCATCACTAATATTCTAGAACGCCATTATGAAGTGTTTGTAAATGCTGCTATTAATAATTGTTGAAACGATAAAATAAATGCCATTCAGAACCTATCAACAGATAGATTAATTCTACTTACAAATCACTAAATTCTATAATGAAATTCTATATGGTAAGACGGAGGCTTACTTATGCAATTATGGTATTAAACAGAGCAACAAAGAAAATGAGGGCAGATAAAGGCCTTATGGCCTATCCAGTTTGCAAATGCATAAAGCTCTCCAAGCCCTTCCTTTCCTTCAGAGATTCTCTGCATTCGCTCCATACTTTATTGAATTGAGCTACAGTTCTTGTCTCCATCGCCTCCACTTGGAGTCTGTTCCATGCATCCACCGCCTTTTCCATAAAGAAATATTTCCCCAGATTAGCCCTACGACTCTCCCCTTTCATCTTCATCTTATGATCTCTCATTCCA
Source organism: Ichthyophis bannanicus (assembly GCA_033557465.1). Lineage (NCBI taxonomy): Eukaryota > Metazoa > Chordata > Amphibia > Gymnophiona > Ichthyophiidae > Ichthyophis > Ichthyophis bannanicus. The sequence continues at coordinate 45,748,502 of CM066047.1, forward strand.
GAGATTCCTTTCAACTAGAAGAGGGCCACCTCGCAAGCATTTATACCATGGAGGCATTTTAATGCCTCTCTCATATCACCCCTTTCCTACCTTTGCTCTAGAGTACACATATTGAGATTTATTAGTCTATCCCTTCTATGCCTTTTGACAAAGACCACGGACCATTTTAGTAGCCGCCCTCTGGACCGACTCCATCCTCTTTATATCCTTTCGAAGGTGTGGGCTCCAGAATTGTACACGGTACTCCAAATGAGGTCTCACTAGAGACTTGTAGAAAGACAGTTTCCTCCTTTTTCCTGCTGGTAGTTCCTCTTCCTATGCACCCCTCTGGCTTTTGCCATCACCTTTTCTATCTCTTTGCTCACTTTAAGATCATCTGATAGGATTATATCACACCAATATAAAAAATAATTGCTTTCTAATTATTCTTTATTCTTAGAGTCCCTCTGACACAGGGGCTCCCAAACCTGTCCTGGGCCCTCCCCAGCCAGTCAGGTTTTCTGGATATCCACAATGAATATGCATGAGAGAGATTTGCATCCACTGCCTCTTTTGTATGCGGTTCTCTCTCATGCATATTCATTGTGGATATCCTGAAAAACCGACTGACTGGTGGCCCCAGGAGAGGCTTGCGAGCCACTGCTCTAACATTTTCTATTTTCTTACTCGTTTTTTCCCCATTTTATGACATTTACAGCCAGATGTGCTGAAACGTTTTCTTATAGATACAGGATGGGAAAACTCTCAACCCTTAGTATTCTCTGAGGTGTATCCTCAACTACATTTCCCTTTCTTACCTTTTAATATTATCTATCTTTAAATAGTTAAACATCATAAAAATAGATATTCTTCCTTCAAAAGCATCTTCTTTACCCCAGCATTTGATCTTTGGTGCCTCTTGTATTCTCCGTGTCCCTTCCTTTCTGATCTATTGCCTTCCTCGTTCTCTCTCCTCCTCATTCCCTTTCTCAGTTTAGCTTTTACTTTACTTTCCTCTTTCCTCAATTTCTATGTCCCTCAGTTAAATCCTCCTCTCTTAGTCTCTAGTTTGCTCTTCCTGGACTTTTTCTGTCCCTTTAACATGGGGGTTGGAGGGGGAAGGGAGGGATATCCAGGGCAGATGGCTCCTTAGTTGGGCCTGGGCCATCAGAAAGTGAGAAAGTTCATGTGACCCAATTGTTGCACTAACTGCAAGTTATGCATTAGGGAGCCGAATGGGCGAGTAATGTTGCAATTAGCATATGTTCACCTAACGCCACCCTCAGAGGGCGCCTGCAGTAATTGCACCACACCTTAGGGTGCGCATCCATGTCTTCAACCGTTGGAACATGCTGGCCACGTCTCTGACAGTTACTGTGGGGGTTTTGCACTTAGCAAACATCAATATGCTGCTGTATACTGCTCAAACACTAAGTGCAATAACCTAACCCATTTTAGTAAATTAAGCAGCAGTTATTGTTTTTGGATTATTTTCCTCAAATTCCAACAGAATTGAAATGTAAAGAGAACTTACCTGAAGAAGACTTCACTTTCACGGTTTCTAGGTATAAAAAGAAACTATTAGAGCAGTGAATTCTGAAGAGAAAATTCAGTAGTCTCTATGTTGTGAAATTTGGATATATAAAAAATTACACATGAATAAATCACTCTAAGAAGGAGTCAGCCTCAACTTGGTTCTATACAGCATGAAAAAAATACAACGTCATGGCCCAAATAGATTCATACAATTTATGCACCTGGGCAGTTTTACAGAATTGGGAACCACAGATCTAACTCATGCTGTCATTATTTGCCTTTTTTGTACTATACCCGTGTAGAGGTGTTGGAAAATCCAAGGCAGTAGCTTGCGTAACTCCGTGTAGATCCCAGGTGTTCCTCTATGGTCCGGCAGTTTCATGATGTTATCACTCCAGCTGCGAGCGCATCCCATTCCCCAAGAGGTCACACCTGCCAAAATCCAGGTGCCATGCTTACGTCTGCAGAGAAGAGGACCACCTGAATCACCCTATGATGAAACAAACCCATTCTGTTTGATAACAAATTGGTAGGAGTGCACTACAGACAGGCACAATGGTGCAATATCGTGATTAGAGCTCGCAACATTGTAGCTTGGAGATACAGATGAAATCCTGCCCCCCCCCCTCACCTATTATAATGCAGGGCACTGCCTGAAGTAGGGACTTCAGTCCAAAAGCTGCATCGTTAACAGCTTGTTGAGCTTTTTAAAAGCATCCTCACAACCAGTGCTTTGTTAGCAAGCTAACATGAAATTAACTGGTAGAAGATTTCAAACAAATGTATAACATATTTCTTCAGTCAACAGAGCATTAAGCTTTGGATGTTGTTGCTAAAGGATGTTGACAAGTCTAGTAATCTAATTGAATTTGAAAAAGATTTCAATGAGTTTCTGGAGAGCCAATCCATTAGCAGCTATTAGCCAGGTAGACTTGGGGAATGCCACCTCTTAGTTCTGGGAGCGAGGCAACAGGGAAGAGATTTTCCCATTAGAATCTACTGGCTATTTCCAGTGATCTGGACTGGTCCCTGTCAGAGACAGGATGCTGGGCTCAATAGACTATTCACCTGACCTAGCATAGCATGTCTTGTGTTCTTAGGTTGTAACATGATGCTCCATTTTTACGTTCTTGCATATTTACTGAAGGACTATGTGAAACGCACCGACAGACTACATGAAAAGCCCAGACAAAGAAAGGATGCACACACAGCTAATTTATCGAACACCGCTAGACTCCTGCAGCAAGGGCTCTCCCTAAAAAAGAACAGCTCATGCCATGCAGTTGTTCTAGGGATGCATTAAAGAGTGGCCACCAGTGTCTGCAGACTTCCTGGTAGGGACCGAAGACTCCTAGGATGATCTGAACCTATATTGCCTACATAAGATAGGCATGTTTTTGTGGAGCTGATTTTATTTAATAGGGCACCCAAAATATTCTCCAGAGCACACTAGGACAGACACCTGTCTTCAAGCATACATTCAGACACACATACCCACACATGCATGTGCAGATGAGTTCAAGGAATGAGTGTTTTTTGCCCCTGGCCTCAGCCTGCAGTACCTGGCATGCATCCTTTCCCCCTTCAGGGAATCCAGCACAGAGGATGGTGCTTCCTTTCATTGGAGTCCTTAAAGTTAACATGGCATCATTACACTCATTTTCTTCAACAATGGGCAAGTCAACCATTTGCACGATATTAGGAAGAATTCCATCTGTAAACCAAACACAATGACAAGTTATCCACTTGCAGAAGTACAAAGCATTTCTCGGTTTGTGTCCAAGTGTTGAAATGGTACAGGATCGGAGGACGCAGGGAATGAATTGGAGTAAGCCGATTCTCTTAGCAGCCAGGCCAGGGCATTGACTCCTTTAGCTCATTGGTAACATCCCTAGTTTGGAGTCAGAAAATTTCGGGCTCACATTCTGCAAGCTCTAAATGTAGAATAATGGCAAACACTAATTAAAACCTGGGATATATCTTAAAGGAGTCAACAGTAGTACATTTCAAAAAAATAAGAGTTGAGTTCAATTCTAGTGACATGAAAACATTTTTTTTTTGTCAGATCCACCAAACCCCCAATCATAATACATTCAAGCAAGTTTTTTTTAGTAAAACATGCCTTTACAAATATTAAAGTTATTAAATCAGCCTTCAGCTCACTTAAAAACATTCCCAACACAGCGCTATGATTCAAACTAGCATTTTATCATAGTTCTACGTCAGGAGATAATCAAGACGTATCTTTGCTAGTATAATTCCTTTAATCTATCTCGATGCTCCACAGGATCTGTCATTTCTCAGAACAATGGTGGCTGCCATTGATTAAATATATTTTGAAAATTAAAGTAGAAGGGACCATTGGTAGAACTTTAAGATTTATGTAATCGTTAAGGTGATTTGCTGGATCTGGCAAAAAAGAAATTGTTTTTCATGTCACTGTAATCAAGCTTAGCTTTTGCCTTCCTAAGTGTAGAGTAGGCTGTGATCCTGTAGGCAACTTCCATGGAGAGAAACCAATTCACAAACAATAGAGTAATGAGACACATGGTTTCAGGGCATTACAGGTAACACTACACACTTAAAGAAAGTTTCTTTTAAAAGTTTAAATTGTATTGGCTATCAATCCTTCCTATTAATTTGATTCATTTATAATAAGCTATGGTAACTGCCCTCTTTGGAATGAAATCAACCTTTTGAGCTGATAGCTGCTTAGTATTTGAGCTCCTGCTCCTCACTTAGGGGAAGGGAAAGATTTTGGATTTAGTTCACTCCTTTTTCAGTAGGTCAAGATGAGTTCAGGTACTGTAGGTTATTTTCCTGCCCCTTGAGGGCTAATAATCTAGTTTGTACCTGAAGCAATGGAAATCACAAGGGGCAATGGCGGGATTCAACCCTAGCTTCTCTAGTGGTTCTCAGCCCATTGCTCTAACCCAGGGGTTCTCAACCCAGTTCTTGGGACACACCTAGCCAGTTAGCTTTTTCAGGGATAGAGATTTGCACGTGATTCTGTCTCGTGCATATTTATTGCGGTTATCCTGAAAACCTAATTAGCTGGATGGTACCGAGGACTGGATTAAGAACTCCTGCTCTAACCATTAGGCTACTCTTCCATTCTAACTGATTGCCATTTCTCAAACAGCCAGGTAAATTTAGCCATGGTATAAAATTTTAAAATTTTGGATCATGCTTCCAAAAACCCACTTGTTATCCAGATAGTACCTATTGAGGAAAGCTTTAGAGAAACCAAGATCCTAGAGAACTGAGGCACTTAAATCTCTGAGGAACTGAGAAGAAAGAGGGGCAAGAAATGCTACAAAGACCCGATATGATCGAAACCTTTGTTAATTTTTTGTTTAACCCAGGAAAAGTACAGAAACAGAGACCAAAAACTTCCCCATCCAGCTCAATATGGTCTCTTCCAGTCATGCAGCAAGAGTGAGGAGAACTGCTTACTCTCGGCTAGCCGTCCCCAGCCACAAGTAGTGCAAAGTAGTCCGGGTTCAAAGAACTCGTCCTGATTTGGAAGACATGCAGGTTGAACCGTTTCACCTGGAATGAACAAAGCACAAGATCGCTGTCATAACGTTGCACATAGGGGTTATGATAAGGTCCCTCTAACGCACTGAGCTGTGGCAGAGCTGACGACATCGGTCTGTTCTCGCATATGAGTTTCCACGATTTAAAGCCCATGCCATTCATTAGACTATTCAATGGGCTGCATTCATGCACTTTTATTACTGCTTTTAAAGGCAAATTAGGATTTTGCCATTATATAAATAATATTGTAAGCCATTTTCACATGGAAATGGTTTGCTGTAAATAGCTTGGTGTTTATATGCATAGAGCCTCCATGCACATAAGTTTACATGACCAGTGCAGAAGCATTTCCAGGGGTGAGCTCAGAGTTTACCTGCAGCTTACGTAAGGGAACCTGTGCTTAAATGCCTAGTGGCAACTTATGTTTAGGCAACCTGTTATAAAATGGGCAACGACGTAGACAGAAGTAAGCAGCTTGGGAAGCTAGAATGGCCATTTATCTTTGAGGATCATTGTTCAGTGAGCTCTTTTTAAGCCAGAACCTCTGCCATTTGCCTTTAAACTGAAACGTGCCTAGTTGCTGGCTGAAACATTAGCATCTAGAAGGGCAGTGTGAAATATCGTGGGCCAACATTTTGCTCCAAACAGGTTTCATTTTTTTCAGCTCAAAGAGAAGTAACCTAATGGTTAGACCACTGGCTTGGTAACCAAGAGACCACAGTATGAGTCCCACTAGCACTCCTTGTGGCCTCGGGCAAGTCACTTAATCTTCCATTGTTAGGTCTTTCTTCCAAGGCAATCTACTTCCGGTCACACTGCCAAGAAAGCCCAGGAGCTGTTTGGTCACCAGGAGTCAGCATTGACTCAAAGGCACACATTGCATTTGCATTTTTGCAAGACAGACATACTAATATGTATTTTTATTTTACAGGTGCAACTGATCCTCCTACGCACTGCAAATTTTACCTTTGCAGGGAATAAAAGGCAGAGCTGCTTGTATTTAATGTGGCAAGTACTGCACAGCTCTTGAGGACATCATAGTTTAGTGCAAAATCTTCACGGGTCACCAATTAACTTGGAGTTATTTCTAGAGGTCCGATCTTACCGAATTCTATGGAGCCATCAAGCACTAGTACGGCAATGTCAAAGTGAATCGGTCTGCTCGGATTGTAATTTGGATGCTTGATGATGGTTTTAACGTAGAAAGTCTGTTCATTCTGTTCCCTCACTCTCAGGTCATACTCTCCAACCACAACTTTCAGATACTGCAGCAAATACCTGGAAAGGAAAAAGAGAAAAATGAATCAAAGACAGCAATGAAAAGTTTTATCAACCATTTGGATCACACTGATAAGAGTCCCCAGAAGCCAGTTGAACTTTGGGATATCACAATGCAGTGAAATAAAGCATAGCTGAGGACATCAAAGCTTTCTTGTCTATATTGGTTTTCATGTTCTAAAGCAACGACGACATCTATGTGTAATGATATTTTCATGAGGACTGAAGTTTACATAGGAATGTAGTAGATGATAGCTGATGAAGAACCTTCCAGTTGCCCGTATCTGCTGTATTGGAGCACGTAACACACCATCTACCTGCTTGTGTGCCTTATAAATAACCAGCAAAACGGAAAACAACCACCCATTTGTGCATCTGGCCCACAGTGTATGAAGGTTTATGCATTCATTTATCCCAGGGTATTGCAAGAGTTACACGTGAAGTTTTTCATAATGTTAAGGCGAAAGTAATAATCCTCTACCCATCTAGGTTTAGGATGGGTTTGGATGTCTCTATATTTGTTTTTCTAGATGAGGAGGCTGCTAAGGCGTAATTGAATAGAGAACACGCTAAGAGGTCGAAGTCCAATGATTCTGATTTGCCAAACATATCTTATGAACATCCAGAATAAAATGCGGATGGGTTAGACTTTATTATATTAATACATTTTTTCCATATTGGATACATAGTTGCCCAACTTGTCATGAAAACTTATTGGATTACTTTTTCTAGCCTTGGTTCTTGACTTTAGAGTTGTGTCATAAAGTACATCTTTTTGTGCATATTAATCTAGAGTTTTGCATGCTGTTTTTCTCTCGTGCAAATAAGCCCTGGAGAAAAGTAGTGCACAAAATTTAGCTACACAAAAATTGTGACAAACATTTTTCAAAACCTATTTCATGTGATCTACCTAGATTTCAGCAAAGCCTTTCATACTGTTCCTCATAGGAGGCTTATTAATAAACTGAGCAGCCTGGGGATGGGTCCCAAGGTGATGAACTGGATCAGAGATTGGTTGACTGAGAGACGACAGAAGGTGATGATAAATGGAACTCACTTGGAAGAAAGGAAGGTAAGTAGTGGTGTGCTCCAGGGATCGGTCCTGAGACCGGTACTGTTCAATCCTTCAGCAATATCACTCACAAATACATTGAAGATAAAAGTCTGCCTTTTTGCAAATGACATGAAAATTTGCAACAGAGTAGATACCTCTGAGGGAGGGGACAACATAAGGAGAGATCTACAAAAGCTGGAAGAATGGTCTAATTCTTGGCAGTTAAGATTTAATGTGAAGAAGTTCAGTGTCATGCACTTGGAATGCAGAAATCCAAGGGAATTGTATGCGATAGGGGGCAAGAGGTTGGTGTGCACGGACCAGGAGAAGGACTTCGGAGTGACTGTTTCTGAGGATCTCAAGGTGGCAAAAACAGTGTGACAAGGCGGTGGACAAAGCCAGAAAGATGCTGGGTTGCATATAGAGAGGATTAACCAGCAGAAAGGAGGAGGTACTAATGCCACTGTACAAGTCCCTGGTGAGGCCTCACTTGGAATATTGTGTTCAGTTTTGGAGACCGTATCTCACAAAGAATATAAAAAGACTGGAAACGGTTCAGAGGAAGATGACCAAAATGATTCGGAGCCTGCCCCAGAAGATGTATGAGAAGAGACTTGAAGACCTAAATATGTATACGCTAGAGAAGAGAAGGGACAGAGGAGATATGGTACAGACCTTTAAATACTTAAAGGGTATTAATGAACAAGCAAACCCTTTTCAAAGAAGGGGAATCTACAAAGAGGTAAACTGAAAGGCAATGTCAGGAAATACTTTTCACTGAAAGGGTGATGGATGATTGTAATGCCCTCCTGATGGAAGTGGTGGGGGTAAATACAGTAACAGAATTCAAAATAGCATGGGGCAGACACAGTGGATTCCTTAATAGCAAGAGAATAGAATCAAAATAAAAGCTATTTTTTTATATTTCAACAAATAAAGAGGGGTGACCTGCATGGAGCGGCAGGTACAACCCTAAACGAAGGCATAGAAGGGGGTGACCTGCTGCTACACCTACTCTAGGCATTTTACTGAGCAGACTAGATGGACCATCCTAGTTTATTTGCCATCATTTACTATGTTACTATGCATAGCTTAGCTACACACTAAAGGGCGTGCTTAATAAAGCATCATATCCAATGTCGCTCCTCAGTAACGAACCGTCTCTACAGACTGTAAGTCTGATACTGCATCTATAGGAACTGCATACTGCAAGAAAACACCTGAACTAACCTATACCCAAGCAAAGTAACTACACTGCACTATCTATCAGTTTCTATAATACTACATTTGTATACTATATTGAGTAGAATTCCACCAGGACAACCCTGCTACATGTCTATATATTGCTGCATGTCTGTACAACCCTGCTACATGTCTATATATTGCTGCATGTCTGTACAACCTTGCTACATGTCTATCTTTGCTATGTAATTACCACATGTCTATATGTTGCCATATATTTGCTACATGTCTATATAATGCTACAAGTATATATATTTGCTACATGTCTATATATTGCTACATGTATATACATTGATAATATTGCCAAGCCCGGATAAAACAACTCACGTGGCATAGCCTATTAACTCTAATAACCTCACTAGACTAACCAACCACAAGTAACACACAGAACAAAAGACACCACTACCAATGCAGAACTACACATATAGGACCCACAGAATTACACCTACATGACCCAACTCAAGTTGAGCCCAGGTTAGTAAACCATAAACCTAATCCCAGGTCAGTAAAACACAAACCACAAAATGCACTCCACTACCCACTACCTCACACTCTTACATATGTTCACACCCTGCACACATAGCATCAGACTCAACGAGCAAATCCCCTTGTTCAACATACATACCACCCAACCCAGATGCACACCAGCATCACACCTATCCAAAGAACACCAACAACCAAAGCATACAGCCCACAAACCATACAATTCCACACGTAATACACCCATCCACCACACAAATAATGAACATACAATCCCAATCATAACAAACATCAGGTGTGCTCTTCTAAACACCAGATCTATCAGGAACCAAATACTATCCTTGACCTAATCCACGACAAGAAGCTAGATATAATATGCATCACCGAGACCTGGCTAGACGACTCGGACCAGGTCATATTAAACCAAGTAACCCCAACAGGATACTTGGCATTTAACTGTATCAGAGCACAAAGGAGAGGAGGAGGAGTATTAATACTTACCAGAAAAGAATACAGATTCAAAACAATCGACACCACTAACACAATTGAATCCAACACACTCACTATAGCTAACAAGTACCTAAGCATATCCCTCACATACAGACCACCTGGAACAACAACTGAACACCTATCCACAGTAATCGAAACAATATGCGCACATAACAGAAGACACAAACCTCTCATTGCACTAGGAGACTACAACCTAACATCTGCTCCCACCAGAGAAACCGCAACGTTCTTAAAAGTCATGGAGTCATTAAAATACTGCCAGACAATTAATGCCCCAATGCACCAGCATGGTACAACTCCAGATTTGGTCTTCATGCCAATGCAATTAGTGGAACAGAACAAGACCACAAAACCAACAATCATGCCAGTCCCCTGGTCAGACCACCATGTAATTGAATTCACCATGACCCTGAATAACCCCTCCCAACGCAAAGAAGATGAAAGAATAATCAGACGGTTCAAAACATTTAACAGAGACTCATTCATAAACAAAATCACTCCACAACTTCAACAGGAACACGACACCCTTGACCTAAATATAGAAGAATGGAACACAATAATATCCAACGCAGCATCTGCCCCAGCTATCAAAGAACCACAAGCACGCAAGAGATCTAATGCCCCATGGTACTCACATGAAATCAGAGTTGCAAAACGTGCGCTCAGAAGACTGGAAAGAAAATGGAAACGGAACAAATCACACAACCTCCTAACCCAATATAGAGACAAACAACGGGAATATAATAATCTAATAAATGAGCGTAGAAAGCAACACCATACCAACCTGATCATGAAAGCTACTAATAGACCAAGAGAACTCTAGCATTGTCCAAAAGCTCACCAAAGATGACATGCAACAAAGCACCCACCATCTTGACCCACAAAAATATGCAGACTACATGAAGTCAAAAAACACCAACCAAACATGCTCTACTACACCACAAACAACGATCACACGATAAACAAACATCAAACATGTGAGAGCTTCAACTTACCAACAAAGCAGCAAGTAGAAGACATTATATCTGGACTAAACACTACAACTTCACCGTCAGACCCATGCCCAGTAACATGGCTCAAAGCTACAAAAAGCCAACTCTCTCATCGCATTCAAAAAATGGTCAAAGATTCACTCCAACAAGGATACATGCCGCAACCCCTAAAGCACGCAATGATATGACCAATACTTAAAAGTAGCAATCTGTCCAAAAAAACCTTATAAAGCTCTAATTTCTTTGCATTGATGCAAAGAAATTAGAGCTTTATAAGTTTTTTTTGGACAGTGCTCCTTATTTCTGTAATTTGTATATTTTCTTGTTTTGGTTTCGTTAATTAATTCACTTTCACTCCCCCTTGATGTGGACTAGGTTGTTTTCTGTATTATCTTTAAATGTATAAATATTGTCTTTTTTACCTTGCTTTAAATTGAATAAACATATCTGAACGTTAAAAAAAAAAAAGGTAGCAATCTGAGCCCCTCCAAAGCAAAATCATACCGTCCCATCTCCAGCCTACCATTCCTTGTAAAATCTTGGAAAAGGCAGAGCAAAAGCAACTTCAGGACCATATTGATATTAATGCCCCACAGGACATACATCAGCATGGATTTAAACCCCAACACGGCGTGGAAACACTACTAACATCCCTCTTTGACAACCTACTAAGAGGCATGGACAACATAAAAAACGGCTTCCTGCTAGTGTTCATGGACATCTCGGTGGCCTTCGACACTGTGTCCCACACCAAGCTATTGCAACGCTTACAACAGATAGGACTATACAAGAATACCCTGAAGTGGTTCACATCATACTTGGAAGGGCGAACGCAACAAGTCAAATGTGACCAAAAGAAATCACTACAATTCCCTATCACACAGGGTAATACCTCAAGGTTCAGCCCTATCATCAATGCTCTTTAACATCTACATACAGCACATATGCAACATCATCAAGCACCACAAACTTCACTATCACATTTATGCTGACGACATCATGGTGTATGCTCTAATCAACATACTAGCATTAAACACAACAATAACCAAATGCCTCGAAGACATGAATGATTGGCTCAGAGCCAACAACTTAACAGTCAACTACGATAAAACTGAAGCAATGTTCGTCACTAGGAACCCCACCTTCATACCTCCACAAACTATCTGCATCCTAGACAAACACATAGTAGTCAAAGAAGAAGTTAAGTATCTGGGCATCACACTAGATAGAGCTTTAAACCTGAAATCCCACATCACCAAAACTGCAAACAAGCCTATCAACGATTGAAAACAATCAGACAAATCAAACCAATGCTCCACCAGGACCACTTCCACACAGTGTGCCAAGAACTCATCATACCACTGCTTGATTACGGAAACTCACTATATCAAGGCCTACCTCATCAGACACTCCACCCACTACAGATGGTAGAAAATACCACAGCACGCATCATTACAGACACACCAAGGACTGAGCACATCACTCCCATCCTACAGCAGCTGCACTGGCTCCCAATGGTGACAAGAGCTAAATAAAAAACAATCATGATCATCTTCAAAGTCATTCATCATCTCTCAGCAGACGTACTCCAAAATGTCATAACAAGAGACATCAGCAATAGATCAAGAAGAACCAATAACGACAACATGATCGGCATACCTGCAGGCTATCACAAAACCAGACAAAATCAAAAAGAGCACCATTACTACTGGCATCCACACTATGGAACTCCCTCCCAACGAGCCTGAGAGCATTAGATGACCTCAAAGACTTCCGCAAAGACCTCAAAACATATTTATTTATAGAAACATATGAGCATCCAGGCAACATCCCATACCCAAACTGAAATACCACCTACCCCGCCAACTAAACACACACCCATCCTATGCACACACACAAGTTTATCATAGCACGTTATTAAATACCCTCATGTTAAATGTTAACTTTAATTGTACTGTCTAAATGCTGTTATGTAACTGTACTGTCTAAATGTTTACATGTAACCTAATGTTAATTGTAACCCTCCAATTGTGATGTGACGTGACCACCTTGATTGAAGGATAAGGTGGTATTCAAGTCTGTCTAAATAAAATAAATAAAGGTTAACACGCATGAATGAAGTTATTGTGCATTAAGTGCCAGTGTGCCCGTAGAAATAAAAGAACTCTGGGCACTTAAGTCCTTTAGTAAACATGCCACTGATATTTCTGAAGCTGCTTAGCCTAAGCTTGTATCACAGAAGTTCATGGGATTCTCATCTGACTAAAGTTTCACACGTGGGACACTACATGTAACACTATTTTGTGAAAAGATGCAACGCTTTGCAAATGGTGCTTTGCATGCTAAAAAGCCAAATAATGCACATTGTCGCACATAAACACTCCTTAGGTTCTTAGCACATTCGGCATCATCCTCAGTGTCTTCTATTCAACAGTACATTAGTCTACGTGTATTAACTCAGTCCAATATTTAAAATTGGTAGGTTTCCTTCCAGAAATGCAAAGTAAATGTGTGTGTTGATATGATTCGGTTTACTGTGTGATCCTTAATTGTCTTATTCATTTATTGACTTAGGGCCCGATTCTGATCCCGATGTACATCTCCTTTGTACGTTCGGGCTGACCCAGACGTACAAAGGAGATCGCGATTCTGATCCCGCAGGGCACGTCTAGCCCCACAGGATCAGAATTGCGAACAAGCCTATACGTGCAGGCCGGAACTGCAATTCAGTCCTGACCTAAGAACATAAGAGATGCCATACTGGGTCAGACCAAGGTCCATCAAGCCCAGTATTCTGTTTCCAACAGTGGTCAATCTAGGTCATACGTACCTAGCAGTTTCCCCAAAAGACACAGGCTCCACAATGCTTGTATTGGGTCAAGCATTGATATCTTCGGTCACTTCTTAATAATGGTTTATGGACCTTTCCTCCAGGAACTTGTCCAAACCTTTTTTAAACCCAGCTACACTAACAGCTTTCACTACATCCTCCGGTAACAAATTCCAGAGTTTGATTACACGTTGAGTGAAAAAATATTTTCTTTTATTAGTCTTAAATAGTTTACCCTGTAGCTTCATTGCATGCCCCCTAGTCTTTCTATATTCTGATAACGTAAACCTGAACGTATAGGCACTGCCCGGCTAACTCAGGGCTTTTAAATGGAGCCGCGGTGACATGGCACCATGGCTCCATTTAAAAGCTGTGATGCCGGTTGCCTGCCCAAAATGTTAATTTCCTGCAGCCCAACCCCCCGATCCAGCCTCCTAAGGCCAGAATTGGGCTGCGGGGAATTAACATGGGCTCCCCCAGCTCCTTCTGCTCCCTGGAGCAGCAAAATGGAAATATCCAGGGAAGTTATTCCACCCTGGGGGTGGAATAACTTCCCCGGCCATTATGCCAGCCCTGGACATACAGGGCTGACATTAGAATCAGCCTGGTATGTCCAGGGCTGGCAACCGCCCACTCTCTGCCCCCTTGCCACCCCTTCCCTGCCCCCATATAACTACCCCGCACTATGGGACGTCCATCCCCACTATTTGTGCCTCAGAATGACTCCCTTAATGTATAACTCATCTAGTAATATAGCAAAATTCAAGACTGTCAAGTTTTGGGGAAAATAATAGAAATGAAAAATCGTAGGTTTTTAAAAGCATACAAGAGGTAAGGAGCTAGAGACAACCAGGAACAAGGCTGGCGCAAGACGATGAGGTAGCCCAGGCGAACCTCATCCCTCGGGCCCTGCTCCCCCTATCTGGAGCCCATTGCTGCTGCTGCTCCTCTCTGGGGGTCCTGCAGCGGCGGCAATGGCTACCAACAGCCCAATGGCACTTACCTTAAAACTTCGACAAACAGGAAGTCTGTAGCGGGCAATGTGAGGGGGCAGATGCAAACAGCCCCGTGGTGCCGAGGTTTTAAGGTAAGCACTGTGGGGCTCTTTATGGCCATTGTTGCTGCTGCAGGTCTCAGAGAGGACCAGACCAGACCAGACCATTGGGGCTCTAGCCAATTGACTAGTTCACCTAAAGGTGGTGCCGGCGCCATGCAGGAGTGTTCACCTTTCGAAAGGCAGAGCAGTGTATCAGACAATTCCCAAGGTACCATCCTATCATGAGTTAACAGAGTCTATGCTAGAGCAGCCCCACCCGCTTCCATACCTGTCCATAACACAGTGCGCGGCTGTGATTATCCGCTCGGCAGAGACAATGGTTCCTCCACAGAAATGTTTGTTATTTCGCTTCAGGGAAGCCTGAATCATAAAGAAAACACTTCACTTAATTTCTCAGTTTATTAAACCAAATCTAACTATATGTTATTGTTTAAATTGTGAATCAGATCATCAACAACTTCACGCCATCCTCTACATTTAAGTACATCACAGTATACCCTTTCCTCCCCACACCTGCCCCTCCGCTCCCCTTTCCCCCTTAGAGGATCATGTCTCTACTAACCCTTTCCGCTCCTCCAACAAGCACATACCTTCATCTTCTTCTGTAATCACCTGCCCCCCCCCACCCCTTTCTCCCCTTCCTCCTTTATTCTCCAACACTCCAGACCCAAATCTCTGCCTGCCTATCTGATATTGCTGCCTGGATGTCTCACCATCATTTAAAATTCAACATGGCCAAAATCAAACTTATTTTCCCCCCTAAACCCACCTCTCCCCTTCCTCCTTTCCCTGTCTCTGTGTGTAACACTCTTCAATTTCTTGTTTCCTCTGCCTGCAACCTTGGGGTCATCTTTGCCTCCTCTCTCCCCTTCTCCAAATACATCTAAATGATTGCTAATGTTATAAAGAAACAACAGGTTTTAGCAAAATTTGCCCCTTCCTTTCTGAACACATTAGTAAGACACTTATCCACTCTTTAGTCACCTCCCAGCTAGACTATTGCAACCTCCTCCTTGCTGGTCTCCCTCTGAGTCATCTCTCTCCCCTTCAGTCTGTTCAGAACTCTGCTGCGCGGCTAATCTTCTGCCAGTTCCGCTATACTCGTATAACCCCTCTTCTCAAGTCACTTCACCCTACACCCCTCCTCATGAGCTCTGCTCTTCCACTGGCTTGCTTCTCTCTACGCCCTTTTCTTCCACTGCCAACTCCAGACTTCGTTCCAGGCATAAGGAGCAGCAGGGTGAAAGCAGCGAACTACCCGAGCCTGTACGTCAGGCTCCATCTCTCCCCTTTTCAAATCCATGCTACAAACGCACCTCTTTGCGGCTGCTTTTGGATCTTGATCCCTTGTTCTCCTGTGTCTCTCCTTACCTTTCTCTGGCTGGACCCTTGTTCTTAGCTGTTGTGCTGTCTGTCCTGATTAGATTTTGCATGTATCTGTACAGCGCTGCGTATGCCTTGTAGCGATATATAAATGATTAATAGTAGTAGTATTCTGGGTCACACATGCTTTTCTTTTCTTCTCCTAAACCTTCCTCCTCCCATGAAGAGTTTGTTTCTGCCTTTAATTCCTCTTTCCTCTCCCCGCTACACTCTTTTCATAAATTGTTTGATATTTTACTGTACTCCACCTTGATGACATTACAGTTTTGCATGGGACATAACAAGCCCTGGAAATAAAAGAAATTTAAAAAAAAAAAGAAATAGTGTCTACTTTTATGCAGTATACATGTCGTGTGGCAGACTGCCCTCTGCTGGTCACCTCAGGTCATGTGTGTCTCACTCACAGCTACTTCATCCTCCAGGTAGGCCTCCCCTCCATCAGGTATTCCTTGTTCTTTTAGGGTGTTAAACTTCAACAACTTTATTTGAGAGATCAACTACTATGTTTACAATATTAGTTTTATTCCATAAACACACTCCAGCAAAGCAGCCTGATTAAATTATCAGGCTCAGCTTAAACACTCAGTAATGCAGGCTCAGTTCAATGACCATGTTGCAAACATTTCCCCTTCCAGCAAATCCAGTTCAGGACTTCCCTCAAGAGGAAACTAGTGCAAAGTACTGAATTCGCCTTTTAATCCATTCCAGGATTTCCCTCAGATGAAAACAAGTGCTAAATCTTCCATTCACTTCTATTACAGCCCAGGATTTTCCTAAATAAAAAATTTGCATAAAGCAATGCATTCGCTCTTCAAGCCTTCCTCTTTGAGATATTGAATGAAAGGCATATTATACCATACTGCTGCAGAATAACTTCAGGGACATATTCAGAAGGGTTTAGCTGGTTAGTAGGACCTGCCAACCAGTCAAACCGTAGCAATCCCGATATTCAGTGGTTCTAGCCGGGGTGGTGTGTGGGCAGAGAGGGGGCAGGGATATTCAGCCCTAGCCAGATTGCTAAACCACATTAAGCTAACACAGGTCAATGACTGTCCCAGCTTTCTCCAGTTTGTGCTCTGTCCAGTGAAACCGGATATTCGGCACCAGAGGCCGGATAAGTTGAGACACTGAATAGCTGGCTTTACTTAAAGCAGTGGGCAAGAGCTTTAGTAGTGCTGACCACAGCCACTGAATATCAGATTGAAAGCCTCTCTCCTTTTCCAATACAAAGTGCCACAACAGAGACGTAAGCCGCTATTCACTCCTATGGCATTTAAAGGAAAAAAAAACATTTCTTATTTACCAGTTCCAAACAGAGGGAAAACTAACTTCACAGAGCTAAGTTTTCTTGCTTCTCGGCCTTTCTGTTCCCATGCCGGCCTCTTCAGGGTGTGGCAAGGTCCTTCTCCTTGGGCAGAAATAATTCTCCTTCCCTGGCCCGTAGCCCAGAGCTCCCATGGCAATAAACCGCTGGTGCTCCTCAAACAGCAGCCCTCCTCTCAGAGAAAAACTTCTCTTTTAATAAGCACCTGCCCTCCACTTCTGGCTCCACTCATTGACCCACTTCACTAGCTTAGCCCCAGGGACTCCTGGGAGGTGTAGTTCCTGCTGAAGGCCATATTAGGATTATACCTTCCTTCTATATTGAAGGTGACCTAAACCTTTAAAGTCAGAATCCTTACTTATATAGGGATTCTTCTCTATAGTTTCTAGTAGTTGAGGTTGGTGAGCAAACCAGTCTATCCATCACAGTAGGTATTCCCAATAGTAGAGAACAGACATGATTGGTTCTTATGTGGGTATCTTACCAAATACTTGATGAACTTACTCAAAAATGGCAAAGTAGATATTGGACAATAATTGCCTGGGTTAGATTAGTCACAGGAGAATTTCTTTAATGTGGGTGTGTCAGTGATATTTTCACGTTGACTAGACAACACTTGGCCAAAGAAGTATGAAAGACCCTCACCAAGAAGGAAAGCAAAAGGACCCTGATGCTTTTAATAACAATAGAGGGGTATGGATCCAGTCACAAGACAACCCCTTCATACATCAGTTTAGAGATTCGTATCTCATCCAATGTCATTCTAATTCATATATTATGAGGTGCATTTCACAATGGGACGTCCAAGTGCAATCTGGGACATCAAAGCCAGAACATCTGGGAAAAAAGCAGGCACATACAAGTTCAGGCACGATTTCGGAACTGTGGATGTGCCCAATATGCACGTGTATCAAACATCTATATAGACGTCCCCAGGAGAGTATTTCAGAACCAAGACATCCAATAGCATAATGGTTAGAGCAGTGGCTTAAGAGCAGAGTGGTCAGAGTTCAGTGTGGGCCTTTGTGATCTAAGGCTAGTCACTTAATTCCCCGTCTTCTCTACACTCTCTGGATGTCCTAAGGTGAAAGCAAGCACTTTCCTGATGCATATTCGTGCCTGGAGCAGGTATAAACATGGATGTGCCTGCAGACATCTCTGATGTTTCTGAGATCATACAGGGACATTGCTACTCCACAGGCATGCCTCTGCCACACCCCTGTGCTTACCTGGACATCCCTGCACTGGAGACGTCTGTGAACATCATTTGTGGAATGGCTACGGAGACGTACCTGTGATTTTGACGTCCAAATCACGACTAAAACTTTAAAAATGATCGTCTATGGCAACATCATAGAGGCATATTTACTATGCTAGGCTAACAGCACTGAAAAACATTGGACCTAGTTACAAATAGCATGTGCTAACCATTAGCACAGCTTAGTAATCATACCCCCATAGACTCTTACGTAAAAAAAATGTTTATGTTTATTTATTTGATGAAATAGATAACTTACCAAAATCAGCATTTTTTTTTTTTTTTTTACTGTTCTTAATACACAGAGTTGCCCTGCAGAGGATAAACAATTTTGAAAGCTTGGCTTACCAAACATGGAAATAAACCAGGTCTCGCTTGGGTCCCACCAACAATGCGATTAAAAAAGTTGAGCCTATTGAGTGATTTGGATTCCAGTGGAGACTGACAACACCTACGATCTAGATAAATATATGTAAAACAAGAGGCTTAGACACTAGTCTATGACATCATACCTTCAGACACTGAACAGCATATGTTAATTTTAATGCACTTGATCTTGCCTGAAAGAATTACTTTGAGATGTAAAAAAGAAAAAAAAATGAATGCTGTAGTGTCTTTTCTACCCTATTTGCAAGGCTTTAAATGCAGGACATAATGCAAGCCATCCTTTAGAGAACAGGGCTTCTCGGTCGTTTTTCTCTGCCCTCCTTTTTGCTAGCAGGGCACCTTGTAGAGTCCTAACTAATGGAGGAAGGGGTTTTGCCTTTATAGAGTCATACAGTATTGTACAGCAGCCAGGCGAAGTCAAGCCTCTCATAGAAAATACCAAACTGCAGATCTAAACAACCACACAGTTTTTCAGGATTGAGTTTCTCTGGTTTTCAACCTACAGAAATAGCTCACTTCTTTCTCCTTTACGATGTTAATTCCAACTGGAATTTTAGTCTCTCCAAAAATTAGTAGCCAAAAGAAGTTCAAATAGAATGTAAGCATTGATTTGGTTTCTAAACTATTGGGTGATATGCACATGAAGTTAATTTTCTAGCACCGAACTGTAGTATTCATTTTCTTTTTACATGTAATGTTATCATGCTTCTCAAATACACCTTTTTCTATAAAGTTATATTAATAAAATTTGCTAGAATTTGTAATTTAGGTTGGAAGCCATCATAATTATGCCCAGATAAAGAGGGGCAGTATTGATCTGGGAAAACCCTAAAAGTATATTTTGCCTCTTTCAACATTTAAAGTCCCCAAATAGTGGGTTTAGTAATGGGATAATTACAATATTTAAGAGGCTGACACGGCTTAAGCCAATAGAAGGGACATAGATAGACACTATCTTGTTATGAAATGCCTCCCACCCTCTCACAATAAGCCGAGTTGGGGGATATAGTTCCTGGACTTGCCCTGTGAATGTTATTTTAGCATGCACATAGCTTCCGTACATTCAATATCGTGAAAGACAAAGGTGTTACTGCTCTGTATTCTTCCATAATGTTAATAATGTAAATCAGAAAAATACAGTTTAATAGCATCTGCCACAGCACCTACATGAATTTATCAGCACCTAAGAACGAATAATTCTCTGATTTCTGAGTCTACTAAATTTTAAGTTTGGTAACTATGTCTTGCTAATTAACATTTGGACTCATCGGACTTCAAGTCGTATAAAAGTAGTTAATGTACTGGCAAAGCATTTATGTTTTTTTTGAAGGATTTGGAGTAAGTCGGAACTTACCTTGGTTTGGGTCCAGGGGTGCGGCCTTTCCTCGGCTCAAACAGGATGCGCTTACCAAGAACAGAAGAATCTTGCCGAAGACAGCTGGCATTTTGGAGCTGTAAGAGATGGAGTAAAAGACCACAGCTTCACAAGTGGTTTTATAGAGGTGAAGAGGAAAAAGGACACAGCAGGAGAGCAGCAATTTACTAATTAAAATCAGAGTTACCCATTAACTCAGCCATAAAGTTTAACCAGGCACTTCAAGCATTTTCAAAATTTAGCCAAGCTTAATAGCCTTTGATTTGGTAAAAATATTGCTCAATTTGTGCGTCATTAAATGCTTCTTTGGGAACCGTAGTATGCTGAAAAGTCCAATGTGCCCTACCAGCCAGATTATGCTACATGTTTCACCAGCTAAAACAACATCCACTTTTACCTGAGAAATCGCAGCACTGATGAATAAACCTTGCTATGGCTGGTTAACCTGTATTGTTCATGGCCACCTCTGTGTGCAGTCTTGTTTTCCCATGTCAACCGGTACAATGGAACTTAAACAATGATACGGTGGAGCTGGCCTGATGGTTTAGTAACCGTGCTGCATATTTCCATGCAGAAGAGATGGGTTTGATTCCTGAGCCCAGCTTCGGCATCTTAGCTTGGCCAGAGCTGGGGATGCCATGGAGGAAGTAATCACGTTCCTGAGTGGTGGTAGGGAGTCCCATTCGATCCAGAACAGTGGCCAGGCACAGGGTGCACTTGGAGAGGAAGTGACCTAGTGGTTAGGATCAATGGACTAAAAATCCAAATCCTATTTCTGTCACTAACAATCCTTGCGACCTTGAATGGGTCATTAGCTCCCACTACCTCAGGTACTCAGATTGCAAGGTCTTTGGGACGGGGACATATTGGTAATGAATAATGAGCATCACTGTATAGTGCTGGAAGAGAGGTAAGTACAGTATTAGTACTACTTGCATTGGGTTTGAGGAGGAGCTGCAGTCTATAGGCCCTGGCTAGGGACTCTCATTGCACTGGCTGAACTAGAAAGGAGGCAGAATTCAAAATGGGGAGAAAGTTGTGAATGTAATTAAATACTTTCTTCTATGCCATCTTTCCAATGAAGACTCCAGTACAGGCTAATTCTAACTCTGCTAGAAGCTTAAAGAAACAAAGATTCTACTGCTCCCGAGAAAGATACTGCAGGCATCTATTTGGTGATTTTCTCTTGTTTCTTTAGTTTTCCTGAAAGACAAAAATAATAGGAAGAGTTTGACCAAACATATTGAGACATAAAAAATACCTTGTCATAGTGCTGAAAGGTAGACCTAAAATAAAGAGGCAAAAAACAAACAAACCCCAAAATCATAAAAATTGCAAGATACTGAGACCGTTAAGAATTGGGGCTTGCTACCTTATGAAGACTACCAAGGGGAGAAGGCACCCACCAGCGAGCCTTCTCGGGAGTAGCCCTCACATTCTGGGACTTCCTCCTAGAGGGGCTTGGCCTAACTCAAGACTACCTTTACTTCAGGAAGCCCAGCTCTTCTTCCAATCCTTTAATGATTGTGGCAACAGATCAGCCAGTCACTCACATCACATCAGAAATTGCTTGCCTCACACCCTAGCCGCCCACTTTTTTTTATTACAATGCTTTTGTCTTACCCCTTTTGTCTCTGCCTTTTAAGATGCTAATACTATATCATATTTCAATCATTTGAATGTTCTACTGTGCTGTTTTAATGTATATGCTGATATTATCAAATTATTGCTAGTTCTAGAACTTCATTTGCCTATTTCCAAGTTTATCTCACTGTTGTAATTGGGTGTCATGCTGACATGGTCGGTTTATTCTAGTTATGCTATTACTATAATGCGCTGTCTTGGGTGACTCCATAAAAGTAGATAATAAATCTTCATAAATATATATAGGAAACTCTGGAATCCCTGAGGGCCTTTTACAAGTAGCTTCAGGAATAGGGTTAGAGAATTATGGACTTCCTGAAGCCCCTTACACATTTTCTGGCGCTCCATCTTGGAAAGTACACTTCCAGAGATATTTTTACGACTCTAGAAAATACCACAGGGCAAAATAGTAAAACTATTTCAAATGGCGTTATACTAGTATTGTACTCATTTTGAAAAGGAGGTTTTAGGTATGTTTTTCAGCTTGTCATAAGCCCATTTATTCCTTTCACCTACGTATCAATCATGTTACCGTTTATTATTCTAGAAGGTTATATAACAATATATGACAAAACATTTCCGTTGTATATTTGACCCTATATTTCTCATTAGGATTGCCAGACTATGCTTCTTAATTTTATCAATATACTTTTCCCTGTTATACAGCACATTTAATCTCATTCTGACATGTAACAGGCACTGCACGTTTGAATATTTCATGCAGCTGCCAGTAACCCACCCATATTTTATTCTTTCTGTGTCTTGACTATCTGATAGATTTTGTTATAATCATCTTTCATGATCCTTTTTCCTAGAAAGAGATGCATGTGAAAGTTTCAGCTAGTACTGGATGCCTATCGGAGCCATTTTGTGGGAACATCTTAACATAATAAAAACAAATTGTTCTGCCCCCGTGTCTCGGTTCCAGTTCAGTGCATTTCTGCCCATTTTATTCACTTTTTTATATGCTAAAAAGAAAGGAATGAACATGCCCTACCGATGCATCATGTCTCCACATTATATCAGAGTTTAAAAAGGCAATTTAGAAAGAGACTTACATTTTTCACATTCACCCTAATAAATTATTAATAAACGGATTTGCCAAGAAAAAGAACGTAAATAGCAGCTCTGTGAAAACTAGGAAGGCGCGACTTGGAATGTGCAACAGCAGGGTTTATGAGTTGTTTTTATAAAGGGAAGGGCAAGTCAGCTGGGCCCTGGCTATTATTCTGTCTCTGATCTCTCAGGTCACAGTTGCCCAACAAAGAGATTTTGGCAGACTCATGAGTATGTCATGTTTGATGGGGTTAAAAAGAGAGAGGAAAAAAAAAAAAAAAAGGTGACTTCAACACTTCCACAACTGCGTGAAAATCGGCTTCGCTCTTCATAAATCTTTTTTGCCGAAATAAAAAAAAAAAAAATCGTTCGCTGTTTTTCTTTTTTTTTTTTAACACTTTCGAGCATAATATAAAAAAGTACAATGAAAGCTGGCAAGAACTACAGTATGTATCTGCAGAGAGAGAGAGAGGAGGAGGGGAGAGTGAGATACAAACACCGACATGTCCCTTTCTGTATGGCCAACTCTGGGATGAATGTATGACTGCTGTGACGTAATCACTGTACAGTACTATTATGCAGTGCATTCATTCTAGAAAAGGCACTCTTCAAAGGCTTTTCTGAGCATTAGACAATTGCACGCACTGTGTGCACATACGTAAATGTCTATCTTGCGCCACTACATGAAAGCGTTTTCATGCACCATAGGGGGATACATCACATATTCATACTTCCATCATTTCGGAAAATGTGTGCGCATCTTTTCACCCCATTATTTTCAAAGGAAAAAGTATTGCTTTGAAAATCAGTGTAAAGTCTGCAGGCTTAAAGTACCCACAGATGTTACTCGTGTGCATTCAGTTTTGAAAATTACCCATACAGACAGCACCTAGAAGAAGACTGGCAAATTGCACCTATTTTATAAACACCAGTAGGCGCTTACTTGCCTTTATAAAATACTAGCCTAACTGGCATACTAACCTAATTGTCTTACGTTAAGGCATGGATATTCACAGCTGTTCTATAGAAAGGTGTAAAAGAAAGCATGGAAAGTCTCCAGGTAAACCACAGATTAAGGTATTTTATAGTCAATGTGTATACTTGCTACCTCACCTGCGCTCTGTCCCAGAGGGGGACAGAGTTACGGCAGCAACTCCCATGAGTCATTCGTGGCTGGAAACAGAACGAGTGGCTATAGCAGCCAGGAACGGTGTGTGGCCATGCACACCTGCACAGCAGAGGGAAAACTGCTGATAGGCGGCATAGATGCAGTCCACCGACATGTAGGAGGAAACCAGCTTCATATTCCAGGTCACCTAAGAGGTGAAAAAGGAAAGAAAATGGTCATGGAGTTCCACTCTTACAGACAGATGTGGTTCTTCCTCATGGAAATGGAAGTAAGGACAGGGCCAGTGAAAGGGTATGTGAATGTTGAGCCTTAACACCCCCACCCCCACGATAATCACACCACAGCAATTCCCACACAAATCCTGTACAAATGCTTAATTGGACATCATCCTTTGAAATATTAAGTTTTGCTTTCCATGTATGTGTGTGCCCACTCCTTGCAGGTGAGAGGATATACAGATTTATTTATCTATCCATTTTCTTTTATACCGCCCCTTCCAGAGATCAAGGGCGGTTTACATGGAACAGTTTAACAATCTTGTACACTTTTGTATACATTTACATTGAACAGTAGAATTCAACTATGTACAGGTAATAATACAAACAACTGTCAAACTATTTACATTGGCTATTTACAGAGGCTATGTATAGTGTGTTACAGAGTTGGATAGTTATTGGGCATGTGTAGGTATTGGAATTAATTTCCTTTTTTTGTCGTAAGTCAGGAGTGTGTGTGGCGGAGGACTGTCAGGAGTTAGTTAATTGTAATTTTAGGGGTTTTGTGTTTGTGTGACTGTGGTTGCTGTGGAGCTGGACTTGGGGGGTAGGGGATTTCAAAGTGTTCGGAAAATAGGTAAGTTTTTAGTTCTTTCCTGAATTGAGAGAGGTCTTTTATGATGCGAAGGTCTATTGGGAGATCGTTCCAGAGCGTAGGGGCAGCGAATGAGAATGCTCTGGAGCTTGTAGTTTTCTTAGACTTCCTGAAGGCTTCTGGTGTGTTAAGGGAGTGGGCTGCGTTTTGTCTGTGAGTTCTCGTTTCAGTTGGAACGTGCAGCAGTGTGGACAGATGTGAGGGGGCAATGCCGTTTATGAGTTTGAAGGTTGTTAGGAATATTTTATATCTGATTCGGCTATTTATAGGGAGCCAGTGTAATTCTAGCAGTATTGGGGTTATGTGGTCTGTTAGGCGAGCTTTAGCAATTACTTTTGCGCAAATGTTCTGGGCTCTTTGTAGCAGGTAGGTGTTTTTTTGTGGAAGGCCAATTAGGAGACTATTGCAATAGTCGAAGTGGGGTGTGATGAGTGTACCGACTACAGATCTAAAGTCATGTGTTTCAAGAAGAGGCCTTAGGTGTTGTATAGTTTTGAGTTTGTAGAATATGGTTTTTACTGTCTGTTTTATGTGCGGTAACATGGTGAGAGTGTAGTCTATTATTACACCTAGGTATTTGACCTCTTTTTTAACAGGTATGGTTGTTTTGTTGATTGTGATTGTTGTTGGGTAAGTGTCCTCAGTCATAGGTGTCCTTGTTACGAACATTGCTTCCGTTTTTTTTAAGGTTTATGCTGAGGTAGTTGGTTTCCATCCAAGAGGTAGCCACAGCCATGCATTCGGATAAGGTGTCATATGTAGGGTTTTTAGTGATTATGGGGATAGTGAGCATGATGTCGTCAGCGTAGATAAAATGGTTAAACCTGTGTTTTTTAAATATGTTTGTAATAGGCTGGAGGTACAAGTTGAAAAGGAGGGCGGAGAGAGCTGATCCTTGGGGTATTCCCTGTCCTTGGGGGAATGTTTCTGATGGTTCTTGGTCTATTTGGACGCGTATTAGTCTGTGTGTGATGTAAGACTTGAACCATTTGAGGACAGTCCCACCTATTCCTAAGTTTTCTAGCCTATTGATCAGTGTATGGTGGTTGATGTTGTCGAAGGCGGCAGAGATGTCTATAAAGAGGAGTAGGAAACCTTGGCTGTAGTCATCTGTACCTCTGATGAGGAAGTCCATCAGTGTGGTTAAGAGAGTTTCTACTCCATGGAAGGGGCGGAATCCAAACTGGTGTGAGTCAAGAGGCTTGTGCTCATCAATGTGTTCTTGTAATTGTAGTTGGATTGTTTTTTCTATTATTTTAGCAATAAATGAAATGCTTGCTATGGGTCTGTATGAGTTCGGGTCTTTTGAGTTGAGCTTACTATTCTTTATTATTGGGCGGAGCGTTGTGAGTTTTAAGGCATCAGGCATGATGCCTTGAGAAAGGGACTGGTTCACTATGTGTTGTAAGTTTTCAGCCAGTTCATCCTTTGCACACTTAATCCATGACACAGGCTTTTGGGGTTTGTTTCACTCTGATGGCTGCTGCTCTTTAAGATCTTTAAGTCTGTCCTCATATGCTTCATAACAAAGACCACTAATCATTTTAATAGCCACCCTCTGCACAGACTCCAATCTGCCTATATCCTTCTGAAGGTGTGGTCTCCAGAATTGCACATAATACTCCAAATGAGGTCACATCGGAGTCTTATAAAGAGGGATCACCTCCTCCTTTTTTCTGCTGGCCATTCCTCTTCCTATACACCCAAGAATCCTTTTAGCTTTCGCAGTCGCCTTTTCTACCTGTTTAGCTACTTTAAGATCGTCAGACACAATTACGCCCAAGTCCTGCTTTTCTTTTGTGGACAAAAGTGCCTCACCCCCAACACTCTACAGCTCCTTTGGATTTTTGCAGCCCAAATGCATGGCCCTGCATTTTTTAGCATTAAATTTCAGCTGCCATATTCTAGACCATTCTTCAAGTTTAGCTAGATCCCTCTTCATGTTTTTGACTCCTTCCTGTGTGTCTACTCTATCGCAGATTTTGGTATGCAAACCTTACCTGACAGTCCTTCTGCAATATTACTAACAAAGATGTTAAACAGAATCGAACCAAGGACAGATCCCTGGAGCATACCACTGGTAACCTTCTCCTCAGAGTGAGCTCCACTTATCTGTAACCTTTGTCGCCTCCCACTCAACCAATTTCTAATCCAATCTGTAACTTTATGGTCCATCCCTTGGACGCTCAGTTTGTTTATAAGTCATCTGTGTGGGAATGGTGTCAAAGGCTTTATTGAAATCTAAATACACAACATCTAGGGCTCTCCCCCTAGGTCCAACTCCCTGGAATCCAGTCAAAGAAATCTATCAGAATTGTCCGACAAGACCAGCCTCTAGTAAATCCATGCTGCCTCGCATCCTGCAAGCCACTGGACTCCAGAAACCTCACATTCTCTCCTTTAGTAGCCTTTCCAATAATTTACTAACCACAGAGGTTAGACTAACTGGCCTGTAGTTCTCAATGTCATCCTTACGTCCACTTTTGTGTAAAGGGACCTCATGTGCCTCTCTCCAGTCCTCTGGCACCACTCCTCACTCCAAAGAGGCATTGAAAAGGTCAGACAATGGAGTTGCTAGAACATTCCCATGTTCCCTCAGTATTCTTGGATGTATCCCATCCAGACCCATGACTGTCTACTTTTAGTTTAGCTAGTTCCTCTTGAACACAATCTTCTGATCATTCGAGAGTCCCGTCGCTTCTGTTATTTGTGGGTGTTTTCTGAGATCCTGCTCCAGGCCCTTCATTTGTGAACACAGAACAGAAATATTTGTTAAGCAATTCTGCTTTATCCTCATCACTTTCTGCATATTAGTAAGCAACTAGAACACAACAACCTAAGCAACAGTTGCCGAAAAGAATACTATGCCAACATCCTCATGAAATC
Organism: Ichthyophis bannanicus; assembly: GCA_033557465.1. Taxonomy (NCBI): domain Eukaryota; kingdom Metazoa; phylum Chordata; class Amphibia; order Gymnophiona; family Ichthyophiidae; genus Ichthyophis; species Ichthyophis bannanicus. Next base: position 45,776,312 of record CM066047.1, read on the forward strand.
TCTCAACTATCCCAGGGAATTATTCTCAATTGTGTCCTCCCTCACCAGTTACCCCACTTCAACAAATTCCACAAACTCAAAAGAGCAACTTGACCCACAGATCATGGCCAACTTCCTCTGCAACAGGCAATGCCTGACAACTCCCCAGAACAATGAGCCACCACATCAACAAGATAACTCATCTCAAAACCACTATGGCACACTTTCAGCATAATATCAAAGAGAGAACTCTCAGACAACATCAGTAGTATCAAAACCACAACCTTCCCACTGAATCCATGCCCAGTTACATGGATAAAATCCCTTCGTTCTGAGTTCACCCCAACTATTCTGAAGAATGCTTAATCCCAGCCCTGAAACAGGCTTCAATGTGCCCTATACTGAAGAAATCTTCATTAGATCTAACAGATCAAAGTTCATATTGACTGATCGCCAGCATCCCATTCCTGTCTAAAATAATTGAAAAAACACCATACAGCACTACCTCCAAGATCATGTTGATTCTCATGCTCCATTGGACCCTCAACAGCATGGCTTCTGCCCACAACATGGTATTGACACATTCTTCACTGCTCTCTTCAACATGCTCAGAGGCCTAGACAAGTCCCACCATGGATTTGTTATGATCTTCCTGGACATCTGTGCTGTATCACACCACACTCTGCTAGCCAGACTCAGAAACATAAGCCCGATCAACACCACATTCAACTGGTTCACATCCTTCCTCTCAGACAGAACCCTGCAAGTAGACGTCAGATCCAGCAATTCCAAACCATTTAACCTAAAGCAAGGCGTACCACAGGGGTCAGCCTTACTATTTAAATAGCCCAATGCAATCTACCAAGAAAACGGAACATGCACTTTCACCTATATGCAGACGACATCATGTTCTACATGCCCTTCAACATGCTCACTCCCGACTCCTCAGTCATATCAGATGTCATCTCAGCTGTCACAAACCTTCTCACCAAACTAAATCTTGTAGTGAATAAAAAAGAAAATGGAAGCTCTACTAATCTTCAGAGACCAAGCTTTTAATCCTCCAGAAAAAAAATCATACTACAACACGCTGAAATTAACATAAAAAGGGAAGTCAAATACCTCGGCATAACCCTCGACAGCAACCTCAACATGCTTTCACACATCAAGAATGCAGCCAACACAGCAAACCTGAAACTTAGGATCCTCAAGCCTCTACATCCTCTTCTACAGGACGATTAAAGATCAGTTTTCCAGGCCATCATCACTCCCCATCTTGACTACAGCAGCATTCTGTATCACGAACTGCCAAAACAGGAATTATACCCATTTCAACCAATGCAAAATACTGCTGCTAGAATCCTAACAGGCAAATCAGGTCGTCAATTTATAACCCCAACTCTTAGGAGTCTACACTGGCTCCCAATTGCCCACAGGATTAAGCACAAGACCATAACCACCATCTATAAAATCCATCATAATCTATCAGCTTCCTGTCTTGAGGGTCAAATCTCAAGAGACAACAAGACCCAGACGACAAGACCCAGAAGATCAGCAAATCAGAATCTTCCCATTCCTCCCTTCAAGACCAAATGTACGCAGCAGACAAGAAATAGAGCCTTCTCACTATTGTATATAACACCATTACAATATCCCTGTGTACGACTTTCCTTCCCTTGCCTAATGTTTCACCGTTGTTATAACGTAAGACGTACCTAGTTCTCCGGATTATCTCCCACAGAGCTCAATAACCTCTCTGCGTTCAATGCAGTTTATTTTTGTATATAGTTATATTGTATATAGTTATATTGCAGTAACCCTATATGCCTACAATGCATAGAGCTTCTTTGCAATATCCCCCCGGCATGCCCCCCACCCTTGTTTAATGTAATACCTTTGTTTTACTGTAAAGCGTAGTTACTCACCTGTAACAGGTGATATCCGGGAACAGCAGGAATTTAGTCTTCACATATGGGTATCGTCGGTACCGACAGAGCCTGTGTGGGAATGTTCCCCAGCGTCCAATAGGAAAGCTTTTGGGAGCATCCCTCAGCACATGTGCGCTGCCTTCCCGCCTTTCCAACTGTCCCTCCTCAGTTAAGTTTGTAGTTGAGTGAAAAGAATAGAGGGAGAGAGGAAAGAGACAAAGAGATAGAGAGATAACTCCTAGGGGAGGTGGGTGGGTTGTGAAGACTAAATTCCTGCTGTTCCTGGAGATCACCTGTTACAGGTGAGCAACTACGCTATCTCCAGGAGCAAGCAGGAATGTAGTCTTCACATATGAGGACTCCCTAGCTGAAGATGCCAGGGAGATAGCCCTAGGAAGGTGCCACCCTGGAAAGGTGGGAATCCTTCCTCCCATGGATCTCTGGCATTCCACCAGGGTTGGTGGGTAGGAGTTGAATTAGGTCTGAAAGAGATTTTGAAGGACAGCTTGGTCAAAGAAGGCATCCTGACGGAAGGCTTTATCCAGGCAGTAGTGGGCTGTGAAGGTGTGTACCGAAGCCCAGGTGGCTGCTCGACAAAATGTCATCGATAGACACAGAGTGGAGATTAGCCATGGAAGTTGCCATGGCTCTCACATTATGAGCTGTGACATGGTTCTGAAGAGGAAGACCTTTAAGCTCATAAGTAAAGGATATGCATTGGGCAATCCATTTAGATAAAGTTCTTTTGGAGACCGGTTGTCCCAAATGACTAGGGTCAAAAGCTATAAAACGTTCCGAGGACTTTCTATGTTGCTGTGTTCTCTGTAGGTAAAAGGCTCAGGCCCTTTTATAATCCAAAGTATGAAGGTTTCTTTCTGCATTAGAGGTGTGAGGCCTCGGAAAAAATACAGGAAGATAAATTGATTGATTTAAGTGAAAAGGCGAAACCACCTTTGGCATAAAGTGTGAATGAGTTCTAAGAACAACCTTATCATGGTGAAACCTAGTATAAGGAGGATTAGCCACTAAAGCTTGCAGTTCACTAATGCGATGTGCAGAGGTGATTGCAATTAGGAAGATGACCTTCCAGGTCAAACACTTATGGGTTGTAGTGGCTAAAGTCTCAAAAAGCGGCTTCATGAGCTGCCCAAGAACTAGACTTAGATCCCATGCCACTGGTGGTGGATTAATGGGAGGTTTGGTTAATAATAGAAGACCTCTCATAAATCTGGATATGAGTGGATGAGAGGAAATTGGTTATCCATTCAAAGGCTTATAAGAAGCTGCAATTGCACTAAGATAGACTCTTACCGAATTGGTCTTTAGACCAGAATTCAATAAGTGAAGGAGATACTCTAGTATCGATTCTAAGGGTATGCCAAGGGGGTTTAATCTCTTCTTGGAGCACCATATAGCAAAATGTTTCCACTTGAAGGCATAAGATCTTCTTGTGGAAAGTTTCCTAGAAGCCTGAAGGATATCCTTTAACTGTTGGGACAGTTTGAAATCCTGGAGGTCTAAGCCTTCAGCAACCAGGCCGTGAGATGCAGGGACTGGGGATTTGGGTGCCATAGCATCCCGTCCTCTTGGAAAAGGAGATCTGGAGCATGCCCTAACTCCAGAGGTGCAGCTTGAGAGAGATGTAGAAGCAGGGGATACCACGCTTGGCGTGGCCATCGTGGCGCTTTGAGAATCATGCGACCCCTGTCTCTCTGAAGCTTGAAGAGTGTTTTGGGGATGAGGGGAATGGGTGGTAAGGCATAAAGGAAACCCTGACCCCAGTGAAGGAGGATGACATCTCTTGTCTGACAATTGTGAGCCGGAAGCCTGGAACAGAACCAGGGAAGTTTGGCATTCAGTGGACTTGCAAAGAGGTCTATGTCTGGAGTGCTCCAGAGATGAAATATCTTTGCCACCTGGTCCAGGTAGAGGGACCACTCATGAGGCAGCAGTACTCGACTGAGTTTGTCTGCCCAAAGGTTTTGAATGCCTGGAAGATATACCACTAGAAGGTGAATTTGATACTCTCTGGTGAGAGCCCACAGTCGTAAAGCTTCATTGCATAACGACAGAGAGCCTGTCCCACCTTGCTTGTTCACATAGAACATTGCTACTTGATTGTCCGTCTGGACTAGGACTGTCTTGTAGCTGAGCTGGGCGTGGAATACTCGAAGAGCTAAATAAATTGCTCTTAATTCCAGGAGGTTTATGTGTAGACCAGCCTCCTGTGGAGTCCAGGTTCCCAGGGTATAGAGATGATTCAGGTGTGCTCCCCAACCCACCTGCGATGCATCTGTTGTTAGGGGTTGATGAAAAGGAGGCCCCATTGTCAGATTTTCTAGGGATTGTCACCATTGGAGGGACAAAATTAGTCATTGAGAGTTTATTATTTTGTCCGATAAATGACCTGTGGCCTGTGTCCACTGTGTGGATAGGGTCCACTGAGCTGCTCGCATGTGGAGGCGAGCATATGGGACTACATGAACCGTGGATGCCATATGTCCCAGCAACTATAGTAGCTCTCGAGCAGTTAGGGAGGATTTCCCTGCTACTTGAGAAGCTAGTTGCATTATGCGAAGACACCGGGCCTGTGGAAGGAAAGCCCTTGCCTGTCTGGTATCTAGACAGGCTCCTATGAATTCCAGGCATTGGGAAGGAGCAAGTTGGGATTTTTGGAAGTTTATTACCAACCCCAAGTATTGGAGGATTCACATTGTGTGAGACAGTGTAGTGCTGGCCTCTGCAATTGTAGGGGCTCGAATGAGCCAGTCGTCTAAGTAAGGGAAGACGAATATCCCCAGGGTTCATAGAAATGCAGCTACTACTACCATGCATTTCGTGAATACCCTTGGTGCTGAAGCTAGACCAAAGGGAAGAACCTGTACTGGAAATGTTATCCCTTGAAAAGGAATAGTAAGAATTTCCTGTGATCTGGATGGATCAGAATGTGAGTGTATGCATCCTTTAAGTCTAGAGAGCAAAGCCAATCCTGGCTTTGAAGGTATGGCAGAAGAGTTCCTAGAGAAATCATTTTGAACTTCTCTCGGAACAGGTATTTGTTCAATTCTCTGAGGTCTAAAATGGGTCTGTGTCCTCCTGTTTTCTTTGGAATAAGAAAATAGGGGGGAGTAAAACCCTGCACCCCGTTGAAGAATGTGTACCTCCTCTATTGCCCCTTGGGCAAGAAGTGTTGAGACCTCGTGATCTAACAGATTGTTTGTGGAGGTCTGAGAATTGAATTGCTTTAGAATTGTAGGAGGAGGCATGCTGTGAAAATGAAGCTTGTACCCTTCTCCTACAATGGACAAAGTCCAATCTTCTGCTGTTATCTGATGCCATCTGTTGGCAAAGTGGCATAACCTGCCTGGGATATTGGGGGGTTGAGGACCCCTCAGAGGCAGGAAGGCTAAGCTCTCTAGGAAGGAGTCAAAGCCCTTGAGGGGGCTGAACCTGCAGAGTTGGTTGGGCTCTCGGGCCTTTTGGCTTCTTTTGCTGTCTAGTTTGTCCCTTTTGGGCAACCTGACCCTGAGATTGACTCTGCTGGGTATAGGAAGGGTAAAATTTCCTCTTTTTGCTGAAAGAGGGTTTTTTATAAGGCTTCTTTTTGGCTGGAGTGGCTATAGATTTTGACAATCTATCAAGAGCAGTATTGTCAGCATCTAACTCATTAGCCTTGTCCTGCCAGTTCTTGCTGAAGAGATTCTCTCCCATGCAAGGAATGTTGCCTAACTTGTCCTGTACTCACGTCTCCAAGTCTGATGCCTGAAGCCAGGCAATCCGTTGTGCACCAATGGCAATAGCAGAGGTTCTGCTGATGCATTCAAAGCAGTCAAAGGCTGCACGATTTACAAACTTGGAGACATCTTGAGCATGCTTAACTAGAGCAAGAAAGTCTTGTCTCTTGTCATTTGGGAGAAATGGGCTCATAAGCTCCAAATTTCCTGTAACTTCCTTGAGGAACATTCCCATATACAGTATATATGAACTGATCCTAGCTGAAAGCATGGAAGCCTGAAAGGTTCGGCGCCCAAAAGCATTGAGTCCTGCATTCACAACCTGGAGGATTGGATGCATGCCTCTTTGCACTTTTCATCCTACGCATGGCCGACTCCACCACCATTGATGGTGTGGCAGCTGAGTCTTTTCAAATCCAGGACATGGCGGAACTCGATACATAGTATTAAGTCTCCTAGAGTGAGGAGATGTAGTCAGAGGTGTCTCCCACATTCTGAGCATCAAGTTATGCAGAATTTCATGGATGGGCAGAGTGGCTGCCTCCTTTGGAGCTTTAGGATATTGGAGAATTTCCAATTCCTTTGCTCTGGCCTCTTCAGGAGCCACCGTGATTGAAAGGCCCTTGGCCATATCACGAATAAAATCCTGAAAAGACAAGTCCTCTGGAGGTGACATTCTGCGTTGGGGAGAAGAGGGATCCTCTGGGAGAAACCCTCTAGTACCAGCAGAATTGTCAGAGTCTTCGGAATCAGAGGATTCGAAGTATTCCTGATCACGATGCTCATGCAAAGCACAGTCCCGGTATCGATCAAAGTCGGTACCGAGTTGATTCGGTACCGATCTGTCGATTCCAGCCAAAGATGGCGTGGGAAGAATTCCCACCGGGGCCGGTACTGTCGGTACCGGTACCAGTGTCTATACCAGCATTGGTGTCGATGTCGGTACTGGTGCCCATTGGACAAACGGTACCGCAGCTGAGAGAAGAGCTGCAATGCTGCGTTCGATAGCGAGGAACCTCTGGTCTATCAACACTGCCGATGCCTGGGTATCGATACCAGTGAAAACGTCCGGAACCCCTGAGCATGGCACAGGTAGTTCTTGCGAGGTCGGGGACTCGAGAACATCCCGAAGCCCCCTTGATGCTTTGGAAGCCTAAGCCTCCCGCCGGGGCTGCTTTGCCGGTGTGGTTCCCTCAAGGGCAATGCCAATGGCCTCTCAATGCTTAGCAGGAGAGCTACCCTTTGAGGACCGGCTTTTATGTTTAGTTACCTGAGATGCATGGGAGGAAGAGGAGGCCCTTGAAGATGTCGATGCAATGGATCTGGCATCCGAAGAAAAGAGGGTAACGAGCTTCGCAGCCTGGTTCTGTCTTCCTCTTTTCGTCATCCCCATACAGGAGAGACATTCAGATGGAGAAGGTTCAGTCCCTAAACATTTAAGACATCAATCATGGGTGTCAGTGACAGAAATAATACTGTCACACTTAGTACATTTTTTAAAACCTCTAGTTGGTTTTTCCATGTTTTAGGAATATGGGGCCTAGTGCCCAAAATGGCACCAAAAAATAAAAGTTTCTGAAGAGAAACAGCTCAAAGTATACGATTTTTTTTTTTGAAAAGCATAGAAAAGAACCAGCAGTACCGGTAAGCGTTGTGTGGCAGGCAAACGCGACCACAAGAAAACAATTTTAAAGACAGAATTTTCTGCGGTGACAGGGTATGGATCCTGTCAGCTCAGCGGAAAACGAAGAACTGAAGAGGGACAGTTGGAAAGGCGGGAAGGCAGCACGCATGTGCTGTGGGATGCTCCCAAAAGCTTTCCTATTGGACGCTGGGGAGCGTTCCCGTGCAGGCTCAGTCGGTACCGACAATACCCATATGTGAAGACTACATTCCTGCTTGTTCCTGGAGATACCGCTTTGATTTAAGGACAAAGTGGTATAGAAATTCTTTTAAATAAAATAAATAAATAAATTTGCCCCAATAATTTGGAATTTACTACCAGAAGCCATTAGATCTGCACAATCTCCACAAGATATGAAGAAACTATTAAAAACACATCTCTTCACAGAACAGTTTGGTCCTAGTGACATTTTCTAACTGTATATACCATAATTATCCACACACACTGTTGATTCATATATAACCGCCATATTTAGTGCCAAGTTTACTTGCCCTTGTTCTATGTAAAACAAATCTCTTGAGATTGTATATTGTTGTTCAATGTAAACCACCTTGGATTAAAGGCGGTATATAAAAACCTGTCAAATAAATATATATTCCTCCCCTGCACCCTTTACGCTGACAATAGCACTTTTGCCCTTTCTCCTCTTACTAACATAGCTGAAAAATGTCTTATCCTCCTATTTTATTGCATTGGCTATTTCTTCTTTTTGTAGCTTTGCTTTCCTGACACTTTTGCTAACTTCTCTAAGTTTCTCCATTTATATATGCCTGTCTTCCTCTCTCTGTGATCTCTTGTATTTCATGAAGACCTCCCTTTTTTTCTTTATCTTCTCAGCTACTTCTTTTGAGAAGCATAGCAGCCTCCTTTTCCTTTTACATTTGTTACCTTTCTAACAAAAAAGGTTTGTTACCTTTAAAATATTCCCTTTCAGTTTTGCCCATTGTTTTTCTACATCCCCTAGCTGTTTCCATCCCGCTAACTCCTCTCTGAGGTATTGTCCCATCTTTGCAAAGTTAGTTTTCCTAACATCTTAAGACCCTCACTTTTGAATGGATTTTATCAGCCCTAGTACTAATACTGAACCATATCACTGGATGTAAGCTGATCTCCCACTGTAACATCAGAAACACTTTCACCATTGGTAAGCACTAAGTCCAGTATCACCCCATCAAATGTGGGGTCTGTTACCAATTGCCTGAATAGTTCTCCCTGTAGAGAATCCAGGATCTCCTTACTTCTAGATGACACTGCAGTAGGGATGTGCCAACCTACATTCAACAAATTGAATCACCTATCAGTAGCACTTCTCCTTTCATGGCAATACTGTGTATGTCTTGGAATAAATCTTCATCCACTTCTACTTCCTTTGATGGGGGGATCTATATATAACTCCAACGCAAATGAAGTTAAACAATTATATACAGTTTCTGGAATCTGATGGATTACAGAATTAGAGGCAGAGCTAGGTCTTGTCTGACAAATCTGATCAATTTCTTTGACTAGGTGACCAGAGAGCTGGGTGGGGAAAGCAGTAGATATGGTGTACTCAAATTTCAGTGAGGTCTTCAACACAGTTCTGCATGAGTGACAAATAAATTGAGTGGCTTTGGTATAGGCCCCAAAGTGACTGAGTGGGTTAGAAACTGGTTGAGTAGAAGGTGACAAAGGGTAATTTATCTATTTTATTTACAACATTTAATTACATGCCCACTCAAAGTTCGAGGCATGGTACAACTATAAGAAAATAATCACAGTTAATCCCAGCCCTCGCTCCCAACATTAACATTCAATAGAAACAACCTTCTTCTCTTATACAAATACAAAAATTACTTACCCAATCCCCCCATTCCTCATTAGCAGATCAAATTAAAGGGAAGATCCATATGCCTGTACAGACAACCAGGCCTTAACCCACTTCCAAAAAAACAAGGTAGTCCTTTTCCTGCTAGAGCTCCAATGGGAGGGCATTCCATAGATTGGGCACCACATAAGAAAAAGCACTTTGGCGCATTCCTACAACCTCAGCTCTCTTGGCACTTGCAATTTTTTATTTATAAGTATTTGTTACTGCCTTTCGTGAATCAAAGCGGTTTACATAGAACTAAAAAATTACATTAAACAGAGTTAACAGAATTATACATATAACTAGGAGACCGTCCCAATAAGGTCTGCTGGAAAGAACAAAGCGGTCCAACTGGCACATATGGGGACAAAAGACATAGCAAATTTCTCTGGTCCTTCCATATATACTAAAATCACACCAATGCATCAAAATCAGAAGCAGTGCCACATGATCGTGCCCGTTAACTCCAGATAATGTCATAGACCATCATAGCAGCTCATCTTAATTCTGAAGAGAGGGACGAGGCCAACTCAAAGCAACCTACTACTTATTTCTATAGTACCAGCAGACAAGGGGAGGAATGAGATGAGATGATATCCCCCTTTCCAAAAAGAGACACACTTACCTAGGAATAGTCAATGGCATGTCTCATGTATTCCTTACACTTACGCCCTTCTCCTTTCTTCATTTTTCTACCCCTTCTGAACCCGCACATTTCTTCTTTCCCTCTTTGATCCTTCCCATTCTCTCTCCCTCATCTTTCTCCTTCAGCACCATCTCTTTCCTCACTTCTCATGCTACTTGGGTTGGGACCAAAGTCCATATTCCACTTTTGTGTGCAAAAGACCTGTTCATCAATTAAAGAGAAGGTAGAGGGCAGATATGGCAGAAGTTGTGTTTTGTAGGGCAAGGCACATGGCTATTTCAAGATTGTTTACCAAAAAGCAAAGTACGATAGATACACGTTTTTAAGCTCTAATGAGGTGCTTTGCATATGGAACCTGGCCATGGAAGTGTCTGAGAAAGTATTTAAGTGAGGGAGTGTGGTGACTGAAATGAGGATAAGTGTTTTGTCCTTTTTTTTCCACCAGCATCGTTCGTCAAGCATTTCCCACCCATTTCCTCTGCCTGTTTCTGTAATGAACTGATACCAGAGAGGCACTGTGTGCCCAGAAAGAGGTAATCAGATTTATGCATATTGCAATCAGGCTGATGAGGAGACATTTGGCATCAACCAGAAAGGACAATCATAGACTTACTGCTCTTTGGGCTCCTGAAGCTGAACGAAACCACTTAGCTGATCAGTCTGAATAGCTCTATGCCATAGCTTCCTTTTTGGCTGCAGTTTGCCAAGTCTTGATGATGCAGTTAATAAATGTTTGAGCCAAGCGTTGGTCACTCCATCTAGGCCAGGGCTCTTCCAATTTGATGCTCTTTTTTAACTTCCAGCTTGTTTATTGTTACTATAGGCCATTCCATAGGTTTTATGTTTGCCTTTTCTAAATGTTCACCATAAAACCAAAAACGCCTTCTAGGCCATAAAGGGTAAGGCCAAAGCCTATAGACAATAACAAATATCAAAAGAGCCAACCCTTAATAGAGTATTTCCCACCAAAAATGCGTGTAATTTTTTGTCAGACTGAATCAGCTGAACCACCAGCAGTTTGGCCTTTCTTCTCTTTTCTCTCCCTACACCCCCCTCCCCTCAGGAACTCTGCTCTTCTGGCAAATTTGAAAAATCATCTCATCTGTGTTCATTTAAATGAACAATCTCCTGTCCCGATGTTGAAATCACACTGAGGGATCCTCACAACAGGAGATTGTTCGTTTAAATGAATTCAGATAAATTTGAAAAATCATCTTATAGGCCAGACTGCTGGTTGTTTTACTGCAAATCTTGATATAAATGGGCACTGTCAATTGTAGGGGTTGAATCTCCACATTGATTCAGTCAGACAAAAAATTACACACATTTGTTGGTGGGAAATACTCTATTAAGGGTTGGTTCTTTTGATTTTTCTAAATGTTCTGCAAACTCTACCTTAACCTTCCAGCTAAGAGTTTTCATTTGGCTCTTGTAGGACAAGGACAAGCTCTTGTAGTCTAACATTAATAAGGGTAGACTTAACAGGGATAATTTTATAAGGAGCTGCCTAGATGTAGATGTCAAAAATGTGCCTAAATCTCGGTATTTAATCATTAACGCATATAAGCAAGCATGCACATGCATAAATGACCTCTTTTATATTTACAGGTAGATCTGATGGGGTGTACTTTCACTGTGGGATGTACATGGATGGAGTTGGGCAGAATCCAGAAATACACACAAATGATAAGATGTTTACAGCAGCTCTAAATGTTATGACACATTTTTGGCCACTTACTCTAGTATTTTATATATAAAAAAAAAAAGAGTTGGTGTCTACTTTGCTTTATAAAATAAGCAACTTAAACTAGACTTCCAGTTATAAATTTACCCTCCACATAGATGAGACAAAACAAACCACAAAGAAGAGAGTTGAAGACCTCCTCGGACAACCTGTAACATGCATTTTTCTCTTCCGATTGCTAAAGGATCAATTAGGGTTTGTGCAGGACTGTACCAAACTAGAAATGCACCCTGTGAGACTAACTCCGCCCCAGCCGCATGCAGTAACTCACTCACTTTGAGCTTCCTGGAAGCCCAGCGATGATATCAATGCCCCCTTTCTGTTCACGCAGCCCTGGGTCTGCGGTAAGTGAAATGAGAGATGGACCTAATGCTCTTATCTGTCAACATGTTTTATATATTTCTGTAAGAATAAAGTGTAAACAAGGAGCTGTGGTCACTGTTAGCCCACCCAAATATAGAGAAAGATCAACAAGAAATGGGTTATTGGACTGTAGTGTGTATAAATGCAAACATCCACTGTCTGAAAAAGGTTATATTATGGCTACTTCAGATAATGGGTTTTTACAAATAGAAAAACTTCCATGGACGATGAAAAAGAAACAGATGAACGTACAATTTCAGTGTGTGACCTTTCCAGACACTAGAAATTTTACCAGAGTACAAAATATAGGCCACAGCCCAGGATTCTTACTACGCAATGGGAGCTTTTAGATAAAGGAACTTTGAGGATTACATGGTTAATGTACTTCCTAGCACTATACAAAAATGTGAATTTTTACCATCTTACATATAGGACAAAATTCCAGTAGCTACTGTATATTGGTCCAATGGTGTTCCAGAAAATTACTCCAAACAAACAGACTTTCACAGTAGAAACTTGGAGGGTTTCAAATGAGAATATCTTATATATGCACGGAACTCGTCTCAGACAATTCGGCTGATAATAGCTGGATTGAAAAGAACTTCATCAGCACAGCCTGATAGCATCAATGACTTGTTCCGGCTCTTTTTAAATTTATATACCCTCTCCCTTTGTGCGTATCAAACTTCCATTATAATATATTTGTAACATGAAACCAGCACTTAACTTCTTGAAACTCGATGATATTTCACCCATGAATCTTCATCCCGACGCCTAAATTTGACCCTAATCGGTTTGTGAACTGTATATTGGTCCGGCAGAAAACTGGACTTTTTGCAGGCTGTATTTCCTTCTATCATATCAGCCCAAAAATATACTAAGGGACAGTTGTTACTGTTACTACTACTGAGCATCTGTATAGCACTACAAGTCGTACGCAGCGCTGCACAGACATGTAAGAGACAGTCCCTGATCATCAGAGCTTACAATCTAGTCAAGTCAGACAACACAGAAGGTGTAGACAGGGATACATCTAGGGGGAAGGGTAAAGAAACAAGAAGATAAGGTGAGTCAAGATCCAAAAGCAGCAGCGAAGAGGTGAGTTTTCAGCCTGGATTTTATAAGGGTCAGAGAAGGCACCTGGCGTACAGACACAGGTAGTTTGTTCCAGGCATAAGGAGCAGCAAGGTGAAAGGAGCATGAGAACATAAGATATGCCATACTGGGTCAGACCAAGGTCCATCAAGCCCAGTATCCTGTTTCCAACAGTGGCCAATCTAGGTCATACATACCTAGCAGTCTCCCCAAAAGACACAGGTTCCTCAATGCTTGTATTGGGTCAAGCAGTGATATCCTGGGTCCCTTTTAATAATGGTTTATGGACCTTTCCTCCAGGAACTTGTCCAAACCTTTTTTAAACCCAGCTACACTAACAGCCTTTACTACATCAAGCAAAGCGAAGTTGGGAGTTAGCAATAGAAGAGAAGGACACAGATAGAAGCGATCTGCCAGAAGAGCAGAGTTCCCGGGGGGGGGGGGGGGAAGGAGGGTTGTAGGGAGAGATAAGAGAGGAAAGTTAGTGAGGAGCTGCAGAGTGAATGCACTTTTAGGTCAACAGAAGTTTGAAATGGATGCAGAAATGAAGTGACTTGAGAAGAGGGGTAATATGGGCATGACGAGGCTGGTGGAAGATTAGCCACACAGCAGAGTGTTGAACAGATTGAATGGGAGAGAGATGATTCAAAGGGAGACCAGCAAGGAGTAGATTACAGTAGTCAAGACAGGAGATGATTAAGGAGTGGATAAGTGTCTTAATAGTGTGTTCAGAAAGGAATGGGTGGATTTTGTTGAGGTTATAGAGAAAGAAACGGCAGGTCTTAGCTATCAGATGGATGTGTGTGGAGAAGGGGAGAGAGGAGTTGAAGACAACCCCAAGGTTATGAGCCAAGGACACAGGGAGGAGTAGAGCGTTATCCACAGAGATTGAGAAAGGAGCAAGAAGAGAGGAGGTTTTAGGAGGAAAATAGGCAGCTCAGTTTTGGCCATGTTCAATTTCAAGCGGCGGTGCGACATCCAAGCAGCAATGTCAGAAAGGCAGGCAGAGATTCAAGTCTGGATTGCCAGAGAGATTTCAGGCGTAGTGAGGTAGATCTGGGAGTCATCGGCATAAAGATGGTACTGAAAGCCAAGGGAAGAGATGAGCACACCAAGGAACTGGGTTTAGAGAGAGAAAAGGAGTGGACCCAAGACAGATCCTTGAGGTACACCAACCGAGAGTGGGATAGCAGCAGAGGAGGAGCCACCAGAACAAACACTGAAAGAGCAATGGGAGAGATAAGAACAGTACCGGGATAGCACAGAGCCCTTAAAACCATTTGAAGACAGGGTATCAATGAGAAGGTTGTGGTCAACAGTGTCAAAAGCAGCAGAGAGGTCAAGAAGGATGAGGACAGAGTAAAGGCCCTTGGATTTTGCCAGGAACACATCACTGGAGACTTTGGCAAGAGCCGTTTCAGTAGAGTGTAAAAGACGAAAACCAGATTGTAAAGGATCCAGGAGGGCATGAGGAGTTGGGTCTGGAAAACCTACATTAATCTTTTGTTGATCCAAAAACAATATCTGATTCTGTTTTACAGAACTTCAACTTTTTTTCTTACCTTATCTGATGTCATACGTGTGAATCTAATTGAACACTGGATGTTTATTTTACTTGACTTTCCTGTCATTTGTATCCTACACATTTTAGAGCTGACACCTCCTTACTCCAGTCAAGCCCTCATCTAACTGTTCCTGGTAAGACCCATTATTAATAAGCATCCAAGTTGGTCAACAAAAGAAATGCTTTACTATGGCCAGTCTCAGGAATGTCAAAAAAACAATGATGGCCCCCCCAGGGTCCTTGCACTTTCCCAGACACTTAACATTTTGCCTTTCAAAGTGGTGCCAGACAACGCCTACCTATCAAGAAGCATGCAGGGTACTATTGCAACACACTTCCCACCCAGCTGCTAAAGAGCAATGCTTTTATATTCTCTTTCCAATCTTGCCAGCCATGGGGAAGCAGCAGGGAGGGGGAAGCAGCAGGGAGGGGCAACCTCCCCCCCACACTTACTTTCACCGCTGCAGCAGTGAAAACTCTCTTCCCTCCCTGGGATTGACCATACCATCTCCATGGTAAGATGTGCTTTAACACCAATTGTAATCCATCAAATGTCAATGAACAATACCCTAAGTGAATGAATCTTCATTAAACTGAAGTACAAGGCTGATTAAGAGATAAATTACCAACCATTTTCCTCATTTCTGCTTGGAATGCCGAGATAGGTAGAACAAACATGGTTTTACAGAAAATACATGTTTAAAACAAATGCTAAAATCTGAATCAAAGCTGTATTGTTTCAATGACTTCTCATTTTCGAATCCTGCAGTCTGAATATTTGTACATAAGAATCACCATCGCTATGTCCTAAAATAAAAAGAGGTTCTTTTAAACATTGGATCAATTAATTGGATTTTACACATTCTCCTCTTCTGCATTTCACTCCTTAAGTTGTAGTAAAGTATGGTTATTTTTAAGAGGCTTTTACAAATAAAAAAAAAGAGAGGTAGAATTCAACTACAGTAGAGGCTGGTAACCCATTGCTACAGAACCGACATGAAAGAACTCAGAATCTAGGCTTAATTTATTACGAGCCATAACATTCTACTGCCTGTCACCTTCTGATCACCCATCCACCCTGCCTCCCTTTTCCCTGACCTGAAGGTGACAGTTTTAACCTTTGAAAGCTGGTCCAAGAATAAATTAAGTTAGTCTAATAAAACGTTTATTTTTTTGTTTCCTATTAAAGTGGACTAACACTGCAAGCACACTACATCAACCTTTCCCCTCCATACTCTCACTGGAATGGTTTTTAGGGTTCTCTTCTGTTTTCTGGTAATGTGTTTTTAACTCATTCTACTTAGGCCTGAGGAAGAGTATTAGCATCAGAAAACTAGTCAAGAAATGTATTGATAATCCAATAAGATAAAGATATTGCCATATACTGTATATTTTTAGTTTGGTTAGCCTTTCATTTCCGCACATCATAACAATGAGTAATAAGATGAAAAGCCAAAAGCTTTCTGTAAGTTCTTTAAACTTGTGGTGTGTTTATCAAACATTGCAGCGCAGGGATCAATTGAGGAATTGGCACAGATCAAACCCTTTGATTAGACTAAACTCAGCAAATGACCACAACTGCTGTCAAACCTGAGGCTTTAATTGTACAGTCAAACCTGGGACTTAAGATTCATTTTTCAGAATTCAATTGTGACTTTAGTCAAAGCATCAAATCAAAAACAATTTTTGCACAGGAAACAATGTTATACATGGAGCAATTGGTTCCATCATCAAGATGCAGGACTTGGTTTTCACCATAGTTTAAAGACTACTGTGAACGTTTATTTATTTATTTTTATTTATTTACATTCTCTTAAATACCACGCTATTCTGCATCAGTGCGGTTTACATTGAACAAACTGAAATTACATTGAACAGGGCATTATAACTTGGAGATAACTATTTCAGTTCTAAATCTGAGAAATTACCACAATTCAAGGATCTTCTAATAAATAAATATCACTTATTGCACATCAACATGAATTTTACTGAAACAAAATCCTTAGTAACAAAATTGGTTGGTGCTTTTTACTTTATTATTTAAAACTTTTTAACCCGGATCAATGTCCCTTATTAATTCAATCAATAGAAGCATAAACCACCTTAAATTTGCTTTCAACTTTGTTCATTTACTCTATTTTCTCTTTGTATAACAGAAAGGCAGTGTTCTTCAATTTAATGCATTTCATTCACATAAAAGACTCGCACCACAGATGTTTCAAACTTTTCCCCCAATTCATAAGTTGGACTTCAGGGAAACGCTCATCTTTCAACGTCCACTGAATGAGCTGCTCTCTCATGCTGTTATGCTCTGACCAATTAGAACAGAGAAATTAGCACACTCTCGGCTCGGTGCACACACCCTGCACTAGGCCCCAGCACTAAAGCTCTAGTGCTGGGGGTCTTAAGCAAGCTCAGTGCAGATGTGCTCAGCAATTCTGTGAGCAAAGAGCATACAAAAGAGCCGTGCTCAAAACATCTGCACTAAACAAGGAGAGCAAGCCAGACACAGGCACGTGCACACAGAAGTCACACACACAACACAGTTTGGCAGTTGTGCTGGATTGCTATCTGGTGCATAATCTGAGCAGAACTTCGGCTCAGAAAACTACTGGTGTTAATGCGCCAGATAGCAATCCAATACTGCACATAACATTGTTCTAGTATATTTCCCCAGCCATTTTTTTCCAGCCCTCTCTTCAGGAAAGCCAGAACAAGTTGTGGGTGCTGTATGCGCAAGACGCAGGTGTAAATTCCCCACCAGCCTGGACCTTAGACCTATGAGCGAACCCTTAACGCCTCCTCAGACCTTGTGTTGAAATCTCACATTGAGCTCAGCTTTCTGGTCTTCTGTATTCTTCTCTGGATCTAATAGCTAATTGCTTCATTACCATTTATTTAAATGGCTTTAAATGCACAGGACACTGCCATTAGCATAGGCATTTGGGGATGAAGTACGCTCACGTTCAATTGCTTCCCGATTTCTGCATAAAATTCTGCTTAAACATGGCATTAATGGCAGCGCGTTTTTTGTCATCGAGCTGCCAATGGTTACATATACGCAGGGCTTTTTTTTGAGGGGGTCCTCAGTGGTACTAAGTACCGGCACCTTTCTTCATTGCCAGCTATAATTGACCCATAGTCTTTATGTATTAATGAAAGAGCCTTGCATAGGAGCACCGGCACCTTTTTTGCTAGGGAAAATGCACTGTGCATGCAACAGTAGCTGATGCAGCAAACTAGGGAGACAGAGAGAGGATGTACATTGCAGCAGAATATCCTGAGAGCAGTGTGTGGGAGAAAAAGAAGTATCCCATATTTCAGAATAGTGGGATTTTTATCCCTGCTGGTAACTGAGAATTGCTGCCTTTGATTTCTTATGCTACCTCGAATGTAAATTCAAGTTGCTTCAAAGGAGGAAGGTAGGGAGGACATTCCATAACATGATTAAGACAGTTAAACGTGCACCATAGACTATCTTCAATTAAAAATGTCCCATATCGTATTCTGATACCCCCATGATCCTGCATGTACATGGCACTAGCATGGGGGTCACAGACCGTGGGCAGGAAGGGGTGAAACGGGGCTGTGGCCAGCCACGGAGGTGCAAGTGTATTCAGGGACAACACATTTATGTACTCTGAGCTTCCCCTAGATGCCCCCTTTATACCAGAGGAAAGGTGGAATAAGGGCAGGACTTAGAGAGTTTTGTGCTCTGCGTTGCGGTGTGGCCTGTCATTGCAAATGGTGTGTGTGTGTGGCTTGAGGGTAGCATGGGAAGTTGTGGTGTGCTCACCTGCACTTCACAGGGAACAATGCCAAGTACACAATCGGATAAGGGGCTCTGCAGAAATCTGTCAGAACATACCCCTGTTAATAAGAAGGGACCGTCTGATTACGAGCATGCAACAGTGCAGGCGGCACTCATATATACCATATGGCAACATCAGTCTCAACAAATGTACACAGATATATATTTCCAATCAAGGTGCTTATGGACATGTAGTAGTGCTGTCTGCACTGATGCATGCTCTTCTTCTGACAGTCCCTTTGTATTGGCCGGGCAAATACACACACACCTTGCTGTAGGGAACCTCCTCTGATTTGTCTGTCTATAACTTACATTGTACAGAATGTTTTCCAAGCTGCCTAGCACATGGATATGTAAACCATTCCTCCACTGCCATGTCCATTCCACTACTAGGATGGCAGGACGAATATCCAGCTTTCAGCTTGCCCTTCGATTACCCTGGCATGCACTGTGATTACTTGGCAGTGTGCTGGCCATGCAATAGACCTGTACTTATGGCCTAGTATGCATCAGCATGTCTTTAGCAGTCGTTTCCATATGCAGTTGCCATCAGCACATCACTGTAGGTGAGAGACGTAGCTGGGGATATGTATGGCCAAAATCTGAAACATACAGCCTTTCAGAATGCATGGAGCACTGGCACATCATGGCTGTTAGCTGCATATCCCTGTGTGAAACCATCAGGGAGCGTCTGTTTCTCAAATGTGGTCTGTGCATGCCATGCCTGCTGCATCTAGGTCTCCGACTGCAGAATCGTAGGTGCATCCCAACCCGTGGTTGCAAAATTGGATTCAGATCAGGCCAGTTTTTGTTTTGGCCGTGCCCGCGGGCCAGATGTGTATGTTATGGAATCAGGCTCCACATGTTTTGGGCCATTCCATTCGGGTCTGAACACATGGACATCAATGCAGTAGTGGGAGCTGGGCTCAAGGGTGCTGATATCAGCCCTCATTCACCAGCATCCTGATTCTCCCCCCCCCCCCCCCCCGGCAGCATCAGAATCCAAATCCTCCAGTCTATCTAGAATTTGGGAGGTTTTATTTCTGTCATTTTAGAACATATGTGCAGACCATCGAAAAAATGAGTATTGTTAAATGCCTGTACAACATTTATGTTCTGGGCTTGGCTCATCACTAGCTGCCAGCAGGTTCTTTTAACCCAACGTTATGAGTGGGCACATCATTCATAAATATTTCACACCATTCAGAAACAGCTTAACATATCTGAGTATTATGGGGCATGATTCACCAAGGTAGTAGTCCACAAACTCTGGGTCAGGACTCTAAATGGGGCTTAAAAAAATAGGGCTGCCCTCTCCCTTGGGGCTCCACTGTGACTTATGCCCAGTAGTGGCCTGTGAGTCAAATGTTCGCAGGCCCTGCTCCCAGCTCATATGTGGGCTTCCTGTTAAGACTGGTACTGTAGACTAACACACAGTTGTGACAAGTGGTGATGGGCCTGTCATTTGAAGGCATACATGCACCACGGTGAGGCCTTGCGATATCATTAGGACATCCTCCATGTCCCAGGAGAGGTGGTGGTGTGCTATGGCTAGCCGTTCAGCATCCATGCTGTCATGGTGAGGGACTGGAGGTTGGGATGGAGAACAGTCCCATCCTCCTGTGACAGCAGGTCCAGGGCCTGGCCCAGGGGTAGTGGGGCCACTCAGGACAGCTGGAGGAGCAGAGGGAACCACGGCTGCCAGGACCACTGAGGAGCAATGAGAATTACCAGGGAAAACAGGCTATGCCCAAGGAGTCAAAAGCTCCCCCTCCCCCCCCACAGGCTGCAGCACTGTTTAAGACTTGGGGGCTTTCTGCTTACAGAGGCCATGCCCCTGGCCCTTGGCCTGCTGACCCTGTTGGGGATCCTGATAGGCTGGAAATTGGGGGTATTTTCTGTACGCCTTTTTCACCTTCGGGTGGAAGGGCTTTTTTCCCGAAGCCTTCCAGCGGGAAGGGTTAGCAGGTCTTCCGGAACAGCCTAGTTCTGGTCATAAACTCAGATTCCAACTTTGATACCTTGTCGGTCATGGGTTTGCCAAACAGGTTCTCTCCTCAGTAGGGGACATTGGCCAATTTGTCCTGTACCCATTGCTCCAAGTCAGAGGTCTGTAACCAAGTGAGGTGGCAGGCACTAATGCCCACCACAACCACACAAGCCACGGATTCAAAGCAGTCATAAGTCAGTTGAGTCTGAAATTTGGAGCATTCCTTGACCGATGAGATGAGAGTCCAGAAGTGCTTGAGAGATTCACTTGCCAGCCCAGCTGAGAACCCGGAGAGCTCCTTTGCCAGGTCCCTGAGATACATGCCCATGTATAGCTGGTAAGCCTGGATGCAGGCTGCGAGCATCAAGCCCTGGTAGCATTTTCTGCCAAACCCGTCTATGGTGCAAGCCTCCCTACCAGAAGGCACACCAAAGAGTGTTTTCTGATTCTTTATGCGACGCATGGCTGACTCCGCCACCATGGAGTTGTGAGGCAGCTGTGTCTTCTGAAAGCTTGGGCTCTACCAACTCAATACTGGGAATCGAGTTGCCTGCTCATTATTGCCACCATCACCAGGCTCTCCCATATCCTGAACAGCAAGCACTTCAGGATGGGGGGGGGGGGGGTGGGGGGAAGGAATCAGCACAGTCAGGGTCTCCCTCAGAGGAGCCTCATACTGGATGATCTCCATGACTTTAGGGTGGGGCTCATTCTCCAGTTCCGCTATGAAGGCCACGGCCTTTGACATCCCCCAGACAAAGTCAAGGAATGTGAAGTCCTCGGGCGGGGACCTCTGGTGCTTGAGGGGGAGATTGTTCAGAGAGGACATTCCTATGTAACATGGTGTCGGT
Organism: Ichthyophis bannanicus; assembly: GCA_033557465.1. Taxonomy (NCBI): domain Eukaryota; kingdom Metazoa; phylum Chordata; class Amphibia; order Gymnophiona; family Ichthyophiidae; genus Ichthyophis; species Ichthyophis bannanicus. The sequence goes on from CM066047.1 coordinate 45,797,547, forward strand.
CAACTCATTGTCAGTCTCCAAGCCTGACTCGGAGTCAGATGAGACCTCGAGACCCAAACAGTCATTGGAGCAATGAGCCACCAGCACCGATGGAGAGTGAGGGGCCATATGCACCGATCACAAGGTGCTCAGGGTGAGTCACATCTCGAAGAGGCGGCTGACTGACACAGCTCTGAGCAAGCACACCGCTCCAGCACTGGCTGAACATCCTCCGGGGAGGTCCTCGCAGTGGAGGGTCCAGTTGCCAGCACAGATGACCCAGAAGCTCCAGGCACTGGGCCCCACTGCACCTCAAGGAAGGCAGCCAGACTGCATTCCAAGGCTGCTATCCTGGCTTTGATGCCAGTAGGCTCTGCAGCGACTAGTTCGGGCCTCGAAGACATTGAGCCGAAGTGATTGTGATTGTGTCGGAGAATCGAACCCAATCCCCCAATGTGGTGGGAATCTCCTCCTGCCAGGGCAATTTTGAGGGCCGCTCCCAGTCATTGCCCTCTGTGTCAGGTCAAGGACTCTTCAGCTGGGTACTGGAGGTCTCCGGGATTGGACTTTGACTTGGACAATGTCTTGGACCCACAGGGTCAGTCCTCTGAGGACAACCTCCGATCCGAGGTTTTATGACCTCAGGGCTCGGATCAAGCATGTGCATGCAATGCAGAGTTGTCAGACGCAGTCTCCGAGGGCAGCAATTCCAGACTATACTGGTACCGCGGCAGAGGCCTTTGAGCTGAACAGTTCCCCCTGCAGCTTTTCACAATTCCTCCATCCCTTGCTCGACATCTGCAGGCAGAGTGGGCAAGTGGAGTAGTCCTGATCCGTACAGAGGCACTTAATACAGCAACTTTGGAAGTCCATTATGGACATGGTACAGGGGCATTCGCCACATTATTTAAATCCGCTGACTGAAGACATAACGGGGAAGACGGAACCCGTGAGATCAAATTCATATATCTTGGTCCGGGAGGGCAGGAGAAAAGACCCACGCACAGTGAAAGAAAAAAGGACTCTAGAAAAACACGACAGAGGTGAGGGCAGAATCGGGTGGCAAGGTGGTGATCGGGAACAGACTGGCAAAAAGAGAAAAAACCCTATGAAGAAGGGTTAGAAAAATCAACTTCTACCATGGACAGACAGGACATCTACAGGGCTCCGCAGAACAAAGAAGATTGGGGTAAGATGGCAACTTTGGGCAGTAAGATAACCCACATGTGTGGTCTAACTCCCAAAGGCTTTCTTTGAAAGCTGGTGAGTGAATCTACATGGGCTCCATCGATGCTGACTTCCTGCTTGTTCCTGGAGAAACATATATAAAGACTAACATGGATCTTTGTAAATATAAGTGCTAAATAAGTTAGATTGTATTCCTGTTATACACAGCACATTCTTATTTTTATATGAGCTGAAATTATTAGACTTTTTATCCACAACACTTTAGAGTTCAATGTACTGTAATGAGATAAGAAAAATGGAATAGTAAGAGTACCTAGACAATGCGCAGATTAAAGCGCTGTAGGTATGGAATTTCCTGGACATATTAGGACAAACGTCTAACAGCTTTTAGGTCTTGTTCAGTTCAGATGATGTTTGCTTGAGCTTATTCACCTGTTACAAGTTTCATTGTGTTTCCACTACAATATCACATTCAAAGTAATTGAAAGTGTCATGGCAAGACCCATAATTTAGTAAGGCTTTACTAGTTCCAACTCAAGAAATCAAACAATTCTCCACTGCAGAGAGTTAGGGTGGCACTGACCATCTTTCACTTGGCCAGATTCTGACCATCAATAACAGAAGTACTAGAACATTACAGAAACAAAGGCCTGCAATAGGAGTTGGAGACACTGGGCATCAAGACCACCTGCAAATGGAGGTGTAAAGAGCAGGAAAAGTTAAATTTTGGAAGGGAATAAATGGCCTGGGAAAAATGGAAATTTTGCTACTTATTTAAAATGCTTTGTTCTTAAATATCAAAAAGCTCTGTGCATATTTCTTCAATATTAAAATCAGTAGCAGAGTTCTAGAATTCGTCAATATTCTGAATATTTCTGAGTATGTCTGAATATTCCTAAAAGATCAGCAGAAACAGCGGAACAATAGTGAGGTCTTTTGTTTACTGCTGCCACAGGGAAAGCACAGTTACTTACCTGTAACAGGTGATCTCTGGGAACAGCAGGAATAAGTCTTCACATATGGGTACATCGGTACCGACGGAGCCTGCGCAGGAACGCTCCCCAGCTTCCCAAAAAGGAAAGCTTTTGGGAGCATCCCACAGCGCCTGCGCGCTGCCTTTCCGCCTTTCCTAACCGCCTCTCCCCAGTTCGGGTTTTAAAGCTGAGACAAAGAGAGAGAGGAAAGGAAAGATAGATAGAGAGATACAACTCCTAGGGGAGGTGGGTGGGTGGTGAAGACTTATTCCTGCTGTTCCCAGAGATCACCTGTTACAGGTAAGTAACTGTGCTATCTCCAGGAACAAGCAGGAATGAGTCTTCACATATGGGGACTCCCTAACTAGAGATGCCTGGGAGATCCCCAAGGTTATGAGACCCTGTGAAGGGCTCTATCTCCTGCTATGGATCTCAGGCATCCATTCAGGGAAGGAGGGCAGGAGTTGATTAAGCATGGAACAGGTGTTTGAGAACAGCCTGACCAAACAAGGCATACCGGCGGGAGTCCTTGTCCAAACAGTAATGGGCTGTGAAGGTATGAACCGAGGCCCAGGTGGCCGCTCGACAGATCTGGTCGATGGACACAGAATTTAGATGAGCCATAGAGGTGGCCATGGCTCTCACATTATGAGCTGTGACATGGCCTTCCAGAGAAAGGTTCTTACTCTGGTAGGCGAAAGAAATACACTGAGCAATCCAATTGGACAGTGTCCTCTTAGAGACTGGAAGTCCCAAATGAGAGGGATCAAAGGCAACAAAGAGTTGAGAAGACTTTCTATGTTGCTGTGTCCTTTGTAAGTAAAAAGCAAGAGCTCTCTTACAATCCAGGGTATGAAGATTCCTCTCTGCACTTGATGCATGAGGACCTGGAAAAAAGACAGGTAAATACACCTCTTGATTAAGATGAAAAGGCGAAACCACTTTAGGCATAAAGTGTGGATTGGTCCTAAGGACTACCTTATCATGATGGAACCTTGTATAAGGTGGATTAGCCACTAAGGCCTGCAGTTCACTGATGCGGCGAGCTGAGGTGACTGCAATGAGGAAAATAATCTTCCAGGAAAGAAATTTCAAGGAGGTGGTGGCTAAGGGTTCAAAAGGTGGCTTCATAAGCTGACCAAGAACCAGATTTAAATCCCACGCCACCGGAGGAGGCCTAATGGGAGGTTTAGTTAAAGTTAGGCCTCTCATGAATCTTGAAATAAGAGGATGAGAGGAAATAGGTTGTCCATTAATAGGCTTAAGGGATGCTGCAATAGCACTCAAATGGATCCTTACTGAATTCGTCTTAAGGCCTGCATTGGAGAGATGCAGGAGATATTCCAATAGAGAATTCAAAGGTAGTGCTAGAGGGTCAAGACCCTTCTCAGCACACCAAATGGAAAACCTTTTCCATTTAAAAGCATAGGAACGTCTAGTAGAAGGTTTTCTGGAAGCATGGAGGATATCCTTCACCTGCTGAGAAAGATTCCAACCTTGAAGGTCTAGGCCCTCAGCAACCAAGCTCTGAGGTGAAGGGACTTGGGGTTTGGGTGCCACAAAGTCCCCTCCTCCTGGGACAGAAGGTCTGGAGCAGCTCCCAAGTCTAGGGAGGGAGCTTGAGAGAGATGCAGAAGTAGAGGGTACCACACTTGGCGTGGCCAGCGTGGAGCTATGAGGATCATGGATCCTTGATCCCTCTGGAGCTTGAACAGAGTCTTGGGAATTAATGGAATGGGTGGAAAGGCATACAGGAAGTCTTGACCCCAGTGAAGGAGGAAGGCATCCTTGGCCTGAACTCCCTGACACAGAATTCTGGAACAGAACCGGGGATGTTTGGCATTCCACGGACTTGCAAAGAGCTCTATGTCCGGGGTTCCCCACTCTTGAAAGATTCTGAGTACTTGGTCCATGTGCAGGGACCATTCGTGTGGAAGCAGAACTTGACTGAGTCTGTCTGCCCAAGAGTTTTGGATTCCTGGGAGGTATACGGCCAGGAGATGGATTTGATGCTCTCTGGCGAAGGCCCACAATCTTAAAGCTTCGTTGCAAAGCAACAGAGAGCCAATTCCTCCTTGCTTGTTTATGTAAAACATGGCTACCTGATTGTCCGTATGAATGAGGACTGTCTTTGTAGCTGAGCAGGGTATGAAAGACCTTGAGAGCTAGAAAAACTGCTCGGAGCTCCAAGTGGTTGATATGTAGAGAGGTCTCCTGTGGAGACGAAGTGCCCTGAGTGGAGAGGTCTTGTAGATGAGCTCCCCAATCTGTTTGGGAGGCATCTGTTGTAAGGGTTGCCTGGGGCAACAACTGTTGGAAGGGGGACCCCAGCAACAGATTTTGGGTGGACATCCACCACTGGAGAGACCAAAAGAGGCGTTTGGAGGTTGCTATTTGGTCTGAGAGAGCTCCTTATGCTTGAGTCCACTGGGTGGACAAAGTCAATTGAGCTGCTCTCATGTGAAGGCGAGCATAGGGTACCACATGCACTGTGGATGCCATGTGGCCTAGCAGTTGTAGCATCTCCCGGGCAGTTAAATGGCTTTTTGACTGAATTTGGGAGGCTAACTGCACTAGGCGTAGGCAACGGGCCTGAGGAAGATAGGCCCTTGCAGTGGTAGTATCCAGCCAGGCCCCTATGAACTCTAGGGACTGAGACTGAGATGGAGCTCGGATGAGCCAGTCATCCAGGTATGGGAATACAAATATTCCCAGAGTGCGTAGAAATGCAGCTACTACTGCCATGCATTTGGTGAACACTCTTGGAGCAGAGGCCAGACCGAAAGGAAGCACCCTGTACTGGTAATGCTTTCCTTGGAAAAGAAAACGGAACCACCTTCTGTGAGATGGATGGATGAGGACATGTGTGTACGCATCCCTGAGATCTACAGAACAAAGCCAATCCTGACTCTGAAGGTATGGAAGGAGAGTGCCTAGAGAAAGCATCTTGAATTTCTCCTTGCATAGAAATTTGTTCAATTCTCTGAGATCTAATATGGGTCTGTAGCCCCCTGTTTTCTTTGGGATCAGAAAGTAGGGGGAGTAAAACCCTGACCCTTGTTGAAGAAGAGGCACTTCTTCTATTGCCCCTTGGATAAGAAGGGCAGCCACTTCCTGACCTAAAAGGTTGAGGAGAGATGTTGGAGAATTGAAATGCCTCACCATAGTGTGAGGAGGAAGGTTTGAGAAATGAAGCTTGTAGCCCTCCCTTATGATGGAGAGGGTCCACTGCTCTGTTGTAATTTGCTCCCATCTGGGAGCAAAATGAGCTAACCTTCCTGGAATGGTGAGAGGCTCTGGCTGTTTCAGAGCCAGAAAGGCTAAGTTCTCTAGCATCAAATCAAAAACCCTGAGGAGGCTGGGTCTTCTGAGTTGCAGCAGCCCCTGTAGGCTTAGGCCTGGCCTGTTTAGGTTGCTGACGCTTAGCAGCAAAACGACCTGTAGATGATTGTTGGCCAGAAGTAGGATGGAATCTGCCTTTCTTGAAAAAAAGACTTCTTGAAAGGTTTTTTCTTGGCAGGGATGGAGGTTGACTTGGAAAATCTATCCAAAGCAGAATTTTCTGCATCCATTTGAGTTGCTTTTATTTGCCAATCTTTGCCAAACAAGTTTTCTCCTGTACAGGGAAGATTTCCCAAGCCATCCTGGACCCAAGATTCCAGATCAGAAGCTTGGAGCCAAGCAATTCTGTGTGCAGCTATGGCAATGGCCGAAGCTCTGCTGGCACCCTCAAAGGAGTCAAAAGCTGCACGGTTGGAGAACTTTGAAATATCTTGAGTATGCTTAATCCAAATAAGAAATTCTTCCCGTTTATCCTCTGGAAGGAAAGGGAGGAAAGTGTGCAGCTTATCTGCAACTTCTTTCAGAAACATACCCATATAAAGACTATAGGAGTTGATTCTGGCAATGAGCATACTGGCTTGGAAGATTTTCCTACCAAAAGCATCCAAGGTCCTGCATTCTCTTCCTGGAGGAGCAGAGGAGTGTCTTTTTGCACTCTATCTTTTTCATAGCTGACTCCACCACAATAGAATGGTGAGGAAGCTGTGTTTTATGAAAGCCAGGACAAGGAGGGACACGGTACATAGTGTCCAACCTACGAGAATGAGGAGAGATAGTGAGAGGAGTCTCCCATAAGTCAATCATGTGATCATAAAGAATCTCATGAATTGGCAAGGTGACTGCCTCCTTAGGAGCCTTAGAATAACCTAAAATATCCAATTTTTTAGCTCTAGCCTCTGATTCAGAGGATACTGAAATAGAAAGCCCTTTAGCCACTTCTCTGATGAAGTCTTTGAAAGGACAAATCCTCTGGAGGAGACATTCTTCTTTTTGGAGAAGAAGGCTCTTCAGGAAGAGCTATAGACACTTCAGCAGACTCCTCCGATGCATCAGAGTCTTCGGAGGAATGAAAGTATCGACTGTCAGGGTGCTCTTCCAAAGCTCAATATGCGTATCGAGCGGTATCGACATCGGGCGTCATCGGGACCGGTATGGTACTGATGGGCATCCCTGGACAGGGAACCGCTGCAGTCGGCATCCTGGTCGATGTCGATGCAGTCTGTACCGGTACCCGCTCCAGCTCCTACAGCCAATTAAACGTCTCAACATACTACCCAGCTTATCATTCGTCTTATAGAGCACGCTCCAGCTCCTACAACCAATTAAGACGAATGATAAGCTGGGTAGTATGTTGAGACGTTTAATTGGCTGTAGGAGCTGGAGCGGGTTCTATAAGACGAGCGATGAGTTGGGTAGTACGCATGCGCGGCGTTTTTGTGTAGCCATTCATTGATTCGGAGATTTCTTTGGTGAAACGCGGGCAGCTTCAAAGTTTTAAAAGGTGAGATCTGTTTCTTTTTTTCAGCTGGGTTATTGGTTTAGGATAGTTAGGAGCAGTGTAAGTTTTAAATTTCGGGTGTTTTAGATAGTGGAGTATTGATTATTTTTATTTGTGGTTTGTTATTAGGGAATATGAAGTTGGATGGGATATTGGAGAGATCCCCTGATGAAAGTTAGCGTTGTGAAACGCTTGACTGGTACCAAAGGGAGGCGTCGGGATCAGTGCTCTAATCCATGAGAGTGGGCTGTCTGATAACACAGAGAAGAATATAAGAACATAAGTTTTTGAGTTTTCAATTATTTGATTGTGATTTTAAGGCTGTGTTTTTCAACCCACTCACACTCCTGAGGTCATTGATGCAAAAGGGCTCACTGCCACGATAACGGACGTCTAGTCCCCATGGCAGAGCCACGATAAGTCTGAGACCTCGTTGTATAAAATGTGTATATGTTTTTTTGACATAATTTTTGAAAATTAAGTAAGCATCCAGTTATACATGAACGAATTTTTTAGTGGAAATTGTGATTGAGTCGTTCAGTAATTAGACCAACAGAGAGAGTGGAACACAACTCTGGCAGTTGTTTGTTCAGTGGACTGGCAAACAGATCTATCCAGGGGAGACCCCATTTCAGGAAGATCCTCCGAACTACCAAGGGATGCAGTTGCCACTCGTGGGGCTGCAGAATCCTGCTCAACTTGTCGGCCAGGTAGTTCTCCTGGCCTGGAAGGTACACAGCCCTGAGGAGCATGCTGTGCTTTAGGGCAAATGACCAAAGGTCTTGAGCTTCTCGACAAAGGAGCCTGGACCCAGTCCCGCCCTGTTTGTTCACATAAAACATGGCCACCTGGTTGTCTGTCTGAACGAGGACAGATTGATGAGCCAGGGCAGGAGAGAAAGCTTTGAGAGTTAGGCGAATAGCCCTGAGTTCCAGGAGATTGATCTGCTGTGCCGCCTCAAAAGAAGACCACAGGCCCTGGGTGCACTTGTCTAGACAATGATCCCCCCAGCCCTGCAGGGAGGCGTTGGTGGTCAGTACCACCATGTATCCAGGAATCTGAAAGGGCACCCCTTTTAGCAGATTGGGTGGGTGCAGCCACCAGCTGAGGGAGTTCAGAAAGTGTCTGGACACCCTTATCCTGTCCCTGAGGCTGCCTGTGGCCTGTGACCACTGAGTCCGAAGGCACCACTGTGCAGGCCTCATATGGAGCCTGGCATTGTGGGTCACATGTACTGTCGAAGCCATGTGGCCTAGAAGCCTCAGGCAGAGTCTGGCGGAGACCAGCGACCTGTTGAGAAACTGGTTTGCCAAGGCTATCAATCGTTGTGCTCTGTCTTCTGGCAAGAAAGCCTTTGCCAGGAGAGAGTCCAGCCTTGCTCCTATGAACTCCAAATTTTGGGAGGGGAGCAAAGTGGACTTTGCGAAGTTTATGACAAACCCTAGGCTTTGAAGAAGAGCAATAGTTCTGAGGGTGGCTTGGCTGGCCTCCTGGCACGTCTGACCCCTGATGAGCCAGTCGTCCAGATAGGGGAAGACAAAGGCCAAAAGGCAGTACTCTGTACTGATAATGGTTTCCTCCCACAATGAACCTGAGGTACTTTCTGTGGTCTGGATGAATGAGGATGTGAGTGTGTACGCATCCTTTAGATCTAAGGAGAATAGCCAATCTCCCTGCTGGAGGTAGGGCAGAAGTGTTCCAAGAGTAAGCATCTTGAACTTTTCTTTCTCTAGGAACTTGTTGAGGTTCCTGAGGTCCAGAATGGGTCGAAGGCCATCGGTTCTTTTGGGCACCAGGAAATACCTGGAGTAGAATCCGTGACCTTGCAAGTGGAGAGGCACAGGCTCCACCGCCCTGTCCACCAACAGACCTTGAAGTTCCTGAAGGAGAAGGTCTGTGTGCAGGGAAGGCCTTGGAGGCTCCCCTGGAAAGTATGGTGGAGGCAGTTGGTGAAAATGTAGTGCATAGCCCTTGTAGACTATGCCCAACACCCAACTGTCCCCGGTGATGAGGGGCCACTGGTGGGCAAAGAGGGCGAGGCTACCTCCTGTGCAGGGTTGGGAGAGCAGGGATGGAGAGGCTACGCTCAAGGAGTCAAAAACCCCCACCCTGCTGAGTGGGAGCAGGGGCCGGAGGCTTGGGGGTCCTCTGCCTACGGGGCCCATTACCCTGCCCCTTGGCTTGCTGACCCTGGGGTGCAGCTTGGGTAGCCTGATATTGAGGGCACTGTTTGTAGGCAGCGCCCTTCCTCGGGTAAAAGGGCTTTTTACCCGAGCCCTTCTTATGAGAAGGAGCAGGGGTCTTCCTAGACAGCCTTGTCCGTGTAAGGTGCTCTGTTTCGAGCTGGGAGGTCTTCTCGGTCATGGGCTTGCCAAAAAGGTTTTCACCTCGGCAAGGGACATCGACCAACTTGTCCTGAACCCATGGCTCGAGGTCTGATGACTGCAGCCATGCCTGGCGTCGAGCTGCGATGCCTGCTGCCGCAACTCGGGCCGAAGCCTCGAAGCCATTGTAGGCGGCACGGGACATGAACTTCGAGCAGTCCCGAATCCCCGAGGACAAGGACTTGAATCTCTGCAAGGGTTCCCCGGAGAGTCCAGCAGAGAACCTGGTCAACTCTTTGGCCGGGTCCCGCAAGTACATGCCCATGTACAGCTGGTAAGACTGGACACGGCAAGCAAGCATCGAGCCCTAGAAGCACTTTCTACCGACGCCATCGAGGTTCCGGGCCTCCCTGCTGGGGGGGCACCGCGGAGTGCATCTTCTGGCTCTTCAGATGATGCATGGCCGATTCCACAACCATGGAATGGTGTGGTAGCTGTGCCTTCTGAAAGCCAGGGCTCTTCCTGAGTCGATAGATCGAGTCGACTCGCTTGCTTAAAACCGGCGCCGAGGCCGGTGCCTCCCACATCCTGAAGAGGAGCCGTTCCAGCATCGGAGGAACCGGGACAGTAAAGGCCTCCTTCGGAGGAGAGTCATACTGCAGGGCCTCGAGCTCTTCAGCTTGAGGCTCTTCCTCAGGGTCCGCTGGAATAGCCAAGGCAGTGGCCATATCCCGGATGAACTCCGAGAACCGAGTATCCTCCGGAGGGGATCTACTCCGGGGCTCAGACTGTGGTGAGTCTGACGGGATGCACCGAGTCTTGAATGTATCGGGGGACTCCTCATCCTCCGTCTCCTAGGCGGACTCGTCCGACGAGGAGTCAGGGTCCGACCCCGTGGGGCCCTGGAGCACCCGCCCCGATGCCGGAGGCACAGCGTCGACGCCCTCGGTCCCGAGTGGGAGGTCGAGGGAGACCGCGACCGAGGTCGACTTCGAGCCATGATGGACTCCAGTATCGGCTCGGTCTCCGGGGTCGACTTCGAAGTCGATGTCCCGGTGGTCGGGGCAGATGCGCCAGACAGGCTGGCCATCAGTGCCCGCTGCTGCTCCATGAAGGCAGACAATCTGCTCTCCAAGGCTGTCATCCTGAGACTCAGCTCGGGAGACACAGCAGCCACCGACTCGGGCCCCGGTGGTGCCGGGCCCGACGTCGGCTCTCTAGGAGGTGAGTCCTCGAGGACGACAGGGCTTACGTGTCCAGCAGACTCCGGCTCCACGCGAGGAACTTTGGCAGGCTTCTCTTGTTCCACGGGCCCGGGGCGACGGTCAGGGGTCTTAGATCTGGCCCTCGAGGAGCCAGGAACCTCCTCTGACGATGCCCTCGCGAGCCACTTCTTCCTCTTGTGTTCCCGGTCGGGGGACCCCCTGTCCGAGAAGCTCCGACGGCGCTCGGGATCCGAATCCCGAGATGTCGAGGCCTCAGACGAGGTCCGGGCCCGACCGGAGGCTGAGTCCGAGAAAAGCCTTTCTTTCTGCTGCTGGCGACTTTGGAGTGCCTTGGAAGACATCTTCCCACGTGGTCCACACGACTTAGGGTCGTGATCAGGACCGAGGCACCGAAGGCAGCAGTCGTGTGTGTCGGTGAGAGACATTAATTTCTTACACCAATCACACTTCTTGAAACTGCTGGAAGCCATCGGGGAAAAAAAAGAGTCCCCGCGAGGTCAAAGGACCGGCCTTCCAGGGAAAAAGCAAAAAAGGGGCGCGAACACCAGCCACGAAGGGCAAAATCTGAAAAAGAATTATCGGGCTCAATACCGGTGTACCGAACCCAGCGGGAGGGGAACTGGCGTCGAACCGGGAGAAAAAACAGCGAGGATCGCCGAAAAAAATCAACTTTTATCCGGGATGACAGGACACATGCCCGGTGGGCTTCTCGAAAAAAAAGAGACTGAGGTAAGATAGCACCTTTAGGCGGGAAGGGAACCGCGCATGCGTGCCTGCATTCCCAAAGGCTTTCATAGAAAGCTGGGGAAATGCTCCGCTGGGGCTTCATCGGCGCCGCCGACACCCATATGTGAGGACTGACTTCCTGCTTGGTCCTGGAGAACACTAACTTCAGTAAAATGGCCAAGTGCCTGAAGGAGGAGTGGGCAGGGTGGGAGGAGGTAAAGGGAAGTGGAATTGCAATGGGCTAAATCAAAGGATGCAATAAAAGGGGCAACAGATAGATATGTAAGGAAAGTAAATAAAAACAAGAAGAAAAAGAAACCTATTTAGTTCTCCATAGACATGGCTGCACAAATAAAGGCAAAAAACCGCAACTTTCACAAAATTCAGAAGTTCACAAACAGAGGAACATAGAAAAGAAAACAGGATAAATCTAAAAGAGACAAAAAGAGAAATAAGGATAGTAAAAGCAAAGGCAGAAGAAATGATGGCTAAAGATCTAAAGCGTGATGACAAAACTTTTTTTTAGGTATATTCGGGAGAAGAGAAAGATCAGATGTGGAATTGCAAGACTCAAAAGTGCTGAGAACAGATTCGTGGAAAGTGACATTGAAAAAGCAAAAATGCTAAACAAATACTTCTGTTCTGTTTTTACTAAAGCAAATCCTGGAGAAGGACCACCTGTGATTGACAGGTATACAAAAGGGAATGGTGTAGATCAATGTTCCCTCTAATTTTCTGTAGGCTGTGTGCGCATAAAATATCAGCTGTGTGCAGCTTTTGAAGGAAGGTTAAATTTTTGTGCGCCACATAACGACACTCGGAGTTATATACTTTAAAATTTGACTACACGTCAGAATACAGTATGCACACCACATTGATTTTAATCAAATTAAATGAAAATAGATGATTACTAAATGAAGCGGGAAATTTCTAGTAATTACAATCATAATTTTTAAATTTTAAGACGTCTGTGTTGTTTTCTATCAGAATCAGAGCTGTAATTTTTGTGCGCTCTGTTGTAAAGTATGTGCACTCGCTCAGCGAGGTGTGTGCGCGCGCACAGCTTAGAGGGAACAGTGGTGTAGATATCCTCATCGGTGAATGGTGTGTTTGAACAGCTTGCAAAACTGAAAGTGAACAAGGCCATGAGACCAGATGGGATATATCCTAGGATACGGAAAGAGCTCAGAGAGGTTCTGGCAGGGCCTTTAAAGGATGTTTTTAATAGATCCTTGGAGACAGGAGAAGTTCCACAGGACTGGAGAAGGGCCGATGTGGTACCTCTTCACAGAAGTGGTAATAGGGAAGTGGCGGCAAACTACAGGCCTGTTGAGTCTTACCTCGGTGGTGGGAAAAGTAATGGAGGTGCTCCTGAAAGAGAGAATAATGGACTTCCTCAAAACCAATAGGTTGCATGATCCGAGGTAACATGGTTTTACCAAAGGACAATCATGACAAAAAATTTGATTGAGTTCTTTGACTGGGTGACCAGAGAACTAGATCAAGGGCATGCGAAGGATGTGATCCACATAGATTTCAGCAAAGCCTTTGATACTGTTCCTCAGAGAAGGCTTATCAATAAACTGACCAGCCTGGGGATGGGTCCCAAGGTGGTGAACTGGATCAGAAATTGATGGACTGACAGGCGACAGAAGGTAAACGGAACTCATTTGGATGAAAGGAAGTGGTGTGCCCCAGGGATCGGTCCTGGGGCCGGTACTGCTCAATGCATTTGTGAGTGATATTGCTGAAAGATTGAATGGAAAAGTCTGTCTTTTTGCAGATGACATGAACATTTGCAACAGAGTGGATGCCCTTGAGGGAGTGGATAACATGGGGAAAGATTCTCAAAAGCTGGAAGAATGGTCTAATGCTTGGCAGTTATGATTTAATGTGAAGAAGTACAGTGTCATGCACTTGGGATGCAGAAATCCAAGGGAATTGTATGAGATAGGGGGCAATAGGTTGCTGTGCATAGATCAGGAGAAGGACCTCCAAGTGATTGTTTCCAAGGATCTCAGTGGCGAAAGTCTGAAGGATGCTGGTTGCATAGAGAGAGGAATTAGCACCAAAGGAGGAGGTACTAATGCCACTGTACAAGAAGCTGATGAGGCCTCACTTGGAATAGTGTGTTCAGTTTTGGAGACCATATCTCACAAAGAATTTAAAAAGACTGAAAACGGTTCAGAGGAAGGCTACCAAAATGATTTGGAGCCTGCGCCAGAAGATGTATGAAAAGAGAGCAAATGGAGTGCTAGGTATCATAAGGAAAGGAATGGAAAATAAAACAAAAGATATTATAATGCTTCCATGCCTCCATGAGACCGCGCCTTGAATATTGTGTGCAGTTCTGGTCGCCGTGTCTTAAAAAGGATATAGCGTTATTAGAGAAGGTTCAGAGAAGAGCCACCAAAATGGTAAAGGGGATGGAAGGATACTCCTATGAAGAAAGGCTAAAAAGGTTGGGGCTCTTTAACCTGGAAAGAGACGGCTGAGGGGAGATATGATAGAGGTCTATAGGTTAATGAACAGAGTGAAACGGGTAAATGTAGATCGATTGTTTACGTTATCGGAATGTGGAAGGACTGGGGGACATGCAATGAAGCTACAGGGTAAACCATTTAAGACGAATAAACGAAAATATTTTTTCACTCAACGTGTAATCAAACTCTGGAATTTGTTACCGGAGGATGTAGTAAAGGCTGTTAGTGTTGCTGGGTTTAAAAAAGGTTTGGACAAGTTCCTGGAGGAAAGGTCCATAAACCATTATTAAGAAGGGACCCAGGATATCAATGCTTGACCCAGTACAAGCATTGTGGAACCTGTGTCTTTTGGGGAAACTGCTAGGTACGTATGACCTAGATTGGCCACTGTTGGAAACAGGATACTGGGCTTGATTGACCTTGGTCTGACCCAGTATGGCATATCTTATGTTCTTATGTTATGTAAGACTCCAAGACCTAAATATGTATACGCTAGAGGAGAGGAGGGACATGGGAGATAGGATACAGACTTTTAAATACTTAAGGAATATTAATGAACAAACAAACCTTTTTTAAAGACGGGGAAGAGGGTATAACATGGAGCTGAAAAGGGGTAAACTGAAAGGCAACGTCAGGAAATACTTTTTCCACTGAAAGTGTGGGGGATGCTTGGAATGCCCTCTCAATGGAAGTGTTGGGGTAAATACAGTGACAGAATTTAAAATGGCATGGGACAGACACAGTGGATCCCTTTATAGAAACAGGATAAAATCAAAATAAACTTAACTGTCTCGGATATCTCAACAAGTAGAGTGACCTGCACGGAGCGGTGGGTACACAGAGTGGCAGACACACCTACTCTTGCCACCTTGTTGGGCAGACTAGACGGACCATACTGATCTTTATCTGCCATCATCTACTATGCTATTATGTACTGGACAGGAACTTCCTGCTGCCAAAGCCATCAACCTCCTGTTAAAATTCTAAGAACTTCTGCTTTACAAAATTCACTTCAATAACCTTGTACGAGACAAACCAAAGGCTTCTAAATGGCAGCACGAGGTTGCTGCTACAAAAAATAACTTAGGTGGCAACATGGTATTATTCAGCTGTACCAACTCAAGTACTATCAGCTGCAGTTTTTCAGCAGATCTAGCCAGACTAAGCCCAGAGATTATTTTTCTGGTTTAGTCCTTCATGTAGCATCAAATATAGTCTGCTCAGCAGGATCACATTAAGAACAATACAGATAAGGGTCCAAATCTGCTCACAGAATAATTAGGCTGAGTGAACTTGCTATGAGATTTGGATCCTTGCAGTTACATCTGAAACAGTAGCACAATGATCCTAAATACAGGTGAGAAGCTGGCTCTCTGCAGATTGAAGATAAACTGGAACAGTTTTGTTTGCAAAAAGAGTAAATCATAATTGGACCTTCCAGTCAGAATAGATCACCCAAGCTGGTAAATTTTTGTAGTGTTTGCCAACTTCTATTGACAATCCTTAAGTAAAAATGTCACAACTTGACTGGCAGCTTAAATTATATCAATATTTAGGGGGAAAATGCCACACATTTTAATTTGGACCAAGGTTAGAACCATTTAGTTAATTTATTACATCTTATGGATCACCTAGGCTCTAGGCAACTTACACATTTCTAACCTCAAAATGCCAAGACATTAAAAAGTCTAAGAGAAAAAAAATTAAAAATAAACACATAACATTAACACTAACATAAATTACCCCAATAAATTGAACAAACAAAAACAGATTTAGATAAAACTCAGTCTTTACCAAACATCTGAATCTAACAAAACATTTTCCTAAAGTAATGCATTTTTGGAAGCTTATTCCACAGAAGGCTGAATAAGAAAAGGCACAAGATTTTGAACTGGCCAACTTCACTTTTTTTTTTTTTTTAAACAAATGCTCACTTTCGCTATAGATGTTTTCTCCCTCAATCCCCAATTACATCAGTAAGCTAAGTATAAAACAATAGGTGTGTACTCTTGGGGGGGGGGGGGGGGGGGGGATAAGGGTCTGCCAGGGCTCCAATGCTTTGCATGTCCTACCTTTAAGTGTTTATGGAGTATATGGAGAATTTGTGCTATATCTTGCTTTCAGTCCCCCCCCCCCCCCAAGCTAACACAGATTTCATTATTTATGGGAGGTTTAACTCTCCTCATTGAGTCAGGGTCCGAAGAGTAATATCCCCAGTGGGGGCCAGTAGGCAGGGGATTAACCATATCCCTCTTTCAGGATATTGTACTGATGCACAATCTCAATCCAGAGGCCAAGAATGGACTATCCTCAGTTTATTGCTCAGACTTTATTAGTCACAAATTTTTTTTAATGTGCCATCAAGTCAATGACAACTCCTGGTGACCCAGCAGGATCTCCTTTTTCTTTGCAAGATGACTGGAAGTAGATTGCCAGGCCTTTTCTTCCTTACAAATGTAAATAGTTAATACTGTTATCCAAGTTGAGCTACCTGTTATATGTAATTACGGTGTTAACCCCCACCGTAAAATACCCCATGTTCCATGTAAACCGCACTGATGCTGAAGAGCGCGGTATATAAGCGAATTAAATAAATAAATACATAATAATAATAAGGCAGTAGACAAAAGGTCCATCGGTTCACTCAGTATGGTCAGTTGTTCCTTTCTCTTATTGTTAGACTTATTTTAGAAAAGCAGCTGCATCTTAAATTTCTCCGTATGTGATTTCAATCATAGCACATTCATGGAAAAATGTAAAAGCTACTCACCTGTAGCAGGTGTTCTCCATGGACAGCCGAGTGTTTTTTGTTTTTTTTTTTAATGTGCCATCAAGTCAATGACAACTCCTGGTGACCCAGCAGGATCTCCGTTTTCTTGGCAAGATGACTGAAGTAGATTGCCAGGCCTTTTCTTCCAAGGCAATAGAAGGTAAAGTGACTTGCCCAAGGTCACAGGGAGTGCCAGTGGGAATCAAACCCTGACCGCTTGGGTACTAGGCTGTTGCTCTAACCATTAGGCTACTCCTCCACTCCAGGACAGCAGGATATGTTCTCATACATGGGTGATGTCACCAACAGCCTCTGCACAGAAACCTCTCCTAGCTCATTCTAGAAGCTTTCAAACTGGTACTTCCATACATACAGCCGCTGCCACACCATCTCCTTAGTCTGATAACCAGTTAAAGCTAGAATTCAATTCAAAGGGGAGGTAGAGTTGCGAGGACTTATTCTGCTGTCCATGGAGAACACCTGCAACAGGTGAGTAACTAACTTTTCTATGTGGACAAGCAGGATAAGTGCTCACATATGGGATTCCCTAGCTAATGGCTGCCTCGCAAATAAAATGGGAAAATGGAGTGCTGCAACTGGCAGACACAAGAGAACAGCACCCTTTTACATGACAATCCTTTAGGTAATTAAACATGAGGTTTAAGGCAACACAGCACATAAAGGAACAGGGCCTAGGAGGAGTGGAGTTGGATTCTAGTCCCCAAAGAGATTTTGAAGTATGGATTGGCTAAATCTGTCATCACATCAGGAATCCCTTCCAGACAGTAGTGAGATGTGACCATGGACAGAAGTCAAAGTTACAGCCTTACAAATATTTTCCATGGAGGAAGAGCGCAAGTAGGCCACTGACATAATGAGCCATAACATGGTCCTCAAGTGTCACACCTGCCTAAGCATAACTAAGAGTGATGCAATCTTCCAGTCAAATTACGAGAGTATGTTTATTGATGGCTGCTCCCAATCTATTGGGGTGAAATCCACCACAAAATAAAGCTGGACATACCTTCTATGGGCTTGAAATATAAGGCAATCCAACATGCGCAATGTGCTTTCCCCTTTGTGAGCATGAGATCTTGGGAAAAATACTGAAAGGACTATTGAATGATTAAGGTGGAAGTCAGACACCACTTTATGAAGGAATTTAGGATGAGTATGTTCACCACCCTATTGTGGACAGGCCAGCCCTGGGTGGAGGTCCTTAGCAATCCTGATGTGCAAATCAGTTATTCAACCCAGGTATTGGGACGAATGACTAATCAAACCATCTAACCAGGACTGTGGTTATTTGTCACACTAGAAAACATTTTCATTGATTCTCCCTCTCCATCAGCCCTTTCATTCCGTTTATGAGCAAAACTTTCACCATCAGGAAGTACAGGATTGAAAGTCAGCTACAGGCTACCTAGATACAAAAATGCAAATATACTACAGACATCTGACAGCCTTTTCTCAAGGAACATCAAGAGATTCAAACACCATGGGATTTAGGGGTCATCTGACTTGTTCTATAAAAATTTCAGTACTAAGGACCTGATTAATGCTACTGCTAAAGCTTCAACCCAATTTTATGCCTAGGGTAAAATCACATCCAGTTGGAAATTACAAACAAAACATTTTTAGTGCTTATGTTCACTCTTTAAAGATGTATGCTGACATATGAGATCAGATTTCTACACTACAAAATCTACAGTTGTGATCAACATTATTGGCACCCTTGCATTTTAGGTATGTTGTGTACAGTATCTTGAGAAATAATTGGAAATATTCCAACTGTATGTCATCATAATATTGTAATATTATGTTCAAAGGTATAAAAACAAACAAAAAATGTGTGTGCATCTTAGATGTAGTAATTTCTGAGAAACAAAACCCCAAAATATTACCTGGACAGGATTAGACACCCTTCACTAATATTTGGTTGCACAACCCTCAGCGGTGATGACAGCCTCCAAGCATTTCTCATAGCCATCTATAAGTTTCACACATTTATCTGCTGGTAGTTTCTCCCATGCTTCAAATGTGATTTGTTCCAGCTCATGGATGTTTCCAGGATTCCTTTAACCAATGGCAGATTTCAGCTCTTTCCAAAAATTATTGATTGCATTGAGAGTAGGACTCATTGCTAGTCAGTTTAAAAAAAAAACACAAAAACAGTCCATTCGTTCCTTTTTAACCATTCTTTTGTACCTTTGTTTTGGGTCACTGTCCTGCTGGAGCACCCATGACCTTTGACCCAGATCTAGCTTTCTGACACTATGTAGCACATTTCATTCCAAAATACCTTGGTAGTCCTCCGGACTTCATGATTCCTTTAATACGTTCCAGGCCTCCAGTTCCTGAGGCAGCAAAACAACCCCACAGCATTATGGAACTTCCACCATATTTAACTGTAGGAAGGGTCATATTTTTCCTTATAAGCTTCATTTCTTCACCTGTAAATGGTCTGCATTGCCAAAGAGCTGAAGTTTGGTTTTATCTGTTCACAGAACATTTTCCCAGAAGGATTGGGTAAAGATCAGGCGTGCTTTTTATGCTGGTCTCTGAGCAGTGAGGTGCTCCTTGGCCTTTGCCCATGAAGTCCTTCTTTGTTTAGTGTGCAAGTATGGTGCAGGTTGAAACCACTACTCCAGATGGCTCCAGGTCAGCCTTAAACTGCTTGGATGTTGTATGTGGTGTTTTTCCCAACAATTCACACTAACCTTCAAAGAATTCTTGGATTATATTTCCTCTTCCCACCACGTTCTGGGAGGTTCCTGACAGTTCCACAAGCAGAAAACTTAACATTGTGAACTGTAGACACTCCCCAATGAAATTGTGAAGCCTCATATTTGTTACAAGTTCAACAAAATGCGAGACCATCGGGGTTGATAAATGTGCCATTGGAAATCCTGCCATAATGTTTATTGAAATGCTTGTGAACTGGTTGAATCGTATGACCTACATATAACTTAGGACATGGACAGATAATATAAACAACATTGCTCAAGGTACAAGATGTTAACATAAGAACCAAATTTCTCATGCGTGATAGGGTGAAACCATTGTACTCCTGCTATTGTGCTGGTGTGCCGCGGACAATGACCCACAGCTCTCATGGATCCTTTCAGAAGGCAAAGGTGCTCGCATTTGCAAATACTTAATATTCTTGCCCCGTTTATAGGCAAAACAAGGGATCAGTTCTGATGTACTATCAAATGTCTGCAGGGTGCACCAGCACTGTTCGGTGAAGCCAGCAATGCGGGAGGCCATGATTGCTTTTCAATTGTTTAAATGTTGTATTACTTAGATGGATTATGTATCACTTGGATGTGATTGTTTCCTTGTTTAGGGACACCTCATATTGCCCGACGCCAGTTACAGTTCTGCTAAAACAGCTGTGAATTTGTTAAGCTATGGTGGCTGTTGTGATTTATAAGGATTCCCCTGATGCACTGCGTTGGATAGCCCGAAACATGTCATCATGTCGGGTTATGATGCTATTATAAGATCCAGCTAAGTGTTTTATAATTATTTGTTCAGTGTGGATTGTCTGTGTTTGAATTGTTTGTGACTAACAGCTTTTGGCTTTACACAGATGAGACTGATGAATGAAAATGTTTGGACTAGTTGATTAGAGGCTTGTCCTTTGGTGGGATCCTAAAGCGCATATCTGAAGGTCTCTGTTTTGTCAGCTTTATGGTCTTTGAAACAATAGTCCACTGTTGAAGTTATAAAAGCAAATAATCATATCCTGGCAACGTCCCAGTTTTTATACTATTTCCTTTTTTAATTGGTCTTGTTTTACTTGATTATTTTATGGGTCAACATTGTGTGTAGATATAGTCCAAAGCCATTTCACTGACCACTTATTTTTTTAAGGAGATATTGGATGGTAAGGGGTTGAACTGCAACCACACCAACAATGTTGACCACAACTGTAGGTGCACAGAGTTAGATGCAGGTGTAAAACTTCCAGGCCTCAGTATATTTCAAACAAGGGATGAAAAACTACTGCAATTGGAAGACCCCCCGTTATTTCACATGTAAGCACCAGAGGATTGCTGCAGAAGAGAAACTTGTGTGTTTAAAGGTTCCACAAATACTGGCAAACATACATATGACCAAATTGCAGTTCAGGATGAAAACATTTCTATGATACCCAGTCACACATGCTCATACTTTAGAGACGAGGGTTATTCGCTTCCAATTCTTGAAGGCCACAAACACTTAGGATTTTCAGGATATTCCTACTCTACATGCATGAAATACATTTCCATACAGTGGAGGTAATATGCATGCACATTTACCACACATATATTCTTTAGGGATATCCTGAAAAACCAACTTACTCAAGTCCTTTAAGAATGGTGAATGACAATTATTTCTGCAAATTAAAAAAAAAAAAAAAAGATGGGGGGAAGCAAAAATTCTACAAAAATGTCTAATTTTGCAAATTTCTAAGACAAAATGGTAATTCAGCAATTGTTGATAATTGAATGGATAGTTTTTCTTTAAATATGAAAGCCTCTTTGGAGGACATTTTATAAGCTATTTACACTCAGATTGGCTGTTGAACACTGCCCTCCCTCAATCCACCTAGATGTATCTGCTCTGTTCCATGGCATGCAAACCTCTAGCTCTATTTGTGAGAGAGATTTCTAGGGGAAAGGGGAGTGTTTGGGGAGGATTGCAAAATGGGCAGAGGTTTCTTTTTGAAATCTGTGTGCGCTATTTTCTATGAAAAATCTAGCTGCACAAGCCCGCAGGTGCACAAGTACACCAATCTTTTATAATTGTTGAAAGCCTCAAAAGACTTTGAAAACAACACCATCAGAAAAACATGAGAAATGTAGTGTGTCACATTACACAACCTATTTGATGCATTTAGGAGGCAATTTTATCAAGTCATTTCCAAACATATGCAGCCACAAATGCACATAAATGACCTCTAATAAAACACTGAGTGGTTTAAAAGTTCACATTTTGACAGGAAGGTGTGTACTTTGTTTTGTTAGTAGGTGTAGCTGACGGCACAGTCTGGGTGGAACAGAGTTTGCATGTACATGTGGAGATAGCGTAGTTACTCACCTGTAACAGGTGTTCTCCAGGAGCAGCAGGAATCAGTCCTCACATATGGGTGACGTCGGCGCCGACGGAGCCCTCGCGGAGCAATTTTCCCCAGCTTTCAAAGAAAGCCTTTGGGAATTGCAGCGCGCATGCGCGGTCCTCTTCCCACCCAAGGGTGCCATCTTGCTCAGTCTGATGACATAGCTAAAGACAGCAAAAAATTAGCAAAAAAACGAAAGCATAGAACTGCAACTCCAAGGGGAGGAGGGAGGGTTGTGAGGACTGATTCCTGCTGCTCCTGGAGAACACCTGTTACAGGTGAGTAACTACGCTTTCTCCAGGACCAAGCAGGAAGTCAGTCCTCACATATGGGACTCCCAAGCTTAAGGCTACCGGAGACCCTAAGCACAAAAAGGAGCTCCCTCAAGCTCAGTAGCCCAGAAGGAAGGAATCTTCTCTGAATACGTCTCCAACCGGTAGCCCAACATCCGGGATGGAGGGTAGGAGTTGCTTATACCTCGAAGAGGTTACGGAGGACTGCCTGTCCGAAAGCACTGTCCCTGCGGGACTCCCTCTCCAGGCAGTAGTGGGCCGCAAAAGTCTGGCTTGAAGACCAAGTAGCGGCCCGGCAGATGTCTGCCAATGGAACAGAGCGGAGGTAAGCCACTGACGTAGCCTTCGCCCGAACACGATAGGCCGTGACTCGACTTTCCAAGGAGAGGCCGGCTGCCTCGTAAGCCCAAGCGATACAGTCAGCAATCCAGATGGACAGAGTACGCTTGGAGACAGGGAGCCCCAACTTATTGGGGTCATAAGAGACGAAGAGCTGAACAGCCCTTCTGTGCTCCCGCGTACGGTCAAGGTAGAAGGTCAACGCCCTTCTACAGTCCAGGGTATGCAAGACCATTTCAGCTCGGCTGGAGTGTGGCCTGGGAAAGTAGGTCGGAAGCACCACCTCCTGGTTGATGTGAAAAGGGGAAACCACTTTGGGAAGAAACTTAGGGTGAGTCCGTAGGACTACCCGGTTCTTGTAGAACCTAGTGTACGGAGGATCAGACACCAGGGCCTGTAGCTCACTAACGCGTCTAGCAGAAGTGAGGGCCACCAAGAACAAGGTTTTCCAAGAAAGAAAACGAAGAGGACAGGTAGCCATAGGTTCAAAAGGTGGACAGGTAATCCGCTGTAAAACCACATTGAGATCCCAGTCCGGGGCTGGGGGGCGCAAAAGCGGTTTAATGAGAAGGAGGCCTCTGAGAAAATGAGCCACCAGAGGGTAGCTAGAAAGAGGTCTGCCCTCCACCGGCATGTGGTGTGCAGAAAGAGCACTGAGGTGGACCTTGACCGAGTTGGACTTAAGTCCAAGATTGGAGAGGGAAAGCAAGTACTGCAAGACCACTGACGCTGAACAGGAGAAGGGATCTTGAGACTGCTGAGCACACCAGACGGAGAACCGACGCCACTTCAGAGCGTAGGACTTCCGGGTGGAGGGCCGCCTGGAAGCCAAGACGACCTCCTCCACATCTGGAGGCAGGCGGAGGGGAGCGAGGACTACCCTTTCAGCAGCCAGGCCATCAGATGAAGGGACCGGAGGTTGGGGTGCAGGAGAGTCCCCTGATCCTGCGACAGGAGGTCGGGCTGAAATCCCAGAGGAAGAGGGGTGTCCACCGCTAGCTGCATTAGAAGGGGGAACCAAGGTTGCCTCGGCCACCGGGGAGCCACTAGGATCACCGAGGCTTTGTCCCTGAGAACCTTGAAGAGTGTCCAAGACATCAGCGGCAAGGGAGGAAAGGCATATAAGAGGCCTGTGGACCATGGAATTAGAAAAGCATCCGCCGCTACTCTGAGAGGATGCGGTTGTCGAGAGCAGAATCTGGGAAGCTGCCGGTTCAGAGGACTGGCAAACAGATCCATGGTGGGGAGACCCCACTTGAGAAAGATCCGCTGAACCACCATCGGATCCAGCCTCCACTCGTGTGGCTGGAGGATTCTGCTGAGCTTGTCGGCCAGGTAATTTTCTTGACCTGGGAGATAGACAGCCTTGAGGAAGATGCCGTGGTGGACTGCCCAAGAGCAGAGCTTTTGTGCCTCCTGACAGAGAAGGAAGGAGCCTGTTCCGCCTTGTTTGTTCACGTAGAACATTGCAACCTGATTGTCTGTCTGTATCAGCACCGACTGGTGAGACACCAGGTGAGAATGCTTTGAGCGCTAGGCGGATGGCTCTGAGCTCCAGGAAGTTTATCTGTTGAGCAGACTCCCAAGGAGTCCAGAGGCCTTGAGTACATGTCCCTTGGCAATGTGCTCCCCAACCCAGGAGAGAAGCATCGGTCGTCAGGACCTGAGAATGCGCAGGGGGCTGAAAAGTCACTCCTAGTACTAGGTTTGGTAGATGAAGCCACCATTGTAAAGAAGAGACCAGCTGGTCGGAGATCTGTACGGAGTCCGCTAGGCTCCCAGTGGCCTGATGCCATTGAGTGCGAAGGCACCATTGAGCAGGTCGCATGTTCAGGCGGGCATTGGGGGTCACATGGACCATGGAAGCCATATGGCCGAGCAGTCTCAGAAATTGCCTGGCCGAGACCAGGGCATCGCTGTGAAAGTGGCTGGCGAGATCCATGAGCCGCTTGGCCCTGTCCAGAGGGAGGAAGGCCCGCGCCTGAAGAGTGTCCAACCTGGCGCCGATGAATTCGAGATTTTGAGAGGGGAGCAAAGTGGACTTTGCGAAGTTTATGACAAATCCCAAGTGCTGTAGTAGAGACACAGTGCGATGAGTGGCCTGAGTGGCCTCTTGTGAAGACTGGGCTCTGATGA
The DNA here is from genome assembly GCA_033557465.1 of Ichthyophis bannanicus. Taxonomy (NCBI): domain Eukaryota; kingdom Metazoa; phylum Chordata; class Amphibia; order Gymnophiona; family Ichthyophiidae; genus Ichthyophis; species Ichthyophis bannanicus. Next base: position 45,821,932 of record CM066047.1, read on the forward strand.
GCCAGTCGTCCAGGTATGGGAACACAAAAAGGCCTTGAAGTCTGAGATAGGCCGCCACCACTGCTAGGCATTTGGTGAACACCCTGGGGGCGGAGGATAGGCCAAAGGGCAGTACTCTGTACTGGTAATGATTTCCTCCCACAACAAACCTGAGATATTGTCTGTGGTCTGGATGAATAAGGATATGAGTATACGCATCCTTTAGATCCAAGGAGCATAGCCAGTCACCCTGCTGGAGGTAGGGCAGCAGGATTCCAAGGGTAAGCATCTGGAACTTTTCCTTTGCAAGGAACTTGTTGAGGTTTCGCAAGTCCAGGATGGGTCTGAGGCCTCCTGTTCTTTTTGGTATCAGAAAGTACCTGGAGTAGAACCCTTGACCCTTCAGGTGGTGGGGCACCGGTTCCACAGCCTGTTCCTGAAGGAGACTTGCTAACTCCTGAAGGAGTAAGTCCCTGTGCAGAGGGAGTCTCAGAGGCTCCCCTGGAAAGTAGGAGGGAGGTACCTGGTGAAAGTGAAGGAGATAGCCCTTCTGAACTATGTGAAGTACCCAGGTATCTGTGGTGATGTTGGACCACCTGTGGGCAAAGTGGACCAGCCGGCCTCCTGTGCTGAGAGAAACCAGCTGAGGGGGAGAGGCTATGCTGATGAAGTCAAAAACCCCCACCCTGCTGAGCAGGGGCCGGTGGTGCAGGCTTGGGGGCTTGCTGCCTACGGGACCCATTACCCCGTCCCTTGGCCTGCTTACCCTGTGGGGGAGCTGCTGAGGCCTGATACTGAGGGTAGTATTTATAGGCAGCCGCCTTCCTCGGGTAAAAGGGCTTTTTCCCCGAGCCCTTCTTCTTTTGAGAAGGGGCAGAGGTCTTCCTTGAGAGACGGGTCCTGGTGAGAGTCTCGGTCTCGATCTGTGCAGCCTTCTCATCCATGGGCTTGCCAAAGAGGTTTTCACCTCTGCAGGGGACATCGACCAACTTGTCCTGCACCCAGGGCTCGAGGTCGGACGTCTGAAGCCAAGCTTGGCGGCGTCCACCGATGCCGGCTGCGGCTACTCGAGCCGATGCCTCAAAACCATCATAGGCTGCTCGAGAGATAAACTTTGAGCACTCCCGAATACCAGTTGACAAGGTTTGGAACCTCTGCAAAGGTTCGTCGGAGAGACCAGCAGAGAACCCGGCTATTTCTTTAGCCAGGTCTCGGAGATACATGCCCATGTAGAGCTGGTAGGTCTGGACTCGACAAGCAAGCATAGAGCCCTGGAAACACTTCCTACCGAGGGCATCCAGGCTTCGGGCTTCCCTACCGGGGGGCACCGAGGAGTGCATTTTTTTACTCTTAAGTCTATGCATGGCCGATTCCACCACCATGGAATGGTGCGGTAGTTGTGCCTTTTGGAAGCCGGGGCTCTTGCGGACGCGATAAATGGAATCGACCCGCTTGCTTAATACCGGCGACGACGCCGGGCTCTCCCACATGCGGAAGAGAAGTCATTCCAGCATCGGAGGAACCGGTACAATAAAGGCCTCCTTCGGGGGAGAGTCATATTGGAGGGCATCGAGTTCTTCGACTCGAGGCTCCTCCTCGGGATCCGCGGGGAAGGCCAAGGCCTTGGCCATATCCCGCACGAAGTCCGAGAACCGGGTATCCTCCGGGGGGGACCGTCTCCGAGGTTCGGACTCGGGGAAGTCCGAAGGGACACACCGAGTCCGAAAGGAACCAGGTGACTCTTCGTCTTCGGATTCCCAGGCCGACTCCTCGGAGGAGGAGTCGAGCGGCTCCGGTCGGGCGGGCATCGATGCCATCCGCCCCGACGCCGAGGAAGTCGGCGTCGACGACCTCGGTCCCGAACGGGAGGCCGAAGGAGACCGCGACCGAGGATCGACTCGAGCCCTCATGGACTCGAGGATCGGCTCGGTCTCCGGGGTCGACTTGGAGGTCGACGTCCCGGTGGTCAGGGCAGAAGCACCGGCGAGGCCAGCGATCAATACCCGCTGCTGGTCCATGAAGGCAGTCAGACTGCTCTCCAAGGCCGTCAACCTGAGTCCGAGCTCAGGAGACCCAGCAGCCCCCGACTCGGGCCCCGATGGCGTCGGGCCCGACGTCGGCTCCTTCGGTGGCGAGTCTACGAGGACAACAGTACTCACGTGAGCGGGCAAGTCCAACTCGAGTCGAGGATGTTTTGAAGGCCTCTTCACCTCAGAGGACCCAGGACGGGAATCGGGGCTATGCGACCTGGCCCTCGAGGAACCAGGAGCGTCCACCGATCCCGCCCTCGCGGGTTTCTTCTTCCGATGTTCCCGGGTAGGAGACCCCCTTTCAGAGGAACTCCGACGATGCTCAGGACCAGAGTCCCGAGACGTCGAAGCCTCTGACGAGGTCCGAGCCCGGCCGGAGTCAGAGAAGATACGTTCCCGCTGATGCTGCCGACTCCTCAACGCTTTAGAGGAAATTTTGCCACACGGACCACAGATCATCTGGTCATGATCGGGTCCGAGGCAGCGGAGGCAGAAGTCGTGTGTGTCTGTAAGAGACATGAGTTTCTTACAGAGGTCACACTTTTTAAAGCCGCTGGCAGCCATCGGGGGAAAAAGGGCCCCTGCGAGGTCGAAAGACCGGGCTGCCAGTGAAAAAGTAAAAAGGCGCGAAATCTGTCACGAAGGACAAAAAACCGAAAAATAAAGAACGGACTCGCAACCGGCGTCGCGAGTCCGGGCGGGAAAAGAACCGGCGTCGAACCGAAGAAAAAAGAGAAATAAAGAGAAATCAACAACTTTTCGGCGGGGATTCACAAACAACGTCTGTAGGGCTCCGCGGAAAAAAGAAGACTGAGCAAGATGGCACCCTTGGGAGGGAAGAGGACCGCGCATGTGCGCTGCAATTCCCAAAGGTTTTCTTTGAAAGCTGGGGAAAATTGCTCCGCGAGGGCTCCGTCGGCGCCGACGTCACCCATATGTGAGGACTGACTTCCTGCTTGGTCCTGGAGAATACAAGGGATCTTAATCTATGCGAGTATGTGCATGAAGTTACATGTGAACATTCACACTGTTTTTTTTTTTTTAAGGTATCCCTAAGCTTGTCTGACCACAGCACAACTTCACTGAAATTTCATCCTTTAAATTTAAAGGGATAGTTTAAACCTTTCTACTTGGATACATTTTCTGTCACTCATGCTAGATCAGACTAAATTTTAACAAAAAAACTGGCCAAATTGCCACCAATATGACATTCACATTCTACAGTAACCAGTCATGTTGTATTTTGGTTAAAATGTACAAAACAAACTAGCATGTTATTCATATGTCACACGTGGTGGAACAGCTAAGTGGAAAGGATGAATGTAGCTAGCCTTTTTTTATTTCCTATTTTTTTTTGTTTTTAGGTGGCACTAAGATATCTTACCTTTAAACAAAAATTGGTGGGTTTTAGTAGTTATCTGTTTTTATCAGCTTTTCAACTTTGTTGCCCCTGAAATTGTTTTAAGGGGCTTTTTCCTTCTTTTTTCTCTTCCTATACATGCCTTAGGGGAACCTTCGCCTGTGAATCCATTGAAATGCTATTTTACTTTTATGAATATGTTTTATACATGCCCACAATATAGACACATCATCGAAACATAGCTATGTTGGACTCTGTGTGTTTTAATATGGCTTAAAAGTAATATTTTTTATATGTTCTGATGACTATTTAATAGGTTTATGTTGTTTTAGTGTTCGTTCAATATGGTTTATGTAATTTATTATACTTTGTGAATAAAATTTGGTGTTATGTCATTTTCTTTAAAAAGACATTTTTGCCACGTGGTTTTCTTGCTTTGTTGGCATTGAATTATTTTGCAGTGGATTGTTTTTCTGGTGTTTGCTGTCTAGCAGAGCCATTATAAATTACCCTCTAAAGGTGGACAGGGCCAGACTTTTACCTGCTATGAAAGTGGAGGTGAAAAGGATAAAAATGCTATCGGAATTCAAGGTAGCACAAGGCAAAACATGGAAAGGAAGCAATACTCAAGTCAGATAGGAAGTACTGGTTACAATCCTGCAGCAGGCAGGGAAATACACCTGGTAGTGTATAATGATCTTCAGATACCATCAATCTGATGGATGTCAACTTTTTCCCTAGGCTGATTCATCTAAAATTTGTTGTTGTAAGATAAGAAAGTTGTAGGTTTGTCCATCTCAGTGTTAAAAGATGGGCTAGAAGTAACCTGCAAGCAGCATTGTATTAGTCATTAATAGGTAACATCAAAATAGACAAAGGGAAAAAAAGCACACCCAAGAGGTTCTCTCTCATTCTATTTTATTTACCTGACGACAGGAAACAATGACCAAATGGCAGAGGTACACAAAAGTGTCTCTTGGGCTCATTGGCACAGTGCTGCAGCCCTGTTTATTAGCATAAGAGTGGTTTGGTTGCCAAGTTACAAAACCTAGGTGCAGTTTATGTAAATTGCTGCAATTATTTTGAGGGTCAAGCTGGCATGATTTTGCCTGTCCATATGCATGTTTGTACATGTGTAAACATGCATATGTTCCCTGGGCAGATGATGAATCAGTGGGGATCCTGGTCCTGCTGACACTAAAATCCAGGGCTGCTGCCTAAAAAGGTCTGTGGGAAACCCCAGATCCTACCAGCCAGAAGATTGGGGCAGTGGCCTGAAGAGGCTAGAGGGAAGCCCCCAGGTCCCACTGGCCAGAAGAACAGGGCTGAGACCTGAAGAGGCTGCTGGGAGACCCTGCCAGCCAGAAGAGAGGGAAGGCGGCTGAAAGAAGGAGCAGAACCTAAAGGAAGGGGTGGGTGAGAGAGAGGTAGGGTTAGAAAGAGGTGGGACATAAGGGAAAGAGCTGGGCTAAAGATGGAGGATAAAGAGTAGTTACTCATCTGTAACAGATGTTCTCCAGGAGCAGCAGGAATCAGTCCTCACATATGGGTGACATTGGCGCCGATGGAGCCCCCGTGCGGAGCATTTCCCTAGCTTTCAAAGAAAGCCTTTGGGAATGCAGTGCGCCTGCGCAGTCCCCTTCCCGCCCAAGGGTGCCATCTTGCTCAGTCTGATGACATAGCTAAAAGACAGCAAAAATCTAAATAAAGTATATGACTGCAACTCCAGGGGAGGAGGGAGGGTCATGAGGACTGATTCCTGCTACTCCTGGAGAACACCTGTTACATGTGAGTAACTACTCTTTCTCCAGGACCAAGCAGGAAGTCAGTCCTCACATATGGGACTCCCCAGCTCTAGGCTACTGTGAACCCAAAGCTGAAAAAATGGCTCCCTCTGAAGAGCCTCAGCATCCGTGATAATAATATCCTATAATAATATCCAATAATAAAGAATAACAAGCTTGACTCAAAAGACCCGAACTCATACAGACCCATAGCCAGCATTCCATTCATAGCCAAAATAGAGAAAACAATTCAAATTCAGTTACAAGAACACATAGATGAACACAAACCACTTGACTCACACCAATTTGGTTTCCGCCCATCCCACAGAGTAGAAACCCTCCTAATCACCCTAATGGACTTCCTCATCAGGGGCACAGATGACAAACACCAAGGCTTCTTACTCCTATTTATAGATATCTCTGCCGCCTTTGATAACATCAATCACTTGACACTGATCAACAGATTAGAGAACCTAGGAATAGGCGGGACTGTCCTTAACTGGTTCAAATCCTACATCTCACATAGATTAATACGCGTCCAAATTGACCAACAAGCATCAGAAACATTCCCCCAAGGACAGGGAATACCCCAAGGATCAGCCCTTTCAGCCCTCCTATTTAACTTGTACCTGCAACCGATAACAAACATATTTTAAAAAACACAGGATTAACCATTTTATATATGCCGATGACATCATGCTAGCTATCCCCATAACCATTAAAAACCCTACATATGACTCACTATCCAAATGCATGGCTGAGACCTCCTCCTGGATGGAATCTAACCACCTCAGCATCAACCTCAAAAAAACAGAGGCAATGTTTGTAACAAGGTCATCTACGACTGAGAACACTTACCCGGAAACAATCACAATCAACAAAACCTCCATACCTGTTAGAAAACAGGTAAAATACTTAGAAGTAATAATAGACCACACTCTCACCATGTTACCACACATAAAACGAACAGTAAAAACCATTTTCTATAAACTCAAAACTATTCAAACTATTTTCGTTTGTCGCACCAATACTGTGGAACAATCTTCCAGAACAACTAAGAGAATCTAAAGACCTTCAAACATTTAGAAAAGACTTAAAAACATATCTATTTTGTCAACACTACAACAATGGAGAAACAATTATAGTTTCCCAACCTCCATAACTGAATCTTTCACATTACCCTAATGCATATCTATAATTAGACATCCACAACTGCAAACGATAATTATCATAAAATGATTCCTTACACATATATATATAATCAAAGTAATATTTAATACCTGTAATATAGTTTAAATGTATTATAGTTTAAACATTTGATTAATATTGTTGTTGTTCCTGTTATATTGTAACATATTATTGATGTACAGTTTTACAGTAACTTAATCAAATATTGTTCTTGTTTGGTCTTTGTAATACCCTAATCACATTAATCAATATTGTTCTATTCAACTCATGTTATAATGTAATATTGTTCAAATTGTTCATAATGTTCAAATTGTTCATAATGTTCTATGTAACCGTTTAACCGTTAAACTGTTTAACTGTATAACTATGTTGTTGTAATGTAAACCGCTGTTGATCCTTGGAAATGGCGGTATATAAAAACTGTTCAAATAAATAAAAATAATAAATAAATAATATTCAGCACCTAAGGCCACTCCTCGAAACACAAGACTTTAGATCCGTAGTAAGTACACTGATCACCCCTCACTTCGACTATTGCAATAGTCTCCTAATAGGCCTTCCTCAAAAAAGCACATACCTTCTACAAAGAGCTCAAAACATCTGTGCAAAAGTAATTGCTAAAGCTCGCCTAACAGACCACGTAACCCCAATACTGCTAGAACTCCACTGGCTCCCTATAAACAGCCAAATTAAATATAAAATTATCCTAACAACCTATAAACTCATAAACGACATAACCCCCTCACACCTATCCACATTACAGCACTCTCCAACATCGACAAGGGCCCTCAGACAAAACGCAGCCCACTCCCTTATCATACCAAAAGCCATCCGGAAAACTAAGAATACCACTAGCTCCAGAGCATTCTCATTCACTGCTCCTACACTCTGGAACGACCTCCCTATTGAACTTCGCACCAAAAGAGACCTCATCCAATTCAGGAAAGAATTAAAGACCTACCTGTTCACTGAACACTTCGAAATCCCCTACTCCCCCAAAGCCAGCTCCACAACAAACGTGGTTACACATGCACAAACTCCCTTAATCCCAACAATGTAACCAAAAGCCTGTCCCCCTCCCCTTACATGCCCTAAAGACGACAAAAAAGGAATTAAATTCCAGCACCTACACCAATATCTACCCCATACACCACACACACCACACGCTGTAAATATACATTTGTAAAAAGTTTGATGTTTTGTTTTGCATTAATACCTACAAAGTTTAAATTCATTGTTCAATGTAAATAGTTGATTTCTATTGTTCTATGTAAAATGTATACAAATGTGTACAAGACTGTTAATCTGTTATATGTAAACCGCCCTTGATCTCTGGAAGGGGCGGTATAAAAGAAATAGTTAAATAAATAAATAAATAAAATAAAAATCCTCTGAGAATGACCCCGTACGGTAGCCCAACACAAGGGCCGGAGGGTAGGAGTTGCCTAAACCTCAAAGAGATTACGGAGTACCGCCTGTCCGAAAGCACTGTCCCTTCGTGACTCTCTCTCAAGGCAGTAGTGGGCTGTAAAGGTCTGGCTGGAAGACCAAGTAGCGGACAGGCAGATGTGTGCCAACGGAACAGAGCGGAGATGAGCTACTGACGTGGCTTTCGCCCTGACACGGTGGGCCGTGACTCGACCCTGCAAGGGGAGGTTGGCTGCCTTGTACGCCCAGGTGATACAATCTGCTACCCAAGTGGACAACGTACGCTTGGAGACAGGTAACCCAATTTATTAGGGTCAAAGGAGACGAAGAGCTGAGTAGCCCTTCAATGCCCCCTCATACGTACTATGTAAAAGGACAACACCCTCTTACAGTCCAGAGTATGCAAGACTGTTTCAGCCCGGCTGGTATGCAGCCTGGGAAAGAATGTCGGAAGAACCACCTCCTGGTTGAGGTGGAAAGAGGAGACCACTTTTGGAAGGAACTTGGGATGGGTCCGTAGGACCACCCTGTTCCTATAGAACCGTGTGTACGGTCTATCAGAAACCAGAGCTTGTAGTTCACTCACACGTGTGACCGAGGTAAAAGCTACCAGGAAGAGCGCCTTCCAAGAAAGGAAGCGTAAATGGCAAGTAGCCATCGGCTCAAACGGTGGGCGAGTAAGTTGTTCAAATCCCACTCAGTGGCAGGTAGACGAATCGGAGGCTTAAGCAAAAGCAGGCCTCTGAGGAAGCAGGACACCAAGGGGTGAACCGACAGAGACTGACCCTCCACTGGTGAGTGGTGTGCTGAGAGAGCACTGAGGTGGACCCGAACAAAGTTGGACTTAAGGCCCAGGTCTGACAGGTGAAGTAGGTATTGTAGTACTACTGGCACAAGGCAGGAGAAAGGATCTTCACTGTGCTGAGCACACCATAATGAAAACCTACGCCACTTGAGGGCATAGGACTTTCTGGTGGATTGCCTTCTAGAGGCCAAGATCACTTCCTCAACTTCCCTAGGTAGAAGCAAGGGAGCAAGCACTATCCTTTCAGCAGCCAGGCCATCAGATTGAGGGACATGAGATTGGGGTGCAGAAGGGAACCCTGATCCTGAGACAGGAGATCGGGTTGCAACCCCAGAGGGAATGGAGTTTCCACTGCCAACTAAAGAAGAAGTGGAAACCACAGCTGCCTCGGCCATCTGGGGGCTACCAGAATCACCGAGGCCTTGTCCCGTAGAAATCTTGAACAGAGTTCGGGCCACCAGGGGCGTGGAAGGAAACGCATACAGGAGGTCCATAGACCAAGAGATCAGAAACGCATCTGCTGCCATTCTCAGGGGATGCGGCTGTCTGGAGCAAAACCTGGCCAGCTAACGGTTCAGTGGACTTGCAAAGAGATTGATGGATGGAAGTCCCCATCGTAGAAAGAACTGCGGAACCACAAGTGGATGCAACTGCCATTCGTTGGCTGGAGAATCCTGCTTAGTTTGTCTGCCAAGAAGTTCTCTTGACCAGGGAGATACACTGCTTTGAGAAACATGCTTTGTTTGACTGCAAAGGAGCAAAGGGCCTGCGCCTCCTGACATAGGAGTCTGGACTCTGTGCCCCCTTGCTTGTTCACATAGAACATTGCCACCCGATTGTCTGTCTGATTCAAGACAGACTGGTGAGAGAGGGCATGAGAAAAAGTCTGTAGAGCTAAGCGGATTGCTCGCAGCTCCAAAAGATTGATCTGCTGTGTGGCCTCCCGAGGAGACCAGAGGCCTTGAGTGCACGTGCCCTGGCAATGTGCACGCCAGCCCTTTAAGGAAGCATCGGTCGTCAGCACCCTTGTGTGTGCTGGGGCCTGAAAAGGTACCCCCCTGAGAAGGTTTTGGAGATGTAACCACCACTGCAAGGAGTCCAAAAGCGGTTTGGACACCTTTACTCTGTCTCAGAGGTTGCCTGTGGCCTGCGCCCACTGAGCTCTGAGGCACCACTGAGCAGCCCGCATGTGCAGACGTGCATTCGGAGTCACATGCACCATGGATGCCATGTGGCCCAGGAGCCGCAAGAATTGCCTGGCGGAAACCTGAGAATTGCTTTGGAACTAATTGGCCAAGTCCATCAATCTGTAGGCCCTGTCCTCGGGCAAGTAGGCTCTTGCCTGCAGGGTGTCTAATCTTTCCCCTATAAACTCTAGGTTCTGTGAGGGAAGCAAAGTGGACTTTGCGTAGTTTATGACAAAGCCCAGATGCTGAAGAAGACAGACAGTGAGAAGAGTGGCTTGTCTGGCCTCCTGAAGAGACTGGCCCCTGATGAGCCAGTCGTCCAGGTATGGGAAGACAAAAATTCCCTGATTCCTGAGATAGGCTGCCACCACCGCCAGGCATTTGGTGAAAACCCTGGGGGCGGAAGTTAGGCCAAAGGGAAGTACTCTGTACTGGAATTGGTTTCCTCCCACCACAAATCTGAGATATTGTCTGTGGTCTGGATGGATGAGAATGCGAGTATAAGCATCCTTTAGGTCTAAGGAGCATAGCCAAACTCCCTGCTGGAGGTAAGGCAGCAGAATCCCAAGGATAAGCATCTTGAACTTTTCCCTCTCAAGAAACTTGTTTAGGTTTTGCAAGTCTAGGATAGGTCGGAAGCCTCCTGTCCTTTTTGGTACCCTGTTGGGGAGCTGGAGAGGCCTGATATTGAGGGTAGGATTTGTAGGCAGTACCCTTCCTCGGGAAAAAGGGCTTCTTCCCCGAGCCCTTCTTTTTCTGAGAAGGTGCAGAAGTCTTCCTGGACAGCCTTATCCTGGTGAGAATCTCTGTCTCGATTTCTGCAGCCTTTTCCGTCATGGGCTTACCGAAAAGGTTTTCACCTCGGCAGGGGACATCGACCAACTTGTCCTGTATGCATGGCTCCAGGTCTAATGACTGTAGCCAGGCCTGACGGCGTGGCATGATGCCAGCCGCTGCTACCCGGGCCGAAGCCTCGAAGCCATCATAGGCTGCTCGAGAGATAAACTTTGAGCACTCTCGAATCCTTGTTGACAAAGCCTTGAACCTCTGCAAAGGTTCGAGGCCAGCTGAGAACCCGGCAATCTCCTTTGCCAGGTCTCAGAGGTACATGCCCATGTACAGCTGGTAGGTCTGGACACGGCAAGATAGCATAGAGCCCTGGAAGCACTTTCTACCGAGGGCATCCAGGTTCCAGGCCTCCCGGCCGGGGGGCACCGAGGAGTGCATCTTCTGACTCTTCAGACGGTGCATGGCCGATTCCACAACCACGGAGTGAGGTGGTCGCTGCGCCTTTTGGAACTCAGGGCTATTACGGACTCGATAAATGGAATCGACCCATTTGCTAAGAATCGGCATCGAGGCTGGTGCCTCCCACATACGGAAGAGCAGCCGTTCCATCATCAGAGGAACTGGTACAGTAAAGGCTTCCTTTGGAGGAAAATCATACTGGAGGGCATCGAGCTCCTCAGCTCGAGGCTCCTCCTCGGCATCCGCAGGGAAGGCCAAGGCCATGGCCATATCCCTCACGAAATCCGAGAACTGGGTATCCTCCGGGGGGGGGGGGGGGACCGTCTCTTTGGCACAGACTCCGGTGAGTCCGAAGGGATGCACCGGGTCCGGAAGGTGTCCGGGGACTCCTCGTCCTCCGTCTCCCACTCCGACTCCTCCGAGGAGGAATCGAGCGGCTCCGGCCATGCGGGCCTTGATGCCATCCGCCCCGATGCCAAGGGTATCGGCGTCGACAACCTCGGCCCCGCATGGGAGGTCGAGGGGGACCTTGACCGAGGATCGACTCGAGACTTCATCGACTTGAGGATCGGCTCGGTCTCTGGGGTCGACTTGGACGTCGAGGTTCTGGTGGTCGGGGCAGATGCACCGGTCAGACCGGCGATCAGCACCCGCTGCTGTTCCATGAAGGCAGCCAAGCTGCTCTCCAAGGCCGTCAACCTGAGTCCAAGCTCAGGAGACTCAGCAGCCCCCAACTCAGGCCCCGACAGCGTCGGGCCCGATGTCGGCTCCCCCGGAGGAGAGTCCACGAGGACAACTGCACTTACGTGACTAGGGGACTCCGGCTCCACACGAGATAACTTGGACGGTCTCTCCGACTTCGAGAGCCAGGGGCGGCGGTCAGGGCTACGCTACCTGGCCCTCGAGGAACCAGGAGCTTCCATCGACGCCGCCCTCACGAGCTTTTTATTCCGTCTGTGCTCCTGGGAGGGAGACTCCCTTTCAGAGGAACCCCGACGGCGCTCGGGGTCGGACTCCCGAGATGTCCTGACGAAGTTCGGGCCCAGCCGGAAGCGGAGTCAGAGAAAATTCTCTCACGTTGATGCTGACGGCTCCAAAGCGCCTTTGACGACATTTTGCCGCATGGGCCACAGGCCAGCGGGTCATGGTCGGGCCCGAGGCATCAGAGGCAGCAGTCATGTGTGTCGGTGAGAGACATAAGTTTCTTGCACCGATCACACTTTTTAAACCTGCTGGCAGCCATCGGGGGAAAAAGGGCCCCTGCAAGGTCAAAAGACCGGGCTGCCAGTGAAAACACAAAAAGAGCGCTAACGCTAGTCACAAAGGACAAAAACCAAAAACACAACTCCGGACTCGATACCGGCGTACCGAGCCCAGGCGGGAAGGGGAACCGGAGAAGACAAAGTGAAAAATTGCAGAAAAAAAATCAACTTTTTCTGGGTGACACGAACTCATGTCCGTCGGGCTCCGCGGAAAAAGACTGAGCAAGATGGCACCCTTGGGCGGGAAGGGGACCGCGCAGGTGCGCTCCATTCCCAAAGGCTTTCTTTGGAAGCTGGGGAAATGCTCTGCACGGGGGCTCCGTCGGCTCCGGCGTCACCCATATGTGAGGACTGACTTCCTGCTTGGTCCTGGAGAAGAATAGGCACGGGTTACAGAAAAGGAGGAGAAGAAAGAGCGAGTACATTAAGGGTGAAGGAAACGAAGGGCATGAGAGGCCAGACACAGTGCAAGGTTGAGTAGCAGGGGAAGGAGAGTACATGAGGGTAGAGAGAAAAGAGGGAGAGTGGAAGAGAGCAGTGAATGATAGGAAAGGAGAATAGTGGCAGAGGGTGAGAGGCAAGAAGTAGGTGCAAGACAGGGGAAAGTGCAGACACACAGCCAGCCCCCGACACACACGTGTACCCCCCCCTGCCTCGACACTCCCCAAGCCACACACACACAGACAGACATGCGCACACCCTTCACCTGCCTGAATCTGCAAATGGGGTAAAATGCACCATTGTGTCACATTGCAAATGTATACGTTTCAATTTGTTTGAGACTGTGAAGGTGTTATTATGAGTTCTTATCATTTTGATTACTATAATTAAATTCTAAATAATGACCTCTCTCCAGGATATAGCAATATACATGCAATGAATAGCATAAACCAAAAGTTGTCACTTCCTTGCATGCAGAGCAGCTCATTAATATTAAAACACATCAGCACTAATCACAAAGTAAAGTGATGAGTTAACCAGCAAGTTAACTATATCTTGTGAAGCGTGGTTAAGATGCTCGATATACTTGGCAGGCCAATTTGTTACCTATAATGGAGGGCATCCAGCTTCTCACCACAGAAAAAGGCTCTGAGGCTTGACCACCTCTCCCCCACCCCCCATCTCATCTACCTTATCTGATAATCTTCCAATGAAGGTGGGTGCAAGAGAGAGGATTTCCCTGTGCCATACTGACTCCTATGCTCCTTTGGCCTGCAAAATTAAATTTTGGCCATCAGAGCGAGAGATGACATGAGGAAGTTATTCTTTCTCCTGCCTGCATCTTCTAGATGGGATAGATGCACAGAGAGGGTAAGGAGCTTGGGTTTTGAGGACCTTCTTTGAAGTCTTGGAAGGATAAGGTTGGAAGATACCAAAACATTGGAAAAATGAGCTATTAATGCCCAATTTACTAAAGGCTTTACGCTGCTGCACATTAAATCCCTTAATGATCAATTTTACCACCACACTATAATGGATTATTTTAGTGCATGCTATTAAGTAGAACCCTTAATTCCTAATTTCTTTTTACATTAATCTCAGTCCACTGTATAGTAGAGCAGAACAGGTCATTGGGAAGTGGGAGAAGCGTAGTTGCTCACCAGTAACAGGCGTTCTCCAGGGATAGCAGGAATCGGTACTCACATACGGGTGATGTCGGTACCAATTGAACACAGGTGGATTCACTCCCCAGCTTTCAAAATAAAAAGTCTTTGGGAGTTAGACCACACATGCATGGTCATCTTCCCCCCCTCCCCTCCCCAAGGCTGCCATCTTAACTCAGTATGATTACATAGCTCAATCAAGCATTAAAAAGGAAAAGCTCCACAGGGAGGAGGGAGGGTTGTGAGAACAGATTCCTGCTGTTCCCAGAGAACACCTGTTAGATGTGAGTAACTATGCTTTCTCTGGGAGCAAGCAGGAAGTCAGTCCTCATATATGGGAATCCCAAGCAGGGCTGGCTCATCCATTGTGCGAGAATGTTGTTTGCACTGGGCCTTGTGCTTCAGGGGGTCCTGCGTGAACTTCATTCCACACATGTGTTCCATTTAAAGGGCCGGCTTCAGTGGGAGCTGGAGAGCCCTGAAGCACCGGTTCACCTCTGCACAGCGCCAGAGTGAAAAGCGGAGTGTTTCTTCACTCTGGTAGCTGTATTCTGGTGAAGCACACTGAGGGCCGGGAAACAGGAAATGCCCTTTTTGTAGGTGGGGGAAGGGCTAGGATAGGACTGGAAATGGGCTGATGTGAGGGGTTGGGAGAATGGGACTAGAAGGAAGTGGATGTTGGGGAGGACTGGAAGGGGATGGGAATGGGGGAGTGAGGATGGGAATAGGGTTGCCAACTGGCCGGTTTTCAGCCGGCCTGGCCGGTTTTTCCATGGCCAGGCCGGCTGCCGGCGCAGAGGCAAAACCAGCCCTTGAAAAGCCGGTTTTTTTGCTCTGGCCGCAAGATCGGGAGCGGCCAGAGCAAAAAACCTGGCTTTTCTGCCAATCCGGAGGGCTTCAGAGGGAGCCGGGGAAGCCCGCGCGAGGCCCCGGCTCCCTCTGAACAGCTGCCAGCGTGAAGAGCCTTTACCTTCACGCTGGCGGCTGTTCCTGTGAAGCCGCGATTGGTGGAAAAGGTTAAAGGCAATGCCCTTTAACCTTTCCCAGCATTCGCGGCTTCACAGGAACAGCCGCCAGTGTGAAGGAAAAGGCTCTTCACGCTGGCAGCTGTTCAGAGGGAGCCGGGGCCTCGCGCGGGCTTCCCCAGCTCCCTCTAAAGCCTCAGACAGCCGCGGTGGGGGGGGGGGGGGGGGAGGCCAAGGACTGCCTGGGCGGGGTGGCGGGGGGGGGGACTGGACGGGAAAAGGGCTGGGTGGGGGAAGTTGACTGGAAATGGGTGGTTATGGGGGGGGGGGGGGGGGACCTGGACCGGAAAAGAGCTATGGGGGGGGGGGGGGGGGGGGACTTGGACTGGAAAGAAATGGGCTGTGATGGGAGGGGACCTGGACTGTAAAAGGGCTATGTGGGGGGGGGGACATGGACTGGAAATGGGTTTTGATGGGGAGGGGGACCTGGACTGGAAAAGGGATGGGGGGGGGGACATGGACTGGAAATGGGTTGTGATGAGGAGGGGGACCTGGACTGGAAAAGGGCTATGGGGGGGGGGGGAACTTGGACTGGAAATGGGCTATGGTGGAGGGAGGGGGAACTTGGACTGGAAATAGGCTGTGATTAGGGGGACAAGGACTGCAAATGGGTTGTGAAGGGGGGGGACGGACCTGGACTGGAAAAGGGCTATGGGGGGCATTGGACTGGAAAGAAATGGGCTGTGATGGGGAGGGGGACCTGGACTGTAAAAGGGCTATGTGGGGGGGGGGGGGGACGACATGGACTGGAAAAGGGCTATGGGGGGGGGGACATGGACTGGAAATGGGTTGTGATGGGGAGGGGGACCTGGACTGGAAAAAGGCTATGGGGGGGGGGGGGGGACCTTGGACTTGAAATGGGGTTTGGTGGGGGGAGGGGGAAATTGGAATGGAAATAGGCGGGGATTAGGGGGGCTAGGACTGCAAATGGACTGTGATGGTGGGGGGGGTAGGACTGCAAATGGGCTGTGATGGTGCGGGGGGACTCGGACTGCAAATGGGATGTGATGGGGGGGGGCCCTAGGACTGGAAATAGGCTGTGATGGGGGACTTGGACTGGAAATGGGCTGTGATGGGGGGGGGGGGCTAGGGCTGGAAATGGTCTGTGATGTCAGGGCTAGCACTGGAAATGGGCTGATGAAGAGCTGGAATAGGACTGGAAATGGGCTGATGTGGGGCATGGGAGAATGGGATTAGAAGGGAGTGGATGCTGGGTGGGTCTAGAACTATAAGGGAACTGATTTTGGGGGAGGACTAGAATAGATGGGGAATGAGAATGGAGAGGGGATAAAATATTTTGTGTGGAAGAAAAGTCTATGATGGGCTGGGTATTGGGAGAGTGAGGGGCTTGAGAATGGAAGGGTGAAATTTAAATGGATGATAAAGGAATAAGGAAAAAATTGGGGGAAAGAGCAAAAGGGAAACAATCAGTATGTTAAAGCAGAAATAGAGAGAGAATGAAAAACATCTAAAAGAGAAGAAAGGACAAATGGATAGCTCGCAGAAGACATGAAGAAACCAGAAGAAAGTGACTGGAGCAATTGCAACTGAAAATAAAACGCCCAAACAGAAGGTAGAAAAATACTTTTTATTTTGAATTTATTAGCTGGAATATGTTTGGTCTGGGAAGTGTGTATTGATAACATCTTTGCGTTTTTGTTTAGTGCAAGAGGAAATTACTTTATAGTTTTATTTCTCCAGTGTTGTACATGTCATGTTTGGATTTTGGGGTTCCCAGTTTAATTATTATATGACCAAGGAAGTTAGCCTACACGTATCCTCGGTAATTTTTGTGGGTGGGGCTGGGGGCGGGGCAGGGGTGGGACTAGGGGCGGAGAATGGGTGGAGCATGGCGAGCCACAGGTGTCGGGTTTTTCTCGGTGAAAAAGTTGGTAACCCTAGATGGGAAGGGAAAAGATATTTTGTGTGGGAGAGAAGAAAAATCTATGATTGGCTGGATAATGGGAGAGTAAGTGGGGATTGAGGATGGAAGGGTGAAATTTGAGTGGAAGATAGAGGAATAAAGAATGAAAAAGAGGAAACGGCAAAAGTGGAAAGATCAGTATGTTAAAGAGAATGTAGAAAGAGAATGGAAAAAACTAGGAGAGAAGAAAGGACAAATGGACAGCAGGCAATGGAGAGTTAGCAGAAGACAAAAAAACCAGAAGAAAGTGACTGGAGCAATTGCAACTGAAAAATAAAATGCCCAAACAATAAAAGGCAGAAGAATACTTTATTTTGAATTTATTAACTAGATGTCAGCTCTGGGAAATGTGCATTGCTAATGTATTTGCATTTTGTTTAATACAAGAGGAAATTAATTTAAAGTTTTATTTCTCCGGTGCTAGCGTACATTGCAAGTTTGGCTTTTGGGATTCCCAGTTTAATTGTCTTCCTATTTCTAAATTGTGATCCCTTGTTCTTTGTTTGGTGACGGTCTATGTTCTGCATGTGTAACCGAGCTGAGTTATTCTGTTTGTGTAGTTTTTATATGACAGTGCCATTTGTTCTCTTTCCTCAGTAGATATATTGCTATTCTCAGAAATGTTGCCTTTTGATAGGTAGGGTTTTGGTGGTTTGTGAGTCCTGGTGGTGCTGTTAGGATACGGCGGGTTTGCTATGGGCTCTAAATGGGTAGTGTTTATAGTACTTCCTAATGTGCCTGGCAGTTGGCACTGGAGTACAGTAATGTAGTTTACTAAAAGTTAGGACACATTAACATTATGCAAATACTTATGCAAATGAGGCCCCACAATGAGTCTTCACACATGGTCCCATGCCCCCCTTGGGCTGCCCCAGCTCCCAAGCTACAGGCTACTGAAAAAAAACCTATAGGAGCCACGGGTTACCCCAAAAAAGCAAACTGTGCAGGGCAGCAAGGAGTGCTGAAAAGCCTGAAGCCCAGAAACACAGCCGCAACATTGACTATGGAATCACCTCACTGGTAGCCTGGACACAGTGGGCTGGAGGGAAGGAGTTGCACTATTTCCCAAAGAGGTGATAAAGTACTGCCTGGCCGAAGGCGCTGTCACGATGTGAGCTTTTCTCCAAACATATAAGGCATATAAGTTAACGACATAACATCAACTCAGTACCCACTCACCCCAAACACTCATCCTAAACAAACATAATATAACGTTGTTAATTACCTCGTACTATCTATATGTTACCCCTATGATAAATGCAACCCTCCAACTGTACTGTCTAGATGTTGTTAAGTACCTCTATGTTGTTATGTACCCCTATGTTAAACGTAACCCTCCTATTGTGATTTGATCACTTTGATTAAAGGATAAGGTGGTATACAAATCTGTTTAAATAAATAAATAAATAAATAAAACAAACAAACAGTAATGCACTGCAAAGGTATGGACTGAAGACCCAGCAGAGATACCAAGCTCAGGTGGACCACCAAGGCCGCTGTGGTGCACAAGTTATGTACGGTAATGTGATGCTCTAAGGGAGAGTCCAGCCTGCTCATATGTGAAGGAGATGCAGTCTGCCACCCAGGTGGACGGACACTTGGATACCATGACCCCGAACCTTTTGACATCATAGGAGATGAATAGCTGCGACAAGCTGTGATGGGACTATGTCCTCTGAAGGAAGAAGGAGTGTGCCCTCTTGCAATCCAGGGTATGTAGCAAAGCCTCCACACAGGATGCATGAGGTTTGGGAAAGAAGGTGGGAAGGACTACCTCTTGGTTCATGTGAAAAACGGACATCACCTTAGGCGGGAATTTTGGGTGGATCCAGAGAACCACCCTGTTTTTGTGGAACCTGTTGTAGAGGGCATGGGCCACTAATGCATGTAGCTCACTAATCCTTTTGGATGAAGTGAGCACCACCAGGAACATCAGTTTCCATGACAAGAACTTGAGATGGCACATAGCCAGGGGTTGAAAAGGGGGAGCCATCAGCTTCCCGAAAACAACATTAAGATCCCACGCCACTGGTGGTAGACGGACAAGGGGCCACAAGAGGAGAAACACCCTCATGAAGCAGACCACCAGGGGGTGCAACAGAGCCAGGCTAGCCATCGACTAGGCGATGTGCTGCTAGGGTGCACTCTGATAGAATTGGACTTTAGATCAGCCTGGGATAGGTGCAGAAGGTATTGCAGAATGTCCTGCATCAAGCAAAGGAAAAGACCGAGATTACTGTCTGCACACCAGACAGAGAATCTATGCCATTTGAAGGCACATGCACGCCATATTGAATCCTTGTGCACTACCAGTAGGACATCTTCCAAGTCCCGAGAGAGGAGAAGGTGGACTTTAGCTAACCACTGAACATCTACACTTTCAGAGTGAGGGACAGGAGCTTGGGATGAAGAGTACTGTCCTCCTTCGAGAGCAAGTCCAGGTCCTGGTCCAGCAGTATGGGGGCTGCTTGGAACAGCTGCAGGAAGAGAGGAAACCATGGCTTCCGGGGCCAGTGAGGACCAATGATGATTACGGAGACCTAGTCTGACTGGATCTTGAGCAACATCTTGGAAAGTAGTGGGGTAGGTGGGTACGCACACAGCAGACTCCCAGACCAAGGCAGGAAAAAGGCATCCGCCGTCACTCAGTTTGGGGCTGGCCTCCATGAGCAGAAGCGCAGCAGCTGTGCGTTCTCAGAGTTAGCAAAGAGATCCAATGTTGGGGTCCCCCAATGTCAGAAGATACGGTTGGCCACCGCTGGATTGAGGCGCCACTCGTAGGACTGAAGAAATTTGCTGAGTCAATCTGCAAGACTCAGGTAGACTGCCCAGAGGGTCATTTCATTCTCCATCGTGAAGTTCCACATATGAACTGCCTCCCAGCAGAGGAGGCATGAGCATGTCCCCTCTCCCCCGTTTGTTGATGTAAAACATCGCTACTTGGTTGTTTGTCTGGATGAGCACAACCTGGCCCGCCAGGTGGGCCTGGAACACCCAAAGGACATTTGTCACAGCTCAGAGCTCCAGGAGGTTGATCTGGAGGGCACACTCTCTTCCTGGATCCAGGCACTCTGCAACTGTAGACCATCGCAGTGAGCTCCCGAGCAGAGCTTGGAGGCAACTGTGGCTAGGACAGCATGTGCCAGTGGGGCCTGGAAGGGTAGGCTGGCCATGAGTTTTGGCTGGCCTCACCACCAGGCAAGAGAGATCACCAGGGGCTGGGTAATTCAGACTCGAGCGTCCAGTCAGCCTGCGGCCCGAGTCCATTGTGAGCTGAGGGTCCATTAGGCTAGACACATCCGGAGACATGCCTGCGAAGTCACATGAATTGTCAAAGTCATGTGCACCAATTAGCACAGCAAGAGATGGGCATATGCCGATTAGCGGCCCTATACTGCTCCTGCTAGGGCTGCCAGACATTGTGCCTGGTACAGAGGTAGGAAGGCTCTGGCCTGGGTCGAGTGCAGAAGGGCTCCTATGAACTCTGGCACTGAGTTGGGAGCAGATGAGACTTGGGGAAGTTGATCAGGAAACCCAGATGTTGCAGCATGTGTATGGTGTGGCAGACCGCGTGGGATACCTCCTATGGGGAGCTTACTTTTATAAACCAGTCATCCAGATAAAGGATGAAGAAGACTCCCAGCAAACAGAAGCAAGCGGCGACTACCGCCAGGCATTTGGTGAACATCTAGGGGGCTTAGGAGAGGCCAAAGGAGAGCAATCAGTACTGGTAGTGGCAACCTCCGATGACAAAGCGGAGGTACTGATGTTGCTGGGGATGGATCAGGATGTGTGCATAGGCATTTTTGAGATCCTAGGAGCATAGCCAATCTCCCCAGAGGAGGTAGGGCAGCAACATTCCAAGGGATAACATCTTGAAATTATCCTCGACCAGAAAGTGGTTTAGTTCCCACAGATCCAGGATGGGCCAAAAGCTGTCTATCTTTTTTGGGATGAGGAAGTAGCAGGAGTAGAACCTCTTGCCCCAGACAGGCCCAGCAACTGGCTCTACCACCCAATTGAGCAGGGACTACAGTTCCTTCTGCAGGAACTCTCTGTGCAGGGAGGTCATGGGAAGTTCCCCTAGAAAGAAGGGAGGAGACCTCTGGTCAAAGTACAGAAGGTAACCCTCCCGCACTACTTGCAATACCCAGGCATCAGCGGTGATGCCTGGCCAGAGGTGAGCAAAGTGAATCAGATGTCCTCCCATGTGCCCTGGCCTTCTGGGGGAAAATAAGCTATGCCCAAGGAGTTAAAAGCCACCCCTCCAGGCTGTGGCTCTGTTTGGGGCTGGGGAGCTTTCAGCTTATGGGGCTGTGACCCTGGCCTTCACCTGATGACCCCGTTGGGAAGCCTGGTAGGTTGGAAACTGGGGCATTTCCCGTAAGCCTTCTTCCCATTTGAGTGGGAGGGCTTTTTCTCCCCGAAGCCTTTCAATTGCAGGGTCAGCCGTCTTCAGAAACAGCCTAGTTCTGGTCATGAATTCTGACTGCAGCTTGGCCACCTTGTCTCTCCTCAGCAGGGGACATTGGCCAGTTTGTCCTGTACCCACTGCTCAAAGTCTGAGGACTGTAGCCAAGCCAGGCGGTGAGCTTTAATGCCCACCATAGCCACATGAGCAATGGACTCAAAGTCAAAGGCTGCATGAGTTTAGAATTCAGAGCATTCCTTAACAGAGGAAATGAGGGTCCGGAAGCGCTCGAGAGCTTCACCTGACAGCCAGTTGAGAACCTGGCGAGTTCCTTCGCCAAGTCCCCGAGGTACATACCCATGTACAGCTGGGAAGCCTGGATGAGGGCCATGAGGAACAAGCCCAGGTACCACTTTCTGCCAAAGCCATTCATGGTACAGGTCTCCCTATCAGGGATCACTGAGGAGAGCATCTACTGACTTTTCATCTGACGCATGGCCGACTCACAATCATGGAGCTGCAAGGCAGCTGTGTCTTCTGAAAACTGAGGCTCTTGCCAACTCTATCAAGTTGCCTGCTCACTATTGGCATCACCACCAGGTTCTCCTACATCCTGAATAGCAAGCGCTCCAGGATGGTGGTGGGGGGGGGGGGGGGAATTGGCATCCTCAGTGTCTCCTTCAGAGGGGCCTCATACTGGAGGATATCTAAGTCCTCAACATGAGGCTCATCCTCCAACTCCACTATGAAGGCCAGGACCTTTGACATTCCATGGATGAAGACGAGGAACACGAGGTCCTCAGGTGGGGGTCCTCTGGCATCTCTATGGGGGAGATGGCTTGGAGGGCACATCCCTATGTAGCATGGTGTTGGGCAAATCATCGTCTGTCTCCCAACCCAACTCTGAGCTGGAAGAGAACTGGAGTCCCAGGTGGTCATCGAGCCAATGAGACACTGACACTGGAGGGGAGTGTGGTGCCCAACATGGGGCTACGAGGTGCTTGGGGGCAAGTCACACCTCAAGCTGAAGGATGACTGACGTGACTCTGAACAGGCAAAACATTTCAGCAAAGGCTGGACATCCTCTGGGGAGGTCCTCACAGTGGAAGGTCTCTTCGTTGGCGCCAATGACCCAGAGGCTCTGGGTGTCAGGCCCTGCAGTGCCTAAAGGAAAGCAGTCAGGCTGTGTTCTAGGACTGCCATTCTGGCTTCCATGCCAGTTGGCTCCGCAGCAACTGGTTTGGGTCTCGAGGGCATGGAGCCCGGAACCGGATCCCTCGATGAGGAGTCACGAATGGTGATCGCGCCGGGTAACCAGGCCTGATCCCCTGATGTGGTGGGAGTCACCTCCCAACAGGGCAGCTTCGAGGGCCACTCCCGGCCATTGCTGTTGGCATCAGGTCAAGGGCTCTGAGGCTGCATTCCTGAGAACTTACCTCCAGCTCAGAGATCGGACTTAGACTTCAACAATGAGCCCATGGGGAAGGTCCTTTGATGATGACCCCTGGTCTGAGGCTCCGCAACCTTGGGGTTCAGAATGAGCATGAACACATGATGCAGAGTTGTCTGATGTGGTCCCTGGGGGCAGCAATTCCATCTCAAGTTTGTTGTTGAGGCCTTCGAGCCAAACTGCTCCTTCTGCTGCTGGACACAATTCTTCCGGCTCTTTGGCATCTGCACAGTGGGCAAGAAGAGTCATCGTAGTCTGCACAGAGGCACTTAATGCAGAAAGTGGTGGATAAGGTGCGGGGGGCATTTGCCACACTCCTTAAACCCACTGACCAAAGACAGGAAGGATAAGGTAGGAAGAAGATGATCCACACCCTTTGCCAAATTCCAGGCTGATACGGACCTCCAAATGCAACTGCAGCCATGTCCCATAAGCCTGGGACTGAAGAGACCATCTGGAAAGGAGAGACCTTTGAAGGGTACATATGAGCTCTCGCCCATGGGACAGGTCCAGCATTGCCACCATGGATGCTAGAACCTGGAGATAATTCCAGGCTCTGGGATCCCTGGCTGAAGATAGTGCCTGTATCTTCAACTGAAGCTTCACAATATGAGCCTGTGACAGAAATTTTCCCCACTGCAGTGTCGAAAAGTGCTCTCAAATAGTCCCAGATACTGCGATGAGACTAATTTGTTCTTGCTGAAGTTGATCACCCATCCTAAGCTCTGGAGCAAGTTGATCGCCCAAAACACACTCCACAGATAACTTGGCTCGCACAAGCCAATCATCCAAATATAGATGAATCTGAATCTTTTCCATAGCACTACCATTACCATGATCTTGAAGAAAAAAAAAAGATATGGGGTGCAGTGGCCAACCCAATGGGCAGAAGTACAAAATGGAAATGTTTTCTCAATGCCTTGAAAGCACAAGTACCTCTGGTGGTCCTACTGGAATGGAATATGAAGGTGGGCCTCTGTCAGATTCATTAAGTGAAAAACTCTCTCTGCCAGACTGCTACCATGTTTGAGTAAAGGGTCTCCATCTGAAAATGGGGCACCCTTGATTTATTGACCGACTTCAGGTCCAAGATGGGACAAAACGTGCCTTTCTTCTTTGGGACAATAAAATAAATAATATTGCCCCATACCTTCCTTCCCTGGCAGCAACAAGATGATGGCTCCCATGGCTACTAGCCTGTCCAATGTGAAGTAAATTATTTCATTTTCAAAGGAGATCTTGCTGAAGATTCCAAAAAGGCATCAGTGATAGGGACAATTCCAAGGTGTACTCATAACTTGACATTCAGCACCCAAGCATTCAACATAATGTGAGTCTGCTACTCAGATAAAACCAGGGACCTCACTCCAATTTGCCCATTCAAAGGGTGTACCTGCACACTTTCACCGCAGCCCTTAGGACAGCCCACCCACTGTTCCTGGCTCAGTTTCACTCTTGCCTTTGGGTCTTTGTTTCAATGAACTTTATTTACAGTCAGACAGCCCCCTCTACTACAACCCTGTAGTGGAAAGGCTCTAAGACACAAAACCCCATAGGAAGACCCAGGGGGACAGGGAGAGACCCCAAAAGGCTTATCACCCAATCAGGGGCCATCCCCTAAACCAAATTAGGTAGACACCTTTGGAGAGAGTCAGAGAAAGACAGGGGAATGCCAAAAGAAGTGGGAAGAGAGAAAGACAGCAAGCGGTCTGTCACACCAGTCAAAGAACCCCCAAATTTAATCAGGCAGAACTCCTAGATAGCCTGTCCTTCAAAGGAGAGGATCCCAGGACCTTACCCTGGGGGTCCCCCAAGAATGCTCTTCGGCCTAGTTGGCTCCTATAGCTGCACAGGAATGCTTCCTACCATCTGCTGAAGACAGATAATACTGGGGGCTCGCAGCTGCATGGGCTCCCTATAAAGAGTGATGATGTCATTGTGTTCTCTTCCTCCATCTGCTGGTAAGGCAGCCTAATCCCTACCAGCACATTTGGATTGGTCTGGCTAGTACAGAAGAATGGATTTCTGAGATGGTGAACAGTAATCAATTTGCTGACATCACATCCAAAATTAGTTATATTCTTTTCGGGAACAGGAAGGTTTCTACTATTTCACCCCATCCCTCAAAAGACATCATCCACTTTTAAAAAGGACACAGATTTTCATCTCTCTCCGACTCTCTCATGCACCACTATTCCATTCCGCAGATGTCATTCTGCCCTTTTATGGGTACATGTTGCCAAGCAGCAATCTTACTTTGGAACGAACAAGCCAACATAAAATGCTCACACCCTAAACTGACTTAATTGTCTTAAGTACAGTGAAGTCCCAATAAAGATTAATGATGCATTTTAAAAGCGGGCTAACTAGCAAAACTTTATAGTTAGTTCTCCTTCCAAATTAAATACTACACACAGAAAGACCCGAGGATAAAGTACAAGCAGTGCAAGATTGAATGTTTTGAATTAGAATTAGTTACATATGTGGTCTCTAAACCTCAGATACCATAACACTGCTTTGATTATTCTTACGTTGGTCTAAAAATATGTTAAACAGAATCCAGTCTTCTCCAGGACTAATGAACACAAACACTGGATTAGAACCAATATATTGCAGTTGTATATGATTTTTTGGCTTGTGCATAGATTAGGAATAGCACAATTGGTTTAAAAATGGATGCGCATATCATCAAAAGTACATAGCATCCTGTATAAGGCAAAGGGGGCGCCAGGACAACGCATTTCATCCTGCGTAAAGAATTCATATCCCACATTCCAAATGTAGAGCATTTAATCTTTGTGGGCTCAATTATAATCCAGAATCAGAAGAGAATTCACCATGCTAATGTGCATACTACAGGAAGCGAGTTATTGATCAGCACTGGGCCAGCAAATACAGTAGACTGCCAAGCTCCTCAGAGCTATCACCAAATGAATAAACATTCTTTGTATTTTTTTGTAAGTTTGTAGATCTACTTTAAAGTCCACAAGATCCCACTAAAATAAACAGAAGTTGCATTCAACAAATGCTTATACATATTCAAAACAATAACTGCCAAAATTCTGTAGATTCTGCAGACATCCTGATTCCTCATAAAAATTGTCATATCTTAAAAAAGATATAGCAGAATTAGAAAAGTTACAGAGAAGAGCCACCAAAATGGTAAAGGGGATGGAAGGATACCCCTATGAGGTGAGACTTAAAAGGTTGGGGCTCTTCAGCTTGGAAAATAAATGGTTGAGGGGGGAAATGATAGAGGTCTATAAATTAATGAATAGAATGGAACAGGCAAATGTAGATTGGTTGTTTATGCCATTAAAAAGTAAAAGGGCCAGGGGACACAATGAAACTACAAAGTAACCAATTTAAGACTAAGGAGAAAATATCTTTTCACCCAACACGTAAGCAGACTGGAATTTGTTACTGGAAGACGTAGTAAAAGCTGTTAGTGTAGCTGGGTTTGAAAAGGGGTTGGACAAGTTCCTGGTAGGAAAGGCCCATAAACCATTATTAAGGAGGACCTGGGAAATCCACCGCTTGCCCTGGGACAAGCATTGTGGAACCTGTGTGCCTTTTTGGGAACCTGAAAGGAACTTGTGATCTGGATTGGCCACTGTTGGAAACAGGATACTAGGACTTGAAGACCTTGGTCTGAGCCAGTATGACATCCCTTATATTCTTATCCCACTTCCAGTCAAAAGGCAATGGCCCAAATAGTTTATCTTAGTTTTCATTCTTGTACTGAATATCTTTCACGATGCAAAACAATTAGAGTGTAGTGTTTAATAGTTGAAGCATACAGGAATAGCTGGACATGTCACACCAATTGAGAATATACAGGAAAAGAATAATGGCCTTATTCAATAAGGATTATTTCCATAGGCACAGAAAGGCGAAGGACATTTATGAACATGTCCCTTAGTCTTGTCTCAATTGATGTACTGTGCCTATAAAATAAATATATAGTGTAAGCATCCACAATTTTTGGTGCACTATCTATTTATGCGATTTATTTGATAGTAGTGTCCAACACACCGCTCAGAATTGGAGAGGTGGGGGACAGAGAAAAGGCATTTAATTACCAGGAATAATGGTGAACTTGATAAGATTAAATAGAGTTACTCCACATGGCTTGAATGTAAAACTGGAGTGAGCATCATTGACTGAGGTCAGACAAGTACTATATCACTCTTTCACCTTCACACTCCTCCCGCCCCCTCCGTCAGATTCATTCCAATCGCCTCTTTCCTCTCCTCTTTACTTGCTCATCTGGAATCCACCCGATCCTCTGCCTTCTTTTTCTTGGGCCCCCTTCTATGGGGCTCACTCCCATCAGACCTTCGCCTCGAACTCTCCTTTTCCAGCTTTAAGGAAATGTTAAAAACCCACCTCTTCTCCCTTGCCTTTAACCTTCCCCACGCCTTCCTAATTTCCTGCCTTGCAGCCCTTGCCCCCTCTAGTCTAGCACACTATTACTTCCTCTATCTGCTCTTCTTTTTCCTGTCCTTACAATGGGGTTCCATTTCAGTTTCCTTGTTTCTTGTAGTAACTTGTTTTATATTGTAAACCATTCTGACACCTTGGCATTGAGCGGTATATCGAGTGCCCCGATAAAAATAATAAAAGGAACTGGAATGTTTGAAGCAGTATAATAAAAAGGAAACCAATGTTGAGAGTTGGATACTTATGAAGCATTACACAAAATGAAAAGATGTGCAAGGGCCAAAGAAAAATAAAAGCCAAGTACTACTCCCCCCCCCCGAGCAGAACGGATTCAAATAATGAACAGTTCAAAACACAGCACTGTGTCTGACTGGGATTTCTAAGAGCAATACTGAGAATTTTAAAACTGAGGAAAATGAATGAAATTTATAAAAGGTATTAAGATGGTGATTTAAGGAACTTACACAGAAAAAAGGACTAAGTTCATTTACTGACCATTTTCATTGCTTTAATGAAATATTTTTGGTCTGATAGCAAATGTATAAGGTATAGTACTACCATTTATGGTTCAATTTAGATTTGCTGCCATATAGAACCCTGGCACATTAAGGAGTATGTTCTACACGGTGCTAGCGGTACGTGTGCTGAGGTCCCATTGAATAACATGGGACCTCGGCACACATACCACACCTGCACTGCTAGTGCCACTCAGCAAACCTACCTGTAAGATCTTTTTTGAAATACACAGTGATGAAAAGTGTAGTTGCTTACCTGTAAAGCACAGTTACTTACCTGTAACAGGTGATCTCTGGGAACAGCAGGAATAAGTCTTCACATATGGGTACGTCGGTACTGACGGAGCCTGAGCGGGAACGCTCCCCAGCGTCCAATCAGAAAGCTTTTGGGAGCATCCCTCAGCGCCTGCGTGCTGCCTTCCCACCTTTCCAACTGTCTCTCCTCAGTTGAGTTTTATAGCTGAGACAAAGAAAGAGAGAGAGGAAAGGAAAGATAGATAGAGATACAACTCCTGGGGAGGTGGGTGGGTTGTGAAGACTTATTCCTGCTGTTCCCAGAGATCACCTGTTACAGGTAAGTAACTGTGCTATCTCCAGGAACAAGCAGGAATGAGTCTTCACATATGGGGACTCCCAAGCTGAGATGCCTGGAGTCCGAGCATGGCATAGGTTGGAACATGCTATCCCCCACAACACCAGGCATCCTGAGGATGGAGGGTAGGAGTTGAAGAAGGAAGATGCTGTGGAACAGCTAACCTAGCACAGGACTGCAGGAAAGGAGTCCATGTGTGGATAATGATTGTTATCAATGATATTGCAAAGAATATTGCAATATGGACCTCCGCCAACAGGATTTCATAGAAGTATGGAGGTTCATGGATCTACTGGGAAGCCAGTAGAGGAACCGTGAAGAGGACCTCACTGAAAGTGGAGTTAATAAACCTGTAGGAAAAACAGAGGTCGTCAGAATCCTGAAGGGTAACAGGCACCCCTGGTAGGAAAAACTGGGGTAGTACAAAAACGGTGGGCCTTCAGCGAAAGCTGTATGGTAAAAACCAAACTCTTTTGGCGGCAGAGTATCTCACTCTTGGGAGCAAAAAGAGAAAGGCTAACCGATTTGGACAAACAAGCACAGTCCTTGTGGGGAGAGGGGGTATGGGAACCCCTTGTATCCCAGGATGAAGACAAATGCCTGAGGCGTTAAGCCTGTGAGTAACTGAAGATCCACAATATCTCTCCTAACTGGGGTAAGCTAGGAGAGATACTAGGTACGGGGAGCTTCAGAGGTACCTAAACCTGTTAGGTTATGGTATAAGAATTGTTGACTACCACAGGAGTGGTTGTGTGTGTAGAATCCCAAACCTGCTGAATAGCAGAGGTATGGGCAAAATCCCTCTGTCAGAAACAGATAGCTATATGAGCATAGATAGTGAGATAGATAAGTATGTGGAGACAGATCTATCTATAATAAAATATCTCATCAGATACACATTATATATATATATATATATATATATATATATATATATATATATAAAGTATATATCTATAGTGAGATATGGAAGGGCATAAAATACACACAAAGATAAATATGAATATGTAGGCCTAAATATGGGTGTCTGTATTTAAACAGACAGATATATGCCTACAGCATGGAATTCACATAGGACATGTGGAGAGGAAAGATTCATCTAATAACAAGGAGGTGCAACCTACTTGAGAAGATATATAGAGAATCTATTCCCCTTGGTTATGATCCACAAGGAAAATAACCAGGATGGTTAGTAAAATAACCAGGATGGTCATATGAAAACAGAGGATGATATCAATCTGTAGCCAGCAAGTCCTTAGTCGTCCAAGTCTCTAGCATGGTAAGTAGACAGAAGACAGATAAGGATGAGGTATCATGTTGACCTGCTGAAGGGCAAAAAGTATCATACGTTCTTACCATGAGGACGAGCTGCAAGGAGAAAGAGCATATCCCCGATTGGGAATGCTATGGACCAAAGCAGGGAATTGGCAACTCCTTAAGCCCTTAGGGAAGAGAAGGCCTATGTCCTTTATGGCAAAAGGAGATAGTAAAAAAAAGGGAGAACCTTTTAGTCATGGGAAACATGACTGAAAAGCCTTTTCTAACCATCTAAGATAGCTGTTGGAGAAAAAAAACCCCATGCTCTCTAGCAAGGGCCCATAGTGGAAAGCTTCTCTGTAGAATTGCAGAGAGCATGATGCAGGAGAATGAGGAGATAGAACTGGCTGCTAGAGAGCCAGTATCTCTGCCAACTATGCTGCCAAACCCAGGAGAATGGAGATGGCAGACATAGAAGACCATCTAGAAAGCTTGTAGTGAGATAATCTCCAAGATAGATGGAAGCACTAACTTGGAGCCACTACTAAGACTAGACAGAATGTTAGTGGAGGACAAATCTGGTTGTTTGTGGACAAGAACCAGTGGTCGAAACATTAAGGCTCCTGCATAGGCAGCTGCTAGCAAGATAGCAGAAAGAATCTTACTGTTGAAAAACAGAAAGAACAGAGAGAACAGGAGTAGAAACTCTGGACATGTCTGATAAGCTGCCCCAAAGTAAGATGGAAACAGAGGAGGTAACTCAGAGAGGAAAACTCCACACTGGAAAGTGAGAAAACTAGAGAGGCTGAAGAAAAAAGCCCTCTGTAATTAATTCCGCTCTTACAGAGGAAAAAGCTTGGTAAGAGGGTGAAGAGAATAGAGCTGAAGAAGACTTACCAAGTAGTAAGTCTATAGAAAGGAAAAATACATGCTGGCACAGGAACTACCATTTAATAGTGGTCAGACCTCTTTCCTTAGCAGGAAAAGAGGAGAAACCTGTGACCTATAGGCATGAACATCCTGACAGCTCATAGAAATATAGAAAAAATGGATGTCTTTTGGAAAGAGATCCATGTGTAGGGGTTAGAATGAAGCAGTGGATTGCCTCTATTGAGGAGAAGCAACTGTAGATTCTAACCCCAAGAGTCACAAGCATTTGATGATGACTGATCAGAAACCCTGCAGAGGCCAGGTTTGCTGAGCCTGGTGAAAAGTTGGATTCTTCAGACCAGGACGATGGATCCCCTGTAGGGGAACATCTGTATGATGGGCAAGTGAGGAATAAAACCTTCTTCTCCTGTGGGAAGAAAGTTTGGTAGGACATTTCCTACTTACTGGGACAGAAGGTGTAGAAGAACCCTTAGGAACAGGTAAATCAGTGGACAACTGAGTAACCTGACGTAAAGACTCCTTGTTGAAAAGATTTTCTCCAGTGCAAGGAGTATGTCCCAGTCGTTGTTGTTCCCACTTGGCCAAAGCTGAAGCTTGGAGCCAGGCTCTACGTCGTGCCCCTATAGCTATAGCAGAAGTCCTGCTAACAGACTCAAAAGAGTCTAGGGAAGCACGAGAAAGAAACCAAGAGATATTCTGGATATGCTTCAGCAGTGAGGAATAGTCTGTACTCCTGGAAACTGGAAGGAAAGGAGTCAAAAGATGTAATTGCTTTGTGACCTCCTCAAGAGAAAGACTCATATAAAAAAATATATGAGAGAATTCTTGCAGAAAGCATAGATGTCTGGAAGGTTTGACATCCAAAGGCATCTAGTGTCTTAGACTCACGACCTGGCGGATAAGAAGAGTGGTTTTTCTTACTCTTTATCCGCCTCATTGCTGATTCCACTACTATGGAATGATGAGGAAGTTGAGTCTTTTGGAACCCTGGAGAGGGGGGCACCTGATATAAGAGATCAGTTGCTCTGGGAGGTGGGGGTACCCTTAAAGGTGTTTCCTACATTCCTAGAAGGAGATCCTGCAAGGAATGATGCAAAGGAAGCATTATATTGTCCTTTGCTTTGGTGGAAACAGAGCCTGATGCAGGATTATGTCCTGGAATAGGAATGGCAAGGGATCTTGCTATATCCAGGAGGAAACTCTGAAAAGAGGGATCCCCAACAGGAATCTCCCTTGGACAGGTTAGATCTAAAGAACTAGCCTGAGCACCCACAGAGTTATCCAGAGATATAGAAATAGAAGATCCTGCAGGGTGCAGTGTGGAAAGTTTAAGGGATGGTTGCTTGGACTGGTTGTCAGGAACAGCAACTGTCCTTACCACATTGTCCATGCCAGGTATCGACTCCAAGCTTGGTATAGAATGGAGCAATGCTGTTGTAAAAAGCATGGTAGGAGTTTGCCACGATGCTACTGTGGATACCGGTACTGAAGTCAATACCGGTACCGATGTCGGAGTCGGGCTCGACAAAGACATCGGAGTAGTCATCAGCGATACTTCAATCGGTACCGAGGGAACCGAAAACCTCCGGCTGCTATCCTCGGTACCGAGCCACCGGTATCGATCGGTGTCGGTACCAAAATCTATTGGTACCCAGTCTTCCAGACTAGAAATGGATTCCAAACTCGGCATCGAGGGTAAGGAGCCTGAGAAACGAAGCATGGAAGGCACCGACTGTGAGGGTAATGAAGACATCGGTACCGACTTCGGTACCGTGTCCGATACCGGTGAATGAAGGTCTACCAGTGGCAACTCAAGCGGCCTCAGGGGAACCGAGAGTTGCGGATCCGAGTCATCGGAACCGAGCCTTCGGTACCGCCGCGAGACGGTACCAAGGCGAGTCGGTACCCAGTCCTCCAAACTGGAGATCGATTCCAGACTCGGCATCGAAGGAAGCGAGGCTGTCGATGCACATATGGAAGGTACCGACGTCGGTGGCATATCGGTGTTGGAACCGATAAGGGAAAGACAATCTGGGAGGTATCCATCGGTCCCGAAGGCACCGAGGAGGCCAGATGACGATCCCTGGTGAGGAGTGTTTCATCCAACATCAGTGCCGATGCAGGGGTATTGGTACCGCTCGAAGCAGATGCCACCACCATGCACGGCTCAGGTATGTTCTGTGGGGGGTGAACCCCAGGAACAACCTGAAACCCCTTATCCGCTTTGGAGACCGAAGACTCCCGCCGGGGTTTTGAAGCCAGGAGGCCATCGAGGGCAAAGCCGGAGCTGTCTACATGCTGTGCATGAGACGTACCACTCGAGGACTGGCTAGTCTTAACAGACTGTTTGTGGGTTACCTGAATCAAAGTGGAAGAAGAAGGGGACGGTGCCCCGAAGTTGGAGGGCAACCGTGTATCGAGGGATTCTCGATGTTGAAGATGTCTTCTCACCAAACTGTTGTCAGGACCCAAACAGGTTAGACACCGACTTCGAGGGTCTAAACATAAAGTTGTACCGCCACAAACTGAACATTTCGTGGCCATGAAGGAAAAATAGGGGAGGCCTGAAAGGCCTAAGACCCCGTGACACTATGAAGAAAAAATATTCCGTTGAAAAGGAAAATCTTACAAGAAAGAAAAGAAAAACACCAGCGGTACCGGTGGCGTCGGGAAGACAGCCACGATCACAAGAAAACTAAAAATAAAAAATAAGAATTTTCTGCGGTGACAGGAGGAAGTCCTGCCGGCTCCGCGGAAAAATGAAAACTGAGGAGACACAGTTGGAAAGGCGGGAAGGTAGCACGCAGGCGCTGAGGGATGCTCCCAAAAGCTTTCTGATTGGACGCTGGGGAGCGTTCCCACGCAGGCTCCATCGGTACCGACGTACCCATATGTGAAGACTCATTCCTGCTTGTTCCTGGAGATTGGGGGTTATCCATAGACAACAGGGGTATACAGTCGCACTCAATGATGAAATCCCTGGACTGAGCCTTGAGCAGATCTACCACAGCTCAGAGAAGCTTTGTTGCTTCACTGAGCATGCATGCCTGCTTCCTACCTGCCTGTGCCATGAGAATCAGTTCATACCAGAGCAGAGAAAAAAAATGAGACAAAAGTTTTGAGAGAGGAGGCAGCACAAATGTGCTACAAACAGATGACTCTAGTCCGTTTGTTGATGTCGATTCCTGTGATCTTATTTTTCTTCTTTGTGGGGAAGGTGGGTGGGAGATTGTGACTGCATACCCCTATGGAGAACCCTTGGTACAGGTAAGCAACAACGCTTTCTCTGGAGACAAGGGGATGCTGTCACACTCAATGGCGAGTCAAGAGCTAGGGGCCACCCAGTCATGTAAGTTTGGTTTTCTGAAACAGCTAATCAGAGTGGCTCCGAACTTAGCTCAGGTGGAGAAGAATCAAGTGGCAAACAGAACCCAGCCTGGCCAAAGGCAAAGTCTGTCGTAGATGAGTAGTCCAAACTGTAGTGCTTGGAGTCGATGTGCATGGATGACCGGGTAGCTGCCTTGCAGATGTCCTGGATGGAGAGAAGCCAGACTGGCAATGGAGGTGGCTGTGGTCCTGTGCTTGTGAGGGGCAGCATGCCCTGGAGAAGGGAAAGCTGCTTGCTCATAGCAAAAGGCAATGCAGTCCAGAATCTACGAGGAAATGGTCAACTTCACTGCTTGTTAAGAACATAAATCCCTTACTGGGTTGCCGGGGGTTATTGGGATTGAAGGTCAGAACAACCGAGATGACTTGCAGAAAGGCTCAGTACAATGCAGATAGACTAGAGCCCTTTTGCAGGCCAAGGTATGCAATTTTTCTTCTGGAGAGCCCACAGGGGCATTCGGAAAGTAGGTAGGAAGCACTATGGGTTGGTTGATGAGAAAGTCAGAGACCACCTTCAGGAGAAACAGAATATTTCTGGAGGATGACCTTATCATGGAAAAACTGTATATACTGGGGGGGGGGGGGGGAGGGAGGATTTCCCCCAGATGTCTGGCAACAAGGAAGACAGTTTTCTAGGCAATATGTTTGAGTGAAGAGGACAGCAGAGGTTCAAATGGTGGTTGCATCAGCTGAAATAACACAATGTTAAGGTCCCAGGTGAGCGCAGGCAGTCAGATGGGAGGATTGGTGTTCATGAGACTCCTTCATGAATTGGGAAACCACTGGATGGCACTACATATACAGATGCTGCCATGTGCACCAAGAGATATAGGAGCAGGCGGGCCGGCACAGGTTGGCATGCGGCAAGCGTGCTGCTGAGGAACTGCAAAGCTTGAATCCTCTGAACGAAAGGAAGGCTTTGGCTTGCAGAGTGTCTAGATGTGCCCCAATGAAATCCAGAGTTTGTTGAGGGAGTAGCTGCACCTTAAGTGCAGCCGTACGGTGAAGTGAAGGCAGACCTGTGTAAGTTTTGTTGGCCTCACAGTAAAGTGAAGGCATGTTTATTTTCATCAGCCTCGTTGGGGTGCAGGCAGAAACGTTTATCTTATTTTCTGTCCAACAGCTCAAAAATCAAGCGGCTGAAAGAGAAAGATGGCGGAAGCAACATGATGTGAGCACAGAGTGACAGAACCATGAAAAAGCCTGAAAAATGCAGGTCAAGTGAAGAGGAAGGGAGATTCATGCAGGCTTCTGCACAGTACAGGAAAAGGTGAAATTAGTCTTACCTGCTAATTGTTGTTCCTGGAGTGTAGCCAGTCTAGTCCCGAACCTCTGGGTTGCCCATCTCATCTAGCAGCTTGGAGACTGAGAAATTCCTTCTTTTGTGATGTCACTGGTATAGCCTCTCGGGAGCTGCCTCCTGTCACCAGTACCCTATTGACAAAGCAGACTCACCGGAGCAACAAGTAAGAATCAACTGCAAGTATTGACTAACAATGATTAACTGACTGAACCAATAATGCTTAACCGAGGGAAAACGCCCTCAACGTTCTTAGACTTTAAACTTGACGAGGCCACTCCCTCACCCGATATGAAGGAAAATGTCCCCCACAGTAAATGCCATCCTAAAAGAAAACCCCCCACCCCAGGATGCCGAAACCCCATAAATGAAGACACCTCTTACCTGTGATCCATATAGACACTTCAGGCTTCTATTCACATAAGAATACTGGGGAGGGATACGGGACTAGACTGGCTACACTCCAGGAACAACAATTAGCAGGTAAGACTAATTTCACCTTTTTGATCGTGTATCCAGTCTAGTCCCGAACCTCTGGGTCTGTACCAGAGCAATGAAAAATAATCATCCACGGAAGGGACCCGGCAGGCCAGCCTGAAGTACTGCTGATCCAAAGTAGGTCTCCTCCGTCGTTTGAACATCCAGCCGGTAGTGCTTAATAAACGAATTCAAAGACGACCAAGTCGCTGCCTTACAAATCTCCACCGGCGGCACCAACCGAACCTCTGCCCGGGATGTCACTTGGTGGAATGGGCCCTAAGCTCCTCCGGCACCGGCCTACCTTTCAGCACATACGCCGACGCAATTGCCTCCTTAATCCACCTTGCAATAGAGGCCTTTGACGCCGCTTCTCCCTTTCTTGGCCCCGTGAAGAGCACAAAACGTCTGTCCGACCTGCGGAAACTCGCAGTTCGATGAAGATACTTCTTTAACGCCCGACGGACATCCAAAAGATTCAACTTCCTCACCACCGAACTTCCTGCGCCCTCTCTGAACACAGGTAAGGATATTTCCTGATTCACATGAAATGCCGAGACAACCTTCGGCAGAAAAGCTGGCACAGGCCGCAAGACTACCTTTGACGCAAAGAAAGAAAGGTAGGGTTCCCTGCAGGATAGCGCTTGCAACTCCGAGATTCTTCTCGCCGAACAGATAGCCACAAGAAAAACCACCTTTAGAGTGATGTCCTTGAACGACGCCCGAGACAATGGTTCGAAGGGCTCTCGTTCCAACGCGTCTAGCACGAACGGTAGATGCCATTTTGGAATAATCTGTCTACACGGCGGCCTCAGTAGAGACACCGCCCTTAACATCCCCACTGGCTCCCGAGCGTCTGACCTCCTTTCTTACCTCTGTAACAAGCCAACGCTGCTACCTGCACCCACAGCGACACGGCCGCTAACCCTTTGTCGAACCCATCCTGCAGGAACTCTAAGATCTGAGGGATGGTGGATCTTAACGCCTCACACTTTTTGTCTATGCACCAAGCTTCGAATACTCTCCAGATGCGAACATATGCTAGCGATGTTGAGCTCTTTCTGGCCTTCAGCAAAGTAGTAATGACTGCCGCTGAGTACCCCCGAGACTTCAACCGAGCCCTCTCAATGGCCAAGCTGTAAGAGAGAACCGATCCACGTGAGGCATAAGCAGAGGACCCTGCGACAACAGATCTGCTCGAGGGGGAAAACACCAGGGCTTTGCCACTAACAACCTCATCAGGTCCCCGTACTAGGGCCGACGTGGCCAGTCTGGAGCTATCAGAATTACATGACCTCTATACCGCTCTACCCATTGGACCACTCTGCCTATCAAGACCCACGGCGGAAAGATATACAGCAGCTGCCCCACTGGCCAGCTCTGAATGAGAGCATCCAAGCCCTCTGACATTCTTTCCCTTTGTCTGCTGTAGAAGCGGCTGACCTTTGCAGAGTCAAAAGTTGCCATCAGATCCATGACCGGTGTGCCCCAACGGCATACCAGCATCTCGAACACCTCCGAATGTAGGACCCATTCCCCTGGATCCACTCTTACTCGACTGAGGAAATCGGCCTCTACATTGTCCACCCCTGCTACATGCGCTGCCGATAGATCCAGAAGATTCGCTTCGGCCCATTCGTACAGGGCTTTGGCCTCTGACTCTAGCGCGACGTTGCTGGTTCCCCCTTGCCTGTTGACATAGGCCACTGCAGTCGCGTTGTCTGAAAACACTCGAACTGCCCTCCCTCAGAGGTATGCCCAAAAAGTCTGTAAAGCCAGTGCTACTGCCCTTAATTCCAACCTGTTGATTGGCCATGTCCTTTCCTGAGAATTCCACTGTCCCTGCGTGAACCTGCCCTGACAATGAGCTCCCCAGCCCAGGAGGCTGGCGTCTGTGGTCATGGGCACCCAGTCCGGCATCTCTAACGTTTTCCCACTCTCCAGTGATTCGGGAAGCAACCACCATTGCAGGGCTTGACTCGCCTCCGCTGGACAAGGTAGCTTCCGAGACAGCGGATTGTGCTGATGCGACCAGCGCCGAAGCAATGCCCTCTGCAAAGGCCTTATGTGGGCCCTTGCCCAGGGCACCGTCTCTATTGTCGCCGCCATTGTGCCCAACAGTTGGAGGCAATGCCAAGCCAAGGGCACCTTGTAGAGTAAGAATTTCTCGACTAGCTTCCGCAAACCTTGCGCTCGCTGTTGCATTAGAAAAACCTTTCCACTTACCGTGTTGAACCGAGCCCCCAGGTATTCCAGACTCTGAGAGGGGACCAAATGACATTTTGCCATATTGACTACCCAACCGAGACTTTCCAGGAAGGCCACCACCCTGGCCATTACACTCTCGCTCTCGGTCCTCGACTTTGCCCAGATCAACCAATCGTCTAGATAAGGGTGTACGAGAATTCCTTCCTTCTGCAAGGCTGCCGCTACCACCACCATGACCTTGGTGAAGGTTTGCGGTGCCGTTGCTAGGCCAAAGGGCAACGCTCGTAACTGAAAATGCCCGAAAGGAACCGCGAATCTGAGAAACTTGTGATGATCCGGTTGTATGGGAATGTGAAGGTACGCTTCTGACAAATCCAGGGACGTAAGGACTTCCCCTTTTTGTACCGCCACAATCACCGACCACAGCGTTTCCATGTGAAAATGCGACACTCGAAGACAACAGTTCACTCCCATGAGATCTAGAATAGGCCGAAAGCCTCAGTCCTTCTTTGGTACCACAAAGTAAATGGAGTATTGACTGTATCCGCATTGGTCTGGCGGCACTGGCACTATCGCCTTGAGGTCTAGCAGCCTTCGTACTGTCCCCGCAGGGCCTCGCATTTGGAGGTCGAGTTGCCGGGGGACCTCACGAAGGCGTCTCGCACTGGCCTTAGCAATTCCAGCGCATAGCCCTCTCAGATGACTTCCAGCACCCACTGATCTGACGTGACTTGGACCCAGGCAGAATAAAACTCCTGCAACCGCCCCCCCTACGGGAAGTAAGGGCGCCTGGGTCCCCCTGATCTCATTGTGGCTTTCTAGGGTTGAGGGAAGATGAGGAGGAAGGCCCAAAGCCCCTTCCCGCTCCTCGAAACCCCTGATTCCTATTGGAGAATCTACCCCTTTGACTTGAATTAAACCTCTGGAAACGGAACTGACGAAAATCCCACTGTTGTCCCCTGCCCGCTGGGATCGTCCGGCCTGGCTTAGGCTCGTCTTCTGATAACCTACCTCCTTTAGATTCCCCTAGATCCTTGACTAACTTCTCTAAATCTTCCCCAAACAAGAGACGTCCTTTAAAGGGAAGCTTACTTAACCTAGCCTTAGAGGAGCTATCCGCTGCCCAATTGCGCAGCCACAGGTAGCGCCACGCTGCTACGGCCGACGCCATGCTTTTCGACAATCCACGCATAAGGTCATAATGAATATCCGCTACAAAGGCTGTGCTCGATTCTAACCTGGACGCCTGTCCAGCCAACTCACTCTCTTGCCCAGCTTGCACTCGCTGCGACCATCGAAGACAGGCTCTAGCCACCCATGCTCCGCAAATAGCCGCCTGGAGCGACAGAGCATTCCCCTCAAAAACCTGTTTTAACAAGGCGTCTAACTTTCTGTCCTGGGTATCCCTGAGGGCCGCACTACCTCTACGGGTATGGTGGTCTTTTCTGTCACCGCAGAGACGGCCGCGTCCACCTTGGGCAACTTAAACACCTCCTTATCCTGGTCCACCAATGGATAAAGATGGCCCATAACTCTGGACCCCTTCAGAGGTGCCTCTGGTATGTTCCACTCCTCCTGAATCATCCCCTGAAACACTGTGCACCGGGAAAGCTCTTTGACTCTTTCGGAAGACTTGCAATAACGGATCCTCCAGTGCCTCATCCTCCGCAGACCCCGGGACCGGCATATTCAGCACCTTTAGCATCTCTACAATGAGCGCCAGCAGTTCCTCTCTCCTGAAGACCAGAAACACTTTTGCCTGGTCCTCTTTCTGAGAGTTCCCCTTCTTCTAACTCCTCCTCCAAGTCCATACTGCAGCCTTCCTCATCCGACAGCAGAGCCTCCGAAGCCACTGACTGCTCTCTAGGCTCCCCCTCGACTCGAGATCTCTTAACCCCGCACGGGGGCTCCTCCCCCTGCAGCAGAGCCGCAAGCCTCTTCACTCCTCCAGTGTCCGTGGTACTCTTTCGCTGTTGGCCGCTGCCAAACACAGCTTGCTGCAGGAGAGATACAAACTCCTGTGAAAAGATGGACGCCAACCCCTTGGGCAAAGATGTCTGAGCGGAGGAAGTGTCTGGGATGGAAGACGGCCCAGCCGCCGGCTCCACCAGCGACAACTCCGCTATCTGCGAGGCTGATCCCCCTGCTTCGGTCCCCAGGACCTCCTCCTCCTCTTCCAGTGTATGCTCCATAGATGCTTCTTTAACACAGGACTTACAAACTCCTGAGCCTGTGCCCTTTCTGGCCCCACATACCACACACTGTGGTTTAGAAGGCATCCCAGCTCATAGGACAGCTGTCACTTCCCTTGCATGTCTAGACTGCCCCTCCCCCCCCCAGCCGAGATCAGGCCCTGCAATTACGCCGCAGAACTTGAGAAAAAATTATTCCTTTTTTTTTTTTTACCACTAACCTAAACCGCTAGACACTGTCAGCCAAACCGCGACTTCTGGGACTCCTAAAGAAGGCTTCACCGTCTAACCAAACCTCCTAAAAGATCTCATCGACGCAGTGCTTCCCGTGCCGACACCACGCAGCTGGGCCTAACGTCCGCTTCACGCCAAAACCGCTGCTAAAGGAAACACTCCCAATCGGGCCCTCTTACCTCCGCCGGCTTCCGGGCAAAGCAGCAGCAAATCTCAGCCGTGCTGTGCTTGCTGCCGGCCCTGGAACTGAGCCGTTGGGACGGAGCAGCCTGCAAACGTCGTCGCGCTTTAACTCCTCGCCTCCAGACAATTGTGAAGAGCAGCCACAGCGCGCTAACAGGCAGAGCTTCTGAACAGTGTTGGCTATGCTCTGCTCCAGTTCCTCACCCTTATCGTTGGCCTGCGAACCGGAGCTGTCCCCCCTCCACAGACCTGCTGTCTGACCCGTGCCCAGAGCAGCAGTAAAGACAAGGAGAGGAGGAAAGAGGGAGGGGGCAAAGGATGAAGGAAGGCCTCCTGCAAATTTAAAGGCACAGTCCTTCAAGATAAAGGCTCTTGCCCTTCTGTTTTAATTTTTTTTTTTAACAAATTCTGTTAACAAGTAATTTGAACTATCCTCAATTGTACCTCCAGTGAGCCTGGACCTCCAGGCTCACCATCCATCCAGCTGCTTGGAGACTGAGGTAACTGGTGACAGGAGGCGGCTCCCAAGAGGATATACCAGTGACATCACAAAAAAAAGGAGTTTCTCAGTCTCCAAGCTGCTAGATGAGTTGGGCAACCCAGAGGTTCGGGACTAGACTGGATACACGATCAGGAACCACCAATTCTCCTAGCCCAGGCAGGTGGGAAGCAGGCATGCATGCTAAGTGAAGCAACAAAGCCTCTCTGAGATGTGGGAGATCTGCTCTAGGCTCAGTCCGAGGGACTTCACCATCGAGTGTGACTGCATCCCCCTGTTCGTCTCCGAAGAAGGGATGATCTAAATGCTTTTCTTTTGCATCCAAATTAATAATATATAATAGTTATTTGTGAGCACCGTTACTTCCAGATTCTCAATATTCAGGGGTTTGTGGTGCTGCCTCAATGCAGAACTTAAATTCCAAAATACTAACAAATGGAAAGCTAATAATTAGAGAGATGATACAGCAGGAAACGGAACACATGGAGGAAAGGAGAGGAAGACAGACTAAGAAGGAAACAAAGTGGATAAGTCTGTGGGAGAAGAGTAAAAACTGAAACAGAAAGAATGGCAGCAGATATAGAAGTTAAGATTCATCTAGTCTACTTGTATTTTCCGGCTGCAAAACCATGGACAGCCTCCGACTTTCAGAAAGAGAACACTGCAATATATGGAGATGACAGTAGTAGAGAGGAACCTTTAAAACGAAAGCTGAAAAACAAAAAGTACAGCAAAAAAGTGTGGACACAGAGTCAATTTATAAGGACAGATATGACAAATTCAAAAGGCACTTACTTTATAAAGGGCAACATAGACACATATGTACATTAAAAACAGAGTCCCAGAACCAGCTCCAAAAGGGTGCAAATGCCCCAAATTTACACAGCTCTAGAAAAGATGCAAGCGTACCTATGCACTTTATGCATGTATTTTATAAAATATGCATCGGCATCCCAACTCTGCCTCCATCCTTCCCAAAATATATCTAACTGGAAATCATATGAACGTGGAAATACTCTGTGCATCTTTTCATACATTTATGCAGTCGCAACATTTTTTAAAAACGTTTTTCATGTGTAAAACAGGCTTTACATGTAGAAACAGCTTTATAAAATTACCCCCATAATAAGCAATGCAAAGCTTTTTAACACGTTTATGCAACATTTTAGGAAGACAAAAAATATGCCACAGAATTTTCTGATCTTTGCTATAGAATCAAGGTTTTGTGCCTAAAAATGGCAGAGCTGTCAGCTTTTCTGGATTTCAGTTGGCTAAATTAGCACCAGCAGATTGGAGGTGAGGGCCTCTTAATAGTATGCCTTCTGGCTTATTTTACGGCATATAATGTTAAAAGTCTTCACAGAATTCTAGTCAATTGTTGATATGTGTGTGTGAGTAGTATTCATTTTTGGTGGGTATAGGTGTTTTGTAGAGATATTTCCTGTCTTATGTACAATACTGAGAATGGATGTATTGGATGTGTGTTTTATAATATGTTTTAAATAAAAAAAAAGTCTGCATGTTGGGATTATAGAAAGACTATGCTGCCAGATAAGAACCATAAGGCCCCTGGTCACCGCCTGGATCAGCATGCACTTCCCTCGGGGCATTTCTGTGCTTGGCCCATGCCTTCTTGAACCCTACCACCTCTCCTGGGATGCCATTCCATGCATCCAACAAATATTTTCTTAGATCGCTCCTTACTCTGTCACCCTTATCCCATGACCTCTTTTCCTGGGAGGTTCCTTTCCATTGGAAGAAGACTCCATCCTGTGCATTTTATTCCTTGGAGGTACTGAAATATCTCTATCATAACTGCCCTTGCTCTGCTTTTCTAAGGGAATACATGTTTAAGTCTGCACCCTTGGGCTTGGTG
Organism: Ichthyophis bannanicus; assembly: GCA_033557465.1. NCBI lineage: Eukaryota > Metazoa > Chordata > Amphibia > Gymnophiona > Ichthyophiidae > Ichthyophis > Ichthyophis bannanicus. The sequence goes on from CM066047.1 coordinate 45,864,671, forward strand.
GTGAAGATGGCTGACCATTTTGGAAACTGCTCTCAAAACCAAATCTGTTAACAGAGTACTCAACTTAGGGCTCAACAGATATGGGTGGCTCTTCAAACACTCACTGGGGCCCTTACAGAGGGTCCCTAAATCAACACAGAACAAAACAGGAACCCATGCTTTTATCTCCTGGAGTCAACTTCTTTGATTCTTGGGAGGATTAAAAAAAATCCATTTATCAATAAAGATCAGTCACCAGACAGAAGTGCATCATGGTATTTATTAATTATAAAGCATTGCCCATTTACAGAGCACTTTACAAGATAAATCAAACTACATGGTCCCTGCCCAAAAGGGCTTACAATCTTAAGACTGAGCACAGGTAGATTAAGAGATTTGCTCAATGCACAATCAAGAAGGGAGCTATGAACTCAGCACTCAGGACTCCAACTATGCTATGCTGTCACTAGAGATTGAGGCCCTTTCAAGAGGCACCATAAGGTCAAAAAGGACACCATGCTGAAGCATCCATGTCAAAAAGTTATTGGGCTGCTGTCTAGAATAACTTATAAAATGTCACCTTCTCTATGACACATGGCAGTTAAAAGCCCTCTGGGTCTGCCCAGCTGTTAACAACCATAGTTTACAGCATCATGCACCTACCCCATAGGACTGCACTGAAGGGGTCGGACTATCAGCACCAGAAAAAAGATGAAATGGAAATAAGTTAAGGGGTAGTTTCCAGCCTGCCAAACCACTGTATTTTAACATTAAAAGAACAGAACACTTTCAAGGTGGCTTCACTGATGCACTATTTACTGCTGAAGTAGTTCCAACAGCAATAGCAGGTGGCTTGCTAGTACCTGGGAGGAGTGAAGATTTTAAGTGGTTTTATGAAAAACAAAACCATGATAGAAAAAAAAGTAACAGCCTAACACAGAACTCTGTCACAATTTTGTATATTTAGGACTCATCTTAACCTGAGACACCCAAGACCTGAAACATAAAAATGGATTTAGGCATGTTATGAAAAATGTCCCTCCCCCCTCCCCCCCCCCCCCCGCCATCAGATTAATAAAAAAGTGTCCAATAAAATCAAGGAGGATGCTACAGGCAGCCATAGCTCATACAAAGGGAGAGTCGATAGTTAAAACAAAAAAATAATCCAGATCACCCCCACACAAAAAATACATTTATTGGGATTTTAGCTGCTGGAGATCTCACACACCTTTTAGCAGTGTGGTCCTAGATCAAAGAGGTTTAATAGAACTTTACAGATTACACAATGCGTTAGATGGACCATTCGTAAGAACCCAGTATGGAAAAACAGTCAAGCTTCAACAAGGAAGCACTTTTAAATTAGATCATCACCTGCACAGAAGAAGGTGTCCAATTTTAAATTCAGCTTTCAACAATAACAGAATTACCTCATTGGGCATGGATAGGAAAGGCAGGCAAATAGGTGTCAAGTGTGATCTAATCTTTTGCAAGGATAAATCAACACTAACAAATACTGAACAAATCATATGATTGAACAAGAATAGTAAGAACTGACTATTATGGGAACATGCTATGCCCCATTTGTCTCATACAAAAGGTCAAAACAGTATGCAAAATGGACTACCTCATGTGCAAATTACATTATACAGCCAAGTCATTCATAGCTGTGATACTGAAATTCTCACTTTTCATTTTCTTGCAGCAACTATACAAAATGTATTTTTCCTCAGCTTAAAAGAGTTCACATGCTAGAGATATTTGACACCAACTGCTCAGTCACGAGGCATTGCAAGTTAAGTCCTTCACTTGATATCTCACACAATGATTTTATTCATGTACCATTACTCCTTCAATGGAATGCAGTTTCATACGTTCTGAAATTGAGATATACTTGAAAATCTTTGTGAAATGTTTTAAGTGGGAGGACTTTACCATCTGCCATGCCACTTAACCTACACACCCTTTTAACAGGACAATAAATTATAAACAAACGATATTATAAAAAAATATGTTTAGAGAACAGAATGGTTCTCAAGGTTTCCACTATCTCAAGTGTAAGAAGAAATTATTGAAATGACAGCCAGTTCTATTCCTTTATGTTCTATTGTTATGTGCATTTTGTGTTTTACTTTGAACAGATCAAAACAGCATTCAAATCATTGGAGGCATGGTTCCTGTTCACACCAGCTACCTGCCAAACACCTTCATAGCACTTTTACAAGACTAAACCAAATAAAAAGATACTAAAAATGAAAACAATGGAAAGAAGAAGAAAGGGGCAATCACTAAGCAACAGTTGATAGAGACAATCTGGATACGTTTCTCAGCATATGCTAAAAATCAGCGTAAAACAAATATACCTCCATTTGATGGAAGCACAAGAACAAAAAGGCAGTACGCCAACAAATACATTCCAGACTCAAGAGTTAAAAGTTTGTCAGTGTTCCAATCACATATTTTTTCAGGTTAAAATGCAGAGCCCATTTTTTGAAGTGCAACCATATACTTGTCTAATGCTGGTTTGATCTGGCATTCCATAGTAATCTTCGTGTTTGAGGCATGACATACTGAATATATTCCACACACTGGATCTAAGATGGTTTAATGTCTTTACAAAACACGAAATGACCATGTACATTTTACAGGCTTTGTGCAGGTAGACCATCATATGCATAGATGCCCACATGCTGTAACACTTCTCCATCAGTATCTCATAGTGCTCGATGCTCTAAAATAGGACAGGAACTTGAAACAAAGACTAACCACAAAGTACCAGATGTTTCTTGCCATTTGCGATCTCGCAATAAAAATGCGCCAGATTAGGACTATCAGGACTGTATTGAAACCATAACGTATGTTCCTTAACCTAGGAAGAGTAAAAACACACATTAGCAAGGCGCAGGGAGGGGGGGAGGGGAAGGTATTCTGCAAGTACTAAACTATCCCATGGCACACTCCTGCTACAAATTAGACAAAGAAGAAATTAGACCTTACCTGCTAATTGTCTTTCCTTGAATTCTCTCCGGGCCAGTCCAGGAACTGTAGGGTTGTCAATCCTCTCCAGCAGCTGAGGACTGAATTCTCAAAGTCTTTCTGACAGGCTATCCATCTCTCCCTGGTGTCAGCGACTCAGTCTACTATTGTCAAAGCAGTCTGCACCATGAAAAATGAACAAATCTTATAACAACCTAAGCTTTACTACCTCCCCATCTTAATTCTTTAACTCTCTTGTTTTTTTTTTTTTAATTTCATTCACTTCTCAATCACTACTGCTCTAGCCCGGATAGCTCACCGAGCACCCTGAAGTGACTGTGAATCCCCAAGCGGGTCATTCTTCTGTGGCATGCCCCTGATCCGGGTGGGCCCTGGGCTGGACCGGAGAGAATTCAAGGAAAGACAATTAGCAGGAAAGGTCTAATTTCTTTTTCCTCTTTGTCTCTCCGGGCCAGTCCAGGAACTGTAGGGCAGTACCAAAGTAGTACTCAATATCGGGAGGGACCCGCCAAACCCGCTACTATGGCCGCGGCTCCCACCTTTGCGTCCCCCCTCGCCTGAACATCCAATCTATAGTGCTTCGCAAACGTGTGAAGGGACGACCACATAGCCGCTCTACAAATTTCCACAGGTGGAATCAAAGCGAACTCAGCCCAAGACACTGGCTGCCCCCGCGTGGAATGTGCTCGTAGCCCTTCAGGAACCGACTTCCCAGCCGCCTGATATGCAACTATAATTGCTTGCTTTACCCAACGAGCAATTGAGGCCTTGGACGGCTCTCCTTTCCGAGGTCCACCAAAAAGAACGAACCACCTATCCCGTCTTCCTAAACGCCTCCGTTTTCCATAGATACCGATGGAGCACTCTGCCTAGATCCAGCTTCCACAGCGATCCATCCATAGGAACCCCTTCACGGCTCCGAAACGTGGGAAGCGAAATTGGTTGGTTCACGTGAAAGCCTGGATACTACCTTCGGCAGAAAAGAAGGAACAGGACGCAACAATACTTTATCTTCTGAAAACTGGATGTAGAGCTCTCTACATGAAAGTGCCTGCAAATTGGAGATCCGCCATGCTGAACACAAGGCTACTAAGAACGCTGTCTTCCACGAGAACTCCCTCAGCGATACCGCTTCCGCAGGCTCAAAGGGAGGCTGCGTCAACGCCTCAAGGACCATGTTTAAATCCCAAGCTGGAACCTCCGGTCTTACAGGGGGTGGCACATTCTTAATCACTCTTAGAAATCTGAGCACATCCGGGTGGAGGGATAAGACCCCACCCTGTAACTTACCCTGAAAAGAAGCCAGCGCCGCCACCTGAACTCTCAAAGTACTGAGGGCGAGACCCTTATCCAGTCCACTCTGCAAGAACGGCAGGATGTGCGGCACCGTCGCTAAGAAAGGCTGAATGCCACCCCTGTTGCACCAACTTTCAAAGATGCGCCAAACCTGAACATATGCCAACGGCGTCGACGTCCTTCTGGATTTTAGCATCATGGAAACCACTGCGGCTGAATAACCTCTACACCTCAGGCGTTCCCTCTCAAAAGCCAAGCCATACGAGAAAAGCGATCTACCTGTGGCATTAAAACTGGGCCCTGGTACAATAGGTTGCTTCGGCTGGGCAACGGCCAGGGAGTATCCACCAGGAGCTGCACCAAATCTGCATATCATGGTCTCCTCGGCCAATCCGGGGCAATGAGAATCACCTTGCTGTCATGCCGTGCTATCCTCCGAATGACCCGACCGATCATGGGCCACGGAGGAAACACATAGAGCAGTCCGCTTGACGGCCAAGGCTGAGCCAACCCGTCGAGCCCCTCCGACATAGGTTCTCTGCACCTGCTGAAAAACCGATGCGCCTTGGAATTGACAAGAGCGGCCATTAGATCCATGACCGGCTGCCCCGACCGCAGCGTAATGTCGTGAAAAACTGCCGCCTTCAATTCCCACTCTCCTGAATCCACTACATTCCAACTGAGGTAATCGGCCTGCAGATTGTCCTTCCCAGCTACATGAGCCGCTGACAACGCTATCAAATGACTCTCTGCCCACTGCATTAGCAGTTGACTCTCCTCCAACAAAGCCGCACTGCCTGTACCGCCCTGTCGATTGATATAAGACACCGTTACTGCATTTTCGGAAAACACGCGCACCGCCTTTCCCGTTACCAAGGTGTCGAACCTCTGAAGAGCCATGTGCACCGCTCTCATCTCCAAACGATTGATGGACCAGCCGCTCACTTCCGGCGGCCAGTCCCCCTGCGCTATTTGCGACATACAATGCGCCCCCCAGCCGGATAGGCTGGCGTCCGTGGTCACCAGGACCCACTCTGGGTGTACCAGCGGCACCCCTGCTTGAAGATTCTCTACGACCAGCCACCACTGCAAGCTGCTCTGTATCGCCTCTGACACTTCTAACCTTTGACTCAGCGGATGACTCTGGGGCGACCACCTGGAAAGCAGGGCCTGCTGCAAGGGACGCATATGTGCCCTGGCCCACAGGACCAGGTCCAACGCCGCTGCCATGGAGCCCAGCAGCTGCAAGTACTGAAACACCATTGGAGCCTTTCCTCGTAAAAACACGGTTACCTGCTTCAAAATCTTCCGAAATCGGTCCTCTGGCAGAAACACTGCCCCCACGGCCGTGTCGAACAAAGCCCCGAGGTACACGAGGCGTTGCACTGGAGCCAGGTGACTTTTGGCTTTGTTCACTACCGAACCAAGCTGTTCCAGGACTTCTACCACTCGTGCCGTCGCGTTGACTGAATCCTGAACCGACGGGGCCCGAATCAGCCAGTCGTCCAGGTAGGGATGTACTAGGATGCTTTCCCTTCTCAACACCGCCACCACCACCATCACCATCACCTTTGTGAAGGTGCGTGGCGCCGTCACTAGCCCGAACGGTAGCGCCCGGAAATGAAAATGCCACATGGGCACCGCAAAGCGCAGAAACCTCTGATGCTCCTGCCTGATGAGAATGTAAAGATAGTCCTCCATCAAGTCTATGGAGGACAGCACCTCGCCCCATCTGACGGAGCAAATTACCGACCGTAGAGTCTCCATACGGAAATGCGGCACCATTAAACAGCGGTTTACGTGCTTGAGATTCAGAATAGGCCGAAAAGAACCTTCCTTTTTGGGAACTACAAAATAAATCGAGTATCGACCGACCCCGCACTGGTCCGCCGGCACGGGGACTACCGCCTGAAGCAGCAGCAGACGCTGAAGTGTAGCGTGTCCTTCTTTGCCTGCGAACCGCAAGGAGATACCACGAAGGCATCTGACAACGGCTGAGCAAACTCCAGCGCATAACTGTCACGGATAATTTCCAGTACCCACCGGTCCGAGGTGATGGTGGTCCAAACGGAGAGGAAGTCTCGCAAGCAGCCTCCGCCTGGACCGTCCGCGTTTCATTGGGTCTTTTTGTAGGAGCTCTGCTGGGCACTGAAATAACCTCTGCCAAACCCTCAAGCTCCTCGAAAGGACCGCCCCCTGGACTGAAAGCGACCCCGCTGATAGGGCGCAAAACGAGCTCCTATAAACCTACGAAAACTTTCTGCTGGGCCCTCTCTGCAGCCCTCCCGGCTTTGGGCCCTTAGGACGGCCCTCTGGAAGTCGACCCACCTTAGAGTCCTCCAGATCCTTAACAATCTTTTCGAGAGCTTCTCCAAAGAGCAGCTTGCCCTTATACGGTAGCTTACTAAGGCGGGCCTTAGACGACGTGTCCGCCACCCAGCTTCTCAGCCAGAGAAACCTCCTTGCCGCAATTACCGACGCCATGGATTTCGCCAAAATCCGCACCAGATCATAGAAGGCATCTGCCAGGTACGCTGCTGATTCCAGCTTCGCACCTTCCGCTGAAGAGCAGTCATTCCCCTCCGGGTTAGAATCTCCTTGGAGCCACAGAATGGAGGCTCGTGCCACGTAGGCCCACAAATGGAGGCTTGCAGGGAAAGTGCACTAGTATCAAACGCTTGCTTCAGTAGCGACTCCAATTTCCTATCTTGCAGATCCTTAAGGGTCGCATCGCCCTCTACCGGAAAGAGTAGTTACTCACCTGTAACAGGTGTTCTCCAGGAGCAGCAGGAATCAGTTCTCACATATGGGTGTCATCGGCGCCGATGAAGCCCCAGCGGAGCATTTCCCCAGCTTTCTATGAAAGCCTTTGGGAATGCAGGCACGCATGCGCGGTTCCCTTCCCACCTAAAGGTGCCATCTTACCTCAGTCAAATGACATAGCTAAGAACAGCAGACAAAAATGAAAAAATAAACTATGTACAACTGCAACTCCAAGGGGAGGAGGGAGGGTTGTGAGGACTGATTCCTGCTGCTCCTGGAGAACACCTGTTACAGGTGAGTAACTACTCTTTCTCCAGGACCAAGCAAGAAGTCAGTCCTCACATATGGGTGACTTCCAAGATCTGGGCTACCGAGGAACCCAGGCTGAACAAGAGGCCTCCCTCTAGTCTCAGCAGCAAAGAAAGGCTTTTCAAGGACACAACCTCCACCAGTAGCCCAACAGAGGGCAGGAGTTGCCTAAACCTCAAAGAGATTCCGGAGTACTGCTTGGCCAAAAGCACTGTCCCTACGGGACTCCCTCTCCAGGCAGTAATGGGCCGCAAAAGTCTGGCTTGAAGACCAAGTTGCAGCCTTGCAGATGTCTACCAAGTGCACAGAGCGGAGATGAGCCACTGAGGCAGCCATTGCCCTGACTCGGTGGGCCATGACCCGACCCTGCAAAGGAAGGTCAGCCGCCTTGTAAGCCCAGGTGATACAGTCAGCTACCCAGATGGACAAGGTACGCTTGGACACAGCCAACCCCAACTTATTGGGGTCAAAGAATACGAAGAGCTGAGTAGCCCTTCTATGCCCCTGTGTACGGTCAAGGTAGAAGGATAAGGCCCTCCTACAGTCCAGGGTATGCAGGACTGCTTCAGCCTGGCTTGTATGAGGCCTAGGGAAGAATGTTGGAAGAACCACCTCCTGATTGAGGTGGAAAGAGGAGACAACCTTTGGGAGGAACTTTGGATGAGTCCTGAGGACTACCCTGTTCCTATAAATCCTGGTGTAAGACCTATCACAGACCAGGGCCTGAAGCTCACTTACTCGCCTAGCCGAGGTAAGGGCTATCAGGAAAAGTGTCTTCCAGGAGAGGAAGCATAGTGGACAAGTACCATCGGCTCAAAAGGTGGGCGAGTCAGCTGCTGCAAGACCACATTCAGCTCCCACTCAGGGGCAGGACGACGGATGGGAGGCTTGAGCAAAAGCAAGCCCCTGAGAAAGCGGGACACCAAGGGGTGACCAGACAGAGAATGTCCCTCCACCAGAGAGTGGTGAGCTGCTAGAGCTGAGAGGTGTACCTGAACAGAATTGGACTTAAGTCCCTGATTTGATAAGTGCAGTAGGTACTGAAGCACTACTGGCACAGTACAAGAGAAAGGGTCCTCTGTACGTAGCTGACACCACACAGAAAACCTTTTCCATTTGAGAGCATAGGTTTTCCTAGTGGACTGTTTCCTAGAGGCTAGGACAATCTCCTCAACATCCTGAGGTAGGCCCCAGGGAGCCAAAACTACCCTTGCAGCCTTCAGGCCATCAAATTGAGAACTTTGAGATTGGGGTGCAGAAGAGAACCCTGCTCCTGTGAGAGAAGGTCGGGTTGCAACCCCAGAGGTAGTGGAGAATCCACCGCCAGTTGAAGCAGAAGAGGAAACCAAGGCTGTCTCGGCCATCTGGGGGCCACCAGCAGGACCGAGACCTTGTCCTGAAGAATCTTGAAGAGAGTTCGGGCCACCAAGGGCGTGGGAGGAAACGCATACAGGAGGCCCTGAGACCAGGATATCAGAAAAGCATCCGCTGCTATCCGTAGAGGATGCGGTTGCCTGGAGCAGAACTTCGGCAGTTGCTTGTTCATTGGGCTGGCAAAGAGATCTATCAAAGGGAGACCCCATTTTAGGAAGATCTTCTGAACTACTGAAGGATGCAGCTGCAACTCGTGGGGCTGCAGTATTTTGCTTAACCTGTCTGCCAGGTAGTTGTCCTGGCCTGGAAGGTACACAGCCTTGAGGAGCATGTTGTGCTTGAGGGCAAATGAACAAAGGTCCTGAGCCTCCCGACAAAGGATCCTGGGCCCAGTTCCGCCCTGTTTGTTCACATAAAACATGGCTACTTGGTTGTCCGTCTGAATCAGGACAGATTGGTGAGCCAGGGTAGGAGAGAAAGCTTTGAGTGCTAATCGAATAGCTCTGAGTTCGAGGAGATTGATCTGCTGTGCAGCTTCCCAAGGAGACCACAGGCCCTGGGTGCACTTGCCCAGACAATGAGCCCACCAGCCTTGCAGGGAGGCGTCTGTGGTCAGCACTACCGTGTACCCTGGAATCTGAAAAGGCACCCCTTTCAGTAGATTGGGTGGGTGCAGCCACCAGTTGAGGGAGTGCAGAAATTGTCTGGATACCCTTATCCTGTCTCTGAGGCTGTCTGTGGCCTGTGACCACTGAGACCGAAGGCACCACTGTGCAGGCCTCATATGGAGCCTGGCATTGGGGGTCACATGTACTGTCAAAGCCATGTGGCCCAGAAGCCTCAGGCAGAGTTTGGCAGAGATCAGTGACCTGCTGAGAAACTGATTTGCCAAGGCCATCAACCTTTGGGCCCTGTCTGCTGGCAAGAAAGCCTTTGCCAGCAGAGAGTCCAGCCTTGCTCCTATGAACTCCAAGTTCTGGGAGGGGAGCAAAGTGGACTTTGCGAAGTTTATGACAAACCCCAGCCTTTGGAGAAGAGCCATAGTGCGGAGGGTGGCCTGTTTGGCCTCCTGGCACGTCTGACCCCTGATGAGCCAGTCGTCCAGATAGGGGAAGACAAAAATACCCTGGTTTCTCAGGTAGGCCGCCACCACTGCTAGGCACTTTGTGAAGACTCTGGGGGCGGAGGTGAGGCCGAAAGGCAGCACTCTGTATTGATAATGGTTTCCTCCCACAATGAACCTGAGGTTCTTTCTGTGGTCTGGATGAATGAGGATGTGAGTGTAGGCATCCTTTAGATCTAAAGAGCATAGCCAATCTCCCTGCTGGAGGTAGGGCAGAAGTGTTCCAAAGAGTAAGCATCTTGAACTTCTCTTTCACTAGGAACTTGTTGAGGTTCCTGAAGTCCAGAATGGGTCGAAGGCCACCGGTTCTTTTGGGCACCAGGAAATATCTGGAGTAGAAACCGTGACCTTGTACGTGGGGAGGCACAGACTCCACCGCCCTGTCCACCAACAGACCATGAAGCTCTTGCAGGAGAAGGTCTGTGTGCAGGGGAGGCCTTGGAGGCTCCCCTGGAAAATATGGTGGAGGCAGTTGGTGAAAAAGCAGGGCATAACCCTTGTTGACTATGTCCAACACCCAACTGTCCCCGGTGATAAGGGGCCACTGGTGGGCAAAGAGGGCGAGGCGACCTCCTGTGCAGGGTTGGGAGAGCAGTGGAGGAGAGGCTATGCTCAAGGAGTCAAAAACCTCCACCCTGCTGAGTGGTAGCAGGGGCCGGTGGCTTGGGGGTCCTCTGCCTACGGGGCCCATTACCCTGCCCCTTGGCTTGCTGACCCTGGGGGGCAGCTTGGCCAGCCTGATATTGAGGGTACTGTTTGTAGGCAGTGCCCTTCCTCGGGTAAAAGGGCTTTTTACCCGAGCCCTTCTTTTTATGAGAAGGGGCAGAGGTCTTCCTCGACAGCCTTGTCCGGGTGAGGTGCTCAGTTTCGAGCTGAGCGGCCTTCTCGGTCATGGGCTTGCCAAAAAGGTTCTCACCTCGGCAAGGGACATCGACCAACTCGTCCTGAACCCATGGCTCGAGGTCCGATGACTGCAGCCATGCCTGGCGTCGAGCCGCGCTGCCGGCTGTCGCAACTCGGGCCGAAGCCTCGAAGCCATCGTAGGCGGCGCGGGACATGAACTTGGAGCATTCCCGAATCCCGAAGGACAAGGACTTGAATCTCTGCAAGGGTTCCCCGGAGAGTCCAGCAGAGAACCCGGCCAACTCCTTGGCCAGGTCCCGCAAGTACATGCCCATGTACAGCTGGTAAGACTGGACACGGCAAGCAAGCATCGAGCCCTGGAAGCACTTTCTACCGACACCATCGAGGTTCTGGGCCTCCCTGCCGGGGGGCACCGCGGAGTGCATCTTCTGACTCTTCAGACGATGCATGGCCGATTCCACAACCATGGAATGGTGTGGTAGCTGCGCCTTCTGAAAGCCAGGGCTCTTTCTGAGTCGACTCGCTTGCTTAAAACCGGCGCCTAGGCCGGTGCCTCCCACATCCGGAAGAGGAGCCGTCCCAGCATCAGAGGAACCGGGACAGTAAAGGCCTCCTTCGGAGGAGAGTCATACTGTAGGGCTTCGAGCTCTTCAGCTCGAGGCTCCTCCTCGGGGTCCGCCGGGATAGCCAAGGCAGTGGTCATATCCCGGACGAACTCCGAGAACAGAGTATCCTCCGGAGGGGATCTACTCCAGGGATCAGACTGCGGTGAGTCCAACGGGACACACCGAGTCTTGAAGGTGTCAGGAGACTCCTCGTCCTCCGTCTCCTAAGCTGACTCGTCCGAGGAAGAGTCAGGGTCCGACCCCGTGGGGCCCTGGAGCACCCGCCCCGACGCCGAAGGCACCGGCGTCGACGCCCTCGGTCCTGAACGGGAGGTCGAGAGAGACCGCGACCGAGGTCGACTCCGAGCCACGATGGACTCGAGTATCGTCTCAGTCTCCGAGGTCGACTTCGAAGTCGATGTCCCGGTGGTCGGGGCAGATGCGCCAGACAGGCTGGCCATCAGTGCCCGCAGCTACTCCATGAAGGCAGACAATCTGCTTTCCAAGGCTGTCATCCTGAGACTCAGCTCGGGAGACGCAGCAGCCACCGACTCGGGCCCCGGCGGCGCCGGGCCTGACGTCGGCTCCCTGGGAGGAGAGACCTCGAGGACTACGGGGCTTACGTGTCCAGCAGACTCCGGCTCCACGCGAGGAACTTTAGCAGGCTTCTCGAGTTCCACGGGCCCAGGGCGACGGTCGGGGGTCTTAGACCTGGCCCTCGAGGAACTAGGGACCTCTTCCGACGACGCCCTCGCAAGCCGCTTCTTCCTCTTGCGTTCCCAGTCGGGGGACCCCTTGTCCGAGGAGCTTCGACGGCGCTCGGGATCGGAATCCCGAGATGTCGAGGCCTCAGACGAGGTCCGGGCCCGGCCGGAGGCTGAGTCCGAGAAAAGCCTTTCTTTTTGCTGCTGGCGACTTCGGAGTGCCTTGGAAGACATCTTTCCACATGGCCTGCACAACCTAGGGTCGTGGTCAGGGCCGAGGCACCGAAGGCAGCAGTCGTGTGTGTCGGTGAGAGACATTAATTTCTTACACCGATCACACTTCTTAAAACCGCTGGAAGCCATCGGGGAAAAAAGAGCCCCCACGAGGTCAAAGGACCGGCCTTCCAGGAAAAAATGGAAAAAAGGGCGCGAACGCCAGCCATGAAGGGCAAAAACCGAAAAAGAAGAATTGGGCACGATACCAGTGTACCGAACCCGGTGGGAGGGGAACCGGCATCGAACCTGTAGAAAAAACAGCGAAAATTGCCGAAAAAAATCTAATTTTAACCAGGAAAACAGGACACACGTCCGGTGGGCTTCACGGAAAAAAAGAGACTGAGGTAAGATGGCACCTTTTGGCGGGAAGGGAACCGTGCATGCGTGCCTGCATTCCCAAAGGCTTTCATAGAAAGCTGGGGAAATGCTCCACTGGGGCTTCATCGGCGCCGATGACACCCATATGTGAGGGCTGACTTCCTGCTTGGTCCTGGAGAATTGTCGTCTTCTTCGTCACTGCTGATACCAACGCATCCACCTTTGGCATTCGTAGTAACTCCTTTTCCCCCTGCGGCACCGGGTACAGTCTACCTATGGCCCGAGCCCCCCTGAGAGTGGCCTCCGGACATTCCCATTCAGACTCCACCATCTGCTTAATCACTCTATGGACTGGAAAACAGCGCTGCTCTGCTTTATAACCCTGAAGCAGCGGAACCTTCAAGGGTTCCTTCTGCTCCGTCGGTAGTGCAATATTGAGGGCCGCTAGCGAATGCGCAATAAGAGACCCCAGTTCCTCTTTCTGAAAGACTCTAAAAACAACATTGGGGTCCTCACCTGGAGGAATCTCTCCCTCTTCCAGGTCAGCTGCCCCTTCCTGGGAGAAAAGCTCCCCCTCCTCAGCTACCTGAGGCATAGGAGGCTGCTGACCGAAGCCATCAGCCGCAGCCTCTCCTAACAGACCTCTCCTAGAGGTTCCCTCACTTGGGTCCATGGCCATCTCATCTGTTTTCAGCGCAGCTGACAGGCTAGGGGGAGAAACCTTGTCCTGCCCCTGCTCGAGCTTCAAGCAGTAAGCCTTATGTAGTGAGAGAATGAAATCTGCAGAAAAAACAGACTCTAAACCCCCCTGAAGCACTGGACCAGGTATCTGAGCAGCAGGCACACTCAAATTATGCTTTTTAAATTTGGCCTTCTTTTTCTCCATGAAGGACAGACTTAAGGATCTTAATATGTACACCTCAGAGGAAAGGCGGGATAGAGGTGATATGATTGAGATGTTTAAATACCTCCGTGGCATAAATGTTCAGGGAGAGAGCCTCTTTCAATTGAAAGCAAGTTCTGCGACGAGGGGACATGGGATGAGGGTGAAGGGAGATAGATTCAGGAGTGATATGCGGAAATATTTCTTTACGGAAAGAGTAGTGGATCCGTGGAATAGTCTCCCAGTGGAGGTGGTAGAGGATGAGGACAGTAACTGAATTCAAAAAAGCATGGGACCAACACAGAGGATCTCTAAAAAGTGGACTGTTGTAGTTGTTGTTATGGAAGGACAGACTAGATGGGCCTTGTGGTCTTTTTCTGTCATCATGTTTCTATGTTTCTCCGGTTTCCCCTGGAGTGCAGGAGAAACGGCTGCCTTCTCCAAAATGGCCACAGTTTCCGCTTTTTCCCCCGCACTCAAATGGCTGCCGAACAGACCTACCGACTTTGCTCTCTCTTCCATGCTGCCTCCTAACAGCCTGGCCACCCGACTACCACGGTGCTCACAAAACTGGCAACAACCTAAGACTGACAGCCCCCGGCGACTTCCACACAGCGCACATGCTGCCGACTCCGGCCGCATGCGCTGTCACTGCTACTGCTCCGCTCCTGTCGACTGCAACGAATCTTGCACGCCACACCCGAGGCCTGCCCAAACCGAGATCGCAACAGCTAAACTCTCCTTACCTCCAAAATCCTGCCGTCTGTGGCCACACTCCAGACTACCTCTTCGCGCTGCTAGCGCTAGAGGCAATTCAGGTTCCTAAACCAATGGGGCTGGACTCTGGGGCTCCCAGTTCCCCCCTTCAATCGGCTGTGCATGCTGCTGCTTAGCGAGGCAGGCTCTGCCTCTAAAGGGGTCTCACCAGGAGCCTGTCAGAAACCTGTCCTATCCAGCTGCTGAGGACTGATATACTGAGTCTCTAACACCAGGGGGAGATGGATATCCTGTCAGTAAGACTTTGAGAATTCAGTCCTCAGCTGCTGGAGAGGATTGACAACCCTACAGTTCCTGGGCTGGAGAGACGAAGAGGAAACAATATTTAAAAGGTTATGATGTGGCTGATGGCTACAACAAAACACAACTTTGGAAGCTCAAATTCCTGGCAGACATGTATTCATTTCCATTGAAGGATGTTGTTAAATAAATGCATGAATTTCTGGCATATTAAAATTATTTTTTTTTGCTGGATCAGCACAGTTACTTACTTGTAACAGGTGATCTCTGGGAACAGCAGGAATAAGTCTTCACATATGGGTATCGTCGGTACCGACGGAGCCTGCGCGGGAACGCTCCCCAGCGTCCAGTAAGAAAGCTTTTGGGAGCATCCCACAGCGCCTGCACGCTGCCTTCCCATCTTTCCCAACCGCCTCTCTCCAGTTCGAATTTTAAAGCTGAGACAAAGAGAGAGAGAGGAAAGGAAAGATAGAGAGATACAACACCTAGGGGAGGTGGGTGGGTTGTGAAGACTTATTCCTGCTGTTCCCAGAGATCACCTGTTACAGGTAAGTAACTGTGCTATCTCCAAGAACAAGCAGGAATGAGTCTTCACATATGGGGACTCCCTAGCTGCAGATGCCAGGGAGAAACCACAGGTTGTGTGTCCTTGAAAAGGACTCTACCTCCTCCCATGGATCTCTGGCATCCGACCAGGGTAGGTGGGTAGGAGTTGATGAGGAATGGAACAGGTGTTTGAGAACAGCCTGAACAAACGAGGCATCCCGGCAGGAGTCCTTGTCCAAACAGTAATGGGCTGTAAAGGTATGAAGCGAGGCCCAGGTGGCCGCTCGACAGATTTGGTCGATGGACACAGAGTTTAGATGAGCCATTGAGGCTGCCATGGCTCTCACATTGTGAGCTGTGACATGGCCCTCCAGAGGAATGTTCCTACTCTGGTAGGCGAAAGAAATACACTGAGAAATCCAGTTGGACAGTGTTCTCTTAGAGACTGGAAGTCCTAAATGAGAAGGATCAAAAGCAACAAAGAGTTGAGAAGACTTTCTATGTTGCTGTGTTCTTTGTAAGTAAAAAGCGAGAGCTCTCTTACAATCCAAGGTATGAAGATTCCTCTCTGCACTTGATGCATGAGGTTCTGGAAAAAAGACAGATAAATATACCTCTTGGTTCAGATGAAAAGGCGAGACCACTTTGGGCATAAAGTGTGGATTGGTCCTGAGGACTACCTTATCATGATGGAACCTAGTATAAGGTGGATTAGCCACCAAAGCTTGCAATTCACTGATGCGGCGTGCTGAGGTGACTGCAATGAGAAAAATAACTTTCCAAGAAAGAAATTTCAAGGAGGTGGTGGCTAAAGGTTCAAAGGGTGGCTTCATAAGCTGGCCAAGAACCAGGTTTAAGTCCCATGCTACTGGAGATGGTCTAATGGGAGGTTTAGTTAGAAGAAGGCCTCTCATGAATCTTGCTATACGAGGGTGAGAGGAAATAGGCTGTCCATTGAGAGGCTTGAGGGATGCTGCAATAGCACTCAAATGGACTCTTACTGAGTTCGTTTTCAGACCTGCATGGGATAGATGCAGGAGATACTCTAGTAAAGAATTCAAAGGTATTGCAAGAGGGTTAAGACCCTTCCCTGAACACCAAATGGTAAATCTTTTCCATTTGAAAGCATAGGAACGTCTAGTAGAAGGCTTTCTAGAGGCATGAATAACATCTCTGACTTGCTGAGAGAGATGAAAATCTTGAAGGTCTAGGCCCTCAGCAACCAAGCCCTGAGATGGAAAGACTGGGGGTTTGGGTGCCACAACGTTCCTTCTTCCTGGGATAGAAGGTCTGGTGCAGAGCCCAAATCCAGGGAAGGAGCTTGAGAGAGATGCAGAAGTAAAGGGTACCACATTTGGCGTGGCCAATGTGGTGCTATGAGGATCATGGTCCCTCAATCTCTCTGAAGCTTGAAAAGAGTTTTGGGAATTAGGGGAATGGGTGGAAAGGCATAAAGGAAGTCTTGACCCCAGTGAAGGAGGAAGGCATCCTTGGCCTGAACTCCCCGACACGGAATTCTGGAACAGAACCGGGGAAGTTTGGCATTCCACGGACTTGCAAAGAGGTCTATGTCTGGGGTTCCCCAAATTCAAAAAATCTCCTGGCTACCTGGTCCATGTGGAGGGACCACTCGTGTGGAAGCAGAACTCAACTGAGTCTGTCCGCCCAAGAGTTTTGAACGCCTGGAAGATATACTGCCAGAAGATGGATGTGATGCTCTCTGGCGAAGGCCCACAGTCGCAAAGTTTCGTTGCAAAGCGACAGAGAGCCAGTCCCGCCCTGCTTGTTTACATAGAACATGGCTACTTGGTTGTCCGTATGGATGAGGACTGTCCTGTAGCTGAGCAGGGAATGGAACACTCTGAGAGCTAAGAATATTGCTCTGAGTTCCAAGAGATTGATATGCAGGGAAGTCTCCTGTGGAGACCAGATACCTTGGGTGGAGAGATCCTGCAGATGAGCTCCCCAACCCATTGGAGAAGCATCTGTTGTAAGAGTTGCTTGGGGTAGCAACTGCTGAAAAGGGGACCCCAGCAACAGATTGGAGAGGACTTCCACCACTGGAGAGACCAAAAAAGGCGACTGGAGTTTGTTATTTTGTCTGACAGGCAACCTGATGCCTGAGTCCATTGAGCTGCCCTCATGTGAAGGTGAGCATATGGAACCACATACACGGTGGATGCCATGTGGCCTAATAGTTGTAACATCTCTCGAGCAGTTAAATGGGACTTTAACTGTATCTGAGAGGCTAACTGCACCAAGCATAGGCAACGGGCCTGAGGAAGATAGGCCCTTGCAGTTGTGGTATCCAGTAAGGCCCCTATAAACTCCAGAGACTGAGTAGGGGTGAGATTGGATTTTGGGATGTTTATTACCAGTCCCAAATACTGAAGGACACGCATTGTGCAGGTTAGACAAGTCTGGGCCTCTGACTGGGATGAAGCTCGAATGAGCCAGTCGTCCAGATATGGGAATATGAATATTCCTAGAGTGCGTAGAAATGCAGCTACTACTGCCATGCATTTCGTGAACACCCTTGGTGCAGAGGCCAGACCGAAAGGAAGCACCCTGTACTGGTAGTGCTTTCCTTGAAAAAGGAACCGAAGGAACCTTCTGTGTGTTGGATGGATGAGGACATGGGTGTACGCATCCTTGAGATCTAGAGAACAAAGCCAGTCCTGACTCTGAAGGTATGGAAGCAGAGCACCGAGAGAAATCATCTTGAATTTCTCCTTGAATAGAAACCTGTTCAATTCTCTGAGATCTAATATGGGTCTGTAGCCCCCTGTTTTCTTTGAAATAAGAAAATAAGGTGAGTAGAACCCTGAGCCCTGTTGAAGAAGAGGTACTTCTTCTTCTGCCCCTTGGGCAAGAAGGGTAGCAATCTCCTGACCCAGAAGGTTGAGGAGAGATGTTGGAGAATTGAACTGTTTCACCATGGTGTGAGGAGGAAGGTTTAAGAAATGGAACTTGTACCCTTCCCTTATGATGGAGAGGGTCCATTGCTCTGCTGTGATTTGCTCCCATCTGGGAGCAAAGTAAGCCAACCTTCCTGGAATGGTGAGGGGCTCTGGTTCTTCCAGAGCTAGAAAGGCTAAGTTCTCTAGTTGCAAGTCAAAGGCCCTGAGGAGGCTGAGGCTGCTGGGCCGTGGGAGGCCTGGCAGCCTTTGACTTGGCCTGTTTAGGTGGTTGCTGACGCTTTGCAGCAAAACGAACTGCAGAAGATGCCTGCTGACCATAAGCAGGATAATATCTTCCCTTTTTAGAAAAAGATATCTTTTTGAACAATCTTTTCTTAACAGGAGCAGAGGTAGACTTTGAAAGTCGATCCAAAGCAGAGTTCTCAGCATCCATCTGAGTGGCCTTTGCTTGCCAATCCTTGCCAAAAAGGTTTTCACCTGTACAAGGAAGATTTCCCAATTCATCTTGGACCCAGAGTTCCAAATCAGAGGCTTGTAACCAAGCAATTCTGCGTGCACCTATGGCAATAGCCGAGGCTCTGCTTACACACTCAAAAGAGTCAAAGGCTGCACAGTTGGAAAATTTGGAAACATCCTGGGCATGTTTGAGCCAAGTGAGAAATTCCTGCCTTTTATCTTCTGAAATAAAAGGAGCTAAAGTCTGCAGATGATCTGTGACTTCTTTTAGAAGCATCCCCATATAGAGACTATAGGAGTTGATTCTGGCAGCAAGCATATTAGCTTGGAAAACCCTTCGGCCAAAAGCATCTAGGGTCCTGCATTCACGTCCTGGAGGATTAGATGAGTGTCTTTTTGCACTCTTTATTTTCCTCATGGCAGACTCTACCACAATAGAGTGGTGAGGAAGCTGAGTCTTATGAAAGCCAGGGCAAGGAGGGACACGGTACATGGTGTCTAACCTACGAGAATGAGGAGAGGTGGTAAGAGGAGTCTCCCACATGCTCAACATGAGATCATAGAGAATCTCATGAATAGGTAAGGTAGCTGCCTCTTTAGGAGCCTTAGGATATTGCAAAATATCTAATTGCTTGGCTCTAGGCTCTGACTCAGGGGGCCACTGTAATGGAGAGGCCCCTAGCCACTTCCCTAATGAAGTCTTGAAAAGACAAGTCTTCTGGAGGAGACATTCTTCGTTTTGGAGAAATAGACTCCTGAGGAAGAAGTACCGATGCCTCGACAGACCTCCGACTCGTCAGAGTCTTCGGAGGAATCGAAGTATCGCCTGTCTGGATGCTCTTGTAAAGCCCGATATGCGTACCGAGTGGGATCGACATCGGGAGTAAGCGGTACCGGTTCGGTACCGATGGGCATCATAGGACTGGGTACCATTGCAGTCGACACCAAAGCCGATGTCTATGCAATCGGTACCGGCACCGGGAACGATGCCGGTGCCGGTACCGGCAACAGAGATTGTTGCGGTACCGGAGGCGTCGCAGCCTGCATAAACGCTGTTAGGGTGCGCTGCATGGACAGAATCTTCTGATCCATGGACGCCACCAGAGTCTGGATGTCGGTACCAGTGGAGGCCACCAGTACCCCAGAACACGGCAACAGGTGATCGGTCGAGGCCGAGCCATCGATGTCAACCTGTGATGCCATAGACAATGCTTTGGAAGCCGGAGCTTCCCGCCGGGGTAATTTTGCCGGTGCGGGATCCTCGAGGACAAGCCCAGAGGCATCTCGATGCTTAGAGGGAGATTTGCCCTGCGAGGACCGGCTAGATTTATGTTTGGTTACCTGAGATCCATGGGAGGAAGAAGCAGCCCTGGAAGACGTCGATGCCACCGAGGCTGCATCAGAGGGAAACAGGGTACGGAGCTTGGCTGCTCGGTTCTGCCGACCTCTTTTAGACATCATGGTACAGGACACACAATCCGTGATGGAATGGTCAGGACCCAAACATTTTAGACACCAATCATGGGTGTCGGTGACAGAAATAGTACTGCCACATTTTGAACCCGGAAGCGGGCTTCTCCATGAGGAGAAAAATATTCAGACCTAAGGCCCAAACTGAAAATGCACAGTTGAAGTAAAGAATATTTTTTTTTGTTTTTTTTTTAAGAAAGAAAAGACTGGCGGTACCGGTCTGACGTCGAAGAAGGCAGACGTGACACAGAAAAATAAAGAAAAAAATAAAGAACTTCTTCTGCGGTGACAGGAACACGGCCTGCTGGCTCCGCGGAAAAGAAGAACTGGAGAGAGGCGGTTGGGAAAGGCGGGAAGGCAGTGCGCAGGCGCTGTGGGATGCTCCCAAAAGCTTTCTTACTGGACGCTGGGGAGCGTTCCCGTGCAGGCTCCGTCGGTACCGACGATACCCATATGTGAAGACTCATTCCTGCTTGTTCCTGGAGATAAAATTTTTCAGCCAAGCAATATAATGCTGAATAAAATAATTTAGTGCATTTTTGGAATATTTAACCTTCATACTGCACCACTGTGTGTTTAAAATCTTCACAGCACTGTTATTTCTCATTTTACGCCGTAACATGCTTTGAACTGTCTGCATTTCAGTTCTGTATCGGAGTTTTACTTTTCTGCTTTGTCCTGACGCAATTCACAATACAGCTCTTCCTTTTTTCTCGGTTTCTGACTGTGCATTGTTCGGTGTCAGCTCACGGCATTCTCTATTCTTGACTGGAAACAGAATGGGAGGCAAATACTGAGAGCTATGCCGAGTCAGAAACGCAGACAAAACAAAAAGCAAATACAGACAGTAGATCCTTCATGCAGAACTAAAATGCAGACTGTTCAAAATATGGAATTGTGTTAGCATTTGTTGATTCTTAACCCTTTCCAGGCCAAGCCCAAAACTCTCGGGATCCAAAATTCAGACTAAATATGCCTATCAAATGGCATATAATACATGACCATAGCAGAAGGAAAATCACTATTAGAACGTATTGAATAAGACGGGTACAATTTTCCTGAAATATGCAAAAATTAACCCAGCTGCAGAATGTGGATTAAAAATTTAAAGTAGGCCTTCAAAGGGTTAACCTTTCAAAGTTCAACCAATATTCATATACATTTTTCAAGATTTTATAGAGAATCTCCGATATGTGATCTCACTTGCAGAACACGATTCTTTTAGGACAGTTAACAGTACAACACTGCCTATCTGTACATTTGCAGTGAATATTAGCACGTCTAATAAATACTGATCTGATAGATATTTCGTAATTTGTAACTATTATATCCCTTGTCCTGTAAATTCCAAGTCTTATTTATTTTCAACATGATCTGAAATTAGAATTGGGATTTTACGTTTACATTACCTGCCATTTATTTATTTAGCAATGCATATATTTTACTTTTCATAGGGTCAAAGCAGTGTACATCCAGGTATGGTATATTTTTCCCTTGTCCCCGAAGGGCTCACAATCTACATTTTGTACCTGAGGCAACGGAGGGTTAAGTGGCTTGCCAGAGGCCACAAGGAGTGCCTGTGGGAGTAAAAAACCCCAGTCCCTCTGGCCTGAGGTTGCTGTCCTCCACAGATTTGAACACCTGGCTCTCTGGCCCAAGCCACAAAGACCATGTTCTTTCTTAGGAGAGAAGAGGGCTCCCCTATACTCCAGAGACTGATGAGGACTAACAGGTTTTTCAAGATAATAGCCTAGGGATTCCACAACTGCAGAACCTTGGCTGCAGCTGTCCTGTCCAGACCATTGTAGTAGGTCTTTTTTATATTTCTTATTTACTTTTCTTCTTTTATGTATTTTAAATTATACACCACTCTTCTGTGTTTTTATCAAAGGGCGGTTAAGCAAATGAAATAAACCATAACTCTCTTGTGCTAACCTAGCCCCAAGTAGCCAATTATCTGAATTTACTATCCTGTGACCAATAGCTAACGGGGACTATTGTCTGCACCATCTGCTGAGGACTGAGAAATACTGAGCAGCTGAAGGCAGCACCTATAAGGGGAGAGAAGTCAGCTCTGAGCATTTTTCCCTCTGCCTTTACCTGCTGGTAGGGGGACATAACCCACTCATCTGAAATAGTCTGGAATGGATGGTAATAAATCAGGATTTGACCCCTGGCTTCGCTGGTTCTACTTATATATTGGGATCAAGATCAAAAAATTAAAATTCATGCGACATGATGGGTACTCTAAAGAAAAGTCTATCACACTGACATCAAGATCACATATAAAGATAGACAAGTTTCTTCTACTCACAAATTTGGTACCCCAACAGTCTCAAAGTCAGAATACCTCTTCTGTAGGCTGTGACAAATCATCTGAGCTTTAAATGACTAATACAGGGGAAAGGAGGAACTCTTATATGCACTCTTCCAGGTCTTTAATACAGTCAAACCTCGGTTTTCATGATTAATCCGTTCTAAGAAGTCTGACTAAAACCGAAACGTACGAAAACCGAAGCAATATTTCCCATAGGAAATAATGTAAATTCAATTAATCCGTTCCAGACACCCAGCTCCTGTCACTTCTCTCACCTGCCCGATCGTCCACAGGACGGCAAACACACAGATATTGTACTGTACGGCACTGCAACATCTCCTGCTTACATTGACAGCTACCCTGCTACCTCCGAGCCTGAGGGGGCGCTCCAGAGAACAGGCAGGCAGTGGAGAGATCGGGGCCTTCCTCTCTGTGCAATCCTTGCATCTCTGACTCTGGCTCGAGGATGTTGCTCAGCTGACTTTCGCTTCTCAACACGCGATCGGTAAGTCCGGGGGGTAGTGCTGCCGGGACTTCCGGGGGGTAGTGCTGCCGGGACTGGGCGGGCAGTGTATACAGACCAGCGCCATTCTTTATGAAAACCGAGGCGATATCCGATAACCGAGACAAAATCTCAGTCAGAAAAGACGTCGAAAACCGAAACGTACGAAAACCAGGGCAAACGAAAACCGAGGTTTGACTGTACATACAATGCCACTGCTAAAAAACTCTTTCTACTCATCACTGGGCTAAAGTCCAGATTGTAGCTAATAGCATATAGCAGGAGACATCAAATAGTTATTTTAAATTCTTATAAATCCTTTAAAAAAAACAAAAACCTCTCTCAACACAATGAGCACTTACAAATCAGAAATCAGATGCAGCCACCTTACCACGACCTTCAAAAGCTACTCTAGCAAAGGCTTGAGACTGAGGATAAAAAGGACCATGGCTGGGATCTAAACTCTCAAATATTAACACTCTCCACTGCACAAGAAAAAGGGAAGGAGAGCCTAGGTGACTACAGCTGAGATTCGGCAAAGTCAGAGGCAAAAGAAAATTCAAATAATTCACGATCATGATAAATAAGTTTTAACATCTAGACCGGTGAAATGGGGAAAGGAAATCACAAGGTTGGCATCATATCAAGTAGCCTAATTTAGTACTGTCAGAAGTTTCCAGTCCTAGATCAGCAGCACTTTCCATGGTGTAAACATTTCCCATGTTGGCGGACTGTTCTATGCCTACCAGCACTCCACTGCTTATTCATGGGAAGGGATATTTATAGACTGATTTCTCACCTTTTAATTTATCTGCATTGTAGAAGCTTAAGGAACACTGAAGTGATCTCCATGTATACCAAAACCACAACCCATTCCTAATGCAGCCACATGAATCAAGAAATCCTGCAGCTGGCAGCAGTTACTTAAAGTGCGTTGTATGCATAATTGATGCACATGGTCTTCGCTATGGATGGAATATAATAACCTAATACAATATGATTTGAAACAAACTCATTGACGGCAATGCTTCATTATTGTAGATTCCATTTCAGCGCTCATATTTAAACATCTAGTAATGGCTTTCTGGATTCCTAGTGACCAGAACTAACAGAAAGAATGAATAGCTGTATTTATTACTCATCTTTATTTCATCTTTTGCTTATGACAGATTTACTTAATAAAATGGGCCTTTGAGAATGCTTTTAAGAAACTGTTGAATGAAAGATGACCAAGATTAATAGGCTGCTAAAAGTCTGATAGCACAGCAGTCTTCCATGTTGGTATCACAGACCATCTCCAGTTCAAGGAAAGGTATGTACACAAAAATGAAACAAACAGGGTTGTCAGGGAGGTAGAAAGATGAAAAGGAAATACAGCATTGTGCTAAAGGGCAGAGAAGTTCACAGTTGCAACTGAAACCCAACCTACTTGTTCAGGTGTTTTCTAGCTGCAGGAAGACCAGACATTTCCTCATTTAGGACGTACTTCTTCGTTCCCATACAGTAGTTCTCCATGTATTCTGCCCAGTGCAGCTGTCTTACATCAAAGTTAAATGTCTACACAGATGAAAACATTTTAAATTAACACAGTAACATAGTAAATAATGGCAAAAAGACCAGCTGATCCAGTCTGCCCCGTTAATCCTGTCTGCACTGCCAAGATGTATGCTGACTGCCAGCCATATAATGTAACCCCTTGCAGAACAGCCTCCTTATCCGAGGCCGTGTGTCTCATCTTCACCTTTCTGGGTAGCTAAGGAAAATCCCCTTTTTATACCATTCTAGCACTCCCTCCTTGGTCTAACCAGAAACACAGATCAGTGTAGCTTTTCCCCAAGCATCGCACCAGCTAAGTCCCTATGGACTTCTTGAATGGGGCATGTAGACTGCCAAACACTTTGCTACATGTTTCTGCTAATATTTCTGATTTTACTATATTTACAGTATGCCAGATAAGAGTAAGCTGCTAAATCTTCCACTATCTTCCTACCTCCTAAAGTTAAGATTTATCCGTTTTGTCAAAAACAAAGTAAAATGCATCCTTTTCAGGTAAGCTTTTTTAGAAGGAGGATTTAGTATACCGCCTTATCGTTAAATTAAGGCGGTGTGGCACATCAATCAAAATCAATAATAAAGTGTGGTTTGTAGCATGCAGTGTGAGAACTGAGAAGTGTAGTATGTGGGGCAGTGCGTTAGATTATATTGGTGAACTATTTACATAATGAACTATATACATATATACAAAATGGGGCTGTTTGAGAAGCGTGCTAGGATTGAGATTCTGTAATGTCTTGGGGGTAGGATCGTGATCCTGTAATGTCTTGAGGTAGAAAATTTATGTGAGGTCCTTGAAATGTACTGTAAATAGATCAGTCTTAAGAAGTTTTCTGAAGTCCTTGAGGTTCTTGGTTGATCTTATGTGGTCTGGGAGAGAGTTCCATATAGCAGGTGCTGCCAGGGAGAGTGCCCTCCTTGATGTGGCCAGCCTTGTTTTAGCAAGCTCTCCTACATTCTTAACGCAAAAAGCGTAGTTACTCACCTGTAACAGGTGTTCTCCAGGGACAGCAGGCATCAGTCCTCACATATGGGTGATGTCGGTGCCGACGGAGCCCTCATGCGGAACAAATCCCCAGCCTTCTAAGAAAGCCTTTGGGAATTGCATCACGCATGTGTGGTCCCCCTTCCCGCCCAAGGGTTCCATCTTGCTCAGTCAAATGATATAGCTAAAAAGATGGCAAAATGAATAAAATATAATAGGACTGCAACTCCAGGGGAGGGAGGGAGGGTCGTGAGGACTGATTCCTGCTGTCCCTGGAGAACACCTGTTAAAGGTGAGTAACTACACTTTCTCCAGGAACAAGCAGGAAGTCAGTCCTCACATATGGGACTCCCTAGCTATAGGCTACCGAGAACCCATAGCTGAAAATAGACTCCCTCTAGAAGAGCCGCAGCAGCCATAATAGTTCAACTGAAAACGTAACACTCCGGTAGCCTGACACCAAAGAGTCGGAGTTGCCTAAACCTCGAACAGGTTACGGAGTACCGCCTGGCCGAAAGCACTGTCCCGTCGGGACTCCCTATCCAGGCAGTAATGGCCTGCAAAAGTCTGACCCGAAGACAAGGTGGCGGAACAGAGCAGAAGTGAGCCATTGATGCCGACTTAGCCCTGATCCGATGGGCTGTGACTCGACCCTGCAACGGAAGATCGGCCACCCTGTATGCCCAGGCTATACAGTCCGCCACCCAAGTGGACAACGTACGCTTGGAGACAGGCATCCCCAGCTTACTGGGGTCAAAAGAGACGAAGAGCTGAGAAGCCCTTCTATGTCCCCACGTATGCTCCATGTAGAAGGCCAAAGCCCTCTTACAGTCCAGGGTATGCAGAACTGCTTCTGCCCGACTGGCATGCGGACTGGGAAAGAAGGTCGGAAGTACCACCTCCTGGTTGAAGTGGAACAAAGAGACCACTTTCGGAAGAAACTTGGGGTGAGTGCGAAGCACCACAATGTTCCTATAGAACCGTGTGTACGGTCTATCGGAAACCAGAGCCTGCAGCTCACTCATTCGTCTGGCCGATGTGAATGCCACTAAGAAAGGCAACTTTCCAAAAGAGGAAGCGGAGATGGCAGGTAGCCATCGGCTCAAAAGGTGGGCGAGTAAGCTGCTCTCAGACCACATTCAAATCCCACTCGGTCGCCAGGGGGCGAACCGGGGGCTTCAGCAGAAGCAAACCTCTCAGGTATCTCGACACCAAAGGGTGTGCAGAAAGAAATTGCCCTTCCACTGGAGAGTGGTATGCTGACAAGGCACTAAGGTGGATTCGGACAGAGTTTGACTTGAGGCCTAAATCTGAGAGGTAAAGCAGGTACTGCAACACCACTGACACTTGGCAGGAGAAAGGGTTTTCGTTCTGCTTATCACACCACACCTCAAACCTTTGCCATTTAAATGCATAGGTTTTCCTAGTCGATTGCCTTCTTGAGCTTAGCAGTACATAGTCTACATTTTTAGGGAGGAGAAGTGGTGCAAGGACTACCCTTTCAGCAGCCAAAGAGAGCTTCCTCCAGCTCAACCGCACAGAAGGAAGGAATCTTCTCTGAATACGAATCCGGCCGGTAGCCAACATCGGGGCCGGCGGGTAGGAGTTGCCTAAACCTCAAAGAGATTGTGGAGGACTGCCTGTCCGAAAGCACTATCCCTGCGGGACTCCCTCTCCAGGCAGTAATGAGCCGCAAAAGTCTGGCTAGAAGACCAAGTAGCGGCCCGGCAGATGTCTGCCAACGGAACAGAGCGGAGGTGTGCGACAGACGCCGCCTTCGCCCGGACATGGTGCGCCGTGACTCGACTCTCCAAAGAGAGGCCGGCTGCCCCATATGCCCAGGCGATGCAGTCAGCTACCCAGATGGACAGAGTACGCTTCGACACAGATAACCCCAACCGATTGGGGTCAAAGGAAATGAAAAGCTGGGCAGCTTTCCTATGCCCATGCGTACGGTCAAGGTAGAAGGACAAGGCTCTTCGACAGTCCAGGGTATGCAGAACAGTCTCAGCTCTGCTGGTATGTGGCCTGGGAAAGAAGGTTGGAAGAACCACCTCTTGATTGACGTGGAAAGAGGAAACCACCTTAGGAAGAAACTTAGGGTGAGTCCGTAAGACAACCCTATTCCCGTAGAACCTAGTGTAAGGGGGCTCCGACACTAGGGCCTGTAGTTCACTAACGCGCCTAGCGGAGGTGAGGGCTACCAAGAAGAGAACTTTCCATGAGAGGAAGCGGAGGAGGCAGGTAGCCATGGGTTCGAAAGGCGGGCAAGTAAGCCTTTGTAAAACCACATTGAGGTCCCAGTCGGGAGCCGGAGGGCGCAACGGGGGCTTAAGCAGAAGCAGTCCCCTGAGGAAACGCGCCACCAAGGGATGCGAGGAAAGGGGCTGGCCCTCCACCGGCGAATGATGTGCAGAGAGAGCACTGAGGTGGACTCTGACAGAGTTGGACTTGAGGCCTAGATCGGAGAGGTGCAGCAAGTATTGCAGTACCACCGACACTAGGCAGGCGAAGGGGTCCTCAGAACGCTGAGAACATCAGGCGGAGAAGCGACGCCATTTGAATGCGTAAGGCTTCCGGGTAGAAGGTCGCCGAGATGCCAGGACGACAGCTTCCACCTCCGGGGGAGCGAGAGCGGGGCCAGGACTACCCTCTCAGCAGCCAGGCCATCAGGTGAAGGGCCCGGAGGTTGGGGTGCAGAAGAGTACCCTGATCTTGGGTCAGAAGATCGGGCTGAAACCCCAGAGGGAGAGGGGTGTCCACCGCTAACTGCAGGAGCAGAGGAAACCAGGGTTGCCTCGGCCATCGGGGCACTATCAGGATCACGTAGGCCCCGTCCCGGGCAACCTTGAAGAGCGTCCGGGACACCAGTGGCGTGGGAGGAAAGGCATACAGTAGGCCTGTGGACCACGAAATGAGGAAAGCATCCGGGGCCACTCTGAGGGGATGCGGATGCCGAGAGCAGAACCGGGGAAGCTGCCAGTTCAGGGGACTGGCAAAGAGGTCCACGGTGGGGGTGCCCCACTGGTGGAAGATTTGCTGGGCAACGCCGGGGTTCAACCTCCACTCGTGGGGCTGCAAGACCCGGCTCAGCCTGTCGGCCAGGCAATTCTCCTGCCCGGGCAGGTAAACAGCCTTGAGGAGGATGTTGCGGTCGACAGCCCAGGAGCACAGTCGCCGGGCCTCCTGACAGAGCAGGAGGGAGCCCGTGCCCCCCTGTTTGTTCACGTAGAACATGGCCACCTGATTGTCCGTCTGCACCAGTACGGACTGGAGAGAGGTGAGGTGAGAGAAGGTCCGCAGAGCTAGGCGGATCGCCCGCAGCTCCAGGAAGTTGATTTGTTGAGCCGCCTCCCAAGGAGTCCAAAGGCCTTGAGTGCGCGCTCCCTGGCAATGCGCTCCCCATCCCAAGAGAGAAGCATCGGTCGTCAGCACCCAGGAGGGTGCGGGAGACTGAAAGGGCATACCCCGTACCCGGTTGGGTAGGTGGAGCCACCACTGCAGAGAGGAGACCAGGCGGTCGGAGATCTGTAGAAGGTCCGCCAGACTTCCCGTGGCCTGATGCCATTGAGTGCGGAGACACCACTGGACCGGCCTCATATGCAGTCGGGCGTTCGGCGTGACATGGACCGTGGAGGCCATATGACCGAGCAGCTGCAGGAACCTCCGGGCCGGAACCGGAGACGCACTGTGGAACCTGCCGGCCAAAGCCATGAGCCTGTCGGCTCGCTCTCGAGGCAAGAAGGCACGAGCTCGCAGAGTGTCGAGCCGAGCTCCTATGAACTCGAGATCCTGAGAGGGGCGCAACGTGGACTTCCCGACGTTTATGACGAAGCCCAAGTGCTGAAGCAGAGCCACCGTACGCTGCGTGGCCTGCGCGACCTCTGTGGCCGACTGCGCCCGTACGAGCCAGTCGTCCAGGTAAGGAAAAACGAACAGGCCCTGAAGCCTCAGGAAGGCCGCGACCACCGCCAGGCATTTTGTGAACACCCTGGGGGCGGAGCACAAGCCGAAAGGCAACATGCGGTACTGATAGTGTTCCCTGGCCACTACAAATCTGAGATATCGTCGGTGGTCCGGATGAATCAGGATGTGAGTATAGGCATCCTTTAGATCCAAGGAGCATAGCCAATCTCCCTGCTGGAGGTAGGGCAGCAAGATTCCAAGGGTAAGCATCCTGAACTTTTCCCGCTGCAGGAACATGTTGAGGTTGCGCAAGTCCAGAATGGGTCTGAGGCCTCCCATCCTCTTTGGGACCAGGAAGTATCTGGAGTAGAACCCCTGACCCCACTGAGGATGGGGCACTGGCTCCACAGCCTGCTCCTCCAGTAGACCCTGCAGCTCCTGAAGGAGTAAGTCTCTGTGCAGAGGGGGCCTCGGAGGCTCCCCCGGAAAGTAGGGGGGAGGCACCTGGTGAAAATGCAAGAGGTAGCCCCTTTGAACCACCTGCAGCACCCAGGAATCGGATGTTATGGCTGGCCACCTGTGAGCGAAGTGGATCAGCCTGCCCCCCGTGCTGAGCGACGGGCGCGGAGGGGGAGAGGCTATGCTGGCATAGTCAAAAACCCCCACCCTGCGTGGCAGGGGGCTGTGCAGCGGGCTTGGGGGGCCGCGGCCTGCAGGGGCCATTCCCCTGACCCTTAGTCTGTGGGCACTGAGTGGAAGCAACCGGTACTTGGTATTGAAGGTGGGATTGCTTATAGGCAAGCACCTTCCTCGGGTAAAAAGGCATCTTCCCCGGACCCTTCCACTTCTGCGTGGGAGCGGAGGTCTTTCGGGACCGTCGAGTCCGAGTGAGAGTCTCGGACTCGAGTTCCGCAGCCTTATCGGACATGGGCTTGCCGAAAAGGTTGTCACCTCGGCAGGGGACATCGACTAACTTGTTCTGTACCCACGGCTCGAGGTCGGATGACTGGAGCCAGGCCTGTCGGCGGACACCGATGCCGGCTCCAGCTACTCGGGCCGACGCCTCGAAGCCGTCGTAGGCTGCCCGAGAAAGGAACTTCGAGCACTCTCGAATACTATCGGAAAAGGCCAGGAACCTCTGCAAAGGTTCATCGGAGAGACCAGCCGAGAACCTGGCGAGCTCCTTCGCCAAGTCTCGGAGGAACATGCCCATATACAGCTGGTATGTCTGGACCCTGCAGGCAAGCATGGAACGCTGGAAGCACTTCCTACTGAGGGCATCCAGGTTATGGGCCTCCTTACCCGGGGGCACCGAGGAGTGCATCTTTTGACTCTTAAGCCGATGCATTGCCGATTCCACAACCATGGAGTGGTGTGGCAGTTGCGCCTTCTGGAACCCGGGGCTCTTGCGGACTCGATAAATCGAATCGATCCGCTTGCTTAACACCGGTGTTGAGGCCGGGCTTTCCCACATGCGGAAGAGCAGCCGCTCCAGCATCGGAGGGACCGGCACGCTAAAGGCCTCCTTCGGGGGAGAGTCGTACTGGAGTGCCTCGAGCTCTTCCGCGCGAGGCTCCTCCTCTGGATCCGCGGGGAAAGCCAAAGCCTTGGCCATATCCTGCACAAAATCAGAGAAGCGCGTATCCTCTGGAGGGGATCGCCTTCGAGGCTCCGACTAGGGCAAGTCGGAGGGGACGCACCGGGTCTGAAATGAGCCGGGCGACTCGTCCCCTTCCACGTCCCAGTCCGACGCCTCCGTGGAGGAATAGAGGGGCTCCGTGCGGGCGAGGGTTCGTCCCGACGCCGACACCGGCGTCGATGACCTCGGTCCTGAACGGGAGGCCCAGGGAGACCTCGACCGAGGATCGACTCGAGCATGCATCGACTCGAGGATCGACTCGGCCGCCGGGGTCGACTTGGGCGTCGACATCCCGGTGGTCTGGGCGGATGCACTGGCGATGCTGGTCATCCAAACCCGCTGCTGGTCCAAGAAGGCAGAGATACTGCACTCCAAGGATGTCAATCTGAGGTCAAGCCCAGAAGACCCGGCAGCCACCGACTCGGGCCCCGACGGCGTCGGGCCCGACGACAGTTCCGTAGGGGAGTCCAGGAGGACAATAGTACTCACGTGCGGCTCCACCTCGAGTCGAGGAAGTTTAGAAGGTCTCTCTGCCTCCGAGGACTCGGGGCGGCTGGCGGGGCTATGCGATCCGGCCCGCGAGGGACCAGGTGCGTCCTCCGACGCCGCCCGCACGAGTTTCCTCTGCTGACGATGCTCCCGTCCAGAGGAACTCCGACGGAGCTCGTGGCCGGAGTCACGAGACGTCGAAGCCTCCGACGAGGCCCGGGCCGGACTCGGGGTCAGAGAAGATTCTTTCCTTTTGCGATTGCCGACTCCTCAGCGACTTGGAGGACATCTTGCCACACGGACCACAGCTCCCAGAGTCATGGTTGGGTCCGAGGCAACGGAGGCAGAAATTATGCGTGTCTGTAAGAGACATTAATTTAGAACAATGATCACATTTTTTGAACCCGCTGGCAGCCATAGGGGGAGAAAGGGCCCCCGCGAGGTCGAAAGACCGAGCCGCCAGGGGTGGAAAATAAGTGGCGGGAACGCCAGTTAAAAACTGAAAACAAAAAAAGAAATGTGAACGGACTCGATAAGGAAAAAATCGAGGCCGGGCAGGAAAAGGACACGCGAACCGAGAAAACAACAAAGAATTAATCAACTTTTTCAGCGGTGGTAACAAACTACGTCTGTAGGGCTCCGCGGAAAAAAGAAGACTGAGCAAGATGGCATCCTTGGGCGGGAAGAGGATCGCGCATGCGCGCTGCAATCCCAAAGGCTTTCTTCGAAAGCTGGGGAAATTGCTTCGCGAGGGCTCCGTCGGCACCGACATCACCCATAAGAGAGGACCGACTTCTTGCTTGGTCCTGGAGAAAAGCATCTTCAAATTAGGCAAAGGGGAAGGACCTAGTTATAAAGGTAATCCTGGCCTATAAGCCCTTTGGCGTGGCCCTTAGGTGTAGGACTGTGCGGGGCCGTTTAAAATGCTGCTACATTGGTTCTGCTTGTTATGGAGATTGGAGCGGTGGAGGGGTGATGTCGACAGCGGAGGTTGTGAGTGGGAGCTTAAACACCTGGTGGTATGATATCTACCTCTTCAGATGCTATGTGGAGCATTTCTTCTTGTCTCCTCTATTCCTTTAATTATCACTGTATCTCTTATTCTGTCCTATCTAATTAATGGCGTTCTTTTCATATTTTCTGTAACTTTTATGTAATATTGTAAACCGCTCTGATGCTTTGGCTTGAGCGGTATATCAAATCTAACAAACATATAGTCTTTGCCATCAATTCTGTGCAACCCGGGACAAATCTCTCTCTCATACTCTTGCTTACTCAAATAAAATTGTAGAAATAATTAGGCTTATTAATTTGTTGTTTGTAAAACCTAATTGCAATGTGTATGGATCACCTATATCAAAAGGTGACAGAGCAATTTTATAACAGGGTGCCTAGCTGAAGAGGGCAAGAAGGCACCTTCTTAGGCACTATTTTATAAAGACAGACACAGACGTCAGTCTTTATAAAATACTAGCATGAGAAGCAGCGATTGTGCCTTAAACGCAGACATGGACATTTATATTTGCTCGAGAGCAGGTGTCGATGAACGTGCATAAAGCATGTACGTACACATGTAGATTAGTATCTCCTACGTAACATATGTATTTGAACTTCATCTGGGCTCTGCCCAGACCATGCCTCTAGCTCCACCTACAGGCAAAGTATGCACATTCATGCCAATGTGCATCCTTTTACACTGGTATAAAAGGCTTTATAAAATTACCCCCCCCCCCCCACCAAAGAGAACAAGCAGGAACATGCCTGTTTTTCATCTAACTTTATAAAAGCCACATAGGTGGGTGTGTATCTCTACAAAATAAGTGAACAAATCCGGCAAAAAAAGTGCCTAGATTGTGGACACTGATGTGTACGCCTGGCTCAGGAGATCATTTTATAAAATCAACAAGCCAACCAATCCAAAAGGAACCACAGGATAAGTAGAACATATGCCATAACCAACTAAACTCATCCAAAATAAAGTGGAGTGAATTATAAAATATGTCCAGACTCGTCTGTGTGCCCTTTATTCAAATACAGAAAATAATGTATCTATTATACTCTTATTTGGCTGTAAATCAAAGTTTCAAGTGGTGGAAGTCAACTTATCAAACAGTATAGATCTCTCAAAAAGGCATAAAACATCAGATAGCAGGTAGTGAACTGAATTAAGTGTCAGGCTGTACAACGCTATTCAAAGACTTATATCTATAATATAGAGCAAGGGGTCCTCAACCCTTTGGGGATCAAGGGCCACATTCGAACTTTCAGCTCACTATAAGGGCCGATGAGATTGCTATGCAGGAGGGGGTTGGGGGAGGGCGCACTCCCCCTCTACCTTCCTTATCCTAATCCTCTCTTGTCCTGTAGCTCGATGCACCTTTTTCTTATCACATCCCACCATTCCACAGTGGTGCTAGCACTTTAAGAAAGCCTACCCCATGGCAGCTTCGAGCCATATCTTGCCCCCCTGACTCAACTTCCTATTTCTGGCAGGGAAGAAGGCAGCGGAGGGAAGGCAAGGTAGGCTTTCTTAAAATGCTCTGCAGAACAGTGGCATCAAGAGGGAAAGAGGGAGAGATGCTCGACTATGCGGGGCAGGGGAAGGGAGGGTTTCCGAGTCATGGAGAAGGGTCCCAAGAGCATTATAGGACCATAAATGGAACTTAATCTGATGCAGTATACTAGGGGGCATGCCGCACTGGTTCTTCTCGCATCAGGCTGCAGGTTAGGGAAAATTCCAAATGTTAAGTGGGCCGGGGCGGGGGGAGGGGAGGTACCTACAGGGCCATTTTGGCCTATGGGTCATACAATACAATCCTCGATATAAAACCTCAGAATACAGGTGGCAAATGCAGCTATTTAATACAAAGCTCCACTGCACTATTCAAATCATTGTCTAAGATCTTTAAACAATCGCCACTTATTTTTCAATTTAAAAATCGCATTTGCAGCAATGTCTCAAAACTATCACCGATTCCTGGTCTCTATTTGTTACCGATCTGCATTGCATTTACAATTACACATCCTGCACTTCACACATTCCAGTTGTTTCAAATGTTGATTTTTGTCAGTGCGGGAATTTTCTCTGCTGCCACACCCTACACTGAGAAGTGGAGACCAAGAAATAGTAAAGGTTTTAAGACATTGCTGCAAACGTGGTTTTAAATGCAAAGAAAACTAATTAAAAATAGTAAGTGGTGACTGTTCAAAGATCTTTGAATTAACAATCTGAATAGTGCCGTGCAGTCTCGCATTAAGTGCTGCTGGTATTTTGAGGCTCTATATTATAGAAATAAATATCTGAATAGTGTGCACAGCCTGAAACTTTTGCATTCACCACAATCTGAGGCTTTACATCTTTTGAGAAGCTTATAGTGTTTGACAAGATGAAGTCCTTTACCCATTTGGAACAATCACTCAATTTACAGACCAGTAAGTGTACAACAGATGCATAATTTTCTGTATTTAACTGAGAGACATATTATAGGCAACTTTGAACATGTTTATAGCTCACTCTGCTTTATTTCTGGGAGAGTTTAGGTGGTGCTAATTTTATAAAATCAGTCCCCTGTGTATGTAGCCACAAAAGCATAAGTTACGTCTTTTAAAACACTGACTAGCATAAAAAACCCCACTTTGGCATCTAGGCATGTACTTTGCTAATGGCCATGCACATGGGTGGAATTTGAGTGGAGCGTGCAAATACACATGAACATTATAAAATGCCATAATTTATAGGTGTACTTGAAAACTCCAGGTGCAGGCATTTAAACCAGCTCCAGGGCTAGTGGAAATGTCCAAACCTGCGATCTAGGCACAAATTTGGCCATTTATGCTACCATTTTATGAAGAGACAAATAGGCATCTACTTGTCTTTATAAAATAGATTTGACAGATGCCGCAAGGTGCGTTTTAATTAGGGGCCTCCTTATAAAAATTATAATTACACTTACCTGGTAATTGTAGTTCCTTGAGTGACGACAGTTCAGTCCTCTACTACTGGGTTGTCAACCTCCTCCTGCAGCATTGGAGACTGGTACGTCAGAATCATGACATCACTGGATATAGGCTGCTGATCTCTCTCTCTCCCTCCAGTGTGAACTATTAACAAAGCAGACTCAAAGGAGCAACAAATAAGTAGCTAACATCAAGCAAACCTCAAACTTCACTAGCCCATAAGGGTTAAAAAAAAAAAAGAGAGTAGTCGGCTCGACTTTCTTACTCCGTTACCGTCAGATAAACTGCGAAGCATGCAAAAGTGAAAATGAAGTACAGCAAAGTACACCTACCTGTAAGAACGGACTGACGCCCCCCTTTAACCAACCGCCTGTGGAAAAAAAACTGGGAGGGATGGAGGACTGAACTGTCGTCACTCAAGGAACTACAATTACCAGGTAAGTGTAATTATCATTTCCTTATCGTTCCTCCAGTTCAGTCCTCTACTACTGGGATGTACCAGAGCAGTCAACATGGGAGGGACCCCGCCATCCAGCTCGCAATACCGCCGAACCGAACCGAGCCTCCGCAGACGCCGCTAGATCTAGACGGTAATGCTTCGTGAAAGTATGAAGGGATGACCATGTTGCCGCTCGACAGATCTCCCCTGGTGGCACCAAACTGCGCTCCGCCCAGGAACAGGCCTGCGCTCTGGTGGAATGTGCTCGCAAGACCTCAGGCACTGTCCGACCCTGAAGCAGATAAGCGGACGCTATAGCCTCTCGGAGCCACCGGGCAATCGAAGCCTTAGATGCCGCCTCTCCTTTGCGGACACCTCCAAACAGCACAAACAAATGATCCGATTTGTGAAACACCTCCGTAGCCTGCAAATACCTGTGCAACGTCCGTTTAACATCCAACCGACGTAAGCCCCGATCACGATCGGCTCCCTCTAAGGAACCGAGTACAGGTAGACACACCACTTGGTTCAAATGAAAGGGAGAGACTACCTTAGGCAGAAAGGAAGGAACTGGACGGAGCACCACTTTTTCTCTTGAAAATGTCAAGTACAGTTCCCTACACGAAAAAGCTTGCAACTCCGAAACGCGCCGAGCCGAACAGATCGCCACTAGAAAAACTGTCCTCAAAGTTAAATCTTTCACAGAAGCTCGAGGCAAAGGCTCAAAGGGAGGCCCCGATAACGCCGTCAACACAAGGTTGAGATCCCAAGGCGGGACCACCACCCTGCGCGACGGCCGAAACCGGGAAACCGCCTTCAGGAAACGGATGACATCTGGGTGCGTACCTAACGACCGCCCTTGCACTTTTCCGCGGAAATAGGCGAGGGCTGCCAACTGAACGCGCAAAGAACTAGCCGCTAGGCCCTTCTCAAAGCCATCCTGCAGAAAAGCTAAGATAGGAGGCAGGGCCACCATCGCCGCTCGAAGTTGATGTCGAGAGCACCAATCCTCAAAGATACGCCATATCCGGACATATGCTAGGGAGGTGGACGGCTTCCGTGCCCGAAGCAGCGCAGAAACTACCGCCGCCGAATAACCTTTTTTCTTCAACCGGGCCCTTTCAATGGCCATACCGTAAGCGAAAATCGATCCACCTGGGGCATGAACAGCGGACCCTGAAGCAACAGATCCGCCCGTATCGGCAACTGCCAAGGTGTGCCGTCTAAGAGACGCATGAGACCCGCATACCACGGACGCCGCGGCCAATCCGGCGCCACTAGGAGCACCCTGCCCGGGTGAGCTCCGATTCTCTGAACCACTTGGCCTATT
The DNA here is from genome assembly GCA_033557465.1 of Ichthyophis bannanicus. Classification (NCBI taxonomy): domain Eukaryota; kingdom Metazoa; phylum Chordata; class Amphibia; order Gymnophiona; family Ichthyophiidae; genus Ichthyophis; species Ichthyophis bannanicus. Next base: position 45,901,687 of record CM066047.1, read on the forward strand.
AACGCTCATGGAGGGAAGATGTACAGGAGATCCGCGGCTGGCCACTGCTGTAACAGCGCGTCGATGCCTTCGGACATGCGCTCTCTCCTTCTGCTGAAAAACCGGCCGACTTTCGCCGACTGAAAGGTCGCCATCAAATCCATTACCGGCAAGCCCCAGCGACTTACTATTAGTGCAAACACGTCGGGGTGGAGCTCCCACTTCCCCGCATCCACCTGCACTCTGCTGAGAAAATCCGCCTGGACATTCTCCTTTCCCGCTATGTGCGCAGCCGAAAATGCCGTCAACCACCTTTCTACCCATGTGAGTAACAGATCCGCTTCCTCCTCCATCGCAGCACTTCCCGTGCCTCCTTGGCGGTTGATGTATGCTACCGTCACCGAATTGTCCGACAGCACCTGAACTGGACGGCCCAGGACCAATTGCTCGAACGCTTGAAGTGCTTGCATCACCGCCCGAAGCTCCAGCCGATTTATCGACCAAGACCTCTCTTGGGGCGCCCAAAGCCCCTGCGCAAACCTGTTCTGGCAGTGGGCACCCCAGCCCGACAGACTGGCATCCGTCAACAACGGGAGCCACTGTGGTTGTTCTAGGGGCATGCCGGTTGTCAAGGAAGACTCCCGCAGCCACCACTGGAGGGACTGTCGGACCTGCCAGGGACACGGCAGACGCTTGCTCAAGGAATCCCGCTGATGCGACCAGCGCCGAAGGAGTGCCCTCTGTAAGGGACGCATATGAAACCGGGCCCACGGCACCACCTCCAAGGTCGCCGCCATCGTTCCCAACACTTGCAAGTAAGACCACGCCGACGGAGCCATGACCAACCGGAACGTCTGAACCAGAGACCTGAGCCCCTGGGCGCGGCTCTGCGGCAGAAACACGAAACCCTGCCGAGTGTCGAAGCGCACCCCTAGGTACTCTATGTCCTGCGAAGGCTGCAGAAGACTCTTGGCTGGATTGACCACCCAACCCAGACTCTGTAAGAACTGCACCATTCTGGCCGTCACGCGAACGCTCTCCGATTCGGACTTGGCATGAATCAACCAATCGTCGAGATACGGATGTACCAGAATGCCCTCCTTGCGCAATGCCGCCACCACCACCATAATTTTTGTGAAGGTTCGCGGCGCCGTTGCCAAACCAAAGGAACTGATAATGACCCCAAGGGAAAGCGAACCGCAGAAATTTCTGATGAGCTGCGCGGATAGGAATGTACAGGTACGCCTCTGTAAGATCGAGAGACGTCAAGTATTCCCCTTGACGCACCGCCACTATGACGGATCGCAAAGTTTCCATCCGAAAGTGCGGCACCCTGAGACAACGATTGACTGCTTTCAGGTCTAAAATGGGCCTTAACGTGCCGCCCTTCTTTGGCACCACGAAATAAATGGAGTACCGACCCATGCCGTACTCCGCTTTGGGCACCTCGATCACGGCCCCCCAACTGAAGAAGGCGATCTAAGGTACTGCGAATGGCTGCGATCTTTGAAGCGCTCCTGCAAGGGGACAGGACGAAGGAATCCCGCACTGGACGATCCAGCTCAAGCGCATAGCCCTGTTGAATTATCTCCAACAGCCAGCGGTCGGAGGTGATAAGGGTCCAAGCCTGAAGAAACTCCCGGAGACGTCCCCCTATGGGAGGCCCCCCCCCGGCGGGACCCCCCCTGGCGGGACCCCCCCATTCTCATTGCGACTTGCAAGCCGCAGGAGAACCGCCGGACGCGAAACCTCTACTGGCACCTCGGAAACCGCGAAACCCTTGTGCATGAGCCGGGAACCGACCCCTCTGCGACGAGGAGAATCGCGAGGAACGAAATCTGCGGAAGTCCCGAAACTGACCTCTATAAGCTTGACTCGACTTGCCTTGCTTCAGTTTATCCTCAGGGAGCCTACCCCCTTTGGATTCCCCGAGATCCTTCACTAACTTGTCAAGATCGTCGCCAAAAAGTAGGCCGCACTTAAAAGGCAACTTGCTGAGGCGAGCCTTCGAGGAACCATCCGCTGCCCAATTCCGCAACCACACTGAGCGGCGAGCAGCCACCACGGACGCCATACTATTAGCCAGAGCCCTGATCAAGTCATAGTGCACGTCGGCAAGATAGGCCGTTCCGGACTCTAGACGGTCCAGCTGCTTGAGGCTCTCGAGATCCAGGTTTGAGGACTGCCGCAGCCGTTGCACCCAACGCAAACATGCTCTGGCCACCCAAGCTCCGCATATGGAAGCTTGAAGCGACAGCGAATCCGCTTCAAAGGTCTGTTTTAATAAACCATCCACCTTCCTATCCTGGGAATCCTTTAAGGCAGCACTACCCTCTACCGGGATGGTAGTCTTCTTGGTCACGGCAGAAACCACCACGTCTAACCGCGGCGCCTTAAACCGTTCCCTATCCTTCTCAGCCAAGGGATAGAGCCTATTCATGGTCCGTATGCCACGCAGACCTGTTTCCGGCCTATCCCATTCTGCCTGAATCATTTGGTCCACCACCCTATGCAGTGGGAACACTACCTGTGACTGCCGGACCGCCTGGATAACGGGGTCTTCAATCTCCTCCTCCACAACCACTGGCGAGGATAGATTCAACACTTGCAACGCCTCTGCGATTAACGCCGCAAGTTCCTCCCTACGGAACAACCGAATGATCTTGGCTTGATCCTCGGGCTCTGGCAGCTCGCCATCCTCGAGATCTGGAGCCAGCTCATCCTGCTTCCATTCCAGATCCCCTTCAACAGTCCAAGCAACTTCCTCAGACGTGGACGCCTGAATCCTCGCCTTCTTGGGAGCCACCGGTTCCGCCCCAACCCCTGCCCGAGACTCTAGAGGCTGGGGAACACCGGGAAACGACAAAGCGCCAGGCAAACGACCCTGACACTGCAAACAAAACACTTGGTGCAACAACAAAACAAATTCTGGGCTAAACTCCTCGCGCTCCGCTGCTGGAGACCCCAGCTGGGTCCCTGACAAGCCAGCGAGTTCCTCTGTGGACACATCTCGCCCCGGGCTCTGAGAGATCGCAGGAACCGCTCCCGAAGGCTCCTCCTGCAACTCCAGAGCCTCCTGACTCTCCATTTGCTGTTCAACAGTGGATGACAAGGCCGCACAGATGCGACAGACCCCTGAGTCCGCCACTGTACCCCTACGCGTCCCACAGACAATGCACTGTGGTCTGGAGGCCATTCTAATGCAAATCCAGAGCTGCTGAGCTGCCAAGGAAGAAAGAAATAAAGAAATTAAAAAAATTAAAGAAATTAAATAAAATTAAAGGAAATGAAATGAAAAGAAAGCCTAAGGGCAGCAGCTTGCTCTGTGCCACGGAAACAAGGCCTCTCTCCGCACTGCGGGAGGCCTCCCCCCTTCACCACTCACTTGCCGTGAAGCCCCCGAGACACAGCAGAGTCCCGCGGGGAAGAGTGAATGGCCCGCCAAAAACTAGGGCTGTCGATCGGCGGCCATGCGGTCCCACCGCGCCAGTTAAAATGGCCGCCGGGAACTGCAGGGCTCAAAAAAAGAGGAGCGAAAACAGCTTGCCGCGCTCAGAACCACTGCCCCCGCTGAATCGCAGCCTGCCTCCGGTTAAAGCTGACCGACCAGGTCTGCGCTGAGGTGCCCGAGGCAGAAAATGGACTGCGGAGTAAACAAGGCTGCTAGAGACGCCGCGAAGCCTTGCCTCCACCGGACCGCGGGATCGCGACGCGGTCCGAGCCGGCAGCCAGTCACCAAAGGGCTCTCCCCCGAATGTTCTGGGAGAGAGAACTTTGCCCGCTTATTTCAGTTTTTTTTTTTTTTTTTTTTAATTTTATGAAAAAGGAGACCCAAATGAAAGGAAAAGAAACAGCCGGTTACTGCTTTCTCCTACCTGACTCTGACAGCCCGGGAATGAGAAAGTCAGCCTGCCCTGCACTATGCTTTTTAAGAAATAGCACCTCTTTAGAATGAGACCCAAATTAGCAGGTGCTGATTGTGGTAATTATTATGATTTCCTCCAAACCTAATCAACTAGGCAACCTAAAGCTCCTTATTCGTTTCTCCAGGGAGCCCCTATTAGGCTCACTACGTCCTCCTACTGCATGGAGACTGGTCACACTGGAGGGAGAGAGAGAGATCAGCAGCCTATATCCAGTGATGTCATGATTCTGACGTACCAGTCTCCAATGCTGCAGGAGGAGGTTGACAACCCAGTAGTAGAGGACTGAACTGGAGGAACGATAAGGAATTACTCTTGTAAAGTACATGTATAAATCGGGACTTTGTCCACACGCCATGCAAACTCCTCCCCTAAGAATGCTGCACTCTACAGCACACCGCACAGATATTTGGTTTATAGAATTGCCTCCAATATGCACAATTATTATGCTTGAATAAAATAAACATACAACCAAAACTATTACTACAGTCACTCTGCAGAGAAAGAAAATATTGGCTTTGAAGTTACAGTTCATATATTCGGACTTAGCAAGTACTATTCAGCTGCACTTTCCTCACAGGTTTTTCAAGAAAATTGCTGGTTCACGTCATGATATCCTTAATGCAGTCACGGCTTTTCTATGTGTGATCCAAAGGAATACACTCATTTTTCTAGAAGATGGAATCAGTTTCTATTATCCAGTGACCTAACTGATAACAACCAGGATCGGTTTTCATCACCAATAACTCAATGGAGTGGTTCAGTCTGCGAGATCAAAAGTAAAAGTCCTCGACTACCTAGTACCTCTGTCATTATGGCTGGTATGAGCAAGGAAGTGTTTTGTGGTACTTTTTTTATATTTTCTTTTGCTTCTCAGCTTTGATGTCACTCAAAGTCTGTTAGGAAAACAAGGTTATCTGGAGATCCAGAGAAGGGAAGAAGCCAAAAGGCAGATGAAATGCAATTCTAAAGAACAGTAAAATTGCTAAGAAAGTTAAGTCAATATTGCAGATGCTTATTTGCTTAGGGACAAAATATTTCTATATGTAAATACAGGATGTACTTGCCTTTTTGTCTTCAGGACTTAGCTGGTTCAATAGCATATTGGTATTCTCATTGTTCCATAGCCAGGAATTACTTGTGAAGTACTCTAGTAACATCATAGCCCTATGCAGGCGGGTTATTGTTTTCATCATCCTTTGCCCAAAGAGGAAATTAGAAGATTAACATATATTCTCTCACACATGCTTAGGGCCTGCTTCATTAAGGCTCCCTCCTCCTCCTCCTGAGTTCTGCCTTGATAAACCAGGCCCTTAGTGTAAACAAAAAAGCTCAACTCCTTGCTGCTAAGAGTCAACAGTTACCCCCCTAGGCAGCAAGTTTTGAGGGACCACCCGAAATGCCCACCACCACATGATTAACGTATTCGGCAGAAAAATACACAGATGACTCTGCACATTGTAAAGGTTTTTGGTGCATTCTGATGATGGTAATGTAATCAGAAAGGTATAAAGATAAATGATGGGATGGATTAACAACTTGCACAAGATGACAAGTCGCAGACACTATACTCATTTGCTAAGAACTCCTTGTATCACTTCTAAAAATGGTCACCTCATTATTCAGACTTGAGCATCTATGCTTAACCGTTCATTTTGATTCTAATACACAATATGCAGAAACATTAATTTTCCTGCCAAATGATATCTATTAAAACAGTTGGTATAAAACAGATACGTTACATCCTTGGTTTTCATTCATCTTAATTTAAATATACTTTAAGATAAAAATCTGATAAATGAGGACATATAAAAGCAAGTTATTATGCATGCATATTCTATTTCCTGTTTATAAAGTAGGCATTTTTCTTTTTTAAAAATAAGAAGCTGCAGATTTTTTTGTATTTTAAATATAAACTGGGTTAAATCTTAGTACAAAACTAATACAAATTCATCATTAGACTGAAAGAATTTACAATTGATCAATTAGAAAACATGCACCAAGTCCATTTCATTTTTTCCTTCAATAAAAACCAAGGATGTGCCCAACAAACAGGGACTGATTTTGCTTCCAGGCTAATACCTCAGCATGAGCAAAAAGTTCTATTTTGTGAAATGTTTGAATTCTACATGATCCCACAAGATGGCTAGGTTACATGACATCTATGTAATATTTTTATGCTAATGCTTTTTAACAGTCCCTGTTTGCATTTCTATAAACAAATCAGACAGAAAAGTAGTCATAAGAAGATAACAGAATATTTGCCATACGGGGTTAGCCTAAAGGTCCATCGACCCAAGTGTCCTGTTTCCAACAGTGGCCAATTCAGGTCACAAGTACCTGGCAGTGGATTTCTCCTAGTCCACTTTAATAATGACCCCTAAATGTTTAAACATGTATGCAAGGAAAACTAGTAAAATGTAAGCAGACTATAAGATATGCAATAAAAATGAGAAAGGAGATACTTCTACAGAAGCGAATAGCATAAAAAAGGTTAAAAGATTTAAGAGCTGCTGGTAATTTGCAAACTTTGCTATCTGGCATATGTCCTATAATCATCTACAGGTAATAACAAAAGCCAGTGGCACAAACAGGAGAACTCCCCCCCCCCCCCCCAAAAAAAAAGAACAGAAACTGCAGCCCTCAAAACCAGCCACAGATTAGAAATGGCATGGCAAACTAAATGAAATACATTTTATTTATCCATACAGAGGATATCTTTATAAAGGGTCACCTAGTTTTGCACTCGTTGGAAGCTACGCATACAAAACCTAGGTGCAAGCACTTATACCAGCCCTAGACTTGGTGTAAATGTGCATGTCGAGAAAACGTGTGAATTATAGTATTTTATAATTATGTGCTCCACCTACACTTCACCCAAATTATGCCTCCGTGCTTGCCCATTCCTAAAGTATGCACCATCAACCTGATGCGCGTACTTATATAGACTAGCCAATGCCTAACGTACAAATGTAAAAGCCCATCCATGCATGTAAGTTATGGAAATACACGATTTACGCACCTGGATGGCATGTAATTTTATGCTGCTTGTTATAAAATTATCGCCACAATATGTAACTAGAGCATACTAAACTGGGAAATGGAAAGAGTAAATGACTAGCATGATGGGGTAGAAATATTAATAACCTATTTGCTTTATGTTTCGATGCGTTTTAACAAAAAAGACAGATATTCAAAAGATCTAAATACCTAGATCTGGCTTTTTTTTTAGCACTTAAATTTAACAAAATTATTTCGGAAGGCACCCTAAAAGGTAAACACAGCAAGGGGTGAGAAGATGGGTGGGAGGAAAATGGGAGAAAATGGGGCACCTAGCATCAATTCCCAATGCTAAACATTAAACTTAGCCAAATCAAGCCTCAACCTGGCCACCCAATATTCTTCCACATAGTGGCAATGGCACTAAATGTTCCACAGGAGAAAATATCACCAGCCCCTCCTGCATTCCCACCTTGTACCCTGCCACTTAAAACACATGGGGGGGGGGCAACATCCTCCTGTCATCCCTCTTCTTACCTAGGACAACACAGGAACAACTATAAGGCTCCCAACATTTAGTGCTGTACTGACAATGCTGAATGCTTAGCTAGGAGGATCAAAACTTACTTGGTTAGGCAAAGGTAATTTTCAGAGTAGCAGGCTTCTAACAGCTAAGTAAGGGGAGGGGTTTTGTATTCTCAGCATTTGCCACAGATATCTTGTGGGAAGGGGATGCATGAAACCCTTGATGCCACAATCTAATTTTTACTTGAGTAGATGGAGATGGCGGCGTAAAGGGTGATCTCCTTAAATCTTGCAAGAGAAGCGAGGACTTAGCTGGCTAGTTCTGATTTTCAGTGCTAGGCAGCAAATTTAGGTATCTTAGTTTCAGAGCCTAAAGATAGAAAAAATCTTTAGGCTCATATACTCAGAAAGCTTAAGTACCTAAATTAGGCACTTAAGTTTGAGCACTCAGTGCTCTTTGAACCGTGGTCTCAATTATATGGTTAATGTTAAGAGATAATAAAAACACCATGCTTATTTTATGTCATATTTTTGTGTTATTTTTTTGCTTTACATGCCCAGATCCCTCTGTTGGAAAGCAAAGGTGTTCTCCTTAGACAGCAGATTAATCAAGCACACATGAAGACACTGGGATCAAATAGTTCTCACAAAGCTCAGAATTTGTGTAAAGGTTCTAATCATGTGCAGCCCTTCCAGTATGCAACTGTAGTCTCTGTTACCTTGCTCAAGTAGTACAACTTCTTGGGAGATGGAAAGAATTATCGGGCCGATGCAGAAAACTAGCGCGGCCTTTAAACACAGATAACACCACTTTTAAGCACACTTACTGTTACCACCAAATACAGAAAAGAGAAAGATGCACGCACGTAAACAGCAAAGGAAAAACCAGCACACAATTAACGCCAAGAGTATTTAAATGTACTTAAATTACAGGCAAATGAGCTGCACATAATAAGATGGTATGCTAATATTGGCTATGTCTGATGCAGAGAAACACAAAGAGAAGGAGTGGCCAACTCCAGTTCTGGTGCACCACAATCCAGCCTGGTTTTCAGTATGTCCCTAATAAGAACATAAGATATGCCATACTGGATCAGACCAAGGTCCATCAAGCCCAGTATCCTGTTTCCAACAGTGGCCAATCTAGGTCATACATACCTAGCAGTATCCCCAAGAGACACAAGTCCCACAATGCTTGTATTGGGTCAAGCATTGATATCCTGGGTCCCTTTTTAATAATGGTTTATGGACCTTTCCTCCAAGAACTTGTCCAAACCTTTTTTAAACCAAGCTACAGTAACAGCCTTTACCACATCCTCTGGCAAGAAATTCCAGAGTTTGATTACACGTTGAGTGAAAAAATATTTTCTCTTATTTGTCTTAAATAGATCACCTTGTAGCTTCATTACATGTCCTCTAGTCTTTCTATATTCTGATAATGTAAACAATCGATCTACGTTTACCCGTTCCACTCCATTCATTAATTTATAGACTTCTATCATATCTCCCCTCAGCCGTCTCTTTTCCAGGCTGAAGAGCCCCAACCTTTGTAGCCTTTCTTCATAGGAATAGCCTTCCATCCCTTTTACCATTTTGGTGGCTCTTTTCTGTACCTTTTCTAATAACACTATATCCTTTTTAAGATAGGGCGACCAGAATTGCACACAATATTCAAGGTGCGGTCGTACCATGGAACGATAGAGGCATTATAATATCCTTTGTTTTATTCTCCATTCCTTTCCTTATGATACCTAGCATTTTATTTGCTTTCTTGACCACCGCTGCACACTGGGCGGAGGGTTTTAACATGTTATCCACGATGACTCCTAAATCTTTTTCCTGGGTGGTGGTTCCCAATGTGGAACCTTGCATAGTGTAACCATAGTTTGGGTTGTTCTTCCCTAGGTGCATAACTTTGCACTTGTCCACATTGAATTTCACCTGCCATTTGGATGCCCAGTCTTCCAATTTATCCAGGTCCTCCTGCAGTTTTGCACAGTCCTCTGGGGTTTTAACAACTTTAAACAGTTTTGTGTCGTCTGCAAATTTGATAACCTCACTAGTTATTCCCTTTTCCAGGTCATTTATGAATATGTCAAAAAGTAGCGGACCCAGTACAGATCCCTGGGGTACTCCACTATTCACCCTTTTCCATTGGGAAAATTGGCCATTTAGCCCTACCCTCTGCTTTCTATCTTATAACCAGTTCCTGATCCACAACAGTACACTGCCTCCTATCCCATGACTTTTCAGTTTTGCCAAAAGTCTCTGATGAGGGACCTTGTCAAAAGCTTTCTGAAAGTCCAGATACACTATATCGACTGACTCACCTTTGTCTACCTGTTTATTCAGACCTTCAAAAAAACATATCAGATTAGTAAGACAAGATCTTCCTTGTCTAAAGCCATGTTGGCTGTCTCCCATTAGGCCATGAATATCTACATGCTGTGTAATTTTGTTCTTTATGATGGTTTCTACCATTTTCCCCGGTACCGACGTCAGGCTCACTGGTCTGTAATTTCCTGGATCACCCCTGGAACCCTTTTTAAAAATTGGCGTTACATTGGCAATCCTCCAATCTTCAGGTATTGCAGATGATTTTAATGAAAGTTCACAGATTACTAATAGCAGGTCTGCAATCTCATAATTCAGTTCTTTCAACACTCTTGGATGTATACCATCCGGTCAAGGTGATTTGCTACTATTCAGTTTATCAAACAGTTGTAATACATCTGCCCGGTGTAGCGATATTTCTCTCAATTCCTCTGCCGTATCACCTTTAAATACCACTTCAGTCTTGGGTAACATCCCTACATCTTCCTCAGTAAAGACCGAAGCAAAGAATTCATTCAGTCTCTCCGCTATAGCCTTATCTCCTTTTACTGCCCCTTTTACCCCTCCATCATCTAATGGTCCAATTGACTCTCTCACAGGCCCTTTTGCTACGAATGTACTTGAAAAAGTCTTTATTTCGTGTTTTTGCTTCCGTAGCAAGTTCCTTCTCAAATTCTCGCTTTGCCTGCCTTATCAATGCTTTGCATTTAACTTGCCAGTGCTTGTGCTGTTCCCAGTTTTCATCGTTTGGCTCTTTTTTCCATTTCCTGAAAGACGCTTTTTTGGCAGCAACAACCTCTCTGACCTCACCTTTAAACCATGCTGGCAGTTTTTTGGACTTTCTTCCACTTTTCTTAATGCGTGGAATACAGCTGGTCTGGGCTTCCAGGATAGTATTTTTAAACACCCAAGCTTGATGTAAGTCTTTAACCTTTCCAACTGCTCCTTTTAGTTTTTTCTTAACTATATTCCTCATTTTATCATAGTCTCCCTTCCGAAAGTTAAAAGGTAGTACTGTGGATTTCTTTACTATCCCTCCTCCACTAACTAAATCAAACACGATCATGCTATGATCACTATTGCCAAGTGGTCCCAACACCCTTATTTCTTGCACCAGATCTGGTGTTCCGCTAAGGACCAAGTCCAGTATGGCTTCCCCTCTGGTCGGTTCATGAACTAGCTGCTCCAAGAAGCAGTCATTTATTTCATCTAGGAACTTTATCTCCCTAGCATGTCCTGACGTGACTCTGACCCAGTCGATACCGGGGTAATTGAAATCACCCATTATTACTACTCTGCTGTGACTTTTGTTAGCTTCCTTGATTTCTCTGAGCATTTCATCATCCATTTGTTCATTCTGGCCAGGTGTCGATAGTACACCCCCACTGCCACCGCCTTCCCCTTTTTACATGGAATTTCAATCCATAGAGATGCTAAAGCAAATTTTGTTTCCTGCAAAACTTTAATCCTTTTTGACTCAATGCCCTCTCTAACAGAGTGCAACCCCTCCACCCATTTGATCAGTTCTATTATTACGTTATACTTTATATCCAGATATCACAGTGTCCCACTGGTTATCCTCCTTCCACCATGTCTCTGCAATTGCAATCATATCTAACCTCTCATTTAGAGCTTTATATTCTAACTCTCCCATCTTATTGTTTAGACTTCTAGCGTTTGCATACAAGCATTTTAGAGACTGTATTTTATTAATATTAATCTGCCTATTGGTAGAAATGGGTAATTTGGGATCTTTAAGCTCTGTCTGCTCCATACTCGAGGGCATTTGGGCTACTATACTCTTTTTCGGAACCTCACTGCTTTTGGTAGTATCCTTCAAGGATACCTTCTTCCGAACCATACGCTCTTGGGCGACTGTTGGCTTTCCCCTATTATAATGAATATTCATGAGGTGTATTTGCATCCACTACCTCCCATTGTATGCAAATTTCTCATGAATATTCATTAGGAGATTCATGAAAACCAGGCTGGATTGTGGTACACCAGGACTGGCACTGGCCACCCCAGACAAAGGATTTTGCAACCAGCCTCATCGCCAATATCACTACGCCTGGGTCCGAGGTGGCTTAAACACCTAGCATGTGCACCCGACAGTATTTTGATGGCATCAGGTGCTTTCCTCGATGCCTAAATCATCTGAGAAAAAATGTCAAAGATTATCCAAGCATCAGGGAAAGCCCCCGATGCTATCAAAATACTGTCAAGGTCCGATACTCCCGACAGAAAGAATTCCTGATAGCCCAGCGGCCCTGAACCTCTCCCCCCCCCAACTAAAAAGTTATCTGGTAGTCCAGCAGTCCTGAACCTCACCCCCCAGCCAACTAAAAATATACCTGGTGACCCAGCAGCCCCGAATCCCCCCACCCGGTAACTTTACAAAAGCGGGGCGCTGCCCACACGCTCCCGGCACTTGCCTCACCATCTTGAAAAATGGCAGCACCTGGCCCCACGCGGTGCATCCTAGAAATTATTAGGAAAAAATAAAACAGGCTACCGCAATGACACTGTATTGGTCCATACTGCAATTGAACTTAGAATATTGTGCGCAATTCTGGTCACTGCATTTCAAAAGTGATATAGTAGAATTAGAAAAGGTACAGAGAAACGCAAACGATATGATAAGGGGATGAAACTATCCCAAGCAGGAAAGGATAAAAAGGTTAGGGATCGTCAGCTTGGAGGAGAGCAGTTCAATGCAATGGACATATTCTACCCCAAGGATATCTTTACAATAGCCCTTGACAAAGCCAAATATTTTTGCAAAAATGAATGAGGCTCCTCTGGCAAGACTAAAGAGACTGATTAAAGACAACTTATTTCCCACAATAATCAAAACAGGGGTTGAAATTAGTGACTCACTGATGGCTGAATTACTAAAGCATCTGGCACAACACTGGTGCATTGAGCAGGTGGCAACAATGCAGAATTCTGCATTCCTATAGACAAAGAAAGGGATATCTGTGCTGAAATTATTTATGCACTGAAGAACTGGGTGCCTAGGGGACTGTTGCACACACATGGGACTGCATATATTTGGAATTTTATACTAGTTAAGATCTCGGAGAGCAGTTTTACCCCAATGTAGGAAGATGTCACTCACTTGTATGCTCAATTCAATCCTGCTTGTTGATACAGACGGTCAGTTTAAATAGCATATTTACCACTATAAGTGGCTTTTTGAAATTTCCGTCATTATGCATATCTTTACACAACAAAATTTAATATTTAAAAGTGTGATGGCCACATATGCGTTTTGATAGATCGTTTTGGGAGACATGGTGTTGAGATGATTACCATGGAGTTTAATCAATCAAAAACTGGAGGGGAGGGCACTAAGGATCTAAAAGCTAATTGCAAGGAAGTGCAAGTTTCACTCAGGATGCCTCTTAAATACCTTTGCACCAGCACTGCATATGTATTTATTTACCTACCAACCAGATTTGATACACTGCTAGTGGCAATAGCACTATGGCAGTTTACAAATATCCAAATAATTAATGCAGAAAAAGCGTAGTTACTCACCTGTAACAAGTGTTCTCCGAGGACAGCAGAAATCAGTCCTCGCATATGGGTGACATCAGTGCTGACTAAGCCCTCGTGGAAGCATCTCCCCAGCTTTCAAAGAAAGCCTTTGGGAGATGCCACCACGCATGCATGGTCCCCTTCCAGCCGAAGGATGCCATCTTGCTCAGTCAGATGACATAGCTAAAAGATCACAAAAAATAAAATATGGTAAAGAAGCAATTCCAAGCGGAGGAGGGAGGGTTGTTGTGAGGACTGATTCCTGCTGTCCAAGAGAACACCTGTTACAGGTGAGTAACTATGCTTTCTCTGGGAACAAGCAGGAAGTAAGTCCTCAGATATGGGACTCCCTAGCTACAGGCTATCGCAAGCCTGTAGGAAAAACACACAGTCGCCCTCAAGGGGAGCCGTGAGCAGCAGCAATTGAGTCCACAGATACAGATTGCGGAAGGACCCATGTGTCCGATGGAAACCAGCACTCCGGTAGCCTGAACACGGAAGGGCCAGAGGGTAGGAGTTGCTTAGACCCCGAAAAGATTATGGAGCACAACCTGGCCGAAGGCAGTGTCCCGTTGGGACTCCCTCTTTGGGCAATAATGAGCTGTGAAGGTATGGACGGAAGACCAGGTGGCGGCCCAGCAGATGTCCATCGGGACAGAGAACAGGTTTGCCACCGAGACTACCATGGCCCTGACAAGGTGTGCCGTGACCCGGCCATCAGGTGAGAGCCACCCAGGTAGATAGGTACACTTGGTCACCGCTTCCCCAGTCTACTGTGGGTCATATGAGACAAAAAGCTGAGAAGCTTTACGGTGGCCCTGGGCACGTTGAATGTAGAAGGACAGGACCCTCTTTACAGTCCAAGGTGTGGAGAACAGTCTCCACACCCTACTGGCTTGAGGCCTCGGGAAGAAGGTGGGGAGCACCACCTCCAGGTTGAGGTGAAAAGGCGATACTACTTTCAGAAGGAATTTGGGGTGTGTGCGGAGCACAACCCTGTTCTTGTAGAACCTGGTGTAAGGCGCCTCTGTCACCAAGGCTTGAACCCTGCGAGCAGAGGTGAGCGCAACTAGGAACACCATCTTCCACGAAAGGTACTGCAGGTGGCAGATAGCCAGGGGCTCAAAAGGCAGGCGAGTAAGCTGCACCAGTACGACACTGAGGTCCCATTCAGTCGTCGGAGGGCGTACCAGGGGTTTTGATAAAAGAAGTCCCCTCAGGAAGCAGATCACCAATGGCTGGGCCGAGAGGGGTTTGCCATCCACCAGACGGTGATGTGCCGCCAGGGCACTGAGGTGCACTCTGACAAAGTTCGATTTGAGTCCGGAGTGCGAGAGATGGAGAAGATACAGAAGGATCAGCTGCATCAGAAAGGAGAGCGAGCTAATCCCGTGCTCTGTGCAGACTGAAAATCTGCACCACTTTAAGGCATATGCTTTCCTGGTGGAGGACTTACAGGAAAGCCAGCAGGATCTCCTCCACTTCCACAGAGGTTGAAAGGGGCTAGGGTCACCCTTTCAGCAGCCATGCTGTCAGTGACAGGGACCCCAGATTGACAGGAGCCCTGGAGAGCTCCCCAATGGGATGGGAGTCTCCACCGACAGTCGAAAGAGTAACGGGAACCACAGCTGCCTGGGCCATCGAGGGGCTATCAGGATCAGTGAGACCTTGTGCGTAGGGTCCTGAATAACGTTTTGGCAATTAATGGGGTGGGTGGGAAGGCATACAGAGACCTTCTGACCACGAGATGAGAAACGCATCTGCTGCCATCCGGGAAGGGTGGGTTTTCCAAAAGCAGAAGTGGGGCAACTGGTAGTTGTCCAGATTGGCAAACAGGTCTATCCATGGTTCCCCAAAAAGGTGGAAGAGCCGACTGGCCACTCTGGGGTCCAGCTTCCACTCGTGCGGCTGAAGGATCCTGCTTAATCTGTCAGCCGGAGCGTTGCCCTGGCAGGTATACTGCCTGTAAGAGTATGCCCTGCTGGACTGCATAGGAGCAGAGGGCCATCGCCTCACGGCAGAGGGTGCGGAACCCTGTGCCTCCCTGCTTGTTCACATAGAACATTGCCACCTGGTTGTCTGTTTGGAACAACACAGGTTGGCGACATAGGCGGAGGCAAAAGGCTTGGAGGGCTAGGTGTATCACCTGTAATTCCAGAAGATTGATCTGCTGGTTGCTCTTACTCTGCAACCAGCTACCCTGAGTGCGAAGTTCCTCGCAGTGGGCTTCCCATCCCAGCAGGGAGGTGTCTGTCATGAGGATCCTTATGGGGCACAGAGTCTGAAAAAGCATCCCTGCCTCGATGTACTGGGGATTTTGCCATTGCCAACTGGCAGGACACTACAATTCTGTCGTGGAGACAGCCTGTGGCCTGCATCCACTGGTCCCAAAGGCATCATTGTGTGACCCTCATGTGGAGGCAGATGAAGAGGAAGAGACAGCCAAGGGGAGATATGATAGAGGTCTAATGAATGGAGTGGAACGGGTAAACGTAGATAGTTTACACTATCAAAATATAGAAAGACTAGGGGACATGCAATGAAGCTACAGGGTAACCTATTTAAGACAAATAAGAGAAAATATTTTTTCACTCAATGTGTAATCAAACTCTGGAATTCGTTACCGGAGAATGTAGTAAAAGCTGTTAGTGTAGCCAGGTTTAAAAAAGGTTTGGAGAAGTTTCTGGAGGAAAGGTCCATAAACCATTATTAAAGGAGACCCAGTTTTTTTACTTGCTTGCTACAATACAAGTATTATGAAAACTGTCTTTTGGGGAAACTTAAGTACTTGTGACCTAGATTGGCCACTGTTGGAAACAGGATACTGGGCTTGATAGACCTTGGTCTGACCCAGTATGGCATATCTTATGCTCTTATGTTCTTATCTAGGGTGACATGAACCATGGAAGCCATGTGTTCAAGTAGGCACAGCAGGAGCCAAGCGGACACCGAGGGATGATGTTGTATGTCCAGGGCCAGAGCCCTGAGCTGGGCGGCCTGGTCTCCTGGAAGGAAGGCCTTTGCGTGGAGGGTGTCAAGCCTTGCCCCTATGAACTCCAGACACTGTGTCGGGAGGAGGTGGGACTTGGAGTGGTTTATTACAAACCCCGGATTTTGCAGGATCTGGATGGTATGTGCGATTACCTGCTGTACTTCTGAGGTGGTGCCTCCCTTTATGAACCAATCATCCAGGTAGGGGAAGACAAACATCCCCTAGAGACAGAGGAAGGCAGCCATGTCTGCCAGGCACTTGGTGAAAATCCTTGGGGTGGAAGCCAAGCCGAAGGGAAGCACCCTGCATTGATAATGGCAGCACCCTGCACTGATAATGGCTGCCCCCCATCATGAACCTCATGGTTGGGGTGAATGAGGATGTGTCTGTAGGCGTCCTTCAGATCCAAGGAGCATAGCCAATCTCCCTACTGGAGGTAAGGCAGCAATGTTCCAGGGAGAACATCTTGAACTTGTTTCTCACCAGGAATCTGTTCAGATTGCGCAAGTCGAGGACGGGCCTTAGGCCCCTTGTTCTTTTTGGTACAAGGAAGCTCCTGGAGTAGAACCCCTTACCCCTGAGATGATGGGGAACTGGTTCTACAGCTTTATCCTCGAGAAGATCTGCCAGTTCCTTCAGTAGAAGGTCCTGGCAAAGGGGAGACCTGGGAGGCTCACCCAGAAAGAAAGAGGGAGGTGTCTGGGCCAGGTGGAGAAGGTAGCCCTCCTTGACCATTTGGAGTGCCCAAGAATCAGTGGTGGTGGCTGGCCACCTTTGGGCATAATGGATGAGACGTCCTCCTGTGGGCTGCTGACCCTCTTGGGGTGGAAAGGCTATGCCCAAGGAGTCAAAAGCTCTCTTCCTGGCTGGGCCGGGGCTCAATGCCTTGGGCTTGGGAGCATTCTGCTTACGAGGGTCATGCCCATGTCCCTTGGCCTGCTGACACTGCTAGGGAGACGGGGAGGCCTGAAAAGGTGGCTAGTTTCTGTAAGCAGTCCCTTTCCTTGGGTAGAAGGGCTTTTTAGAGAGCCTGGTCCTTGTCATGAACTCTGTCACCAGCTCGGCAGACTTGCCAGTCATGGGTTTGCCAAAGAGGTTCTCTCCTTGGCAAGGGATGTCGACCAATTTGCCCTGAACCCACTGTTCCAGATTGGACAACTTTAGCCAAGCCTGGTATCTGCCACCAATGCTTGCTGCCACTACTCGAGCCGCCGACTCGAAGCAGTCATAGGCTGCCTGAGAAACTTGGAGCACTCATGGACAGCTTTGGTCAGGTTCTTGAACCGCTGCAGGGGTTTCCTTGGAGAGACCAGCTGAGAAACCGGAGAATTCCTTCACCAGGTCTCTCAGGTACATGCCCATATACAGCTGACATGCCTAGATCTGGCCGATGAGCATCGAGCCCTGGTAGCATTTTCTGCCGAGGGCATCCAAGGTGCATGCCTCCCTGCTGGGGGGCACAGAGGAGTGCGTCTTCTGACTATTCAGGCAATGCATGGCCGACTCCATCACCATGGAGTTGTGCGACAGTTGTGACTTCTGGAAGCCCGGGCTCCGGTGGACTCAATACATCGAGTCGAGCCGCTTGCTCACAACTGGCACCAATGCCAGTGCCTCCCACATACAGAGCATTAGCTGTTCCAGGATGGGAGGTTTGGGCACCGTGAGCAATTCCCTTGGAGGGGCCTCATATTGGAGAATTTCTAGCTCTACCATCCGAGGATCCTCCTCTGATACCATCGGGAATACTAGGGCCTTTGACATATCCCTGACGAAGTCGAGGAATGCCATGTCCTTGGCTGGTAACAGACAATGGGGCTCCAAGGGAGGGGAGTCAGAGGGTACATCACGGTGGCAATGGGTGTCCGGCGACTCCTTGTCCTCAGTTTCCCAGTTTGAGTAGTCTGTCGAGGACTCGAGTGAAGGATGGCTCACGGGTTTCGGGGCTGATCCCTGCCCATGGCCTTCGGAGGTCCTGCAGACGGTGCCGAGCACACTGGCTGGGGAAGATCTCAGCCCTGTGGAATGGCAGTCAGATTGAGACCTCGACCGAGGATCAACTCAAAGCCGAAGGAACTAGAGGATCGGACAGACTTGGCCTCAAAGGATGTCCTCAATATCCGGGGCCCGGTGGTCTGGGCGGAGGAACCAGAGGTACTGGACAACAGCGCTCATTGTTGGTCCATAAAGGCAGACAAGCTGTGCTCCAGGGCTGCCATTCTGGACTCCAGGCCAGAAGGCAAGGGAATCAGGCACGCTGCCAGTTCCCCTGAAGGGAGTCATCAGTGAGGATGTTGTCAGGCAACCGAGGTTGGCCTGAGGTAGAGTTCTTTCGGGGGACCTTAGCAGTTCGCTCCTTCTCCGATCCCTCGGATGAGTGTCTAGGAGTGCAGGACCTGGCTCGGGACTTACCCGGCCAATCTGAGCTGTCCAGGGACGCCGCCTTCAAGGTAGTCTTCTTCTTGGGTTCCCTTGACGGAGACCCCCTTACCAAAGAACCACAGCATCAGTCGGGGTCCGTAACGTTACCCCAGGATTCCACAATTTCGGAGGAGGCCTTGGCCTTCGGAGGTACCAGGGTCTTGAGGGCCTTGGTGGACATCTTTTTACAGAGGCCGCATGCTGTGGGGTTGTGGTCCGGTCCCAGGCTGCGAAGCCAGCAGTCGTGTGCGTCAGTTAGGGACATTATTTTGGCACACCGATTACTTTTTAAAACTACTAAAAGCCACGGGAGAAAAAAGTATCCCAGCAAGGTCGAAGACCCGTGGTGCCATCAGTTGGAAAAAAAAAAAAGGGCATGAAGGCTCAATGCCAGGGCAGCAGGCTCAGGTGACAGGAAGAGGACCAGTGCGCTACCAGAGAAGAGTATGAAACTCAGGTCGAGAAAATCAACTTTTTTCGGGGGAAGAGCAGACGTCTGAAGGGCTCCGTGGAAAAATGGAGACTGAACAAGAAGGCACCCTTGGGTGGAAAGAAGACCACGCATGTGTGGTGGCATCTCCCAAATGCTTTCTTTGAAAACTGGGGAGATGCTTCCACGAGGGCTCAGTCAGCACAGACGACACCCATTTGTGAGGACTGACTTCCTACTTGTTCCTGGAGAACAAAGACAAAGACAAAAAACAAAGCAACAAACTACATACAGTAGGAGGGGAAAAAAAATTAGAGTTGCACAACAATGTAACAAGACATTGGTTAAACAGTAGGAGAGGAAAGGGCTAAGCAGTATAAGAAAGGAAAAAGAAGATCACTGGAAAGCCTGCATTTAGAACTACGTTTTTAGGCTGGCCTTCAACTTTTTGTAAGATATTTCCAAATGAAGTTCAGTGGGAAGGGAGTTCCAAAGGTAAGGGGCTTGAATACTAAAGGCCAAGGATCGATAGGTTTCTAAACACAAGACATGCCTGGTTGGGATAGCCAAATACAGTAATTCTCATTGGCAGATCTAAGTGCTTGTGTAGGGCAATGAGGAATAAGGAGTGAAGATAAAGAGGAAAAACTGTATTTATTTATTTAAAAGGATTTATATACCGCTTCATCCTGAAATCAAAGTGGTTTACACATCAAACAAATCAAAATGTGCATGGGTGTGGTGGGCATGCAGTGAGAATCGAAAGTGTAAGTGTGAGTGGAGTAAAGATGATTGCAGGGTGAGCTATATACAATGAGATCTATGTACAGGAACTATATACGTATTGCAGGAAGGGAGAGGGGGAGGCTGCGGGGATAGGAGGCGAGGTGGGCGAAGAGAGGGTCGGTCAGGTCAGGTGATGTCCTTATAATGTTCTGTGAAGAGTGTCGTTTTGAGCATCTTCCTGAAATCCTTGAGGTCTATAGTTGATCTCAGGTTGTTGGGGAGTGAGTTCCAGAGTGCCGGTGCGGCCAGGGATAATGCTCTTCTTAAGGTATCCTGTCTTGTTTTAGTAAATGCTTTGGGTGTGTTGCTGTTGTCTGAGGTGCCTCTCCTCCTGGGTCTGGTGCACGGGTCAGGTTTGATGAAGGGTTTCAGACTGTCTGCTGAGAGGTTCTGTCTGATTTTGAAAGTGTTTAGTAACACCTTATAACGGATGCGGGAGGTGGTTGGGAGCCAGTGGAGGTGGTTGAGGATGGGGGTGATGTGATCGTGCCTTGAAGCACCAGTTATTTGGGTGGCAGTGTTCTGCGCCATCTGTAATGGCCAGGTTGCTTGTTTTGAGAGTCTGAGGTAAATGGGGTCGCAGTAGTCTAAGATGAGAGAGTGATGAGAGCTTGACAGACGGTGCGGAAGTGATCCTGTGAGAGGATTGGCTTGAGGCATCTTATGGTTCTCATTTTGAGGTATGCATTCCTGGTGGTTTTGGCGATGTGAGATTGAAGGTTCAATTCTTTGTCGAGAGTCATACTGAGATACTTAATTTCGGGTTTTATTGGTATTGTGATGTTGTTCAGCTTGATGACAGGAGGAGGGGTGAAGGCAGAGTTTCTGGTGATGAGTAGCTCTTCTGTCTTGGTGTAATTTAAGGTCAAGTTGTTTTCCAGAAGCCAGCTTGTCATCTGTTGCAGACAGTTGGCTAAGCTGGAGTAATCTGGACTGTCAAGGCTGATAGGGGTGTATATCATAATGCCGTCTGCGTAGATGGTGTACTGGATTCTGTTATTTTTGATGATGGAGCAGATCAGTTGTATGTAGAGGTTGAATAACAAGGCTGAGAGGGCAGAGCCTTGTGGAACACCCTGGGTGGCTCTCAGAGGTCGGGAGGTGGTTGAGCCGCATTTGACCTGGAGGTGTCTGTCTGAGGTAAGATGTGAACCAATTCAAAGTGGTGCCGTGTAGACCAATTCCCTGAAGTCTTGACTGCAGAGTACTGTGGTTGACAGTGTCAAACGCTGAGGAGATGTCTATAAAGATCATGATGACGCCCTCCTTGATATTGTCGATAACCTGGATCAGGTTGTCAAAGAGGTAAATCAGTAGGGTTTCTACGCCATGGTTTGGGCAGAAGCCATGTTGATTGGGGTCCAGAGGGGCATGGCTGTTGATGTGGCCTTGGAGTTGTTGTTGAACCACCTTTTCAATGATCTTCGACAGGAGGGGAAGGCTTGAGATGGGTCTGTAGGCGGCTGGATTGGTTTTACTTAGTGTGGATTTTTTAGGGATTGGGCGTATTGTTGTTAGCTTTAGAGTGCCAGGCATGATACCTTGGGTTAGGGAGTTGTGTACCATGTTGCAGATGAATTGGATGAACTCTTCTTTTGCTGTTTTTATCCAGACCATGGGGCACGAGTCTGTAGGGGCAGTGCTGGTGTTGAGCGATGCAATGACGTGTGATATCTGATCAGTCGAAGGGATGCTGAACTTTTCCCAGATATGGTTGGTTAGTGTAGGTTTGTATGTGATGTCTGTGGCCATCTGAGGGGAGGCGGTGAACTTGTCCTGTAGGTAGTCTGCAAATGTCTGTGGATCTATTTGATCACCTTATCGGGATTAGGCTCGTTGGTGAGGGTTTTTACAATATCAAATAGTTCTCTGGGTTTGTTGGCGGATTTGAGAATTAGGTTGGTGTAGTATTCCCTTTTCTTTTGATTGATGAGGTTGTTGTATTCTTTTTGCTTTGACTGGTATAAGTCCTGTGTTGTAGAGGATTTGGTGCATCTCCAGCGACGTTCTATCTGTCTTAGGGCTCTTTTTGCGTATCAGATTTCCTTTGAGTACCATGGGGTGGACCTGGTTTTAGTGTCGTGTTTTTTGTGAGTACTGGAATCAGTGGTTCTGGCAGCAAATGTGATGGTACTGTTCCAGTTTTCGATTTGTTCGTTTATGTCCTCTGTATTTGTGAAGTGGGGTATAGTGTCTTGAAGAAAAGTATCCTTGTCGAAGCTTTTAAATTTCCTCCGTGTGGCTGGCTTGTCTTGGTGACCGTTGTGGTCTGTCAACTGTAAACTGATCTTTATTATGTGGTGGTCTGACCAGGGCACTGGTGTGATCGATGGTCTTGTGATGTCGTCTTTTTCAATGAGGTTGTTGGGGGTGAAGATGAGGTTGGGGGATGATCCGTGCTTGTGTGTGGGGGCGGTAATGATTTGGGAGTATTGAAGGGAGTCCATAGCTGTCAGAAAGGCTTCTGCATCCTTGGATGTAGTGGATTTGAGGTTAAAGTCCCCAAGCACCAGCAGGGGTTTGTGGAGGTTGTTGACTGCACAAACCGATTCCAGTATAGATGATAGTTCGTCTGGGGGAGCCTTTGGAGCTCTGTAGGTGAGGTATAGGGCTAGCTATCTGTTCTTGACGACGATTGTATTGCATTGATGTGTATCTGTGGTGGCTCGGCATTTGAGCTTTAGGTTG
The DNA here is from genome assembly GCA_033557465.1 of Ichthyophis bannanicus. Taxonomy (NCBI): domain Eukaryota; kingdom Metazoa; phylum Chordata; class Amphibia; order Gymnophiona; family Ichthyophiidae; genus Ichthyophis; species Ichthyophis bannanicus. The sequence goes on from CM066047.1 coordinate 45,924,308, forward strand.
TTCCTTGCAATGATCAGTACTCCTCCTTTCCTGTATAGAAGGTATGGTGAGCCAAGATAAGTATTTTGAATTCGATCAGATAGGGGGGTGGGACGCCTATGTTTCTAAAAGAAGTGGAGTCACATGATCAGACCGGGAGGCATTGCAAAGAGGTTTTACCACCGTATTTTGAACTATTTGAAGGTGTTTTATTAGTTTATGTATGTATTTAATTTATTTTATTTAGCTGCGCTTATATACCACTTTTCAACGGGGCAAAGCGGTTTACAACAAATGGGAAGATACATTATAACAGGTAGGGGGGGGAACCATCACCGGGGAGGGTGTCACCAGGGGCGGTTAAACATATTTACATTTCTGAAATAGCATGCATCAGGTTTCTTGACTTATCAGAAAGCGTAGTTACTCACCTGTAACAGGTGTTCTCCAGGAGCAGCAGGAATCAGTCCTCACTTATGGGTGACGTCGGCGCCGACGGAGCCCTCGCGGAGCAATTTTCCCCAGCTTTCAAAGAAAGCCTTTGGGAATTGCAGCGCGCATGCGCGGTCGTCTTCCCGCCCGAGGGTGCCATCTTAGCCAGTCAGATGACATAGCTAAAAAAGACAGCATAAAAAATTTGCAAAAAGAACATAAGCAGACGATTGCAACTCCAAGGGGAGGAGGGAGGGTAGTGAGGACTGATTCCTGCTGCTCCTGGAGAACACCTGTTACAGGTGAGTAACTACGCTTTCTCCAGGACCAAGCAGGAAGTCAGTCCTCACTTATGGGACTCCCAAGCTCAAGGCTACCGGAGACCCTAAGCACAAAAATGAGCTCCCTCTAGCTCAGCAGCACAGAAGGATAGAATCTTTGCTGAATTATCACCCACCGGTAGCCCACATCCGGGATGGAGGGTAGGAGTTGCTCAGACCTCAAAGAGATTACGGAGGACTGCCTGTCCGAAAGCACTGTCCCTACGGGACTCCCTCTCGAGACAGTAATGGACCGCAAAAGTCTGGCTCGAAGACCAAGTAGCGGCCCGGCAGATGTCTGCCAGCGGAACAGAGCGGAGGTAAGCCACTGACGTGGCCTTTGCCCGAACGCAATGAGCCGTGACTCGACTTTCTAAGGCGAGTCCGGCTGCCCCATAAGCCCAAGAGATACAGTCCGCAACCCAGATGGACAGAGTACGCTTGGAGACCGGGAGCCCCAATTTATTGGGGTCAAAAGACACAAAAAGCTGAGCAGCTTTACGGTGCTCCCGCGTACGGTCAAGGTAGAAGTTCAATGCCCTTCTACAGTCCAGGGTATGGAGGACCGTCTCAGCTCGGCTGGAGTGTGGTCTGGGAAAGAAGGTTGGAAGTACCACCTCCTGATTGATGTGAAAAGGGGAGACCACTTTAGGCAGAAACTTTGGGTGAGTCCGTAGGACTACCCTATTCTTGTAGAACCGAGTGTAAGGGGGATCAGACACGAGGGCCTGCAATTCACTTACGCGTCTAGCGGAAGTGAGGGCTATCAAGAACAGTGTTTTCCAAGACAGAAAACGGAGAGAACAGGTAGCCATAGGTTCAAAAGGCGGACAGGTGATCCGCTGCAAAACCACATTCAGGTCCCAGTCAGGCGCTGGCGGGCGCAGAGGTGGTTTAAGTAGCAGGAGACCTCGGAGAAACCTCGCTACGAGAGGGTCGCTGGAGAGAGGTCTACCGTCCACCGGCACATGATGTGCCGAAAGAGCACTGAGGTGAACTTTGACGGAGTTGGACTTAAGTCCCAGATTAGAGAGGTGTAGCAAGTACTGCAAGATCACCGACACCGGGCAGGAGAAGGGATCCTGCGACTGTTGGGCACACCAGACTGCAAAGCGACGCCATTTAAGGGCATAGCATTTGCGGGTAGAAGGCCGTCGCGAAGCCAAGACGACCTCCTCCACCTCCGCCGGCAGGAGAAGGGGAGCAAGGACTACCCTCTCAGCAGCCAGGCCATGAGGTTGAGAGACCTGAGGTTGGGGTGCAGTAGGGACCCCTGATCCTGAGTGAGGAGATCCGGTTGTACCCCCAGAGGGATCGGACCCTCCACCGCCAGTTGCAGCAGGAGCGGAAACCACGGCTGCCTGGGCCAGCGAGGGGCCACCAGGATCATGAAGGCTTTGTCTCGGAGAACCTTGAAAAGAGTCCGAGAGACTAGCGGGATGGGAGGGAAAGCGTACAGAAGGCTCCCCGACCATGAGATCAGAAAGGCGTCCGCCGCAACCCGAAGGGGGTGTGGCTGACGAGAGCAGAAGCGAGGAAGCTGCCGGTTGCGAGGACTGGCAAAGAGATCCATCGTGGGGAGGCCCCACTTGAGGAAGAGCTTCTGAACTACCAAGGGATCCAGACGCCACTCGTGCGGCTGGAGGACCCTGCTGAGTTTGTCCGCAAGGCAATTTTCTTGGCCCGGGAGATAAACTGCCTTGAGGAGAATGCCGTGACTGACGGCCCAAGAGCAGAGCTTCTGTGCCTCCCGGCAGAGGAGGAAGGAGCCCGTGCCCCCCTGTTTGTTCACGTAGAACATGGCAACTTGATTGTCCGTCTGGACAAGGACGGACTGTTGGGAAGTCAGGTGGGAGAAGGCCTTGAGAGCTAGGCGGATCGCCCGGAGCTCCAGGAAGTTGATCTGCTGAGCAGACTCCCACGTGGTCCAGAGGCCCTGAGTACGTGCCTCTTGGCAATGTGCTCCCCAGCCCAGGAGGGATGCATCGGTGGTCAGCACCCGGGTCGGCTGAGGTGACTGGAAAGGCATTCCGAATATCAGGTTCGGCTGCCGGAGCCACCACCGGAGAGACGAGACCAGCGGCTCGGAGACGCGCACTAGGTCTGCTAGGCCGCCTGTGGCTTGTCGCCACTGCTGGCGGAGACACCATTGAGCAGACCGCATATTCAGGCGGGCATTGGGGGTCACATGGACAGTGGAAGCCATATGGCCGAGCAGTCTCAGGAAGCGCCTGGCGGAAACCAGGGGCTGGCTGCGAAAGCGGTCGGCTAGGTCCATGAGCCGTTGAGCCCTGTCGAGCGGTAGGTATGCTCGCGCCTGAGGAGTGTGCAGCCTCGCGCCGATGAACTCGAGATCCTGTGAGGGGAGCAAAGTGGACTTTGCGAAGTTTATAACAAAGCCCAAGTGTTGCAGAAGAGTCACCGTGCGGCACGTGGCGTTGGTGACCTCCTGAGCGGACGCTGCTCTGATGAGCCAGTCGTCGAGGTACGGAAACACATAGAGGCCGTGAAGCCGGAGATGGGCCGCCACGACCGCGAGACATTTTGTGAAGACTCGCGGTGCGGAGGACAGGCCAAAGGGCAGTACTCTGTACTGGTAATGATTTCCTGCCACCACGAACCTTAGGTATTGGCGGTGGCTTGGGTGGATGAGGATGTGCGTGTAGGCATCCTTTAGATCCAAGGAGCATAGCCAATCTCCCTGCTGGAGGTAGGGCAGAAGGATTCCAAGGGTAAGCATTTTGAACTTCTCCCGCACAAGGAACTTGTTGAGGTTGCGCAAGTCCAGGATGGGTCTGAGGCCCCCTGTTCTCTTTGGTATCAGAAAATACCTGGAATAAAAGCCTTGACCTCTCAGGTGGTGGGGCAGCGGTTCCACCGCCTGTTCCTGCAGAAGACCTGCTAACTCCTGAAGGAGTAATTCCCTGTGCAGAGGGGGTCGCGGAGGTTCTCCCGGAAAATAGGAGGGAGGGACCTGATGGAAGTGGAGAAGATAGCCTTCTCGCACGACTTGGAGCACCCAGGCATCTGCGGTGATGCTGGACCACCTGTGGGCGAAGTGAACCAGCCGGCCTCCGGTGCTGGGAGGAACCAGCGGGGGGGGAGAGGCTATGCGTTGGGAGTCAAAAACCCCCACCCTGCTGAGCAGGGGCTGGTGGTGCAGGCTTGGGGGCTTGCTGCCTACGGGACCCGTTACCCCGTCCCTTGGCCTGCTGGCCCTGTTGGGGAGCTGCAGGGGCCTGATAATGGGGGTATTGTTTGTAGGCAGCCGCCTTCCTCGGGTAAAAGGGCTTTTTCCCGAGCCCTTCTTTTTCTGGGAAGGGGCGGAGGTCTTCCTAGAAAGCCTGGTCCTGGTGAGAGTCTCAGTCTCAATCTGTGCAGCCTTTTCCGCCATGGGCTTGCCAAAGAGGTTTTCGCCTCGGCAGGGGACATCGACCAACTTGTCCTGCACCCAGGGCTCAAGGTCTGACGACTGAAGCCAAGCCTGTCGGCGGGCACCGATGCCGGCTGCGGCTACTCGAGCCGATGCTTCAAAGCCATCATAGGCTGCTCGGGACATGAACTTTGAGCATTCCCGAATGCCAGTGGACAAGGCCAGGAACCTCCGCAAGGGTTCCTCGGACAAACCAGCGGAGAATCCGGCTAGCTCCTTAGCCAGATCCCGGAGATACATGCCCATGTATAGCTGGTAAGTCTGGACACGACAGGCGAGCATAGAGCCCTGGAAACACTTCTTACCAAGGCCATCCAGGTTACGGGCCTCCCTGCCAGGAGGCACCGAGGAGTGCATCTTCTGGCTCTTGAGACGATGCATGGCCGATTCCACTACCATGGAATGGTGTGGCAGCTGTGCTTTTTGAAAGCCAGGGCTCTTGCGGACTCGATAGATAGAATCGACCCGCTTGCTCAGAACCGGCGAGGAGGCCGGACTCTCCCACATGCGGAAGAGTAGTCGTTCCAGCATAGGGGGAACCGGTACAGTAAAGTGTTCCCTCGCGGGAGAGTCATACTGGAGGGCGTCGAGCTCTTCGGCTCGAGGCTCCTCCTCGGGATCCGCAGGGAAGGCCAAAGCCTTGGCCATATCCCTAACGAAGTCCGAGAACCGGGCATCCTCCGGGGGGGACTGCTTCCGAGGTTCGGACTCCGGTGAGTCCGAAGGGACACACCGAGTCCGGAAAGAATCAGGTGACTCTTCCTCCTCAGACTCCCAGACCGACTCCGACGAGGACTCGGTGGGGTCGGCCCGGGCAGGGTGCGGCGCCAGCCGCCCCGACGCCGAGGGAGTCGGCGTCGGCGACCTCGGTCCCGAACGGGAGGCCGAGGGTGACCTCGACCGAGGATCGACTCGAGTTCTCATCGACTCGAGCATCGGCTCGGTCTCCGGGGTCGACTTGGACGTCGACGTCCCGGCGGTCGGGGCAGCGGTGCCAGCGAGCAGTGCCCTCTGCTGGTCCATGAAGGCAGACAGTCTGCTCTCCAAGGCCGTCAACCTGAGTCCGAGCTCAGGTGACCCAGCAGCCCCCGACTCGGGCCCCGACGGCGTCGGGCCCGACGTCGGCTGTCGCGGAGGCGAGTCCAGAAGGACCACAGGACTTACCCGGGCAGGCATCTCCGACTCCAGGCGAGGTCGCTTCGGGATGTGTTCCTTCTCCAAGGACCCGGGGCGGCTGTCGGGGCTATGCGACCTGGCCCTCGCGGAACCAGGAGCGTCCACCGACGCCGCCCTCGCGGGTTTCACCTTCCGACGATGGTCCCCGGAGGGAGAACCCCGGTCGGAGGAACTCCGGCGACGGTCCGAGCTGGAGCCTTTCGACGCGGAGGCCTCCGACGAGGTCCGGGTACGGCTGGGGTCAGCGAAGATTCTCTCACGCTGATGCCGCCGACTTCTCAACGCCTTTGAGGACAATTTGCTGCAGGGCCCACAGATCAGTTCTTCATGATCCGGGCCCAGGCAGCGGAGGCAAAAGTCGTGTGTGTCGGTTAGTGACATATTTCGGTCACACCGACCACACCGCTTAAACCCACTGGCAGCCATCGGGGGGAAAAAGGGCCCCTGCGAGGTCAAAGGACCGGGCTGCCAGGGAAAAAAACGAAAACGAAAGCTGACAAAGTCAGAAAAAACCGAAAAAAAGTACGAGGACTCGTGACCGGCGTCGCGAGTCCGAGCGGGAAAACGATCGGCGTCGAACCGAAGGAAAAAAGGATAAAATAATGAATAAAATCGACTTTTTCGCGGGGACAAGACGGGGACGTCTGTAGGGCTCCGCGGAAAAAAGAAGACTGGCTAAGATGGCACCCTCGGGCGGGAAGACGACCGCGCATGCGCGCTGCAATTCCCAAAGGCTTTCTTTGAAAGCTGGGGAAAATTGCTCCGCGAGGGCTCCGTCGGCGCCGACGTCACCCATAAGTGAGGACTGACTTCCTGCTTGGTCCTGGAGAATTTTGTTTTTTTCTGTCAGTCTCACTTCATCCAGAGTGTACCATGGCGAGGTGCTTAATGGTCGCTGTTCTGTTTAGATCCTAGGTGTTCACCGAATAGATGGGTTTTCAGCTGTTTTCAAAATGAGTACAGGTCTCTGTTGCTCCGGATTCTGGTTGGGAGGGAGTTCCATAGTGAAGGGGTATACAAGTCAAATGTGTGGTTGCAGGTTTGGTGATTGAATTTTGTTCTCTCGTGTGGCACTGTGAGCGCATTGCTTGTGGTCTGCCGTGTAGGTCTTCTGGAGTCTAGGTGGGTGTGAAGGGTTTGGAGGTGGTGAAGGGCTTTATGGACAAATACCAAATCCATGCTTCTAGTGTGAGGATGTGGAGGTCTCTCAGGATCGGGATGATGTGCTCATGCTTTGTCACTCTTTGGATGATTCTGGCTGTTGTGTTGAGGGCTGTTCATAGCGGGTTGACAGTGGTGATTGGAAGACCTTGGTATATTACATTACAATAATCCAGATGGGGGTGTGTCATTTCCTGCATTACCGATCTGAAGTCCTTTGGGTCTAGGAGTGGTCTGAGGCGCTGTATCACCCTTGCTTTGAAAAATATGGTCCTTGCAGTTCTTGCGATCTGTTTAAATGAAAGTGATAGAACAAGACTAACTCCTAGGTATTTTATGTGTGATTGGACTCTTATTTGACTTGATCCCAGGGTGAAGTGTGCTGGTGGGGGGGGGGGGGGGGAATGAAGGTTTGGTCCTTTATGATGAATAAGGCTTCTGTCTTTTTGAAATTTATTGCAAGATTGTTTTCTTGGAGCCATCTGGAGACATCATTGAAACAGTTTATTAGTTGTGGATTTGTTGGATCTGTGGTCATGATGGGTCCATAAAGCATGATGTTATCTGCATATATGTGGAAGTTGATGTTGTGGGTCCATATTAATGTGCAGAGTGGTTGGAGAAAGATGTTGAAGAGCATAGCGGAGAGTGTCGATCCCGAAAGTATTCCTTGGGTTTGTTGAAATGGAGGGGAGGTCATAGCACTGGTTCGAGTTAGCTGATATCTGTCAGTTAGGTAGGACTGCAACCATTGTAGAACTTTATTACATATGGCAGTCTCTTGCAGTGCAGGAGGATGCTATGTGAGATGGTATCGAATGCCGCAGATATATCCAGGAAGATCATGGTGTATCCAGACTGTTTGGTTTGTATTCCTTTGGTTAGGGTGTTCAGTAATGAGATCAAGAGAGTTTTGACCCCATGACCCCAAAAAACTGTTAATAAAAAAAATGATGGGGTCTGAATCCATGCTGCTGTGGGTCGAGTGTGTTGTTCTTGTCCAGGTTATCTTGTAGTTGCTGTTGAACTATTTTCTCTATGATTATTGCTGTGAACGGGAGGCTTGCTACTGGTCTGAAAGAGGTAGGATCCAGTGGATCAAGTTCTGGCTTCTTGAGCTTTGGGCGAATAATGGATGTCTTGAGACTGTGGGGCATTCAGCCTTGGCTTTAGTGATTAATTTACTATGCTGGCAAGCACTGAGCTTAGTTCCTGTTTTGTCTTTTGAGGAACACCTGTTAATAGTGAATTACAATAATCTAACTTATTGATGACAAGGCAGTGGAGGACAATGTGTAATGCTTGATTATCAAGAAAAGGCTTCACTTACTATATTTTTATTGCTCTTTTATTCCAGATAGTCGAACAACACAAAAAATAGGCTTATTTGGCCCCTGAAGAAACGGAACATATCCGTGAAACGCGATGGCGCTGAAGTAGGCGTTGGGATAAACCACATTTTAAGATAAGCCTAACTTCTGTTTCATATTATGCATCTTGGATAAGTTATTTCAAAACGCTTGAAAAAAACACGTTTAAAAAACAAAAAGGGTCGTTGATGTACATCAGGAGCAGTTACTGGCTTTTGTCATTGTCACTGAAAAAGCTCCGTGAGAGTCTGAGACCCGCTGTTCAAAAAACGTGTATATGTTAAATAATTTTTCTAATTATCATTATCAGCTTTTATCTGGAGACTCAGCAATTTATATTGAGTAAAATACATATTTTTGGCTTAACTGCAATTTGTACATAGGGCAATATCTATAAACGACTGGTCAACCAGTTTTTTTCGGGAGATGGGGAAAGTTCATAATACATCACATCTTAAAATGACCACAGAGAGCTGGATCTGCCTCATTTTGCATAGAAAGCTGTTATATTTCTTGTGCTATAAGCTCAGCAGAAATTTGAAATGAAGGTGAAATTCTCTATTTACATATCTTTTTTACTTTATGTTTATGATAAAATGTATTGTGCATCCTAGATTCAACTGATTTTTCTTTATTGACCTCAGCCTTCCAAGACAGGTACCAGCCAAAATGTTATAGTATAATAATGCAAACACTCTGCTGATTATTGTATAAAAAAGAAAATGCTTTCTTGATAACCATTTTGAGACTAATCAATCAAATCACTCCAATAAAAATATACCACTCAAGAATAGCAGGAGCTGCCAAGAAAAACTAGGATGCAGTTTTTTGTTAACATGGAGGTGGTGACATTAAAACAGTTACTCACCTGTAACAGGTGTTCTCCAAGGACAGCAGGAATCAGTCCTCACTTATGGGTGATGTCGGCACCGATGGAGCCCGTGCGGAGCAATTCCCCAGCTTTCAAAGAAAGCCTTTGGGATTGCTGCCAGGCATGCGTGGTCCTCTTCCTGCCCAAAGGTGCCATCTTGCTCAGTCAGGTCCCAGAGCTAGAGCCCTACTAAGCAGATAACAAGGGAAGGATAAAAAAATTGTAACGCTTCAGGGGAGGATAGTGAGGACTGATTCTTGCTGTCCCTGGAGAACACCTGTTACAGGTGAGTAACTACACTTTCTCCAGGAACAAGCAGGAAGTCAATCCTCACTTATGGGACTTCCCAGCTACAGGCTACCAAACCTGTAATCCAAAAACGCCTCTACGAGGCCGTGAGCAGAAACCGATGCCCGAAGGAACCAGAGTCCTTGGGGCTAAGCTGTCGGTAGCCGCAGAAGAAGGGTCAGAGGGCAGGAGTTGCTTATACCCCAAACAGATTACAGCCTGGCCGAAGGAGCTGTCCCAGCGGGACTCCCTCTCCAGGCAGTAGTGCGAAGCGAAGGTGTTCGCTGAAGACCAGGTCGCAGCCTGGCAGATGTCCACCAAAGGCACTGAGCGCAGCGAAGCCACAGATGCCGCCTTGGCATGGATGCTGTGCGCTGTGACTTGTCGATCCAGCAGGGTCCCAGCCTTTGCCTGGGCAAAGGCGATGCAGTCCGCCACCCAGATGGAGAGGGTGCGCTTGGTATCTGCCAGCCCTAGGCCGTTGGGATCACAGGTGATGAAGAACCAGCCAGAATTGCGATGATCGTGGGTGCGCTGCAGATAGAAGGTGAGAGCCCTCTTGCAGTCGAGAGTATGCAGGACCGCCGATGCCCGGTTGGCGTGAGGTCTTGGAAAGAAAGTCGGCAAGACTATCTCCTGATTAAGATGGAAATCCGAGACAACTTTCGGAAGGAACGTGGGGTGGGTATGGATCACCCTATTCCCGTAGAACTTGGTGTAGGGGGTCTCTGCCATGAGGGCTTGAAGTTTGCTGACTCGCCGTGCCGAGGTCAGGGACACCAGGAAGACCACCTTCCAGGAGAGATGCCAGAGCAAGAACGTCGCCATCGGCTCGAAGGGCGGCCGCGTCAACTACATGAGCACAATGTTCAGGTCCCATTTCACCGGCAGAGGCTGGACAGGAGGCCTAGAAAGCACGAGCCCCTGCATGAAGCGGGAGACCAGAGGCTGGCCCAAGTGGGGTTTACCCTCGACGGGAAAGTGGTTGGCCGAAATGGCGCTCAGGTGAACCCTGACTGAGTTGGATTTCAGCCCCACCTGTGAGGTGGAGGAGGTACTGGAGAACCCACCAGGTGGAGCAAGAGAACAAGTTGATCTGGAGCTCGTAGCACCAGATCGAGAAGCTCCGCCACTTCAGGGCGTAGGCCTGTCTCATCAAGTCCTTCCTCGACGCGAGAAGGACTTCTTCAATCTCCTCTGGGAGATGCAGTGATGCTAGGCAGACCCGTTCAGCTGCCAGGGATAGCGAGACCAAGTTCGGGTGACGCACACATCCCTCCTCCTGCGTCAGCAGGTCTTGAGCACTGCCCAGGGGAAGTGGAGGATCTGCTGAGAGAGTCTCAGCAGAAGCGGGAAACAGGGCTGACAGGGCCACAAGGATCACCGAAGCTCAGTCCTGCTGAATCTTTTGGAGGGTCCTCACAATGAGAGGTGTGGGAGGGAATGCATACAGAAGCCCAGAGGTCCAGTCCAGGAGGAACGCATCTGGGGCCACCCTGCTCGGGTGTTGGCATTGGCCCGCAAAAGTGGGGAAGCTGCACGTTCACCGAGCTGGCGAACAGGTCTATGAACGGAGTCCCCCAGTGGCGGAATAGGTGGAGAGCCACCTCTGGACTCAGGCGTCTCTCATGTGGGTGAAGGAGCCTGCTGAGTTTGTCCGCGAGGAAGTTGTCCTGGCCCGAGAGGTAGACAGCCCTTATGGTCATGCCCTGGCACACAGCGAAGGAGCAGAGGAGAACTGCCTCCCGACAAAAAAGGCGGGAGCCCGTACCCCCTTCCTTGTTTATGTAGAATATCACAACTCTGTTGTCGGTCTGCACTAGCACCGACTTGCCCTTCAGGTGGTACTCTAAGACCTTCAGGGCCAACCTGATCGCTCGGAGCTTGAGCAGGTTGATCTGCTGCTGGGACTCCTAAGGTGACCACTGCCCCTGGGTGCGAGGCATCTGTCGTCAAGACGAGCTCATACTGACGAGTCTGGAAGGGCATGCCCCAAAGGAAGTTTTGGGGATTTTGCCACCAATCTAGGGAACCGAATAGGCTGCGGGAGACCCAGACGGCGTCCCGAAGGTGTCCCGAAGCTTGGGCCCATTGTGCCCTGAGGCACCATTGTGCCGCCAGCATGTGCATGTGGGCATGGGGGATGAGGCACAGCATGGCCCACACCGAGACTCTTGTCCACCCTTGGACCTCAGCAGCCAGGGTCCGGAGCCGATCCGCACGGGCTCAAGGGAGAAAGACGGTTGCACGTTCTGTGTAGAGAAGAGCACCGATGAACTCCAGGGTCTGCTCTGGTTCGAGGTGGGACTTGAATAGTTGATCATGAAGCTGAGGCACTCGAGGAGGGCGGCTGTGCGTGATGCCAAAAGGCGAGCCTCCCCCGCCGATGTGCCCGTGATGAGCCAGTCGTCTAAGTAAGGGTAAACGGGTACGCTCTGCAGCCGAAGGTGAGCTGCGGCCATTGACAGGCATTTTGTGAAGACTCGCGGAGCGGACACGAGCCTGAAGGGGAGCACCCTGTACTGATAATGCTCCCCTTACACCCTGAAATGCAGGTATTGCCTGTGCTTGGGGTGGACGGGGATATGGGCGTAAGCATCTCTGAGATCCAAGGAGCATAGCCAATAGCCCTGCTGGAGGAAGGGCAGCAGAACGCCAAACGATAGCATTTTGAACTTCTCCCGCACCAGAAACTTGTTCAGGTTCCTGAGATCGAGGATAGGGCGCAGGCCCCCCATCCTTTTTGGGATGAGGCAGTACCGGGAGTAACTCTCCCAACCTCGGAGGTGCAGTGGGACCCTTTCTACTGCCTGCCCACCTCTTGTTGTAAGCAAGCCTGGTGCGAGGGAAGCAGAGTAGGTTCCACTGGAGAGAACGGAGGAGGGAGTCTGTCCAGACGAAGACAATAACTGTCCTGGATCACCTGGAGGACCCAGGTGTCCGATGTTCAATGCCCTGTTCAATGTAATTTCAGTTTGTTCAATGTAAACCGCACTGATGCAGAATAGCGCGGTATATAAGAGAATGTAAATAAATAAATGTAATGGCTGCCCACTTGGGGACGAAAAGGGACAGGCGTCCTCCCACAGGCGGAAATGCCGCCAGGGGGCGAGAGGCTATGGATTCGGGTCAAAACCCCGGGGCTGACTGGGGTGGTGCCGGCGGTTGGGTCTTGGGCCCTTTCGGTTTCCGGTGACCCTGAGCTCCCCCTCTGCCCTGAGCACTGGTCGTCGGCGCCAGGGTAGGTGGGTATCCCTGATAGGAGAGTCCATACCTCTGGAAGAAAGGCTTTATGCTGTGCTGCTTCTTCCGTGGAAGAGATGAGATTTTACGAGAGAGATGGGTGCGAGTCACAAACGTTGCCTCGATCTCGGATGCCTTGTCCTCCATGGGCCTGCCAGACAGCTGCTCACTGAGGCAAGGGACATCCAGGAGCTTCTCCTGGACCCACTGTTCCAGGCCCAAAGACTGGAATCACTCCTGGCGCCTAGCTCTGATGCCAGCCACTGCCACGTGGGGCAGAGGGCTCTAACCCATCACATGCGACGTGGGAAAGGTATTTTGAGCAGTCTGCGACAGACCTCAGGAGGGTCTGGAACCTGAGTAGGTGCTCGCCCCCTAGGCCTGCAGAGAAACTGCCGAGCTTTTTGGCAAGGTCACGAAGAAACATACCCATATACAGCTGCTACGCCTGGATGCGGCACACCAGCATGGATCCCTGGTAAGCCTTGCACCCGAGGGCGTCGAGGGAATGGGATTCCCTGCCAGGCGGGACCAAAGAGTGTGACTTCGTGCTCTTCTGCTTCCGCATGGCCGATTCAACCACCATGAGGCATGAGGAAGTTGAGTCTTCTGAAACCCCAGGCCACGCTGGACACTGTACATGACAGAGTCTTTTGCTGACAATGGGGACCAAGGCGGGTGCTTCCCACATGCGGAGGAGCAACCGGGATTGGATGGCAGTACAGGAACCATAAGAGACTCCCTAGGTGGAGACTTATACTGCAAAATGTCAAGTACCATATATAAGAAAACCACAATATTGCAAATAAATAAAACCAATCGATAACACAATGCAATTATCAAAAGTATAGCATTAAACATTCATACATAAACTATAAAAATTCTTATTCTTACAAAAAATGATACAATATCAACTAGGTTTAATTATTCCGTAAATTATTATTTATTACATTATATATCACAAACATTTCTACACCAATAAATATATTATCACACATTTCTAAAAACAAAACTCTCTTAATCAGCATACCCTTCAGAGATTTACCCAAACATATCATCAATAGAATTAATACAGTCTAATATGGGATACACAATCCATTCAATTACAACCCATATATAATATATAATCAAACTCTACTCCTCATTGGGCAATATATCCAAATCGCCTATCATCTTGTAAGGTACATCACCAAAGCTTCTTTTATGCTCCTGTAGCTAGGTCCCCTCTTTCTACTCAAAACGATCTCTTCTCATTGGACGATCGATCAGATCGTCTACAGTTTTGCAGCCATATCCCGACTTTTTCTCATGATGCTTCTCCAAACTCTCTAATAAGGATCAATCATGTCTTTTCAAACATCAGAGTTTTCAAACAGAAAAATTGATATAGGACCCCCTAGAAAGGTAAATCAGAGCCAATAAGAAAAACCTAAAGCACGGTATAACCATTCTGAAAAGAATGTCAACATCAGAAATGTAACCAAACATACCGACTGCTATCATTCCAGTATATATCAGAGAAAATCACACCCCAAAGGTAGTCGTGGTCCCAGATCCTCAATCCAAATGAGAATCCAAAACTCCACACCAGATGCATCTTGAGTAAGAGTTTCGCTGTCCAGCGGCTTCATCAGGGCAAGCTACAAAATATAACATAAAATGAAACAAACTATCCAAAAAACAAAAAAACAAAATTAATTACCAAACAATCACATTTAAAAAACATACAATTGTATCAACCACTGACCTTAAGATCCAAAAGATAACCCTCTGTCCACAAAATGGTTCCCGAAAGGAAAACAGTCCTCTTAAAAATGCCCACACATGCGCTCTTATATCCGAGACGATTCCCCTTAATTCAAAAAAACCACTGCCATTCAATCTGGGAATTTAACCCATTAGGTGCTACACTGTTCCAACAAAAGACATACTCTTGTTCCCTACGGCACAAACGCCATTGGAAATTGCCACACTCACCACCCCTAACCTGTTCAATAATAAAGCAATGTAAATCACTTAATGAATGGTTTTTAAGTTTCCAATGTGAGACCAATGGTGCCGACTCCACTTCTCGGCGGATAGTAGATAGATCTTCAATGATCCTCGTTTTAAAGGACGTGAAGTCTGGCCAAGATATAACAAACAAGGACACATCTCTGCATAAATTACACCTTCAGATTTACAATTCGTACAATCATGGAGTTTATGGGTAAAACCCAAAGTTGGATGTTTAAATGCCTGTAATTCCATAGTAACCGGACAAACCACACATTTATTACATTTGTGATGTCCCCCATTATTTGCAACCGGTTGATCACAACGTGAGTCAACTAAATAATTCCTCAAATTTTGTCCTCTACGATATGAAAAAACAGGCGGTGTAGCAAATACAGGATGGACCCTCAAAATGTCCCAATGGGACAAAATCAAATTAAGTATGTGAATGGCCTGTGTAGAAAATGGTAATACGCAGGTCAAAGAAGATTCAACCTGCTTCTGTGATCGTAAAAAAAGCCAATCACGATGAACATTAGAGGCCTGTTTATATGCCCTATTTGTAACATGTGCTGGGTAACCCCTATTCTCAAACTTCCTGCTCATCCGTCGTGCTTGAAGAGAATACTCTTCTTTAGAGGAACAAAGTTTCCGTAATCTGAGAAATTGATCTACAGGAATGTTATCACGTATATGACATGGATGGAAACTAGTACAATCCAATAGACTATTTCGATCTGTAGGTTTAGAGTAAATTGATGTATGAAATCTACCATCACGTAATGTAATCTGAATGTCTAAAAAATGGACAGTTGTCTGATAATTCCGGAGTAAACGTTAAATGTGGATCCTGTTGGTTCAACCATGTCAAAAATTCTTGTAAAAACGAATCTGATCCTCGCCATATAAAAAAAAGATATCACTATAACGTACCCATTTTACTATTGAGGGCCAAAATTTAGATTGTAATACTATATGCTCCTCGAAATACCGTACATAAAGGCAAGTGATTGACAGTGCCACCGTAGCTCCCATTGAGACTCCTTCAACTTGATGGTAAAATTGACCACGGAACTCAAATAGTTCCTATATAAAACCAATACTAACAGATTGTGAAGGAATGCAATATAATTGGGTGATAAATCCGTTTCCGTCAAATAATGCATCGCTGTCCAAAGACGTTGTTTTTGGGGAATATTAGTATACAATGCAGAAATATCCATAGTAACCAAAGCATATGTACCCTCTCCCAACTGCCACGTGTCCAAAAAAGTTAATAAGTCACCAGAATCTTTAATAAATGAAAAACCTTGATTCACCAACGGATTCAGAAATGAATCTGTATATTGAGACAATGGTTCCAAAACTGATCCAATCCCCGATACTACAGGACGACCAGGGGGATTTATTAATGTCTTATGAATTTTTGGAACAACATAGAATACAGGGATTCGAGGATCCTTAACATATAGAAAATGCAATAACTGTTCCGTGATTAAACTTTGTTGCAAAGCCCCTCCAAAACATCCAAAATTTTCGCTTGAATCGATTGTGTAGGATCTTCTTTTAATGCCCTATAAAAACAGGTATCACTTAATTGTGTAGTTACTTCAGCAATATATGCCACACTATCCAAGATAACCACACCTCCGCCTTTATCAGCAGGTTTTATGACTATTGAAGGGTCATTCTGTAATGACTTTAATGCAAACCACTCATTTCGTGTGAGATTGTGTTTCACTTTAGGGGAGGGTAGTTGTTTCAAACCATCAGTAACTCGTTCAAACACTGTAATGCTAGGGTCCATCACCCCCGGAGGGACCCAGGTGGATTTAGGCTGGAATGGTGTAAATATACGGGTGGTTGACTCAGAATCACCCGAATGTGCGGAAAAATACAACGCTATCTTCAATTTGCGTAAAAAAATCTGTAAGCTAACATGTATCGCAAACGTATCAACAGAGGTAGTGGGAAGAAAAGACAAACCCCGATTCAAGAGGCAATATTCTTCCAAGGATCATTGTCTGTGGGATAAATTAAAAACCAAACCCCTCAAAGCTTCAGACTTAGAACTATACAGACTATCACCTGATCTATAATTAATATCCTCTTCTATTATGGGTAATGTCAGTGCCCCTCATTGATATCTGCCACCCCCTCGAATTACGATTGCGACCCCGAGTGGGTCTGTAACCCTGATCTAAAAAAGACTCCTTATCAGAGAGATCTGAAGATTCATCAGAGGAATCCTCAAAAGTCACATGTTTCTCTTTATTAGGAGGACGTTGATACATCCAGGGGTACACTTCCCCCCAATGATAATCGCCGGCATCTCTCTGGAACTTCTTTATTTTACACTGTAGCACCTCCTGCCGATATGATACCATCTGGTCATCTATTTCCTTTATCTTAACCACATAATCCTCCTAGTTACGTAAGCTAAAGAGTGCCTGCTCCAAATCCTTATTCAATGTGGAGAGTTCAGCTAAAGATGTTTCTACTATGTGTAACATTAAATCAAAAGAACATTTCGAGAAAATAGCATTCCATTTTTCCACAAAAGCGGTATTGGTAGTAAAAAGGTGGGGTGCTCGATACATGCGCAAGCCTCGAGGGATACGTCTATCCCTACAATATTCCTTCATTGTTTCTGAATGAAGTTCCGTGCGTATGATCTTTCGACGAATGGCTGTAAAAGTAGACCAATCTTTGATCTCAATCTCTGATGTTTTTTCACCAAATAAACAGGAACCCGTCAATAATCGTTTGGCCTCAAGGTCAGAAAAACAAAAAGCATCTTGTAATATAGGAAATTCCTCCTTTCATTTTTTGTAAGAATAAGAATTTTTATAACTTACGTATGAATGTTTAATGATATACTTTTGATAATTGCATTGTGTTACGGATTAAATGTCAAGTACCTCCACTCTCGGTTCCTCCTCTATCTGCGTGGGCAGATTGAGGGCCACCGCCATATCCTGCACAAACACCAAGAAAGTGGTGTCCTCGGGAGGCGACTGCCTTTGCGCGGTGGGCAGGGATGGGGCCATTAGTCTCACATTGGAAACTTAAAAACCATTCGTTAAGTGATTTACATTGCTTTATTATTGAACAGGTTAGGGGTGGTGTGGGTGGCAATTTCCAACGGCATTTGTGCCGTAGGGAACAAGAGTACATCTTTCGTTGGAACAGCCTAGCACCTAATGGGTTAAATTCCCAAATGGAATGGCAGTGGTTTTTTTGAATTGAGGGGAATCGTCTCGGATATAAGAGTGCATGCGTGGGCGTTTTTAAGAGGACTGTTTTCCTTTCAGGAACCATTTTGTGGACAGAGGGTTATCTTTTGGATCTTAAGGTCAGTGATTGATACAACTATATGTTTTTTTGAATGTGATTGTTTGGTAATTAATTTTGTTTTTTTTGTTTTTTGGATAGTTTGTTTCATTTTATGTTATATTTTGTAGCTTGCCCTGATGAAGCCGCTGGACGGCGAAACTCTTACTCATGATGCACGTGGTGTAGGGTTTTGAGAGCTTTGTATTCTCTCATTTGCATTGAGGATCTGGGACCACGATTACCTTTGGGGTGTGATTTTCTCTGATATATACTGGAATGATAGCAGTTGGTATGTTTGGTTACATTTCTGATGTTGACATTCTTTTCAGAATGGTTATACCGTGCTTTAGGTTTTTCTTATTGGCTCTGATTTACCTTTCTAGGGGGTCCTATATCAATTTTTCTGTTTGAAAACTCAGATGTTTGAAAAGACATGATTGATCCTTATGAGAGAGTTTGGAGAAGCATCATGTGAAAAAGTCAGGATATGGCTGCAAAACTGTACACGATCTGATCGATCGTCTAATGAGAAGAGATCGTTTTGAGTAGAAAGAGGGGACCTAGCTACAGGAGCATAAAAGAAGCTTTGGTGATGTACCTTACAAGATGATAGGCGATTTGGATATATTGCCCAATGAGGAGTAGAGTTTGATTATATATTATATATGGGTTGTAATTGAATGGATTGTGTATCCCATATTAGACTGTATTAATTCTATGAATGATATGTTTGGGCAAACTTCTGAAGGGTATGCTGATTAAGAGAGTTTTGTTTTTAGAAATGTGTGATAATATATTTATTGATGTATAAATGTTTGTGATATATAACGTAATAAATAATAATTTACAAAATAATTAAACATAGTTGATACTGTATCTTTTTTGTAAGAATAAGAATTTTTATAGTTTATGTATGAATGTTTAATGATATACTTTTGATAATTGCATTGTGTTATGGATTAAATGTCAAGTACCTCCACTCTCGGTTCCTCCTCTATTTGCGTGAGCAGATTGAAGGCCCGCGCCATATCCCGCACAAACACCAAGAAAGAGGTGTCCACGGGAAACGACCGCCTTTGCGCAGTGGGCAGGGATGGGTCAGAGGGAAGGTCCCTATGGGTGCAGGTCTCTGGGGAGGTATCCCCGTCCGACTCCCAGCTTGAGAAGTCCGAGAAGGACTCAGAATTGGGCTGATCCCCATGTCCAGTGGCCGAAGCCTGCTTGGAGCTGGAGGCACTAACTCTGGAAGACCACGCTCTCGAGGAACGGGACAGCGAGCGAGACCAGTGCCGAGGACCCTCATGGGGCCCACGGCTCTCGGAGGTTTCCAAGGCGGTTTTCAGTACTCCTGTCAGGGGATCCTCTGTCTCGAGGTGCAGGCCAGCCGTGCTGGGCAAAAGCGCCTGCTGGGAAGCTAGGAAGGCAGAAACACTGTGCTCTAGTGCCAGCATACGGGCCTCCCACTCAGTAGTGGGGTCCTGTGACGCCGGAGAGGGGGGTCCTTGCCGGGACGACCCTCGGGAGGCCGAAAGCCATCACTGGAGGCCTCCATATCCGTACGAGGTACCTTTCGAGGCCGCTCCTTGTCCGACCCTCGTGAACGCAGCGGGGAGGGCTGAGGGAACAAGCACGAGACTGCTCGCGCTTGTCTGGAGGCCCTGACAGCGACTTCAAGGTCTTCTTCTTTCGCTGCTCCACCTCAGATGAACCCTGATCGGAATGATGCCTGGGCGTGGGGGTCGCCGCAGGGGATCCCACAAGTGGTGGATCGGCAAAGCGGGGAGCCACCAGGGACCCCGGGGCTGCCTTACAGAAAATGTCGTTGGACTTCTGCTTACGGCTTAGCAAGGCCTTAGTGGGCATTTTCTTACAGAGAGCAGAACTCCAGGTTGTGGTTAGCCCCCAGACACCGCAGACAACAGTCATAGGTGTCCATGAGCGACATATTCTTGAAACATCTGTCACATTTTTTGAAACCAGTGACGATGGGGGCAAAAAGAGCCCTTGCGAGATCGAAGATCCTTGAGGCCAGCGGTTAGGAAAAAAGGGCGCAAAAAGGGCCCGAAGAAAAAATTAAAAGGAAGGGAAAAAACAGAGTCCCCTAGCCCACCGCCGAGGCAGGGGCGTAGGGGAGGATGGGAGAGGACCAGTGCAACCGGAAAAGAGGCCAAAAGATCGAAGACAAAAACACTTTTTCCGAGGGACGAGGATGTGCACCCAAAGGACTCCGTGGAAAAAAGGGAGACTGAGCAAGATGGCACCTTTGGGCGGGAAGAGGACCACGCATGCGTGGCAGCAATCCCAAAGGCTTTTTTTGAAAGCTGGGGAATTGCTCCATGCAGGCTCCGTCAGTGCAGACGTCATCCATAAGTGAGGACTGACCTCCTGCTTGTTCCTGGAGAACTGCTAAGTAATGTCCTTTCCTTGAATCCTACTAGACCAGTCTAGTGAGTTGTGTTCCCCTACCATAGATCGATGGAGACAGAGAACCAATGAAAAGCCCAAGTTTCAATGACATCATTCCAATGCCTTTATTTGTCTCAGCCGCCAAAGGTTCCTTCAATATTCATCCCAAAGCATATGGGAGAAATATGGCAAGCCTTACACAACCTCAACTGCAGGCAACAATGAGTGATCAACAGTAGAGAACTATGAACAGTAAAGAACATGAAGCTGCAAGGTGGTAAACTGAAAGGCAATGTCAGGAAATACTTTTTTTACTGAAAGGGTGGTGGATGCTTGGAATGCCCTCCCGATGGAGGTGGTGGGGACAAACACAGTGACGGAATTCAAAGTGGCCTGGGATAGACACTGTGGATCACTTTACAGCAACAAGATTAAATCAAAATAAACTGAACCACCTAATTTCTCAACAAACAGGGGTGTTCTACATGGAGCGAGGAGGAGTGGTGTGTTCACCCCTAAACAAACAAAGAAACAAAGATATGGGGAGGGGTGAAGATATGGGGAGGGGTGCACCTGCTCCTGGTGGGTGCACCACTAAGCAAAGACATGGGTAGGGGTGCACATACTCCCTAAAAGACATGGGAAGGGATGCACCTACTCCTGTCATATTGCTGGGCAGACTAGATGGACCATACTGGTCTTTATCTGCCGTCATTTACTATGTTACTATGTAGAGGAAAAAAAACATAAGGCTGTCAATAGACAATGAACCTGCAGAGCCAAGTATAAAAATTACAATGACCTCAAACGTACCACAGCAGCAGAACAGAGCAATACAGTTCTAAGGGCGAGCCTAGACTGGTCTAGCAGATAGTCTCAGCATGTAGATCATAAAGAATAAAATTACTCAGCATGTAGATAGTCACAACCTAATGGGAGACAGCCAACATGGCTTTAGACAAGGAAGATCTTGTCTTACTAATCTGTTATGTTTTTTTGAAGGAGTGAATAAACAGGTGGACAGTCGGTTGATATTGTGTATCTGGACTTTCAGAAAGCCTTTGACAAGGTCCCTCATCAGAGACTTTTGGCAAAACTAAAGGGTCATGTGATAGGAGGCAGTGTACTATTGTGGATCAGGAACTGGTTAAAAGATAGAAAGCAGAGGGTAGGGCTAAATGGCCAATTTTCCCAATGGAGAAAGGTGAATAGTGGTGTACCCCAGGGATCTGTGCTGGGTCCGCTGCTTTTTGACATATTCATAAATGACCTGGAAAGTGGAATAACGAGTGAGGTTATCAAATTTGCAGATGACACAAAACTATTTAAAGTTGTTAAAACCCAAGAGGATTGTGAAAAATTGCAAGAGGATCTTGATAAATTGGAAGACTGGGCATCAAAATGGCAGATGAAATTTAATGTGGACAAGTGCAAGGTTATGCACCTAGGGAAGAATAACCCAAACTATGGTTACACGATGCAAGGTTCCACATTAGGAACCACCACCCAGGAAAAAGATTTAGGCGTCATTGTGGATACCATGTTAAAACCCTCGGCCCAGTGTGCAGCAGCGGCCAAGAGAGCAAATAGAATGCTAGGTATGATAAGGAAAGGAATGGAAAATAAAACAAAAGATATTATAATGCCTCTATATCGTTTCATGGTGAGACCGCACCTTGAATATTGTGTGCAATTCTGGTCGCCGTATCTTAAAAAGGATATAGCGATTTTAGAAAAAAGGTACAGAGAAGAGCCACCAAAATGGTAAAGGGGATGGAAGGATACTCCTATGAAGAAAGGCTAAAAAGGTTAGGGCTCTTTAACCTGGAAAAGAGACGGCTGAGGGGAGATATGATAGAAGTCTATAAATTAATGAAGGGAGTGGAACGGGTAAGCGTAGATCGATTGTTTACCTTATCAGAATATAGAAAGACTAGGGGACATGCAATGAAGCTACAGGGTAAACTATTTAAGACTTAGAAAAGAAAATATTTTTTCACTCAACGTGTAATCAAACTCGAATTTGTTACCGGAGGATGTAGTAAAGGCTGTTAGTGTAGCTGGGTTTAAAAAAGGTTTGGACAAGTTCCTGGAGGAAAGGTCCATAAACCATTATTAAGAAGTGACCGAAGATATCAATGCTTGACCCAGTACAAGCATTGTGGAACTTGTCTCTCTTGGGTAAACTGCTAGGTACATATGACCTAGATTGGCCACTGTTAGAAACAGAATAATGGGCTTGATGGACCTTGGTCTGACCCAGTATGGCATATCTTATGTTCTTATGACTCAAGGAAAGGACATTAACTGGTAAATAAAATGTGACCTTCCATATCATCCTGCTAGACCAGTCCAGACAAATGGGAAGTACCAAAGCTTCAACCCATACTGGGTGGAAAGGCGGCACAAAAGCTCGCAAAATCCTGGAGCCAAAGGCTGTGTTCGCCCTCATATGAGCATCTATGCAGTAATGCTTGACAAAGTGGTAAGTGATGCCCATGCTGCTGCCCAACAAATGTCTGCAAGGGCTACTGAGCTCTGCTCCACCCACGAGGATGTCTGCACTCAGGTAAAATGGGCACGCAACCCTCCAGAAATGGCCAGTTCCATTACAGAAACTCCAAGGCAAAGCTTCCTTAATCCAGCATCCCAAAATCAACTTAGCCACCACGTAGGCCAGCAAACCGCACAAAAAGACGGTTGAACTTACATAAGGAATTCGTAACCTCCAACTACCGGAGAAATACCTTCCAGAAATCCACAAGGCGAAGACTCTTATCCTTCTCCCGACACTGCTCTTGAGAAGGACAGGCAGACCACCTCGTTCACGTGAAAGGGAGAAAGCACCTTAGGCAAGAAAGAAGGCACAGGCCGAATGGAAACAGCCTCCTTTGAAAAGGACAGATAAGGATCTCAGCAATACAGAGCTTGCAGCTTGGAAATTTGCCATGCAGAACAAATCATGACCAAGAAAACAAATCTCAAGCATCAAATCCTTCAAAGTAGCATGCTTCAATGGCTCAAAGGGCA
Organism: Ichthyophis bannanicus; assembly: GCA_033557465.1. NCBI lineage: Eukaryota > Metazoa > Chordata > Amphibia > Gymnophiona > Ichthyophiidae > Ichthyophis > Ichthyophis bannanicus. The sequence continues at coordinate 45,947,348 of CM066047.1, forward strand.
CTGCCATCAGGGCCCTGAACACTAGACACAGATCCCAGGAAGGGATCACAGACCAGAGGGGAGGATGAAGATGCCAAACCCCCTGGAAGCTCGAGACATCCAGGTGCAAGGCTAGAGACTTACCAACCACCAGACCTCGGAAGCAGGCCAAAACTGCCACCTGGACTTTCAGGGAGCTAAGGGAAAAGGCCCTTCTCCAGCCTATCCTGTAGAAGGCCTCCTCAGTGGCGCCTCAGGAGAAAACTGTTGAGCGCTGCACCATCACTTAAACACCAGATCCGTAAGTATGCTAGCTTAGAAGACCTCCTCCAGGCTTCAAGCAGAAGACACCACCGCTGAAGAGTAGCCCTTATGCGCTAGCCATCTCCTTTCAAGAGTCCAGCCATAAGTGGGAAGGAAACCAGGTCCTCCAGGAGGATCCGTCCCTGCCACAAAAGGCCCTGAGACGGAGGCAACCAAAGAGGAAGTGCGTGCAGGAGCTTCATCAGGTCTCCAAATCACACTCTCCTTGGCCAATCCAGCACTACTAGAACAATCTTGTCTGGGTGATGTTCTATAAGCAAAATCACATGCCCCACTAGGGGTCACGGAAGAAACATGGACAGCAGGTGCTGACTTGGCGAAGGCTGGGTCAGGGCATCGATGCCCTTTGCTCTTTTTTGATCGCCACACTGAGGCAGGGTCCAAGTTTGCCACTGGAGCAGGTCACAATCAGATCCATTTTGGGCAAACCCAGAGGCACAGAATCAACCGAAACGCCTCCTGACCCAACTCCCACTCTCCGGGATCCAGAGAGTGAAGGTTGAAGAAGTCCACTTCCACATTGTCCACCCTGGCAAGGTGCTGAGCAGACAAGGTTAGGAGGTATTTCTCTGCTCAGGCAAACAGAAAAGCCATCTCCAAAGCTACCATGGCACTCCTCATGCTGCCTTGACAACTGACGTAAGCCGCCACCACCACCATGGTGTTGTCTGAAACACACTCGAATACCCTGGCCCTTGACCAGAGGCTGGAAACGCAGAGGAGCCAACCTGATCGCCCTTGCCTTGAGGCAGCTGATGGATCATACCGTTTACCTGCATTTCCAATAGCTTAGGGCTGTACGGTCTTGGCAATGTGCTCCCCAGCCCAAGAGACTGGCATCTGTCTTCAGCAGGATCCAGGAGAAATCATTCAGTGGCACGCCTTTCCTCAGATGACAGGCATGTTGCCACCACCACAGGCTAGTCTTCAACATCATTGGGAGCAGGAGCCTGCACCCAAACTACTGAGAACTCAGGGACCACAGAGTCAAGGACTGCTGGAGAGGCCATATGTGAGAACGCGCCCATGGCATCATCTCTATGGTCATCGCCATCAATCAGAGGAGCTGAAGATAATCCCAGAGTCTAGGAGCCTGCTGCGCACAGAACAGCACCAGGCAATCCAACAGTCTCTTGGACTTTCTTCTGGCAGGAAAAACACTGTCCACTTGTGTCAAAATGTGCTCCCAGGAACCCCAGAGACTGGGAAGGCAACAGCTGGCTCTTTCCCGGATTGATCACCCAGCCAAGGTTTTCCAAAAAGGACACCACTCAGGACACCATCCAAGATGCCTCTGAAAGGCCTGGAGGATCCAGTTGTCCAGATAGGGATGGACACAGATCTCTTGGTACCATAGCCACCACCATGACCTTGGAGAAAGTCCTTGGGGAAGTGGATAGCTCGATAGGGAGGGCGACAAACTGATAGTGAGAGTCAAGCACAGAAAGAAAACCCACAGATAATTTTGCTGATCCACCCAGTTCAGGATAGGAAAATATTCCTCAGCCAGATCCAGAGAAGCCAAGAATTCCCCTCGGTGCACTGCTTGAATCTCGGAGAGCAAGGTTTCATCTGGAAGTGCAGGACACACAGGTTTTCGTTGACCCCCTTGAGGTCCAGAATGGGCCAGAAGGAACAGGCTTTTTTTTGACACCATGAAATAGATGGGAGTATTTGCCCTTACTCCGCTCATCTAGGGGACGGGCACCACTGCCTTTAGGTGCAACAACTTGTCCATGGTGGTCCACAAAGTGGCACTTTTGATCACAAAAGCATTCAGAATCAGCTATTTGCAATCCAGAACATAGCCAAAATGAAAAGGTGTCTAGCATCCAGCAATCCTTGGTAACCCAGACCCATTCCTGAAAGAGAAGGCAAAGCCTGCCTTCAACTGAAGGAACCAGGGAATGGGCCACCAAAGCTTCCCTCCAGAGGAGGCTCTTCCTGGGCTGCAGAGTCCCTGGACCCCCAAGTTCCTCAAAAAGACTGAGAAGACGCCTGACGTCCATAAGGGGAAGAAGGGCTCTTTCCAGACCAGTAGGTGGATTCCCGAGATTCCCAGGAATCTGACCAGCACTCCCGCGAGAAGTGGGTGGAGATTGACTGAAAAGTAGCTCCTGCTTTTTACATAGGCCCCTTGGACCTGTCTTTCAGAAGGCGGAAGATTTTGTCTCACCCAGGTCCTTTACCTGCTTCTCCAAATTGGACCCAACCCTGCTTCTCCCAATTGGACCCAACAGAAGTGCCCTTCTAAGGCCAGATGGGCAACCAAGCTTTGGAAGAGTCGTCGCTGCCCCATGTCAAAGCCAAGCCAATGCCATGTCACTGTTGACAGGGCACAATCCCTGGCCACTAGACCTAGCAGGTTGAACATGACAGACTCCAAAAGAGAGGTAGAATCATCTGGTGGAAGAGACTGAATCCACTAGAGCAAGGCTCAAAATGTCAGGTCTGCACATACCACCAACTTAAGAATAGCGGCTTCCGCAGCAAACTTGTTCAACACAAATCCACTTTTCAGTCCAAAGTATCTTTCAAGGCCAATCCGTCTTACACAGGAATAGTAGTCCATCTGGTAACCGTGACCTTCGCATCCATCTTAGAAATATCAAATCACACAATGCATTCCCTCTCTAGGAGAGAGTGTTCATCTTTTACACTCTCAGGGAGGCAGGGAGTTGGGGGGAATCCCATTCTGACCGGAACAGCCCTTGAGCGTCTCCAGGAATGGGAGACCGTAGTGGATTTTCACACCCCTTACAGGAGTGGATGACTCTTCAGTTCCTGCTCCATGTCTACAGCATCTGCCAATGTCAAGGTGGATAAGACCCTGGGATCAACTCTTCCATTTCCTAGTGCCGGAATAAACAGATAACAATTGGTCTCCTCACAAGTCTCTGAAGGTGAGAGTATCTGTTCATCCACATCAAACATCTCAATCCAAGTCATAGACAAATCTGAGCTCATCCCTATCTCCAGGGAGTGCCCTTGGCCAGGGACGCTTAGCCATCAATCGAACAGGCTTCTGCTCTCAGCCTGCTCCTCACGAGACTGTGCTCGGGAGAAACCAGAGGCCACAGGGTGTGAATTTCCACACCAGAATGGCCAGGCCTGCTATAAAAGGAAAAGAATCCCAGGGAGGACAATCTGGATTCTGGAAGCTCTCCTCATGGAAATAACCCTCCACATTAGGGGGCAAAGTCACCTTTGATCCCTTAGAGGATGGGGCGAGGTCCACAGCACAGTTGCCAGGGCCTCTGGCCAGCTGAACATCCTTTCCTGTCGCGCCATCCATCACCTCCTGCCCTGAGGCAGGCAAGGTTGGACAGATAGCATCCCCTGGCTGAAAGAGGGGAAGTAGACTCTCTAGAGATGATTCAGAAGCAGCTATGCAAGAAGGGAAGAGTCCAGAAGCCAAAGATGAGGCGCCTCACTTGCCACAAGCCAAATGTTTCCTGGAAGAAAATAGAATTAAGGCAAGTATCACAATAGTGGGCACCAAGATCGTAGCAGCCCTAAGGCTACTACTACTACTGAACATCTGTATCGCGCTACAAAGCGTACACATCACAAAACATACATAGCGCTGCACACGAGTTAACTGCGCTTTTGTTGTGGCACGCGTTACAGGTACTAGGGTAGGAATGCAAATTGGAGCCATTCAGTCAGAACGCGCACAAGGACCGTGCAACAGCCAGGCGCATATTATTAAAAACTTTACTAGTGAATGCAAAAAATAGCGGAACACACCCACAGTGTGCCAACAATCACCAGCAGTCCACCCGAATTACATCCCACACAGACAGAATCGGGAGCCCCCAAAAAGGACAATGACTACTCATCCTCTCAGAGCCCCAGGCAGAGGATCCATGCTGGACTCAGCTCTACTTCGCTCAAACAGTCTCTCTGGCTTGGCAGCACTGCATATAAGGTAGCTGGCAGATTCCTCTGAGAGCTTCCTGCAATCTTTAGGAGATAGCAGGGGGAGAGGGAGGGGCACTGAGGCAGCTGAATTCTTCTTCCAATTTTCTGGCTGCTCAGCAGGCTCTTATCCATAGTAACATAGTAAATGATGGCAGGTAAAGACCAGTATGGTCCATCCAGTCTGCCCAGCAAGACGGTAACTGCCACTCCATGCAGGTCACCTCTCCCCATACCTTTGTTTAAGCGTGTACCCACCGCTCTGTGTAGGCCACTCTTATTTGTTGAGATAGGTAAGAGGTTAAGAGCATGGAACTGAACCACTTTCCCTCTCCCTATGGCTACCAAAAAGACTGCAAAGCTTCCCAAGTTGTGCTCAAGTGAGAGAGTCACCTTTTAAATAGTCTGTCACAAGCGTTTTTTTGTTGTTTTTTTATCCAATCTTTTCCTCTCAATTCTTCAGATTTTCTTCAGATGAAGAAACAAATCCACCATCTGCTGGAGACAAAGAAATACTAAAGGGACCTCTGGTGTCTGAGGCAATAGAGACATGGGAGTGATATCATTGAAATCTGGACTTTTCATTGGTTCTTTGTCTCCACCAGTCTGCTTGTAGGGGAACAACAGCTAAAATAGTATTTTTTTTTTTCACATTTTTGTTCCTGTCCCCCCTCTCCACGTTTCTACGTCAAAATAAAAAACAGAGGCGTCTTTCAATATCCGATGGTACACAGCCCTGGGATGTCATCGTTGCACTGACGGTTTGCTTTGACCATCTCCATCAGCTCTTAGAATGAGCTGTATATTCCGCGGATGTCTTATACACTGCCTCCTTTGCAATGTCCTGATGCAGCCTATCTAAATGTAAAGGGTGAAACGCGAGTTGACAGTCAACTCGCGGTATGGTTGGCATCATTTGAGCTAGGAGTACTTGTGGGACTTCATTGTCAGCTAAGTGCCGATGAAAAGTTTTTCAGTAATTTTAAATGCATTTAAAAATTGTAAAAACTGGTAGTGCACTTTAGAAGTCTATGAATGACAGCAGGGGAATCGTTTATGAGCTGTATAGCAGTGTCACGCTGCCTTGTTCAGCCAACAATCCCCATCTGAGGCTTCTTATCCCACCTTATTCCACTTTCTTCCTACGGTCATTTATTTTCCCTGCAGTAGGCTCCGTAATGGTGTAATGAGTATGCTCTAAGCCAGGGTATGTTTTCTTCTAAATCTTCCTCATTGTTGGTTGGAATTTAAATATCCATCGGCAACAAAAATAATTGTATAAGATAAATCTTAAAATTAGCTGCACCTAAAATAAAAATGAACATACTTCCTAGCTCTGTGAGCTTGTGTATCTACTTCCATTTTAGCATAAGAGTACAACTATCATCCCTGTAAAAAATGAAAGGGGTTTGACAGCCTTGCCATAACATGATATGGAAGAAAGAATTAAAAGAACCATCCAATGGAATGAATGCAAAAAACCTGAGGCCTAGTTTATCCAATTAATGAACAACTGGAAGGAAAGTCTCAAAGAAAGCAATTTACACTTCGTATGCCGCACAGCAGAATGCCCCTTAGCCAAATCCATGCTTTTCTTTGTCAACTGAGTGAAGACTGAACACAAGAAGGTCATGCTGATGCTGGGTCAGACCAAACAGTCCACTAAACAGAGCATCATTTTTCCAACAGCGGCTATTTTCAGGTTACTTGGGAGTAACCAGCAGAAGCGTAATCCATTACATATACAGCAAGGACTTATAGAAAAAAACCCCTTCAAATATCTCAGACAGACAGATTGGTAGCTATTTTTAAAACAAGAATCTTAATATATAACCATGTGATTCGTTCTACTGCCAGTACCTTTGATGCATGGACTGCTGATACTTTGGAAAGCCACAAGTTTGCTTTTCAGTTTCTTAAAAGAAATTTAAACACCTGAAATCACTTGCATCTTCAATAGGTGGATTCTAGTGAGTGAGGCAAACTTGCAATAGATAAATCACAGTTTACAAGCTTTTTAAAGCCAAGTATTTGTTCCCAGTACCTTGCTATGATGCAGCACTAACAAATCAATTTAGCTATTCAAGTGAAAGTATTTCATAAACTATCATTCCTTAATAAAGGTATGTGGTGGGAGTTTTCTTTTTCACTAAGCCACTGAAATATTTCCTGGCACTGAACCACAATACTCACCCTCCCAAAAAAATTTAACTTCATACCCACCTTTTCTGTTGTTAAATGCCAACATATACAGCTCTGAAATATTTATTTTCAGATACAAATTCTCAAACTTTTAATATCTAAATGCCTCTCTTTCATTTAAATTCATCTGTCATTAACGGCTCTTATTTTCTAGCATAACAGTACATATTCAAACTCATGTTTAGCCTTCTGTTTTCCATCTAAATAAGAAAAGTCCTAAATGTTTCTTTAAAAACAACCTGTCCCCCTCCTCTAAAAGACATCTATGAATTAAACATAAAAATGACAGAAGATGAAACCGAGATCGCCTAAGCATAAAACAGAAGAGTAGCAGAGTTCTACACTGATGAACATATTCAAGGTTTTTGAAGTGGAACAATCCTACCGTGTACTTCTAAACTGTTCATGCCTTTAATACTTGCTTTGTGATATTTAAAGAAAAAAGAGAAAAAGCAAATTGTTGATTAGTTGCAAGAAAAAGTGACCCCAAAACAGTAGAAAAAAGGAGAGGCCCATTCCCAAAAAGTGAGAAAATTAGAATTAGGACACTTTCAGTCATAGTTTATTCCCAAATAAATCTTGAGGAGTGGCTGTTCAAGAAGTTTTAAATCACGCCCAAGTTAATTTGACTACAGAATATTGAAATAAAAGCAAATGCTCCTTAATCTCAAATGCTATGCAGATGATCCCCGTTAGGGATTAGGAACCGGTTTGATAATTTCTGAGATACTCATATGACTGAAATGCGCCATACTAAGACTACAATAAAGTTCTTAAGAAGTTCAGCTATTTAACAAGTGATACTTTTAACACCTTTTACAAAGAGAAAGCTAGCACAGGCTTGATGACATGGGAATTAGTTTGATGTTTTTCCCTTTTGTTTTAGAGAAAATAATCTGTCAAACAGGAAAATGGGCAAAACAATTATAGATACCTTAAAATATTGGATAATGATAATTCTATCAGAACTATATCTCTTCAATTTTTGGTAAGGGAAACTCAAATATAACAGTTTTGGCCCACTGATTTTTTACACTGGCAAATCAGGTTTAGGTATTTCGGGCACTTCCAAATACACTTCAATGGAATTTTGCAGGTTCACAATATTGCAAATTGCAGACTTTCAACTGACCCAATAGCAAACTGCTCAAATGCTTTCTTTGCCAACCCCCTCTGTCCAAAATGCATTTCTGAGCCAAATTCAAAACACACCTACCTAAAGCAAAGATAAGCCATATGATGGAGGAAAAAACCCTGCATCTGTTAAATTATGGTGGGAGATGCATACCCAGGGTATAGAGTAGTTACTAACCTGTAACAGGTGTTCTCCAGGAGCAGAAGGAATCAGTCCTCACATATGGGTGACGTCGGCGCCGACGGAGCCCCCGTGCGGAGCATTTCCCCAGCTTTCAAAGAAAGCCTTTGGGAATGCAGTGCACCTGTGCGGTCCCCTTTCTGCCCAAGGGTGCCATCTTGCTCAGTCTGATGACATAGCTAAAAGACAGCAAAAAAACAAAATAAAGTATATGACTGCAACTCCAGGGGAGGAGGGAGGGTTGTGAGGACTGATTCCTGCTACTCCTGGAGAACACCTGTTACAGGTGAGTAACTACTCTTTCTCCAGGACCAAGCAGGAAGTCAGTCCTCACATAAGGGACTCCCCAGCTCTAGGCTACCGGGATCCCAAAGCTGAAAAAATGGCTCCCTCTTAAGAGCCTCAGCATCCGTGATAAAAATATCCTCTGAGAACGCCCCGTACGGTAGCCCAACACAAGGGCCGGAGGGTAGGAGTTGTCTAAACCTCAAAGAGATTACGGAGTACCGCCTGTCCGAAAGCACTGTCCCTTCGGGACTCTCTCTTGAGGCAGTAGTGGGCTGCAAAAGTCTGGCTTGAAGACCAAGTAGCGGCCCACCTACTCAACTTCCCTAGGTAGAAATAAGGGAGCTAGCACTACCCTTTCAGCATCCAGGCCATCAGATTCAGGGATCTGAGATTGGGGTGCAGAAGGGAACCCTGATCCTGAGACAGGAGATCGGGTTGCAACCCCAGAGGGAATGGAGTTTCCACCGCCAACTGCAGAAGAAGTGGAAACCACGGTTGCCTCGGCCATCTGGGGCTACCAGAATCATCGAGGCCTTGTCCCGTAGAATCTTGAACAGAGTTCGGCCCACCAGGGGCGCGGGAGGAAACGCATACAGGAGGCCTGTAGACCAAGAGATCAGAAACGCATCTGTTGCCATTCTCAGGGGATGTGGCTGTCTGGAGCAAAACCTGGGCAGCTGCCGGTTCAGTGGACTTGCAAAGAGATCGATTGATGGAAGTCCCCATCGTAGAAAGATCTGCTGGACCACCAGTGGATTCAACTGCCATTCGTGAGGCTGGAGAATCCTGCTTAGTTTGTCTGCCAAGAAGTTCTCCTGACCAGGTAGATAAACTGCTTTGAGAAACATGCCTTGTCTGACTGCAAAGGAGCAAAGGGCCTGCGCCTCCTGACATAGGAGTCTGGACCCTGTGCTCCCTTGCTTGTTCACAGAGAACATTGCTACCTGATTGTCTGTCTGAACTAAGACAGACTGGTGAGAGAGGGCATGAGAAAAAGTCTGGAGACCCAAGCGGATTGCTTGCAGCTCCAACAGATTGATCTGCTGTGAGGCCTCCCGAGGAAACATAGAAACATAGAAATATGACGACAGAAAAAGACCACATGGCCTATCTAGTCTGTCCTTCCATAACAACTACAACAGTCCACTTTTTGCCTTTAGAGATCCTCTGTGTTGGTCCCATGCTTTCTTGAATTCAGTTACTGTCCTCATCTCTACCACCTCCACTGGGAGACTATTCCACGGATCCACTACTCTTTCCGTAAAGAAATATTTCCGCATATCACTCCTGAATCTATCTCCCTTCACCCTCATCCCATGTCCCCTCGTAGCAGAACTTGCTTTCAATTGAAAGAGGCTCTCTCCCTGAACATTTATGCCACGGAGGCATTTAAACATCTCAATCATATCACCTCTATCCCGCCTTTCCTCTAAGGTGTACATATTAAGATCCTTAAGTCTGTCCTCATATGCTTTATAATGAAGACCAGAGGCCTTGAGTGCACGTGCCCTGGCAATGTGCACCCCAGCCCTTTAAGGAAGAATCGGTTGTCAGCACCCTTGTGTGTGCTGGGGCCTGAAAAGGTACCCCCTCTGAAGGTTTGGGAGATGTAGCCACCACTGCAAGGAGTCCAAAAGTGGTTTGGACACCTTTATTCTGTCTCTGAGGTCGCCTGTGGCCTGCTCCCACTGAGCTCTGAGGCACCACTGAGCAGCCTGCATGTGCAGACGGGCATTTGGAGTCACATGTACCGTGGATGCCATGTGGCCCAGGAGCCGCAGGAAGTGCCTGGCGGAGACCTGAGAATTGCTTTGGAACTGGTTGGCCAAGTCCATCAGTCTGTGGGGCCTGTCCTCGGGCAAGTAGGCTCTTGCCTGCAGGGTGTCTAATCTTGCCCCTATAAACTCTAGGTTCTGTGAGGTGAGGAAAGTGGACTTTGCGTAGTTTATGACAAAGCCCAGATGCTGAAGAAGAGAGACAGTGCGAAGAGTGGCTTGTCTGGCCTCCTGGAGAGACTGGCCCCTGATGAGCCAGTAGTCCAGATATGGGAAGATGAAAATCCCCTGATTCCTGAGATAGGCCGCCAACACCGCCAGGCATTTGGTGAAAACCCTGGGGGCGGAAGTAAGGCCAAAGGGAAGTACCCTGTACTGAAAATGGTTTCCTCCCACCACAAATCTGAGATATTCTCTGTGGTCTGGATGGATGAGGATGTGAGTATAAGCATCCTTTAGGTCTAAGGAGCATAGCCAGTCTCCCTGCTGGAGGTAGGGCAGCAGTATCCCAAGAGTAAGCATCTTGAACTTTTCCCTCTCCAGAAATTTGTTTAGGTTTTGCAAGTCTAGGATAGGCCTGAGGCCTCCTGTCCTTTTTGGTACCAGGAAGTATCTGGAGTAGAAGCCTTGCCCTTCCAGGTGGTGTGGCACCGGTTCCACCGCCTGTTCCTTTAGAAGACTTGACAACTCCTGAAGGAGGAGGTTTCTGTGCAGAGAGCGTCTTGGAGGCTCTCCTGGAAAGTAGGAGGGAGGTAGCTGGTGGAAGTGGAGCATGTAGCCCTTTTGGACTATGCTGAGGACCCAGGTATCCCCTGTGATGGCTGGCCACCTGTAGGCGTACAGAGTCAGCTGACCTCCTGTGCTGAGTGGAGCCAGTTGTGGAGAAGAGGCTATGCTGTGGGAGTCAAAACCCCGCTGACTGCTGTGCAGGAGCCAGAACTGGTGGCTTGGGGGTCTTCTGCCTACAGGGCCCATGCCCCTGCCCCTTGGCCTGCTGGCCCTGTTGGGGAGCTGGAGAGGCCTGATATTGAGGTTAAGATTTGTAGGCAGCACCCTTCCTCAGGAAAAAGGGCTTCTTTGCCGAGCCCTTCCTTTTCTGAGAAGAGGCAGAAGTCTTCCTGGACAGCTTTGTCCTGGTGAGAGTCTCAGTTTCGATTTCCGCAGCCTTTTCAGTCGTGGGCTTACCGAAAAGGTTTTCACCTCGGCAGGGGACATCGACCATCTTGTCTTGCACCCATGGCTCCAGGTCTGATGACTGTAGCTAGGCCTGACGGCGTGCACCGATGCCTGCCGTGGCTACCTGGGCTGAGGCCTCGAAGCCATCATAGGTTGCTCGAGAGATAAACTTCGAGCACTCTCGAATCCCTGTTGACAAAGCCTTGAACCTCTGCAAAGGTTCCTCAGAGAGGCCAGCTGAGAACCCGGTAATCTCCTTTGCCAGGTCTCGGAGTTACATGCCCATGTACAGCTGGTAGGTCTGGACACGGCAAGATAGCACAGAGCCCTGCAAGCACTTTCTACCAAGGGCATCCAGGTTCCGGGCCTCCCGGCTGGGGGGCACCAAGGAGTGCATCTTCTTCTGACTCTTCAGACGGTGCATGGACGATTCCACAACCATGGAGTGGTGCGGTAGCTGTGCCTTTTGGAACCCAGGGCTCTTACGGACTCGATAAATGGAATCGACCCGTTTGCTAAGAACCGGCGTCGAGGCCGGTGCCTCCCACATATGGAAGAGCAGCCGTTCCAGCATTGGAGGAACCGGCACAGTAAAGGCTTCCTTCAGAGGAAAATCATACTGGAGGGCATCGAGCTCCTCGGCATCCGCAGGGAAGGCCAAGGCTTTGGCCATGTCCCTCACAAAGTCCGAGAACCGGGTATCCTCCGGGGGGGGGGGGGGGGACCGTCTCCGATGCTCGGACTCCAGTGAGTCCAAAGGGACGCACCGGGTCCAGAAGGTGTCCGGGGACTCCTCGTCCTCCGTCTCCCACTCAGACTCCTCTGAGGAGGACTCGAGCGGTTCTGGCCATGTGGGCCTCGGTGCCACCTGCCCCGACACTGAGGGTACCAGTATCGACGACCTCGGCCCCGCACGGGAGGTCGAGGGGGACCTTGACCGAGGATCGACCAGAGGATCGGCTCGGTCTCCGGGGTCGACTTAGAGATAGAGGTCCCGGTGGTTGGGGCAGATGCACCGGTCAGACCGGCGATCAGCACCTGCTGCTGTTCCATGAAGGCAGCCAAGCTGCTCTCCAAGGCCGTCAAACTGAGTCCAAGCTCAGGAGACTCAGCAGCCCCCGATTCGGGCCCCGATGTCAGCTTCCCCGGAGAAGAGTCCACGAGGACAACTGCACTTACGTGACTCGGGGACTCCGGCTCTACACGAGGTAGCTTGGAAGGCCTCTCCGACTCCGAGAGCCCGGGGCGGCGGTCAGGGCTACGCGACCTGGCCCTCAAGGAACCAGGAGCCTCCACCGACACCGCCCTTGCGAGATTTTTCTTCCTTCTGTGCTCCCGGGTGGGAGACTCCCTTTCAGAGGAACCCCCAACGGCGCTCGGGGTCGGACTCCCAAGATGTCGAGGCCTCTGATGAAGTCCGGGCCCGGCCGGACGTGGAGTCAGAAAATTCTCTCACGTTGATGCTGACGGCTCCGAAGCACCTTAGACGACATTTTGCCGCACGGGCCACAGGCCAGCGGGTCATGGTCAGGCCCAAGGCATTGGAGGCAGCAGTCATGTGTGTCGGTGAGAGATATAGGTTTCTTCCACCGATCACACTTTTTGAACCCGCTGGCAGCCATCGGGGGGAAAAAGGGCCCCTGCAAGATTAAAGACCGGGCTTCCAGTGAAAACACACAAAGAGCGAACGCTAGTCACAAAGGACAAAAAACGAAAATCAAAACTCTGGACTCGATACCGGTGTACCAAGCCCAGACAGGAAGGGGAACCAGCGTCGAACCGGATAAGACAATGCGAAAATCGCAGAAAAAAATAATAAGCTTTTCCCGGGTGACACGAACTCACGTCCGTCGGGCTCCGCGGAAAAAGAAAGACTGAGCAAGATGGCACCCTTGGGCGGGAAGGGGACCGCGCAGGCACACTGCATTCCCAAAGGCTCTCTTTGAAAGCTGAGGAAATGCTCTGCACGGGGGCTCCGTCGGCACCGACGTCACCCATATGTGAGGACTGACTTCCTGCTTGGTCCTGGAGAATGACCTCAATAGTCACTATGGAGATAACCTTAGTTGCTTAATAGAAAACACATTTTGAACTAGTCAAAACATTTGCCTTAACCAAAGGAGAGTCACTAACTACAAATAGAAACTCTTGCATAATTTTAAATGTTTTGACATTTTAGATAACCACAAGTGATGCACTAGTATCTGTCTTATTATATGTATACACTGCACCCAAAACTCACACACTGTCATATTGCAATGCAGATGCTTGTGTTCGAGAGCACACATGCCTGCAACAAAAAGTTAACATCTTCTTTAGCAACAGCGTCTTATTCTAAAGATGGCCTAGACTAGTAAAAGTCACTCATCTCTCCTAGGAACATGTATTAGCAGATAACAGGGCAAAATTAGTGGAGACTGATACAATTTCTCCAACCAGGAATTAGGGCTGCAAATTTGTTAGCGTGCATTCGGTTTGTTAGTGCACCTAAAATTTTGTGCCTGCCACACTGATTTTAGGTACCCTAACCTACGAATAAATGCATGAAGTTGATTTGTGCATATTAAAAAAATGTTTATTAAAACTGATGTGTGAAATTAACTAAAAATAAAAAAAACCACCACCCACCATACATTACACCCAAAAATTGTGAAAAATTCAGAAAAAAACAAAACAAACCTACATTTTTTTGCCCATATACATCCCTACCCAAAATAATGGTAGCGCTGCTCCAAAAATAATTCTGCCAAGCCTTATCACTTTCTTTTCCAAACTTTACTAAGGCAAAAAAAAAAGAATCCATGCTTAAGCTTTCCAAACTAATGGAATGTTGGAAACTATAAACAAACTAAATGGGCCATGCTGTTCTTTATCTGCTGTCATTTACTATATATAAAGGGGGGGGGGGGTCAAGAATGTTTGTTGGGATAAAATAACGTTACAAAATTGAATAAAAATGGACCAAATATGGCATGAAAAATACTGGCAAAAAGACAAGAGTGCCAAATAAAAAAAAAAAAAAAAAGAAAAAGAAAAAAAAAAGGTCACACTGAATGGGGGATTCCAGAGAAAACCTCATCCAAAAAATGGCCCAATGCATTTCTATGGGAGTAGTAGTTCCAGCTTCCAAATCACGGAAATATTCAGACACAAACAAAGCAGTTAGGAAATTGCTCCATTTCTCTAGTCTCCTAGTCAAACACAGAGAGGAAATAATTCCATGAGGAAAAGGTTTGTGTGATCTCCTTATCATCCCTCTCCTGCCCCCACCCACCCACACTGTTGCCATACTCTTATCCCTTCTCGGCAGACAATTCCAATAGTTTTTTTGGTTGGAAATTCTACTGTGAAACCTACTGACTGAACTGTATAGCTCTTTTAATGATTGCTTTGTATGGTGACATCTAGTGATTGAATCTGGCTGCTACATGAGTGGTGAAAGCACAGCAATATCAGTTATCATGGGACAGGGCAATATTGTTCTTGGGAAATCCATCCTTTGAAATCTACTGACAATGTTAATAGGTAGCAATACTGCACTTTGTTGCACTTAATTATTCTTTCCAAACCAACTGAACATTTGGGTATCATTCCATTCAAACTGCCCCACCCCTATCCCCTCCAGGTCAGATACAGACATACAAACACAGAGAATCTGGGGGGAAGATACACCACTCAAGTCAGAGGAATCAAAGTTATTCACCATTTGCTTGAAGATAAGTCCTTAAATTTTAGAAGCCGTAGGAATCAAATCTAAGCATGCCATAGGAGGAGGATTCCCCTTTCCAAACAGAATATGACCTTCCCTTAAAAAATATTAAAGCCAACAAAGTATGCTCCCTCTAACACCAAGATCTTGAGGTTTCTCGCAATAGAATCAAATGCTCGATGCTGTCTAAGGCAATCAAAATCTAACTTAAATTATGACTTTCGTTAATTCAAATCCCTCCTTAATTCATCAATCAAAGAAACTAAACAGTTTCAGTGCTGAAACATTTATGAAAGGCTGACTGATAGGAATGAAGAATGTTATGCTTGCTCAGAAAGCCATCCAATTGAGATGGAACTTCTCTTTCGGCCAATTTAGAGAGAAAAGAGATTTGATTTTGGATGATAATTAACACAATTGGCGACAAGAGAAGTTTTCTTTAAATTAAAGCCTACAGCAGCACATTTCAGTGAATCAGAAAAGACTTCTCTTAGGGACTAGTTAAATAGATTACTAAGGGCGGTTGTTAAGTGCCATCAAGTCTCTGTCGACTCATGGCGATCCTGTGGATAGTTGTCCTAAACTCTGGTCTCCCATTAAGTGTCCAATTGTTTATAGAATGGTATCCATATCTGCTATTACTGTTATCGGTCCATCACATTCCTGGACTTACTCTTTTGCATTGACCTTCAACTTTGCCAAGCACGTCTTTCGTCAACTATCTCTCTCTTCATATGATGTGTCCAAAGTATAAAAGTCGAAGTCTTGCAATTTGACTTTTAAGGAAAGCTTAGGTTTGAAGGTCTCTAGTATCAATTGATTAGTTCTTCGAGTAGTCCATGGAATACACAATATTCTTCACCAGAACCACAAGTCAAAGGCATCAATTTTCTCTTTTTCTGTCTTTCTTCTTGACTGTCCAATTTTCACATCCATATGGTGCTAATAGCAGCAGCATCTACCTCTGCAAACTCCATACCTATTGGAGGCACTGGTACCATAAGGGTTTCCTTAGGAGGTGCCTCGTATTGGAGTATCTCCAGTTTCTTGGTGTGTGGTCCTCCTCGGCCTCTGTCTCGATGGTGAGAGCACTGGCTATATTCCTCACAAAGTTGAGGAAAGCAACATCCTCAGGCAAGGAACGGCACCGAGACAATGGAGAAGACGGGTCCGAAGGCACATCTCTGTGTCGCCTAGTGTCCGAGAACTCAAGGTCCGAGTACGAGTCCAATGCTTTCTGACCATCTCGGTTGAGGTCCACGCCAGTGGTCCATGACCTCCGGAGATCTGCGGTCTGATCTACAGGTGCTCACCAGAGAGGACTGATGCCCCAATGAATGGGACCAGGACCTTATCCAGTGCCTATGACTTTCTCAAGGCCGGTGGTGCACGTGGATCAGCTCGATGTCCAGGAAGGCCCTTGGGACAGATGAACTGGATGAGCCAAACAAATGCCCACTGCATGGCCATGAGGGTAGAGACACTGCTCTCTAAGACCACCATCCTGATCCCCATACCAGTTGGCTCTGCAGCTTACAACGCAGGCACCAAGGTCTTCGGGCCCAGTGTTGGCACTGTCAAGGGGGGAGTCCTCGATAAGGATGGCCTCGGGGGTCTGAGACTGGTCAGTGGGTGCCAACAACTCCTTGCAGGGTAGCATGTTAGGCTGCTTCTGCTCCAACTCCACGGACTCACGCCAAGGACTGCGGAGCCTGGAGTGGGCTTTCCCCTTCTTCTCAGACCTGTCCTCCGAGGTGGTCTTTGAGGGCTTAGTATTCTTGTGTTCTACCTCCGGGGATTCTGAAGAGGCTCAGGCTTTGTGGGGCACCGAGGTACCTGAGGGGGCCCTGGAGTGTGGCATTGCCAGAAACTCTGGCATGGAGTAAGACTTCTGGAAGAACTTTTCCTGCTGCTGCTGCTGATGGCTCTTTAGGGCCTTTGAGGTCATAGTTCTGCAGAGTTCGCAGTCTGAGTTATGTTCTGGGCCAAGGCACTGGAGGCAGTAGTAGTGCGGGTCGATGATTTTGCTGCACCGATTGCACTTCTTGAAGCCGCTGCAGGCCATCGGGAAAAAAAGGGGTCCCCGCTATCCAGCAGGGGTCCAAAGCCTTTGGCTGAAAAAGAGCACGAATGTCGGTCGAGGGACACTTCAAAGCAAAAAAAGGAATAAATGAATGAACGAATCTGAAGAACGACACAGAGGAGAGTTGGTTCAGGGGCAGGTACAAACCGGTATGCAAACTGGACAAAAACGTATAAAAAACCCCACCACACTTTTTCCAGGGGAAACTGGACAGATGTTCGGAGGGCTCCGCGAGAGGGGTTGGGGGGGGGGGGAGGAAAAGAGTGAGGCAAAATGGCACCCTTGCACAGCGAAGGGATCACGCATGTGTTGCGCATCTCCAAAAGGCTTTCTTTGAAAGCTGGAGAGATGCTTCTGCGAGGACTGACTTCCCGCTTGTTCCTGGAGAAAACTGCCTGTACAAGTATCAGCAGCACCCTACCACACAATTCTTGCAGATTCTGCTAATATGACAAACACTCATGTCTGAATAAAGTCAACCCAATTACAAACTCAGATCTGCCAGACCTCAATTCCATAATCAACAACTGGACCACCACCATTGCATCCTACATGTTAATACCTCAATCCACAAACATCATCGGGAAGCAACACAGAGCCCCATGGTACTCACCTGATTTAGGGAATCTCAAATGTCAGCTATGTCAACTGGAACATAAACAGAGATGGACCAAAGACCCAAACAACCAAAGAGCATACATCACTGCCCAAAATGAATACTGCTCGCTAACCAATGCACGGAAAAAAAGATTACTACTACTACTTCTATATAAAAGAGTAGATTACCACACTAAAAACGTATTAGATCCTCCTTAAATCGCCCCAGAGAACTCTTTGATATAAGGACCTTCTAAAGGACCCCATCTCGAAAAAAACCTGACACCACCCTATGCCCAAATGACAGTCAAATTCCTTCAAGACAAATTAAGCAATACCATATCCATAAAAGAACCACAACCAATGGAGTCAAACATTACCTCCAAGTACACCTGGGATGTTTTCAACAATATTTCAGCTCAACAGCTAGATAAAATTACCTCAGACATTAACACCATGACCTCCCCCCCCCCCTCGACCCATGCCCAGTCTCATAGATCAAGATCACTAGACAGGAGTTTAATCTCCTCATTAGAATTGTTAAATCATCCCTTGATCTAGGCTACATGCCCAAGAACCTCAAATTCTCCTCCATCAGACTGCTCCTAAAAAACCTCCAGATTAGACCCAAAGGTCTTGACCTCATATAGACCTATTTCCAGCATTCCGTTTCTTGCCAAAATCATAGAAAAAGCAGAGCAAGTATAGTTGCAAAACTACATAGATCCTATGCCCCACTCAACTTACAGCAGCACGGATTCAGACCGTTCCATGGGGTCGAGTCCCTAATCACCACTCTGCTAGACAACCTGGTCAAAGGAACAGCACAATTAACACCAGGATTCATACTCAGACATTTCTGCCACATTTGACTCAATAAACCACTATAACCTTTTACTACAACTCCGTTCAATTTGTCTGCAGCACAAAACCTTAGAATGGTTCCAATCCTACCTTCAGAACCAACACCAGCACGTAAAAGTAGGATCACTCAACTCCCAACCCTTCAAACAAAACCAAGGTCTAGCGCAAGGTTCAGTCCTCTCTTCACTGCTCTTTAATATATTTATACAATCATTATGCACAGTAATCCAGAAATATAAGATAATCGCTGATAGCATTCTGATCTATATAACATTTTCTACAAACTACCCAGACTACACAATAAAAGCACAATGCTTCAAAGCAATATCACAATGGTTCACTCAATACAAACTGAACAGCAGCAAAATAGAAGTCCTACATATTACAAAGAACCCATCATTCTCTCCAGCAGCCACCCTAACACTATCCGATGCAACACATGAAGTGAATATTCAAGTAAAGTTCCTAAGAGTAACTCTTGACCAAGGTCTGATCTCCCAGGACCATATAAAAACAACATTAAAGCAGCATGCCATAAAATGTGAATATCATACAATCTCCACCCCCTACTCGATCACATTGTTTTCAGAGATGTCTGCCAAGCACTCATCACCCCAATTCTTGACTGCTGTAACAATCTATCATGGACTCCCAAAAGCAACACTACATCCACATGAGATGAGGGTGAAAGGGGATAGATTCAGGAGTGATATGCGGAAATATTTCTTTATGGAAAGAGTGGTGGATCCATGGAATAGTCTTCCAGTGGAGGTGGCAGAGATGAGGATAGTATCTAAATTCAAAGAAGCATGGGACAAACACAGAGAATCTCTAAAGGAAAAAGGGGAATGTTGTAGTGGTTGATATGGAAGGACAGACTAGATAGGCCCTGTGGTCTTTTTCTGTTGTCATATTTCTAATGTTTCAAATTGTGCATAACACAGCTGCCAGTATCATAACAGGAACTCCAAGAAGAAATCATATCACACCTATCTTGCAACATCTACACTAGCTTCCAATCCACATAAGAATCACAAAGATGGTACTGTTAATCACATTCAAGATACTCCACAATGCATCAGCACTCAATCTTCAATCACTAATTCGTAAAACCCCTAATGGAGTGGAGGAGCAGCCTAATAATTAGAGCACTGGCTTGGTAACCAAGAGACCAGGGTTTGATTCCCACTAGTACTCCTTGTGGCCTTGGGCAAGTCACTTAACTTGGGATTTTTCTGAGGCAATGGAAGGTTATCAATGTCTCTAATGTACATTACCAAGTTTAAGTTACAATGTAAACCACTTTAACTGAAATGATAAAGCAGTATAAAAAAGACCTGTTAAATAAAAATAAACTCCAGGACAAGAAGGGCAGAATCACAGAACTTACTAAGTGTTACAAAACTCATAACCAAGTGCAATTACTCTACTTCCTCATGAGCTTTCCCTGTTCACACTATTTCTGGAACTCTCTACCCCTGGAACTACGGACTCTCAGACTCCATCATTTATTTATTTAACCAGATTTGTATACCACTTTATCCTT
The DNA here is from genome assembly GCA_033557465.1 of Ichthyophis bannanicus. Lineage (NCBI taxonomy): Eukaryota > Metazoa > Chordata > Amphibia > Gymnophiona > Ichthyophiidae > Ichthyophis > Ichthyophis bannanicus. The sequence continues at coordinate 45,967,127 of CM066047.1, forward strand.
CAAAGTGGCCAACAATACAAATAAAGGTTACAATACAATTGAAGGTTTACATGAAACATAAGGGAAAGGGAGACAAGACATACATACTATAGCATAAGTTAATCAGTTCAACAATCTTTCTCAAATGTCAAAGGAGCAGGGATTCTTATGCAACTTGACTATAAACGTCCGTGAATAAGAGTGTCTTAAGGGATTTGCGTAAATCCTTGATGTCATTCATATTTCTTAAATCATCCAGAAGGAAGTTCCAGAGGGCCAGCGCTAACAGTGATAATGCTCTGTTGGAGGTAGATTTATTTATTTATTTATTTATTTTATTTAACATGTTTTATATCCCGCCTTATCCTTCAATCAAAGCGGCCACAGTACAATACAATACATTTCAATACATGACACATGTACAACAGAGATTACATTACAAGTTTTGTATCCCACCTTTTCCTTAGTTTTGTAGTGCCCTGTTGGTAAGCGGAGTTTAATATTGTTAGATCATGAGGTTCCCAACTCCAGTCTTGGAGGGCCAAACACTATTCTGGTTTCCAGGCTGTCCCTAATGAATATGCATGAGATACATTTGAATACAATGGGGGCAGTGCATGCAAATGCATCTCATGCACATTTATTAGGGACAGCCTGAAAACCTGAATGGTGTTTGGCTCTCCAAGACTGGAGTTGGGAACCTCTGTGACGAGTCCTTGGTCAATAATCCATGAAGGACATCTGCTGATAATAAATTCATAATCTTGAATATTATTATAGTTGTCTTAAATCTAACCCGTGCGGTTATCGGTAGCCAATGCAATTGCTGGAGTATGGGTGCGATATGTTCACATTTGGCTGTGCCTGTAATAACACGTGAAGTGGTGTTCTGCACTAACTGAAGAGGATGTATAGATTTTATGGGCAGACCCCGATATACAGAATTTCCATAGTCCAATACTGAAATAATAATAATCATGCAATTCCAACAAAAACTTACAAAGCACCTCTTCGCAGATCATGTTGGTTCTAGCACTTAACAGCAGCATGATCCTCTTCCAACCTATCCTCACCAGCCCCATCTTTACCATACCACGACGATATCTTAACTTACATACCCATGACACTACCTCTTGATTATGCACCAACGAATCTATAAATTAAAACATACTCTCATTCTTAAATATGCTTGAAGTCAATGTTAAATTTTATTTCTCACAATTGCATGTTGGAATATTTCCTCAGTATTTAACTATTTAATTCTGCTTGGTTGGTTCTCAATATATGTAAATAAGAACATACGATATGCCATACTAGGTCAGACCAAGGTCCATCAAGACCAGTATCCTGTTAAAAACAGTGGCCAATCTAGGTCATACGTACCTAGCAGTTTCCCCAAAAGACACAGGTTCCACAATGATTGTATTGGGTCAAGCACTGATATCCTGGGACCCTTCTTAATAATGGTTTATGGACCTTTCCTCCAGGAACCTGTCCAGACCTTTTTTAAACCCAGCTAAACTAACAGTCTTTACTACATCCTCCGGTAACAAATTCCAGAGTTTGATTACACGTTGAGTGAAAAAATATTTTCTTGTATTAGTCTTAAATAGTTCACCCTGTAACTTCATTGTATGTCCCCTAGTCTTTGTATATTCTGATAATGTAAACAATCGATCTACGTTTACCCATTCCACTCCGTTCATTAATTTATAGACTTCTATCATATCTCCCCTCAGCCATCTCTTTTTCCAGGTTAAAGAGCCCTAACCTTTTTAGCCTTTCTTCATAGGGGTATCCTTCCATCCCCTTTATCATTTTGGTGGCTCTTCTCAGAACCTTTTCTAATAACGCTATATCCTTTTTAAGATACAGAGACCAGAATTGCACACAATATTCAAGGTGCGGTCTCACCATGGAACGATATAGAGGCATTATAATATCCTTTGTTTTATTTTCCATTTCTTTCCTTATGATACCTAGCATTCTATTTGCTCTCTTGGCTGCCGCTGCACACTGGGCCGAGGGTTTTAACATGTTATCCACAATGACGCCTAAATCTTTTTCCTGGGTGGTGGTTCCTAATGTGGAACCTTGCATCGTGTAACCATAGTTTGGGTTGTTCTTCCCTAGGTGCATAACTTTGCACTTGTCCACATTAAATTTCATCTGCTATTTTGATGTCCTCCAATTTATCAAGATCCTCTTGCAATTTTCCACAATCCTCTTGTGTTTTAACAACTTTAAACCGCTTTGACCCGGTGAAAAGCGGGATATAAATACAGTTAAATAAATAAATTAATTAAATAGTTTTGTGTCATCTGCAAATTTGATAACCTCACTCGTTATTCCCTTTTCCAGGTCATTTATGAATATGTCAAAAAGCAGCGGACCAGCACAGATCCCTGGGGTACACCACTATTCACCTTTCTCCATTGGGAAAATTGGCCATTTAGCCCTACCCTCTGCTTTCTATCTTTTAACCAGTTCCTGATCCACAATAGTACACTGCCTCCTATCCCATAACTCTTTAGTTTTGCCAAAAGTCTCTGATGAGGGACCTTGTCAAAGGCTTTCTGAAAGTCCGGATACACTATATCAACAGACTCACCTTTGTCTACCTGTTTATTCACACCTTCAAAAAAACATAACAGATTAGTAAGACAAGATTTTCCTTTTCTAAAGCCATGTTGGCTGTCTCCCATTAAGCCATGACTATCTACATGTTCAGCAATTTTGTTCTTTATGATGGTTTTTACCATTTTTCCCCCGGTACTGACGTCAGGCTCACCGGTCTGTAGTTTCCCAGATCACCCCTGGAACCCTTTTTAAAAATTGGTGCTACGTTCGCCATCCTCCAATCTTCAGGTATTAAAGATGATTTTAATGATAGTTCACAGATTACTAATAGCAGGTCTGCAATCTCATATGTCAGTTCTTTCAACATCCTTGGATGTATATCATCCGGCCTAGGTGATTTGCTACTCTTCAGTTTATCTAATAGTTGTAATACATCTTCCCGATGTATCGATATTTCCTTCAATTCTTCCGCACCTTTAAATATCACTTCAGTCATGGGTAACATCCCTACATCTTCCTCAGTAAAGACCGAAGCAAAGAATTCATTCAGTCTCTCCACTATCACCTTGTCTCATCTTGGTGCCCCTTTAAACCCTTTATCATCTAATGGGCCAACTGGCTCTCTCTCTCTGTTTTTTTGCTACAAATGTACTTGAAAAATCTTTATTACGCGTTTTTGCTTCCGCAGCAAGATTCTTCTCAAATTCTCCCTTTGCCTGCCTTATCGATGCCTTGCATTTAACTTGCCAGTGCTTGTGCTGTTTCCAGGTTTCGTCATTTGGCTCTTTTTTCCATTTCCTGAAAGATGCTTTTTTGGAACAGCCGCCTCTGACCTCACCTTTAAACCATGCTGGCCGTTTTTTGGACTTCCTTCCACTTTTCTTAAAGCATGGAATACAGCTGGTCTGGGCTTCCAAGATAGTATTTTTCAACAACACCCAAGCTTGATGTAAGTCTTTAACCTTTGCAACTGCTCCTTTTAGTTTTTCTTAACTATTTTCCTCATTTTATCATAGTCTCCCTTTTGAAAGTTAAAAGGTAGTACTGTGGATTTCCTTACTATCTCTCCTCCACTAATTAAATCAAACGGGATCATGCTATGATCACTATTGCCAAGTGGCCCCAACACCCTTATCTCTTGCACCAGATCTGGTGTTCCATCTCTCTCCTTCCTTTCATTTCTAAACTGCTCGAATGTGCGGTTTACCGCCGTTGTCTTGACTTCCTCTCTTCCCATGCTCTTCTCGATCCCTTACAATCCAGTTTTCGTCCTTTGCACTCTACTGAAACTGCTCTTGTCAAAGTCTCCAGTGACTTGTTCCTGGCTAAATCTAAAGGCCTTTACTCTGTCCTTATCCTCCTTGACCTTTCTGCTGCCTTTGACACTGTTGACCATGATCTTCTCCTTAACACTTTGTCCTTACTTGACTTTAGGGGGACTGCTCTCTCCTGGTTCTCCTCATATCTCTCCCATCGTTCCTTTAGTGTATTTTCTGGTGGCTCCTCCTCCGCTGTTACCCCGCTCTCAGTTGGTGTCCCCCAGGGTTCTGTCTTGGGTCCCCTTCTTTTTTCTCTCTATACCCAATCCTTTGGTGCGCTTATTTCTTCTCATGGTTTTCAGTACCATCTCTATGCTGATGACTCCCAAATCTCTCTCTACTCCTGATCTTTCTTCTGCTTTCCAGTCCCGGATCTCTTGCTGTCTCTCTGCCATTGCTGCCTGGATGTTCCTTCATTGCCTGAAATTGAACATGACCAAGACTGAACTTCTAGTTTTTTCTCCTAAAATTTCCCTTTCTCTTTTTTCAGTCTCTGTTGATGGCTCTGTTCTCCAACCTGTTTCATCTGCTCGCAATTTGGGTGTTAAAATTTTTGACTCTTCGTTCTCTTTCTCCTCTCATATCCAACTCATCGCTAAGACCTGTCGCTTCTTTCTCTTCAACATTGGTAAAATCCGCCCCTTTCTCTCTGAGCTCACTACTAAAACCCTCATCCATTCCCTAATCACCTCCCGCCTTGATTATTGTAACCTCCCTCATTGCTGGTCTCCGTCAGTCTCATCTCTTCCCTCTTCAGTCTATTTAGCACTCCGCTGCCCATTTGATTTTCCATCAGCCTCGTTTTGCCCACATCACTCCTCTCCTCAGATCTCTTCACTGGCTCCCTTATCCGTTTCCGTATTCACTTTAAGTTTCTCCTTCTGACCTATAAGTGCATTCACTCTGTGGCTCCTCCGTACCTTTCTTCTCTCATTTCTCCCTATTTCCCCCCTCGTGTACTTATGCCCTTCTCCTCTATTGTCAACTCCAGATTCCGCTCTTTTAACCTTGCTGCTCCCTACGCTTGGAATAAACTTCCTTTGTCTATACGTCAGGCATCTTCTTTGCCCCTCTTCAAAAGTTAAAAGCTCATCTTTTCGCCTCTGCCTTTGGCTCTTGATTTTGCTGTTCTCCTTCCTTCCCCTCTTTTATTTCACCTTTCTTTCTTCCTCTTACACTTGTTCTTACCTCTTTCCTTTGTCCTGTCTCTCCTGCTCTTGTCTCTTTGCCCTTGTTCTTATCTTTTTTCTACTCCATTTCTTGCTTTGTCTTTTCAGATTGTAAGCTCTTTTGAGCAGGGACTGTCTTTTTGTGTTTTCATTGTACAGCGCTGCGTGTGCCTGGTAGTGCTTTATAAATGTTTAGTAGTAATAGTAGTAGTACTGTAGCAGACTAGGTCCAATATGGCTTCCCCTCTGGTCGGTTCATGAACCAGCTGCTCCAAGAAGTCGTCATTTATTTCATCTAGGAACTTTATCTCCCTAGCATGTCCTGCTGTGACACTGACCCAGTCGATACCGGGGTAATTGAAATCACCCATTACTACTGAGCTGTAACTTTTGTTAGCTTCCTTGATTTCTTTGAGCATTTCATCATCCATTTGTTCATTCTGGCCAGGCGGTCGATAGTGCACCCCACTCCCATCGCCTTCCCCTTTTTACATGGAATTTCAATCCATAGAGATTCTACAGCAAATTTTGTTTCCTGCAAAACTTTAAACCTTTCTGACTCAATGCCCTCTCTAACATAGAGCGCAACCCCTCCACCAATTTGATCATCTCTATCATTACGATATAGTTTGTACCCAGGTATCACAGTGTCCCACTGGTTGTCCTCCTTCCACCATGTCTCTGAGATTCCGATCATATCTAACCTCTCATTTAGTGCTATATATTCTAACACTCCCATCTTATTTTTTAGACTTCTAACATTTGCATACAAGCATTTTAGAGACTGTATTTTATTCATATTAATTTTGCTATTGGTAGGCATGGGCAATTTGGGATCTTTAAGCTCTGTCTGCTCCATACTCAAAGGCATTTGGGCTACTTTACTGTTTTTTGGAAACTCTCTGTTTTTGGTAGTATCCTTCAAGGATACATTCTTACGAACCATGTGCTCTTGTGCGACTTGTCGGCTTTCCCCTATTATCTAGTTTAAAAGCTGCTCTCTCTCCTTTTTAAAGATTAATGCCAGCAGCCTGGTTCCATCCCGGTTAAGGTGAAGCCCATCTCTTCGGAAGAGTCCCTCCTTTCCCCAGAATGTTCCCCAGTTCCTAACAAATCCAAAACCCTCATCCTTGCACCACTGTCTCATCCACGCATTGAGACTCCGGAGCTCTGCCTGACTTTTGGGTCCTGCGCGTGGAACGGGAAGCATTTCGTAGAACGCTACCCTGGAAGCTCTGGATTTCAACTTCCTACCTAAAAGCCTAAATTTAGCCTCCAGAACCTCCCTACCACATTTTCCTATGTCATTGGTACCGACATGTACCAAGACAGCAGACTCCTCCCCAGCACTATCTAAGACATCATCTAGGTGGCGCGTGTGGCCCGCTACCTTCGCACCAGGCAGGCATGTTACCAGGCGATCCTCACGTCCACCAGCCACCCAATTATCTACATGCCTAATGATCGAATCACCAACTATAACAGCTGTCCTAACCCTTCCCTCATGGGCACATAGCCCTGAAGAAACTTCCTCGGAGCGAGAGGGTTTTATATCACCTGGAGAACAGGTCCTAGTTATAGGATCACTTCCTGCCACACCAGGGTGATGCTGTCCTGTCATGTGACCTCTCTCCTCCATGGCAACAGGGATGCTGCCAGACTGGAGGTGGGACTTCAGGACTATATCCCTGTAGGTCTCGTCTATGTACCTCGCTGTCTTTCTTATGTTTTCCAAGTCTGCTACTCTAGCCTCTAGAGAATGGACTCGTTCCCTGAGAGCAAAGAGCTCCTTGCACCTAGTGCACACGTAAGACCTCTCACCAACTGGGAGAAAATCATACATGTGATACTCAATGCAAAAGAATGGAAAGTCCCCATCTTGCTGCTGGACTGCTGTTTGCATCTTAGTTTTAAGCTTGTGTTTAGATCTTTAAGTTCTTTACTTACTAAGGGTTGCTATGTATACTTATACTAATAAAATTGTACCTAATATGTTTAATATACCTTGTTCACCTGAAGCTTAATTTATCTCAGGTCCTTAGTGTATGACTGATTTGGATAACAAACTGCACCTGAGAGCACCTCCTTTCCTTTAAGATGTGTAAGTACCTATAAAGCTACGATTATCCCAGGGGTGGGTGGGTGGGTGTTGGGGAGGGGAGGGAGGGAGGGAAAGCACAGTTACTTACCTGTAACAGGTGATCTCCGGAACAGCAGGAATTAGTCTTCACATATGGGTACGTCGGCGCCGACGGAGCCCGCACGGAAATGCTCCCCAGCATCCAATCAGAAAGCTTTTGGGAGCATCCCTCGCACCTGCGCGGTGACTTCCCGCCTTTCCCACTGCCTCTCCTCAGTTGAGTTTCATAGCTGAGACAGAAGGAGAGCAAAAGGAAAGGAAATAGATAGATACAACTCCTAGGGGAGGTGGGTGGGTTGTGAAGACTAATTCCTGCTTTTCCGGAGATCACCTGTTACAGGTAAGTAACTGTGCTATCTCCAGGAACAGGCAGGAATGAGTCTTCACATATGGGGACTCCCTAGCTGTGGGTGCCAGGGGAGATCCCATAAGATGCGTATCCCTGGAACAGGGCGGCATATCCCAACCTGGATCTCCGGCATCCCCTGGGGGATGGGGGGTAGGAGTTGAACAGAGCAGAGCAACAGTGAAACTAAAGACTACAGGGAAAAGAGTCTTTAGAACGTATGTCAAGTATCAGTAGATATTTAATGAACTAGCACAATACAGAGCTTACCTACTGGATTGTAGGAAGTAGGCAGGAGATGCAGTAGCGGAATCTTCAAGGTACTCCACTGCAGTGAGGAAGAAGTTCCAATCTGGAATGGGCAGGTGACCAAGGTGTCAACCGGGGCAGGAGAAGATCGGCAGGCCTCCAATGAAAAGCTTTACGGGAAAAGCTGAGAACTCTGGTAGGTAGAGTCATAAACATTGAGGACTAACAAAAGAAAAACTGACCGACCTGGAAAGTAGCCCAGTCCGGAGGGGAAGAGGGTATGGAAAAAAAAAACCCCTATTCCCAAGGAGAACAGAAGTGTACGCAGGAATACTGAAAATGTACACTGTTTTTCCTAGCTGGTAGGAGATAGGAAGACATTGAAGAGGGAGACTGCATAGAAAAAGAAATGTATAACAAAAATAGAAGCTGTTGACGTCACAGCAGTAATTGTTAGTATAACCAGTCCCAGTTACTGAGCCGTATTATAATAGGCAAGTGGACTGTCTGGACCCCATAAGAAAATAAAAACCTAAACACCGACAGTCAGGGAGTTAGGTGAGACATAGGGCGCTATGGACATCTCCCAATATGCGCATACATTATATATATATATATATATATATATATATATATATATATATAGTGGTACTGCAGAGCCTATGCAAACAGAAAAAAAGGTTTTAAATTCAGAAAAAAGATTCCAACACCAGATGCGACATTACGAGGAGCCAGATAGGGGGAGCAAGAGAGACCTTCCAAGGCCTAGAGAACCGCACCCCAGAGCTTGTGATGTGATGCCGGCCAACAGCCAATCCAGGAAAGGGGGAGTTCCTTTTAAGAAAGGCTGGGAAGTTGGAAATGGAAGAAGAGGAGAGAAGGAAAAGAAGGAGTCTTGGCAAAGAGACCCGAGAGGAAGGAGTTCCTGGCAAGGAGACACAGGGAGTCCGGTCCAGCAAGACACCAGGAGTTTTGGCAAAGAGACACTGGGAGAAAAGGTACCAGGAGAGAAGCAGAAGTCAGAGTTTTATCTGATGAACCGGTACCAGCAGACTCAGGACCCTGTGGAGGTTACCAGAAGGATGGTGAAGTCATTGCCATAGGAGCTAACACTCTTCATTCAAGGAGAAAGAGGTATGGGTGTGAAAGAGAGATAACTCCACCCGAAGGCCAGCTGGACAGTGGGAGGCCTGCTTCTCGAGTAAGGCTGAATTGCAGCAGGACTAGGCCTCAAACCTCAGCTCACTGGGATAGGCCTGGAGAACAAGGTAATCCACATTTTTATACTTCTAATCGTTATAACCTGGTGACACAGGGAGCACAAGGAGCAAGGGTGTGCTCGCCTTATCAAGCTGTTTGTAAGACAAGACACAAGCTTTTACCAGATAAAAGACTGTTTAATACAAGGCACCAAGACAAAGGAAGGTATTCTCATAGCAAGCATTCGTATGACCGAGGCCCAAACCTAGGCCCAGAACATTGGAGGCTGGTACAAGCTGTGTATGAAAAACCTCAGCGTATTTCACCAGACTGCACTGATACAGAGTCACAGCTCTCAGACCCACAGCCCATGCAGGTGGAATTTATTGAGGACCCTTCTGAAGTGCCCATGGATTGTAGCTACTGTCAGGCAGGAAGCCTAGAATCCCTGCCTAGTGTATAAAGCAGGGCTCAGCAAGCAAAGACTGTGTGTTTTAAATGTATAAATTCCTGTGAAGATAACAGTGGATAAAGCAATCTGGTTATGTTTCTTTTCTACCTGAAGTAAGGTTTCTTTATGTTGACGTAGATTCCACTACCTGAATCATTGTGCATTAAGGGAAATAAAAAGCCTTTCTTTCCCTACCCTTGGACTTTGTGTTTACTTGAGGCTTTGGTACACGGAAGGCCACTGGGAACAGATACCCAGACCCCGCATACAAGAACCAAACTCAAACTAGAAAAATAACTCATGTCCACCCGACCTGCCTTAAATGGAAATTACACTTACCTGGTAATTGATGTTCCTTGAGGGAGTACAGTTCAGTCCTCCACCACTGGGTAGTGCACCTCCTCCTGCAACATGGAGACTGGACAAGTCAAACTTGTGACATCACCGGGTATATCCTGCTGGTCTTCTCCCATGATCCCCCAGTGACCTACTGTCAAAGCAGACTCAAAGGAGCAAACAACCAGTTAAAGTACTAAATACAAAGCTATGCTCAAACTTCAACTTTAAAATCACAGGGCCCCAAAAAGAAAGGCCGAAAACACCCTCCTCCGTGCCCCTGTCACCCTGCGCACCAAACAGCGGAAGACAGAGAGCTAGAAGGAAGGAGAACTAAGGAAGAGTATAGGCAGAAAAGATTGCTCTCGCGATTACCTGCCAATCAGAGCCCGTTGCCGACTCTAGGATCCGAAAGCATACTCGGAACTGACGCCTCGCGTCGCAAACATCCATCCCCGGGCGGGAATGAGGACTGAACTGTACTCCCTCAAGGAACATCAATTACCAGGTAAGTATAATTTCCATTTCCTTATCGGTCCTACAGTTCAGTCCTCCACCACTGGGATGTACCAGAGCAGTAATCATTGGGAGGGACCTATCCAGTCGGCTCGGCCCCTAAACGAACAGAGCAGGCACCGACCCCAGCCCGCTCCTCACGTCAACAGGTGGTAAGCCAACCAGGAAGACATGACCGAGAGCCCACTTGGATCCTCTTCACTGGTGAAAACAGCACAGAACTCTGCCCCAAGCAGCGCTAGTGCTTCAGAAAGACAAACTCGCCATCGCAAACACACTGAACGCCCTAGAAACAGACCTACTGAGAAGGCTACCGGAGCTCCGCCTGAAAAATCCGCTTGAGCTCCCCCTTGGCTCTCGACCCCACCAGGGTGTCAAGTGTTAGCAACCGCTGCTCTCCCGCAGAACCCGCCTCCACGGAGGGACAGGCAGCGAAGAGAGACCTCCCAGAAAGCGACGGAACCTCACCTAAGGTCCAAGGAACGCAGGTTACAAGCAAAGTGTTCTTGCGTAAGTCCCAAACCGACAACTAAACAGGCACAGCCGGATTCCACGAGGGAGAACGGAACCGAGGTCCATCCAGACAGAGGTGGGAAGCAAAATGAGGGAAATGGAAAAACCACCAGCGTCAAACACCCTATTTGTCACACCTCTTAAGGGCTTTATTCTTTGCAACACAAAGTAGCTCTACAGCTATGTCCTGGACCAGTTGGAGTCTTTTTAATTGAGAATGTGGAATGCAACTAAGCAATGAGTTGCAATAAACCAAGCGTGATCCACCAAGGGCATATAAGAGGGTGTCAAGTGCCCCAGAGTCCAGCGTTGTTTCAGAAGATGTGGAGTCTTACATGGTGTGACAAAAAAGAAAGGAGACTCTGGTAGCCACGCCCACGACGCAATGCCAGTAGGCCAACCGCTTACATCACCTGGATATGCCCTCCTGAATTGGAGGAACCATGCAGAAGTAGCAATCGCCGACGTGATCCATGGGCCCTCTCCAGATCATTGGAACCGCAAAAGACTTTGATGGTCTTTTCCCATCCATCCACAGCCTGAGATCTGCTACACATGTATTGCAGCATATGTGTGGCGCCTAGCTTTTATCCTGATCTTTTATTCTGCAGCCAAAATATAAATTGTAGGCTTTCTGAACCGCCAGTCATATGCCATTTTTGTGATGTAAAAGTCACATCACCACAACTAGAGCAGAAATTATCTGCATGATTGACACCAGGACGAGGAATCGCAAAATATGCTGTGAGTGACCTATCGGTATAAAATAAATATGTCTTTTTTTTTTTTTTTTTTTTTTTACTGTAAAGCGAGGCAAATTTAATTAGTGACTGCATCAAATGGTTTTGGACAGTTATTTTGATTGGTTGCAAGTAAATATTATGCAAGCTCACGCAAATGTTGCAGAATACACTGGTAATGGTCCCCACTGACTAAAGAAGAGCACATATCTTAGCAACCAGACCCAGTCGGCCATTTTCACTATGACCTCTGAAAGGCATAGAATGGACCGGGCCACTGCCCCGTACCAATGCGTCGAAGCTATCCAGTAGCCTCATATGTCCTCTGCTAAACATCGACCCGTCGCCGCAGACTGACAGGTCGCCATGAGGTCCAATATGGGCTTACCGCATCTGAGCACACGCGGCGCGCACACCGCCTGATGCAATCTCACTCCTCCGGCAAACACTCGGACCCCGCTAAGGACATTCGCCACCACAGTGTCCCCACCGAAACGCAGGCCGCCAAGGCTTCAACCGCGCACGCTGTCCCTTCGCTCGGGCCACCCTGACCACCCGACCGACTCCACCCTGCCGATCAAAATAGGCCACCATCCCGGAGATCTCAGACAGCACCTACAGCGCTCGATCTGCTACCGTGTCCGTGAACGCCTGCCACGGCTGACGTACCACGTACCGTTCCAGTCAGAGGATGGAACACTGGGCATGCTGCGTACACTAAAACGCCTTGTACATAAAGGATCCCCAAAATGTAGCTGAGTCTAACCACGCTCCGGCCAAGCTCCCGGAAGAAAGGGACAGAACCTTATAAAAAAAGAAGTGGGGACAATTAGGAAGGCTTTCCTGTTTGATTATTCTTTTTTTTTTTTTTCCTTTTTACAACTCCATAAGGGCCACAAGGCACACAACCGAACAGGGCATTGTCCAGAGAACGCAAGGCCCCTCCTCCAGGCTGATTCCACAGCCTAAACCGGCAGTCACCTTGGCTGATGCCGAGCAGCGCGGAAGCCAACTTGTAAGCCCAGCATATGAAGTATGCCTACTAGTACAGCATTCCACAATGGAGGGACATGTAACCGGACGGCTTTGAATATGAACCTACAGATATCCCGCGCTTGCTCCAAGACAAGCACTGTGCAGCCTACTGGTCTTCTCGGAGCACCGCCACGACCCGAAGACCTAAACCGGCCAGCAAAAGACAACGTACGCTGGGCCCGAAGGAACCTGGTTGAACGGATCCCAGCACTCCCTGTATTGTTAGGATCGGAGCCTCCCCCCAAGGACTCAGCCCTGGCTGGAACCGGCTGAGCATAACTCCAGGCCCTGCGGCGAGCCCCCACGAAGAAGTGGGATGCAACGATGCCTTGAGGAAAGGGAAGGCCCAATGGGTGAAGCAAGTTGCTAGCCGACCAAGGGAGTAAACCCCACACGCGCACCTCAACGGAAGGTCGGAAGAACCGAGGATACTGGTCCCACAGGTGCGCCTGCTAGCCTTTAACAACATACACCTCCGCAGGTACAAAAAACTTAAATTGTGAGCACCTTCAGGGGTAAGGGGAATAGACGACAGCCTCCGACTGTTGACCACCTTGTCTTGCACAACAGACAGCAGCACCCCACCAAACAAATGATTGGGAATATATGACCTCAGAACCCCAAGACAGAGGTAAAACAGTAGAACGTGCAGTGGACGTGAATTTCCAGATCTGCCAGCCCCCCTGCCCACATTGAGAAGAGGCAGAGAAGAACTGGACCGGCGGATCTGGAGGGGTGCCTCCTGGACAGCCGGGCCACCGAAGGGAAAGCTGATGACTGAGGCCCAAACTCCTCAGGATGGCCCCGTCTTGCATTGGCAACCCCATGCAACACCATGACAACCCCGCTCACGATATCCCAAGCAATCTCTGTCATTGCTGCAACAATCACCTGAGCATGAGATCACAGACGGAACACGGACATGCAGACGCACTCAAGGAGAGTGCACCTAAGAAGTATGAGCCTATCCAACATCCAGCACCACATGTCCAGGTGTCCCACTCCTGTCACCCAAAACACAGGACGCTTGCACCTAGGTGACCGTCATAGCAAAGACAGGGAGGCCTGACTGCCGCTATCAACCCTTCCAGGACCCTGGAACACTAAGCCCCGGACTGTGCCATCCAGCAACACTTCTCACGATCCCCAGCAGGGGCCTTTCCCCAGATGGCCCAGATGGGCAGTGTTCCCGCCAAATGGGCAAGCTGCGCTCTGATAACATAGTGCAGAAAACCAAATCAAAGTGTCTTAACCTAGCTAATTTTTGTCTAATAGTGATCATTCATAATATCAGCCAGGCTCAATCATAACATTAGTATTAATGATCTCTAAAGATTGAAGAGTTACTAATGTAACACTAATTGGGTTGTTTTTTTTTTTTTTTTTAAAGAGCTTCAAAGGCGATCTTGGAAACTACAGACCAATGAATCTGAGTTCAGTGCCAGTTAAATGATAGAACTTGTTCTGAAAAGCAGCACCAAGCTGTCTTTTCAAAGGGTTAATAAACATGTGAGTAAGCCAAATGATATGTATCTGGATGTTTTAGAAGGTACTTGACAAAGCCCCTTATGAACTTCTCCTGAGGAAGGAGATGATGTGCTATTATAGAATGGGAAATGGATCAAAAACAGGAACACAATAGGACTAAATGGCCAGTTTTCTCACAGGAGACCCGTAAATAGTGGAATGTCTCGGGATCTGCACTGGAACTGGCATCTGGTAACATCTACTGCACTGAAATGATCTGGAAAAGAGATCAGCAAGCATGGCGATCAAATTTGCAGATGGCATAACGACATTTAGAGGCTGTCTGCACAATTTCCAAGCGTATAAACATGGAAATAGCATCCTTATGTAAATGACAATTTCAGAAAGGGCTCAATTTGTAGGTGGTTGTGCCGCCGATGACCCTGAATGGCCAAATCCTAGCAGGGAAACCTGCTGCTGACAGACGTCGCTAACTGCCAGAATGCAGACAAAGGTAAAGGCACCCCCCAAGAAGTAAAACCCAAACCAATCACATTGCATTCAAAGAACTATAAACTATCATGAAATTAAAAGGAAATTAAAATTAGAATTAAAATTAAAAGTAACAGCAAAAGGAAGTCCTTATCTGGGTGTAGCCGCGTGGAACAGCGTCATCTGCTCAAACGCGGGGCTGCTCCGCTCTCCGCCACGAGGCCTCAGCCCTGCCGAGAAAATGGCGCCAATCCGAAGCAGGCCCGTTTGGCGCCAAACACCATAGAGGCGGCAAGAGCTCAGAGCCCCTCCATGCGGACTCGAGAGACTCCCTTGTGGCGTCGGGATGCAGCAGTTACCCCGCTGTAGCTGCGGGGTGAAGAGCTGTCCAGACACGCTGCTGCCTCGCGCCACCAGAAGTAGCAGACGCTGCGAGCCCTGGCCCACCGGCTAAAGAACCTCGAACGGCCTGAGGCTCCCGCCGCGATGGGAATCTGCCGCATGGACACTGCCAAAATGCAGGTGTTCCACAGAACTCTCCCCCGTACAGTCCTGGGGGAGAGATCATCACCGGGCACAGAGACCGAAGAATCCCAAGCAGAGAGGCTAGCTGGCAGCGTGATCTTTGAAAAGGGACAGAACCCCCCTTTACACTAAGGCAGACTAGGTGAAAATAAATAAAGTAAAAGTAAATGAAATTAAATGAAAATGAATTCAATTTACAGGATTACACCTAAAGAAGGGCAAAAGAAATGCAAGGTAAATCAAATCCTGACTAACTGCTCCTAAACTGCTTCTCAAGTGAGCCCAGCACCTAGGCTCACTACGTCCTCATGCTGCATGGAGACTGGACACACTGGGGGATCATGGGAGAAGACCAGCAGGATATACCCGGTGATGTCACAAGTTTGACTTGTCCAGTCTCCATGTTGCAGGAGGCGGTGCACTACCCAGTGGTGGAGGACTGAACTGTAGGACCGATAAGGAACCACCTTTGACCACTAGGGCGGCGGTGCGACAATATATACATACATATATATATATACATAAGTATATTGTCATGAGGTAGACAGCACAGACCCTGAAATATTAAGAAATGAAAAGGAAGAAGAGCTTATCTTGCAGCCTCAGGGGCAGTTGCAGCATTCACAGTACAGAGAGGCAGGAAAAAGGAAAACAAACTTTCCACATGGGTGTAGTGACGCAGTAAGAATTGAGAGTGCCAATCAGGCTCACCTGGACTCAGACTCACGTTCCACGTTAGAGGAGCTGAGAGATAAAAGCAGGTGGGGAATCTCACAGAGACAGAGTTGGAGTGGGAAGCAGATTGGAAAGGAGAAAGAGAATTGGAAGCAGCAGAATGAGCATTGGCAGTGGAAGCTGGAGCCTGGATTAGGGCGGGAGCCGGAGCTTGAATGCCAGGAGGAAAGCAGAGACCAAAGGAACTCTGACAGCTGTTTCAGGCAGGCTTGGAGAGAAGGTGAGAGTAGAAATCCCAAGCAATTGCAGGAAGACACGTTACCTTGGAGAACCAGGGCTGGAGAAAGGCAGGCTGGCAAACCCAGGTGGGATAAGCAAAATTGCAGCAAGGTCTTCCCAGCCAGAGGGGTCCTCACACCAAGGCAAACTGTCCAGTTAACAGGAGGCAGAGATCACGTCCAAAGAAGCACACAGGAAGCAGGAAGTGAGTTTCCCTCAGCCAGACATCGTAACCAGGGTTCCCACAGAAGAGCAGGCTGCAGGGCAGAAAGAAAGCCTTGGCTGGAGACAGAGGAGTTTGAGACCATCTTCTCCAAAGGAAAAGATAAGTACCCTGTTTCTGCCAAGGGGAGAAAAGGGAGTCTCCAGGATAGAAGCCAGGCTTATAACCGGCAAGGGAACTCTTATTGGCACAAGCCGTGGGAAGAAATCCCCAGCACAGCTCCTGATATCTGGGACTTACAAAAGCAGCTCCAACTGGGGGCAACTGAGGTATCCCCAGGGCAAGATACAGAGAGCAGCTTCATAGGGGCTCAGTGTCCTTATACAGGGGCAGGTCCTAGCCCTATGCAATGGGAGAGCAATAGCTCAAAAAATATCCCTGAACCGATGGAATGTGCTGTATGCGTGACTGATGATATAGAGAGCCTTTGTTAAACGGAAAGAGCAAGAAAGAAACTGTATTTTGCACATTGAAAAGTGTTGGACTTTATTGCTGGAAAGAAGCATGATTATTTTTGGTTAAACATCCTTTACCCTGGTGAAAACAACTGTTCTTTATTTTGTCCCTTATTCTACGACATCCTCAAGGGAAGGGGAATAAAACCCAACTTTAATTTCATTTGGATCACGACTACAGTGTCCTTTATTTACCACAACTCCAGGCTATCCCGGGTCTAGGCAACCGCCTAGGACTGGCATGGTCTCACAATATATATAAGGAAAGACATACATATCTATACGTATGAGAAGATATATGTCTAGACAAGTGTGATACATATAAATCTACATATAGAAATGCAGATAGATATATGTACAGATAGAGGCGGGATGGCTGATGCCCACCCAGGGCAGAAACCATGTATGCACAGGACACATACATACAGGAAAACAATTTTAAGAATGCATGCCTGCAACTGAGCCACAGAAACATCCACATGGGGAATGTGATGGGAAAAATCCATCCCATAATAGGGGGTGAAACCCACCTGAAGAAATATAGAGGATCTATTTCTGTAGGTCAGTGGAAGAACCAGCATGGTTGTGTGAAAACCAGAGGAGAACAGCAGACTGGTAAGAGTACCTCAGCAGTACCTTAGGACTCTGATATGTCCGAAGGACAAGAAGAACGCAGAGACGAAGATACCAAAGTGACCCCGCCAAGGGGTTCAGGGGTATCACGTACGGTAAAAAAGTATGCGTTGTCCAAGCGGAGTAGAAGCATAATGCCAAGCTGGAAGGAACAGGAGTATATTCCGGTCAGATTGGAAACTCCGTGGACACACACGTAGAAAAAAACTTGTCCGCTGGATATGACAGACCCTCAGAGACAGAGTCCAATGCTCTGTAGCAAGGGCCCATAGCAGAAAACTTCTCTGAGGATTGCAGAGAGCATTGTGCAGGAGAATTATAGATAAAACTGACCGAGGTCAGGTGTGTTGCCATATCCCAGGAAAGATATGGCTAGAAGAAGATAAGCTGTAGCGAAGAGTATTAAGCAAGCTAGTTGCAAGTAGCTTGCAATGAGCACTAAGTTAAACATTGGAACTCCTGCACATACAGCAACTGAACCAAACAGAGGGGATTCCCCTGTATGAAAACAGAGAGAGAAAACAGACAAAGGCGGCGGAGAAGAGTTCCGTTCCTGTCTGATGAGGTGTTCAGAGCACGCATTGAAGGAAAAACAACAGTCTACACTGAGTTTCAGTATGGCACCAACTCAAGCAGGGGAGACCCTGGAAGAGAGGGGGTCGGAAAGTGGCTTACCCTATGGAAGGGCAGCCGAGGGAAAAAATGTCCATATGGGGCAGAACTATCATGGGATAGTTGCAACCTCCCTTCGTTGTAGTAGAATGGGAGAATTCAGTAACCCATGGACAAAAATACCCCAAGAGCACAGCATACTGGAAAGAAAAAACCAGTGTAGAGTTTGAAGAATAAACTTCCGCTGAGGAGAAGTTAACTGTAGAGTGCAATACACAGGAACCTATGGGTGCTGGTTATTGGGTAGAGTCTGAAGACTTCAGACTAGGATGAGATGTCCCTTGCTTGGGTACACCGGGAGGATGGGTAGGAGGATGAAACTTTCTCTTCTTTGGGATAGACGGTTTGGTAGGACATTGCCTACGTCCTGGGGAAAAAGAAGGCTTAGGAGGGTTTCCAGAACCAGGGAAGTCAGTGGAGCAATGAACAACCTGACGTAAAGCCTCTTTATTGAAGAGATTCTCTCCAGTACAAGGAGAATTACCCAGAGTGTGTTGTGCCCATCTGCTCAAGTCTGAAGCCTGCAGCCACGCTGTACGGCGCGCTCTAATGGCAATAGCAGAGGATCTGCTAACAGACTCAAAAGAGTCTAGAGAAGCCCGGGAAAGAAACCAAGAGATATGATATGCTATGATTAATAAGCAAGGAATAGTCAGAGGCCTTAGGTTCCGACAAAAAGGGAGACAAAAGAGATAACTTCCCTGTGACCTCCTGAAGCGTGAGACAAATATAAAAAATATGAAATAATTCTTGAAGCCAACATAGAAGTTTGGAAGGTCTGACGTCCAAAGGCATCAAGTGCTTTAGATGCACGACCTGGTGGGAAAGAAGAATGCTTCTTCTTACTTCTGACCTTCCTCATTGCTGATTCCACTACAATGGAATGATGCGGAAGTTGGTTTTTCTGAAACCCCGGAGAGGGAGGCACCTGATACAGAACATTCATGGCTGTAGAAGGCGCAGGAACCTTTAAAGGTGATTCCCAAATCCTCAGAAGAAGGTCCTGCAAAGACTGATGCAAAGGAAGCATTATGGTTTCCTTTTCTGCAGGATCTTGGCCAAGAGTAGGACCAGGAATAGGGATGGCAAGAAAGGTTGCCATGTCAAGGAGAAATTCCTGAAAAGAAGGATCTCCCAGAGGAACTATTCCTGGGCAGGTTGAGGTTGAATGAGCAGAAGACCTACTGGACTGGTGCATAAAAGGAATTCTGCTAGATGGAAAACGATACTGACAGTTCTGATTCGAGGTAGTTAGTACCTGCATCGTCGGTTCCCAGTATCGATTCCAAGCTAGGCATGGAAAAGAGCGATGGCACTGATGGAACTGCAGGAAACGACATCGATACCGGTACCGGCATCGGGGACGGTAATGCCCTCGTAGCCGGCATTGGAGGCTGCTGAAGCGGTACCGAGGTAACCAGAGAGCTTCGGTGAATATCCCCGGTACTGCGGAGTCGGAGGCGACAAGGATCGGCTCCGAAACGCGTCGGAACCAAGTCATCTAGACTGGATATGGATTCCAGACTGGGCATCGAGACGAGCGTCGATGGTGGAATCGGCGAAGCCGCCACAGGAAGGTCAATCGGAACCGTATCTATCGGCACCGAAGGCACCGAGGACGTCCGAGGACGACTCCCGGTGAAAAAGTGAACACCCGACACCGGCGCCGATGTCAGGGTATCGGCACCGCACGAAGCCGGTACCCCCCCCCCAAGCATGGCGCCCAGGACACCCGATGACGATCCCTGGTGAAGAGTGGAACACTCGACACCGATGCCGGGGCATCGGTACCGCTCGACGCCGGTATCGACCCCGCGAATGGCTGGGATACAGGAAAGCTAGACCAGGTTGTAACGAGCGGCCCCGAAGGCACCGAGGACTCCAGACGACGATCCCCAGTGAGGGGCGGAGCACTCAACACCGGTGCCGATGCCGGGGGATCAGCACCGCTCGAAGCCGGTACCAACCCCGCGCATGGCTGGGAAACAGGAAAACCAGTCTGGGTCGGGTCGATCGGTCCCGAAGGTACCGAGGATACCCGACGACGAGCCCTGGTGAAGAGTGGAGCACTCGACACCGGTGCCGATGCCGGGGAAGCGGTACCGCTCGAAGCCAGACCGCAATCCCTGGTGGCGAGTGGAACACAACATCGGAGCCGATGCCGGGGGAGCGGAACTGCTCGAAGCCGGTACCAACCCCGCACATGGCTGGGATGCAGGAAAGCCAGTCTGGGTCGAATTGATCGGCCCCGAAGGCACCGAGGACACCAGCTGACGATCCTTGGTGAGGAGTGGAGCACTCGACACCGGTGCCGATGCCGGGGAATCGGTACCGCCCGAAGCGGATACCATCCCCGAGCATGGCTCAGGTATGTTCTGTGAGGAGTGAACCCCAGGAACAACCTGAAACCCCGTAAATGCTTTGGAGCCCGAAGACTCCCGCCAGGGTCTTATTGCCAATGTGGTCTTGAGGGCAAGGCCGGAGCCGTCATCATGCTGGGCATGAGACTTGCCCTTCAAGGATCGGCTAGTCTTAACAGACTGTTTTGTGGGTTACCTGATCCTGGAGGGAAGAGTAAACCGAGAACCTCACCCGAGGAGGAAAAACGGCATCGAGGGATACCCGAAAAAGAGAAGGTCTTCTCCCGATGCTAAAGCCCCATGGACCCGGGGAAAAAGGGTCAGGGCCCAAACAGGATAGACACCAGGCCTTGGAGTCTAAAAAGAAAACCAAGTCTCCACAGTGAGGGCACTTCATAGGGGAAGAAGGCTCCATGTGGGAAAGGCCTAGTAGGCCTCAAAAGATAAAAAAAGAAAAAAACTGACGAGGAAATTATTTCTCTAAAGGAAAGAGAAGAATGAAGCACCGATGGAACCGGTATCGACGGGGAAAGACAGCCGCAACCACACAAAACAAGAAAATAAAGAATATAAAGAAAAAAGTTTCTGCGGTTACAGGAGGTACGTCCTGTTGGCTCCGCGGAAAAACGAAAACTGAGGAGAGGCAGTGGGAAAGGCGGGAAGTCACCGCGCAGGCGCGAGGGATGCTCCCAAAAGCTTTCTGATTGGATGCTGGGGAGCATTTCCGTGCGGGCTCCGTCGGCGACGACGTACCCATATGTGAAGACTCATTCCTGCTTGTTCCTGGAGATTAACACTTATTAAAAGATGGCTGCTACACAGTACCCTGGCCCTGTGCTTCTGAGGTAAGCTGTGACCAACTACCTGGGTGATTAACAGTCCTTGCTTGGATAGAAAGAGTCTTTCAAAATGGCCTTTTGGACCTGCCACCTGGCGTTAACAGCTATTGAAAAGGTTTCACAGCTCTTGCCCCCTAGGTAGAAGGCCTCTTTATAAAGGTCTCTAGAAGACTTTATTTGTTGCTCAAAGAATACTGACCCTGTTTTGCCTTCTATGCTAAGTTATATTCTGATCTGATTTAAATTAAAGCTTTTTGATGCTGCTAGGCTCTGACTTATGAAATTTAAACTAGAAGCTCTCTGCTGGGTTCTAAATTTAACCAGAAAGCTCTCTTCTGTGTTTTAAATTTAAACTAAACGTACTTTGCGGATACTAGGCCCTGAGTGAGTATTAAATTAAAACTACAATCTCTCTGCTGGGTATGAAATCTAACCAGAAAGCTCTCTTCTGTGTTTTAAATTTAAACTTAAACTGCTGCTACTGGGCCCTGACTGATTTAACAAATACACTGGGTTCACAGATTAAACAGCTTTAATCCAAAGAAGTCCCTTCAGAAAAAAATCCAGAAGTATATACTCACAATTGCAGATCTCTCTCCAGAAGTAGCAGTCCCCTTTTCTAGTCCTTCAAATGTTCCCTAATTATGCTGTATGTACACCGCTTTGACTAGTAGATAAAAGTGGTATAGAAAATTTGCTAAATAAAATAATGAAAATTTACATGGCTTGGACAAGTCAAATCTTTGTACACAGTGATAAAACTCTGCACATGAAAATCTTATCCAGGTTCTTTATAGCCACTTTGCCAAAACCAATACATTGTCGGATTTATTGACGGTTGTCTTTTCATTATTGCTTATTGATCCAAGCAGGTTAAAGCTGTCTACTATTTCTATTTCTTCTCCATCAAGGATGAATTTGATTTTTTTCCAGTTGTCGCGATCTTTGTTTTCTTCAGGTTAGGGTAGACCCATTTTAAGACTGTGTTCCTGGATCTTGATAAGATGACGTTTTAGATTGTTGTTTTCTGCCAGTAATGTGGTATCATCAGCATAGTAAAGGTTGTTGATGAGTCTTCCAACTATCTTCACATCTCTGTTCTCAGCAGCTTTAATTAAAGCAGCTAATGGTCTAGTAGTCAATAAGACACTGACCTCTACCTGGGTAATGTCAGTGCACCCCCTTCTTTTTTTCTTTTAATGTGCCAAGGTGGGATTGATATCACCAGAAGAGAGGAGGAGCAGGAAAGTATGGGGGAATGAGGAAGAAAATGTTGGAACGCGAGAGCAGAAGAGAAAGTTGAAGGGAAAACAGCAGGAGGGGTACAGAAAGTTAATAAGTCAGAGCCTAGCAGCATCAAAAAGTCATTTCGTGTAATCCAATATTCCATGTTGGTTGTTTTTATCAAGTTCTATGTAAACTGCCCCTGATCTCTGGAAGGGGTGGTATAGAAAAGCGCACAAATAAATAAATAAATAATAGTGGGTGAAAAGGACATGGGAGCTGGAGTTGTTGGAATGAAAAGGTAAGATTAGGGAGAGTTAACATCAAGAAGAGAAAGTGAGGTGAAGCCATACATGTAAATGGGGAGAAGGTATAGATATAAGGAGAAGAGTGTCGCGTTGTGTCATTAATACAGGACAGAAGTCCCCAGTGAGTGGGGTACATCTGGGACCAATAGAGTTAATGAGCACTGGGTAGGCTATATATGTAATGTAGACCTTGGGGTGGGAAGGCAAAGCACAAAAACAGCAGAGATGCACAAATAAAAAGTTATTCCTAGAGCTGTGAGATACATGACTCTCTGAGGTAGGTAGCCTCCTTTGCTATAGGTAAATATACTCCTCCCAGCTGCTTTTGAACTTAAAGCCTTTGGCGTAACCCTTTAAGGTCCCAAGTGTCAGCTAAAGATGAAATCAGCAGTTGTGGGCAGAGCCCGGGTCAGAGGGTAACCGGGTTAGTTTTGGTTTTCAGTAGTTTAAATGGAATATGACCACCACATTCGTAAAACACAAAAAAGCAAGGCATCATGTATTGGTTAAAAAAGCTCCACAGGTCTTAAGTTGTTGTTAATCAGTGCTGTGGACTTGTATGGCTTGCAGCATGATACCCAGTATGTGAGGAAAGAAAGTAAAGACAAGCTACAAACCAGGCAATTCCATAATGCTGATTTCAAATCCCATAGATATTTCACTTCAAATCCTCTACTATATTCTTACTCAGACTCTCTGGTACTCTCCATGAGGCTATAATGGCATGTATTTTGCCTCTTTTACCCCTCAAGTTGGGATTCCTAAAACAAAATAAGATGACACACGTAATAGGCAAACTGTTATATATGAAATAGGGATTTAAGGGCATTAAAATACTTTGTTTTGCCCTTGGGCTTGTGTTTTCTCCAGTGAAAACTTCCTCTTCCCCGTAAACTCTCAAGTGACCTCATGACTTCTGCAGTGCTCTGCAATGCCTAGCAGCTGATAAGCTCTCCCTTATTCCAGTGTCAGCCAGGAGTGTGTGGATTTAAAAAACAAACAAACAAAAAAACAAAACTTACTTGCCCCTTGACTCAAGAGAGGCTTTTCTTACATTTCCACAGGAAGGTGCAATATTTCAATGTATTATGTTTCAAGATTTTGCAAATGTTATTGTTCAGAAGTAAATGTCCTGAGTTGAAGACTAATTCTGTAGCACCAGCTCGAGAGACCTGGCCTATAGTTTACCAGAAATCTCACTCGAATGAGAACAGCCAACCAGACCTGTGTCAGGACTGTACTACCTCTGAATAGTATCCTGTGGACAGGATTAGGTAGGATTTATGTATAACTCCTGTTCCTTTTCCATGCTTTTTCTTCACTGGTTACATTTTTACAGCTCACTAATATTTTTATCTAATAAATTGTTTGTTAGCTCTTTTCCTGACTGTGACTGATCAGAGATCTCACCTTTTTTTTTGTTTGGTCTATAGGTGCATTTCTAGGAGCTGTGCGACTCCTGAGTTTTTGTGGGGGTTTCAGTATTCCTAGAGAGCACCAGGAAATAGTTTGAAGGGCAGGGTACTTGCCCACAAGCAAAAACCTAGCTGGCGAGTAGGAGTTTATAAATGTAAGGGTATATGCACAGGTGTGGCTAGAGCCTAAGCAGTTTTGGCAGGACCCTCCAAGTCTCTACATGGTTATCTCTGAGTGGATATTAGTATCACATAATACCTCAGCACCACCCCTAACCTATTTGACCACTAATTATCTGATTTGACCATTTACACGATTCGGTGGATGACATCCCAAGGCCACATAAGTTCTAATCAACTAACTATTGAAACGGCGTGAACTTATACAAATAAAACATTAGCAGCTTACAGTATCTCCCATTACCCAATCTACCCCAAAGTCTCTTTCTAGGCCAGTTACTCTATTCTTTACTTCTTCAGTTAACCCCATAGGATCAACTCAACTCTGCTACATCGTAGTTTGATTATTTGAATGAAAATGTTAAGCCCAGATTTTTCGATTTTTCTGATCTCATTTTGGCATGCATTATGATGTTTACCCATTTTAAAATACCAGCTCAGATTAGTTACATCTGGTTAACAAACACAAAAGCTAAAGCTCATGTCATCAAGCCTGTGTATTTCCCTCCACCATTTTATCAGCACCTGCTGTTTCCATTAACACAACCTTCTTACCAGGGTTTCTGACCTGTCAACCTGAGAAAAGCATCAAACAAAAATGCAGGTACTATATGGCTGACAGCAGTCCAGTAATGATGCAAAAGGGGGTTGGAACGAAGATTAACATTAGGGCGCCTGAGTGTCTGCTCTAAAGGATTCATCTTGAAGGACACATTTACATAATATTCTGTAGGAAAAATAAGGGTCAAAAGAATTTTAATGTCATATATGCAAACATATTATACACAATTAGGGCTTGAACTCAAAATGCCCCTAATCATCAATAAACGTTCCAGTATAGATTAGCTTGCAATATTACAATTTTCATTTTTTTTTAAATTATACTGCCCACCCACGCCTGTCCCCCTCCCCCTTGAATGCAATGATTCTGCGTTTGTAAGAAGATGGCAAGTGAACATGTGACAAAGGCAAGTCATTGTTAATATGCATTTTTAGATGAGGTATGGATTTTCTTAGAATGTCAGAGGAACAGAAAAGACAGAGCTAGTCACTATTACCTTGGGGTTCTTCCAGTAATCCTGAGGTAGATATCATACAGGAATGCTGGTGCCTTATGGCTTACAGCAATCCAGTAGTGATATAAGAGGTGATTGGAGGTTAGATTTACATTGGGCCGTCTGAAGGCCTGCTCGAGAGGGTTCCTCTTGAAAGTAGAAATTACATGGTATTCTGAGAAAGAGAAGTTGTGCAACAGCTTTGATACTAACCATGTAATGAACTCTGAAAAAATCATTTTTCTTTTATAAAGTACATCTCTTATGCTAAAAGAAATTAAATATTGCTTTATGAATTAAAATCTACCTAAAACTTGCAATGCCTGCCTTAAAAGTGGTAAAATGCTGTTTTATGACAGACTTCTCTCATATCTGCCGACCATGATGTTAGCTCTAAAATAAAAAAATAATTAAAATCCCCATCTTTAATGAAATAAATGATACTTGGCCTAGAGTTCAACTTCTTAAAAAATTTCACAAGCCCTCATTGTCATTGCCCCTTGCTATAGCTTCTTTCTTTCTGTTCCTCTTTTCAAACATTTAATATTACATTTATATTTATTTATATCATGTATAGACTGCAGATCTATTGCATACTTTGTGGTTTAAAATTACAAAAATAGTTAAAAAAAAGAAAGAAGCAGCCTCTCCATGTAAAGGTTTAAGTCATTTTAGAGCTCTATAAAATTCTATCCTGTGACCTTCCCATGCAGTATCAAGTCTGTTAACCAGAAAGTCTTCCTAGCATGATATCAACTCTATAAGCACTGGGTTTTGTGAAATATTTAAAACATATTTAGAAAAAGAGACTTTGAAAACAGTGTCTCTTAAGTACTGCTTAAGTCTGGAGGAATTTGTATTATCTGGTTAGATTTTTATTTTATGATGGAACACATTTTAATATGATTGATGAAGCGGACACACTAGAAGCAGAGACCCATAGAAACCCATAAGGGGTAGCATACTCAGAGTTCAGGCCATCAAGGGAGCCCGATTTACTAAGGCTTTTCTTCCATTCTGGAGCTTATGGCAAAAGAGCTTAGGAAATCTGGTCCAAAAAATTACAAAACAAAAATACTGGAAGTATATACTCAGTTGCTAAAAGTTTCCAGTGGACATTTTGGCAGGTGCAGGATAGTAATTCCATGTAGCAAAAGAGAAATAAAATGTCTTACTATACCTTCTAAAAGAAGAAATTGCTTTAAAATGTCAGTTTACATACGTCTTAAAACCAAAAACATTTTAAGAAAAGTACAAGTAATTTAAGAAAATGCAAAAGCACTCTTACGTGTTAAGATATATAGAAAACACATTTTTGGGAAAGCCCAAAGACAGTACTGTGCACTGGCATGAGAAAGGATTTAGGTTTCATTTTTGAGCCTAGTTACTGCTCCTTGGGCTGGCCTCGTATGCCACAGAGAGCATGTTTGCTATTTCTGGAGGAAGGAAAGCCCAGCTATTGTGCAACAGCAACACTTAGCAATTAAACAGAGGTTTTAGAAGGGGGCTCACAATGCATGGCATCTGGCCAAGAGCTGCTGCGGCAATACCTGAACTAAATGGGATGGAGAAAGGAAAAATTCAGTCTTACCTGCTAATTTTCTTTCCTTGAATCCTACCAGACCAGTTCATAAGAATGGGTTATGCATCTCTACCAGCAGATGGAGACAAATGCTTGTGAGCCCTCTTCTATATAGGGCACTGTGTAGTCAGCAGCTCCTCAGTTTTATTCTGTAACAAAGCAAAGGTAGACCTTCCTAAAATCATGCTCCCTGGCAGAAGGGGAAGGGCCCCCCAGCCATCAGGAGACCTTCAGGCCTTTTTTCAGGAAGGACTAAAATAACGTACAACATTACCAAATGAGCCAAATCACAAACTGTACAGTTCGTTGTATCTTTGAATGGTGGTTCACATTTAAGGGAAGAGTGGAGCACTCAAACTAAGTCATGGTTCCAAAGAAGGGCAGCTTCCCTAGTTCCTGAGGTAACAAGGTATGACCTTGTTCCTATGTGTCTCTCACTGATGTATGGAGGACTCTGTACTTGACCCCTGAGGCACCGAGGAAGAGATCCCCTTGGACCTCAAGAGGCATAACTTCTTATCCGATACTGGACAGGAGCACCAGATGTACCAAAAAATTGCTCTTCTGTAGTCATAATGCTATTTTCAAGTGATATCACATGGCCTGGCAACAATGCCCATCCTTCTCTAATGTACTGATGGTTATTGCCACAGAGCTCTAGGAAAAAGATATCCTACGGTTTTTGTTTGTTTTTAAGAAGCATATCAGTCGAAATCAGCAGCAGAATGTCATCTTGCACCCAATTCAGGTGAGTCTATTGTGGATGAACCCCCAAGGAATACTCTACATTGAAAGGGATAGATGCAAGCCATTGCGATATCTCAACCACCAATGAGTCTGCTTCAATACTCAAAGGAAAAGTTTCTGACTGAGAAAACGGTGCAAAGAATCCAGAATGAGGCAATATCTTGTTGGTGATGAGAACATGTGAAGGATAATTCTGTAAGAGTCACTTAGTTCAACATGCGTTATTTGGCACTTATTCTATAAAGTAAAGCATGCACATAATTTATTCCATAGAACAGGGCGTAAGCGGTGAGATATGTGGGCCAAATACTGATGCGACCACTTACACCAATACTAGACTTAGTGTAAATACCCGCAACTAGAGTTGTTGGAAATATGTTCAAGCTATAGTATTCTATAAGTTTTGCATGTAACTTTGCAATTTGCCCCTGCATTTGCCTGCTCTGACGTACATATCAACAATAGTAACCGCTTATACTCCACCCATAGATCACTAAAGTAATGCGAGTTACATGCATACACTTGCATGGAACTCTAGCCACACCTTACAGAATTACCTTCTTTGTGTACAAAATAAGCAAAGACTGGGGCTATGGCAGAGAAGATCACTCTGATCCATTGTGGTGGGTACATATTAGACCTCTTTAGTGGTTTCTCTGTAGCACTAGTCAGCATAGACAAGGGCCAATCCACTCAACTCCAGCCTTGACAAAATCAGGCTCACCCAGTCAAAGTGAGCACGTTCCAAGCCAATGAATGATGTATGTAATACTGTACACCTCAGAGAATTTAAAGAGCTGTGATATAAAGAATATTAATGGACTATGGCACCACAGTGAGGACTGGAGCTTCTTAATGGCAATATAAGGCAAAAATCCTGGTCTCCTGGTCCTAGGCTTCAGGGTAATGCATGCACAAATTCCTCAAAGACTTCCACTGGAGAAGTGTAAGAGGTTTGGGAGATGCAAAAGAGGTCAGAGTGAAAAAGCAGGAAATGGCCATAAGTCCTCAGAGATATTACCCAGCAACCCAGTATCACCTCCGAAGACCTAACAGAAGAGCTTAATCACTGCTGAGCCTCTTCTTCACTGCTAGCCCCATCTATTGTGCTAATAAGGGAAAAGTTGAACTGGCAGGAACTGCCCAGTGACCGCTGCCTCAGATCATCCCTCACATGTTCTGGCATGGCTGCCATTATAGATAGCTGCTTCAATTACCTCACAATACAAGAGGCCATCTGCACTGTTCTCAATGTGGACATAGTCAACCTACTGGAATCCAAAACAGTCACAGGAACTCCCTCCTACTAATAAAGCAGCTCAAGCTCACAAAGTAACAACTCCTGGCCCTGCATGCCAACCCAAAGCCATACTAACAATCATCCTGCTTATTTCTCCTGTGCTCTCTCCCATAATCACTGAACCTCTTCTTAATGACCCAAGGTATTACCCTTTTTTTTTTATAACAAACGCCTTAAGGAAGAGAGAAAAATTAGGAGGCCAAATCAGGAAGAGAGAGAGAGAGAAAGAGAGAGACACCGATACCTGGATTCCTCCAGTAGCTCCCTGGGTATTTGAAGGCAGAGTCTAACAGAGCCTGGGACCTTTTCCCTTCACCAGCTCTCCAACTGGGCCAGGAGTATGTCCCTAGTTCAGTCCAACACTGCATGGAAAGTGCATCTACTATATACTGGAGACAGAGGAAAACTGAGGAGCTGTTGGCTGCAGGTACCCTATATAGGAGAGGGCTCACAAGTGTTTGCTTATTTTTTATATCTGCTGGTAGAGGGGTATAACCCATATGTCTGGACTGGTCTGGTGGATAAGGGAGGGGGGCTATAAATGAGGAATATACCCACACAGCTGCACATGAAAGCTCACAGCAATACAGCGCCAGTAGAAGCTGGTCCCAATTGAAATAGAAACCCAAAAGATCACAATGAAATGCTAGGGCTAGAGAAACAGAAAGATAGTATTTGATTACACAATTAATGTTGACAGCTTTTTAATCCCCTTGAATTGTAATAGTTTGGAAATTAATGAAAAAGAAAATTAAGATCCCTCTATGTAGTTAGAATAAAAATTATTCTAAGTTTTGAAGCAGAAATCCATCTCCCCCCCCAAAAGAAAATGGATAAGGTCAAATATATGCACTGAAAGAGTGGTTCTCAACCCTATCCTAGAAGCATACCTAACCAGCTGGTTTTTCATATCTAATGAATACATTTGCAAACACTGTGTTTCCTCTGGGAATAAGTTCATCAAGTTTTACACACGAAAAAGGGCTTTACAAAATTGGATGTGCAAGTTCGCCCACCAACAAGATGCTGTGCACTTATACATGCACCATGCATAGAAGGTCGGGGAGATTAGAATGCAGGCACATGCTATATAAAATACACAAGTAAATGCACATCTTTACGCCTGCCTCAGAACAGCTGCAGATGTGTATGCTACTGGGAACGGCGGCTATTTTATGAAGAGACATTGCACCTACACTGCCTTCACAAAACAGGCATCCTGTTATAAAAATTACCCCCATTTTGGCTATCCAGAAGATTACTGGTTAGGTGAGATTCCTGGATAGGATTGGAAAATACTGTATTAAATATCAGTTTATGGGATGTCTACATTTATAATTACCAAATTCTCTTCTCATAGTGTTCAAATTCTCTCATGTGACTATTTCAGTTAAAACCATGTTCAACTGGGTGACCCGGGGCTTTCAGAAGTAACATTTTACTAAAACCGCTCTCATCATTTAGATTTTATGGAGCTAAACTATCCTATTAGTCTACACTTGACCAGCTTGCATTTGTTAACATAAAACTTTAGCAATTCTGCATGGAGACAGAGGAAAGACCAAATATCATACCAACTTCTCCCCAGTGAAACGGATTGGTGCCACCTGTTGTACAGTTGTACACTATGATATTCCTTGGTCTGCAAAACAGTTTACAAGACAAAGTGTAAGTAGAACAAGAAGCAAAAATATAAACAAACTCCAAAACAAAACCATCTCCCATGTTAGTCTATATTAATAAATCAATTGACATTCCAAATTCGAAAGCTTCAGCAAAATAGCTATATTCTTCCCTAGACACTCTGGTTTTCAGACATGCAAGCTGCAACATTTTTTGGTTCTGCTAGATGTGTATTGCAAGTAAAAAAATGCAACAGACTGCAACAAAAGACATGGTCACCTGGTATACCTATTAACTCCTGAATACCAAGCAGCTGCTAACGTCGTATTGACAACTACATCTACCGGGACAAGATCTGCTACGGCACTGTTCGAGGCTCTCATGGTACGGAGGATTCCTTTTCCTGCCTTAAAATTCATAGAAAAAATATTAGTGCTAAACAGACTTTTGCAGTAGAGGTATAGAATACAACTAAAAATGTTCTTTAAAAAAAAAAAAGATACACACAAAAAGCCAAACACACACACACGAACAAACCATAACTACTTACTGCAATGAAGAGACCACTGGGTCCATTGAAGTTATCAATCCAACCCTGTGATAAAATTAGAAACAGGACAAGTTTTATTTTCATAAATTAAAACTTCATTTATTTCTAATTGTTTATATAATGCTACTAGATGCATGCAGTGCAATAGAAATACATGTAAGAGATTGTAAACACCTCGGAGCAGGGACTATTTAGTCAAGACATACAAAGATCCATTTCTTGAGATCTCTTATTGATTGGAGTAAACATTTTTAAAATCAACAAGCCCATGATCAAAGAAATCCAAGGCTTAATATTTCAAAGCACTCTCAAAAAGGTGGGATTTTTCAGGTGGATCTTGAATATGGCCAGAGTGTATCAGCATAACACACCTATTCTAGAAGGCTGTTCCAACCATATGACGAAGCAAGATGAAAGGCACAGAACCAGCAACTGAGAAAGGCATTTAAGTGTCTGCTATTACATTAGTTGGAGGACTGCAGCAAGAACCTCATTTCTGTGTGACAATCTTTGGAGGATGTGCTGCTCCTCACAGAGTACACTAGCAGTTACTGAACTTTTCTCCCTTGCTGCAGCTTGAACTGGGACCGGTAGAGTTTGCAAGACTGCTGCTAAAGAGATCTGTACCATTCTTACGGAGCTGTGGGAGCACTGGGAATCAATGGTGGAATGGGTGTACTTTGCATTGTCATGAGGGTTTTTTTTGTTTTGTTTTTTTCAAAATTCTATGAGGCGAATGATGAACTGAGGATGGCCCTGAGAAGGGCACAGCATTGTGGACAGAAAAACGGAGGCAGAAAGCGGTCTGGCAATGGCAGGAACACTGTCAGAGGCATGAGAATTCTTAAAAGACTATTGGCAAGAAAAGGATTTTGCACACACAGGTTCTATGCATGATGTCACCAACAAGTGGATCTGCATGTATGGAGAAATGAAATAATGCATTGAAAAAAATAGAATAGTTACTCACCAGTAGCAGGTGTTCTCCGTGGACAGCAGGAATACGTCCTCATGTATGGGTGACATCCCCGACAGAGCCCCGTGTGGGAATGCTCCCCAGATTCCATAGGAAACTTTGAGAGGCTCCACTGTACATGTGTGTCTGCCTTCCCGCCTGCTGCGGCGCCATCTTCTCTCTAATATAACAACAGCAAGAGACAAAAAACAACTCCTCAGAGGTGGAAGAGTGGTGAAGACTTATTCCTGCTGTTCACAGAGAACACCTGCTACAGGTGAGTAACTATGCTTTCTCTATGGACAAGCAGGAAGTCAATCCTCACGTATGGGACTCCCAAGCTACAGGCTGCAGAAAACAGAGGAGTCAAGCCCAACTGGCGCAACAACTGGAGAACCAGAACAAAACAGTGAGGGTAGTCCCCCCAGGGAACTTGACTGATTCAGCATACTTAGCGCACAACAAAACTGAGAGGACACTTTTTGGTAGCCTGGATAGACAGAAGGGCCAGTAGGAAGGAGTTGAACCTACGTCCCAAACAGATGCCAGAGTACAGCCTGGTGGAAGCTGCAGTTGCATCAGGAATACCCAACCAGACAGTAGTGAACTGTGAAAATGTGGACAGAAGACCACATTGCAGCCCTGCAAAAATCTCCTCTTTGGAGACCGAGCACATGATGGCCACTGACGCAGCCATGGCTCAGACATTGCGAGCTGTGACATGACCATCAAGGCTCAGACCTGCCAAGGTATAAGCGAAAGAGATGCAGTCTGCATTTGGACAGCACCCAGCTTGCTGGGGTCAAAAGAGGAGAAAAGCTGGGTGGAACTTTTGCACCTTCATCTGCTCAAGGTAGAAGGATAAGTCTCACTTGCAGTCTTAGCATGTGCAGCGTAACCTCCCCATGGTTGGCGTCTGGGAAAAAAAGGTGGGCAGAACAACTGATTGAGGTGGAAAGAGGAGACCACCTTGGGCAAGAAACGTGGATGCATCCTTACCACCACCCCTATTCTGATTGAACCTGGTGTACAGCAGGTGAGCCACCAAGGTCTAGAGCTCACTGACATGGCATGCCAAAGTGACTGCCACAAGGAACAAGACCTTCCAGATCAGGAATTTCAGGACAGGATGCAAGCGGCTCAAAAGGAGATAAGAAGAGTTGCACCAGAACCACATTGAGGTCCCAAGCCACAGGCGAGGGGCTTGACTGGAGGTTTAGAGATGAATAAGCCTCACATGAAGTGAATCACCAGGGGATGAGCTGAGATGGGCTTCCCCTCCAAGCCGCAATGGTAGGCCCCAATCACGCTGAGTTGGACTTGAGACCGAAGTTCACGAGATATTTCAGAAAACATGTCCACTGCACAGAAGGGATCCAGAGCCCTGTCAGCACAGCAGGCAGAGAACCTCCACCACAAATGCGTAAGACCTGCAAGTGGAATCCCTGCAGGAGGATGTCTGCTACATCCCTGGGCAGGTTAAGTTCCAAGAGAACTACTCACTCAGCATTCAAGCTGTGAGGGCCAAGGACAGGATTTTGGGGTGCAGCAAGATCCTGTCCTCCTGAGAGATGAGGTCTAGGGTGCAACCCAAATGGAGAGGGTCCCGTCGAGAGAATTGAAGCAATAGGGGAAACTATGGCTGCCTGGGCCAATATGGGGCCTTGAAGATCATTGTACTCCGCTTGGCTTGAAGCTTCAGCAATGTCTTTGCTACAAGCAGGATCAGGGGATATGCGTACAGCAGACCCACCCCTAGTGGGGGAAGGTGGCATCTGGGGCTAACAAGCTGCTGAAAGCCATCCTGGAGCAGAACCGATCCACCTGATCATTGTACGATATGGCAAAGATCTACTGTGGGAGTACACCACTCCTGAAGAAGATTTGGTCCACTTGTGTGGCTGGAGGACCTGGCTCAGATGATCTGCAGGACATTGATCTGCCCAGGCAGGTAGGTCACCCGTAGCTCCATCCAAAGGGCAGCCGTGAACGTCCACAAGTGAACCACTTCCCAACACAGGAGGTACGATCCCATGCCTCCCTGCTTGTTTACATAGATCATCATCAGTTGATTGTCTGCCTGGATCAAGACCACCTGGTTGGCCAGGTGTGTCTGAAAAGCCCAGAAGACATGTGTTATGTCTCAGAACTTGAGGAAGTTTATCTGGTGTGGGCTCTTCTGCTCGGACCACAGGCCCTGGGTGTGCAGGCCTTCCAGTTGAGCCCCCCCCCCCAGCCTAGCTTGGACATGTCTGTGGTGAGTGTCTTTTGAGGCACCGATGCCTGAAAAAGATGACCCCAGAGCAGGTTCTGTGGCTCCAGCCACCAGTGTAGGGACTGCGCAAGAGGTGCAGTGACCACCACCTGGTCCCAGAGGCGGCCCGTGGCCTGTTTCCACTGCGTGCTTAGAGTCCATTGAGACTTCCTCATATAGAGATGACCCAGTGGAGTCACGTGAACAATCAATGCCATATGGCTAAGCATCTTCAGCATCTCTCAGGCTGTTGTATGGTGCTTCCCTTGGATGTTGCCTACCACCTCCATTAGCTGCTGCAGGTGGTCAATCAGGAGAAAGACTCAGGTGCGAGTCGTATCGAGGAGGGCCCCGATGAACCCAGTTGCTGAGAGGGCTGGGAGGTGAGACGTGGGGTAACTGACCACGAACCCCAGCTGCTCAAGCACCTGAATGGTTAGGTGAGCAGACTGACTGACTCCGTTCACGGTGGAACTCTTGATAACCAGTCATCTATGTAAGGGAAGAAGATGATCCCTAGAGTCCAGAGGAAAGTGGTTACCACTGCAAGGCATTTCATAAAGATCCTGGGAGTCGACGCAAGACTGAACTCTGTACTGTAGAGTTGACCCCTTAGAATGAATTGGAGCTACTTTCTGTGAACCGCTTGGATGTATGCGTACACATCCTTGAGATCCAGGGAGCATAGCCACTTATCCTTGAGGAGATACGAGGGCAATGTCCCTAGCGAGACCATCTTGAACTTTTCCCGCACTAAGAAGTGGCTGAGATTCCAGAGGTCCAGAATAGGACAGAATCCCTCATCTTTTTGGGGACCAGGAAGTAACTGGAATAGAATCCTCACCCGACCTGAGCCAGAGGTACCGGTTTGATGGCTAGCTCAGTCAGAAGAGCAGAGACCACCTCCTGTAGCACTCCCCCAGGGAAGAAATGGAGCTGCAACTGGGCAAAGTGCAGCATATACTTGCTTTGGACAATCCAAGATGATGAGAAGGCCACCTAAGGGTGAAGTGGACGATCTGCCCCCCCCTCCCCCCGCCCGAAAGGATACTCTGTCTGGCACTGGAAGAATGGCTATGCTCCTGAAGAACCAATCAAGAACCAGCCCCAGCTTCAGCTGAGGGGCAGGCTAGGCTTTCTGAGGCTTATTTCACTACTGCTGACACAGGGTCTGCACCTTCGGCTGAGCACCTTGAGGGCTCTGGTAGTACAGGCACTTACACTGGTAGGTGGTCTTTTTCCCTTCCTATTTCTTGCATGAGGGATCAGTGATTTCTCAAAAGCCTGGAGATGGTCACATGTTCCTTCTCAATCTCACCTGCTCTCTCCTCCACTGGTTTCCCGAAGAGATTTTCATCTCAGCATAGCATGTCCGCCAGCTTGTCCTGGAGCTACTGTTTGAAGTCAGAGTACTGGAGCCAAGTGAGACAGCATGCCCTAATGCCCACAACTGCATCGCTGCTGGCTGATTCGAAGGCATCGTCAGTTGTGCAAATCATAAACATCAAGCAATCCTTGCCTTGGTCCACCAGGGCACAGAAAGAGTAAAGGCACTCTGAGGGGATAAGGGAGCCGAACTCGGCCAGGTCTGTCAGGATATTCTTCAGGAACATGCTCATATGAAGTTGGTAGGAGAGAATCTGGACTACGAGCAGGGAGCCCTGGAAGCATCTCCTCCTGAAGGAATCTAGGTTCCTGGCTTCCCTGCCTGATGGCACCAAGAAATGGGACTTGGTGCTCTTAATCCACTTCATGGCAGACTCCACAACCAAGACGTTATGGGGCAGTTGAGGCTTCTCAAAGTCCGGGACCTTCTGGACCAGATACATGGAGTCAAGCTACCTGCTGAAGGCTGGCACCATGAGGAGGTTCTCCAACATTCTAGAACAGCAACTGCTGCAAGATCTAGTGCATGGGCACAGTAATGGCCTCCTTGGAGGCCGAAGGCTACTGGAGGATCTCCAACTACTCTGCCCTCAGCTCATCCTCAGCCTCAAATGAGAAGAATGGGATGGCCTTGGCCATATTCTGGATGAAGTCCTAGAAGGACATGTCCTCTGTAGGAGGCTTCCATCGCTCATATGGAGGGGGAAGGGTCTGAGGATAGATCCAGGGACCCCCGCTCAGACACAACAGAGTCATCTCCCATTCCTCGGAGTCTGACTCCAAGAAGATGTCAAAGTATCACCAGGCCTTCTCCCGATGCAGTCTCCGATTGGGCAGAAAACTCTGGCATCGGTGGAATCAGTGGTACACCAAGCGAGTGTGCTGGTGTGCTGAGGCACTGTAGCTTGAGATGCTAGACAAGGAGATGGCTGTGGGAACTGGTGTCAATTTCAACCACTGACCTGATGCACCCGCCTCAGCAGGGAGCGCATGGGTCTCAAGGATGGGATGGACAGAATGTAGTGACAATGCCAGAGACATCGGGGGCCCGGCTTGCCATATGGCCAGAACTGTTGCCATGTGGGCCTTGAGGGCTCAAAGGTATTCTTCTAGCACCGCCATCTCCGAAGGCATCGGGGCCGGCATGTCAACTTCAGCCATCAACTCTAGCACCTGCAACAGGGACACCATGAAGGTAGGTTAAGCGTGAGATTGCCGGTGGCCCTCCAAAGCCCTATGAATCTATTCCTCCCGCTAGTGCAACTTAGCAGGCTGCTTCCAGACATCACTCCGGTGCTAATGCGTATGGCACTTGGACTCGCCCTTCGACGTCGACTGAGTTTATGATGGATGCTTCCTCTGTTCCAATCGGAGGTCAATGGAGAGAGTCTCCGCTCCATGTCTCCTCAGCTCCAAGTGTGCACAGGCACCTCATGATGACTCTGCCTTGGCAAAGCCCTGCAAGGGCATCTACGCCGATGCCAGGGCAGAGGATGCTGATTCCAACAGCCTGAAGTGGGACTCCCTCTATTTCTCCCAGGCTTTATGCCCTTTGTCATCTACAAGCACAGATTACACAAGGCAGGCTGGTTATCGAGCCCAGGGCACTGCAGGCATCAATTATGTCTGTCAGTGACTGAAATGGTGCGTGCACACTTGGTGCACTTTTTAAAGCTGCTGACTGGTTTGGACATGTCTGGGAACCTGGTCGTAGCAAGGCCAAATGGCTCAATATTGCTAGCCATAGAAACACCGCAAAGGAGAGAAAAACAAGAAAGACAAAAAAACACAGAAAAAAAAAAAAAAATAGATGTCGGCCCTGGAGCTGATGCAACCAATGACAGGCTGTAGGCACTAGGAAAGAAAGGAACCCACAAGGGGGTCAAAAAAAAAATCAAGCTTTTTCCGCCGATAGCAGGAACACATCCTAGGGACTCTGTGAAAAAAGAAGACAGGAGAGAAGACGGCACCACAGCAGGCGGGAAGGCAAGTGCACATGCATGGTGGAGCCTCCCAAAAGCTTGCAATGGAAGCTGGGGAGTGTTCCTGCTTGGGGCTCCATCACGGACATCACCCAATGCGAGGACTTACTTCCTGCTTGTCCACGGAGAAAAGCAAATTAAATTAAAAGATGTGCAAACTGAGAATACTGTTGATTATTTCTAAATACATACTACACTTCAAGAAATTTAGTTAGTCTTTGCACCCTTGTACATTTCTCACATTCTACTGTCAATAGGAGGCTGATATTGAAAGCGATTGTGATAAATTGGAATATTCAGTGACATTAATATCACTGCTGAATATCCCTGGGTGCCACTGCTAAACACTCTGATGCTTAATAAGCAGAGTCTTAACTTTATGGATGTTTTCCCAGTTACATATCAAAAGGCATTGGCAGGCATAAATAATGCCCTCCATATTGCAATTTGTCTGAGGCTTTAAAAAATTTTGAAAGCCCATCTCAGGGTGTTGAAAGATATCAAATTTCCAGTGCATGTTACATAGTAACATAGTAAATGACGGCAGATAAAGACCAGCATGGTCCATCTAGTCTGCCCAGCAAGATGGCAAGAGTAGGTGCACCTGCCACTCTGTGCAGGCCACCCCTCCCCATGTCTTTGTTTAGGGGTAAACCCACCACTCCATGTAGGACACCCCTATTTGTTGAGATGTTATATGGTTCAGAAGTTAAATGGTACAGTTTATTTTGTTTTTATCCTATTGCTGTAAAGGGATCCTCTATGTTTGTCCCATGCCATTTTTAATTCCGTCACCGTGTTCGCCCCTACCACTTCCATCGGGAGGGCATTCCAAGCATCCACCACCCTTTCAGTGAAAAAATATTAACTGACAATGCCTTTCAATTTACCCCCTTGCAGCTTCACGTTATGCCCTCTAGTTTTACAGATTCCCCGTCTTTGGAAGAGGCTTGTTTGTTCATCATTTCTCTTTAAGTATTTAAAGGTCTGAATCATATCTCCCCTGTCCCTCCTCTCCTCCAAAGTGTACATATTTAGGTCTTCAAGTCTCTTCTCATAAGGCTTCAGACGCAGGCTCCAAATCATTTTGGTTGCCTTCCTCTGAACAGTTTCCAGTCTTTTTACATCTTTTGCAAGATATGGTCTCCAAAACTGAACACAGTATTTCAAGTGAGGCCTCACCAGTGACTTATACAGTGGCATAAGTACCTCTTCTGTTCTGCTGGTAATCCCTCTTTGTATGCAGCCCAACATCCTCCTGGCTTTTGCCACCGCCTTGTCGCACTGTTTGCCACCTTGAGATCATCAGAGATAATCATATCAAGGTCTTTCTCCTGAACCGTGCATACCAACCTCTCGCCCCCTATCGCGTACATTTCTCTTGGATTTCTGCTACCCAAGTGCATGACACTGCACTTTTTCGCATTAAATCGTAGTTGCCAAGCATTAGACCAGTCTTCCAGCTTTTGTAGATCTTTCTTCATGTTAACCACTCCCTCGGGGGAGTCCACTCTGTTGCAAATTTTTGTGTCGTCTGCAAAAAGACAGACTTTTCCATTCAGTCATTCAGCAATATCACTCACAAATACATTGAACAGTGCCGGGCCCAGGACCAAACCCTGGGGCACCCCGCTAATCACCTTCCTCTCATCCGAGTGAGCTCCATGTACAATCACCTTCTGTCGTCTGTCAGTCAACCAATTTCTAATCCAGTTTACCATCTTGGGACCCATCCCCAAGCTACTGAGTTTGTTGACAAGCCTCCTATGAGGAGCAGTATCAAAGGCTTTGCTGAAATCCAGGTAGATGACATCCATCGCATGCCCCCTGATCTAGTTCCCTGGTCACCCAGTCAATCAGATTTGTTTGGCAAGATCGTCCTTCGGTAAAACCATATTGCCTCGGGTCTTGCAACCTGTTGGTTTTGAGAAAGTTCACTATTCGATCTTTCAGGAGCGCCTCCATTACTTTTCCCGCCACCGAGGTAAGGCTCACGGGCCTGTAGTTTGACACTTCTTCCCTGTCACCACTTTTGTGTAGAGGTACGACAGCCATTCTCCAGTCCTGAGGAACCTCTCCTGTTTCCAAGGATCTGTTGAAGACATCCTTTAACGGTCCTGCAAGAACCTCTCTGAGCTCTTTCAGTATCCTGGGATGTATCCCATCCGTCCCATGGCTTTGTCCACTTTCAGTTTAGCAAGTTGATCTAACACCTCGTCTTCTGTGAACGGTGTGGTATCTACTTCATTCCCATTTTTATATTTGGGAATCACAGCTGGTCCATCTCCAGGATCTTCTTTAGTAAAAACAGAGCAGAAGTATTTGTTTAGCAATTCCGCTTTTTCAGTGTCACTTTCCACGAGTCCTTTCCCAGCACTTCTGAGTCCTGCAAATCCAACTCCGATCTTTTTCCTTTCCTGAACATACCTGAAGAAATTTTTGTTGCCACCCTTAACATCTTTGCCATCTTTTCCTCTGCCTTTGATTTTGCTATTCTTATTACTCTTTTAGACTCTTTGAGTTGGATCCTGTATTCATGTCTGTGTTCTTCTGTTTGCAAGCTTTTGAATTTTGCAAAAGTTGTGTTTTTTGCCTTTATTTGAGCAGCCACCTCTTTGGAAAACCAAATAGGCTTCCTTCTCCTCTTGCTTTTATTTACTTTTCTTACATATTTATCTGTTGCCCCTTTTATTGCCTCCTTTAGTTTAGACCATTGCAATTCCACTTCCTTTATCTCCTTCCACCCCGTCATCTCCTCCTTTAAGTACTCTGCCATTTTATTGAAGTCAGTGTATTTGAAGTTTAAGACTTTGAGCTTGCTATGATTGGCCTGTACCATGACACATGACACAGCAGACATACAATTTGTGAAACTATGTTGGGAGTGCAGTCAACTTATTCACGACTTATTTGTTTGTTGAGTATTTTGATATGAATATTATAAGGTAAAGGATATATCATTACAAAATTTGTTTAGATTGTTCCGTATATTTTCACATCACAATTGCTTTTTAAGTGATCAGGAAGCAATATTGATAGTAGTAGGGAGTAAGTGATTTCTGATCACACTTCGAAATTTTTTTTTATCATGTTTCTCTAAATCAGTGATTCCCAAACAGGTCCTGGGGGCTCCCCAGCCAGCTGGGTTTTCAGAATATCCACATTGAATATACAGTAGATTTGCATGCGGTGGAGACAACATATGCAAATCTCTCTCAAATATTCACAGTTGACATCCTGAAAACCCGACTGGCTGGAGAGCCCCAAGGACAGTTTGGGAACCACTGCACTAAATGACAGTTGTATGATCAGTCTAGCACAGGGGTTCTCAGCAGAGTCCTCAGGACACACCTAGCCAGTCAAGTTTTCAGGATAACCACAATGAATATGCATGAGATAAATATGCAAGCATTGCCTCCATTATATGCAAATCTGTTTTATGCATATTCATTGTGGTTATCCTGAAAACCTGACTGGCTAGTTGTGCCCAGAGGACTGGGTTGAGAGCTTCTGGTTTAGCACAAAACTGCTGCAATGTACATACACCTGCTGCTTTAATAAAATGTAAACTCTGCACTGGATTAGACAAATTAATCCTATCACTTTTAATCTCTGACTTCCTTGTGCATACAAATACCATCAACATCAGTAAATAAAATGGAGATTTTATAGCATAAGCTGCTATTTAGAAGAGATTTACCATTATGCAACAAACTTTCATTGAGCTGTGATCTTGATCTCTACCATTATATTCTGATAATTTAACTAGCTCAAAAGCTTTCACTGAAACAGTGACTTACAGGGAAAGGCTCTTTCCAGCTGGCACCAACAATGGATGGCCTTACAATGGCCACGTTAAGTTTTCCACCTTCCTGTTGTACAAGATACTCTGCCAAGGCCTTTGTGTAAGTGTACGTATTTGGTCTGTCGCCAATCAGTTTTGGAGTTATGTCATTTACTAGGCCATCATCCATCCACCTACATGAGAGTTAAAACAGCAGTTAGGTGTACTCAAATCAAAACAAAAAAAGATAAAATATGCATATAAAAAAAGCCCAGAAAAGAAAACCCCTTTGTGGACTTATGCACCCGGTGTGCAGAAAGTCATTTCAACATGTTTAAAGGGTATCAAAATAGGTTTTATAAAGGATGTAGAGCATATGCTATCATACTGAAACCAGATAGTACCATTTCTTCTTTCTGTACTTCAAATCACAATATTTAGTTTTTTTGTCAGTGCTTGCTATACTGCCAAAAGGATACAAACAGCCGTCATGGCTGTTTACATAAAACAACAAGAGAAGACAAAAAAAAAGAAAAAAAAAGTGGAAAGAGAAAGGAGGGAAGCAGGGAATACAATTTTAGATGCAAGGAGAAGGGGGGGGGGGGGGAAAGAGTAAGCCAGGCAGGCAATTCAAAATCCTAAAGGAGCAGGGAGGTAAGGCAAGGATAAGGTCAACCAAGGACAAAGTCAGGGAAAGCACACTGGAAGAGCCAGGTCTTCTTGAACTTTGTGAAAGAGGACTCCTGGCATAGGTCAAGAGGAAGAGAGTTCCAGGGGGAAGGACTCAGGTACGAAAGGAGGAATTGTAGGATACTTGGAAGCAGCAGAGGGGCAGAGCAAACAGAGGCCTGGGAGGAATGAAGGGATATAAGGGAAAGTATGGGGGAGTAAGGGCGAAGTAGGCACAATGAACCACGATGAGAATTTGTACTGTAGGTGAAAGGAAACAGGCAGCCAGTGAAGAAGCATGAGCAGGACAGTGATATGGTTGTGATGATGTGCTCTGAAAAGAACCCTAAAAAATACCAAAACACCACCACTCTAAACAAACTCCAAAAACAAAATTGGAGTAAACAGGAAAACCTGAGCAATTCAACTTTTGTCAGAAGCTTAGCCTTGAGGGAAATCCCTCTCGTGGCGTTCCTTCCTTTTTAATCAATTTTATGGTTCACAACTATAGAACCCGTTTCTTGAGAAAAAGCACACACCTAGTGCCTCTCTACACACCCCTATTTCAAAATGAATCCTAAGTTATAAAATTCTTTAAATGTAAAAATTTGCCAAACTAGGTCCTTTCAGCAGAAAAAGCCACTACTTGTACTTATCTGAACTGCTGAACACTCTGATCCCAATCAGGACTGAGAGCACTGAAATGAGAAGCAATTATTCACGGCTTCGCAGCAATGAAGGAAAAATGAACACAACACTGCGTTTAGGGCAGATCCATCTCTTGTGCCATGTCTCAACGCTCAAAACCGCTGCAATTGCAAATGGCCCCCAAAACCTTTCAGACGCCAGAAAAAGCTCAGTCAGATGTTATGCCACATGATACTAGAAACCAATAGATAAACAAATAGAACAGCCAATCAGAATCAGCCACATCACAAAAGGCTTGCCCAATCCAGTTCTTGATTTAGACCCCTAGGTGTAACAGAGGATAGACGGAAAATCCATGATTGTTCCAGGAATTGAAGACGTTGTTCGCTGTTCCCACCTCTTGGGTTTGGCAGTACAAAGTCCAAAATCCTCCAGGAAAAATCAGAAAAACAATGTTGATTGTCCAAACAATGCTGGACAATGGGAGCAGTAATGATAATGTTCCTGATCCGAGAAGCTTGTTCATGAAGACGCACTTGAACTGAACAAATTGTGCTTCCAACCATGTACTCAGAATGTGAGTTCTTTTCTTAAAGATCCTTCACATTTTATACATAAGCTTGACTCCCTCACTATTCCAGTTGATACGTTTTGGCTGGTCTCCTTGGATGTTGCATTATATACTAATATTGTACAAGAAGCACTTCGTGCTATAGCAGAATTGGAAATTACTTTGCCACCAAGATTACCCCGCACATTTTTTCAACAGCTTTTGACATTGGTATTGACAAAAAAAAATTTCAGTATGAGCGGCAATATTACCATCAAATCCAAGGGATTGCCATGGGAGCAACTGTGGCTCCCTCGATTGCAACGTTGTATCTGGCTGACTTTGAATCATCTTTGGTTTATCTATCACCATGGTTTTCTGACATTGTGTTGTGCATTCGCTTTCTTGATATTTTCTTTTCTTTGGAAGGGGGCTGAACATAATTTGATTGCATTTGTGGACTGGCTAAATTCTTTAAGATCACATTTAAAATTTACCATGCATTATCATTTTCAGAAGCTGGAGTCTTTGGATGTTACCGTGTTTAAGCACGATTCTATACTTCATACCACCTTATTTAGGAAACAAGTACAAAGGAACACTTTACTTAATTATTCTAGTTTCCATCCGGTTTCTTTGAAGAAGGGTCTCTTGTTTGGACAATTTCTTCATTTATGGCGTATATGTACCAATACACAAGATTATTTTTATCATGCCAAGGATTTGTCAAATCGCTTATTACAAAGAGGGTATCCAAAGCTTGTTATTAAACAAGCATAAACCAGAGCACGATTCATCCATCGGGAGGTGGCTTTTTCCTTCTGCTGATCCGCTTACTGCATTAAGTTCTTCAACTATTTCTGATCAAACTGACAAATTTGTAGGGATTCTACCATACATGTCCCATACAAATAAAGTTAGGCAGATTCTACAGAATCATTGGCATCCTTGTTTTCAAAGATCATTGCAAGTTGCCTATACCAGAGGTTCAAATCTTCAGGATTTAGTTGGCATTACATAGTCCCCTTTGGATAGATCCTCAGTTCAGATTTCTGGGGAACAGGGTCATTATGCATGCAATAAATGTGATTGCTGCCTCTACTCTATCACTGGGAAAGAATGGCATGTTCCTAATTCAGATTTTATACATTTCCAAATGGCACACCACATGCTCCACATCTTTTGTGGTTTATGTTTTGGTGTGCCCTTGTGGGCTGCTATATATAGGGCGCACAATTTGTTCGGTCTGAGTGAGTCTTCATAAACATGCTTTTCGGATCAGGAACATGATCATTACTGCTCCTACTGTCCAGCATTGTTTGGACAATCAACATTGTTTTTCTGATTTTTCCTGAAAGATTTTGAACTTTGTACTG
The DNA here is from genome assembly GCA_033557465.1 of Ichthyophis bannanicus. NCBI lineage: Eukaryota > Metazoa > Chordata > Amphibia > Gymnophiona > Ichthyophiidae > Ichthyophis > Ichthyophis bannanicus. The sequence goes on from CM066047.1 coordinate 46,011,908, forward strand.
CCAAACCCACGAGGTGGGAACAGGGAACAACGCCTTCAATTCCTCGAACAATCATGGATTTTCCGTCTATCTTCGGTTACACCTAGGGGTCTAAATCAAGAACTGGATTGGGCAAGCCTTTTGTGATGTGGCTGATTCCGATTGGCTGTTCTGTTTATCTATTGGTTTCTAGTATCTTTATCTTTATTTCAATATTTGATAAACCGCTTTGGCCGAAGCATTAAAGCGGTATACAATAAAAAGGTCAGCACAGCAAATCATAGAAAAGAGAAAAGAACGCCATAAAAATAACAGGAAAGCAAAAGAAAGAATAGAACATAAAAGTCATAATCACAAGACTAGACCAAAGACACCAAAAGACACAAAAGACCAGTGAGCAAAGGGAGGGGGACCAGACGCACATAAGAGCATTGAACACCACAGTCAACAACTAACTTCAGGGAGGAGCAACAAAAGGGAGATCAAAAGCTTGTTGGAACAGATGAGTTTTGAGTAGTGATTTGAACTGGGAGTAAGAGGGTTTCAGCCGGAGGGAAGGTGGCAATGCATTCCAGTAAAAGGGACTGAGGAAAAAGAAAGCCGAATGTCGAGTATGTTCTAGGCGTGCTTGTGATGGGGAGGGAAGGGACAAACGGTTTGCATGAAGGGACCGTAATTGCCGATAGGGAGTGTGAAGGGAAATAAGGTCAGCAAGATACCGGGGATTGTCAGTATGAATGGTGCGATGTGTTAGGATAAGGAACTTATAGCGAAAATGGAACCGGAGAGGTAACCAGTGCAATTTAAGAAGAATGGGAGTAACATGGTCAAAACGATGAGCAAAAGTAATAAGACGGGCTGCAGTGTTTTGGATAGATTGTAAAAGCTGAAGTTGATAATTCGGAAGGTTAGCCAAAAAAACGTTGCAATAATCCAGTCGACTGATAACTAGTGCTAGAACGAGGGTAACCAAAGAACCAAAAGGAAGGAGGGAACGAACAGCCCAAATCTGACGGAAAACTGCAAATGAACGGCGGGTAAGGGCAGAGATACGAGTGTGAAAAGAAAGTGAGGAATCCACAGTAACTCCCAAGTAACGAAAAGAAGAGACAAGTGGAATGGGGACTGAGTCAATCAAAGGGCAACAGTAGGACAGGAATCACTCAAGGATAAAGACTTAGTAGGATTTAAAGTGAAGGAAGTTCTGAGAAAGCCAAGAGGCAACATGGGAGAGGCAGTTATTGAATTGGGTAATATCCAGGATGAGCGGAGAGACATAAAGCTGATCAAGCCCCATGGTACAATAAAACACTAAACCTAATGAAAAGAAATCTAAGGAAAGCGGAATGCAAATGGAGAAAAAATAAAAACCCCATTAGTAAAGATTCATATATCACTCTCCTTAACTCATATAAAGATGCAATTAACAATGCCAAGAAAAGTTACCATTCTTCCATACTAAACAATGCAATAAACAGACCTAGAGAACTATTCTCAATAGCCCAAAAGCTAACAAATAACACCCACAACTCCAGCAATGAAATTACAGAAATCTCCCCACAGAACTTGGCAAACTACTACATGAACAAATTCATGTCCCTCCCCCAGTTCCCAAAATCTAAACACATACCTCAAACCCATTATGCAGATGAATGGACCGACTTCCAACCTCTATCTAACGTTGCACTCAAGATCATAACAAACATTAATACAACAATCTCACTCCTTGACCCTTGTCCAGTAACATGGATAAAGAACTCTTTACCTATCCTCTCACAATTCATCCTCCCCATAATAAATCTTTCGCTAAAAAATGGGTACTTACCCCCTTCACTAAAACATGCACAGATTCGCCCAATATTAAAAAAACCCACCCTTGACAAATCACCACCTAAATCCTACAGACCCATATCAAGCATCCCATTTATGGCTAAATTAATCGAAAAAGCAGTACAAATTCAGACCCAAGAATACAGTGATAGTTCAGCCCCCCTTGATGAACAACAGTATGGGTTTCGCCCTCATCACGGGGTGGAGTCACTACTAACAGTTCTAATTGATACCCTTGTAAGAAGTATTGATAATTCAAAACAGGCATTCCTACTCATATTCATTGACATCTCTGCAGCCTTTGACAGTGTTCACCACTCAACAATGATTAGCAAACTAAGACAAATTGGAATAAAATCCACGGTTCTTAACTGGTTTTCATCTTACCTAAGTGACCGAACTCAAACGGTACGAATTGGTAACCTCACTTCAAAAACTTACAATCAGGAACTAGGTCTCCCCCAGGGCTCTGCACTGTCAGCGCTACTATTTAATATTTACTTAAAACACATCTGTCAAATATTTAAAAAATTCAATGTTTATTATCACCTTTATGCGGACGACATAATGATGTATGTCCCATTCACAATTCCTAATATTCCCACACTTCTTATTAATACCTGCCTCAATGAAATAAACAATTGGCTAATTGAAAACAACTTATACATTAATCACGCTAAAACAGAAGCCCTAATAGTAACTAAAAATACAACTTTCATCCCCCCACCACATATTACATTGCAAAATAATATCAAAATAAAAACTGAAATACGTTACCTAGGCGTAATACTAGACAAACACCTCAGTATGGACACGCATATAAGAAATATAACAAAAAATGTTTATTTTAAACTTAAAGTATTAAAACAACTCCGCCCCCTACTGCACCTACAGGATTTTCAACATATAATACAAGCGATAATAACCCCCCATTTCGACTTTGCGAACTTAACCCTACTAGGCGTAACAAAACATAACCTAAAAAAATTCCAACTAGCACAAAATGCAGCAGCCAGGACTATCATGAATGCCCCACCATTCCAACATATAACACCTATTTTAGAGTATTTACACTGGCTCCCGATTCAATGCCGAATACAGTATAAAACTCTTCTAACTACATACAAAGTCCTAAATAATACAGCACCTCTTACTTTAAACAACCTTATCAATAAAGAACCCAATCATAATCTTCAAAGGCGAGACCAACTAAATAAACTAAAAACACCAAAGGAATTTATAAAGGCCAAAAAATCAACAAACATGAAAGCATTCTCCCATGCTGCCCCTATAATTTGGAACAACATTCCATCGGAACTCAGATCCTTACCACAAATCATGGAGTTCAGGAAAAAACTCAAAACACATTTATTCTCAACATACTACGGATCTTTGTCGAATTCACCTTTTCAACAAGAAAAAGGATAGTTTCACCAGCTAACTTTATCCATCTCTGAACTGGAATAAGTACTAAAACCCCAAACCGATGTTTTTGAAAATATACATACCTTGAACATAGTTCTAATACTGTTCTTTGTACATAGTTTACAACTGTTAATTGTAAGTTTGAATTTCTTGTAGTTTCACATTGTTATCTGTAAAAACAGCATTGCCTTGTTTACTGTTGTTCCATGTAAACCGCAACTGATCAATGGAAGGTGCGGTATATAAAAACTTGCTAATTAAAAAATTAAAATTAAATGACAATGGAGGATGATGTCGTCCGCATAAATATACGAGGAGACAGGGTATTGTTGAATCAAAAGCGGCAAGGGAGCAAGAAAAATATTAAATAGCAGGGGAGAGAGGACAGAACCCTGAGGGACACCACAAGTGAGCGGAAGAGAGGAAGAGGACAAACCACCAGAGTGAACACTGAAAGAGCGAGCTGTAAGAAAAGAACAAAACCATTGTAAGACCGTGCCCCGCAACCCTATATCAGATAGACGAGAGAGGAGAGTCCGGTGATCAATTAAGTCAAAAGCTGCGGAAAGGTCAAGGGAAACAATGAGAGTAACTTCACCACGGTCATGTGCAACATGGAGTTCATTTAAGAGTGCTAACAAAACAGTTTCCGTACTATGTTCTGGCCGGAAGCCTGCTTGACGGGGGTGGAGAGTATTGGTGGCCTCAACATGAGAATTCAACTGTTCAAAGGCAAACTGTTCCAGAAGTTTAGCTAAGAAAGGGAGGTTTGAGACTGGGCGCCAATGTGACAAGACAGAGGGATCAAGGGAAGGTTGCTTCAATAGGGGGCGGACAATTGCAGATTTCCAAACAGATGGAAAGAGACCGGATGACAGGCTAGAGTTAATAATGGTAGTGATAAATGGCACGAGTTGCAAGGATGGCTCAGATAACCATCTGGACGGGATTGGGTCCAGCGAGCATATGGTCCTTCTTAATTTGGACAAAACCTGCAAGACCTCAGCAGAAAGAACTGGCTGGAAGGAAGACCAAGTATGGGCAAGAGCTTGATTAGGCGGCGAGGCAGGGGGAGTCGACAACGAATCGGAGGAACGGCTGGGCATCTCACAGAGGGAGGCAGGAGAAACAGGGGATGGGGAAGGGTTTGAAAAGGATGAACGCAGGTTCAATACTTTATCAGAAAAGAAAGTGGCCAATAGATGGGGATCTGGGATTTTGGCTGCAGAAACGCAAGTTGGACCCGTAGAGGAAAGTTTCCGGAGGATTGCAAAGAGTTGCCTAGTACCATGTAGCATAACATCCGACTGAGCTTTTTCTGGCGTCCAAAAGGTTTTTGGGGGCCATTTGCAATCACAGTGGTTTTGAGTGTTGAGACATGGCACAAGAGATGTGTCTGCCCTAAACGCAGTGCTGTGTTCGCTTTTCCTTCATTGCTGCAAAACCGTGAATAATTGCTTCTCATTTTGGTGCTCTCAGTCATGATCGGGATCAGAGCGTTCAGCAGTTCAGATAAGTACAAGTACTGGCTTTTTCTGCTGAAAGGACCTAGTTTGGCAAATTCTTACATTTAAAGTATTTTATATTCATTTTAAAATAGGGGTGTGTAGAGGCACTAGGTGTGTGCTTTTTCTCAAGAAACGGGTTCTATAGTTGTGAACTATAAAATTGATTAAAAAGGAAGGAACGCCATGAGAGGGATTTCCCTGAAAAGAACCCTGGCAGCAGAAGACCGATTCAGCTGAAGACATATCATCAACATAGTAAGCCTGTTCTCTCAAGGACTGGGATTTGGAAGTGTTATATTTGAAAACTACAGGTCACATAAAGGAACAGAAGCAAATCATTACATTTAGAGAAACACTACATGTTCTTTATTTTCTCCATTCTTTATTTATTTTATTTAACACTACCCAAAATACCATTTCTTTATTTATGAATTTCAATTTCATTTCCTGCCTTTCCTTTCAATCTCAAAATAGCTTACAATAAATGGTTCTAACAGCAGCAAAACACTGCTTCAAAAAGTATAATAGAACCATGCTAGAATGAATTATAGAGGAGGACATCAAAATGTATAGATAAATAATTTGAGATCTAGAGGGGAGCTATTAAAAAAAAAAAAAAAAAGGGGGAGGAGGAAAAACCTGTTAGTGCTTGCTGTAGAAAGCAGATCACACCTATTTTGCACCTGGAGATCTGGAAGGAGAGCAACTATAAAGTATCTTATGCAAAGCGAGGTTACTCACCTGTAACGGGGGTTCTCCATGATAGCAGGATAGGTCAGCCACATATGGTCACCTGATGGCATCAAGGATGGAAGTGCTCTCCAGAGCCCAGATGTGCCAAGTGGTGCCACCTCCTGGTCCGCCCCTACCTAGCCCAGAGTGTCCCTAGCTCTGGACTTGCTGCTAGGTGTGTGGGCACCTGGGTCATGAGGCTGACCTCATCCAGGGGAGGCGGGTGGGTACGTGTGGCTGACCTATCCCGTTCTCCATGGAGAACTCCCGTTACAGGTAAGTAATCTCATTTTCTCCTTGGACAAGCAGGATACGTCAGCCACACCTGGTGCCTCCCTAGCTGCAGCACTGGCACCTGCTGCGATTGATGAGGAAAGAGGAAGAACCTTGGATGTATTTCATGACCACAGTGCCCCATGTGCCAGTGTAACATGGTTTATTAGCATAACTTTCAGCATAAACTTTCAACATAACTTCAGGGCATAAGTAGTGCAAACAAATTGGTAACAACTCCGTAATAGTGCAACACCACAATTTTCAACATAACTTCAAGACATGAGTAGATAACTAGTCGGTAACGATTAAGTGATAGTGCAACAAAATTAGTGGCACAGGTAATGTAATTGGTCAGTAGCATGAGTCGTGTATGTGCGGGGATGCCAAGGCAGTTGTGGCTTGGCCAAATCCAGAACTGTGCATCTGAAGGAGTTGTCTGCTCGTGCCTGCAGGTCCAGGGAGTAATGCTTCTGGAAGATGTGTACCATGAACCAGGTGGCGGCTCTGCAAATGTCAGCTACTGGCATGGAGTGCAGGATGGCAATGGTGGCGGCCATCACTAGGAGCTGGTGAGCTTTGACTCAGATCACAATCTGTGCCTCTGCCTCGTCATGGCAGAAGGCGATGCAGTCTGCTATTCACAGCGCCAGTTTTCTCTTTGCGACCGGGCAGTCAGTCTTGTTGGGGGTCAAAGGAGACGAAGAGTTGAGGTCCCCATCATAGTAGCTGTGTCTGGAGGAGGTAGGTGCGCAGTGCCTTGACACAGTCCAGGGTGTGTAACCTCTTCTCCTCTGAGGAGGAGTGGAGCTCTGGGTGGAAGGTAGGGAGTTTGATCGTCTGGTTGTTCTGGAATGCTGAGGCCGCCTTCAGGATGAACTTCATGGTACAACTGTGTGTATGGTGGGTCAGCCACGAATGCCTGTAGCTCGTTAACCCTCCTAGCAGAGGTGAATGCAATCAGTATGAGCATTTTCCAGGAGACGTACTTCAGAAGAGCTGACTGAAGTGGTTCGAATGGCCCCAATGTCAGCTGGTTGAGGATGATATTCAGGTCCCAGGGTGGTGCCAGAGGTAGCACATATGGTTATAGGTTTTTCAGTCCTTTTATGAAGTGGGCGACCAGTGGGAGGGTGGCAATTGAGCTGTCGTTGGTGAGTTCATGGAGGGCAGCCATGGCAGAGAGGTGAACTTGATGGACTGCGTTTTGAGGTCGCTGTTGAAGAGGCTGTTCAGATATTGAAGTACCTGGAGGACCGGGCAGGAGACCAGGTCGAAGCCTTGTGTGGCGCTTCCATTTTATGTCATAGGATTTCCTTGTGGACAGGCGTTGGGCCACAAGGATTACTTGTATCTCTGTGGACAGAGCGATGCAAGGGTGCACCGCTCAACTTCCAGGCTGTCAAGGGTAGGCAGCCTGCAAGGGTAGGCAGCCTGCAAGGGTAGGCAGGTTGGGGTGTAGGATGGTCCCTTGATCCTGCGTTATGAACTTCAGCTTGAGGGGAAGGTGCCCAGTGGTTTCATGATGAGGCGGTGGAGGTAGGGGCATGGGCTCTGACCCATCTTATCAGCTGTAGAGTCTTCAATAGGGTCTTTGAGACGTGTGGTGTGGGAGAGGGGCAGGAGGAAGGCGTATACTAGTGACCACTCCCACCATGACACGACGGCATTCATAGTCAGGTTCTTCTTATCTAGAGGCGTTTTGAGCATTAGTGGGTGCCTTTCACATTGTCCTCGGTGGTCTAGAGGTCCACTTGTGGTGGCCCTCAGCGCTGGAATATGGACTCCTAGAGGTCCAGGATCCATTTGTGTGGGTTCAGTTGTCGGCTCAGCCTGTCTGCTAGGTTGTTCTGAGCTCATGGGAGATATGTGGCCTGTAGTAGGCACTGCTTGGCGATGGTAAAGAACCAGAGTCTGAGTGCTTCTTCACAGAGGGAATGTGAGCCATTGCTACCCCGCTTGTTGATGTAGAACATGGCTACTTGATTGTCTGTCTGGATCAAAACAGTCTTTCTGGCGATGTGCTGTTGGAAGGCTTGTAGCACCAGCCGGATTGCCCGTAGTTCCAGTAGGTTGCTGTGGTGTGTGACTTCCTTCACGATCGTATGAAATGGAGCATGTGGGCTCTGTAATGGAAGCATCTGTGGTGATAATGACATGGTGGGGTGGCTGTTGGAAGGGCTTGCCCACCTCGAGATGCTCCCTGAGAGTCCACCAGAGGAGGAAGGCATGGACCTTCATGTTCATCAGTATGCTGACTGATAGAGGTTGGAAGTGTTGGTTCCAGCAGGAGCAGAGGTGCCACTGTAACTGGCGCATGTGCAGCTTGGCGAGGGGTAGCACCTGTATTGTCGCAGTCATGTTTCTGAGGAGGCAGAGTATTGTCTGGGCTGTAGCCTGCATGGTAGAGGCCAACTTTCAGGCCAGCGATGTGTCCATCCAGTGGGTCAGGAGGAAGGCTCTGGACGCCATGGTGGCGATATCCACCCCAATGAACTCCATCCGCTGAGAGGTTGGAGGTGGAACTTCTGGCGGTTTATCAGGGAGGACAGTAGGATGACTACCCGGTCGACTGCTGCTTGTGCTTCTTGCATAGAGGGCACTGAAAAAAGCAAGTTGTCGAGACAGGGGAAGATGCAGATACCCTGCTTGCGTAGGGGGCAGCCACCACAGCAATACACTTGGTGAAGACCCTTGGGGCTGAAGACAGGCCGAAGGGGAGTACTCTGTATTGGTAGTGTTTGCCAAGCACCTTGAAGCACAGGATGAGTGGATGGGGATGTGAGTGTATGCATCCTGGAGGTTCAGGGTGGCCAACTAGTTCCTATCTGGATAAGGGGGAAGTATGGATCCCAGGGAACACATCTGAAACTTCTCTCTGATGAGTTTGTTCAGCTACACAAAGTAGAGGATGGGCCGTACCCCTCCAGATTTCTTGGGTATGAGAAAAGTATCCGAAGTAGAATCAAAGGTTGAGCTCATCCGCTGGGATGGGTTCTACTGCCCGCGAGGCTAGGAGGGACAGGATCTCTGCTGTCATGGCCAGCAGTAGATTGGTGGGCATCTTGGTGGTGGGTGTGGTCTGTTGGAAGGGTGCAGATTGGAACTGGATGCTTTAGCCCTTTACTATGATCCAAAGAACCCATTTGTCCATGGTGATGAGTGTCCATGCATCGAAGAAGGCTGAGAGATGCCCCTCTACCATGGTCCTGTCTAGGTGTGAATCATCAAAAAGGAGGGTGCAGCCTGATGAGGGTGTGGTGTGATCTGTGAGTGTGCTTCCATGCCGGTGGTGAGGCTGTGTCTGTGCTTCTATGCCAATGGGGAGCTCCTCCATTGGCATGGTGATGTCTCTCAGGGCTTCTCCGGCACTGACCAATGGTATCTCTGGAGGTGGAATTAGACGCGCCAATGTCATTCTTGGCACTGAGGGGAAAAATGGAGGGGCCTGGGCCTAGCACGCCTGTGGTGGTCAGGCTGGAGGCATCCCAGGCAGCCAGAGGGTCAGTGCCTGTGCTTCTGGGGGTGCAGACGGTCCTGGAAGGTGTGCGGTGGGGGATGGCGGCCCCGGAGGGCACATCCCGACTGGCAGTGGCAGGCAGAGGATGATCACAGTGATCCATGTGTTCAGCCGCATGGCCGTGGCTCGCTGCAAAGGTGAGAGGGATTGCTAGGAAGTCCTGCATGGTGTACGATCTTGCTCTCCAGGCCCGGGGGGACATTCAGGTGCAGTGGAGGGCAGTCCTCTGGCTGGTGGCTGACCCCCAGGTACCGCATGCACAGGTCATGTGCGTCGATGCTGGTCATCTTCTTGCTGAAGCCTGGGCAGTTTTTTTTTTTAAAGCCAGGCTTTGGCATTTTACCTCTGAAGCAGATCTGCCTTGTTGGATAGCTTTTTCACCTTTTTTCTTCTTTCTTTTTTTGTGTGCATCTTGGAGAGCTGGGAAGTCTATCTTGCTGGCAGAGCAAAAGAGAGAATTTTGGGCTAGGTAGGAGTGGGCCAGGAGGTGGTACCACTTGGCACATACCCACAAACCGTCCTTGGTGCCATAGGATGACATCACCAGGTGTGGCTGATGCATCCTGCTTGTCCAAGGAGAAAAGTTGTTAACAAAAAGCATTTGTAGTCCAAAAGATCAGTCATACAAATCAGTAATAGACCTTTATATAAAGAGACCTAAAAATGTACACAGTATCATCATACTTTTTAAATGTGCAAGCAGTTTTAAGTCCCACTTGACAACCTTTTTTCTGCTGATCTTTCTGAATGCATTCAGTGTCTGCACCATTAACGTCTAAGGTGAATAAGAGCACAGGGAGTGAAGCCAAGAAATGCCAAGGAGTGACTGGCACCACTCACAATGCTGCAGTGGCCGTGTCCTCACTGCCATGGCAGCAGCCAGACAACAGAGGGAAAAGTGCAACTCTGACAGGGAACATCACTACCTGGCAGGTAGCAATCAAGAGTAGACTGTAAACCTGTCACACTGTTGGCACTTTTTTTTTTTTTTTAAAGTGCTGCCAAGCCAGTGCTGACTCCTGGTGATCCAGCAGCCTCTGGGTTTTCTTGGCCTTTGGTAGATTGCCAGACCTTTTCTTCTGAGGCAAGGGAGGGTAAAGTGACTTGCCCAAGGTCACGAGGAGCACCAGTGGGAATCAAACTCCAGACTCCTGGGTGTTAGGCTGTTGTTCTAACCACTAGGCTATTCCTCCACTGTTAGCACTACTCATGACTTAACTATCACATATGCAGAGACATGGAAAAATGTAGTTCTAAATTGATGTTAATTGATGACAATGTGACATTTCTACCTAACGGGTATTTGGTTCCACTTCCTTTTAGATTTTCTTTTGCTTCAATATTTATTTTCAAATATAGTTCATTGTATTCCAAACCACATACATATATTACAGAGATATGTCTGAATGCAACATATTGAGCCTAATGTTGAGCATATAAACTTTGAACAAATAATAAACCCGCTCAAAGTTATCCATTTCCCATCACTGGTTGCGTATAAGTGGCACCACTGAATATACACATGGAGGGGTGGGTGGGGGAGGGAGGATATTCTATAGTGGTGGTTAGCCATTACCGCTGAAAACTAATCCTGGATATTCAATGCCAGGGCTCAGAAGCTAACCAGACAGCTGGGATATTGAGCCACTGCCCGGTTAGTGACACTGAATATCCTGCTAACTGGCATTTACACGGTTTGTAGGTCTGCACTATGTAAATGCCTTTCAATATCCCCCCTACTGTCTTTAAAGTTATACCTGCTATGTAGCCAAGGGCTGGATTTCACTGCTCATCGTATAACTTTAAACTCCAGCTCTGGAACACTCCTCAGACTGTCCCCGGTTGTAAATTGATCACTTTGTGCACATGACAACTTAAATGGTCAAAGTTATCTACACAGTTACCTCAAAGCTTTTATAAAAAGTACATATGCTGTCAGCAGCAACACTGCTGCTTAAGCGCTTTTAAATAATTATGTTGAATGAATGAGTCAACTATTCCCCTACCAAACTGCTTCACTAGGGTTCAGATCTTTCCACTGCAACTTTTTTTTACTATTTTAAATTTCAATAACCTAATTGGTACCAAAGCATCCCTGCACAAAATCTTACAGGTTACTAGTAGGCCTATTTTTTTCAATTCAAAACTAAAAACGTTGATATTATTGCACTTGTTATACTGGATAACCATTCCCTGACGTGGATGTTTCTAATTTTTTTCAGCATGCTGCTACACAGAAGCAGCGTGCCACCAGTAAATGGCAGATCAGCTCTTCTTACCCCTCACACAGATGCACCCCTTCATGAGAAACCCTGGTATCCTTTTTGCTTTTTTATGTTATGCTCAATTTATTCAGATTTATGATGGAGTGGCCAAGTAGGAAGAGCATTCAAAAGCTTTAAAACAGGGATGAAAAATCTCCAGTCCTTGAGGCCACACACTGGTTGGGTTTTCATGATATCCCGGGCAAATCTGATGCCGTCATCATGAAAATCCTGAAAACCAAAGATTCCTCACCCCTACTTCAAAACAGCAGCAGCTTATTACTGTGCCTTAAAATATTTACTGTGTACTAAATTGATTTAACATTTACTAATAAACTTAGTGTGCCTTATTCATCAACTGGTGCATATTAAATCAATTTAGTGTGTACTAAAATTCCCTATTAACACACACCCAAAATGCAAGAAAAATTTAATGCAAAACCAAAATTTCTCACCTTTGCACAGCCCTTTTCAAAACTAAAAAGGAGTAGAATCTTTGCTAGTAATATCATAATGTGGATATTTCCTGTCAAAGCTTTAAGACTGCTTATAGGTAGCACTAGTTTAGTTTTAGACACTCGGAGGAAGTTTTAGACACTGGGAGGAAGTTTCCTCTCTCCCTGAAAAACTAAAATTATATTATGCTGAAAAGTAAGCTATAGGCTACTGGGAGTCCCAGAAGCCCCTTGTTTTACAAAAACTGTCTTAGGAAATACACAGAACTGAGAAGTTCTGGGGTAAGAAATTGGGAACAAATGACTGACAGATATAACTATTTTAAAGTGCAAAATCAATTATTCATTGCTTTCTCAACAGCATGCAGATTTCTCCGTTAAAGCCATCACAGTTCACAGAAACAGAAAAATGATGCAGAAAAAGACCACATGGCCTATCTAGTCTGCCCTTCCATATCAACCACTGCAACAGTCCCCTTTTTCCCTTTAGAGATCCTCTATGTTTGTACCATACTTTTTTGAATTCAGATACTGTCATCATCTCTACTACCTACACCAGGAGACTATTTCATGCATCTATTTATTTATTTAGCTGTATTTATATCCCGCTTTTCACCGGGTTAAAGCGGTCAATTGGGAGATACATTTAACACGGGGGATATGACACACATACGCTAATACTTACAGGGAACATGGGCAATGGAGGGTTAAGTGGCTTGCCCAAGACCACAAGGAGTGCCTATGGGACTAGAAATCCCAGTCCCTCCGGCCTGAGATTGCTGTCCCCAGGTGGGACTTGAACCCCCGGGCCCTCCAGCCTGAAGTACCTTGTCCTAACCACTAGACCACTAGACCACTCCTCCCACACAGGAATTCCCATCAGCCCCGCAGGCTTAACAGAGCCACGCAAGAGGGAAATACACTCTTCACGGGCGGCCCTGAAAGCTGCCGCTGATGGAGCTGAGGGCTCTACCGGGCAGACGGGAAGGGGCTGCAGGACAGCTGATTCTGCCGCTGCCATGGCAGCAGAAGCCAGGGTTTTGGTTTTTTTTTTTAATTGACAGTTGATTCTGCAGCTGCCACGGTGACAGTGGCAGCAACAGAAGCCAGTTTTTTTTTTTTAATTTACCTGGGCTGAGGAGGGGGGAGGGGGGTTAGGACTGGAAATGGGCTGATGGGGGTTAGGACTGGAGGTGGACTGATGGGAGGAGTTAGGACTGGTAATGGGCTATGGGGGGGGGCTAAGATTGAAAATGGGGTGATGGGAGGGTTAGGACTGGAAGTGGGTTGTTGGGGGGCTTAGGACTGGTAATGGGCTATGGGGGGGCTAGAACTTGTAATGGACTGGGGGGGTTGCTAGGACTGGAAATGGGCTGAGTAGAAGGGGGGGGCTTGAATTGCAAATAGCTGATGAGGACGGGGTTTAGCTGATGGGGAGAGGGGGCTTGGAATAGAAATGGGCTGTGAGGGGAGGGAGCTAGGACTGGAAATGGGCTGATGGTGGAGCTAGGATAGGACTGGAAATGGGCTGATGCGGGGACTAGAAGGGAGTGGATGCTGGGTGGGGCTGGAACTAGAAGGGAGCTGATGTTGGGGGAGGATTAGAATGGGATGGAGTTGGAAGAGTGAAATGGAGAGGGGAAAAATATTTTGTGTGGGAGGGAAGAAAAATCTACAATTGGCCGGGTATTGGGAGAGTAAGTGGGGATTGAGTATGGAGGAGTAAAATTTGAGTGGATGAAATGGAATGAGGAAAGAGCAAAAGGAGAAAGATTAGTATGTTAAAGCAGATGTAGAGAGAGAATGGAAAAAAAACTAGAAGAGAGAAGAAAGGACAAATGGACAACAGACGATGGAGAGTTAGCAGAAGACACGAAGAAACCAGAAGGAAGTGGCTGGAACAATTGCAACTGAAAAAAATGTACAAAAGGTAGAAAAATCTCTCTATTTTGAATTTATTAACTGGAATATGTCAGCTCTGGGAAATGTGCATCATTAACGTCTGCGCTTTGTATGGTAACGTTATGCAAATATTTATGCAAATGAGGCCCGCGTCTTATGCAGCCCTCGGGTTACTTTACAAGTCCTCATTTGGCCCTCAAAGCAATTTGAGTTTGAGACCCCTGCTTTACAACAAAGACCACTAATCATTTTCGTAGCCACCCTCTGCACCAACTCCAACCCGTTTATATCCTTTTGAAGGTGCGGTCTTCAGAATTGCACACAATACTCCAAATGAGGTCGCACCAAAGACTTATACAGAGGCACTATCACCTCCTTTCTCCTGCTGGTCACTTCTCTCTCTATGCACCCAAGCATCCTTCTAGCTTTCGCCATTGCCTTTTCTACCTGTTTAGCCACTTTAAGATCATTAGACACAATCATGCTTAGGTCCCGCTCTTCTTTTGTGGACAGAGGTATGTTACCCCCTATATCATATCGCTCCCTTGGATTGCTGCAGCCCAAATGCATGACCTTACATCTTTTAACATTAAATCTCAGCTGCCAAATTCTCGACCATTCTTCAAGCTCAGCTAGATCCCTCCTTACGTTATCTACACCTTCCTGGGTTTATATTGCAGATTTTGGTATCATCCGCAAAGAGGCAAACCTTATCCGACAACCCTTCCACAATATCACTAACAAAGATGTTAAAAAGAATCAGACCAAGGACAGATCCCTGGGGCACACCACTGGTAACCAACTTCTTCTCCATTTACCTGTACCCTTTGTCGCCCCCCACTCAACCAATTTCTAACCCAAGCAGTAACCTTAGGGTCCATCCCTAAGGTGCTCAGTTTGTTTATAAGTCGCCTGTGCGGAATGGTGTCAAAGGCTTTACTGAAATCTAAATACATCACATCTAGAGCTTCCCCTTGGTCCAACTCCCTGATCACCCAGTCAAAGAAATTAGATTTGTCTGACAAGACCTGCCTCTGGTGAATCCATGCTGCCTTGGATCCAGTAATCTGTTTGACTCCAGAAACCTCACTATTTTTCTCTTTCAGCAGCGCTTCCAATAATTTACTCACTACCAAAACTAAACTAACCAGCCTGTAGTTTTCAACCACATCCTTACTTCCGCTTTTGTGTAAAAGGGACCATGCCTCTCTCCAATCCTCTGTTTATATTTTGTACGAGACAACACTACTGCACTATGAATTATACTGAGAAAAGCAAGAGAGCCTGCTAGGGGAAACTGCCTGTCCTTGCCTGTGACCCCATTTATCAAGACCAGGTTCTCTTTTCCCACATGGGCTCTGGTGAATTATAAAAGATTAACCCACCAAGCAAGGGAGGATTTTTTCAATTTGTAATCTGAAAAAAGCGAAAGAAATTAACACACAGGCATAAAAGCAAATTTCAACTATTCAATTACAAAAGAGTAAAAACAACAACTTCATAAACTGAACTTGTAAGACACAAACAACTTTTTCACCACAAATTCTAACACAGATTTTCAGGATCACATTATTAGGACCAAAGGTAACCCTCCATTTTACACACAACAATTTTTTTAAGTCTTATTTGGGCAATATGCCTCTACTAGCTAGTCCTGTTAACAGGTAATGAGGCTCTTTTTGGTTCATTTCTGACCCTCAGATAGTAAGCAAATCCCAAGATCTGGTTTCCACAATTCTCTTTTTAGGGTAGCAAAAATTAAAAACAAACAATCAATCTACTCATAAGACAGATTCATATCATGCTTATATGACAAATGCCCTGTATTCCACATTAGGTTCCACATTAGGAACCACCACCTAGGAAAAGGATTTAGGTGTCATCGTGGATAATACTTTGAAACCCTCCACCCAGTGTGCAGCTGCAGCCAAGAAAGCAAATAAAATGCTAGGAACTATAAGGAAAGGAATGGAGAATAAAACAAAGGATATTATAATACCTCTGTATCATTCCATGGTGCGACCACACCTTGAATATTGTGTGCAATTCTGGTTGCCATATCTTAAAAAAAGATACAGCAGAATTAGAAAAAGGTACAAAGAGCAACCAAAATGGTGAAGGAGATGGAAGGGTACCCCTATGAGGAAAGGCTTAAAAAGGTTAGGCTTTTCAACTTGGGGAAATAAAGACGACTGACTGAAGATATTAAACGTAGATCGGATTTACTCCTTCAAAAAGTAGAAGGACTAGGGGACACTCAATGAAGCTACAATGTGGTACATTTAAGATTAATCTGAGAAAACATTTTTTTCACTCAATACATAATCAAACTTTGGAATTCATTACCGGAGGATGTAGTAAAAACTCTTAGTGTAGCTGGGTTTAAAAAAGGTTTGGACAAGTTCCTAGAACAAAAGACCATAATCCATTATTAAAGAGGACCAGGAAAATCTACTGCTTACCCTGGGATACACAATGTGGTATCTGTGTACCTTTTTGGGAACCTGGCAGGTACTTGTGAGCTGGACTGACTGACCACTGTTGATAATAGGATACTGGGCTTGATGGACCTTGGTCTGACCCAGTAGGGCATATCTTATATTCAATCACAGAAAAGTGAAATCGGAGATTGTGGCAGCAGACATGGTATATTCCTGCCCATCGACTTTCACACCTTCCTGTCCTTGGTGCAAGTACAACCCAAAGATCCAAAAGCATTGCATATTATATTATACAAATACTTTTAAATTAAGCCAATACATTAATTGAGTTACAGACTACTAAAGGATCCTTTATCCAACAACGCCTATTCCAAAATAAATCAGACTTCAGCCCATGTTTATTATGCTTTAAAATAAAATCCTATCATCCAAAAAATAGTTGCTTTCATATATATTCCATTATCTAGGGCATAACTTCTCAACCCTCTCCTGGAAGCACATACCTAGCCAGTTAAGCTTTTACCACAATAACATGCATGATACTAATCTGCATACACCTCCAGTAAACACAAAATTTATCTCATGCAAAATTCACTGTGGTAATTCTTAAAACCTGACTGGTTAGGTGTGTCCCTGTAGTCTTGAAGAAAGCATACACACACACTCACAGCTCACAAACCAGGCAACCAGGAGCGAGGTGAACAAGGATCTGAAATCACACAGTAGTCCAAAAGTTTTTAGTTCTTCAAAACAGCTGCAAACCACCCTACACGATCGTGTTTCATCAGTAATGACTTCAAGGATGTTCCCATATTAGCTGCAAAACATTAATGCAGTTTAATAGACAGACCCCTAAGTCAACTCCTTTTTCTTTTAGGCACCGAACAGTTAGAGCTCCTGACAGGTTTCTGAGGTTAAGCTTCTGGTTTGTCATATGGGAGAGGTTGGGCAGTTTACAGTGATTGTGACCAGCTTTCATTTCCCCCCTTGATCTGAATATTTGCTTTCTTTTTCAAAGAGCTTTCAGGGTTTTCCTTGGTCCTCTCACCAAGCGTCTGATCTTTTCATTTTTTCTTTTGGTTTTGACCAAGTCATTATTGAAGATTTGTTAATGTATTCTGCCTTACTAAAATATGCTTGTATAAAAAAATAAGCGCTCTACAAATAACAAATTAAAAAAATTAACATCTTATAATCTTAATGTTCCCCAGGGCAGCAGTCCACACTCAACTTTCCCATGAGAGCTGGTCACATCTGCTGAAAGTCCCATAGCAATACAGAACAAGGCACAGGAAAACTAAAGACCTACTCTAAAGCTTCAATCAGCTTCCTAGGGTCTACAGGTGGAGGGTAGATAATTTCTTCGATGTGCTTTCGGTTGCAGTTGGCATACGCTGTTGACACATGAATGAACACTTCCAGCTTCTTCATTTTCTGGGCCAAGGAAAGGAGTTGCCGGGTTGCAATCACATTCAGCTGCATAGCATCTCTGTTGGCAAACAAAAAGAACAGTATGTGAATTTGCTATTTTTTCCAAATCAATATATGTAATTTGAGATTAAAATATTGTAGCATAAATGGTGCACCAACTAGCTAGACAGGATCCAGGCAGAGACTAATAAGTATGACTCGTTTGTGATAACTCTTTTATGTCTTCTTTTCCTCTGTCTATTCTGTTAAAGAAGTGGATTTCTTTGCACTTCTAATGCTATTTTATATTGTAAATCACTCTGATTTTATATGAAAGGCGATATATAAAATTTTACAATATAAACATAAGGATATGTAATCACATACTGTGTTGCTAGAGAATTCTTTCCAGGTATGTTTACTAACTTTCGAAAAATTCAATAGAAAGAAAGCAGTGTTCATTTGTAACAGGTGTTTTCTTTAGCTAGCAAAATTAATAAAGGCACACAAGAGGATCGGGTCAAGCACACAAGTGGATGACATCAGATCGCACCATGACGGAACTGCTCTTCCAGAGCTCAGAACCTTAATGTAAAGTTCCGAGCATGCATGGCCCTTACCACACAGCAGTCTCCTCCCCTTCCACCAGCTCCTCAGCTGGTTACAAAGCTCAAGAAATGCAATTCGAGGAGGTGGGCAGGGGAGGATTGTGTGCCTTACTAATCCTGCTGTTAATGGAAAACGCTCGACTCAGTCCTGCTTTTTTCATTGACAAGCAGGACTGTCAGGCATACAAATGACTGCTCTTCTAGAATACCATTTAAGTGACTCTTTAGAGCAGCTCACAGTCAGTAGCAAGAGTTGTTTGGAACCAAGGAGAGATTGCTCTCAACTGCTTGAACAAAAGCACTGTCGCCTTTGAATCCTGATCTAGACAGTAATGAGCAGTGAAGATGTGAAGTAAAGACCAAGTAGCTGCTCTACAATATGCTGTGGATCTGATCTGATGAGACTTGACTTTTGAGAGGATACAAACTTTTGCTTGTTTATAGCAGAACTGTATCCATAAGGCGAAACAATTTGATGAAGTCCTCTCTCCAACTACACTGCCAAGTTTGTTTGGATTAAAGATGACAAAAAGCTGATTACTTTTTAGGAGAAACTCGGTACTTTTCAAAAAGCGGGCTAAAGCCCTTTTACAGTCCAAAGTATGGAGAAATTAGACCTTACCTGCTAATTGTCTTTCCTTGAGTTCTCTCCGGGCCAGTCCAGAACAGATGGGTAGTCAAATCTCCCTCCTCTAGCAGCTGAGGACTGAATACTGATTCTTGTTGCTAGGATACCCAGCTCTCCCCTGGTGACAGAAGGCAGTCTTAACGTACCAAGCAGGACCAAAACAAGAAACCAGAAGATGAAATATGGGAAACAGCGATAACAATGGAAGAGTTACCCAGAAGGTTGCTGACTATGCACTGAGTCCTGCCATCCAGTATGGAGGCATCGGAAGAGCAAAAGCTTAGGCTCCCTTTGCCAGAGCTGCGCTGGTCCACCTTTCATGTTTATGTTATTTATCCTCTCTCTTTTTTTTTTTTTTTTTTTTATTTTATTTTATTATTTTTTTTTTTTTGCAAGTTAGCAAACACCAAGATGGCTACTAAAATTTACATCACTGAGAAAATACAGAAGATACAGAAGATACAGACAGGGTGGGTTCTGGACTGGCTCGGAGAGAACTCAAGGAAAGACAATTAGCAGGTAAGGTCTAATTTCTCCTTCCTAATCGTCTCTCCGGGCCAGTCCAGAACAGATGGGTAGTACCAAAGCAGTATCTAACCCTGGGAGGGACCTGTGAGCCCTGCTAATATGGCGGAAGCCCCCACACATGCATCTTGACGCGCGAACACATCCAACCGATAATGACGCGAGAAAGCATGGAGAGAAGACCAGGACGCCGCTCGACAAATATCCACTGGAGGAACTAAAGCCGACTCCGCCCACGAGGTCGCCTGACCTCTGGTAGAATGAGCACGAAGACCGACCGGAACGGTCTTGCCTTTGGTTTCATAGGCGACCCGAATGGCCTGTTTTACCCAACGCGCAATGGAGGCCTTGGAGGCCGCTTGACCCTTAGAGGGCCCCCCGAAAAGCACAAACAACCTGTCGGACTTACGAAACGATTCAGTCTCCCTAAGGTAACGACGGAGCACACGACCCATATCCAACCTTCGCAGAGAACGATCAACAGAAGCCTCGGCCCCCGACTCAACGAAGGTGGGTAGCGAGACTGACTGATTGAGATGGAATGCAGACACCACCTTAGGCAGAAAAGACAGAACCGGACGCAAGACCACTTTTTCCACTGAAAACTGAAGAAACGGCGGCCGACAGGAAAGCGCCTGCAAATCTGAAATGCGTCTAGCGGAACAAAGGGCCACCAAAAATGCCGTCTTCCAGGATAACTCCCGGATGGAACTAGAGGAACGCGGTTCAAAAGGGGAACCTGACAACACCTCCAGCACCAAATTCAAGTCCCAAGGGGGAATAACCTGTCGAAACGGCGGTCTAAGATGCTTGGCTGCTCTAAGGAACTGCAGTATGTCCGGATGCGAGGAAAGCCGCGTCCCACAAACCGGCCCCCGAAAAACCGTTAGCGCCGCTAACTGTACCCTCAGGGTGCTAATAGCAAGCCCCTTCTCCAGTCCGCATTGAAGAAAAGCGAGAATATCCGGAATCGAAGACAAATGGGCCCGTAAGGCGCGCTCTGCGCACCATGCTTCAAAAATGCGCCACACCCGGATGTAAGCCAACCACGTGGAACGCCTGCGAGACTGCAGCAACGTGGATATCACTGATGCCGAATAACCTTTGCGGCGCAACCGTCGCCTCTCAATAGCCATGCCGTAAGCAAGAATCGATCCGCCTGGGGCATCGGAACGAGTCCCTGAAGCAGTAAGTCCGCTCGAGCGGGTAACCGCCATGGCGGCTCCACCAGAAGCCGTATTAGATCGGCATACCAAGGGCGTCTGGGCCAATCTGGAGCAATAAGGATCACACGACCCTCGTGAGTGGCTACTCTCTGAATGACTCGACCCACCAATGGCCACGGAGGAAACACATACAGGAGCTGACCCGACGGCCAGGGTTGCACCAGGCCATCGAAACCCTCCGACATATGCTCCCTGCGCCTGCTGTAAAAGCGCTCCGCCTTTGCATTGCGAAGAGTGGCCATCAGGTCCATAACCGGCTGACCCCAACGAAGAGTGAGATCGTGAAACACTTCCGCATGGAGTTCCCACTCTCCCGGATCCAGCACGTTCCGACTGAGATAGTCGGCCTGAATATTGTCCTTTCCTGCCACATGAGACGCCGAAAGCGCCACGAGGTGCAATTCCGCCCAGTGAAACAAGCGTTGGCTCTCCTCCAGGAGAAGGAGACTTCCCGTTCCGCCTTGTCGATTTATGTAGGAGACCGTCACGAGGTTGTCGGAAAAGATGCGCACCGGCTTTACCTCTAGAAGAGCTGCAAACGCTAACAGCGCTAGGTATACTGTTCTCAGTCCCAGTCGATTGATGGACCACAGACTCTCCTCCGGCGACCAGGAGCCCTGCGCTATGTGAGTCAAACAATGCGCCCCACACCCGGACAGACTGGCATCCGTCGTGACCAAAATCCACTCCGGGAGAGCCAGGGGAACGCCCGCCAGAAGATGGTCCGGAACCAACCACCACTGAAGACTGAGCCTCACGTGATCGGGACAGCTCAAGCGACGAGAAAGCGGGTGATGCTGCGGAGACCACCGCGAAAGCAGCGCTTGTTGGAGCGGTCGCATGTGCGCTCGGGCCCAAGGCACCAGATCCAAGGCCGCCGCCATCAGACCCAGCAACTGCAAGTACTTCCAAGCTGTCGGCGCCCGAACACGCAAAAAAGCGGACATGTGAGAGAGAAGCTTCCGAACTCTCTCCGGAGGCAAGAGAACCAGCCCCCTGTCCGTGGCGAAGAACGCCCCTAGATAAGTAAGCTGCTGTACGGGCTGCAGCCGACTCTTCGCCTGGTTCACAATCCATCCGAGATCCTCGAGACAGGAAACTAACCGAGCGGTCGCCCTGACCGACTCTTCTCGCGACGCCGCCCGAATCAACCAGTCGTCCAGATAAGGGTGAATCAGGATTCCGTCCCTGCGAAGAGCCGCCGCCACCACCACCATCACCTTGGTGAAGGTGCGCGGCGCCGTTGCCAGACCGAACGGCAAGGCCCGGAACTGAAAATGACCCATGGGAACTGCAAATCGAAGGAATTGCTGATGATCCGGCCTGATAGGAATGTGGAGATAGGCCTCCGTCAAATCGATGGAGGAGAGAAACTCTCCCGGACGCACGGAGCGGATTACTGATCTCAAAGTTTCCATCCGGAAATGAGAGACACGCAGACACCGGTTCACGTGTTTCAAATCCAAGATGGGCCGGAAGGAGCCCTCTTTTTTGGGTACCACAAAATAAATCGAGTATCGACCGAATCCGCACTGGTCTTGGGGAACTGGAATCACGGCCCGGAGCTGCAACAAGCGCTGCAACGTGTCGTGGATCGCCGTTCGCTTGGCGACAGAACCACATGGAGAAAAAACAAAAGCGTCCGCCAGAGGCCAAGCGAACTCGAGAGCATATCCCTCTCTGATAATTTGCAGAACCCACTGGTCGGTTGTAATGGCGGCCCAAGCGGAGACAAACTCCTGCAAACGACCTCCTACTGGAAGCTCCGCCTGGACCGGCCTCACTTCATTGTGGCTTCTTAAGGGAAGTAGGAGAGGTTCCAAAATAGCCCCTGCCGGAACCTCTAGCACCCCGAAAGGACTGCCCCCGAGACTGAAACCGACCCCGCTGATAAGGGGCAAAGCGGGCTCCCCGAAAGCGGCGAAACTCACGCCCCTGACCCCTAGGGAAGGAGCTCTGTTTAGCTGCCCAAGGACGATCTTCGGGAAGGCGTCCCCCTTTGGAGTCACCTAAATCCTTAACAATTTTCTCCAGCGCTTCTCCAAAAAGAAGCTTACCTTTGTACGGAAGCTTACTGAGACGGGCCTTGGAAGAAGCATCCGCCGCCCAATTGCGCAACCAGAGAAACCGACGGGCGGCAATCATGGAAGCCATAGCTTTCGCGGAAATGCGAATCAAATCATAAAAGTCATCCGCCAGATACGCTGCCGCAGATTCCAGCTTAGCTCCTTCCCCAGAAGGAGAAGCATCCCCCTCTGGACTAGAAGCCAGCTGACTCCACCGAATAGCAGCTCTAGACACGTAAGCCCCACAGACTGAAGCCTGCAGCGCCAGAGCGCTAGCATCAAAAGCTTGCTTCAAGAGCCCCTCTAACCGACGATTCTGCATATCCTTAAGGGCCGTAGCCCCCTCCACTGGAATGGTGGTCTTCTTGGTGACCGCTGACACCAGCGCATCAACCTTAGACATACGTAGGAGCTCCCTTTCTTCCTGGGGCACAGGATACAAACGTGACATAGTCCTAGCCCCCCGTAAGGAAGCCTCCGGACATTCCCGTAAGGAAGCCTCCGGACATTCCCACTCGGACTCTATCATCTGCTTGATGACTCTGTGCAGGGGAAAACATTTTTGCTCGGGCTTGAAACCCTGTAACAAGGGATCCTCCAAAGGTTCTTGCTGAACTACCGGAGGAAGAATACTGAGAGCCAAGAGAGACTGTGCAATCAGAGCCGGCAACTCATCTTTCCTAAAAACCCTAAAAACATTAGGGTCATCCCCGGGCCCTAACTCGCCTTCCTCTAAATCCGCGGGCCAGGAGTCTAAACCCGGGTCTGACAGGAGCTCCCCCTCTTCTGGCCCCACGGCTTCAGCCGCCAGAGAAACATCATCAACCTTAGAATCCCTAAGAGCTGTGAAAGAAGAAACCCCTTCCCCGGGCTCAGACCGGCTAGAGACCCCTGTCTGAGACATCAGAAGAGAATCTGCTACAACTGGCCCAGGAGACTGAGCCTTCTTAATTAAATAAGCCCTGTGAAACGCCAGAATAAATTCTGGTGAAAGAAGAGGATCGATTACCTCTGGCACTGCTGACACCACAGGCTGCTCCTGCTCCACAGTGCAATGGCGCGATTTAACTTTGCGCTTGCCTGGTTTAGGGAGCGGGACTGCAGAAACGGACGGCTCCCCTAAGATGGCCGCCGTTCCCGCGCTCTCTCCTAATGGCTGCAATTTTGCAGTTTGCTCCCCCAACTGCTCCGGCATAGTGGCTCGAGTCCTGCCCCACGGAGAGACGCTAGACCACTGAAAACACCGCGAATCCCTTCACCCCGACGAAATACGCCCGCGGGCAGTAAGAGCTCCGAAACCCGAGGGGGGAGGGAAACACACGCGGCGCGCTGAAAATACCTCACAGAAGCTGCCGGCCAGGCTGAAGTGCTCCCGCCAAAGAAGAGAACCGCTGCCAGCGGTCAGAGGAGCTGGAAGGAAATACAGAAGGAAAAACAGTAGCTGGGGCCCCCAGGTCTGTTCCCAACTAGCACAGTGAATAGAGAAGAGGAGACAGGCTCTGTCCCATTCTCTTAGCCGAGTACATGGCTAACAGACACCAGCGATAAGGAGAAAACCTAGTCAGCAGAAATAATCGTGAAGTGCTAAGTACCCTGCTAGGGCAAAGCACTCACCACCCTGTGAAACTCTTCCTCAAAAATAACAAAAGAGGCCACCGAACTAAACAGAACAGAACTTTGTGGGGAGTCAAATCTTCACACATCCAGCTCAGCTGCTGAGGACAATAAGACTGCCTTCTGTCACCAGGGGAGAGCTGGGTATCCTAGCAACAAGAATCAGTATTCAGTCCTCAGCTGCTAGAGGAGGGAGATTTGACTACCCATCTGTTCTGGACTGGCCCGGAGAGACGATTAGGAAGTAGGGCTTTTTCACAATAATTCACGAGGCTCCAGACAGCAAATTGGTAGAACTACTTCCTCACTGAGATGGAAAGAGATGACCACTAAGTAAGAATTTAGAGTGTGTCCAAAGTAGCACTTTATGACTATGGAGCTAGGTATAAGGCTCCATAAGTCACAAAAGCCTGTAGTTTACTCATTCTCCTAACTGAAGCAATAGCTACGAGAAGCAAATTTTCCAAGTAAGATATCTGAACAAAGCAGATTCCAAGGCCTCAAAAGGGGGATTTCGTAATAGCAGCAATTATCAAGTTCATGGAAATCCTTCAAGAAAATGGAAAAGGAGACCGCATTTTGGCACTAAAAGGTTAGAGTTATTGTAAACTACACTACTCTTACTGAGGGCATTTGAAGACCAAGACCATATACATTTTAAATTTATGTATCTATTAATTACTGGATTTAGCTGATGCCTTCTCAGAAGTTCAAGATGAGTTAGATTCAGGTACAGCAGGAATTTTCCTATCCCAGGAGGACTTACGATCTAAGCTTGTACATGAGGCAAGAGATGGTCAAGTGACTTCCCCAAGATTGCAAGAAGCAAATGGGATTCTGTAGTGAAAGTGAGTTAAAGTTGATTACCGATTATGCGTCAGCAGTAAGTCAGGGGTTAGTTAAACCACAGTTTTGTAGGAAAGACATGCCTGTGCAATTTTGTGAGAAACATCTTGCATAACTAAATCATGTGAAACTTATGAGAGGGAGTTCTGATACAAGGATGTAGATAAGGAAAAGCTTCTTCCCATAGCAAATGGAAATTACACTTACCTGGTAATTGATGTTCCTTGAGGGAGTACAGTTCAGTCCTCCACCACTGGGTAGGGCACCTCCTCCTGCAACATGGAGACTGGACAAGTCAAACTTGTGACATCACCGGGTATATCCTGCTGGTCTTCTCCCATGATCCCCCAGTGACCTACTGTCAAAGCAGACTCAAAGGAGCAAACAAACAACCAGTTAAAGTACTAAATACAAAGCTATGCTCAAACTTCAACTTTAAAATCACAGGGCCCCAAAAAGAAAGGCCGAAAAACACCCTCCTCCGTGCCCCTGTCCCCCTGCGCACCAAACAGCGGAAGACAGAGAGCTAGAAGGAAGGAGAACTAAGGAAGAGTATAGGCAGAAAAGGTTGCTCTCGCGATTACCTGCCAATCAGAGCCCGTTGCCGACGCTAGGATCCGAAAGCACACTCGGAACTGACGCCTCGCGTCTGAAACATCCATCCCCGGGCGGGAATGAGGACTGAACTGTACTCCCTCAAGGAACATCAATTACCAGGTAAGTGTAATTTCCATTTCCTTATCGGTCCTACAGTTCAGTCCTCCACCACTGGGATGTACCAGAGCAGTAATCATTGGGAGGGACCTATCCAGTCGGCTCGGCCCCTAAACGAACAGAGCAGGCACCGACCCCAGCCCGCTCCTCACGTTAACAGGCGGTAAGCCAACCAGGAAGACACGACCGAGAGCCCACTTTGATCCTCTTCACTGGTGAAAATAGCACAGAACTCTGCCCCAAGCAGCGCTAGTGCTTCAGAAAGACAAACTCGCCATCGTAAACACACTGAACGCCCTAGAAACAGACCTACTGAGAAGGCTACCGGAGCTCCGCCTGAAAAATCCACTTGAGCTCCCCCTTGGCTCTCGACCCCACCAGGGTGTCAAGTGTTAGCAACCGCTGCTCTCCCACAGAACCCGCCTCCACGGAGGGACAGGCAGCGAAGAGACCTCCCAGAAAGCGACGGAACCTTCACCTAAGGTCCAAGAAACGCAGGTTACAAGCAAAGTGTTCTTGCGTAAGTCCCAAACCGACAACTAGACAGGCACAGCCGGATTCCACGAGGGAGAACGGAACCGAGGTCCATCCAGACAGAGGTGGGAAGCAAAATGAGGGAAATGGAAAAACAACCAGCGTCAAACACCCTATTTGTCACACCTCTTAAGGGCTTTATTCTTTGCAACACAAAGTAGCTCTACAGCTATGTCCTGGACCAGTTGGAGTCTTTTTAATTGAGAATGTGGAATGCAGCTAAGCAATGAGTTGCAATAAACCAAGCGTGATCCACCAAGGGCATATAAGAGGGTGTCAAGTGCCCCAGAGTCCAGCGTTGTTTCGGAAGATGTGGAGTCTTACATGGTGTGACAAAAAAGAAAGGAGACTCTGGTAGCCACGCCCACGACGCAATGCCAGTAGGCCAACCGCTTACATCACCTGGATATGCCCTCCGGAATTGGAGGAACCATGCAGAAGTAGCAATCGCCGACGTGATCCATGGGCCCTCTCCAGATCATTGGAACCGCAAAAGACTTTGATGGTCTTTTCCCATCCATCCACAGCCTGAGATCTGCTACACATGTATTGCAGCATATGTGTGGCACCTAGCTTTTATCCTGATCTTTTATTCTGCAGCCAAAATATAAATTGTAGGCTTTCTGAACCGCCACAGTCATATGCCATTTTTGTGATGTAAAAGTCACATCACCACAACTAGAGCAGAAATTATCTGCATGATTAACACCAGTACGAGGAATCGCCAAATATGCTGTGAGTGACCTATCGGTATAAAATAAATATTTTTTTTTTTTTTACTGTCAAGCGAGGCAAATTTAAGTAGTGACTGCATCAACTGGTTTTGGACAGTTATTTCGATTGGTTGCAAGTAAAGATTATGCAAGCTCACGCAAATGTTGCAGAATACACTGGTAATGAAGAGCACATATCTTAGCAACCAGACCCAGTCGGCCATTTTCACTATGACCTCTGAAAGGCATAGAATGGACCGGGCCACGGCCCCGTACCAATGCGTCGACGCTATCCAGTAGCCTCATATGTCCTCTGCTAAACATCGACCCGTCGCCGCAGACTGACAGGTCGCCATGAGGTCCAATATGGGCTGACCGCATCTGAGCACACGCGGCGCGCACACCGCCTGATGCAATCTCACTCCTCCGGCAAACACTCGGACCCCGCTAAGGACATTCGCCACCACAGTGTCTCCACCGAAACGCAGGCCGCCAAGGCTTCAACTGCGCACGCTGTCCCTTCGCTCGGGCCACCCTGACCACCCGACCGACTCCACCCTGCCGATCGAAATAGGCCACCATCCCGGAGATCTCAGACAGCACCTACAGCGCTCGATCCGCTACCGTGTCCGCGAACACCTGCCACGGCGTGCTGCGTACACTAAAACGCCTTGTACATAAAGGATCCCCAAAATGTAGCTGAGTCTAACCACGCTCCGGCCAAGCTCCCGGAAGAAAGGGACAGAACCTTATAAAAAAGAAGTGGGGACAATTAGGAAGGCTTTCCTGTTTGATTATTATTAATTTTTTTTTTTTCCTTTTTACAACTCCATAAGGGCCACAAGGCACACAACCGAACAGGGCATTGCCCAGAGAACGCAAGGCCCCTCCTCCAGGCTGACTCCACATCCACAGCCTAAACCGGCAGTCACATTGGCTGATGCCGAGCAGCGCGGAAGCCAACTTGTAAGCCCAGCATATGAAGTATGCCTACTAGTACAGCATTCCACAATGGAGGAACATGTAACCAGACAGCTTTGAATATGAACCTACAGATATCCCGCGCTTGCTCCAAGACAAGCACTGTGCAGCCTACTGGTCTTCTCGGAGCACCGCCACGACCCGAAGACCTAAACCGGCCAGCAAAAGACGACGTACGCTGGGCCCGAAGGAACCTGGTTGAACGGATCCCAGCACTCCCTGTATCGTTAGGATCGGAGCCTCCCCCCCCAAGGACTCAGCCCTGGCTGGAACCGGCTGAGCATAACTCCAGGCCCTGCGGCGAGCCCCCACGAAGAAGTGGGACGCAACGATGCCTTGAGGAAAGGGAAGGCGCAATGGGTGAAGCAAGTTGCTAGCCGACCAAGGGAGTAAACCCCACACGCGCACCTCAATGGAAGGACGGAAGAACCGAGGATTCTGGTCCCACAGGTGCGCCTGCTAGCCTTTAACAACATACACCTCCGCAGGTACAAAAAACTTAAATTGTGAGCACCTTCAGGGGTAAGGGGAATAGACGACAGCCTCCGACTGTGGACCACCTTGTCTTGCACAAAAGACAGCAGCACCCCACCAAACAAATGATTGGGAATATATGACCTCAGAACCCCAAGGCAGAGGTAAAACAGTAGAACGTGCAGTGGACGTGAATTTCCAGATCTGCCAGCCCCCCTGTCCACAATGAGAAGAGGCAGAAAAGAACTGGACCAGCGGATCTGGAGGGGTGCCTCCTGGACAGCCGGGCCACCGAAGGGAAAGCTGATGACTGAGGCCCAAACTCCTCAGGATGGCCCCGTCTTGCATTGGCAACCCCATGCAACACCATGACAACCCCGCTCACGATATCCCAAGCGATCTCTGTCATTGCTGCAACAATCACCTGAGCATGAGATCACAGACGGAACACGGACATGCAGACGCACTCAAGGAGAGTGCACCTAAGAAGTATGAGCCTATCCAACATCCAGCACCACATGTCCAGGTGTCCCACTCCTGTCACCCAAAACACAGGACGCTTGAACCTAGGTGACCGTCATAGCAAAGACAGGGAGGCCTGACTGCCGCTATCAACCCTTCCAGGACCCTGGAACACTAAGCCCAGGACTGTGCCATCCAGCAACACTTCTCACGATCCCCAGCAGGGGCCTTTCCCCAGATGGGCAGTGTTCCCGCCAAATGGGCAAGCTGCGCTCTGATAACATAGTGCAGAAAACCAAATCAAAGTGTCTTAACCTAGCGAATTTTTGTCTAATAGTGATCATTCATAATATCAGCCAGGCTCAATCATAACATTAGTATTAATGATCTCTAAAGATTGAAGAGTTACTAATGTAACACTAATTGTTTTTTTTTTGTTTTTGTTTTTTAAAAGGGCTTCAAAGGCGATCTTGGAAACTACAGACCAATGAATCTGAGTTCAGTGCCAGTTAAATGATAGAACTTGTTCTGAAAAGCAGCACCAAGCTGTCTTTTCAAAGGGTTAATAAACATGTGAGTAAGCCAAATGATATGTATCTGGATGTTTTAGAAGGTACTTGACAAAGCCCCTTATGAACTTCTCCTGAGGAAGGAGATGATGTGCTATTCTAGAATGGGAAATGGATCAAAAACAGGAACACAATAGGACTAAATGGCCAGTTTTCTCACAGGAGACCCGTAAATAGTGGAATGTCTCGGGATCTGCACTGGAACTGGCATCTGGTAACATCTACTGCACTGAAATGATCTGGAAAAGAGATCAGCAAGCATGGCGATCAAATTTGCAGATGGCATAACGACATTTAGAGGCTGTCTGCACAATTTCCAAGCGTATATACATGGAAATAGCATCCTTATGTAAATGACAATTTCAGAAAGGGCTCAATTTGTAGGTGGTTGTGCCGCCGATGACCCTGAATGGCCAAATCCTAGCAGGGAAACCTGCTGCTGACAGACGTCGCTAACTGCCAGAATGCAGACAAAGGTAAAGGCACCCCCCAAGAAGTAAAACCCGAACCAATCACATTGCATTCAAAGAACTATAAACTATCATGAAATTAAAAGGAAATTAAAATTAGAATTAAAATTAAAATTAAAAGTAACAGCAAAAGGAAGTCCTTATCTGGGTGTAGCCGCGTGGAACAGCGTCGTCTGCTCAAATGCGGGCTGCTCCGCTCTCCGCCACGAGGCCTCAGCCCTGCCGAGAAAATAGCGCCAATCCGAAGCAGGCCCGTTTGGCGCCAGACACCACAGAGGCGGCAAGAGCTCAGAGCCCCTCCTTGCGGACTCGAGAGACTCCCTTGTGGTATCGGGATGCAGCAGTTACCCCGCTGTAGCTGCGGGGTGAAGAGCTGTCCAGACACGCTGCTGCCTCGCGCCACCAGAAGTAGCAGACGCTGCGAGCCCCGGCCCACCGGCTAAAGAACCTCGAACGGCCTGAGGCTCCCGCCGCGATGGGAATCTGCCGCATGGACACTGCCAAAATGCAGGTGTTCCACAGAGCTCTCCCCCGTACAGTCCTGGGGGAGAGATCATCACCGGGCACAGAGACCGAAGAATCCCAAGCAGAGAGGCTAGCTGGCAGCGTGAACTTTGAAAAGGGACAGAACCCCCCTTTACACTAAGGCAGACTAGGTGAAAATAAATAAAGTAAAAGTAAATGAAATTAAATAAAAATGAAAATGAATACAATTTACAGGATTACACCTAAAGAAGGGCAAAAGAAATGCAAGGTAAATCAAATCCTGACTAACTGCTCCTAAACTGCTTCTCAAGTGAGCCCAGCACCTAGGCTTACTACGTCCTCATGCTGCATGGAGACTGGACACACTGGGGGATCATGGGAGAAGACCAGCAGGATATACCCGGTGATGTCACAAGTTTGACTTGTCCAGTCTCCATGTTGCAGGAGGAGGTGCACTACCCAGTGGTGGAGGACTGAACTGTAGGACCGATAAGGAACTGTGCTTCTTCTCATAGACAAAATATATTGAAGGTCATCTATCGATGGAGTTCTGAGTTTCTGAACCATGGGATGGGAGATGCCTCCCTTGCGCATTCTCAGGCGCCTGGCCAGCATCTTGACTATATTTAATGGATAGCTGATCCTATTCTGTGTGTTTATCAACTGATGGAAAATTACTGGTTGCTCTTGCAACAAATATAAAAAAAACAGGGCCTCATTCAGAGAGAGAGAGAGCGAGCGCAAGAGAGCGCGAGACAGAGAGTGTGAATGCGCGCACTAACTAGGGTTTTCCCGACTAAGAATCTCTCCTACCTGGCTGAATCCGGAACTTATTCAGTCAAGTGTTGGCATGAGATGAAGTTCATAGCTCTGTCGGTGATGTATCATCTTTTTGTATCTTGTTTTTATGCACAGCTTAACTAATTATATGTGGATAAGTGGATTACTTGCTTTCAAGTTACCTTTTCTGATATTTTATAAATAAACAAATTATCTCTATTCTAAAGTGTGTTAGTCTTTATTTTATACCCTTTCTAGACAAGACAGATTCAAACGTGGTTTTCCTGGTTCTCAGCTGCTCTAACCATTCGGCTGCTGCTCCCTAGTTAGATATATAGATACTGTAGTACGGTGGAAAGAGGGCATTAAATGGGATTATGACCATTACTGGAGCACCAGATTGCAATTTTCTCCACTTGAAGGCATATGTCCTTCTATTAGATGGTTTTCTGGCAGTCATTAAGATGTGGTGAATTGGTTTTTGCATGTCAAAAGGCTAATATCAAGGACTTTTCAATTTCCAAACTTTGAAGGCTAGAGACTTCAAAATCTGGATGGCGAAGACAGCGTTGTTGCTGAGTTATCAACTCTGGGAATTGGCATAGCTTAACCCTGGAATTACCAAGATTTTTTGCACACACTGAATACCGTTGGGGTCATAAATGACCCCACGACAAATTTTAATTGTTAACCATGAAAAATTTAAACAGACAAAATATTATTCCAAATTAATTATTTATTATATGAAGGTTAAATGTTTTGAAATTTAATGCTTTATCATAAAATTACATGAAGAAGAGTTGCCATGAAAGCAGTTTTTGCATGCACTTGATGAACACAGTAAAGTACTACAGTCATTTGCATGAGACACAGACAATTTCTGAATGTTCTTTGCAAACATTGCGCTTGCAGGAGGTGCAAACTATGTTGCTTTTCTTGTCTTTTTCTCTGGAACAGCATTGACACCTTGCCCTTTTCTTTGGGATCCTGATATTGCAAACAGCATCAGTGGCTTCTTCAATGCTGGAAGAAGTCTCACTGCAATTACTCTGAAGCAGCTGCTTTCCTAATTCCAAAAGGAATAGACGTCTGCGCTTTGACTTGGACTGCCATTCTGGATTTAGTGACATCCAAACAATGAAGGCGTTCAAAGCACTGATGTCCAACATGTTGTAGAAGATTATCATTGGCCAGCGTCTTGTCATTCGTTTTGTGATATACGTGCGCAACATTTGATCTGCCGTATCTACTCCACCTTTACAAGAATTATAGTCCAATATCATGCGTGGCTTTTTGTCTGGACGTGTGTTATCTACTTCTTCTTGATCATGCAAACTGCTCAGAAGAACAACCACATTTCCTTTCTTCGAGCAATAGGAAACCAGAGTGGCGTCATTGCAAAAGGCAAACGGTGAAGTGAATACCTCTTGGCCCTTTGCTGTTACAAATTCTGGAGGCAATTCTTTTCTGTTCTTTCGAATTGTCCCCAAAAGTGTCATTTGTTTTTCTAGCAATTTCCGTGACAGGGATAAACTGCAGAAGAAATTGTCAACAGTAACATTTCTGCCAGATCGCGTCAATCCTTCAGCGAATTGCAGCACAACCCTTTCACCCTGATTCTGTTCCCTGTTTTCTCAGAGTTCCCTTCCTGTATATACTTGAAGACGCAGAACATATGACGTTGCACTGTCACACATCTATAGCTTTATGCAATATTTCCAGGTTTGCTGGGAATATATTGTCTGAACGGAACACGGCCACGAAATGTAAGCAGTTGCTCATCCACGGTAACATTTTCACCAGGAACAAAGGCGTCACTTAGAGTCGATTCCCAGGTATCAAAAACGTGTCTGATTGGAGTAAGCTTATCCACGCTTCGTTGTTCACGTCTGTTGGTTGCATCATCAAATCTGAGAGCACAAGAAATTTGCTGAAAATGGTTATGGGCCATATTTTTGCCGAAAACAGAACGACCATCTTCAAGGTTCCACAACTGAACTATGGATTCATTTCGTGACTTGTACACGCCTGAGAGGATCAGAAGTCCAAGAAAACGTTGAAATTCTCTGTCTGTCAAATCTTTCCAGGTGTCGTCATAAATGTGTCTTCTTTGTTTGCTCGTCCACATCATGATTTCATTCAATAAGTTCTTCCTCATGAACAAGTGGAATGCTGCAAGAGGCCCATCAACATTTCGTACAGCATACCTTGTAGGACCTTGTTGTACGGGCATGACATTAGCTCTGGCGTATCTTCCAGCAGCTTGCTTTATAGGTTTCCTGTTCCATGATGTGGCATCCTTAGATACATAGGCTTCAATGGCAACATTTGTGCTGCTTATAGTTGATAACCTCTTAGCTCCTCTACTACCACAACTAAGATTCCTCACAGATGATACTGACACTGAGGACTCCTGCCTTCTTCCCTGTCCAGCACAGCCTCGACCTTTGCCTCAACCTGTAACTTGACTCTTTGCTGCAGGCGATGTTACCGGCTCAACATCAGTCTCACATTCACTTGACGGCCAACTGCTGTCGCCATCTGAATCATGACTGTCATCATCAGATTTATCGCCTGAACTTGGCTGATATGCTTCTTCGCTTGCTGAATATGCTGTATCATCAGATAACTCAGAGCTGTCACTGTCAGCATCTCGTTGCAATATTTCTCTTACTTGGGCAGCTGAATACTTTTGTTTTGACATCATAAACAATAACCTAAAATAAACAAAGATAAAGTTGAATAAAACGCAAAGCAGCTTTATTATAGGTGTACAATAATCGTGATGAACGAGCTGAAAGCCTTTAGATTTTATCGGAAATAATGAGAGAACGTATGAGACTAACCACAGACCTCAAGGACTTCCGAAAACAGCTGAAGACAACCCTGTTCATCGAACACTATGGTTGTATAATAGCTCACGATGTATAATAACGCACTATGTATATAGCACCCCCCAATCTTCAAACTGCCAACACTAACACACAACACTGCATGAATTCAATTGACCCCTCCCTCGATTGTTTGCTGTGGAATCCGCTTTGATTGAAGGATAAGGCGGTATATAAATAACGTTAAATAAAAATAAATAAATAAATGATATAAATTACAGAAAATGTGTAATTTTCATAAGAGTACAAAAAATAAATGATACATAATTAATGATAAATACCTTTGTCAGATCAAAAAATTCACAAAACTGCAAATTGTATCACGATCCAAACCGGATGTAAGCAACTGGGGTCAAAAATGACACCACTGGTACTCAGTGCTGCAATTCAACACTAGCGTCACCTAGTGGATGAAAATTATTCCTCTCATGGCGCAATATAAAGAGAATATTGACATGTGAAAAGTCATAAAAGGATTGCATTCTTGAACAACTAGTTTGAGATACGCGTTGTGAAACTTGCAATGGGGTCACTTTTGACCCCTTCGGTACTCCCAGGGTTAAAGGAGGAAGTACTGCCAGTTTCCAAAGAAGGGGAAACCAGTTTTAACAAGGCCAATAAGGTATTATTAGAATCACAGTGGCTTAGCTTTGTTGGAACTTGTTTAGAACTCTTGAGATAAGAGGAAATTGAGGATAAGCATAGAGAATGTCCAAATCCATTGAATTGCTAGAGCTTCTGAAGCTGCTCAGTTGCTGGAGGTTAGGATGGCTCAGAAGAAAGGAAGCTTTGTGTTTTCTTCACTGGCAAAAAGATTGATTTGAGAAGTTCTCCATTCTTGAAACAGGGACTGTAACAAAGTTGGAATGAGAGATCATTCGTGAGGATGGAATACTCTGTTTAAGTGGTCAGTCAATTGATTTTGCAGTCCCAGGATGTAGGATGCTTGAATCTGACTGATTGGCTATGACATAATCCCAAATCCTAACCGCCTCTCAGAGTTGGAAAAAACCCATGACACATTGATAACAGACATGAAAACCTTGCTATTCAGAGTTTTTGTACACAAACACCACAATTTTTCAAACAGAAAACAGAATGCATAAAATGTTGTTCTGAGCTCAAGATAATTGATACGAAGTCATAGAAACATGATAGCAGAAAAAGCACCATATGGCCTATCTAGTCTGCCCTTCCATATCAACTACTATAGTCCCTTTTTTTCCTTTAGAGATATTCTCTGTTTGTCCCATGCTTTCTTGAATTCAGATACTGTCATCTCTACTACCTCCACTGGGAGACTATTCCATGCATCTACCACTCTTTCTGTAAAGAAATATTTACACATATTACTCCTGTTACTACTGAGTCTAAACTTTTTCACCTTCAACTTATGTCCTCTCATTGTAGATCTTACAATTGAAAGGCTCTCCTCCTGTGCATTTATGCCACAGAGGTATTTAAACGTTCCCCATCATATCTCCTCTATCCCACCTTTCCTCTAAAGTATACATATTGAAATCTTTACGTCTGTCCCCATATGGAATGGAGGAGTGACCTAGTGGTTGGGGAGGAGTGGCCTAGTGGTTGGGGCAAGGTACTTCAGGCCGGAAGGTCGAGAGTTCAAATCCCACTAGAGGACAGCAACCTTGGGCTGGAAGGACTGGGGTTTCTAGTCCCACAGGTACTCCTTGTGGTCTTGGGCAAGCCACTTAACCCTCCATAGCCCATGTTCCCTGTAAAATAGTTATCTCCAAGTTATAATGCCCTGTTCAATGTAATTTCAGTTTGTTCAATGTAAACCGCACTGATGCAGAATAGCGTGGTATATAAGAGAATGTAAATAAATAAATAAATAAATAAATAAATAAATATGGTTTATGATGAAGACCACCGACCATTTCATAGTCACCCTCTGCACAGACTCCATCCTGTTTACAGCCTTTTGAAGGTGTGGTCTCCAAAACAGCACAATACTCAAAAATGAGGTCTCGCCAAAGACTTATACAGAGACACTATCACCTCCTTTTTTCTGCTGGCCATTTCTCTCCCTATGCACCCAAGCATCCTTCTGGCTCTCAGTGTCGCCTTTTCTACATGAGTATTTTTATTAAAGGTGCATACCAACAGTACAGCCAACAGACACTTTCAGGACTTTACACCATTATACACTATCCAAATGAAAGCAACTCCCTGGTGGTAACCCCCCCCCCCCCCCTTTCCCTTCTTGCTGGTGTTGGAAGACAATACAGTCTTTAAACATCCATACTAACAGAACGAACAGTGGCAAAACCAACAACTATGCCATACAAATGCTCGCATCCCTGGTTCATTCCCACAGTCATCATGAAGAGGAAAAGTAGGGAAACCCTTCATGTCCCTGACCCCTGACCCCTGACCCCCCCCCCCCCCCACACACACACACACACACATCCTTGCAACTGAATGTATGGGTTCCAGACCTTCCCAAACCCACATTCTTTTCCCCATAATCTATAAGTCAGTTTATCAAACCCCATCACTTCCCCTACCTTCTGTAACCAATCCGGTAAAGATGGTCCCTGTTCAGAGTGCCATCTCTAAGCTATTACCACTCTAGCAGCCAAAAATAATTTTGACCAAAGAGTTGTCCCTCTGTCCCAGGAAAACTGTATTTCCTGGACTCCCAGCAACAATTCCATTGGCTTCAACTGCAACAAGCCCCCCCATGATTTGCTGGGTCTTCCGAGCTATCTCCTTCCAATATTTCTGAATTACAGGACCCTCCCACCACATATGAAAAAAATGTTCTTACTCTCCCACATCCCCTCCAACAGGCATCCATTTCCATTTTTTTTGCTTTAAATAAGTGTAAGGGAGCGATATATAAATTTGTACACTACCTGAAATGTAGTTTGTCTCCAAGACGTGAGCCAGGTGCACCTATGGATCCCTCCCCAAACTCCTTCATCAAGCTCCTTCCCCCAGCCAGAGCTGCTACCCATTAATGTGTGGTGGTGCACTCCTTTCTCCCTCTAACAGCTGCACCCCATACAGCCGAGGAGTCATGGCCTTCATCCCCTTTCCCCGATAAAGTATCCTCCAACAGAGTGGTTGGCCTCAGCAAGTGAGTATGGTTCACTTGGCGTAAGACAAAAAAGTGGAGTTGAAAATATTGATAACAGGGGACCCTTCCTTCTTTCTTACCCTCCAGTTCTTGAAAGGAGACATTTCCCCTTCGGTACAGGTCAACAGAGCAAAAGATGCCCCTCGCCCCCATCACCTTCAGAAAGTTCTCAAACCCAAACCTGAAAAGGATTGAAAATCTATATTGAACTACCAGGAAACCAACGAGGGCACTATATCCCTCCCCTTTGCCAAGCTCTGCAGACATAAAGGTAGCCATAAAAGGATGCTCCCATAATGGCCCCTTTTCTCCCCCTTCCCTGGTACCCCCTGCCTTCCTTCCAGCCATTCGAATATTGATTGCAGTGCCAACAGCTCCCTTTCCAACTCCACCCAAAGGGTCTCATCCAGTCTAAGATAGTGTCCCTTCAGTGCCCAGAAAACGGCTGCCCTATAGAACTTTAAATCTGGGAATTGTATTCCCTCTTGCTCTCTCGATCTACAGAGCCACTGCACCTTGATTTTGGCCTTCCTCCCACCTCAGACAAACTTCACTAACCTTCTTTCCCATTTACCCAGAAAATGAAGTGGGATCTGTATCGGCAGTTGATTAAAAAGAAAATTGAATTTAGGAATGATATTCATTTTCAAAAGCTGCCACCCTACCCATCCAACTAACATGTAAGGAAGCCAATCTGTTGAGTTTCCCATTCAACTTTGATAACAATGGGGAACAGGCGAAATAATTCTTTCGGGTCACGGGAGATGAACACTACTAAGTATTTAATCATCTGATCTGTCCAATGAAATGGAAAGTATGGAAACTCAGATCTATTCATCCCTCTCAAGTACAACACTTCCATTTTCCTTAAATTGATCTTAAAACCAGACAGACCAGACAAAAATCACTCAATTTCAACCAACAAGGCTGAGATGGACTTGTGGGGTCTCTCCATGAAAATCAAAGTATTATCAGCATATAGAAGGATTTTATGCCCCCCCCTTCTGTCCATATCGCGTGAATGCTCTGTTATGCTGAACCCTCACAAATGCCTCTATTACCAACGCAAAGAGCATAGGGGATAGAGGGCAACCCTGTCTGGTACCCTGCTGTACCCACAACTCTTCCTATCTTTTCCCATTAATCAGAACCCTCACCTGGGGACATATGGAAAAAGCTCTAACCCATGGATAAACTCCTCCCCAAATTTAGTTGATTCAACATTGCAAACAAACTCCCACTCCATCCTGTCAAACGCTTTTTCTGCATCTAGAGCTACATACAGCGCATTCCCTCTGCAAGCCTTAACATGGAGCAGATTAACTGCTCTGTGAACATTATCCAATATGGCTCTACCACCTATGAATCCTGCTTGATCCAGGTGTACCAGGCATGGGATTTGCAAAAATCACAAAGAGCGCTTACATCAAAATGAGGACAGTCAGAAGGCTCAAACCCATCATCGCTCATGAACATTTCCAAACAGTCTGTCAAGCCATCATCACTCCCACTCTAGACTATTGCAATCACATCTACCAGGGGCTACCAAAAAAGACAATAAAACCACTACAGCTAGCACAAAACACAGCCGCACGACTCATAACAGATTGCACAAATCACGACCACATCACTCCCATACTGTACCACCTACACTGGCTCCCAATCAGCTCTCGAATCCAATTCAAAGTACTTTTACACATATTCAAAATACACAACCTCTCAGCTGACAGCCTACAACCACTCATAAAAACCGATGACAGCAAGAGACCAAGAAGAAAAGGAACCTCAGACACCATCAGAACACCAAAGGAATTTGCTAAAACAAAGCAGGCCACATCAAGTAGGGCACTCTCCCTGGCAGCGCCCGCTATATGGAACTCCCTCCCAGACCACCTAAGATCAACCAAAGACCTCAAGGACTTCAGAAAACTTCTTAAGACTGCTCTATTTACAGGACATTTCAAGGACCTCACATAAAATGACTCCTTTTTACTACTTTCAAGACAATACAGGATCATGATCTTAGCGCACCTTTCACACGGCTCCATTATTGTACATATGTATATTGCTCATTATGTAAATAGCTCACCGATAAAATCTGACACACTGCACCACACTCCACTCTTCTTAGTTCTCCCACTGCATGCTACAGACCACACATTATTATTGATTGTTTGATGTGCCAAACCGCTTTGATTTAATGATAAAGCGGTATACTAAATCCTTCTAAATAAATAAAATAAATAAATACCTATTCCAGATGCAAGGCCAGCACCATAGCAAAATAGTTTTGCATCACATTTTCTGAGGAATATAGAATGATAACTCCCACACTGATCCTTCAGCTTCCCCTTCTTGGGCAGAACAATCACATTAGTCTGAACCAAAGACACAGGCAGAGCTTCCCCCTGTAACACTCCCAAAAAAATCCTTGCTAACACCGGAGCTAAATCCTCGCAACATATCCTAGTATTCCACTGGAAACCCATCCTCCCCCACCGCTTTCCCTTTAGGAAGGGTTTTAAATTGCCTCTACCACTTTGACAGTGGTCATAGGGCAGCTCAGGGCTTCCACCTGTTCTTCCCCCAACCTAGGAAGATTTCTCTCTGCCAGGCACTGATCCATTCGCACTGGCTGAAGCCCTCCACCTGTCCTATAAACGTTGCTCATAGAGCTTACTAAACTCCTCACAAATCCCCGCTTATACCCGCTTCCCTCCCTCGTAATTTCCGCTACGAGCTGGACCTCCCTCTGTTTCCAAAGCTGCCAAGCCAGTAACTTCCCAGCCCTGTTCCCACGTTCTATATAATTTCATTTAGTGGCACACAAGCAGTAAGCCAGCCTGTCAGTGTCCAGAGAATTTAACTGTGCTTTGGTCAAACTTAAGCACTGGTAAGCTTGTCTCCCTCCCGTCTTACTGTGCTCCTTCTGGAGTCTGTCAATCAGCTCAATAAACCTCTGCGTTTCCTTTTCTCTGTCCCTCTTCTTCTGCGTAGCCAGCTGAATCAGCACTCCTCTCATGTATGCCTTTCCCGGATCCCAAAGGTTGCCCTCCGCCACCTTCCTCGTATCATTATTCTGCAAGTATTCCTTCCAGACCTTTTTAAATTTTCCCAATCACCTCTTCCTTTTGCAGGAGAGACATTTGCCCTCCAGACCCCTCCCCCTTTCCCGGCCTACCTTCTTTCAGATTCCACTTACCATTATCATCCCATGATCTGATAGTGTAATCTGGCGTATTACCCCCCCCCCCCCCCCTTTGATCCCATCTCCCCAAGAAGTAATCCAGCCAGGAGTAGGTATGCATGCTCATTGAATAACATGTATATTCTCTACACCCTCTTTTTTTCTTCCTGCCAAATGTCTACCATGTCCCACTGTTTCATACAATTTCACAGCTTTTTCCTCTCTCACCAAAGCTTCTGATCAGCATAGTTGGACCTATCCTCCAACCCCAGGACACAATTCATATCACCGGCAATCACCCAGTCCTCCTCCCCTTCTTTTTCAAATGCCTGTTTCCATCCCTTAAAAAAACAGGAATCCTTAGGGCCATTGAGGGCATACACATTCAAAAAGGAGACTTCCTCCTGATCCATTCTGCTGATACCACTCTCCCCAGAGTATCCCCCCCCCCCCCCCCACAGTGGAAAACAATACAAAGGGAAGTCTTTTGTAAATAAGGATCACCACCCCTCTCTTCTCAGAGTTGTAAACTGAGCAATACATTTGTTCATATCCCAGACCCTGCAATTTACAGTGTTCCTCTTGGGCAAGGTAAGTCTCCTGAAGGAGTGCCACATCTATCTGAGCTTTGGCAAAGTAGGTACGGATCATCCTTCTCTTAACCAGACTATGAATCTGGGCATCACTCGCCTCCTGTTTCTATACCCTCTTTGGGGAGGTCCTGAGTGATAATCTATACCCGCCAGCTACCCTGCCAATGTCCCTCAACCCTTCATTAACCGCTCTCTTCACCCTCTCTACCAGTCCACAGTTTATGGCCCATCTGGAATCAGTTCAAGCTGCAGACCCCAGAAACTGAAGTCTGCTCCATTATGTCTGCAGCCAGTCTGAAGAGTCTCCCAGCTGCCCTGGATCCCCCTTGTTCCACCGACACCACCAGGAAAGACTCCTGCTGTCTCTGTGCTGTTGATCTTTCCAGCGCCTCTGGACTATGCTGTTCCACTCCCTCCATTACCTCCCAAACCCCATAATCTCAGGCGGAAGACCTCTCGCCGGGCTGCTGAGCAGCCATGTCCATCCTCTCAGTCCATGGGCTGCGGGCAATTCATTGTTCCTGCCCAGTAAAGGGGCGCACTTTTAAAAAATATTTCTACAAAGCCTTGGGTGATTTAAAAAAAAGTGTCAGACACCGTTCTCCACCAGCATGAGCTGCACAGGGTACCATAATGCCATCTTAATACCCTGCTGCGCAAGTGACTTCCGGTACTTTCTGCCTGTGGACTGTCTCTGCTGCCAAATCAGGGAAAATAAACACTTTCCAGCCCTTATATAGTACATGTCTCATTTTCCGAGCCTCCTTTATAATATGCTGCCAATCTTGGAACCGTAGCAGCTTTACAATAAAAGCTCTGGGCCTAGCCGAGGTCTCCGAGTATGCTCTCAGTTCATGAGGGTCCCACTTAATTTCAAAGGATATAGGAGGAGGACAGCACAGGAAACAGGACTCAAACAGGCCACACACACTTTAGGGTCCTGGCCTTCCTCTCCCTCTGGTATACCAAAGATCTGAACATTCAACCGGCGCTCTACATTCTCCTGGTCCTCCACTTTTTTTTGTAACCAGCCCACCTGTTGCTATAAATGAGACACTGCTCCTTTCGGATTCACCTGTGTATCCTCTGTATGGCTGATGTGAGCCTCGGCCTCTTCCAAGCAAACACCCACCACTGCAAATTTCTCTTCTATTTATCCAAAACCTTCTCCACAATGTCTCTCTTTTTTTTTTTCTTTTTGAGTCTCTGATTCTGCGGAGCACAGTCAAGAGGTCAGTATTTCTATCCCTGCTGAGTTCTTCACCCTTGCTAGTCACCAATGACACTGGAGAAGGGGCAGCAGTGCAGAGACCTTTGCTGGGCTCGCCGCATGCACCTCTGTGGTGTACAAATCTCAAATTGTCTTGGCGGACTTCTTCTTTATTATTTTCGGCATTCTGGGCAGAGAGCCATCTGTGCTGGCAAATTCTGGAGGTGTGTGGACCCAGGGAGCTAGCTTACATGTGTCCGCTCTCCATGCTAGCCAAACCGTAAGTCTTATTAATCAATTCCGCTTTATCTGCATCAGCTTCTACATATTCTTCCCCTTCACTCTTGAGTCTGACAATACCAATTTTGCACTTCCTCCTCTTGCTAAGATCCCCCATTATCTTGAATTAGCTATTTCTTCTTCTTTTTGTATCTTTGCTTTCCTGACTACTTTCCTAGCTTCTCTAAATTTTTCCAAATATTGATGCTTGTCCTCTTTCTGCGATCTCTTGTATTTTATGAAGGTCATTTTTTTCTTCACTTTTCAACTACTTCTTTTGAGAACCATAGTGACTCTTTTCCTTTTACCTTTATTTACCTAATAAAAGGTTTGTTGCTCTTAAAATATCCCCTTTCAGTTTTGTCCATTGCTTTTCTACATCCCTCAGCTGTTCACATCCTGCTAATGCCGCCTTGTGTCATTTTGCATTTTGACCATATTACTTGTGAGTAATGGCTGTCGATATGGGCATCCCAACCATGGATGGAGGCATCTGTGGTGAGCACAACCTAATGCTGCCACAGAACAAAGGGTACTCTTATTGAAATACTAGGTAAACGGTTCACCCTTATAAGATGAGGCACAGCCAAGGTGGTGGGTTAATCACTATAAACAGAGGTTGAGAACAATGACCCCACTGGAATTTCAGATCCCACTGGTCTTTGCATCTTTAAGTGAGTCAGTGGGACAACATGAACTGCCACTATCATGTGGCCTAACATCTGGAAATAGGGCCTTGCTGTGACTTTGGACACTGCTTATGAGTATGTGCATCCTGTCCTCCAGTA
This sequence comes from Ichthyophis bannanicus, assembly GCA_033557465.1. Lineage (NCBI taxonomy): Eukaryota > Metazoa > Chordata > Amphibia > Gymnophiona > Ichthyophiidae > Ichthyophis > Ichthyophis bannanicus. Next base: position 46,055,397 of record CM066047.1, read on the forward strand.
GGAAGGTGCTGGATTTTAGAGTATTCAAAACTACCCCTATAACAGGGTGACTAATAAAGGTTGGTGAGAAATCCCAGAGACTGAAAGAGGACAACTGTTTTTAGGAGTAATGTTCGCGACTGGATCGTAGCTATCATCCACATAGAGTGAATTCTAAAATATCCTCGTTTGTGGAAGAGAGCTGCTGATTCTATAAGGCATTTTGAAAAACACCCTTGGTGCTGCTGAAAGTTGAAATACGAATACTTCATATTAACAATGGTTGGACTGAAATACAAAACCGTTGTGTTTTTTGTAGCAGGGGTGAAAGTGGATGAGAGTATAAAGATCTTTGAGGTCTAATGTGCACATCTAGTCTCCCTTGTTGAGCAAGGAAGAATGACAGGCACTATCATCATGTTGAACTTTTTTGTGGAAAAAACGAATGAAACCAGAAATCAAAAATTGAGTGCAATCTCCTAGCTTTCTTTGGAATTAGAAAATTTGGAATAAAACCCCCGACTTCCTGAAAGGGAACAGGATCGATGGAATGGCTCTGGAGTAGGAAATGGATTTCTTCCTGTAAGAGACTCAAGTGGTCTGATGGTATCGTTCATGGTAATAGATAATCCGGTGGACTGAGGAATCTGAAACAGCTGTGATACATGATAGAGAGGACCCATGAGTCAGTGGTGATCTCCTTCCAGGTCAGAAGGAAAAACATTTGAACCTACCCTCCCCAAAGGCAGAAAAGTATGAATATTCTGCAAGGATGGAGTGCAGTCAAAAAGAAGGTTGCTTTTGTTGAGGTAGACTGGCAAACGTTCAACAGCAACACATTTTTCAGCCTATTTAGGTTGTTTTTGGTAATATCTGTGGTAGCAGTAACCCCTTTTGAACAAACTGAACAAATTAAGTTCTTGTAGATGAGTGGGTAAACATAGAAGGTTGCACTGCAAAAAGAGGTGTTGAAAGGTAGTACAAATGATCTTTGATCATATCAACATTCATTTTTTTTTTTACCTCGTCTCCAAACAGTAAATCGCCTACATAAGGAGCGTCTACCAACATGGAAAGCACATTCTCTCACAAGCCAGAGGCTTTTAACCAAGGAAGGCATCAAGATGTGACATTTGAAGCAGAAATTCTAGACAAAGTATCAAAAATGTCTTAAGTTGACCAATAGGACGAGTACCACATTCATCTACATCGGTTAGCATACAGGTGAGTTTGTTTTGCTCGGTGTGTGCTAAGGCCGGCAGGAAAATCTAAATTTTTCTGATGACCGTGTACAACTAATGGGCCACTATGTACACAGAAAGCTCCCTGAAAGGCTTTCTTGCCAAGACCCAGGAGGCAAAGATCCTTCCCCAGAGGGGCATTACAGAAATCCCTTAATTTCTTAGGCAGCCATGAGAGAGGCTAACTACTGAAGAGAGGAACTTGGGACTCTCTCTTTTCAGGATAAAAAATGTTCCCTATTGTATTTGGGGCTGTGGATTAGTAAAGAAGCTATTGAAATGTATAGAGTGACTTTCACTATGCTTTTTCAAGCCCTAACTCAGCATTCTAGATGTTTGTTTCATTTAAACCACTCTTGGTAATGTAGGATGGCATATATCAAAATGATGGTACTTCATTGCTTTTTATATCTGTGCCAGACTTTCTCCTTGCAGATTGCAGTTCAGGAATTAAAAGCTTTTGAGGGAAGGTGTTTTCCTATATTTTAAAGTACAAATCCCCAATGAGGGGCAAATTGGTAGATGGGCTGGGGTCCAGCCTTAACTAGATATTACTAGATTGTTCAGTTGCCAACACTTTTAGAAATGGCTGGGCATATGTTTGAGGGTGGTATACTCTGCTCCTTTACTAGACTACACAAACTTTATGAACTTCTGCATAAGGATTTTTTCTACACATCTAAGTGTGGAATACATTGTCTGCCCTGCCTTTAGGGCCATTTTATAGCGGGATCATCTCCCATTTTAGGTACTCTTATGGGCTGGGGTTGGGCAAAGGAGTTTATCATCTAAGCTTTATAAGGCTTTGGCAGTTATCTACAATCCCTCTAGAACACAATTTTAAAAACTTCAAAGAAGGTGCTCAAGACATTTATTTGAAGCTGCCTTCGGTCTTAATTCTGCATCCCTCTGAGGACTCTGGCATGGACAACTTTGGTAACCTTTTCCCTGTCCCATCCTCTCTTTCTTCCCTTACCCTTTCCTTAGTGTATTTTATGTTCTTTAGGGTTTTTTCAATCCTATATGATATGGAAGTTGTTTTCGTTGTTTACAACAAATTAAAAACCACATAGCTTGTTGTACAGATTTGCGGTATATTAAATGAAAAATAAAAAAATGAAAAAAACATACATATCCCTCCTGATCAGCCCAAACATATTTGATCCTGGGAGGCTGACCTTGGAGAGGAGTTGGATGACAGTTTGACAGGGTCTACTTCATAATCCACGCTGGCCATCTATATCAACCAACTTGGTGAAGAATAGACAAATTGGTTTTCCTATGGTATATGATGCCCAAATGCTTGCAGAGACACTTCCCCTCCGTAGGAACAGTGCTTGAGGGGATGAGGCTTGATGGGCATGCCGACAAACTATTTTGCATAGGGCAAGTGCAGAGCCCTACTTGTAGATATCACAGGGGATTTCTTTATTCTCATTACCTAAAGATTTTCTTTTATAAGCCCTGCTGATAGAGCTTGGGAGCAGAGCTACAGACTAATCTTACCCCTCATAGTAGCTGAAATGTGAATTGGTGAAATACTGGAGATCAATCAAGGTCCCACAAATACTCACAATTCAAAGATTTTAGAAAACCTTTTCTGAGCAAACTTACTGCTGTTTAACATCATAGAATGAAGGTATTTGAGGAACATTGGTTTTCCTTTTTGACTTGGGCCCAATAGTGTTCTAAAAAGTGTGAACTCATTGCACCAATAGCAGATAATATGCCTCTGTGATGTGATATGATATTGTGGTTTCCTTTATAGTAAAGGATGGGGTCTGAGGCAATTTTGGTCTTGTAGTTTCTTGCTGTTCTTATTTTCATGTTTGTCTATTTGGGGCCTTCAATAATGGATACCAATATTAGCTGACTACATTCTCTTCTCTTTTTCTTCCCCCATTTTTTAATCTCTCCTTCCTATTTTTCTTCTTTCCTTTTATATTCTCTGGAGGCTGCTTTCTGTGAGCTTTACCTAGTGCTAGGCCTTTAAGTAATGCTTTTGGCTGGTTGGAAGGGTGGGGGGTAGGGCTCCATAGAGTTTTGTAAGAGCCTATAATGTATCTTCTGATTGATATGTGCTATTATGCTTTGCATGATGTTTACAGATTTTTTTTAATACAAAATTTATAAAAATACAAGTTAAAAAAAAGTTGCAAATTTTCACAATCCTCTTTTTTTATTATTTATCAATTACTAATGAATAATACATCCAAAAAGAACATTGAATGAAAAAGAAAACGGGCATTACAAAATACAGGGGAAAAAAAAGGAAAGGATGAAACCATCCTAAAAATATTAATCTCCCATTTACATATTTAGACCTTAAAATAAGGAAATATTGAGGAAGTACTAGGAACAAAGTATATACAGAGAGTAAAGCACCCCAAACGATCCTAAACTATCTATCCCCTACATATAATACAAACAGGTGGAGACTTAGGCATCAGCCGAATGGGAGGGTCCAGCAACTTCAACTATCACAACTTCCCTAGCTTCCAAGAACTCCTGAAGTTGCCTAGGGTCAAAAAACATATATGGAGGAGTATAGTGGAGGAGTAGCCTAGCGGTTGGGGCAAGGTACTTCAGGCCGGAAGGTCAGGGGTTCAAATCCCACTAGAGGACAGCAACCTTGGGCCGGAAGGACTGGGGTTTCTAGTCCCACAGGTGCTCCTTGTGGTCTTGGGCAAGCCACTTAACCCTCCATAGCCCATGTTCCCTGTAAAATAGTTATCTCCAAGTTATAATGCCCTGTTCAATGTAATTTCAGTTTGTTCAATGTAAACCGCACTGATGCAGAATAGCGTAGTATATAAGAGAATATAAATAAATAAAATACATTTTTTGTTTAAATACCACACAACACTTGGCAGAAAATTTAAGCTGAAAACTTGCTCCCAGAGCTAAAACCCTGGGGCGAAGGGCCAAAAGGTCTTTCCTACTCAGTTGCTTCACACGAGATATATCAGGAAATATATGCACATTAGAGCCTAGGAAAACTTCATTGAAATTCTTGAAATACAATCTAAGAATATAAAAAACTTACCCAACTCCACTGCTAGAGTTACAAGAAGAGTAGCTTTGTCAGTAATGACCTCCAGGGAAGATTCCAAAAACCCTGTGAGGTCACCCACTCCAGGAGAAACAGGAGGGATATTGGAACCATGATCCCGTAACCCCAAGGACAAATACTAGGCCCGAACCAGAGGTGGGAAATGCTCCGGGGAAATCTTCAAAATTTCCCCAAAGTACTTCCTCACCATCTCCATTGGTAACATTAAGAGAGACCGTGGAAAATTCAGGAACCGCAGGTTACACCGACGAACCCGATTCTCCAGATACTCCATTTTTCTGGAAGACACAGTCCTGTCCTTAACCTGAGCAGCCACCAAATCCTGAAGCTGCCCAACGTCCTGTTCCAACCTCGAGAGTCTCTCAGCTTGCTCGTCCTGGACACCAGAGAGGGTAACACAAGTTGACTTCACCCCAACGATCTCTGTACTCATGATACCCAATACATTCTTCAGGGAAGTGTTTAAAGCAGCCAGTCCATCCTACAGTGTTTCTATCGTTATCACCGCCGGTCTTTCCAGCATGAACATGCCTGAAAGTTCCTCTACTCGGCCAGGTGCTGCCACAACTTGCCCCTCCAATGTATCTTCTCTCTCCGCTGCCCTCTGCTGCACCACGACACCAGTAGACGAAAGACTCCCAGTTGATGCACCTCCCGGCTCTCCCTTCACCGGCGTGCTCACAGGCAAGCCTGCGGGAAAAGCAGCTCCAAGTGGGGAAACACTTCCGGGTCGCGGGGGGTGGAGGGGTACGCTCCTCCAGCGAAAGCCAAACCCCCGATGCACTCAGGGTCGACACTCCTCCTGCCGCCACTGCCGAAGACGCTGCTCCTGCTCCAACCGTGAAGCCACATTCCGTCAGCGTTCGCTGGTTTGATGGTCCCGGCAGGTCTGCCCCAGGAGGAAAAGCAGCCTGCTTCCGCTTCTTCCGCTCCATAACCGAAGTTAAGGAACACGCCACGAAACCGCAAGCACCGATAAAATGCAGCCTCACAGGTCAGAGCCTCCTGTCGCCATCTTGTTAATTCCTCAATCCTCCTGTGATTTAACAAGAGGATCTAAAACTATTGGGAGACTAGGCATCCAAAGGGCATATGAAATTTAATGTGAACAAGTACAAAGAAATACACTTGGGGCCCGATTTTTGAAGGCATTTTCAAAATGCCTTATCTGCGAGGCGAGCTAAAAATCCGCGAGGCGAGCTACCGCCTGTCCCAGCCCCTGCACAACTCCACTGGCTCCCCATAAAAGGCAGAATTACGTTCAAAACCATAATTCTGACCTTCAAGATCATAAATAAGCTCGCCCCACCAGCCCTAGTAGACCTCATACAGATAACCCCCCTGAACAGACCTAGAAGATCCCCTGAGGACAATAAACTAACAGTCCCAAGAGAAACAACCAAGTGCTGCCATACAACAGTGAACAGGGCTTTCAAATTCTCTGCACCAAAATGCTGGAACAGCCTCCCTCCCAGTATACAGGCAATCACTAATCTAACGCAGTTTAGGAAAGCTCTGAAATATCACCTTTTCCTCGCGCACTACCCGGATGACAGCACCTCAAATGCCTCATCAGTAAACTAACCATGTCAAACAGGCGTTCAGCCAGCTCTTTCTGTACAGTAGTTACCCCTTGTTGTCTATTCCAAGTTCTGTCGCCTGTTAACTGTAAACACAAATCGACTGTTTTGAGATATGTATTTAATTGGTTCTATGTAAACCGCATTGATGGAAAATAGCGTGGTATATAAGTGCATGTAATAAATAATAATAAAATAAAAGTCCCTAATGCACCCAGATGCTATTCGGATAGCATTGGGGCATGTTAGGGGCGTTCAAGGGTGGAGCGGGGGCAGAGGAAAGGGCTAACTGGGTGGCAGCATTTTTTTTCCAATGCTACTCGCTTAGCCCTCTGCGCCTTAAAGATAGGCAAGGTTTTTCTTTGCCTATCTTTCAGGTGCAGGGGCTAAGCGGGTAGCATCGAAAAATCGGTTCTACCCAACTAGCTCCTGCGGCTTCCGGGTTGTGCGGCGAGACCTTGATTTTCAATGCTGGGGTCACATATGACCCCGGCATTGAAAATCTGGGTTAGACAGATGACGCATAGCACCGCCCAGATGAAAATCAGGCCCTTAGGGAAGAACAACCCAAACAATAGCTACATGATGCAAAGTTCTACATTAGATGCCACCACTCAGGAAAATGATCTAAGTGTCATCATGGATAACATGTTGAAATCCTTTCCTCAAGGAGAGTATCTGTTTCCTGATTACTTGCAATTTTTTTCATTGGATCCTTAGACCCTGCATAGCAGCATTTTGAGTCACATGATCAGCAAAGGGTTCAAAATTTAGCCCCACCACAGGACACAGCTGTGGGCACGTGTCCAAAGGAGTGTGTCTAAAGTTGGTGGTGTGATGGCTGCTCATCTTAAAATCATGGAAACTTCATTGGAGGCCTGCATGCCTTCTGGGGATGAGGGGAAAACATCGTTCATGAGTACTCTATCCTCCTCCCCCTCCTTCTCCAGTGTTATTTTGTTACCCCTCCCAACCCAGGTAGTGATTTATCTGGGTCTATCCTTACTCCAGATAAGGGTAAAGATTTGCCTGGATCAACCTCCCTGCCGGAATCTTTTCTAAGGCTGGATTCTTCCTTAAGTTTATCATGTCTCTTGCTAACACCTTTTGGGTTTTTGCCAACTCTGCATGTTCAACATGTTCAACCTTCTAAGAATATTTAATGTAAGGACATTTGGCAAGTTGTAACAAGGACCGAACTTTCTTTACAATCCTCTTTGTCTAAAGTATCAGATTTTTCAAAGGAAGTGGTGGCTGCTTTGATTGAGCATGAGATTAATTTATCTAGTATGGATAAGCATTGTTCTAAGTTTGAGTCTCTAGTCTCCGTCCTTCAAGTAGCCCTCACTATCTCTGTACAGGATTCTTTAGCTCTCCATTGTCAGAATGAGAATTTGGAAAAAAATTATTGGTTCAAAAAATTTACATTTTCTTAATTTCCCATGTACTCATTTTCTTTCACCTATGATTCTTTTTTCGAAATATGTATTGCAATTGTCAGACCCATTTCAATTAAATTGCCTACAGTGTATTATATTTCTAAAGGTGTTAAGGAATAGTTATGAGGTGGGGCAATGGCAGAGGAAGAATTTGATTAGTTAAATGTTCCAGCTTAGGTTTATCTGCTTTTCTGGAGACAGCCATAGAGGATATTCCTACTTGGGCAACTATGCTTACTATCTTTTTAGCCGAGACAGATAAAGATCAGGTTCTTTGTTCATATTTTGTGATAAAAACACATAAACATCTTTGGGCAAATGATTCAAGTATTCCCAGATACTTCACGGGTGACTCAGAGGCGGTGGAAGGCCCTTTTGGAGCTCAATATCTTGGCTCTAGGGACTTTTTTTCTGAAATACCCTGAAATAATATAAGACATTTGCATGGGTAAGAGATATGTTTTCTTTGATTCAGTTCAATTAGAGTGTTTCTACAAGGTAAGGGTTGCGTTTTACTTTGTCATATTTCCCTCTGTTTTTTTTTTCTCTCTTCTTAGTTTAGTAAAAGGGATCAGTTTAATCCTCTGGGGATCATTGTTTGAAATAATTCAGGGCTCTCCTTAATGTGGGATGGAATTTCTGTGTAATGTTATTATACGATTTTCCTTGTTTTATTGTAAAATGTTAAAAATATAAAATTAAAAAAAAAAACACCACACACCTCTCTTCAAGTATGCAGCAGTGACCAAGAACGCAAATAGAATGCTAGGAATTACAAAAAAAGGAATGGAGACTAATACAATGAATATAATGCCTCTGTATTGCTCCATATAGTACAACTGCACCTTGAATATTATTTATTTCTTATATACTGCCTTTTCATGATATCAAGGCGGTTTACATCGAACAAACTGAAATTACATTGAACAGGGCATTATAACTTGGAGATAACTATTTTACAGGGAACATGGGCAATGGAAGGTTAAGTGAGTTGCCCAAGACCACAAGGAGCACCTGTGGGACTAGAAACCCCAGTCCTTCCGGTTGCTGTCCTCTAGTGGGATTTGAACCCCCGACCTTCCGGCCTGAGGTAACTTGCCCCAACCACTAGGCCACTCCTCCCTCTTATTGCGTGCAGTTAAATCACCACATCTAAAAAAACCCCCACAAAAATAAAAGATACAGTGGCATTAGAAAAGGTACTAAGAAGGGTGACCAGTGATAAAGGGGATGGAAGGATACCCCTTTGAGGAAAGGCTTAAAAGGTTAGGGCTCTTCTATTTATTAATTCACATAATATTACTCTAAATACTCATTCCCTTTCTAACCACCCTCTCCCACCCTCCCCCGCTCATCCATCCTCATCCATTATTGAATTAATATCCTCTCTCCTTTCACCATATAATTGTTAATAAATACAAATGTTGTGGGAAGTTTGATACATAAATGTTATGTGTAGTTTGATACATGTTATGTGATGTTTGTAATGATACTAAATAATTAATAAAATGATCAAATGGAAAAAAAAGGTTAGGGCTCTTCAAGTTGGAAAAGAAACTGTTGAGGAGTAATAGGAGAGAGAACTATAAAATAATGAGTAAAATGGAATGAGGAGTTTGTTTACTCCTTTGAAAAATACAAAGACTAAAGGAACACACAATGAAATTACTAAGTAGCACATTTAAGGGGTCTGTTTACTAAGCAACACTAGTGGCTTCCGTGTGAAATTGGAGCCATGGCCCCATTGAAAAAACGGGGCAACGATTCCAATTTTGCATGGAAGCCGCTAGCGCTACTTAGTAAACAGACCCTTAAGATTAACAAGAAAATATTTTTTCACTCATTGAGTAATTAAGCTCTTATATTCATTGCTGAAGAATGTAGTAAAAGCAGTTAGTGTAGCTGGGTTAAAAAAAAAAAAAAAAAAAGAGGTTGGGACAAGTTCCTGGAACAAAAAAAACAAATCCACTATCAATGGGGTAAGCAGCATGCAACAGGTCTCTCTTTTGAGATCCTGCCAAATACGTTTGACCTAGATTGGCCACTGCTGAAAATAGGATACTGGGCTTGATGGACTTTTGATCTGACCCAATATGGTAAATCTTACGTTCGTATGCAAAATTAAAACAAATTGGATAAAGGAAAATAAACATTTTCAGGAATACTTAAATCAGAAAATAGAATTATTTTCTCTTATAAAACATTCTCTAGCTTATAAACCATATGCAAATGTGCTAGGAAAACTGTCACAAAATTTTGGAGACCAAGTCACAAGAGAAGGAAACCTGGTTAAAATACTTCTAAAATGCATAGAAACAGCAGCACTCACCGCAGGGATTCATTAAATCGCACAGTAGCGGCACAATGGAACACAATATCAATACATTCAATAAGTTTCTCTTTGTCAGGTTCACTTAGGTCCAATTCAGGCTGTGTAAGTTCACTACTGATTGCTATCACCTTGTTTTTGCATTCTGGTTGTTCATCTCTCACCCTGTCAAACAGCTATCAAGAGGGGAAAAAAAAGAGTTGATTACAACTGTCCCATGCTAAAACAAAGCAGATAGTTGCAAAAGCCTACTAAAAAGAAAGTTCTCACACATTGAAAGTAGAGAAGAATTAATGCATTTGACTATTCTTTAAAAAGATTCCACAAGGTTTTCATAAACTAAGTATGGGAGTCTCTCCAGAGACTTATATAGAGAGATCATCATCTCCTTCTCCCTGCTGACCATTCCTCTCCCTATGAACCCACACATTCTGCTAGCTTTTGCCATCACCTTTTCTACCTGTTTGGCCGCCTTAAGATCACTGTACACAATCACCCCAGGTCCTGCTCTTCTTTCATGCACTGAAGAACTTCATTCTCTATACTGTACCATGCCTTTGAATTCTTTTTTTGCAGTCCAAATGCATGACCTTGTATTTTTTAGCATTAAAATCTTAGCTGCCCAATTGTAGACCACTCTCAAAGCTTTGATAGATCTCTTCATGTTATCCACACGTTCCAGGATGTCCACTCTATGGGAAGATGTAGTTTTACTACTAATTTTCTTTCTTAGAACTCTAACAGACCAATCCAGATAGGTTATGCTCCTAACAGCAGATGGAGATAGTACAAACATTTGTGAGCCCTGCCCTCTATAGGGCACTGTGCAGCCAACAACTCCTAAGTTTTATTCTACAACAAAGCAATGTAGACCTTCCCAAATTTCGCCCTCTTTGCAAAAGGGAAAAGATCTTCCCACCTTTTCCCAGTCCACTTTGACTCTTGGGGAAAACTAAGGAATTATGAACTTGCTAAGGTGCTAACACAGCGCCAACGTCACCCATATGTGAGGAATGACTTCCTGCTTGTTCCCAGAGAAACTCCTTCACCACTAAACACTACCGTGGAGTTGTTTATTGAAGTTAGAACAAAATGAAGAGCACAGTTACTTACCTGTAACAGGTGATCTCTGGGAACAGCAGGAATAGGTTTTCACATATGGGTACGTCGGTACCGACGGAGTCTGCACGGGAACGCCTCCCAGCGTCCAATCAGCAAGCCTTTGGAAGCATCCCACCACGCCTGCGTGCTGTCTTCCCGCCTTCCCAACTGTCTCTCCTCAGTTAAGTTTGAAAGCTGAGACAAAGAGAGAAAGAGAGCGAGGAAGGGAAAGATAGAGATAGAGAAAATGCAACTCCTAGGGGATGTGGGTGGGATGTGAAGACTTATTCCTGCTGTTCCCAGAGATCACCTGTTACAGGTAAGTAACTGTGCTATCTCCAGGAACAAGCAGGAATGAGTCTTCACATATGGGGACTCCCAAGCTCAGATGCCCAGAGGGAGTCCTAGCATGTTGCAAGTCTAGAACGAGCCATGCTATTGCTTAAGACCTCAGGCATCATAGGGATGGAGGGTAGGAGTTGAAAACAGAAGAGGAGCTGTGGAACAGCTGATTAGAACAGGGTTTCTAGAGAGAAAGACCCTGTATAGAGGGTATTTTGTAGTAAAATATTGTAATCTGGGCCTCCCTTGTTGACCTTGCACAAGTCCACTGAGGTACATATGGATCTGCTAGAAGAGCCAGTGAATGTGCTGAAGGGGTACCTCACGGAGAAGTAGAGGTAGTGAAAGTAGAGGTAAACAGTGGAGATCAGAACCCTTCAGGGTGAGAAATAGCCCCAGGGGAAAGACTGGGGTAGTATAAGAGGTAGAGCTTCAGCGGAGACGCAGAAGGTAGCATTAAAGAAAGTTTAAGCTAATCAGGTCCAAAAACAGTATAAAGTTAGGACCAAAAGCAAAAAATGAGTCTGACCTAACTGGACTGGGAATGGAATCAGTCCATGTAGGGAGGAAAGGGTATGGAGACCCTTGTATCTGATAAGAAAATAAGGACAGACTCAGGAGCACTAAGCTCTAGATTGACTGAAGCTCCACAATGTCTTTCCTAAATGGGGTCAATTAGGAAAGAAGAAAGGCACATGGAGAGCTTCAGGGGTACCTAACCTATATGGTAGGAAAAATGTAGTTAAGTACCACAGGAAGTGGTTATAAGTGTAGCCCCCTAAGTATGCTGGCATAGCATTGATAGGGGTAGTGCCCATCTGTCAGGATCATATAGGAATGTAAGGACATTTGAAACTAACAGAACAGATAGATAAGTATATGGATACATATCTATCTAAAAATATAACTCAGTAGATCTATAACTATATCTATGTATATATACATATCTATATTGAATATATAGTAATTACACTTACCTGGTAATTGTAGTTCCTTGAGAGACGACAGCTTAGTCCTCCACGCATGGGTAGTGCACCTCCTCCTGCAGCATGAAGACTGGACCAATCAAATTTCAGCATCACTGGAAACAGCATACTGGCCATCCTTTCAACTCCAGTGAACTACTGTCAAAGCAAACTCAAAGAGATAGCTAACCTTTAAGAAGATAAGCAATTATTATAATTTTTTTTTTTATTTGCTTAATTCATTTGTTGAGTATGATAAAAAAATTTTTTTTTTTTTTTTTGGTTTAAATATTAGTCAATTGAAAAACAACTCAGAGTGTCCCGTGCCTGCCGCAGCATAAGCAGTCAGCGAGAGAAAGGAGGAAAAACCGGAGAGAAAAGATGAAACAATTGACACACTCACCTGTGAATACTGACCTCCGAACCAAAGGCGTGCCGAGCCAAAACACCAGAGGGAGGGAAGGAGGACTAAGCTGTCGTCTCTCAAGGAACTACAATTACCAGGTAAGTGTAATTACTATTTCCTTATCGTTCCTCCAGCTTAGTCCTCCACGCATGGGATGTAACAAAGCAGCCTTAACGGGAGGGATTTTTCCAGCCGGCACGCAAGACCGCGGAACCAAAACAGGCATCGCCCGCCGCCAAGACATCAAGTCGATAGTGCTTACTGAAAGTGTGCAGAGAAGACCACGTCGCCGCCTTACAAATTTCCACCGGCGAAACCAAGCTAAACTCAGTCCAGGACGCCGCATGTGCTCTGGTAGAATGAGCCCGCAGACCGACGGGCGGCACCCGACCCTGCAACAGATAGGCCGAGCCAATCGCCTCCTTAATCCACCGAGCAATGGATGCTTTCGCCGCCGCCTCACCTTTCCTGGAACCCCCAAACAGGACAAACAAATGATCAGACTTGCGGAAAGCGTTGGTGACCTTCAAATATCGACGCAAAACTCTTTTAAGGTCCAAGCGACTAAGACCGCGATTGGAAGCCTGCTCCCCCGACGCGTGCAACACCGGGAGCGACACCACCTGATTCAAATGAAAAGGGGAAGACACCTTAGGCAAAAAGGAAGGCACTGGCCGCAGCACCACCTTCTGATCTGAGAAAGAGAGGAAGGGCTCCCTGCAAGAAAGAGTTTGAAGCTCGGAAATGCGTCGTGCCGAACAAATCGCCACTAAGAACACCGTCTTAAGGGTCAAATCCTTCACCGAACTCCGAGAGAGAGGCTCAAACGGAGCCGCACTGAGCGCTCGCAAGACCAAGTTGAGATCCCACGAAGGAACAGAAATTCTGCGAGCCGGGCGCAGCCTAGAAACCGCTCTCAGGAAGCATACCACATCTGCATGGGCACCCAGCGCTACGCCCTGAACTTTACCCCTGTAGCAGGAAAGCGCCGCCAACTGCACCCGCAAGGAACTGGCGGCCAATCCTTTAGCAAAACCGTCTTGCAAAAAATCTAGCACCACAGGAAGAGAGGCCGTAGCCGCCCGAACCTGACGCTTGGAACACCAATCCTCAAAAATACACCACACTCGGACATAAGCCAGCGAAGTGGACCTCTCACGTGCTTGAAGCAAAGTCGCCACGACGGATTTCGAATAACCCTTCTTCCTTAGCCTCGCCCTTTCAATAGCCAGGCCGTAAGAGAGAATCTCCCCACTTGCGGCATGCGAAGAGGGCCCTGACACAATAGATCCGGATCCAGGGGAAGATGCCACGGGGAGCCGTCCACTAACCGTATCAGGTCGGCATACCAGGGACGACGGGGCCAATCCGGAGCTATCAACAGCACCCGACCCCGGTGAGACTCGATACGCTGAATCACTCGCCCCAGAAGCGGCCACGGGGGAAAGACGTAAAGAAGGCCCCTCGAGGGCCAGACCTGCAATAGAGCATCTATGCCCTCTGACATCGGTTCACGCCGACGACTGAAGAACCGAGCTGCCTTCGCCGACCGAAAAGTGGCCATCAGGTCCATGACAGGCTGACCCCAACGCAGAACCACTTGCTCGAACACTTTGGGATTGAGCTCCCATTCGCCGGCATCCACCTGAACTCTGCTGAGAAAATCTGCTGTCACGTTGTCCTTCCCGGCAATGTGCGCTGCCGATATGGCCTGTAGCCGGGGCTCTATCCATTCGAACAGCGTCCGGGCTTCCGTTTCCATGCCCACGCTTCCGGTGCCGCCCTGTCGATTTATGTATGCCACGGTCGCGGCATTGTCGGAGAGAACCCGCACCGCTCGGTGCGTTAACTGGATCTCGAAGCTTTGCAACGCCAACCGCACGGCTTGGAGTTCTAAGCGGTTGATCGACCAACTGCTCTCTTCCGGAGACCAGAGACCCTACGTCACTTGCACGCCGCAGTGCGCGCCCCAGCCCGTCAGACAGGCATCCGTCAATAGCGGAATCCAGTCCGGCTGCTCCAAGGGCATCCCTGCACGGAGCGAGGACGGTCGAAGCCACCATTTCAGATCCCGACGTACCAACGGCGGGCAGCGAAGATGTTTGTTTAGGGAATCGGACTGATTGGACCAGCGACGGAGCAAGGCCCTCTGAAGCGAACGCATGTGGAAGCGAGCCCAAGGCACTACCTCCAAGGAAGCCGCCATCATTCCCAACAGCTGAAGGTAGTGCCAAGCCGACGGAGCTTGGATTTGCCGAAAACAGTGTACGAGAGTCCGGAGACCTAACACCCTGCGTTCGGGGAGAAAGACGGAGCCCCTGTGAGTATCAAACAGGACACCCAAATATTCGAGAGACTGCGTCGGAACCAAGTGGCTCTTGCCCGGGTTGACTACCCAGCCGAGAGACTGCAGAAGCTCCACGACTCTCGCCGTGGCCGTCACGCTCTCCGAGCGAGATTTTCCGCGAATCAACCAATCGTCCAGATACGGATGGACCAGCACCCCTTCCTTGCGCAACGCCGCTGCCACTACCACCATGATCTTGGTGAACACCCGAGGAGCGGTTGCCAGGCCGAAGGGCAATGCTTGGAACTGGAAGTGACCCCAAGGCAGAGCGAACCGGAGATACTTCTGATGAGCCTCCCGAATAGGGATATGGAGATAAGCCTCCGTGAGGTCGAGAGGTGAGAAACTCGCCCCTGCGGACGGCGACAAGTACGGATCGCAGGGTTTCCATCCGAAAATGCGGAACCCGCAGACATCGATTCACCCCTTTGAGATCTAAAATGGGGCGAAGAGCACCATCCTTCTTTGGCACCACGAAATAAATGGAATACCTTCCGAGACCATATTCCGCCGGAGGAACAGGGACCACCGCTCCCAGCCGGAACAGGCGATCGAGGGTTTGCCGGACCTGAGCAGTCTTCCGAGTTCCCAGGCAGGGAGAAGCCACAAAGGAATCGAGCACGGGCCTGGCCAAGTCCAGGGCATACCCGTCCCGAACGATCTCCAAAACCCATCGATCGGATGTAATCTGGGCCCAAGCAGAGAGAAAGTGTCGAAGACGACCTCCGATCGCTGGTATCTCTTCCTGGACCCGCTGTCCTTCATTGGGACTTGTGAGCAGCTGCAGGGGTTGCGGCTGTGAATCCCCTACTGGCTCCTCGAAAGCCCCGAAAGTTCGGAGACCTCGAGAGATAACTTCCTCTCTGGAACCCCCCAAAGCGGGGCGATCGAAACCTACGAAAGTCCCGAAGCAGTCCCCGAGGGAAAGGAATGGACCTCCCTCTCTTTGGGCGATCCTCCGGCAAACGACCGCCCTTGGATTCACCCAAATCCTTGACCAACTTGTCAAGATCCTCACCGAACAATAGTTTACCTTTAAAGGGCAACTTGCCCAGCCGCGACTTGGAAGAACCATCCGCCGCCCAATTCTTTAACCAAAGGGCTCTGCGCGTTGCCACCAAGGAAGCCATGCTATTGGATAGCGCCCTGATAAGGTCATAATGGACTTCCGCCAAATACGCCGATCCAGATTCCAAGCGCTGGAGCTCACTTAACTCCTCGGCTTCCAAGGCTGGCGCCTGTCGGAGCCGCTGAACCCAGCGAAGACAGGCACGAGCAACCCAAGCCCCACAAACGGAGGCCTGCAACGCAATCGCGTCCGCCTCAAAGGACTGTTTCAAGAGACCATCCATTTTCCTGTCCTGCGGCTCTTTCAACGCCGCACTACCTTCCACAGGGATCGTGGTCTTCTTAGTCACAGCCGAAACCGCCGCATCAACTTTAGGGGAGCGAAACCGTTCGAGGTCTTTGTCTGCCATAGGATACAGCCTGCGCATGATCTTCACACCTTTGAAACCAGATTCAGGAGTATCCCACTCTGCATGAATCATCTGATCAATGACTCTGTGAATGGGAAAAACCACCTGAGTTTGACGCACCGCTTGAATGATGGGGTCTGCACCATCTGCTTCTTCGACCAGCGGCGCAGGAGCCAAGCCAAGAGTTTGAAGTGCTTCGGAAATGAGCACGGGCAACTCCTCCCGGCGAAACACTCGAATGATCTTCGCCTAATCCTCCGGTTCAGGGAGTTCGCCTTCCTCTAAGGCCTCCCCATCCGCCTCCAGGTCCAAATCCAGATCCTCACCCTCCGGCCAATCCGCTTCAGACTGGAAGGGCTCGTGCAGTCGCTGTCGTTTGGGCGCTTTGACGCCGGACAACGCACTCTCCGCCGCAGCAGGCTGCGCGGTCGCTACTGGAACAGGAAGGGAACCTACGCCCATGCCCTGGCGCCTACGACAGAACGCCTGATGCATCAGCAAAATGAAATTGGGGGAAAAATCCTCCAAGAGCAAAGCACTCCCGAGGTCTGACTGCTCCCCTGCGCTCAAAGAAACAGAGGAAGCCATCCCCGATGGTCCCTCCAGGGGCGATTCCAACTCCACAGCGGCGGGACCTGGCTGAGAAGAAGCAGCCAAGGAACTCTCCAGTCGCTGCTCCATACTGAGGGATACAGAGGCACAGCGCTGACAGATGCCTGTCTCCGTTGCGGCACCCCTCCGAGATCCACAAATAACACACAGGGACCCCGCTGGCATGGAACCTTACCCACTCAGATCCGCAAGCGTGACGAAATGGCCCCTCGATCCTGAAGGGAAAATAACGCACTGACCCAAAAGAACCAGCACACAAGCTGGGCTCTGGGCGGCTGCCAGTAATCAGGGACTCAGCAACAGAATTTTGCCCGTGTGCTGCCTAATAGCAGAAATAGCAGAGTATTTGTAGACAGCCCCTCCAAAAAGGGAAGAAACAGAGATAAGTAACAGTGAACCCCCCCCCCAGCTGAGGGACCGCAGAACTCCGAGAAAAAAAACAAATGAAATTAAATGAAAAGAAATGAAAGAAATAAACTGCTACTATCAGACTGCTACAATGAAATTACATACTGGCTAAAAACCCAAAACCTCCATATAAACCATGCTAAAACCGAAGTCTTGATCGTAACAAAAAACCAATCATTTATTCCCCCAACCCACATAACACTACAAAACCAAGAAATTAAAATAAAAAATGAAATAAGATATCTTGGAGTCATTTTAGATACACACCTTACTATGGAAACCCACATTAGAAATACCTTAAAGAAAATCTACTTCAAACTTAAAATCCTCAAACAATTGCGCCCCCTGGTATTTATGCATGATTTTATCAATATAACACAGGCTACCATTACTCCACACTTCGATTTCGCTAACTTAATACTTATAGGCATTCCAAAACAAAATATCAAAAGAATCCAACTCGCACAAAATGCAACAGCTAGAATTACATTAAAGATAAATTCACTCCAACACATTACACCAATACTAGCTTCCCTGCACTGGTTACCAATACAAAGCAGGATAACCTACAAAACATTAATAACTACATTCAAAGCCCTAAACGACATGGCCCCGAAGACACTATGTAATTTAATAAACAAAGAACTACCTAAGTCTACTCATAGAAAAGGACAATCAAATAAACTAAAGATTCCAAAAGAATATATAAGATCTCACAAAATTACAAATAATAGAGCCTTTTCCCACATAGCTCCAACAACTTGGAACTCGTTACCAGAGGACTTACGATCACTAACAGAGATAACAGAATTCAGAAAAAAATTGAAAACATATCTATTCACTAAACACTATAATTCCATAGAAAACATTCCACTCAACTTAGATAAAGGCTAAACATGAACCCCCCCACATCAAGCGTATACTCCCTTCTTCAAGGGATAACACACAAAACATAATCGAATGAACACTCCACTCCTATGCACTGATACCCTACTTGTATATAGTTGCAACTGATATGATCTGCCTATGCGGTAGAGTCAGTACTTTGTTTAAATTGTTACACCATCTGTGTTAGTTGAATTATTCTGCTTAGTTTTAAACCTATGTGTGCATGTTAAGATGTTCTATGTAAAAAGTTATTCTGTTCCATGTAAAACAAGCTCTGCATTGTTAACTGTTGTTAATTGTACACCGCAACTGATCGCTGGAAGATGCGGTATATAAATAAGTGTTAAATAAAGAAATAAAGAAAAGAAAATCGTGGACCCCGGTCTATTGAAAAAAACAGCCGCGTGTGCAGCACACTGAAGGAGCCGCGGCTCTCAAAATGGCCGCGGCAGTGCAAGAACTTTTGGCGCGCTGTTGTATGGCGCCGAGGTAGCCAGCCCGGAGGAAAAACCGACGATGCGGACTGCCCCCCTCCCGCGGGCCGGGAACACAGCGAAAAACTAAAGAAAACTAAAGAAAACAAAAATAACAATAGCAAAGAACGAGCAGACGCGAAGGAGCTCAGGACAGGAACAGCTTTCTCACTGGACTCTGCCCCGAGAACTCACCGGCACTTCCCAAGCGCACCAACTCCTCACCTCACCGGAGATGTGCCGCTGGACAGCCGCCGCAGGAGCTCTGCCCCGAATAGCCCTGGGAACAGAGATCCTATGAAGTAATTACTGAAAGGCAAGCGGCTTAGGCTGGGCAGGAGAGAGACCTCTCTCAGGTTCCCCCCCCCCCCCCTCCGGAGTGCCGATTCGAAAGTTAAATTTAAAGAAACAGGTACTCCTTAATATAGCAAAGCAAAATAAGCCCTAATAGGACTAATAAAGAAACAACAAAAGGTTAGCTATAGATGTAAGACCTAAACTGACGAACTAGTGAGCCCAGCCTGGCTCACTAACATATTCCTGCTGCATGAAGACTAGACACACTGGAGTTGAAAGGATGGCCAGTATGCTGTTTCTAGTGATGCTGAAATTTGATTGGTCCAGTCTTCATGCTGCAGGAGGAGGTGCACTACCCATGCGTGGAGGACTAAGCTGGAGGAACGATAAGGAAATATACATATAGGGTATATATACATATGTCTACAGGAGATATGTATGGGCAGAAGACACACAGATATAGATGAATATATATATATATATATGTGTGTATATCTATATATGAATATGTAGACCTATAGACACATATCTCCAGGTATGTGGAAGGAGAGAGGTCTATAGAAGCTGATCTCCCCTAGGAGGAAGATTCATCTATCCTTCCACAAACACACATGTATCAGCTAGAAGAGTTAGTGAAGTGTACATAGTATAAAGTTAGCTTATATATAGTTTCCCCGGTTTTTCTCCATGTTTAATATCCTGTTTCACTGTAAGCTCAATGCTACCTGTATGCATTGTAGTATGTTTTGTTCGATGTACACCGCACTGATTATAATAGCGCGGTATAGAAGAAATGTTAAATAAATAAATAAATATAAATAAAACAACAGCAAGAAGGTTAATACCTGCTTGAATAGATATACAGAGAATTCTCATTCCTGGTTATGATTGGCAGAGTCAGAGGAGAGGTCTCCCTGACAAGAAGTCTGGATTCTTTTTAGAATGTGAGCTTTTGAATAACCAGGATGGCCTACGTGAAAAAGGCAGAGGATAACTTCAGTCTGTAGGCAGGAAGACCAGATTTCTCCAGAATTGCCATATGGAGAATGGATAGAAGACGCCACTGTGGGAAGATACCCTAGTGACTTGCCTATGAGGGCAAGAGGGGTATTGGGCGTTCTCTAACTGCCAGTGAAGAAAACTATCTCTGACGAGAAGACCAAAGGAGATATGGGCCAAGCCAGGGAATTGGCCCTTCTTTAGGTTTTCACGTAATGAAAGGCCTGAGACTGATGTCTCAAAAGAGATTTAAGATGAGATGGTAAGGGTAGGAAATACCTACCAGTCATGGAAACATGACTGGGGGAACCCTATTAACCATCTGGGGTTATCTGCTAGGCAAGATACTAATGCTCTCTAGCAAGGGCCCATAGTGCAAAGCTACTCTGTAGGGTTGCAGAGAGCATGCTGCAGGTTGGTTAGAAGAAAAAGTGGCTGTGGGAAGCCAGTAGGTAACCAACTATTCTGCCAAGGACAAGGGGGCGAAGAATAGAAATTAACCAACCAGGCTGTGATAAGAGGGTTTCCCAAACGAGGTTGATAACCTGTTTGGGACGTAGCACTGAGGCTAGAAGGATTGCTAGTGGAGGAGAATCCCTGGTTGTGTGGTAAACAGAACCAGTGGCTTAACCACTAGGAATTGCTGTATCTGCAGCAATGTACCAGGGCAGTGGAGAACATTTCTTTTTCCTCTCCCTCTTTTAGATTGGGAAAAAGAAACAGACCTGGTAGGATTTCCTATTGTCTGATGGGCTGCCCTAAGGTAACAAGGGGGGAGACAACTCCAGAAGGGAGAATCCCCCGGTAGAACAGGTAAAGGACCATAGGAGCTTACCAGTGTAAAAGGGTCCCTCTTATAAACCAAATGTTATAGTAAGAGGGAGGTAAGACAGAGTTGAAAGAGACTGACTATGGAGGAAGTCTCTGACTGGCGAGATGATACTTGCCAGTACAGGGAAAACAACTGTCTATTAATAGTTGTTAGTTCTCTTTCCTCCAAGAGGAAGAGGAAAACCCTGTTAAGTATGGGCATGATCATCATAAAGACTCTTAAAGTTGAAGAAAAGATGTCTCATGAAGAGATATCTAGGAAGGTTAGAATAAATTTAGTGCAGATATTGCAAATGAAAAGAAGCAGACTGCTACTCTTACCACCAACCAAGAGGGGCAAAGATGATCTATTTGAAACCCTGCGACTGCTGGGTTTGTTGACTCTGCTGAGGTTGTGGATTCTTCAGACCAGGGTGATGTTTCCCCTGTTTGGGAACATCTGTATGATGGGCAGAAGATGGATAAAATCTTCTTCTCCTAGGGGAAGAAATTTTGGCAAGACCTTTCCTACTAACTGGGAAAGGAGAAGGCGTAGAACAGCCTCTGGAAACAGGACAGTCAGTTGTTAACTGAGCAATCTGGAATAAAGACTCCTTGTTAAAGAGATTTTCTCCAGTGCAAGGAGTATTTCCCAGTCTAACTTGTGCCCATTTGTCCAAGTCTGAAGCTTGGAGCCAGGCTTTACGTCGTGCTCCTATAGCTATAGCAGAAGTCCTGCTAACAGACTCAAAGGAGTCTAGGGAAGCACGAGTAAGAAACCTAGAGATATTCTGAGCATGACTAACCAGTGAGGAATAGTCTGCACTCTTGGGCTCTTGAAGAAAAGGAGTCAAAAGATGTAATTTCCTTGTGACCTCCTCAAGAGATAAACCCATATAAAAAATATATGAGAGAATTCTTGCTGAAAGCATGGATGCCTGGAAAGTTTGACGTCCAAAGGCATCTAAAGTCTTAGACTCACGACCTGGCGGATAAGAAAAGTGCTTTTTAGTACTCTTCACCCGCCTCATTGCTGATTCTACAACAATGGAATGATGAGGAAGTTGAGTCTTTTGAAATCCTGGAGAAGGGGGCACCTGATATAGAAGATCAGTTGCTCTGGAAAGTGGGGGTACCTTTAAAAGAGCTTCCCACATTCGTAGAAGGAGGTCCTGCAAGGAATGATGCAAAGGTAGCATGATGTTTTCCTTTGCTCTCTCAGGAATATAGAGGGATCCTGTATTGCCTTGTGTAGGACCTTGTCCAGGAATAGAAATGGCAAGGGATTTTGCCATATCTAGGATGAAAACCTGAAAAGAAGGATCCACAGAGGGAACTTCCCTTGGATAGGCTAGATCTGATGAAGAACTAGCATTGGCACAGAGGGATCTATCCAAGCTTATAGGAATAGAAAATCCTGGATGGTGCAGTATGGAATCCTTATAGGATGGTCGCTGGTACCGTGGGATGACGGGACCAGCGCCAGTCGGTAGCACATCGACCATGCTAGGGATCGATTCCAAACTCGGTATCGAGGGAAGCGAGCCTGACGAGAGAAGCATGGAAGGCACCGACAGCAATGGTAATGTGGATATCGGTACCGACTTCGGTACCATATCCGATACCGGTGGATGAAGGCCAGCCGGTGGCAACTCTAACGGTATCGAAGGAACCGAGAGTTGTGGATCCGAATTATCGGAACCGAGCCTTCGGTACCGACTGGTGTCGATACCAAGGCGAGTCGGTACCCAGTCTTCCAGACTGGAGATCGATTCCAGACTCGGCATCGAAGGAAGCGAGTCTATCGATGCACGTCTGGAGGGTACCGACGTCGGTACTAGTATCGGTGCCGGTACCGATACTGGAAGGTCTGTCTGGAGCGTATCCACCGGCCCCGTAGGTACCGAGGACGCCAGACGACAATCCTTGGTGAGGAATGTTTTATCCAACACCATTGCCGATGCCGGGATATCGGTACCGCTCGAAGCGGATGCCACCACCAGGCATGGCTCAGGTATGTTCTGTGAGGGGTGAACCTCAGGAACAACCTGAAACCCCACACAGGCTTTGGAGGCCGAAGACTCCCACCGGGGTTTTGAAATCAGTGGATTCTTGAGGGCAAGGCCGTAGGCATCTCTATGCTATGCATGAGAACTGCCGCTCGAGGACTGG
The DNA here is from genome assembly GCA_033557465.1 of Ichthyophis bannanicus. Classification (NCBI taxonomy): domain Eukaryota; kingdom Metazoa; phylum Chordata; class Amphibia; order Gymnophiona; family Ichthyophiidae; genus Ichthyophis; species Ichthyophis bannanicus. The sequence goes on from CM066047.1 coordinate 46,078,336, forward strand.
CTAGTCTTAACAGACTGTTTTTGGGTTACCTGATCCTGTGTAGAAGAAGATATGGTCAGTGCCCTGAAGTTGGATGGGGACCGCGTGTCAAGGGGAACTCGATGTTGAACACTTCTTCCCACAATACTATTGCCAGAGGGCTCCGGAGGAAAATGATCAGGACCCAAGCAGGTTAGACACCAATTGTGAGTGTCTAAAAATAAGGTTGTACCGCCACAGTTTGTACATTTCTTGGTGAGAGTGGCTGGCGGTTCCATGAAGGAAAATGGAGGCCCAACAGGCCTGAGAAACCGTGAGACACTAAGGAGGAAAACTATTCCTTAAAAAGGAAATATTTTACAAGAAAAGAAAAAAGAAACACCGGCGGTACCGATGGCGTCGGGGGAAGGCAGCCGCGACCACAAAAAAACTAAAAAATAAAAGAAGAATTTTCTGCGGTGACAGGACGACATCCTGCCGGCTCCGCAGAAAAACGAAAACTGAGGAGAGACAGTTGGGAAGGCAGCACGCAGGCGTGGTGGGATGCTTACAAAGGCTTTCTGATTTTCGGACGCTGGGAAGCGTTCCCGCGCAGACTCCGTCGGTACCAACGTACCCATATGTGAAGACTCATTCCTGCTTGTTCCTGGAGATTGCATGTACTGGAATGCTATGAGGTGCACAATAGCAATATTATTCTGTGTAGAAACACTGTACAGAATATCCGAGTTTATAAACACATATTACTTTGAGGAGAAAGCACAGTTACTTACCTGTAACAGGTGATCTCTGGGAACAGCAGGAATAAGTCTTCACATATGGGTACGTCGGTACCGACGGAGCCTGCGCGGGAACGCTCCCCAGCGTCCAATCAGAAAGCTTTTGGGAGCATCCCTCAGCGCCTGCGTGCTGCCTTCCTGCCTTTCCAACTGTCTCTCCTCAGTTGAGTTTTATAGCTGAGACAAAAAGAGAGAAAGAGGAAAGGAAGATAGAGAGATACAACTCCTAGGGGAGGTGGGTGGGTTGTGAAGACTTATTCCTGCTGTTCCCAGAAATCACCTGTTACAGGTAAGTAACTGTGCTATCTCCAGGAACAAGCAGGAATGAGTCTTCACATATGGGGACTCCCAAGCTAAGATGCCTGGAGCCCTAGCATGGTGAGGATTGGAACATGCTACACCTCATATGGCCAGGCATCCTGAGGATGGAGGGTAGGAGTTGAAAAGAAAGGAGCTGTAGGAAAACAGCTAACCTAAGGACTACAGGAGAGGAGTCCTTGTATGTATGATAATTACCATGAAAAATATTGACATGAACAAACACAATATGGTCCTCACCTACTGGATTGCAGGACGTAGAGAGGCTGATGGAGTCTACTGGAGATCCAGTAGAGGAATCTTCAAGGTGACTTCACTGAAGTGAAGGCGAAGGTCCAAATCTGGATTTGACAGGTGACCCAGGTGTCAACTGGGGTAGTACAAAAACGTCAGGTCTTTAGTGGAAGCTTTATGGAAAAAGCTGGGAACTCTTTTGGATATAGAGTTAGTAACATTTAGGAACAAAAGAGGAAGACTGACTGATTTGGACAACTAGCCCAATTCTGGAGGGAAGAAGGGGTATGTAAAAAAGCCCATATTCCCAAGGAGGACAACTGTCTGAAGGGCTGAAACTTCAGATCTACCCTGTCTTTCCTATCTGTTGAGAGATAGGAAAGATAGTGAAGCATGGAGCTTCAGGGCTACCCAGACATAGGGTTAAAGTAGAAGCTGTGAGTACCACAGTAGTGGTTGTGTGCATAATACTCCAGACATACTGAGGGACAGTATGAAGATATGCAATCCCACTGTCTGGAACTTATAGGAAGGTAAAACCTTTAGAAGCATAGACAGTTAGAGAGATAAGTATGTAGATACATATCTACCTATAAGGAAGCATCTTGACAGATATATATCTCTATATATCTCTATATCTATATCTATATATCTATATATATCTATATATATCTATAGTGAGATCTGGAGGGGCATAGAATATGCACACGCAGCTTACAGACATATGTATCTATAGAGAAGTATATAGAAATATATACATACATGTATATAGATGTCTAAAGATAAATGTCTGCAACGAAGCAGATAGAGATATGCCTATAAGAACATTCACATGGGAGATGCAAAGGAGAAAGATTCATCTAATAACAAGAAGGTGGAACCTACTTGAGAAGATATATAGAGAATCTATTCCCCCTGGCTAAGATAGTGCAGGAATGCCATCCAGTGGAATAACCAGGATGGTTGCGTGAAAAACAGAGGATAATATCAGTCTGTAAACAGCAAGTCCTGAGTCCTATAGAACTCTCGCATGGTAAATGGACAGAAAACGCATAGGAAGAGATACAAGGTTGACCCACTTGAGGAACAAGGGGGGGGGGGGTATCATGCGTTGTTTAATTAAATATGTGCTGTCCATGAAGGATTAGGGTACCATGAGGACAAGCTGCAAGGAAAAAGAGCATATTTCCTGTAGAAATTGGGTAACTCTTTAGACTGTCACATAGAGAAGGCTTATGTCCTTTATTAAAAGGAAACAGAAGGGTGTAAAGAACCCCTACAGACATGAGGAATGACTGAGGAAGCCTTTTTCAACCATATAGGATAGTAATTAGAGAAAAAATCCCCATGCTCTCTAGCAAAGGCCCATAGTGGAAAGCTTCTCAGTAGGATTGCAGAGAGCACTATGTAGGAGAATTGGGAAATAAAAGTGGCTGTTGGAGGAAACCAGCTGCCACCTCAGTTATGCTGCCAACTCCAGAGATTTGGAGATGACAGAAAAGAAGCGATAAGGATTTTTCAAGATAGATGAGCACTATCTTGGAAGCACTACTAAGACCAGAGAAAGTAGTGGAAGACAAGACTGGAACTCGTAGAAAGTACCAGTAGTCCAATCACTGGAACTCCTGCATGGGCAGCTGCTGAATAGAACAGCAGAGAGAATCTTTCTGTTTGTAACAGAGAGAACAGACAGAACAAGAGGAGAAAATCCTGATCATGTCTGATGAGCTGCCCAATGAAGCAGGGAGGTAACTCCAGAGAAAACTCTACACTGGAAAGGAAAGGAAGACTAGAAAGGCTAAGAAAGCCTTCCAGTCGTATAGTACCACTCGTACAGGGGAAGCCCTGGAAACGAGGGTAAAGAAAAATAGGAGCTGAAGGGAGACTTGCTATATGGTAAGTCTGTAGAAGGAAAAAATTCATGGTGGTACAGGGAAACTATCATGAGATAGTCGGCAAACCTCTCTTCATGGTAGGAAGAGGAGGAAACCCTGTGACCCACAGACATGAATCTCCCGACAGCTCAGTCTACTTGAGAGCAAGTGGATGTCCTGGAAACAGGAATCCAAGCGTAGAGTTTGAAATGAAAAAAACAGTGAAAAAACTTCTGCTGAGAAGAAGTGAACTGTATGTTATAAGAGATCAATTGGAACCCCATTGAGGGTTAATTTTCCTGGCTTGAGTTTGGATTTTTCAGACCAGGGCGAGGTTTCCCTTGTTTGGGAACATCTGTATGATGGGCAGCAGAAGAATAAAACCTTCTTTTTTTAGGGAAAGAAGGTTTGGTAGGGCATTTCCTACCTACTGGGGAAGGAGAAGGCTTAGGATAGCCCTCAGAAACAGGGAAGTCAGTGGAGCAATGAGCAACCTGACGTAAAGACTCCCTATTGAAGAGATTTTCTCCAGTACAAGGAGTATTACCCAGTCTTTGTTGTGCCCATCTGTTCAAGTCTGAAGCTTGGAGCCAGGCTTTACGTCATGCCCCTATAGCTATAGCAGAGGTTCTGCTAACAGACTCAAAAGAGTCAAGGGAAGCACGAGAAAGAAACCAAGATATATTTTGGCTATGACTAAGAAGTAAGGAATAGTCTGCAGCCTTGGGCTCTGATAGAAAAGGAGTCAAAAGAGATAATTTCTTTGTGACCTCCTGAAGGGATAGACTCATAAAAAATATATGAGAGAATCCTAGTTGCCAGCATAGATGTTTGGAAGGTTTGACGTCCAAAAGCATCCAGTGTTCTAGAAGCACGACCTGGCGGATAAGAAGAATGGTTCTTTTTGCTTTTTACCTTCCTCATTGCTGATTCCACTACAATGGAATGATGGGGAAGTTGAGTCTTTTGAAACCCTGGAGAGGGGGGCACCTGATACAGAAGATCAGTTGCTGTAGAAGGTGAGGAAACCCTTAAAGGTGTTTCCCATATTCTCAGAAGATGATCCTGCAAAGAAGGATGTAAAGGAAGCATTATATTTTCCTTTTCCCCAGAAGAGCCTTGTGTAGGATCATAGCCAGGGAAAGGAATAGCAAGGAATGTAGCCATGTCAAGGAGAAAATTCTGAAAAGAAGGATCTCCAATGGGAACCATCCCTGGACAGGCTAAAGTTTAAGAACTAGCCTGGGCACCGGAGGATGTACTGGTCCGGTGCAGAAAAGGAGCCCTTATGGATGGATACTGGTACTGGCGGTTATAACTTGAGACAGTCAGTACTGCATTGTCCATGCCAGGTATCGACTCTAAACTAGGCATAGAAAGGAGCAATCCTGGTGAAAAGGGGATGGAAGTAGTTGGTCCCAATGTTACTGCAGGAACCGGCATCGGTACCGATACCGGTAACTGTGCCGGAATCAGAGGTGATACTGACATCGAAGCAGTCATCAGAGGCTGCTCAAGCGGTACCGAGGCAACCAAAAACCCTTGGTGAGTATCCTCGATACCGCGCATCCGGAATCGGTAAGCGTCGGTTCCGAGACGCGTCGGTACCCAGTCTTCCAGACTAGATATCGATTCCAGACTCGGCATCGAAGGAAGTGAGTCTATCGATGCATGTCTGGAGGGTACCGGCGTCGGTGGTCGTATCGGCGATGCTGCCGATACTGGAAAGTCAATCTGGGACGTATCGATCGGTCCCGAAGGTACTGAGAACGCCAGATGACGATCCCTGGTGAAGAGTGGATCACTCAACACCAGTGCCGATGCCGGGGTATCGGTACCGCTTGAAGCGGATGCCACCACCGAGCATGGCTCAGGTATGTTCTGTGAGGGGTGAGCCCCAGGAACAACCTGAAACCCCTGAAAGGCTTTGGAGACCAAAGACTCCCGCCGGGGTTTTGAAGCCAATAGGGTCTTGAGGGCAAGGCCGGAGCCATCATCATGTTTGACATGAGACCTACCACTCAAGGATTGGCTAGTCTTAACAGACTGTTTGTGGGTTACCTGATCCTGAAGAGAAGAAATGGTCGGTGCCCTGACACTGGAAGGGAACTCAGTATCGAGGGAAACTCGAAATGGAAAATCTCTTCTCATAAAATTGTAGCCTAATGGCTCCAGAGGAAAAGGGTCAGGACCCAAACAGGTTATACACCAGTTATTGGAGTCTAAAAAGAAAACTGTATTTCCACAGTTAAGGCACTTCTTAGGAGAAGAAGGCTCCATGATGGAGAGGCCTTACAGGCCCCAAAAATTTAAGACAGAAACTGAGGGAAAAACTCTCCCTGAGTTTTTGAAAAGAAAAGAAAAAAACCCACCGGCGGTACCGGTGGAGGCGGGAAAACAGTCGCGACCACAAGAAAACAAGAATTAAAGAAAAAATTTTCTGCGGTGACAGGAGGACGTCCTGCCGGCTCCGCGGAAAAACGAAAACTGAGGAGAGACAGTTGGAAAGGCGGGAAGGCAGCACGCAGGCGCTGAGAGATGCTCCCAAAAGCTTTCTGATTGGACGCTGGGGAGCGTTCCCGCGCAGGCTCCGTCGGTACCGACGTACCCATATGTGAAGACTCATTCCTGCTTGTTCCTGGAGATCTCTGTAGAATAATATTGCTGTTAGGCGCCACATGGCATTCCAGCAGATGTGCATTTTTTGTTTTCTTTAAACAAGATAGGACTCCTGTGGATGTGCCTGGCTAGTTTCCTTGTTTAGGGCAGGTATGTTTTGCACAGCTCATTTGCATGTTTACTTACAGAATTGCTAAGCAAAACCTCTGCGTTAGGCTTAAGCGCCAGGCTCTAGTGCAGGGTTTCTACATCAAGCTCTCAGGGTTGCAACCTCCAAGGCTTGTTTCAGTAGGGTCGTAATCCTGCATTACTGAAGACACGTGAGAGATGTGCCACTTTTCATCGTAATGGTAGTCTCCTTAGTCACTGTCGTCACTAATCCATTCACCTTTGGTTTTCGTCCCGAGCCAGATGCTACAGTATATTAGCTCACTATTCCTGAAGCTGATCTCCAGGGCAGCCTAGCCCATCAAAAACCAGAGTCTTAATGGCCTAGTGAACCAGGAAACATTTTGCATGTTTACGCAGTTCCTTCAAGATCTCCCCGAGACCTCCGCCTCCTTCACCAGGGTACTTAAAATACTAACAGCATCCATGCTTTAACAGCACCTCAATTTTCCAGTCCTGTTTATTCTTGGGAGCTGTACCACTCTCCACCAGAATCAAAGGAGCATGTTTTGTAAAACTACTTTGAACTAGTAAATATTTTATTTAAAAGATTTTTTTAAAAAGTGTGATAGCCAGGAGCGCAGGGCTACCATGCATTTTGGCTGTGTGGTAGCCAGGAGTATGCTGCCAAAATGTGACGGTGTTAAAAGTGCTGCACTACTCGAGTGGTGTGCAAATAGGTAGGGCTGGGGTGGAGATTGGGTGGTAATGGCTGGTGTGGCCATGATAGTGGTGCATCTGGGCTTGAAAAACGCCACCAACATGGGTGCCACTACTACCAGTCTTTGACCAGGCAGTAGTTGCACCTGCATTGCTAGTGTGCCAACGCATGGCTCGGGCGCGAATTTCAAATGGCTTAAAGCCCTGAACCATCCCCACACATATCCCATCACTGACAATGCTGGATGGCAGTATCCAGAAGTTAACCAGGTGCTCGCCGAGGGCATCGATACTGGAGGGGCAGCATGATGCGGCTGCTATGACAGTAGAACACTGCAGCCTAACAGCCACAAAACCAGGGCATGCAGTACATGAGTGTACCTGCTGGGACTCTGGAGAGTGGGCACACATCTACATGCATAGCAACGTCTGTCTGTAAAGTATGATGGTCATGTGTGCATATGCACTGGATAGATGCGATGGGGCTACTGGTGGGATGAGCTGCGGAAGAGTTGGGAGATGTAGATGTTTTTTACACTGAGCACAAGCCCTAACTGGCTACACTGCTAGGGTTGGAGATGGCCAAGCACAGTTAAGGGAGGGGTTTGCAAATGAGCCGCTGCAAAAATTGGCAAAATGAAGGTTTGGCACAAATATGCTATCAAACTACCACCTCCCCTTCATGGGGAGCTATATAGCGATATGCATGTGCGGAACCTGGGGCACTCTATCAGAAACATGAGTCCCATTCCTGAGGGCAGATGGCCCTTCACTCTGACCATAGGAGAGCATGTCTTTTGGCCTATTGGCTCATGAGCCAGTAATTACATTTCCGCCACTGGATATGTGCTAGCTTGGCTGCAGCTCTCTGGGGGGTCCCTTGCTCAGGAAGGAGAACCAGCAGTGGTGACTAGAAAACAGAGAAAGCCTGCAGTAAAGAGGAACCCCTTCCTCCCCCTCACAATAACAATGTGCTCTTTCAAAATAGAGGCCTTTCCTGCCAGCATGATGAAAGCCACCTATAAAAAGCCATATGCAATCCACAGCCTGCACTGGTGGGGAAGCCTGATCTCAATTTCCCTGACTTCCCTTGACGATTCCCACTGATCTGCAAGACATGCAGCGCAAAGGGAGCCTACACCGTTACTTTCATGCCAGCTCCCACAACTTAACATAACAGTGGCTGTACTCTGACATCCTGTAGTAACAGCCCCTAGAGAGAGAGGGGGGGTGTGGAGAGAAAAGGAAGAAGGAGTTTTCCTACTCTCACACACATCTTTCTCTAACCCAGGCCTCCAGGTTACCACTGCAGCAGCTGCCTTTTCCTCCACCTCAGCAATCCTCACTTTGCTTTATTTTCATTTTTTTTAAACCACCAAGAGTAAGAACTAAGGGGGGGGGGAAGCGCGGCACAGCAGCAATACCACCAGGCCAGGCTCTCCTAAGTGGATCTCACCTATAAAAGCATGGCTAAAAGCTGGAACCCTTCCCTCTCCCCCCTCTCCAAATCAGGGAATGCAGCTATCCTGGGAGGACTCTGCAGACTCACTCAACCAGAGAGACAGCCACAGCTGTGCCTTAAAAGATGACCTGGATCCTACTCAACCAGGGGTGAAATGATTCTTAAGCCGTATTAGGTTCCACCAGGGAGAAGAGCCCTTAGACTGTAGCCATAGGAACCCTCAAAGAATGATCCTGCTGCAACAGTCCAGCATTCACCATCTACTGGAGATGGAGAAAGCGTAGTTACTCACCTGTAACAGGTGATCTCCGGGAACAGCAGGAATTTAGTCTTCACATATGGGTATCGTCGGTACCGACGGAGCCTGCGTGGGAACGCTCCCCAGAGTCCAATAGGAACGCTTTTGGGAGCATCCCTCAGCACATGTGCGCTGCCTTCCCGCCTTTCCAACTGTCTCTCTTCAGTTACATTTGTAACTGAGTGAAAGGATAGAGGGAGAGAGGAAAGAGACAACTCCTAGGGGAGGTTTAGTGGGTTGTGAAGACTAAATTCCTGCTGTTCCCGGAGATCACCTGTTACAGGTGAGTAACTACGCTATCTCCAGGAACAAGCAGGAATGTAGTCTTCACATATGGGGACTCCCTAGCTGAAGATGCCAGGGAGATAACCACAGGAAGCTGCCACCTATAATAAGGTGGGCCATGCTTCCTCCCCTGGATCTCTGGCATCCCACCAGGGTTGGTGGGTAGGAGTTGAATTAGGTCTGAAAGAGATTTTGAAGAACAGCTTGGCCAAAGAAGGCATCCCGACAGGAGGCCTTATCTAGGCAGTAGTGGGCTGTAAAGGTATGTACCGAAGCCCAGGTGGCTGCTCGACAAATGTCATCAATAGACACAGAGTGAAGGTTAGTCATAGAGGCTGACATGGCTCTCACATTATGAGCTGTGACACGGCCTTGAAGAGGAAGACTCTTACTCTCATAAGCAAAGGATATGCATTGTGCAATCCAATTGGATAAAGTCCTCTTGGAGACTGGACGTCCCAAATGACTAGCATCAAAAGCAATAAAAAGTTGAGAAGACTTTCTATGTTGCTGTGTTCTTTGTAGATAAAAAGCTAAGGCTCTTTTACAGTCCAAAGTGTGAAGGTTCTTCTCTGCATTAGAGGCATGAGGCCTCGGAAAGAATACAGAAGATAAATTGATTGATTTAAATGAAAAGGCAAAACCACCTTTGGCATAAAGTGTGGATGAGTTCTGAGGACAACCTTATCATGGTGAAACCTAGTGTAAGGAGGATCAGCCACTAACACTTGCAATTCACTAATGCAACGTGCAGAGGTGATTGCAATTAGGAAGATGACCTTCCAGGACAAAAACTTCAGGGTAGTAGTGGCTAAAGGTTCAAAGGGCGGTTTCATGAGCTGCCCGAGAACTATATTTAAATCCCAAGCCACCGGTGGTGGTTTGATGGGAGGTTTTGTTAATAGAAGACCTCTCATAAATCTGGATATGAGAGGATGAGAGGAAATTGGTTGTTCATTTAGAGGCTTATAGGAAGCTGTAATTGCGCTAAGATGGACTCTTACTGAATTGGTCTTTAGACCAGAATTTGATAAATTAAGTAGATACTCTAGTATCGCTTCCAAAGGTATCACCAGGGGGTTTAACCCCTTCTGGGAACACCATATAGTGAAACCTTTCCACTTGAAGGCGTAAGATCGTCTTGTGAAAGGTTTTCTAGAAGCCTGAAGGATATCCTTTACCTGTTGGGAAAGGTTGAGATCCTGAAGATTTAAGCTTTCAGCAACCAGGCCGTGAGATGCAGGGACTGGGGATTCGGGTGCCATAGGGTCCCGCTCTCTTGGGAAAGGAGATCTGGAGTGCACCCTAACTCCAGAGGCGCAGTTTGAGAGAGATGTAGAAGCAGGGGATACCACGTTTGGCGTGGCCACCGTGGCGCTATGAGGATCATACGACCTCTGTCTCTCTGAAGCTTGAAGAGTGTTTTGGGGATGAGGGGAATAGGTGGGAAGGCATAGAGGAAGTCCTGAGCCCAGTGAAGGAGGAAGGCATCCCTTGCCTGACAATTGTGAGCCGGAATCCTGGAACAGAACCGGGGAAGTATGGCATTCAGTGGACTTGCAAAGAGGTCTATGTCTGGAGTCCCCACATATGTGAAATATGTTTGTCACCTGGTCCAGGTGGAGAGACCATTCGTGAAGCAGCAGTACTCGGCTGAGTTTATCTGCCCAAAGGTTTTGAATGCCTGGAAGATATACCACGAGAAGGTGGATTTGATGCTGTCTGGCGAGGGCCCAAAGTCGTAAAGCTTCGTTGCATAACGACAGAGAGCCTGTTCCGCCCTGCTTGTTCACATAGAACATGGATACTTGATTGTCCATTTGGACTAGGACTGTCTTTAAGCTGAGCTGGGCATGGAATACTCGAAGAGCTAAATAGATTGCTCTTAATTCTAGGAGGTTTATGTGAAGACAAGCCTCCTGTGGAGTCCAGGTGCCCTGGGTAGAGAGATGATGCAGGTGTGCTCCCCAACCCACCTGTGATGCATCTGTTAGGGTGGCCTAGAATAGGGGTTGTTGGAAAGGAGACCCCACTAAAAGATTCTCCAGTGATTGCCACCATTGAAGGGACAAGATCAGTCGATGAGAGTTTGATATCTTGTCTGACAGACGTCCTGTGGCCTGTGTCCACTGTGTGGATAGGGTCCAATGGGCTGCTCGCATGTGGAGGCAAGCATGGGGAACTACCTGAACTGTGGATGCCATGTGTCCCATTAACTGTAGCAGTTCTCGAGCAGTTAGGGAGGATTTTCCCGCTGCTTGAGAAGCTAGTTGCACTATGCGAAGACACCGGGCCTGTGAAAGGAAAGACCTTGACTGGTATCTAAACAGGCTCCTATGAACTGCAGAGACTGGGATAGAACAAGTTGGGATTTTGGGAAGTTTATTACCAATCCCAAGTATTGGAGGATTCTCATTGTGCGAGACAGTGCAGAGCTGGCTTCTGCATTCGTGGGGGCTCGAATGAGCCAGTAGTCCAAGTAAGGGAAGACGAATATCCCTAGGGTTCGCTGGAATGCAGCTACTACTGCCACGCATTTCGTGAAAACTCTTGGTGCGGAAGCCAGACCAAAGGGAAGAACCCTGTACTGGAAGTTTTTTCCCTTGAAAAGGAATCGTAAGAATTTCCTGTGATCTGGATGGATCAGAATGTGAGTATATGCATCCTTTAAGTCTAGAGAGCAAAGCCAATCCTGACTTTGAAGGTATGACAGAAGAGTTCCTAGAGAAATCATTTTGAACTTCTCTCGGAACAGGTATTTGTTTAATTCTCTGAGGTCTAGAATGGGTCTGTGTCCTCCTATTTCCTTTGGAATAAGAAAATAGGGGGCGTAGAACCCTGTACCCTGCTGGAGGATGGGTACTTCCTCTATTGCCCCTTGGGCAAGAAGTGTTGAGACCTCGTGATTCAGCAGATTGTCTGCAGAGGTTTGGGAATTGAACTGCCTTAGGATTGTAGGAGGGGGCATGCTGTGAAAATGAAGCTTGTACCCCTCTCCTACAAATGGACAGAGTCCAATTTTCTGCTGTTATTTGGTGCCATCTGTTGGCAAAATGACACAGCCTGTCTGGAATATTTAGGAGTTCTGGACCCCTCAGAGGCAGGAAGGCTAAGCTCTCTAGGAAGGAGTCAAAGCCCTTGAGGGGGCTGAACCTGCGGAGCTGGCTGAGCTCTCGGGCCTTTTGGCTTCTTCTGCTGTTTGAATTGCTGTTGTTGTCCCCTTTGGGCAACATGACCTTGAGCTTGGCATAGGATGAATAAAACATCCTCTTTTTGCTGAAAGAGGGTTTTTTATAGGGTTTCTTTTTGGCTGGACTGGCTGTAGATTTTGACAATCTATCTAAGGTGATATTGTCAGCATCTATCTCATTAGCCTTTTCCTGCCAATTCTTGCCAAAGAGGTTTTCTCCTGTGCAAGGGATGTTGCCTAATTTATCCTGTACCCAAATCTCCAAGTCTGATGCCTGAAGCCAGGCAATCCGTCGTGCACCAATGGCAATAGCAGAGGTTCTGCTGATGCATTCAAAGCAGTCAAAGGCTGCACGATTCGCAAACTTGGAGACATCTTGAGCATGTCTGACAAGCGTAAGGAAGTCTTGTCGTCTGTCATCTGTGAAAAGTGGGCTCATAAGCTCCAAATCTCCTGTGACCTCTTTGAGGAACATTCCCATATATAAAATATATGAGCTGATCCTAGCTGAAAGCATGGAAGCCTGAAAAGTTAGACATCCAAAAGCATCAAGAGTCCTGCATTCACGATCTGGAGGATTGGATGCATGTCTCTTTGCACTTTTCATCCTATGCATGGCTAACTCCACTACCATTGAATGGTGTGGCAGCCGAGTCTTTTGAAATCCAGGACATGGTGGAACGCGATTCATGGTATCAAGCCTCCTAGAATGAGGAGATGTGGTCAAAGGTGTCTCCCACATTCTGAGCATCAAATCATGAAGAATTTCATGAATGGGCAGAGTGGCTGCCTCCTTTGGAGCCTTAGGATATTGGAGAATTTCCAATTCCTTTGCTGTAGGTTCCTTTTCAGGAGCTACCGTGAGTGAAAGACCTTTGGCAACATCACAAATAAAATCCTGAAAAGACATGTCCTCCAGAGGCGACATTCTGTGTTGGGGAGAAGTGTCTTCCGGGAGAAAAACTCTGGTATCGAATTGGAGGATTCGAAGTATCTCTGATCACGATGTTCATGTAAGGCACGATCCTGGTATCGATCGAAGTCGGTACCGAGTTGATCCGGTACCGAGCTTTCGATGCCAGGCAAAGACGGCATGGGAAGAATTCCCACCGGGGCCAGTACCGTTGGTTCTGGTACCGGTATCTGTGCCGGTACCAGCATCGGTACCGGTGCCCTTTGAACCATCGGTGTCAACGGTATCGCAGCTGTAAGGAGAGCTGCAATACTGTGCTCGATAGCAAGGAATCTCTGGTCTATCGATGCTGCCGATGCCTGGGTGTTGGTACCGGTGGAGGCAGCTGGGACCCCCGAGCATGGCACCAGTAGTTCTGTCGAGGCCGAGGCCTCAAGAACATCCTGGAACCCCGTTGATGCTTTGGAGGCCGAAGCCTCCCACCGGGGCCGTTTTGCCGGTGTGATTCCCTCAAGGGCAATGCCAATGGCCTCTCGATGCTTTGCAGGAGAGCTACCCTTTGAGGACCGGCTTTTATGTTTAGTTACCTATGATCCATGGGAGGAAGAAGAGGCTCTTGAAGACGTCGATGCAATGGACCTGGCATCCGAAGAAAAGAGGGTACCGAGCTTTGCAGCCCGGTTCTGTGTTCCTCTTCTAGTCATGCCCATACAAGAGAGACACTCAGATGGAGAATGGTCAGGACCTAAACATTTAAGACACCAGTCATGGGTGTCTGTGATGGAAATGGTACCGCCACAGTTAGGGCATTTTTTTTTTTAAAAACCACTAGCTGGTTTTTCCATCTTTAAGGAAAAATGGGGCCTAATGCCCAAAAAAGCACCGAAAAAGAAAAGTTTCTGAAGAGAAACAATTCAGAATTTTTTATTTTTTTTTAAGAAGAAAAGAAAAGAACCGGCGGTACCGGTAGGCGTAGTGCGGAGGTAAAACGCAACCACAAGAAAACAAGATTAAAGAAGAAATTTTCTGCGGTGACAGGGTATGTGTCCTGTCAGCTCCACGGAAAACGAAGAACTGAAGAGGGACAGTTGTAAAGGTGGGAAGGCAGCGTGCATGTGCTGAGGGATGCTCCCAAAAGCATTCCTATTGGACGCTGGGGAGCGTTCCCGCGCAGGCTCTGTCGGTACCGACGATACCCATATGTGAAGACTACATTCCTGCTTGTTCCTGGAGATCACTGTCACTGCACCCACTCCTTGTTTGAGACAGAGAAAACTAGAACTTTGAGTGACTACATTACTGGCATAAGGAGTGGCTGCAGTGACAGTGTTCTCAGTCTCCAGTACATGGTGAATGCTGGACTGCTGCAGCAGGATCTTGATTTCGACAGCCACATCAGGAGAATCGTATATATGGAAGAAATCTACCCAGACCCATTTAAACCTAATACAAAAAGTGTCCAAACATTCAGTTCAGCTATCAATGCCACTTGTTTCAGTTACCTGGCCCAACAGTTGTGCAATTTTCTCACCATTTCTTATAAGGCAGGTAAAAACATTTGATGTAGCTGGGTGATCAGTTTGTCAGCTTAACAATAATAGATCCTCAACCTTAAAAATTATAGGAGGACAACTTTCATGAACTTACCTTACAAGTAATCATTTCTGCCACTCTGTCTTGAGGTTTCTGCCCTGCTTTAGGCCTCACCAGTACATAAACAGCCTTCACACTGGGGCAAGATCTCAAAAGCTTTTCCAGCAGCACCTTTCCCATGAAGCCTGTAGCTCCTGTGATGAGGACATTCTTTCCTTCATAGAATTCTGGGATGGATATCATTCTTACCCTAAAGAAAATCAGAGAATTTGACCACTTAAATTTTCAATATTCTTTTAAAATACCTATCCACAGCACTTTGAATTTATTAGTATGACAGAAATTTAAAAAATATTTCTTTAGAAGAAAAACGTATTATAGGAGAACGAAACACAAACTACTATGATTTATTCCAACACTGAAAAATTTCTGACAAAGTTAATTTGTCCCAGAACTAAAGCACGTTTTTTATTTTATTCCTCTGACACGCCTCTTCATTTTCCAGTGAGCAGCAAGACATCCCACAGGAGACCCAAAGATAAGCCGTCCATATAGGGGAGGAGTAGCCTAGTGGTTGGGGCAAGGTACTTCAGGCCGGAAGTTCAAATCCCACTAGAGGACAGCAACCTTGGGCCGGAAGGACTGGGGTTTCTTAGTCCCACAGATGCTCCTTGTGGTCTTGGGCAAGCCACTTAACCCTCCATTGCCCATGTTCCCTGTAAGTATTAGTGTATGTGTCTCATATCCCCGCGTGTTAAAATGTATCCCCCAATTGTGTTGTGACCGCTTTGATTGAAGGATAAGGTGGTATATAAAACTGTCTAAATAAATAAATAAAATAAAATATAGGAAAGACCTATGTTGTGGATGATGCAGATGGAACTAGATGAAACACTAGACTAGAGCAAAGCTAGTACTGTTGCACTGTACTGTACAACACACTTCCATTTGGTATCATGTTCCTTCTTTACAATTGTGTTTCCATGAAAACTTTATCAATCTTTGTATGCCAATATTTTATCGGTCTCCCCATATTGTACAATATTGATTATCTACAGTATATGTATGTGTGTATGTGTGTGTGTGTATGTATATATTGTCATGAGGCTGGAGCTAGGGAAGAAACAGCCTTGAAAAAAACTCCTGATTTGCATAAATCTCAGAAAAGCCAGAGAGCGCAGTTCCAGTGTAGCTCAGCCAGAGGGCGCATGAACAGCTACACAGTGCCTGAACCCACGTGCTCAAGCTCTGAGCACCTTAATGATGTGTTTTCACCTGTCCTCAAACTCACAGCGTGCAAGCTGGAAATCCCTTTATAAGGGAAATCAGATGAGCAGAGAGGGAGAACAGGACAGACAACCGAAGGGAGAACAGGAAGGAGAACGGTACAGGATCCAGTACAGAGACCGGTACAGAGACCAGAAAGGGGGCTCAAGAGACCCAGGTGTGCAGCAAGGACTGCAGCAAAGAGTCCAGCACAGAGACCGGGAAGAGAGCTCAGGTACCAGCACAGGAGTGCAGCAGAGAGACCAAGGAGTCCAGCAAAGAGAGGCACCCAGGAGGGTAGCCGACAGACCAACCGGAAGGGTACCAGCGAGGGTACCAGGAATAGTAACAGGAGAAGGAAGGAGAAGAACAGATACAGACAGAGGCAAGTCTCAGCCCTGGGATAAGGCCCAGAGAAGTAGCCTGCCTACTAAAAGAAGTTCTCCAAGTAAAGACTGGAAATCCACGTCTGGTTTTCCTAGCAGCCTTAATTGTGGAGCAGTGCACAGGACAGAGGATCAACAGGAAAAGCTACAGAGTAAGCTGAATCCTAGGCGTGGCACTCCACGGAAGATAAGGTATGAAAAGCCTTTTATTCTAAAAGGGACTTTAAATGAAGACAGACTTATGCAGGTAGATAAACCTCAGTACCTGAGAAGAAGCAAAGTTAACTATTTAAAACCACTTTCCAAAAGGGTTCTAGCGAAGTTATATGAGAAGCCAAGGAACTTCTGTGAAGAACTAAGTAACACTGAGGATACTCTAAACATTGAAGAGTATAGTGAGCCAGAATCAATGGACTTGGATTACAGCTCCAGTGTTCCCATGCCTCACACCGAACCTATGGAATGTAACCTTTGCTTAAGAGGTAGTTGCTTGTCATAATAATTGTATACTGAAGAAATGAGTCTGCAAATGGTGAAGCTGATAACCATTCTGTTCTAATTGTTTTTCTATTGTTTGGAAAATCCCTTAACCCAGCTAAACAGTCAATTGTACAGCCGACAATATTTAACTGTTTAGTCCATGGTGGAACTTTATTATTGTTTGAGGAAAGCATTACCTCCACTTTAAGTTGTTGTCTCATTTTGAACCTAGAGCATTAAGCGGGGAAATAAAGCCTTATTTACCCTCCATTTGGCGTAGTTATTCATTTCAGGGAGCACTACACTACAAGGACCACAATCCTTTGGGTCCTGCAGCTCAAATACTCCCTGATACAAATGAAATGTCAGCAGACGCCCTTACTCTACTGCGCCAGTAGGGGCGCCGGCCCGACAATATATTCCATCTTTTGTCTTAACCAAATTGTAAATGCCATATTTTGTTTTTGCCCCGAACAGCCTATTGTTATATGCTCTGCCCATTGCTATGTGTTTTGTAATAACTAGATTGTAAGCTCTGACGAGCAGGGATTTTCTCTCTCTTGCATGTATGTTTGTATAGCGCTGCGTGCGACTGGTAGCGCTCTATAAGTGCTCAATAGTAGTAGTAGTACTACTACTATATATCAGCAATCAACATACACTAAACCATAAATTCTTTTTAAACAACTGTACTGTATACATGACACATTTCTCATATTTTCCTAAATCAGTTCCAGAATACACAAGCAACTACACACTTCATAATAATGAGACTGTAGCTAGAGGATCCCAAAATTTAGAAAGGTCTACAGTTATTTCATTATTTGCTAAGGGTGTACATGGCCAAAAAGTGTGGTTTGTGCTCATTTTAATACAAAATATTGCTGAATTTTGGGTATTTTGTATGTTCATTTCACAAAGAATATTACAATGCCTCTGTATCGTTCCAGGATACGATCACACCTTGAATATTGTGTGCAATTCTGGTCAACGTATCTTAAAAAGGATATAGCATTACTAGAAAAGGTACAGAGAAGAGCCACCAAAATGGTAAAGGGGATGGAAGGATACCCCTATGAAGAGAGGCTAAAAAGCTTCGGGCTCTTCAACCTGGAAAAGAGACAGCCGAGCGGAGATATGATAGAGGTCTGTAAATTAATGAAGGGAGTGGAACAGGTAAACATAGGTCGATTTTTTACGCCATCAAAATATAGAAAGACTAGGGGGCATGCAATGAAGCTACAGGGTAACCTATTTAAGACTAATAAGAGAAAATATTTTTTCACTCAATCAGTAATCAAACTCTGGAATTTGCTACCGGAGGAAGTAGTAAAAGCTGTTAGCGTAGCCGAGTTTAAAAAAAGGTTTGGACAAGTTCCTGGAGGAAAGGTCCATAAAGCATTACTTAAAGTGGACCCAGAATATCCACTGCTTGCCCCAATATAAGCATTGCGGAACCTGCGCCTTTTGGGGAAACTGCTAGGTACTTGTGATCTAGATTGGCCATTGTTGGAAACAGGATACTGGGTTTGATGGACCTTGGTCTGACCCAGTATGGCATATCTTATGTTCTTTAAGCACATGTTGTATGCTTGCTAGAACTTTTAAGCTCTCAAACTAATTGTACATGAATGAATTCCATAGGTAAATGCACATACCAGCAATCTGCATTCATCTTACATTTTTAGGTACCCAAATGAACCAAACGTGCACCCCTATTATATACCTCTAACTACTGGTGGGTCTTTTTTTTTTTTTTTTTTAACATCTTTATTTAGCTTTTCATCACTAACTGTTCTTGGCACGTTAGATTTACAAGTGGGAGAGATGGGGCAGACAGTGAGCAGGGTGAGCACCATGCAGGTAGCTCAGGCAGGTTAGTAGTGTGGGCACACTCATCTCTACAGGTGACATTGAGTGCACCCATGCTCCTGTAGTGCTGCATACACTGAGATAACTGCCAGGAACATGCTTTCCATGTTCCCAGCAGTTAACGCTGTGGTGTTGCCCTAACACCACGGATTCATGCATTATGGCATATTTGTTGCAATACCACAGCACTCTTTAGTAAAAGGGCCCCTTAATATAACTTGCAGCTTATCTGCCTCTGCTAGATGGTTGGAACATGGTCTAGTGAAGCAGGATTCCCCTCATGTGACCTGGTTTCTTGAGGCACAGATTGAGGTCTGGCCTTGCGATCAGGCTCCAGAGCCTTGGAATTGGCTCTTAGAGACTGGTCTGTGGACCTTTCCTTTAAATGAGCTAGGGGAGGGGCCCCTGCCAAGGACTCTAACCTGTGACTCCCATTCCTGATGGGTCACGTTATCTGTGGTAGTATAGTCCCATGGGGTCCCCACTGCACAACAGTATTTGTTGACAAAGTACTAAAGGAGTGTGCTTTCCAAAAATGTATCATGTCATATAGTGCTAATTCCTATACTGAAAAATAATAGCCTGAAGGTAAAACAATGTTCACGTTATTAGCCAAACAGCCAGTATTCCCTCTCTCTTTCCTATCATAAGCCACTGTTTCCTTCTCAATCAGGATGGTGGCTGTACTCACAATTCTGAAACTATGATCGTTTCCTTATTATCCAAGTTATGTATTACTCCAGATAAAGGTGGTCAGGCACTTGCTATGCAGGTGGATCTGTCATCCACCTGTAACAGTCAACCACAACGTGCTTCTGTTCAAATTAGATATTCAGAGGTTTAGTGTGATGATGGTTCATGGAATTAAAAAACTAACTGATAAATCACTCTGGGTAATATGGAGAGGCAAGCTGGCAAAGTCCATGGTAGATAAGTTGTGGTGTACACCCCAATATGAATTTTCTTTCTCAGCTCCTTAGGATCAGCTTTGTGTGATATGGGTTTACCTTTTCCTCACACGTGTTTAATATCTTCATCATCGGTCCATATAAAAGACAAATTTGCCCTTACAAAACACAAACCCAGCAACTCGTAGGTATGTCTAAATGTGGATGACCAAAAAATAGTTTGGAAATTAACCCAGAGAAGCCAAAATTATTACGATAAGCAGTCAAGGTAAAAAATCCCTAAACAAGATTCTTTACCATATGGAATAAAAATTCCCTTGTGTACAATTATTAAAGGTCTTAGACACATTCTTAGATTCAGCTCACTATGGGGAAGAAATCGCATGCTTGGATTTCCCCACAGGCAAAGGGGGCACTTGTCTCCAATGCCAAAATTTCAAAGGCACCCAGTTAAGAGACATCACTTCCGGTATGAGCTCAGCCTTCCCACAGAGCAGACAGTAAAACGGCAAAAGTTGTGACCTCAATTACTATTCTGCCTTCTGAGCTGAGCCCAGCCAGGACTTCCCACAGAGGTTACAATTTTGCAGCTCGTTTTCAGCAGAACACTGCCGCTGCCTACACAGTACCCCCAATCCTGAAAAGAGGGCAGGCACTGAAAGTCGTCAAGTCATTTACTAAGGAAGGCTGGGGCTTGGCTTGGCTCTGGCTAAAGAGCATTAACTGAGTTTACAACTTTCAATAAATGCTGCCTTTTGAGGATTGGGTGTCTGTGTGGGTAGGGCCTGTACTCTGCTGAAAACAAACTAGAAATTTGTAAACTGCCCCAGTGCAGCCCAAGCAAGACAGAAGCTACTGAAATAAGCCACAGAAAATCTGCTTAGCCAGTGGACTAGCTAGAAACGCAACAGCCTGTCAGCAAAAATCACATCTAAAAGAAGAGATTCAGTCAGCTGGAGCACAACCTCAACAGTGAGAAGCTCACCAAGACCTCCCCAGGCTCTCTATCAGCACCACCCCCACAGTTTAACCATCAGAAACCTATTTCCCAATACCAGTGCACTATTGATTTACCACGGGACTACATGTTATACCAACATGGCCCCTAGGTACAGACAGACAATGTACGCACCAGATTTAATCATGTTATTCGATTTAAGCCAGTACTTTTCATACGGCTTTTACTTATATTTAATAAAAAAATTAAATGTTCTATGTAATGCAATATTTCACTGTTTGCTATATTGTTGTTTAAGTTCCTTGTAAACCGCCCCTGATCTCTGGAAGGGGAGGTATAGAAAAGCACACAAATAAATAAAATAAATAAATAAAATTGTTTTTACTACTATAACTTGATCTAATTTTAGGTTCTAAGTTGGTTTGCTGATAATAATGCTAATTTACTAGTACTTACTATCCTAAAGCAGGGCTTCACCCCTATAATACCAAAATTTTAGTAATACACCCACTTTGAGATTTTCATACCTACTGATCTCAAAACGAAGATATTTTAATGTATCTTCAGTCTGCTTCAATCTAGGTGGTTATGTTTTCTTTCCAAATGCTTCTTTAATATAATTTCTTAAACCTTTGCATGAATTTTCAGCTAGAAAACATGGGCAGGACCAGGGCAGATTTCAGCAGAGCACAGCTGTTGCCATACCACTGCCACCAAGGCATTTCCGAATTTAGTGCTTATGGGATCCAGAAGCTTAAATCCGGCCCAGGAAAGTCACCTATTTCTTTTAACCAGATAAATTTCTGTAATCTTAAGCTAGATCAAATCAGGGCATTTCTTTCCGAGATTAATATGAGACAAGTACTGCAAGCTATGGCTCTCTGCTGCCTAGACAATGTGTCTGCTTGGATTGAACCAGTAGACTTAAATCCCACCTGCAAGTTCTGCAAATACTGCACTGAAACTGGCTTTGGGTGGTTCTAGGCGAGAGAGAAACTTCTTTCTTTACCGAAAGATTTCTGCCGTAAGGCAATTTATGACAAGACAACCTGTTGCGTGGCTTCATTTCATTGGTACAAGTTACCCACCAAACTCAGAATGGTTAAACGATGCAAGGTTCCACATTAGGAACTACCACCCAGGAAAAAGATTTAGGCGTCATTGTGGATAACATGTTAAAACCCTCAGCCCAGTGTGCAGCGGCGGCCAAGAGAGCAAATAGAATGCTAGGTATCATAAGGAAAGGAATGGAAAATAAAACAAAAGATATTATAATGCCTCTATACCTTTCCATGGTGAGACCGCACCTTGAATAGTGTGTGCAATTCTGGTCGCCGTATCTTAAAAAGGATATAGCGTTATCAGAAAAGGTTCAGAGAAGAGCCACCAAAATGGTAAAGGGGATGGAAGGATACCCCTATGAAGAAAGGCTAAAAAGGTTAGGGTTCTTTAACCTGGAAAAGAGATGGCTGAGGGGAGATATGATAGAAGTCTATAAATTAATGAACGGAGTGGAACGGGTAAACGTAGATCGATTCTTTACGTTATCAGAATATGGAAAGACTAGGGGACATGCAATGAAGCTACAGCTATTTAAGACTAATAAAAGAAAATATTTTTTCACTCAACGTGTAATCAAACTCTGGAATTTGTTACCGGAAGATGTAGTAAAGGCTGTTAGTGTAGCTGGGTTTAAAAAAGGTTTGGACAAGTTCCTGGAGGAAAGGTCCATAAACCATTATTAAGAAGGGACCCAGGATATCAATGCTTGACACAGTACAAGCATTGTGGAGCCTGTGTCTTTTGGGGAAACTGCTAGGTACGTATGACCTAGATTGGCCACTGTTGGAAACAGGATACTGGGCTTGATGGACCTTGGTCTGACCCAGTATGGCATATCTTATGTTCTTATGGCCCCTACTTATTTGTTCAGAGGCAACTGTTCAAGCTTTCTTCTAGGGGAAAGTCTAGGGGGATAGACTATAGAAATAATACAACAATGATCTGGAGAAACTGGATTTTAAATTACATAGAAAATAGAATACAAGTGCATTGTGCGACTCAAAGAAAAGCAATTGGCAGCTACAAATACGAGTTACTTACCTGTAACGTGAGTTCTCCAGGGACAGCAGGATAAGTCAGCCACAAAGTGGTGACGTCATCCGACGGAGCCAGAACGGAAGTACTCTCACTAGCCCAGAAGGCTTAGCCTTCTGGGCTGCACCGGTAGCCCCACCTTCCGATCCGCCCCTAGCTGGCCAGATTTCCCCAGCTGAGGCATTCCAGCGGCTAGGTGGCGGACGGACACAGGGATACCCGCCGGGGAGGAGGGAGGGAAGGTGTGGCTGACTTATCCTGCTGTCCCTGGAGAACTCACGTTACAGGTAAGTAACTCGTATTTCTCCCAGGGCAAGCAGGATGAAGTCAGCCACAAAGTGGTGCCTCCCCAGCTAACAGGCAGCGGCGGGGAACCAAGAACCAGGCATAGAGCTGTAAGGTGCAACAGGTTTTAATGCGGCCTGAGTGGTAGGCCTGTGCAATAATAAATTCGTGCGAAACAGGTGCAATAACAATAGTGCAAATAACAGTTGCAATAACAAAAGGTTGTGCAAATAACAAGTGCAATAAGAGACGTTCAACAGAACGCAGTATCAGCAGCAAAATAATGCGTTAAACTTCAACAAGAAGGAATGGAACTGGGTACAACACAGCAAATGTTCAAGTGAACAACAAGAAAAGTACACCTGGGCAGGTGCTCAATAGCAGCAAGGCATAACAGTGTGAGTCGTGCAGGAGTTAGGGAGCACGACTCGGTCCGGCGTACAGGAACAGTACAGAAAGTCCGAAGGCCGGTCCGCCGTGGTCTGCACCGTCCAGACAGTAGTGTCTCTGAAAAGTCTGGATGGAGGACCAAGTGGCGGCCTTGCAAATGTCCGTGATGGGAGTGTAGCGTAGGTTGGCGATGGAAGTTGCCAGAGCCCGCAGGTGGTGCGCTTTGACGCCCGCAGGGGGATCCGCCCCAGCGAGCGAAAGGCACAGAGAGATGCATGCCGAGATCCATCCAGATAGTGTGCGCTTGGAGACTGGACGGCCAGGCTTGTTAGGGTCGACAGAGATGAAAAGTTGCGACCCTTTGCGAACTGATGCGGTCCTCTGTAGGTAGCATCGAAGGGCCCTGACGCAATCCAACGTGTGCAGTCGGCGCTGCTCCTGGTCGGAGTGTGGGCCGGGGAGGAAGCAGGGTAGTTCAATGACTTGGTTGATGTGGAAGGAGGTCGCCACCTTGGGGACGAACTTCGGGTGTGTCCTCAGGAGAGCACGGTCGTGCAGCAGGACTGTGTAAGGCGGGTAATCAACGAGGGCGTGTAACTCGCTGATGCGCCTGGCAGAGGTGATGGCGATAAGAAAAAGAGTTTTCCACGAGACAAACTTCATTTGGGAGGATAGCATGGGCTCGAAGGGCTCCTTGGTGAGCTGGTCGAGCACGATGTTCAGGTCCCAAGGTGGTACAGGATCTCTGACTGGAGGATGTAGGTTGGCCAGCCCTTTCATGAAGCTGGTGACGACGGGAAGGGCTGTCACGGACACATCGTGAACGCGGTGGTGGAAAGCTGAGATGGCAGCAAGGTGTATCTTGATGGATTGCGTTCGAAGACCTCGGGAGGAGAGGGATGCCAGATACTCCAGGAGCTGGGGCACTGGGCATGAGGAGGGGTCGAGTTGCTTTGCCTCACACCAGATGCAGAAGCGGCGCCATTTAAGACTGTAGCATTTTCTGGTGGATGGTCGCCGGGCTGCCAGGATGATGCGCTGGACCTCCTCAGACAGGTTGAGGGGGCCTAAGGTTAGCCTTTCAGCTTCCAGGCCGCTAGCGATAGCATCTGCAGGTTGGGATGCAGCATTGACCCGTCGTCCTGGGACAGGAGGTCCGCTCTCAGGGGAAGTCTGACAGGCTGTTCCGACGCCAGGCGCTGCAGGTACGGGAACCATATTTGCCTGGGCCAGTAAGGGGCCACTAGGATGACTGTCGCACGGTCCCTTATGATTCTCTGAATGGTCCGCGCTACCAGGGGAGCTGGAGGAAACGCGTAGGCCAGTGTCCATTGATTCCAGGGGAGATCGAAGGCGTCTGCCACCAGCCTGAGTCGGGAGGGTCTTTTTGAGCAGAATAGGGGACACTTTGCATTGCTCTGAGACGCGAAGAGGTCGATCTGTGGGTGCCCCACCTCTCGAACAGGGACGCTGAGACTTCTTGGTGAAGTGACCACTCGTGTGGGTTGAGTTGTCTGCTGAGGCGATCGGCTAGGACATTCTCCTCTCCTGGTAGGTAGCATGCTTGGAGGCTGCAGTTGATGGAAAAGGCGAGGTTCCAAAGGAGAAGCGCTTCTCTGCAGAGCGGGCGTGATCCTGTGCCCCCTTGCTTGTTTATGTAGAACATTGCGACTTGGTTGTCGGTCAGTATCCTGACGATCTTGCCGGAGACAAGGCCTCGGAAGGCTGAGAGGGCGAGGCGGACGGCCCTGAGTTCCAGAACATTGATGTGGAGGTTTGTCTCCGAGGGGGACCAGACCCCTTGTGTGCTCGAGTTGACACAGTGGGCACCCCATCCCTGCTTTGAGACATCCGTGGTTACGGTGATTTGGTGTGAGGGTGCTTGCAGGAGCATGCCCTTGGCGAGGTTTCGGGGCATGGTCCACCAGCGTACCGCTTTGGAGGAGGTGTCGTCCCTTGGGATCTTGTCGGAGAGGGCTTGGGTGTGCTGACTCCAGTGTGAGCGAAGGTGCCACTGGAGGGCTCTCATGTGCAGTCTTGCAAAGGGGAGGACGTGGGTAGCGGCCGCCATGTGGCCAAGGAGACGCAGAACGTTCCTGGCCGAGGATTTTGGGCTGCTGAGGAATTGTAGCGCCAGTCGGGCGATAGACTGCCTCCTGCTCAGAGGCAGGAAGGCCTTGGCCTGTTTTGTATCCACTTGGGCGCCGATGAATTCGAGCTTTTGCACAGGTGATAGGTGAGATTTTTTGAAGTTCACCAAGAACCCCAGGGACGACAGGAGGGAGACGGCTGAGTCGACCGCCTTCCGCAAGTCCTCTGGGGATCTTGCAGAGAATAGCCAGTCGTCCAGGTAGGGGAAAACACATATTCCTTGTCTTCGGAGAGACGCAGCTGCCACCGCTACACATTTGGTAAATACCCTTGGAGCGGGGGAGAGTCCGAAGGGCAGCACTCTGTATTGGTAATGGCGGCCGGCCACAAAGAAGCGTAGAAATCTTTTGTGTTGCGGGTGCATTGGGACGTGCGTGTAGGCGTCCTGGAGGTCCAGGGAGGCCAGCCACTCCCCTGGTTGGATGAGTGGTAGGATGGTGGATAGGGAATGCATCCTGAACCTTTCCTTTTCGATACATTTGTTGAGTTTCCTTAAGTCGAGGATAGGGCGTAGACCTCCCGATTTTTTGGTGACAAGGAAGTACTTCGAGTAGAATCCCTTGCCGATTTCGCCCGGGGGAACCGGCTCGATGGCCCTTGATGCCAGGAGGGCGTGGATTTCCGCGGCCATGAGGGAGAGGTGCTCCGGGGAAGCAGAGTCCT
This sequence comes from Ichthyophis bannanicus, assembly GCA_033557465.1. Taxonomy (NCBI): domain Eukaryota; kingdom Metazoa; phylum Chordata; class Amphibia; order Gymnophiona; family Ichthyophiidae; genus Ichthyophis; species Ichthyophis bannanicus. The sequence continues at coordinate 46,104,164 of CM066047.1, forward strand.
GGGAGGGGGGCCGGAGCGGCGGCTTGGAAGAGAAGTTGATACGGAAGCCCTGCTTTATGATTGACAGCACCCATTGGTCTGATGTTATCCTTTCCCACGCAGGGAGGAAAGCAGACAAACGCCCCCCGGTCGGAAGGTGCTGGCAGGGCTGCGAGTCAAAAACCCGAGTTGTTTTTCGCGGGTGTTGGCGCCGATTTCTTGGGGCCTTGGTCCCTCTGCCGCTGCTTCTGCTTGTATGGTGTCTGGTAGTGCTGCGGCTGCTTGTATCGGGGCTGTGGTTGCCATCTGCGATAAGGAGGGTACCTCTTGGAGCTTGAGATGTTTTGGGTGGGTTTGCGGAAGGTGCGAGGACGGTCAGAGCCCTCCTCCAAAGTTTGCAGGGTGTTGCAGCGTTCCCGCATGTCGTTGACAGTGTCCTTTACCTTGTCCCCGAACAAGGAATCGCCAGAGCAGGGGGTGTCTGCGATGCTGTCATGGGAGTCGGTGCAAAGACCGGATGCTCGGAGCCAGGCTAGTCTGCGTGCAGCGATGGCCGTGCCCGCCACCCTGACTGCAGTTTCAAAGGCATCGTGGGCGGCCCGTCCTTGATGCAGTCGTCCAAATCTGCGAGGGCAGGGAAGAGGGGTGGTGGGGTTTCCGGTAGAAGAGAGATGGCAGACTTGATGGTGCTCACCAGAGAGTCTTGGTAAATGGCGTGTTGGAATTGGTGGGCCGCGATTCTAGCGTTCAACATTGCTCCTAGGTAGACCTTTTTGGCCACATCATCTACAAGCTTGTTTTCCTTGCCCGGCGGGGTATTATTGGAGCTGCGTGAGGACTTGGAGCGCTTCAATGCAGATTCCACCACAATGGACTGGTGGGGAAGCTGCGGCTTCGCAAAGGCCGAAATGGGTTGTACGCTGTATTTGCTATCGAGTCTACGGGGGCAGGCGTGGTTGGAGGCGGGTGCCTGCCACATTCTGGAAAGGTTGTCCTGCAGAAGTTGGTGGACGGGCAGCACCGGGTTGGACTTGGGAGCGTCGATGAACTTGAGGGCGTTCTGCACTTCGTCGCGGTTATCCGTAGTTAGCGAGGGAGGAATGGCGAGAGAGGTGATGACTTTTTGGGTGAATTTGTAGTAGGTGACGTCCTCTGGAGGAACAGGTTGGGCCTCCGCGTTGGAGAGAGAGTCCAGGTGAGGCGCCGCATCTGATGGAGATGGCGCTGCTGGTGCAACGTGCTTCTGAGCAGAAGGGGTGAATGCCTGGCTGCGTGAGGGCTGGTTGTCGTCCGCGCTGGTGTGCGGCGCTGAGGGTTGAGCCTTTACGGGGTTCCCCGAGACTAGCGTTGCCAGGGAGTTGGACCACTGCTGCAGCATGTCTTGGAGAAGTTTTAAGGTTTGTGGAGCTGGATCCGGTTGTGTCTCCTCAGTGTCAGCTGAGGCGGTCTCCGGGAGGAGGTAAACTGCATGTGTGTGGTCCTCCAGCTCCCCGTGTGTGAGGTCATACAGTTCCTCTTGCTCGCTGAGTGCGCCTGGAGTACTCCGTGCGCGCTGGGACTCCGGGCTACGTCTGTTGGAGCTGGCACTACGGCTCCTGTGCCGTTCACTGTGTGTGGATCTATGACTTCTCCTTTGCCTGCCACGAGATCTGCTCCTGCTGCGAGATCTGCTGCGGCTAGGTGATCTGCTCTGATGCCTGCGGTTTGCAGAATTTCGGTGGTGGCTGCGAGATCTGCGCCGGTAGGAGCAGCTGCGGCGTGACTTCCTGGAGCATTTTCCACTTCTCTTATGTGAGCGCCGTCGGGCGCTGTGGGAACGAGAGCTCCGGTGTTGGTTGGCGCGGGGATCGCGCTGTTCGCTGCTGGCTTCCTCGTTAATTGCCCCGGTAACGCAGCGGGAGCTGCCGGCTTGAGGAGGCTGTCCGGCGTCGGCGGCGTCAGCGCAGAGCGCTTGGCCGGAAGTGGCAGAAGCAGGTGGAAGTGACGCGGGAGCCAAGATGTCCGCCTCCATATGCTGGCCTGAGGTGCTGGGGAGCTCTGAATCACGGCGGGGGACGGAGGCCTGACAAGGCGCGCCCCCGGCCGGACCGGCAGCAGCGATCATCTCAGAAGAAGAGGCATCACCGGAGGGAGTAGTACTCACAGCGAGGAACTCCGCGAGGGCATTTCTTCGGATCTTCTTAGCTCTGGGGGACATGCGGCCGCAAGCGGGGCAGTCCCCAACGGCATGCTCTGGCCCGAGACACCGCACGCAAAGCTGATGCGAGTCTGACAGAGCCATCTTCCGGGAGCAGCCGGAGCATTTTTTAAAACCGGGCATGGTCCCGATCTGAAGGTAAAACTTTAAACTTGATTTTAGAAAAACAGTGAGAGAAAACAAAAAAACCCGTCTTGCTGGCAAGGCGGAAGACAGGAACTGGCCAGCTAGGGGCGGATCGGAAGGTGGGGCTACCGGTCCAGCCCAGAAGACTAAGCCTTCTGGGCTAGTGAGAGTACTTCCGTTCTGGCTCCGTCGGATGACGTCACCACTTTGTGGCTGACTTCATCCTGCTTGCCCTGGGAGAATGCTGGTTTCCCATAATATTCTCAACTATGCTTTGGGAAGACTTCCTCTAGGATAGTGGAGATTGGGGATTACTTCAGTTTATAAATTATATAAAATTTTCACTCATTCCATGAAGAGCTACAATTACTGTAAAACTAATTGTGTTTTCTATTTTATGCATAATTATGTGGACAGTTATTTTCTAGCAATCTTAATCTGTCATACTAAGCAGCATCCTAGGACAGATCAGTTTGGTTTTTCTACTCTCCAGTGCCATCTTACCAAATACCAAGAACAAAAGATTTTGTCAATCCCACGGAGTTGAAACACTCCTACTTGTGCTATTTGATAAGCTATTCAAAGGTATGGAAAATACCAAGAAAATGTTCATCCTAATATTCATAGACATAACTGCGGCATTCGAAAGAGTACACCATAGGACCCTTATCACAAGACTTGAATCCATAGGAATAAAAGGAACACCCCTAAAATGGTTCACCTCTTATATAACCAACAGAGTACAACAGGTACATTTTGACCAAAAAACATCTAATGCATTCCCACAAACACAAGGAATACCGCAAGGATCAGCGATATCCTCCCTCCTATTCAACCTATACTTAAGGCACATATGTGCAATATTCCAAAAGCAAAAACTCAATTTTCATTTATATGCAGATGATATAATGCTGTATACACAACTGGACATATGTAAGCCAATTTATGATGCCATTGAAACCTGCCTTAAAGAAACCCAAACATGGCTTCAGAAAAACACCATGAACATCAACCTTAAGAAAACTGAAGTAATGTTCATTTCTAAGAACCCGGAATTCAATCATCCCTCCACAATACTTCTAAACAACAATACATTCAACATCAAACAAGAAATAAAATACCTACGAGTCACCCTCAATAAGATTCTTAGTATGGAAACCCATCTAAGATTACTAAACAGAACAATATTCCATAAACTAAGAATCCTGCAACCACTACGTAATATTATCGAGCAATCCGATTTCAGAACAGTAGTTCAGGTACTCAAAACTCCCCACCTGGACTACTGCAATGGTGTACTTCAAGGATCACCCAAAAAAACGCTCAACATACTCCAAATGGCGCAGAACGCACAGAGCGACTCTTAATGAAAGTACGGCTCTCGGATCACATCACACCTATTCTAATGGAACTCCACTGGCTTCCCATTCAAGTTTGCACAAGATACAATATAATGACAACATTCAAATTAATTCACAACATAGCCCCATCATACCTCTCCACACTCATCAAAATACAACCCCCGAACAGGAACAGAAGAACTACCAACCTAAACACTCTACACGTCCCTCACAATATATGCAATATCAAAACAACTACGAGCAACAGAACATTCACATACATAGCCCCCATACAATGGAATAAGCTTCCAGATACACTAAGAGCTAACAAGGACCTCCAATCCTGCCAAAAAAATATCTAGAAAAACCCCTCTTATTTCAAGAATGCTACAATTATACCTAGCCCAATGCCACTCCCTCCTCACATCCCCACACACCCTTCAGTCCAACACAAAACTACTGAACTACCAATCAAATAGATAAGTTCTATACTCCAGGAACTACACCTGGGGACAGCAATCTCAGGCCGGAGGGACTGGGATTTCTAGTCCTATAGGCACTCCTTGTGGTCTTGGGCAAGCCACTTAACCCTCCATTGCCCATGTTCCCTGTAAGTATTAGCGTATGTGTGTCATATCCCCTCGTGTTAAATGTATCTCCCAATTGACCGCTTTGACCCGGTGAAAAGCGGGATATAAATACAGCTAAATAAATAAATAAATAAATACAATGTAAATACTCTGTAAATAGTTAAATGAATGTGATCTGTATCGCATTGTAAATAGTTTGAGGGTTTTCTTTCGACCAACCAATTTTATGTACATAGTTCTAAACCTGTTATATGTAACTGTTATTGTTAAGTGCACTGTTATAATGTAAACTGCTTCTGATCTTTGGAAGGAGCGGTATAAAAATGTAAATAAAAGACCAGAAGAGAAAAAGATTTTGGAATTATGTACAAAACAGAAGTGAAAAGTACTCCCTAGATCGCCTTTTTTCCTTATTGCATTACATGAAACCCTGAATTTTGATTTATTTTGTCATCTTCAGTATTGTAATTCAATTTAATTCTAATATTTTTGCATAAACCAAGCGTAAATAAGGTACGCAAATCCACCTGGTTTATGCAATGCTTATCTTTGGTTTGACTAGCATTGCTGTTTTATATATACTTAAATTTAAAGCAATTAGCTTTATTCCTCATAGTAAGTAGTGTTTACATAAAATGTGAAAAATTCCAGCTCTTAGGACAGTGAGTACATTTATATAATTTTAATACAGCATCTTCTATCCACGCCTTGCAATCGATCCCACAATATGGCCATCTGTCACATGTAAAAAACATAAAATGAAAATGTATACTAAGATGTTTTTGTTTTTTTTATTTTATTGTGTTATGCTCCCTTTCCAGCAGGTAGAGGCAGACTTGAGCATCTTTCAATGATATCAGTAGGTATATATGTTGGTGCAGCACTGAGAGTAAGACACTTCCAAAATTTTAATAAACCATAAGCGATTCTGAAACAGAGTTCAACTTGAGAATCATTAGCAAAAACAACAAATCAGAACAAAAAACTGGAATAAGAGTTTGGCTCTCTTACCATAGTGTAATCTTGATCAGACACTCCAACAATGTAAAGGCAGCAGGGCTTCCCAACCAGCAGCTATGTCTTCCGGGGCAGATTCAGGACTGGTCTAGCAGGATTCAAAGAAAGAAAATTAGGTATCATTAAAATTTCCCCTTCTTATCACCTGCTAGACCAGTCCAGATGAGTGAAACATACCCAAGCAGTCAGGACCCACGGTAAGTGGAAGACTTGGCAAGGCTGCCCTGGCAAAGAGCATAAGGTACCATCAGCATTTACTTCCACATATAAACCTGTACTACTTCACAAAGGTATTCAGAGGAGCAGGTAGCCAGCCACTTTACAGATGTCTTCCGGAGACACCAGGGCAGACTCTGCCCAGGAGGCAGCCTGTGACCTGGTGGAGTGAGCTATTATTCCCACCGCTTCCTGGACTAAAAGGTATGCTGATCCAATGGCCTCTTATCCAGTACGAAAATCAAGAACTTGACCACTGCCTGTCCTTTCACCACTGAACAAAACAAGCAAACAAAAGGAGGAGGATGGTCCACCTGACAAAAGGGGTTGGTCACATCAAGGTATCTGAGCAATACCTTGGGCAGATGCAGAGAGGGATCTGACTGAAGGTCATACTCCGAAAAGGAGAGCAAAACCACCACCTGACTATGGTGAAAAGGCGATAGGAGATAAGAGATCACCTCTGGCAGAAAGGAAGGCCCCATACACAAAGCAACTGAAGCTGTTGAGATAACAGGACAGATCCTGCAGTACCAAGATCCACCTGGCAGAAACTATAGTCATCCAGTAAAGAGTCAAATCTTTAAGAAAAAAGACTTATGGATGGGTTTGAAAGGAGGCCCTTTAAGCACCTTCAATGCCAATGAAAGGCTCCACTGTGGAACTACCGGACGTTTGAAAGAATGGATCTAATTAACTCTGAGGAAGTGCGAGACAGCACAGTGGGCTGCCAAGGACAAATCCTGGCTACGTCCCTGGTAGCACACCAAGGCCACCACCTGCACCTTAAGCCTGCCTGCAAGGAGGACAACACTGCACTTATATTGGTTTTTCTACAGAGAGGCTCAAGAAAACCACCATCTCTCAAAACACCTCCAAACTCTCATATAAGCTGAGGTGGTTGAGGGCCTTTGGGTTCTGAGCAAAATATTCATTACAACATCAGGGTAGCCTTTCAGAAAGCTTATACCTCTCAAGGGTCAAGCCATAAGTGAGAAGGGAGTGGGGTCCTCCATTATCAGAGGCCCTTGACAAAGATGGCCCTTCTCCTGCATAAGCCAGAGTTAGGATTCTGCTATCTGCTCTACTAGACCCATATACCATGATCTGCATGGCCAGTCTGGGATCACCAAGCCTGGATGATTCTGAATCCTATGGAGAAAGCAGCTGACCAAGGGTCAAACCTGGAGGAGGAGAGCATACAAGCCCACCACTTGTGGGTCCCTTCAGCGACTGAATGTATTGTTATTTAGAAGTATTGTGGAGGGACGATTGAATTCCGGGTTCTTAGAAATGAACATTACTTCAGTTTTCTTAAGGTTGATGTTCATGGTATTTTTCTGAAGCCATGTTTGGGTTTCTTTAAGGCAGGTTTCAATGGCATCATAAATTGGCTTACATATGTCCAGTGAACTTTCTCAAAACCAACAGGTTGCAAGACCGGAGGCAACATGGTTTTACCGAAGGACGATCTTGCCAAACAAATCTGATTGAGTTCTTTGACTGGGTGACCAGGGAACTAGATCAGGGGCATGCGATGGATGTCATCTACCTGGATTTCAGCAAAGCCTTTGATACTGTTCCTCATCGGAGGCTTGTCAACAAACTCAGTAGCTTGGGGATGGGTCCCAAGATAGTAAACTGGATTAGAAATTGGTTGACTGACAGACGACAGAAGGTGATTGTACATGGAGCTCACTCAGATGAGAGGAAGGTGATTAGCGGGGTGCCCCAGGGTTCGGTCCTGGGCCCGGCACTGTTCAATGTATTTGTGAGTGATATTGCTGAAGGACTGAATGGAAATGTCTGTCTTTTTGCAGACGACACAAAAATTTGCAACAGAGTGGACTCCCCCGAGGGAGTGGTTAACATGAACAAAGATCTACAAAAGCTGGAAGACTGGTCTAATGCTTGGCAACTACGATTTAATGCAAAAAAGTGTAGTGTCATGCACTTGGGTAGCAGGAATCCAAGAGAAATGTACACAATAGGGGGCGAAAGGTTGGTATGCACGGTTCAGGAGAAAGACCTTGGTGTGATTATCTCTGATGATCTCAAGGTGGCAAAACAGTACGACAAGGCGGTGGCAAAAGCCAGGAGGATGTTGGGTTGCATACAAAGAGGGATTACCAGCAGAAAAGAAGAGGTACTTATGCCACTGTATAGGTCAATGGTGAGGCCTCACTTGGAATACTGTGTTCAGTTTTGGAGACCATATCTTGCAAAGGATGTAAAAAGACTGGAGACTGTTCAGAGGAAGGCGACCAAAATGATTTGGAGCCTGCGTCAGAAGCCTTATGAGAAGAGACTTGGAGACCTAAATATGTACACTTTGGAGGAAAGGAGGGACAGGGGAGATATGATTCAGACCTTTAAATACTTAAAGAGAAATGATGAACAAACAAACCTCTTCCAAAGACGGGGAACCTGTAAAACTAGAGGGCATAACATGAAGCTGCAAGGGGGTAAATTGAAAGGCAATATCAGGAAATATTTTTTCACTGAAAGGGTGGTGGATGCTTGGAATGCCCTCCCAATGGAAGTGGTAGGGGTGAACACGGTGACGGAATTCAAAAAGGCATGGGACAAACACAGAGGATCCCTTTACAGCAATAGGATAAAAACAAAATAAACAGTACCATCTAACTTCTGAACCATATAACGTCTCAACAAATAGGGGTGTCCTACATGGAGTGGTGGGTTTACCCCTGAACAAGGATATGGGGAGAGGTGGCCTGCGCGGAGCGACAGGTGCACCTGCTCTTGCCATCTTGCTGGGCAGACTGGATGGACCATGCTGGTCTTTATCTGCCGTCAACTACTATGTTACTATGTTACTATGACTGAAGACGTTGTTCATCTTGGCACTGGGTCCTACGTGGCCATCAGATCGAACACCAAGAGGCCCCACTTTCATACTATTAGGCTGAATGCATGGGGCTCAGCTCCCATTCTCTGAGATCTACCATATTCCAACTCAGGAAGTTGGCCTGAACACTGATGACATCTGCTATATGTGCTGCTGATGGAGTTAGTAGGTGCTCCTCTGCCTGACTGCCTGGGGCAGCCACATCGAGAGCCACTCCAGCGCTTCAAGTCTCTCCTTGTTTGTTCAACTGCCACTGCTGTGGCATTGTCCGAGAACACATGTACCACTTTGCCCTCCAGTAAAGACTGAAACTTCTGGTGCCTGCTGCATTGCTCTGGCTTCCAGTCAACTGAATGGCCAGGTGGCCACTTCAGGAGACCAGACAGAGTCAGGCAGGCATCAGAGGTGAGAACTACCCAATCCAGGACTTCTGGTGGCATGCTTTTCATCAGATGTTGAGATTAAAGCCACCAAGCCAACTGTTCCCCGATCTCCCAAGAGAAAAGAAGAATCTGGTCTAAGTGTTGAGACCATGGGGACCAGAGGGACACCACGTGCCTTTGCAATTCCAGAGTCAACACCATGGAATCTCTGAGTTGAATATTCTACCCTCCACACCTGGAGGGCAATGTTGAGAAAATGCTGCGAGTTGCTTCTACAGCTTGAGCATGTTTTCTGTCATAATGAAGACACGACTCAGAAGAGTATTGAAACATGCCCCCAAGTACTGCAACTCCTAAGAGAGATTGAGGCTGCTCTTGGGGCAAACTGATCACCCGCCCCAGTCACAGATCAGCTAGTCATCCACATAGGGATAAACCCAAAACACCTGCTTGCACAGGAATGCCACTGCCCAGAATGCAGAAGTCTAGGAACCACTGATGCTGCTCCCTGATGGACATATGAAATTAGACCTCAGCCAGATCCAGGGAAATAAGGAAATCACCAAGCTGAATGGACGTGATGACTAACTGAATGGTCTCCATGTGAAATGGAGAACCCCACGTCTGGCACTGACAGCATTCAGGTCCAAGCTAGCCAAAAGGAGCTGCCCTTTTTTTGGAAACCACAAAGTAAATGGAATATTCGTCTCGGCCTTGCTTAGTGGAAGATATGGGTAAAAATCAGCCTGCAGTGGCAGGAGGCACAGTGAAATTAGACCTTATCTGCTAATTTGTCTTTCCTTGAGTCCCTCCAGTACAGTCCAGTCCAGTCCAGTACATGTGGGTTATCTCCTTCCACCAGCAGGTGAGGACTGAGTATGTCAGAATTCTGACGTCACAGTACAAGTGCTCCCCCTTCAGCTCCAGAATCCATCCAAATTGACAAAGCAGTCTACAAAAGCATCAAAAACAAATCCCCTACTAGAATCCATGAAGCCCACTATAAAGTGACAGAAATCATATATCCTTAAAGGGTGTACATTAAACAGAACTAGAAACTATGTACAGTATGAGTCTGAGCTGTGCTGACAGAATCCTACCTGTTCAGGAGCCTGCCCCTCACGGAGGAAGAGTTCATAGCAATTTCAAATTCAATTCTTCTGTGAACTTTCTCCCTGGGGGGGGAGGGAGGGGGGGGGGAGAAACACTGCTGGAATCGCTTCCAACTTCTGCCCTCAAAGACCAATATCCAACTTCCAGTTTCATAACCAGGGAGGGGCCTGGACTGGACTGAAGGGACTCGAGGAAAGAATTAGCAGGTAAGGTCTAATTTCACCTTCCTTATCATCCAGTCCAGTCCAAAACATGTGGAATGTACCAGAGCAGTAACGTAGTATGGGAGGGACCCATGAGTCCTGCTTGGAGAACTCACGTCCCGAACCGTGCATCCAAGGAAGCCTGCACATCCAACCAGTAATGTCGTCAGATAATTGTATGCAGCGATGCCCATGTTGCTGCCCTGCAAATGTCCACTGGCGGTACCACACTATGATTCACCCAGGAAGCTACCTGTGATCTCGTGTATGAGCCCAAAATCCTACCAGCACGATCTTGCCTCACAGTACATGCAGATACTATAGTGTCTTTCACCCAGCATGCTACAGAGACCTTGGAGGCCACCTCTCCTTTTCATGGGCCCCCAAACAGCATGAACAAGCGATCTGACTTCCGAAAAGATTCCATCCTTCTAAGATATTGGCGCAGTACCCTGAACAAATCCAGCTTGTGTAGCTGGATTTGCGCCCAAGACTGCAAATGTTGGGAGACAAACCAACTGATTCAGATGAAAACTAGAAACTACCTTAGGCAGGAATGAGGGCACCGGCCTCAGAACCACCTTTACTTTGAAAATCATAAGAAAGGGTTCTCTGCAAGACTAAGCTTGCAGCACGAAATCCAGCGAGCGGAGCATATGACCTAATTAAGAAGGCCGTCTGCAAAATTAAGGTTCCTCTATGTTGTTGTCGCCACCAAAACTGCTAAAACAGTTCAAAAGGCAGCTCCGTAAGAGAAGACAGCACTAAGTTAAGGTCCCACAGAGGGACCACAGGTCTCAATGGCAGTCAGACTTGTTTTACTGCCCTGAGGAAACATACCACAACCGGATGCGTTGCCCCTGGTAACAGGAAAGGGCTGCCACCTGTACTTTCAAGGAGTTGTGTACCAATCCCCTCTTCATACCTTTCTAAAATATCTGATAAAGCGGAAAGAAAAGGTTGAATATTCTTAGATGAACACCAATCTTCAAACACTCACCAGAAGAGTACATAAGCCAAGGTGGTTGTTGTTAAGTGCCGTCAAGTCAGTGTCGCCTCCTGGCGACCCTCTGGATAGCTGACCTAAACTTTGTTCGGTCTTCAGCCAAGTGGCTCATTGTTGATAGAGTGGTATCCATAGCTTCTGTTATTGTATCGATCCATCTCATTGCTGGCCTTCCTCTTTTATGGTGACCTTCTACCTTGCCAAGCATTATGTCTTTCTCCAATGATCTCTCTCTTCACATATGATGTCCAAAGTATGGGTAGTAGTATTTATTTAACAGGGGTTTTTTTTTTTTTTAATACCGCTTTATCATTTAGTCAAAGCAGTTTACATTGTAACTTAAACATGGTTATGTATATTAAAAAGGGACATTGATAACTTGGATTCTTCTGAGGCAATGGAGGGTTAAATGACTTGCCCAAGACTACAAGGAGTGCTAGTAATAGTATTCTTTCTGGCTTTCAAAAACGTGGTAATTACAGATGCCGAATAGCCTCTATGCTGCAGGTGCGTCCGCTCAAGAGCCAAGACGTAAGTGAGAATCAATCCACCTGAGGCATCAGGATAGGTCCTTGTGATAGCAGACTGACCCTGTTGGGAAGATGCTATGGCTTGTCGATCAGCAGCCACACCAGATCTGCATACTGTCTGCGGGGCCAATCTGGAGCAATGAGAACCACCAGACCACCGTGTGCTTCTATGCACTGCTGCAGTCGACCAATGAGGGCCCACGGGGGAGGGGGGGGGAACACAGACAGGAGACCCTCAGATGGCCACTTCTGCACATGAGCATCAAGTTCTTCAGACATGTGCTCCCTGCGCCTGCTGAAGAACTTGGCATTGGCCAGAGACACCATCAGATCCATTACCAGTATTCCCCAGCACCATGTCATGAAACACTGCTGCATTCAGTTCCCATTCACCAAGATCCAAGCAGTGCCGATCGAGATTAGCAGGCAAGGAGAAGGTTTGCTTGCACAAACAGGCTGCAGATTTTCCTCCGCCTACAATAGTAAGGGTTGAAACTCCTCTGCTAAGGTTGCACTGCCTGTGCCCCCTTGCCAGTTGATGTATGTTACTATGGTCGTATTGTCCGAGCACACTCTCACCGCCCTCTGCTCTTTCAGAGGGGGGGGAAAAACTGGAGAGCTAGGAAAACCGCCCACATTTTCAGATGATTTTATGGACTAAGTGCTCTCTTCCAGGGACCACTACCCCTGTGTGATTGACAATGCATCCCCCCCACCCCGTGAGGCTGGCATCCGTTGTCACGAGAATCCAGTTCAGCGGTTCCAAGGCATTCCCACCACTAGATGGTTCTCCTGAAGCCACCAGGCCAGGCTCGCCCTCACATCTTCCAGGCAAACAAACTTCAGCGATAATGGATGTTCCTGTGGTGACCAGTGATGACAAAACCTCATTGAATCTTTTTAAATGCTAATCTTTGAAAACAGAGAAAGGTGATTAACAAAACTACTTTAAATGCACCTTCACAGTAAGACCATAAGAACATAAAATATGCCATACTTGGTCAGACCAAAGTCCATCAAGCCCAGTATCCTGCTTCCAACAGTGGCTAATCCAGGTCACAAAGTACCTGTTAGGTTCCCAAAAAGGTATGCATACTCCACACTGCTTAACCCGGGATAAGCAGTAAATTTCCCCAGTCCTCTTTAGTAATGGTCTTTTTCTCCAGGAGCTTATTCAAACATTTTTTTAACTCAGCTATACTAACAGTCTTTACTAGATCCTCCAGTAATGAATTCTAGAGTTTGATTACACATTGAATGAGAAAAATATTTTCTCCCATTAGTCTTAAATGTGCTACATTGTAGCTTCATTGTGTGTCCCCCTAGTCTTTTTACTTTTTTGAAGGAGTAAATAACTGATCCATTATTTTATAGATCCCTATCATATCTCCCCTCAGTTGTCTTTTTTCCAAGTTAAAGAACCCTAACCTTTTAAGCCTCTCCTCAATAGGGGTATACTTCCATCCCCTTTACCATTTTGGTGGCTCTTCTCTGTACCTTTTCTAATTCTGCTATATCCTTTTTAAGATATGGCAACAAGAATTGCACACAATATTCAAGGTATGGTCCACCATGGAACGATAGAAAGGAATTATATCATCATGTGTTTTATTCTCCATGCCTTTCCTTATGATTCCTCGCATTCTATTTGCTTTCTTGGCCACGGTTACACACTAGGCAGAAGACTTCAAAATATTATCCATAATGAAGTCTAAATCCTTTTCCTGGGTGGTGGTTCCTAATGTGGAACCTTGCATCATGTAACCATAGTTTGGATTGTTCTTCCCTAAGTGCATAACTTTGCACATGTCCACATTAAATTCCATCTGCCATTTGGACATCTTATCAAGGTCCTCTTGCAAAGGTTTCACAATCCTGTGTTTTAACAACTTTGAATAAATTTGTGTCATCTGCAAATATGATCACCTCACTCATTCCCATTTCCAGGTCATTTATGAATATGTTAAAAAGCAGCAGGCCCAGCGCAGATCCCTGGGAGTTCTCCTAGGACAAGCAGGATGAGTCAGCCACAATAGGTGTTGTCATCAGACGGCGCCGAGACAGAAGTACTACTCTCTATAGCTCAGAAGGGCTTTGCTCTTCTGAGCATGGGCCAACCAGGCCACCCCCCCCCCCCCCCAGGTCCGCCCCTAGCCAGCCACTCTTCATTCTTCCGCCTTGCCAACAAGACGGATTTTCTACACTCTGTTCATCAAACATCTAATTTCACGAAAACTGCAATTTCAGCAATTTTGCAAAGACAAACTCCAATCAACCTCTATTATGCCCAAATCTGGTTTTAAAAAATGTCCTACCTGCTCCAGAAAGATGAACTCCACGGACACCCATGCCTGTTGCTTGAGATGCCTCGGAGTCTCACACAGGGTGGAGGACTGCACTCACTGTGCAAGAATGTCCCCCCGTGCCAGGAAATTCAGAAAACATGCCCTCCGGGATCTTCTTCAAGAGGTAGGAACTTCAGCGCTGCAAGCTGCTGCTGACCACGTGGCCGCCCATGCTGCCCCCGATGCTCTTCCGATGCAGCCAACCTCCTCTGCAGCTCCGGATGTGCCCTCCCTGGCCTTCATCCGCAGCCGCGAGGCTCCTGCCTCCCACTTCGGGCTTCTGACTCTTCCTGCAGCTTCTTCTCAGCCACCATCTTCCCCGTAACCCCCTCTGCAGACAATGTGGGAGCTCCAGGGCATGCAGGCAGCCATCTTGCCTTCCTTCTCCACCTCCAGCTCCGCCCCCGTGGCGCCATTGGTCGGTGCCACGGCAACGAGTCCTCCCCTGACTCCACCCCCCCATGGTGCCATTGGAGGGCGCCACGGCAATGGGACTGTATCACAGACCTCATCACCAGGCAGCCCAGGACACTCCCCCCTACACTGGCAAGCCTCTCTGTCAGCACGGAGACACCCACGCCGACGTAGCAGAGGTTCAGGAACACAGGAGGCAGCACTCAAAGGGCAAGTCTCTCAGCAGCAGACCAGCCCCAAAGAGACATCACAGACATCGCAGGCACAGAAGCAGCAGCAGCAGCTCCAGCAGCAGACATGCTCACAAGAGGTACTACAGGCATAGGAGCAGGGACAAGCACAGATCCTCCCACAGACACATCTATGCACCCTCCAGCAGCCCCTCCTATGTTCTTCCCCCTCCTCTGACTCAGAACCCAGGGAGGGTGGGGAGACTGCCATCCAGACCCCACGCTGCTTGAGGCAAAGTACAAAGTTCAACACCCAGACTTAACGCAGATTTCAAACTTTCTCTCCAGCCTCTTTGACCAATGGGCAAAAAAATCAAGCACCTACCTCTACTTCATCGGACCCGAAGGTCCCTAGATCACTAGCCGCGTCCACAGAGCCTATACCTACAGAGACGGCTCCCCTGCCCTCCTGTAACGCTGCTGTCCCAACTGACCCTGGGCCACCTATGACTGCGGAAACCTCGGGGCTCGATTTAGCGCCCGCACCGGCAGATCCCGCCACCAGCATCCCAGAGGACCTCACTTATCCCAGATTTCTCCGCAAACTGGCCTCAGCTATGGACCTCCCTACTACTGGACAGCCCTCAGACCAGCGTCCAGAAACCCAAACAGCGCGGAAATTCCTCGAGACCCCAAAAGCCCCTGCAATGATTCCGGTGCATCCCCTACTGCAGGAGAACCTCCTCCAGTTTTGGCAAAGCCCCAGCTCGGGACCCCCCTCTACGCGCAAACTGGACTTAAAATACCAAGTCCAATCCTCTCCAGGATTCGACAAGACCGAACTCTCACACCAATCCATCGTGGTGGAGTCTGCCCTTAAGCGCTCAAAGTCCACGCGGACAAATTCCAACAACCCCCCAGGCAGAGATCTTAAGCTTTTCGATGATATTGGCAAGACGACTTTCCAAGGTTCCATGCTCAGCGCAAGAATCTCTGCTCACCAACTACAGCATGCCCTCTACCAGGACGTCCTCCTAGAGCACTTGAAAGACGTCATCTCAGTTCTACCACAGGACAGTCAGTCTTCCGCCAATACCTCTTTAGCAGACCTACAGGAATGCACGAAGCACCAAGTGCGAGCATCCTTTGATGCGGCTGCACGCACAGCTGGGACTGCTATCTCCGCCCGCAGACTCGCCTGGCTCCGGGCCTCCGGTCTCAGAGAAGATACCCATGACCGCATCGCTGACACCCCATGTACTGGCGACTCTCTGTTTGGAGACAGAGTCAATGATACCGTCTCCACTATAAAGGACAACTGCACCACACTTCAGACCCTCGCTGATGAGGGCCTTGAGCGCAACAACCGCAAGAGCTCCTACCAGCAGAGACAGTACCATACTTCAAAACGGCAATACACTACGTACCAGAAGTGGCAACAGCCACGGTACAAGTCACAACAGCAGCATTCCTCCTACCGCAATAAGCCCCGCCAGTGCAACCGGAGACAACAAAAGGCCCCCCAAGCTGGGCCAACGAAACAAAGCCAGCCTTTTTGACAAACAATGCACAGCCTAGCCCTCCCCCCCCCCCCCCCGGGTGGCCGGCTCACCACCTTCCTCCCGGCATGGGAGTCCATCACGACAAACAAGTGGGTACTACAAATAATCAGGAGCGGGTAACACATCAGGTTCCACTCTACTCCATGCCAACGAAACCCCCCCCCCCCCCAAGAGAGGGCAGACCCCGCATTGCCCACAGGTCTGCCTCAAGAAATATCCTCCCTCTTGACTTCCAAAGCAATCGAGCCTGTGCCAACAGAGGAAATTCACACTGGCTTCTACTCCAGATACTTTATGGTTCCCAAGAAGTCGGGTGGTTCGCGCCCCATCCTCGACCTACGCAAACTCAAAAAATTCATAGTCAAGGAAAAGTTCCGTATGCATTCCCTTGGGTCCATCCTCCCCCTCATCCAGAAGGGGGAGTGGCTTTCATCCCTGGACCTAATGGATGCCTACACCCACATCAGCATCCACAAGGACCACCGCAAGTTCCTCTGCGTCAAGATCCAGGGGAGACACTTCCAGTACAAGGTCCTCCCCCTTTGGCCTCTCTCTGGCACCAAGAGTTTTCACCAAATGTGTCATTGTGGCAGCTGCTCACCTACGCAAACAGGGCATATGCGTCTTCCCATACCTGGATGACTGGCTGATTTCAGCGTCATCCCTACGGGAAGCGACAATGTCGACCTGGTGGACCATCGCCCTCCTGTCATCTCTGGGCTTCCTGATCAACTACCAAAAGTCGCACCCGAGACCCATGCAATGCCTCGAGTTCATCGGAGCTATAATAGACACCAAAGCCTCACGGGCATTTCTGCCTCCCCCTCGAAGGGACGCCATCATCTGCCTGATAAAACAAATCTCGGAGATGGATCACACACACGCGAGGACACTCCTATGCCTTCTGGGACACATGGCAGCCTCTACCCAGGCCGTACTCCTGGCGAAGCTACACATGCACCACTTGCAATGGCACCTGAGGTCATACTGGAACCAGCACTCGCAGTCCCTCAGCTCCTCCAGCCGCATGTCAAAAGCGTCCCTCCTCTGGTGGACCCGCAAGAAGAACCTGGCACAGGGACGCCCACTACGGCAGCCCCCAACTCAGCTGTCCATAACCATGGACGCCTCCCCGTCCGGCTGGGGGGCAACACTGCCTTCATCTCCGCACTCAGGGAGCATGGACGGCATGGGAGCGGAATCAGCACATCAACCTCCTGGAACTCAGGGCAATCCAACATGCCCTTCAGGCCTTCCGGAGTCAGACCCACGGAAAACACATTCTCCTTCGCACGGACAACCAGGTGGCCATGTTCTATATCAACAAACAGGGGGGTACAGGCTCACGTGCGCTTTACAGGGAAGCTCTGAAGATCTGGATCTTTGCTCTGCACAACCGGTGCCACATCCAGGCTTCCTACCTGCCAGGGCTCCAGAATGAGCTAGCAGACCGCCTCAGCCGACAGCTCAGCCCACACAAATGGGCACTCAACGGCCAAGTGACCCTCACCATCTTCCAGTGGTGGGGTCAACCGCAGATAGACCTTTTTGCCACGGAAGAGACCACCAAATGCAACCTCTTCTGCTCAAAACAGCCGTCCCCCGCAGCACCGCCCCGGATGCATTCAACGTGTTCTGGGGGGGGGACTGGTCACTGGTGCATGCCTTCCCGCTGTTTCCACCGATACCACTGACCCTGCAACGGATCATTTCGGACAGGGCACAGGCCATCCTCATAGCTCCCTTCTGGCCCCGCCAGGGATGGTTTCCGCTCCTCAACTGCTTGGTACGGGAAGCAGCTCTTTGCCTTCCCCTACGGCCGGACCTCATCTCTCAGGACGACGGCAACACCCTACACCCCAATCTACAGACCTTGTCCTTGGCAGCATGGAGGCTGAACGGGTCACTCTAACACCGCTCCACCTCCCGCTGGAGGTCGTGCAGGTGGTGCTTGCAACACACCGTCCATCTACTAGAAAGTCATATGGCTTGAAGTGGCGACGCTTCTCCTCCTGGTGCTCCGCCCTGCATCTCAATCTTTTCTCCTGCCCCACATCGCAGGTGCTGCAATGTCTGACAGAACTCACCCAGAAGGGTCTGCAACCTCAGTCAGTACGAGTTCACCTGGCCGCGATTGCAGCTATTCTCGAGCACTGCGATGACACTTCCATCGCGGCCCAACCCATGGTCGCTCGATTCATGAGAGGACTCACCAACCTGTACCCTCCGCGCAAGGACCCGATCCCCCACTGGGACCTCAACGCTGTCCTCGGCCAACTCACGCTTCCCCCTTTTGAGCCCTTGACTACAGCGGACATGAAACATGTCTCATGGAAAAAACTCTGTTCCTGGTCACCATCACATCAGCCCGACGAATCAGTGAGTTGCAAGCACTGGTGATGCACCCACCCTACACACAGATCACCAACGACAGAGCCACCCTCCGGACGCATCCCAAATTTGTGCCAAAGGTGGTCTCGGCCTTTCACATGAACCAGTCCATAGAGCTGCCTAGCTTCCTTCCATAACCCCACTCCACTGCAGAGGAACAGAGACTACACACCTTGGACTGCGTCAGAGCTCTCCGCATCTACCTCCAACGGACTGCGCCCCACCGCTTGGGCACGCAGCTCTTCGTCTCCTATGACCCCAACAAACCCGAGCGTCCTGTCTCCAAACGGACCCTGTCCCTCTGGATCTCAGCCTGCATCGCCTTCTGCCTTGGACAGGTAGGAGCTGAGTCTGCACCTCCAGTCAACGCGCATTAGCTACGGACAATGAATGGCTTCCTTCATTGCCAACCTGAGATTCGTCCCAGTCGCAGATATCTGCAAAGCCACCACTTGGTCATCACCCCATACATTCCAGAGACACTACTGCCGCGACCTCTCCAGCAAAGACCTTGCTTTTGGTCGGGCATTCTTGACCTCGGCGGACCGGCGTTGCCTGTAGCACGGTCCGATCCACATCTGTGGTTGTGATTCCCCACAGTACCTGCACTGATGTTTGCTCTGTTACTGCACTGCGTGCACAGCTACTTACACTGTGTTCTGCACCTTGTTTTCCATATCTGCACTGTTGAACCTGTTTACATTGTAATTGCACGGTGTTTTTCATACTGACTATTGCCCTCTGTGCATGGGCAACCGCCAGCTTTAATAAAGCAGGTATATTGTTCTTGGTCACCGCCTGGTCTCCTTCTTGATCTCCCTTGCACCACAGCTCCACATAGCTAGGGAGGCAGCTATTGTGGCTGACTCATCCTGCCTGTCCTAGGAGAAAATGAGGTTACTTACCTGTAACAGGCGTTCTCCGTGGACAGCAGGATAAGTCAGCCACACATCCCACCCTCCTCCCCTGCAAGGTACCGGTCTAAATCCCACAGGTGCATGCCCCTAGCAGTTGACAGCTAGTAACTCAGTGTCTGGCTAGGGGCAGAACCTGGGGGGGGGGGGGGGGGTGTCCCATGCTCAGAAGAGCAAAGCCCTTCTGAGCTATAGAGAGTAGTACTTCCGTCTCGGCGCCATCGGATGACGACACCTATTGTGGCTGACTTATCCTGCTGTCCACAGAGAACTCCTGTTACAGGTAAGTAGCCTCGTTTACTCCACTATTTACCTTTCTCCATTGAGAAAATTGGCCATTTAGCCCTACTCTCCATTTTCTGTCTTTTAACCAGCTCCCGATCCACCATAGCATAAGAACATAAGATATGTCATAGTAATTTCACTTCTAGGGCTGGCTTTACCAATAAGCAACTAGGTGGTTTCCTAGGACAACAGCTGCTTAGGCAAAGAGCAGCTGCAGTTAAGAGTAAAACAAGAGATCCTGAAAGCCATACAAACTTCAAGACCTATCAGCACTTACTTTTACCCACAGGAAAAAAAAAAAAAAAAAAAAAAGCATATTTATGTGGATAACTGAGTTTTGGAAAAATTTCTCTCCATGTGTGTGTATGCAAGCATTTAGGCACACCCAGTGCTGTTGAAGTTTGCTTCAAACAGCGGACCTCTTAGCAAAGGAGATCTCATTAAGTCTGGGTGAGTGACCTGTATCTCTTGCTCTGCTCGCATGCCTCATGGCATGGTGCGTGTGATGCCAAAATACCCAGAAGCTGGAAAAACTGGACACAATGCGCCAAGTGCGGCCTCACCAATGACTTGTACAGGGGCATTGGTGCTCCTTTCTGCTGGTTGTTCCTCTCTGTATTCAGCTCAGCATCCTTCTGGCTTTGACCACTGTCTTGTCACATTGTTTCACTACCTTGAGATCCTGGAAAAGCAGTCACTCCAAGGTCCTTCTCCTAGTCCATGCACACCAACCTCTTGCCCCCTTGAATTTCTGTGTCCCAGGTGCACGACTCCGCACTTCTTCACATCAAATCTTAACTGACAAACATTAGACTTATTGTGAAGAAGTGCAGAGTCATGCACTTGGGATGCAGAGGTCCGGGGGAGTTGTGTAGTAAGGGTGAAAGGCTGGTGTGCACGGACCAGGAGAAGGACATCCGAGTGATTACTTCCTCAGAAACAATGTGCGTTCTACGGTTACTCTGTTGCCTTGTCAAATGTTCAATAGTTTAAATTGATTCAGTTTACTTTGCTAAGAATTATTCTAGGTAAGTTCCTATCTATTCTATGTAAACCGCCATGACTAGTAGATAGGGCGGTATAAAAGTTGTTAAAAATAAAATAAATAAATAAATAAATAAATGTGACAAGATGGTGGCCACAGCGAAAGGAATGCTGGGTTGCATGCAGGGAGGAGTGGCCAGGGAGATTCTGATGCCCCTATGCAGATCATTGGTCAGGCCTCACTTGGAGGATTGTGTTCAGTTTTGGAGACCATACCTCACAAGGATATAGAAAGACATTAAACAATACAGAAAAAGACGTATGAGAAGAGATTTGAAGACCTAAATACGTATACTCTAGAGGAGAAGAGGGACAGGGGAGATATGATATAGATGTTTTAATACTTAAAGGGTATTAATGAAAAAGTTTTTTTCAAAGAAGGGGAAGCAGTAAAACTAGAGGGCATAAAATGAAGCTGCAAGGAGGTAAACTTAAAAGCAACATCAGGAAATACTTTTTCACTGAAAGGGTGGTAGATGCTTGGAATGCCCTCCCGATGGAGATGGTGGGGGCAAACACAGTGACTGAATTCAAAATGGCATAGACAGACACAGTGAATCCCTTTATAGCAAGGGGATAAAAATCAAACTAAACAAACCATTTCTTGTACATCAAAATGCCTGCAGAAGAGGCCTCATGTTGGTCCATGCCCAAGGCACCAAGTCCAAGGCTGCCACCATTGAGCCTAGAAGCTGTAGATAATACCAGACCGTTGGAGCTTCCATTGCCAAAAACTGTTGCTCCGAATAATGCAGCTTGTGGATCCTGTCTGCCGGGGAGGGACATGAGGCCCAATCTGGCATCGAACTGCGCTCCCAAATACACTAACTGCTGGACGGGCTGTAGTTGACTCTTGGATAGGTTAACTACCTATCCCAAGCTTTGGAGGAACTGGACCATTCGCCAAGTGGTGGACAAGGCCTCTTTCTCTGTCTTTGCTCTGATTAACCAATCGTCCAGGTAGGCGTGTACCAGAATACCCTCCTGTCTCAAAGCTGCCACTGCCATCACCACCATGACCTTCATGAAGGTGCATGGGGTCGTGACCAGGCCAAAAGGCAATGCCTGGAATTAAAAATGCCCCATAGGCACAGTGAAAACACAGAAACTGCTGTTCTAGACAAATTGGAATATGCAGGTAAGCTTCTATGAAATCCAGCACTGAAAGAACTCTCCTTGCCTTACTGCCAGTATTATGGGTGTAGGTGTGGCACCAGCAAGGAGTGGTTGACGTGCTTGAGATCCAGAATTGGCCGAAAGTCTTCCATCTTCGGGACCACAAAGTAAATGAAGTATCAACCTAATCCACATTGGTCTCACAGCATCGGGAACTACCGCTTCAAGATGCAGTAACTTGGCAAAGGGTGTTCCATACTGCCTGCTCTTTCGCTAGAGTGTGAAAAGGCAAATGAGTGAATGCTGCAGAGAGGGAACGAGCAAATTCCAGAGCATACCCCTCCCGAATGATCTCCAGCACCCATTGGTTAGTAGCGATAATCGACCCCGGTGGAATAAAAGCCCTGTAATCGACCTTCCACTGCAATCAGCTCTGCTTGGGTCCCTCTGGCTTCATTGGGATTTCTTCGCAGGAGTCTGAGGGGTGGAATAAAACCCTAAGGGGTGGAATAAAACCCTCTACTGGATTCTCTTTAGCCTTGAAAGGACTTGCCCCTCATTCTGGAATGACCTTGTTGAAAGGGTGCTCGAAACCTGTGAAAGTCTTTAGGCTGACCCCACTGGGGGGTAACCCTGCCTGGACCCCTTTGTGTGATCCTCTGGCAAATGCGTTCCTTTGGAATCCCTTAAGTCCTTCATCAGCCTACCAGGGCCTCCCCAAACAGTAACTTACCCTTGAAGGGACGCTTACTGAGCCTGTCTTTGAGGAAATGTCTGCTGACCAATTGCTTAACCAAAGAAAATGCTGTGCCACTATGATGGAAGCCATTGTATTAGAGGAGGCCCTCACCAAATCATAAAAGGCATCTTCCAGGTATGCCAAGGCTGACTCCAGCTTGGCCTCTTCCTGTGCCATCACTTGTGTCACCAATTCAGATGATGCTAAGGTCTGAATCCAATGAATGGGCGCTCTCATAAAATAGGCATCACAGACTGAAGCCTTTAATGTCAAGTCACTGGTATTGAATGCTTGCTTTGGAAGCGATTCCAGCTTACAGTTCTTAAGATTCTTAAGCGCAGTGCCCCCTTCTACTGGTATTGTGGTCTTTGTCACTGCAGATACCACGGCATTCTCCTTTTGCATCTTGAGTGGATCCCTTGCTTCTTATGGGATAAGGTACAGGCGACCCCCATAGCCCTGCTCCCTTTGAGGCCAGCCACTGGCACTTTCCACTCAGTCTCGATAATCTTTTCAATCACCCTATGCAGCAAAACTCCCCCCCCCCCTCCAAGATCAAACTTCCTCTGCCTCCAGAATACTCTCCTGCAGGGCTTCAGCAGACATCAGGGAGGGAAGTATAGCCTGAAGGAGGCCTTCAGCCTTTTGTTTTTTTCAAGTAGTATGCCTTGTGCAAGGAAAGAACAAAATCCGGGGCCAACTGCTCTAAGCTGCTGTCTGATGCTATCCGCGGTGCTGAAGGTTGAGTAAAATATGGTTTTGCCTTTGTTTCAGCTGCAGTTACTTTCCCCGATGAAATGGCTGCCTGCTCCAAAATGGCCACGGTTCCCACAAAAAACGCGGAAATTGTCGGCAATGTCAAATCTTCTCTGACCTCCCTGGACTGAGCTTCTATGTCCCTGATGTGCAATATATGCTCTACAGATCTCCCTTGTCGACTACACACATGGCAGAGGTCCCTGCACACAAACCACAGCTTCCTCCAACCGCATGCATGATCCTGTGGAAATTGGCTGGCTGACAAGAGAGAGGAAACAGATAGTACATGGTAAAACTCCCCTGCAGCCTACTGAAAAATGCCAGCAAATGCAGCTCAAGGGAAAGGCTCACTTCCTCTCAGGAAGGACTTGCTTCAGATGGAGGTTTTTTTTTTTAAGCAGTGGCCACCTCAAACTTTAAATCAATGCTGTTACAAGGACAACCCAGATCTCTCTTGTGCAGGAGTATGGGGAGTCCAGCTGGGGGGAAAAGGGAACTGGACCACCAGACCTATCAAAAGGACCCTGGTGATCAATAGTCAGACCCTGCAGCACTGCCAGCCCTCACACTCCCACCAGGCAGAATGGGGTGACACCCAGCTACTGGTTACAGTCCTTTGTGTCCAAACTGCTTCCTAGTCCTTTCTTTTGCTTACTCTGTTTTGTTTTGGGGTGCTTTTTTTGGCTAAAGTCTTTCCAGTGGAGTCCTCTACAAAAAGGCTGCTCTCTCAGCTGTGAAGGACTGAGAATACTGGATTCTGGAGCTGAAGGGGGAGCTCTTGTATTGCGACATCAGAATTTTGACATGGTCAGTCCTCAGCTGCTAGTGGAAGAAGATATCATCCCTTCAGTCTAGTTCATATGTACACTCAAATTTCAAATTTGATTTCTGAATATTTAACCAATCAATTAATTCATGTAATGAGGCTAATGTCCCTTACCATAAGCAAGAAAATATCATCTAAATACCACTTCCAAAGTTGTATAGATGACATCCAGATCGATGTTTCTTCTTCATATGCTGTAACATACAAAGTAGCTATAGTGAGGGCTAGTTGCATCCACAGCTATGCCGAACATTTGATGAGAAAACCAATGGTTCTCGCATAGAACCAAATCTTCATTATGTTAGAACAAAAGACGAGATGGTCAGGTTTTCAAGACGTTCTTAATGAATATGCATGAATACAAAGAGTAGTGCATGCAAATCTCTCTCATGCATATTCATTAATCCTACTCCTCACACTCACAGACCAAAAACCTTTCTCCCAACATATAATTCAAAAACAGATTTTTAAATGTATATAAATCGCTAACCATGAACTTAATCCCAACTACAAACAATCAGCAGAGACTCAGTAGTGGGTAGACAAATAGACTAAACAATGGGTAGAAGAAAAGCCTCAGATAACTTAGCCTTCCTCTATGTGGCTTCTCAAAGCCATAGGGGAACAAAAAGCTCCACATCATAGGCTGAAAAAACTCCTCCCATCAACAAATTCAAAAATGTTTTTATTACAAAATATTTAAAAACCTCTAAACATGTACAGCAGGAGATACGTCAGGACGCCCTGACAGTAACAACCACTCAAATGGTATTAACACACCAATTCTATAGGAGCTATTTAAACCGTAATCACAGACCAACACAACTTATAAAGGAATAAAGAAAGGAGCAGTCACAAAATTTCTTAAACACAGTTCAAAGTCTGCCCGCAGCCCCATACTTAGCTTAGGACAGCAGCTCTTCAAGCTTGCAGCACTCCAAGCTTCAAACACTCCTGCACAGGATGCCGAAAATTCAGGCACCATTGCTACACTCACTACTGAATCCACCACCATACCATTTCTCAGAATAACCCTACAAAGATCTTTGTTTTGCTAAAAACAGCTTCTTCAGGGGTTACACTATCAGCCGAAATTCTTTGTGCAAAGAAACTGACACAAAAAGCCAATACCATTTAACACCAATATCCAGCTCCACCCAATCAGAAGCTTGCTACTGATTGGATAAGCCTCACATATTCACACTCCTATGTTTGGAATATACAGTAAACCCCAAAGCTAAAATTAAATTTACAAACACACATTCCAGTCAATTTTATTATTAAGCTCTACTGGCTCAAGAGTATTCAATTTAAATATCCATTTTTGTTCACGCTGGACTAGCAATCTCCCACAATCATCCTCGCGGGGGTTGTCAGACAGTCCAACACCAAACATCAGTAAACTGATGATTAAACTGTAGGCAATGTAATACCAAAGGAGCTTCTTCACGAGCTTTAACACTAGAAGCCCCAAAAAAGGTATTTTACCTAGAAATCCCAAAGTGTGTCAATTGATGCATTATCACAACGATTGCGTTGAGCATGAAATGCAGATGTGAATTAATTTGAAGTTACTTATTTGTTTACTACGTGCAGTATGTGACATTACATAACCGACATAGTTCTAGCAGTGGCGCTGATATAAACCTTTGAAGATGCATTTGTGCCAATTGACGCACTTTGGGGCTTCTAGTGTTAAAAATGTTCTTATGTTGAGAAAGTCTCATTTTTAATTGACGTACTGTCTTCCCCACATAATACTTATTACACGGACAGTGCAAGGCATACACAAACTGAGAAGAGCAGGTTGTATTTCCATGAATACGCACTATGTAATTATTGATTACAAAGACAGACCCTTCTTCCATAATCCCACAAAAGATGCAGCAGTCATATTTAGAATGTCCTATTGATTCCATATCAGAAAAATGTCTTAGAACTGCAGAGCAGAGAAGATCTCTAAAATTCTACCCATGGCTATACGCCATTCAAGGTCTACTTTCAGCTAAACAAGGGATGGCAGAAAGTACAAACCAATGTTGCCGTATAGAAGATGCCAAAATTTTAGAGGCATCTGAGTAAGGAAGCACACAAGTAATAGACTTCAATACATCATCTGTTGTAAAAATGGGGACTGAAGCAAGTAGCCATTCACAATGATTAGGCTTGCTTATAAGCTTTACGCAATACAGAGGATAGACAGCCATGGTCACAAAATTTAGATAAGAAGCTTCCGTGCCTGATGATGAAACTCTGCATCAGTAGAAAAAAAATGTGGTGACATCTTAATAGCTGTGAGAATGGAAGGCTATTCTTCAAATGTAAAGGATGGACACTCCGATATTGTAACAATGTGTTTCTGTCCATCAATTTAGTATACAGTGTAGTCTCAAAAGATGCCCCAACCTTCAAAACATGCACATCTAAAAAATGAATTTCAGTTTGGTGACAAAGCATCTCAAAAGTAATGGCCATATTACAACCATTTAAATAAGACAAAAAGTCCTGCAGTAGATCAAAAAGACCCATTCCATAACAGGAAGATGTCGTCAATATAAATGCCATCATGCAGTGATATCAGAATATATTGAAAAATAAACCCAATGGTCTTCAAAAGCAGCCATATAAAGGTTAGCCAGAGAAGGAGCAAACATGGCCCCCATAGCTGTCCCAGAAATTTGTTGGTATAAAATTATGGCCAAACATAAAAGAATTCCTGGTCAATGCCAACTCAGCCAAACTCATCAAGAATGAAGTGGAGACACGATGAGGTAAAAGTTCTCACTTCCCAGACTACATGAAGGACATCCAAAGCCTCACTCTGTGGGATGGAAGTATATAGGGAAGCAACATCCAAGGTTACAAGCCACTGTATTGAAGAAACTGACGTAACTTGCTGTAAAAGCTGTAGAAAATGTGTCGTATACTTTATGTAAGATGTCATCTTTGGAACTTCATCACACAAAAAGAGGTCAATATATTTCTCCACACACTCAAGCAATGAACTATTACTAGAAAGAATAGGATGACCTGGAGGATGATTCAAAGTCTTATAAATTTTGGAGAGGAGATAGAGAACAGGAATCCGTGAAAACACTGGATTCAAAAAATCCCTCTCCTTTTCTGTCAAAATGCCAGCAACCAGAACCGCTTCAGTCAGCTGCCTAATTGCAGTCTGTAACTCTTCAGTAGGGTCCACTGTCAATCTACGATAACAAGATGCATCATTAAGCTGACGATGGACCTCAGCCTAGTAATCGGACAGATTCATAACGACAATGGCACCCCCTTATCTGTACGTTTAATAGTTATTCGGCTATTAGATCTTAATTGCTGAAGAGCCAGAAACTCATTCCTCTGCAGATTAGACAGGTGATACAGACGACCTTCAAACACTTTCAAATCTTTCAAAACCAAAGTTTTAAAAGTACACAAGACTCCAGTCAAAGGGCCCGGCGGAATCCAAAAGGACTTCAAATGCACCACTGAATTGTCTACCATAGATAGTTTATCAGCAACCCCCCCCCCCCCAAAAAAAAAAAACCACCACAAAGCTGTAAAGATTGTAACAAATGTTTCACTACTAAGTAGTCTTGAAAGGATCAAAAAAGGACCCCGAAAGAGAAATTAGACTTACCTGCTAATTGTTGTTCCTTGAGGAACTCCAGTCCAGTCCCACACCTCTGGGTAGTGTACCTCCTCCAGCAGCTTGGAGACTGAGCATGTCACCTTTTGATGACACCAAAGTACATACAGTATAGAGCTGGCACCTCCCACCAGCCCCAGTACCTATTGACAAAGCAGACTCACAGGAGCAACAAATAAGTAGTTAAACATACCTAAACTTAAATGCGCCCCTTCCAACCCTTGGGGAGGATATCCCGACCCCCCCCCCCCCCCGGGATGAGGAGGCCCACCTGCTGATCGGCCGAGCCATTCCAACCAGCGAGGAACCGACAGCACTGCCGGTGCAACACCCCCCCCTTCTCCAGAGGCTGAAGACCCCGCACCCTATCCCCGACTCTGAGCCACACCCTTCCAAGGAAACCGCCTTCAGGGCCGGGGTGCATGCTTATTAAACCAGAAATTCTACCGGGCGGGTTCCGGGAGTGGAATGGGGTTCCTCAAGGAACAACAATTAGCAGGTAAGTCTAATTTCTCTTTCCTTATCATCCCTCCAGTCCAGTGCCGCACCTCTGGGATGTATCATAGCAGTCAATCTAATGGGCGGGACCCACACAACCAGCCTGAAGCACGCGTCCCCCGCTGCCTGGATATCCAGGTGATAATGCTTCACAAATATATGCAGTGACGACCACGCTGCTGCCCTACAAATCTCCACCGGTGGAACCAAAAAGTTTACTCTACCCATGAGGCCGCCTGGGCTCTTGTAGAATGCATCCACAGCCCCACCGACATTGGCTTACTCTTCAAAATCTATGCAGACGTGATCGCCTCTCTGAACCACCTGGAAATGGAAGCCTTAGTTGCCGCCTCCCCTTTGCACAGCCATCCAAAACAGACCAAAGAGACAGTCCGATTTCCGGAAGGGCAACGTCCTCTTGATATAACTTCGCAGAACACTAACATTGAGACAGCGTAGCTATGACATGACAGGGACCCCATAAGCCCTCATCAGTGCCAGCAAGAAAACGGTCCGATTCAGATAAAATGCTTAAACCACCTTGGGAACAAAAGGAAGGCACAGGGCGCAGAGCCTCTCTTTCCTTGGAGAGAGAGGAAAGGATATTGGCAAGATAGGGCCTGGAGCTCCAAAATCCTGCATACCAAAAAGATTGCGACCAGGAATACCGTCCTCAGCATCAAATCCTTCAGCGAGGCCCAACTCAACAGTTCAAAAGGTTCTCCAGCAAGCGCGATCAGTACCAAGTTGAGATTCCAAGGCAGTACTACTGCCCTCCTTGGCCAAAAAAACCCAGCAGGAGTGAAGGGAAGTAAAGCAAATGGGCCTGCTAACAAAAAGGATGCGCTGAGCTTCCCGTGCCTGAGCTCCGACGACCTGTCCACATGTCCTGGCGATAACAGTGTCTGCATGATTAGTTATCCCCTCGTGCTCAGCCTTCCATAAACAGCTTCGGCACGGAGGAGGGGGGGGGGGAGCACTCCAGCTGCTGGGCTGCAGTGGCTGTCAGCGTGGCGGCTCCTCACCCTATGACGGGTTCGGGAGCTACCAGAGAATTTGGCTGTGGGAAGGTCTCCAAAACCACAACCCCCCCCCCCCCCCCGGAACCGAAGTGGGGGGGAATCTTCCTCACTGCTGCCTGTCTCTTCTTGTGTTGCCCAGCAGGAAAAACAGATCCTGTTGATTTTTTTTTTTAAACTAACACCACTAACTAGCAAAAAAATAAAGAACCTGTAGCTGACAGGGCAAAAGCAAAAATGAAACCACTCTTTAATCTTGGCCTATGCTCCCTAATTCATCCCTTCAATGAGTCCAGCACCCTGGCTCACCACCTCCTCAACTGCTTGGAGACTGAGCATACCGGGGCTGGTGGGAGATGCCAGCTCTATATGTACTCTGGTATCATCAAAAGATGACGCGCTCGGTCTCCAATCTGCTGGAGGAAGTACACTACCCAGAGGTGCGGAACCGGACTGGAGGATGATAAGGAACAAAAGGAGAGACCTTTAGATAACAATTTTAACTGTACCTCCGTCAAGTCTACCGATGACAAATTGATTACTGCCCCTGCTTCTGAAAATTGTCTTTGTAATAATGGTACTTCTTTTTCTGCAGTTTGGTATAGGGTCCTTGACGGTCTTGTGGTTGATGATCTAATGACAGATTTGATACTTTGCTTTTCCCGTGCTTCCCTTCTCTTTATGCACATCACTACCTCCATCTCCTTCACTAGACAAAGAACTTTCTGATGTTAAATTAAAACTCACAGTCTTACGATTTTGAAATTTCTATGAACGGGCACGCACTGCTGCCCAATTATAGATATGAGAGGGAAATGAAAGATGATAATCATGCAAGAATTTTTTAATCTTCAAAGGCTTCAAATCAGATTTAAAATGTATCCAGTTTGACGACATCAGCTAACTGAAGAGTAAAATCGTCAGAAATTTTTAAAGTCTGCAGATATTCATCTATGTCCTGCTTCACCACTGTATACTTAGAACAGACAGTCTCTATCACCAACAGCATCAAATCTAATGAACACTTACTCAAAATGCTATTCCAGCATGAAATAAAAGCGTCATCATTCTGAAACATAAGGCTCTTTCCACATACGCAATCATACATGCCCTACTTCAACGCTCCACAATCCGCAATGACAATGTCAAATGCAGTGCTGTATTCGCTGTTGCCGCAAAGTTTTTGAAGGTGTTGTCGATGCCGTGAAAGTTTTCAAGAGAAGCGTCTCTACATGGAAGATTGTTTGTGGGAGTCATCTTCTCAAGATAAGTGCATGGAAGTTTTTGAGCTTTATTGGTGACTGTGGTGTGCCTACTGCAAAAACATACAATCACAAGTCCTACACTCAGTCTCACAAGGGTTTTGAATGTTTTAGTTGTATAGGAGCACCAACTCGTGTGCTTTTTTCACATGATTAAAATAAAGGTTCTATACAATAAGAGCCTATTATTGATTAAAATGGAAGAGGGACCGCGAGAGGGTAGTGTCCCTCAAGGCCAATTTTCTAACATATAAATTCTTATTCTATTGCTGTTATTTTTCGTTCTATTTTTGGCTTAGAATAATCATGTCCTGGCAATATCCCAGTTTTTATACTAGTCCCTACTATATGCATGCATATATAGCCCAAAGCCATTTCACTGGCCACTTTTTTTTTTTTTTGAGATATTGGACATTAAGGGGTTGAACTGCAAGGATGCCAATAACGTTGACCACAACTGTTTGTCTGTCTTTCTGGTTCAAATGTAAAAAAAAATGTTTGTTTCAAATCAGAGCTGAGGTGTTTTCCATAGACTACAGAAGTGATACAGATAGCGCTGGGACAGAATTGTTCTCCCACAGTTTCAGCATGCACAGCAGTTCCCTCAACGCCTCAGTTTGTTTCAGAGCTAAAGAGGTACGAGAGATCATGTATGTGCCTTATCAATCCTGCTGTCTACCAGCAAAAAAAACTGTTTAAAAAGATAAGCAACATTGCTCCCCCCTCCCCCTCCCCCACCTATCCACAAACAAAATTGAGAAGGCACACAAGAGAGTGAATGCCAAGCTTAGAGCCTCCTTCTTCGGAGCAGCCTACAGTTCTTCCAAGGCATTGCCATAGTGAAACTTGGTACTAAAAGTAGTCTGATGGGTAGCCTAGTGGTTAGAATACTGGCTTGGTAACCAAGCAACCAGGGTTCAATTCCCACTAGCACTCCTTGTGGCCTTGGGCAAGTCACTTAACCCTCCATTGCCTCGGAAGAAAGGCCTGGCAATCTACTTCCGGTGACACTGCCAAGAAAACCCAGGAGCTTCTGGGTCGCCAGGAGTCAGGACTGACTCGAAGGCACACATTGCATTTTTGTATATGAAAGAGTAGTGCAGTGGTTCCCAAACTTGGGGTCAGGACCCCAAATGGTGTCAAAGAAACATGGCCATTACCCCTTCTCTTTGGACTTTCCTGTGATCTATGACAAGTCACCAGTCAGCATGTGACTTGTGAGCCAGTGAACATTCATAGTCTCTTCCCCTCTCCTGGGTAAGCTTCCTGTTAGATTGGAAACCCATTCCGAGTACTGGGGTCTGTAAGCACACACTGCACTCTTACACTGTCAACTGTTGCTGCTGCTTTCTGCTTTCGAAGAGTGGAGACCTGCTATTTTGATATCATCTGGGGTCATGTGATTTTTCAGTTGTTAAAATGGGGTCATATGAGACAAAAGTTTGAAAAGTCACTTAGTAGTGTATCCCTAAACGGAAGAAAACATATACAGAGTTAGTACTTTAAGACAATTCCTGCAGCAGTCCCAATGTTTAGAGAAGGTTCACTTTGGTGGGGAAAAACAAAAAAGAGAACAAAACAAAAAAAGGCAGATGCTATGCAATTTGCTATAGGTCTTTTTCTCTCTCTTTTTATCCCAACAAATTGCAGGGTTTTACATGTCCAAAAAACAGGATATAGTCCCCTTTTTCCCCATTAGAGATCCTCTGTGTTTGTCCCATGCTTTTTTGAATTCAGATACTGTCCTCGTGTCCACTACCTCCACTGGGAGACTAGTCCACGCATTTACCACTCTTTCCATAAAGAAATATTTCCACATATTACTCCTGAGTCTACCCCTTCCACCCTCATCTTATGTCCCCTCATAGCAGAGCTTGCCTTCAATTGAAAGAGACCCTCCTGTGTATTTATGCCACGGAGGTATTTAAATGTCTCTATCATATCTCATCTATCCCACCTTTCCTTTAAAAGTATACATATTAAGATCCTTAAGTATGAGGCGTGACAAAAAAGAAACGAGACTGTGGCAACCACACCCAGGACTCAATGCCAATTGGCTAACCACTTATGTCCCTGTGTTATGCAACATCTCGCCACTATTCTGCTATAATATTTTTCATCTCTCTCACTCTGTTTTTCTTTTTCAGTTTTTTTTTGTAGCACACTGCTCCATCGCTTTGTCACGCAACTGGGGATCATAAGAAGGAGAATAAGAGTGCAGACCCTTGTCTTCGGGAAGTTGATATAGTAGTTTTCGTTACGTTAATACCTGAGTTTTAAGAAGAGCACAAGTAATGAAAAACTTCACCAGGATTAGGGTTGTTTCATTTCTGATGAGGTCATTGATGTGATCACGCAATTTGCCTTATAACGACGTAAGTCCAAAAGGCAATGCTATTGTTTAACTGAGACCTCAAAAGAAATTTTGAATAAGATAATTTTTGAAGAATAATTTTTGAATTTCTCTAGTCTAGATTTACAGTGAACGAAAAAAATTTTCTACGTGCAGCATGCAACTGGAGGTGGCAGAAATATGGAGCAAAGAATCAACTTGAAATTTCTGATTAAGTTGGAGAAGGGCCCAACCGAGTGTGTCCA
Organism: Ichthyophis bannanicus; assembly: GCA_033557465.1. Lineage (NCBI taxonomy): Eukaryota > Metazoa > Chordata > Amphibia > Gymnophiona > Ichthyophiidae > Ichthyophis > Ichthyophis bannanicus. The sequence continues at coordinate 46,137,321 of CM066047.1, forward strand.
ACTTCTCCAACAGGTTTATGGAGAAAATACAATGTCAAGGCCACGAATCTTTGAGTGGCACAAACGCTTCAAGACTGGCCGCGAAGAGGTGGAGAATGACCTAAAGTCAGGACGGCCTTCCACGACAAAGGCGGCTGAGAACATTAACAGAGTGAATCAGCTGGTGCGGAGTGATCGCAGATCAATGGTGTGGATGATAGTTGAGGAGCTCAGCCTGAACAGGGAGTTAGTGCAGACCATCTTGGTGCAGAAGCTGGAGATGCAGAAGGTGTGCGCTCAGATGGTGCCCAGGCTTTTATCAGACGACCAGAAGGAGCACCGGGTCAATGTTTGTCGAGACTTGCTAGAGAAGATCAGAGAAGATCCAGAGTTCGCTGGCCGAGTCATCACAGGAGACGAGACTTGGGTCTTCCAGTAGGAGCCTAAAAGAAAGAGATAGAGCCTTCCGTGGAAGAGACTCGACTGTCAACCAGACCCAAGAAGGCACGCATGTCGAAATCAAGGATCAAGGTCATGCTGATTGCATTCTTCGACCAGAAGGGAATGGTCCATCATGAGTTTGTGTCCGAGGGTCAGACAGTCAACCAGCACTTCTACCAGCAAGTCCTCAATCGCCTCCATGATCAGGTTCAGCGTAGCAGGCGGGCTCTGTGGAAAGACAAATCGTGGCAGCTCCACCACACCAACGCACCTGCACACACCGCGCTCAGTGTGAGGCAGTTATTGGCCACAGCTCTCGACCACCCTCCTTACTCCCCAGATCACACATTGTATGACTTCTGGCTCTTCCCCAGGCTGAAGACTGTGCTCAAAGGAACTCATTTCACCTCTTTAAAAGAGATCAAGGCCACTGTGATGAGGGAGCTGAGGGACCTCAAGGAGGAGGACTTTACCGAGTGCTTCCATACGTGGCAGAAGCGAATTAACTCGGGGGGGGGAGGGGAATTTATTTATTTACATTCTCTTATATACCGCGCTATTCTGCATCAGTGCGGTTTACATTGAACAAACTGAAATTACATTGAACAGGGTATTATAACTTGGAGATAACTATTTTACAGGGAACATGGGCTATGGAGGGTTAAGTGGCTTGCCCAAGACCACAAGGAGCACCTGTGGGACTAGAAACCCCAGTCCTTCCGACCCAAGGTTGCTATCCTCTAATGGGATTTGAACCACCGACCTTCCGGCCTGAAGTACCTTGCCCCAACCACTAGGCTACTCCTCCACTCCACTTTGAAGAGGACAATGTGTAATTTCTCTGTAGATTTTGTAATAAAACATTTATGGGATAATCTAGTTTTGTGTCACACCTCGTATGTCCTCATAGGCTTTATAACGAAGACCACTGACCATTTTAGTAACCACCCTTTGCACCAACTCCATCCCGTTTATATCCTTTTGAAGGTGCGGTCTCCAGACTTGCACATAATACTCCAAATGAAGCTGCACCAGAGAGTTATAGAGGCACTATCACCCCCTTTTTTCTGCTGGCCATTCCTCTCCCTATACACCAAAGCATCCTTCTGGCTTTTGTAGTCACCTTTTCTACCTGTTTATCCACTTTATCATCACAAAACAATCACATCCAGGTCCCGCTCTTCTTTCGTGGACAGAAGTACTTCGCCCCTTACACTGTACTGCCCCCATAGATTTTTGCAATCCAAATGCATGACCTTGCATTTTTTTTTTAGTATTAATCTCAGCTGCCAAATTCTTGACCAATTCTTCAAACTTAGCCAGATCTCTCCTCATGTTATCTACTCCTTCCTGGGTGTCTACTCTATTGCAGATTTTGATATCATCCGCAAACAAGTGAACCTTACCCGACAGCCCTTCTGCAATATCACTAACAAAGATGTTAAAAAGAATTGGACCACTACTGCGGCACACTACTGGTAACTTCCTTCTCCTCTGAGTGAGCTCCATTTACCCGTACGCTGTTGCTTCATACTCAACCAATTTCTAACCCAGTCAGTCAGTTACTTTAGGGTCCATCCCTAGGGTGCTAATTTAAAAAGAAAATCACCTGTGGGGAATGGTGTCAAAGCCTTTACTAAAATTTAAGTACACCACATCTAGGGCTCTCCCTTGGTCCAACTCTCTGGTCATTCAGTTAAAGAAATCATTCAGATTTGTCTGACAGGATCTGTCTCTGGTAATCCCATGTTGCCTCAGATCCTGCAATCTATTGGACTCCAGAAACCTCACTATCCTCTGTTATAGCAGTGTTTCCAATAATTTACTCATCACAGAGGTCAGACTAACTGGCCTGTATTTCTCAACCTCATATTTACTTCCACTTTACACAAAAGGAACATGTGCCTTCCAGTTCTGTGGGACCACTCCTGATTTCTTAAATGATCTGGTTATTCAGTTCTTTACAAAAGGCAATATAAGAGTATGGAAGACCTACTTGCGAGGACTGCCATTGGGTAAGACACAACGTACCATTTGTAGGTTAATGTTGCAAAAAGAGTTATTATACTAAACAAAATATTAAAGTGAATACAGAGAACAAATTCCTTATGACAGAAATTAAGGGCAAGGCTCACAGTTTACTAAAGACAGAAATTCAGCTACTCTTCCGACAGAGGTAGATGCAGGTAGAAAGAATACACACCACATGAAGGAACTAAAAGTAGTGATATCAAAGGCTGCTGTCCTGGATGAAATGACATCCACATTAATTTCTGAAGATCAAGGCATTTTTACAGGCAAAGGTTTGCATGGCCCAACATGAAAAGATAAGACTGAGACGCTGAAAGGCAGTTTTCTAGATCATAAGAAGTGGAGAGTGTGCTACGGTGCTTTCTAAACGATGACTTCTGAAGGCTCAATTAATACAAATGATTGACATCAATGTTACACTGAGCAGAGATAGTTTAAAAATATGTCCAATAGTCAAAAAAATGGAACAGGGATAACTCTCTTGGGGGCAATTTCTCCAAATAAGTTAGGTGTGCACAAACCATGACAGCAATGAACCTCATTCCTCAGCCAGGCTATGTAGAGTACGATTTCAGTCTCTCGAATTTACTACTAATGCCCAGCATAGTACTTGCATTATGCCAAAGATGGCCTCCTTTTGGAATTCATAAGATGTGAAGTGTACAGGAATTTGGAAATTCCTCTTAATCATCTTTCTGCCACACGTTTAGTGCATTTCTGGGCACTTGAGGATCTTCTCTCCCTCAATGCAATTCATAGAATAATCACTTAAGACTGACACCTCTGCAGTTGGGGCGTTTTTCTCTTTTCCCACTGTCCAGTTTACTTACATCCAACTTTAAAATATAAATAAATAGGTTGGCATTCTGGGTGACCATAACCTCTTCATTCTCCTTAATTCTCTTAGGGTCATGGTCCTAATGCTTTTCCAGTACAACAATTTTTCTTCTTTTAAACAGAACCAAACAAAACAAAAACAAAGAAAGTTTCCAATGGATGAGATGTGATGTTACTGTGCCTTTCTGTGTAGAAATTTTCTGCAACCACAACTTCACAGCCAGCTACGAGATGAGTAACTGTTTCTAATTCTATCTACATATGTCAGTTCTCTCTGCTTGCTGTGAATCATCTCATCCATAATCCACTGTCCTGGGTGCAACTATTATTCTCTCATCCTTTGGTTCCGGTTCACCTTTCCTTAACCTTGTGTGTGTCCAGTCTTGATCAAAAATTGGTTCCTGGATTAATATTTTGTATTTACCACTGTATTTGCATTTGCCACTTATTTTTCCTTGCCTGCTAATTTAATTCTTTGAAGAGTTTTTTTTCTCGTTTCCTTCTTTATGTGTGTTGATTGATTCTCATCCATCCCCCTCTACTCTTCAAAACACTTGTCCATTTAATGATGGAGACAGATTCTGAACGTTTATTTTCATATTTTAGTACTTTGTGTATTTGTATCTGATGATACTGTTAAGTAAGCCTGAAAGTCTATGATAGTAGCTCTGTATGCATAATTGATTTCTGAGGCCCAGTTCTCCTTCAACTCAACTGATGTACACTCATGGCATACACTGGTTCTTATAAAATTCTCATGGACATGTTAGAGTTTTCTTGTTTGCACATCCAGTTTTTTGAGATCTTTAAAAGGCCAGTCTACAATATCAAAGCTGTATGATTACAGGAATTACCAGCATCTTAGTCCGTGATGTTAAAGTACTTTTCAATAACTATTTTATTCTCTTGTAATATTAATTTACTGATTTTTCTCTCAATATGTTTTACTTGATTGTTGCTCCTTCCTCTACTCCTAGGAATTTATATACATTTTCCTTTTCTAGTCCTTGATATCACAGTTCTTAGTCAGGAAAACGTTTTTAGCATTACTCAATTTTCCTCTAAGGAAGGTCACCTTAGCATATTTGTCAAGGCCATAAGTCATTTTGATGTTATCCAAGAAGCTTTTTACTATAGAGTTGTTCTATTAAGTTGTTGGCCGCTGGAACTGTAGAGTTTCAGGTCATCTACAAACAGAAAATGTGACATTATCTCTGGGTTATTACCTTCTTTAGGAATAAGGCTAAATCCACCTCCCAAAGAGATGAGAATACTCAGTGGATTAAGCGCCATACAAAAAACAGAAGTAGTGACAGGCAGTCTCCCCAAAATATTCCTATTCGGATCGTAATGTTAGGAACGAAGAACAGACCATTTCCATACATCTTTCATGGTGAACCTAATATACTCAATCAAGCCAGGATTTATTTTATACATTTCAAGGCAATTATCCAAGAGTGCAGAATGCTATTAAAAGCTTCTCTATATTCAATCCATGCTATACTGATGTTTTTGTTTCTCTTAGTGCTGGCCACAATGGCTTTATTCAACATTAGCTAGTCTTTTAGTTCCATATGCGCCTCTCTTATAGTTTATTAGAATTTGATAGAACACCCTTTGCCAGGCAAACAGAGCGATTTACAATAAAATCAAGATTCGAATCACGTGTAGAAGAAAGGAAATCCATAAGTAGACAAGAAGAAAGAGAACAGGATAGAAAAGAAAAGGAACTAATTTGACATAGAGAAGGTTTCTTTTGACATTGTAAGTCAGTGGGAGGGGTCTATATCATAGGCTTGAGTGAAAAGGTAGATTTTCAGAAGACTTTTGAACTTGCCTTTCTGTTCTAGTGCTATGTTGTTATTGAATTGGCATGATTGTATATGCTCTCATATACTTCTTTCTTCTCTATTTAGTCTGGTATGTTGTTTTAGGATGTCTTAAATAGGCTTCAAAAGATTGTAATTTTGAGATATTTTGCACTGTAGAAGAGAGAAAACCTGCTCCAACCTCATAATGAGAAACTGTCTCTACAGATTCCAGAGTGACTGTAGCTGGTCTTACCAAGGGCTTCAGTCTGCTCGTTCCTAAGAGTACTCCAGACATTTGCTGCACCTCTGCTACGCTCAAGAAACATATTACACTCCAGGGATGCTGCCCCTTCAATTTGGTTAAATTATTCCATCTGCTGTGCACGACACTTCATTCTCAGGCACCCCTGACTGAATCATTAAGGGGGAAAGATGGCATAATCCTTCCATCGCCAACAGTGCCTGTCAATAACACGGCACTAGCACCAGAACTGTCAATTCACCACATAGCTGGTGAAGTTTAGGATCCAATGGGATAAACATATCAATGCAAAGTTTTGACCACTATTATTTTTCCCTTGGTTGACCAGAAAGTCTACCAAGGGAAAAATAATAGTTATGAACTTGACAACTGGCACAGAAAAAAAAAACACAAGAGGGTGAAAAACAACAATAGTGTTGATTCATGTTCAATGCATTACAGCTAGATTAGTTAAACATAAGAGTAGATGGATTACATCCTGATGTTGAGAAGGCATTATGTTTAAACACCCATTTTATATTATGGATACAGTACTATTTGTTCCCTCTGTAAAGGGCTGTATGGCTACATAAACGATCTCATAAGTGGAAGGGATGCACAGATGCTTTCCCAAATTGCTCTATCATAGCTTGCAGAAAACTGGTTCTAAATTCATATAGAAATGTTCCAGAACCAAAGTCTCTTGCACAGGTGAAGAGGTAGACATATCCAGAAGAGTCTGTGCAGGCAGCAGATGGGATGATGAGGTTGATGGTTGTGCTGGAAACCTTGAGGTCCATCTATCTGCGCAGTAGTAAGACAATGAGCAGTAAGACCAGGAGGCAGATGTTCATACAGCTCGTCCATATGATCTGACAAATCATGAGGGCAAACAGTTGCACAGTACATGAGATCCTATGCCATCCCTCTGTCGCTATTCTTCTGTACAGGATGCGCTCTTTCAGGTTCCAGAGAACGTAATCCATCCCCAGGCCAGTGCAGACCCTGAGTAGGGGGAAGGCATTTCTGGCCTAAGATCTTCCAAGGAGCAAGAGCAACAAAAGGTATGCCCTCATATCCTGCTCCAATGCCACTTCACATAAAGAGAGGCCATGCACAAAGTCAGGCAACCTCTGCACAACTTATGTTTGCTGTCAAAGTATCTTAGCAAAGAGGAACACACTGACTGGTATAGTAACGACACAGCTCAGCCAAGCGGTCAATGCAGTATGCAACCGATATAACTGTGCAGAACACATACTGTTTGGGATCATGGCTCAAGCCCCAACATCCGAGGTAAAATGGGCAAAGGCCTCTGCTGTGAAATATTTTAGTACCATGTGGGCAAGGACAAACTCTCAACATTATAAAAACCACAAGCAAAGCATTTATAACAAAAAATACCTAAATAAAATAAAAACAAAACAACTTAAAATAATAATAATAAAAAAAAAAGTCAAAGACAACAAAAACTCCATTCAAATATGGCATATAGAAAAAGATCTTTGGGAAAGCTTTGCTATGTGTCCATTCGTTAGAGCGAAAGAAACAAAATTGAGGAAATGTGGAGACCTGTAGGAGATATTGGTCGGTAACAGATAAATACACATGTATAAAAACTGCTACCCTCCCTTTTCCCAGGATTCCATAGAACTATCTGGCAAACAAACCATGTGATAAAACAAGAACCAACCCTGTGTTTGTATATAAACTAGACTTTATTTCTGATAGCAAATATAGTGTAAATATTAGCATAAATTAATTTTCTGAGGTAGTATGTTATGCAACTCTATGTTACAATTACCAAGAGACCTGACCTCTGTTTCAGGATACAACATCACCGATTCACTCTGCACTCAGACATACTGTACATTATCTGTCTGTCTAAGCTAGCCCCAACCTCGGGGGGGGGGGGGGGAAGAGGGGAGAGTAAAGACCAGTACTGTAGCTCTTGCAGAACACTTGTGGCTGGGTCTCAGAAACTGTCTCAGGCATGGCACAAAGTCAAAGTATGGCCGAGGTCCAACATCAGTTGAGATGAACTGTGTGGTCATACCGAGCTACAGGTCTGTGGGATTCACTCCAACCCGAAGTTTTGCCCTTGAGCACTATCTGACTTTTCAGCCAGAGAGAGGGGCAAGTGGAACAGTCTGTGTCAGAAGTTAAAGGTCCCAGGTGTTCTGCCAGCCTCTGTACATGTTCCAGAGTGTTGAAGATGTTTTTTTGGGCTGCGTCTGTATCTTGCCTCTCTGTGTCCAGCGAATAATTCTTTGTCCCGACGGCCCGGTGATTGGCTGGTCTCAAATCCTGTATATCATCTTCAGCAAATTCAGTAACAGCTAATGGGAGGTCCTTCTGCAAACAAAGGTCCATGGTGCGAAACTTGCTGGGATGCCATTCCATACATTGTTGCAAATGCTACCGTAGTAGCAGTAGCACAGTGAAGGTCTCGGCGATAAGTTCTTCTGCACGAAGTCAGCTGGAAAATAATACTTCTGCTGTGAAGTACATAAACTTGCAGAATTGCTTGATCTGCAAGTTATAATGCTGAGTTATAACAAAACAGGAATCCATCTTGTTTAATTCAGTCTTTGGTTCAGAGCAGGCTCCATCTTGTAACAGGGAGCCATGCTATTGGTTCAGACATTAGTTTCTGAACAGGTACCAGCCCTACAGACCACTGTGCATGGGAAGGGCCATGCATGCTTAGATCTTCATATAAGAACATAAGATATACCATAGTGGGTCAGATCAAAGTCCATCAAGCTCAGTGTCCTATTTCCAACAGTGGCCAATCCAGGTTCCCAGAAGGTAGACAGATACCATGCTACTTATCCCAGAGGTAGACCGTGGATTTCACCAGTCCACTTTAATAATGCTTTATGGATTTTTCATCCAGGAACTTGCCCAAACCTCTTTTAAACCCAGCTACTCCAAGCCATGGCATTTTCATTAACATCATATGGACGCAAAGTTGGACAGTGAAAAAGGAAAAAAACATCAGTACCTTAAAACTATGGTGTTGGTGAAGAATATTGTGTATATCATGGGCTGTCCAAAGAACAAACCAGTCGGTAGAAGAGGAGGAGATAAAAATTAAAAAAAAGCAGCAGCTTAGATTTGAAGAAGCTCAGATGACAGGACTTCGACTTTCATATTTTGGACACATCATGCTTGGCAAGGTTAAAGGTCAATGTGAAAAAAGAAGGTCAGCAATGAGATGGGGGCGATACAACAACAGTAGCGATGGATGACACTCTTAACAATTAGCCACCTAACTGAAGATGAACACAACTGAAGACAACTATCCAGAGAGTCACCATTAGTCAGCCAACTCGATGGCACTTAACAGCTTTTATTGCAGCCTCTGATGACAAATTCCAGAAAAGTGCAAGGAAGACGAAAGGTAAACAAGGAATGGAAGGGATCTCAAAGAGGGAAGAAGGATAAAGAATAAAAGCAAAGAGAGGGAGGAGGGGTAAATCAGATACAAAGGGGGAAGGTAATAGGAAAGGATCTCTTACATGCATCCTCTTTATGCTGAACTTCTCTCTCATTCTCTACCACCACACTCATAGCCCCCTCTGGACACTTAATTCTAACCTCTAAATATATCTCCCCTGAGCCCCCACTTTCTTCCTCACCTTCCACTGAGCCATAGCCACAGCAGTCCTCTCACTCACTCATTCTTTTCCACGTGATCCTCTTCCACATCAGACAAAGATTTCTAAGGGGACAGCAGCAGTGCAATGCCTCGGGGGGGGGGGGGGGGGGGTGGTGTTGCATTCTTCTCCTTTGTTGCCTGGAGCTCAAGTGTTGCAGTTTGAACCACATAGTACAAAGTGCAGCATCACCTAAGCAGCAAAGGTGGAGAAGGCATCCTGAGGTGCAGCACTCTTGTCATTATTACCATCATAGAAACTGCTGCTTGGATCCAGCCCTAGTGATTCTCTGGAGCCCAATCAATTCCACAGCAAGGGCTAAGTAAGGCAGATCAGGGGACCTGGTCAGACTGCCCAAGGATTAATGACAAACCATCTTAATATTTACTCTTCTACTGCCATCAACATAGAGCCTGTCTATGCTGTCTCCTACTATAATTAGATTTAAAATACTTGAGGGTGGTGCAGTTACGCAACCTTCTCTTCAATATCACCAGGAGAGTGGGAGTTTTGTAAATATTTTGCTCACAATCCCTTTTCCCTGCCTTTATGTTTTAAATACACTATGGGGGTAGCACATACTAGTTAGTGTTATAGCCATTTGTATATACCAAAGTTTTAAAAAGCAGAGACTACCTATATAGTGAATCTGAAGTTTTGCATACACCAGATGACATTATATGAATAAATAATTTTAATTGGCTTATAGATCAGGGGTATCCCAACTCCAGTCCTGGAGGGCACCAAACTAGTCAGGTTTTGGGGATATCCCTAATGAATATGCATGAGATTTTTGCATGCACTGATTCAATTTTATCTCATGCATATTCATTAGGGATATCCCCAAAAGCTGACTAGTTTGGCGCCCTCCAGGACTGGAGTTGGAGACTCCTGTTAAAGATGATTTGCTGGCTATAGGAGTGGAAATGTAGGCTAATGGTTAGGGCAGTAGCCTGGGACCAGAAAGACTAGGGTTCAAATCCCACTGACACTACTTGCAACCTAGGGTAAGTCACTTAACTCTCCAATCCTTCAGGTATAAATTTAGATGGTAAACCTTCCAGTGACAGGGAAATACCTACAGCAACTGATTGTAACTCACCTTGGACTACTAGTGAAAAGGCATGAGCTTAATAGTAAATGTGTCTGAACTTTATGGATGTTATTTTGTTTTTATAAAATGTATCTAATGTGTATGTTCAAGAATATTGTAAATCATTTGAGCTTATTCGGATAAGATGATCTATATACATTTAAATATAAAACAAACCCAAAATTGATTTTAGACATAAATGGCCACATTTTAAGATCACGGTTATTGCCCAATAATTAAAAACACACCTAATGAGAAATTTCAAAAATACTGGCAAATGGGCTTTCCTTCGTCATTCCTACCTTTGCCACTATCATGTGTCAAAATTTGCTACCATAACCTTCACTTTTAAAGGTTCAGTATGCCATAGGATGACAGGCTTGCACTCAGACTCAGTTAAAAATTAACAAGAATAATTCATGTTTTCATACAGTCCAGTAGAATCGGGTCACAAACCCCAAGTGGTCAGAAGCAGCCCAAAAACTATTGGTAAGTGGCATAATAGATTTGCAGTAATTACATAAAAGATTTAATTACTTCACTTACAGTATAATCTGCTTTAACAGTCAAAAAATGTACAAAACAGTACAAAGCTTACAGTATTACATTATAAAATCATTGATTACACCAGACAAACTCTGAAAAATCTCTCTGAAACACCTAAGTTTTCAATAATTTTCAAAACTGCTGATAAACTACCAAATCCCTTATCTCTACTGGTGAACAGTTCCATAGTTTAGGAACTGCTCAAGAAAAACATCTTTCCCTATTCCTCAAATACTACATGCCAGGGCTCGACAAATCCCAGGGGCTAGGATGCCAGGGCATCCAGAATTTCATGCCCCTAATTTGGTTATAGCTCCTGAAAAGTGTAGCATTTCAGAGACTTCCCCCACCCCGTGAAGTGCAGGAAGTGTGTCTTGATCTCGTGGTTTCAAATCTTATATGAGACTTGAAACCATGAGATCAGCTTGAACATCCTTCGCCTCATGGCTCAAGCATGCAGAGAGCTGATCACAACAGGTTAAGTTTGAAACATCATGGAATTTCAAGAGTTGCAGCTAGACACATGAAATCATGCATGAAAGTGAGAATAGGCTAAGCCTGGGGGCGGGGGAGTCATAAGAAAAAAAAAAAGAGGAAGACTGGGTAAAGACAGGGTGCAGAGATATAAGAGGCTTTTTCATTTTGTTTCATATATCATGTGACCACGATGCTATGTGAAGCAAGAAAGAAAGGAAGCTGCCTCAGTTGCAACTATGAAGGGTCATTGCAGGTACTGGAAGGGGGAAGAGTGGCACCACTGCCTTCTCTTGGCACTGTGCAGTGGTATGTTGGGGGCCCGATTTATTACGCTTTTTCCCATAGAAAATGAGAAAATACAGTCTTAGTAAATCAGGCCCTAAAACCTGAAAAAGGAACCGAGATACACATGGGGGGGACGACATACAGTGACCTAGGTCACGGCAGCTAGCTCCTAAATTTTTAGAGTGGCTCCTAGATTCTAAGTCCAAAAAAGAAGTACTCACACTCGCAAAAAAACAGTGCAGTACCAGGAGCAAGATGAAAGAAGCCACTCACAAGGTGGATAACATGTGCTGAAGTTTATTGAGCAACCTAGATTCCACCCTATATGGCTGTGTTTCAGCACAAGCCTTTGTCAGGCATGTTGAAGATAGTACAGTGTGAGCCCAGAAGTGACCAGTTGTGAGTCACTTGGTATTGAGGTGCTAAAAAAACATTTTGGAAAACTTGTCTTAAGAGTGTGCTGGACATTAAGTATATATGCAACCATTGAATCGAATTTAAATAGACATTAAAAACTGTACATGGTACAGATAAGCCAACCAGAAGTCTATGAACAAAAAGTGACATGTCTTTTGTGCAAGCAGCACTAGATCTAGTCTATGGCTGAAGAAGTACTAATAAACCTGCACAAAGCCCACACCTATGTACAAATATTTTCATCAGGATCTGGAGATATTTTGTAGATATTTCAGCATCTATAATTACTCAGTCCTAGATACTTCAGAAACTACCAAATGGTGACAAGATATATATAATGTATTTGTGCTAGGAACTTAGAGACAAACAGAATTTCAGATGACTCTGGACTCAGGTTTAAAAAAAAAAAAAAGCAGCAAATCAAACTGCTGTCCACGATGCATATCCCCAGAGCATAAACTACTGCTATGTATTTATAGCAAAGGCCCCTCGTGAATACCGTATTAAAAATTTATACATAAAGCCAAGGTATTCGCTGATTAAAGATGGAAGAGTTCTAGGATCTTTAAGAATGCCATGGACAACAAAAAGGTTAGAAATAGGCTGCCACACAAATAACTTAATGGAAAGAGATTAGCACTGCTAGTATTCTCCCACAGGACTACAACTCAAAATAAAATCACAATTAGCAGCAAGACATTCTATATTGGCATCTTCTTGGACCAAATAAAGCCTAAAAGTATGTATGTAAACATGGACCCCTACAAAGTGCAATCTAAATGCTAACATGAAAATAAGCAAATATTGGAGCATCTTTATTAATGTGCACTAATGGTTAGCATGGGATCGCAGTAACCTTACCACGTGGAAAACCTACCAGTATAATTGGGGGGGGGGGGTTAAAAGACAGATAGTGGGCATTTCCTGCACATTGTGATTAGTATGTACTAAATGTCAATATTGCAGTAGGTAAGTAAGCACTATTACCACATTAATATATGGCAATACTTGCAAGTGCATTGACAAGTTGAGCACACTGAGATAACTATATGAGGACTTGTTCAGAGCTGCTAGTGCAAGTTTGCTATGCTAATTTTTGGCAGTAAATGCACGCTACGATGCCAGTTCTTAGTGTAGTTTAGTAAACATGCCCCATTCGGTCTACAATTACTACAACTCATGTCCTACAACATACTGAATTGGCTGTTAACAGGGTACTACAACCTATAGAAATTCCATATTTTTAATCCATAAACTACAGCAATACACTAAACATGCATACACCAGACAGGGAATATACTCTATTTACAAAATGAAATAGCAAAAAGAACTCTATATTTGTCTGTTAATGTCTTAAAAATGGGTTGTTTTATTTGTTATTATATATTTTAGTTTATAATTTCATTTGATGGTCAATTATACATATACTTTTTTTTTAACCCCACTTAGATTCTCTAGATAACTAAACAGTGAAAGGGCCAAGTTCACTAAACTTAGTGCGCTGCCACCTTGTCCATGGGAATATAGCACGGATACTGCAGCAGAAAGCACATACTAAACGTTTAGTAAACACAGCCCAAAGTCTTAAAATATGTTTGCATTATGAACATATCCCAAAAACAAGAGAAATGACTAAGATTACTTGTGTCTGTATGTACACACACACACACACACACACACATATCATGTATCATATCTATATATACATAACATCATTGGTTCCTTCGACTCCTATCACATACCCTCTACCGATAGTATCAATTAGTTCGTAGGGATGGGAGAAGAGCCAAACTAGTGACAAGGTCTACAAAATGTGCCCAGCACAGAATAGCGAGCATTCGCACGCATGGAGGAGCTCAAGCAATATCTGCACCGAAATGTGCTGCAGTGAAAGGAGTTTTAGAACAGGAAGCAGTAGACTTATTATAGCTCTACAACAGAAGAACCGATAGATCTCCCAAATGCAAGAAATCGCGCTACAGTAGAAGAACTGCTAGCCCTCCTAAACACAGGAAATCACAATGGTCTAATACTAGCAGTGTCAGAGACAGAATATGACAACTGGCTCCATTCTGCCACTATCTCGAAACCAGAGATCCCCTGCCACCTCTTTCCATAACGACACCGGGGGCGGATTCGCACCACTATAATTACCCCCTCCCCTCCGAATAACTCTTCAAGCGGAGGCTAACGATTCTTGAGGGGGAAAGCGCCATCATGTTTCAGCCTGCGCCCGGGAGAAGCTGAACCGCACTTCCTGGCTTTCGGCCCATCCTCTAGTCGCCGCGCGAGGGGCGACAGCTTACCACTTACCGTCACTGCTCGCCCCGGCCCGTAGGTACGTCAGCGACACTTCTCGACACCGTTCTACCGAGCCCCAGACAGAGAGAACTAAAGGCGAGGCTGCGCACGTTCCCTCCCCTTAGAGCCAGCTGCCGCCCCTTCAGAACACTAGCCACAAGAACAATGCCTATTGGCTGGCTGGGCGGCAGGTTGGCATGACGTCCCGAAGGCCCTCTCCGCCATTGGTTGAACCCAGTTAGTGCCTCGCGGCGGCCGAGACCGAGACGGTCAGCGATTGGCTTTGGCGTTGTAAGGTGCTGCCGCGAGCGTGAGACCGGCGGGTGGGTGGACGTTGTGCCTTGTCAGAGAGGTTGTTGTAGCGGCTGAGAGTTGAGACCGTTAGAGCAGTGGAGCTGACGGCGTTACGGCTGTTCACTGGGAGGTGCCGTGTATTTTGTTGCTTGTACTGTTTGGTTTTGAGTCACAGAAACGCTGCATGCTTATATTTACATAGTGCTTGTTTATCATTGTAGGGCTACAGCGGCGCCATGAACCTGTGGTGTCAGTTTTTCGCAATTTTAAGGGGTACGGTTTGCTCTGGAGCCCCCATCCCCTATTCCCATGGTAATGCTGAAGTGGCTGGCAGCTGCACATACGTAATGTAGTTTAGTTAGTTATTATTATTTTTGTATATGCGTGTGATATTCCATTCCTGGATGTGTATTTAGCTCATTCATTCATTTATTTAACATTTCTTATATACCGCCTTTCATGATATCAAGGCGGTTTACATTGAACAAACTGTAATTACATTGAACAGGGCATTATAACTTAGAGATAACTATTTTACAGGGAACATGGGCAATGGAGGGTTAAGTGGCTTTCCTATTCGTCTCTCCGGGCCAGGCCAGAACATTTGGGTGATCAATCCATTCCAGCAGCTGGGGACTGAATACTGACAGCTTTTCCTGACAGCCTACCCAGCTTCCCCTGGTATCAGAGAGTCAGTCTTTCAGTCCTCAGCAGCTGGATAGGACGTCGCGTGGCCCAGCTCCCCAGAGAGACACTTTTGGAACTTTTGGTTTAGGTGAAATAGTAGTAGAACAGAGGGTCCTAAATAAATAAAAGCCGATTCTGTGAGACCGGAAAGGGTCTGAGTGGGATCTCTTGCAGAATTTTGCTGTCCTAGCAGGGCAGTGGGAAAAAAAATTGGTGTTACAAGGGTGATCTAGGAAACTGCAGACCGGTGAGCCTGATGGTTTCTGCCATCTTGCCCAGTTGTTGTTAAGTGCCATCGAGTCGGAGTCGACTCATGGCGACCCTCTGGATAGCTATCCTAAATTGTGTTCGGTCTTCAGTCAGGTGGCTCATTGTTGACAGACTGGTACCCGTAGCTGCTGTTATTGTATCGATCCATCTCATTGCTGGCCTTCCTCTTTTGCGTTGACCTTCTGTCTTGCCAAGTATGATGTCTCTCTCTAATGATCTCTCTCTTCGCATGATGCGTCCAAAGTATGAAAGTCGAAGTCTTGTCATTTGAGCTTCTAAAGAAAGCATAGGTTTGATCTCCTCTAGTACCGACTGGTTTGTTCTTTGGGCAGTCCATGGTATACACAGTATTCGCCGCCAGCACCATAATTCAAAGGCATCAATTTTCTTCCTGTCTGTTTCCTGTCTGTCTTTTTCACTGTCCATCTTTCACATCCATATGATGTTATTGAAAATAACATGGCTTGAACAAGTCGAATCTTTGTATGGAGAGAGACATCTCTGCTCTTGAGAATCTTATCTAGGTCTTTCATAGCCATTCTGCCAAGAGCAATGCGTCGTCTGATTTCTTGACTGCTTGTTGCTTCTTTATTGATAGTTGATCCAAGTAGGTTAAAGTTGTTCACAATTTCAATTTCTTCTCCTTCAACGATGAACCTGTTGATTATGCCAGTTGTCATGATCTTTGTCTTCTTTACATTAAGGTGCAGGCCCGTTTTGAGACTATGTTCTTTGATTGTGAGAAGCAAATGTTTCAGATCATCTTCACTTTCAGTCAGTAATGTAGTATCATCAGCATAGCGAAGGTTGTTGATGAGTCTTCCACCAATCTTCACACCTCTATTGTCTTCATACAATCCTGCTTCTCTGATGCTTTGTTCTGCATATATATTAAAAGGGGGAAAGTATGCAGCCTTGTCTTACACCTTTGCTTATTTTAAACCATTCTGTTTCTCCTTGTTCCGTTTGAACTGTTGCTTCTTGATCAATGTACAAATTGCGCAAGAGAACGATCAGGTGTTCTGGTATACCCATGCTTCTTAATGTGGCCCAGAGTTTCTCATGGTTTACACAGTCAAAAGCCTTGCTATAGTCGATAAAGCACAAATAGATATCCTTTTGGTATTCTTTAGTCTTTTCAAGGATCCATCTCACATCCGCAATGATGTCTCTCGTTCCTCGCCCTTTCCTGAACCCTGCTTGCATTTCAGGTAGTTCTTGTTCCAGGTATGGTTGTAGTCTCTTTTGAATAATCTTCAGTAGAATCCTTGCTGGCATGTGGGATCAGAGCGATTGTTCGTTAATTTCCACAGTCAGTTGGATCACCTTTCTTTAGTATTGGTATAAACACAGATCTTTTCCAGTCAGTTGGCCATGATGTTGTCTTCCATATTTCTTGGCAGAGCCTTGTAAATATGGCAACAGCTGCATCAGATTGCTGCAATACTTCTATAGGAATGCCATCAATGCCTGGTGCTTTGTTCTTTGATAACAAAAAATCAAAAGTAGAGAAAGTAAAAATCCAAAATTGCTAGCGTGACAGGATTTTTACTTTCTCTACTTTTGATTTTTGGTATTTATAGTGTAGGGATTTTTGTTAGGTGGTTTTGGGCATTGTTCTTTGATAAGGCTTTCAATGCTACTTCAACTTCTTCTTTCATCACCAATGGTTCCTGATCATAAGGTACAGGTTGAAACGGCTGTTGGTCCACTTGATCTTTATCATATAAAAACTCTGTATATTCCTTCCACCTTTTCTTGATCTTCTCAGCATCATTCAACATAGAACCTTGAGCATCTTGTAACATTCCAATTCGAGGCTGGAACTTTTTCTTTAACTCTCGTAGCGTTAGGAAAGCTGATCTTGCCCAGTACCAACATTATAAAAAACAGTTACTGAACATATAGTTTTTTTAAAAAGTGCCATTAAGTCATTGCTGACTCCTGGTGACTCAGCAGCGCCTGGGTTTTCTTGGCAGGGTGTGACTGGAAGTAGATTGCAAGGCCTTTTCTTCCAAGACTGCTGCGTCCCCTCCTGGAACCTGAATCTGGTTTTGGAAGCTTTGGTCAGGCCTCCCTCTGAGCCGTTAGGGGGGGCGTCCCTGAAGTATTTGACCCTTAAGACAGTTTTTCTAGTGGCCATTTGTTCAGCTCGGAGGATTTCGGAGTTGCAGGCTCTGTCCTGCAAGGAGCCGTTCCTGTCTTTTTCTCATCAAAAGGTGGTGTTGAGGACGGTGCCCGCCTTTTTGCCCAAGGTAGTCTCATCGTTTCACGTAAATCAGCCAGTGTTGTTGCCAGTGTTTTCGGAAGAAGAGAATGAGGCCATGGGAGGCAGGTTACGCCTTCTGGATGTTCGTCGAGTCTTGAAGAAGTACCTTCGTAGGTCGGAGGTTTTTCGTAGATCGGACCGGTTATTTGTGGTGGTTGGGGGTCCGAGAAAGGGGGAGGCGGCCTCTAAAGCGTCCATTGCCAGGTGGCTGAAGGAGGCCATTGCAGCAGCATATATTTTGGCAGGTAAGGTGGTTCCGGACGGGCTCCGGGCCCATTTGACTAAGGCGCAAGCGGCTTCCTGGGCGGAGTTTAGCTTAGTGCCGGCTGTGGAGATTTGTAAGGCGGCGACCTGGTCTTCTTTGAGTTCCTTTGCCAAGCATTATCGGCTGGATGTTCAGGCGGCGCGGGATGTGCAGTTTGGTTCGTCAGTTCTTCAGGCTGCACTAGCGGGGCCCTCCCGTTGATCTTTACTGCTATGTTACATCCTCTCAGGTTCCGGGACTGGACTAGAGGGACGAAAAGGAAGGGTAAATTAGACTTACCTGCTAATTATTGTTCCTTAAGGAACTCTAGTCCAGTCCCGGATCCCACCCGGTTCTTTGTTCCAGAGATGAGTCAGCCTGAAGTCGTTTCAGAGTTTGGTGGTCATAGGGGTCTTTTCTTGCTCTTTTGCTCTTTGACCTTTCTTTTTCCTTGTGCTGCGTCCTGGCAGTGTAAGCAGGACAAAAAAAAATCTCTTGTTACGTTAGCCTTTACTGTGCTAGGGGTTTAGGTAGTTCATTAGGCCTAGGTATGCTAAGAGTGGTATTAACTACTTATTTGTTGCTCTGCTGAGTCTGCTTTGTCAATAGGTACTGATGGGAGGAGGCGGTCCTAGCCTACTTATACTGGTGTCATCAAAGCGATGACGTGTTTCAGTCTCCAAAGCTGCTAGAGGAGGTACAGAACTCTCAGGTTCCGGGACTGGACTAGAGTTCCTTAAGGAACAATAATTAGCAGGTAAGTCTAATTTATCCTTGGCCTACTGCTTTTTAACATATTCAAAAATGACCTGGAAATGGGAATGATGAGTGAGGTGATCAAATTTGCTGATGACACACAATTATTCAAAATTGTTAAAACACAAAGGGATTGTGAAATATTGAAAAAGGATATTGAGAAATTGGGAACTGAACATCCAAATAGCAGATGAAATTTAATGTGGACAAGTGTAAAGTTATGCACTTAGGGAAGAACAACCCAACTACAGTTACACGATGCAAGGTTCCACATTAGGAATCATCTCCAGGAAAAAGATCTAGGCATTATCGTGGATAATACCTTGAAGTCCTCTGCCCAGTGTGCAGTGCAGCCAAGAAACAAAATAGAATACTAGGAATCATAAGGAAAGGAATAGAGAATAAAACTCCAAGATATTATAATGCCTCTGTATTGTTCCATGGTGCAACCACACCTTGAATATTGTGTGGAGTTCTGTTCGCTCTATCTAGGAAAGGATATAGTGGATCAGATAAGAATGATGAGGATGATAAAGGGGATGGAAGGATATCCCTACGAGGAAAGGCTTAAAAGGTTAAGGCTCTTCAACTTGGAAAAGAGATGGTTGAGGGGAGATATGATAGAAGTCTATAAAATAATGAGTGGAGTGGAACAGGTAAACATCAGTTGTTTACTCCTTCAAAAATTAGAAAGACTAGGGAACACGCAATTAAGCTACAATGTAGCACATTTAAGACTAATTGGAGAAAGTATTTTTTTTCATTCAACGCATGTAATCAGACTCTGGAATTCATTACCAGAGGATGCAGTAAAATCTGTTAGTGTAGTTGGGTTTAAAAGAGGTTTGGTTAAGTTCCAAGAGGAAAAGTCCATAAACCATTATTATTGGACTGTGGAAATTCATTGCTTACTTAAGAGATTAGCAGCATGGAATCTGTCTACCTTTTGGGAACCTGACAGGTATTTGTGATCTGAATTGGCCACTGTTGGAAGCAGGATACTGTGTTTGATGAACCTTTGGTCTGAACCTTCTGAGCTATGGAGAGTACTTCCGTCTCAGTGCCGTCGGATGATGTCACCAAGTGTGGCCGACTTATCCTGCTGTCCTCGGAGAACCCCTGTTACAGGTAAGTAACTTTGCTATGCATGCACTCATGGCCTGCCGCTCCAGGCACAGCAGGCCAAGTGTGTGCATGTACGGGTGCTCAGGGCCCACTGTAGCACTGAAGAGGCTTACTTTGCCACCACTTTCAAGAATGGAGGAATCACGGTACTGCGCTCCCCCCTCCCCCCCCCCAGTGAAATGGATGCCAGGGGTGGAAGGGTAGGACTTGGGCCAGTCCGGGGGAATGGGTGCGGAATCAGGCGGGCCAGCCTGCCTAGTACAGCAGAAATCCTTAGGTCAGCCCTGCCCAGCTCCAGTTGTTTCATACCTTCCTGCCTTTGCTATTTCATCTTTTTTTCTCTTCTCCTAACCTTAGCTCTTCTTCATCTGACCCTCATTTTGTCACCCCTATTCTCTCAACTCATTGTTCCCTTTTATTCCCTTCCTCATTTCACTTTTTCTTCCCGTCACTCCATCCTTGTTTAACTTTTTTTCCTTTATTTATTCCATCCTTCCTTCTCTCTCCACTCTGCCTTCCTCATCTCTCCTCTTCCACCCCTCCTTTGTCTCTCTTCTCTTTCCTAACCTTGCCCTCATTTATCTTTTCCTTACATATGTCTCTAACCACCTCCTTGTCCAAAGTTGGATATTTAAACATGTATGCAGTAAAAACACAATAAAGCCTGTGCTTGCCTAAGACTAGAATTGCTAGGGGACAGATTCTTGTAACATGCCCAGCCTGTTTGCTTTTCCCATACCTTTTCATGTGATAGATGGCATAGGCGTACTGCTGCTAACTTTTCCAACTGGATGGAAAGACCTGCCATTGCTCCTGTTCCTCTGCCACTTGAACCGGTGTTCAAATGAAGTTCCTACCAGGGGCAACAAACAGCAAATCAAGCCAGAAGACCTACCAATTGTTACCCCTGCCTGATGTAATCTCCAAAAAAACAAATCAAGCCAATTCCACTTTTTTTTAAAGTATAGAAAATAAATATTGGGCCTGACATTGGAAGCAATTAATGCAGTTAACAGTCCTGCTAACCACATTAATTGCAGCGAATGGGAAAGTCAGCGGCACTAACAGTGCTGTTTGTGCTGCTGAATATCAGTGGGCACTGCATGCCCTGACATTGAATATCTGAGTCTAGGGTTCAGCAGCAAAGGTTGGGCACTGAATATCAAGCCCTTTTTTTTTTTTTTAAACTATATTCTTACCCAAACGACCATGCAGATCTACTTCTATTTTCTGCAGTCAGCCCAGCCCCCAGATCTGCTGCCTCATCCTTTCTGTTGGCATGTAAGGAGTTAAAAATTGGTTGGCTGCCATCAGTTTCTGCTCTTGATAACTCGCACAGACTGGGTAGATCTGTACTTCAGCCATTTAAGAAATTGGCATGTTTTATTTCTTTACGTAACAGGTTTTTCATACTGCTTTGTCATTTTAGTCAAAGTGGTTTGCAATGATAAGGCGGTATAGAAAGCTGGTTAAATAAATAAATTTTAACTTGGTAATGTGCCTTATACATTGATAACTTGGATTTTTCTGAGGCAATGAAGGGTTAAGTGACTTGCCCAAAGCCACAAAGAGTGTTAGTGGGAAATGAATCCTGGTCTTTTGGTTCCCAAGCCAGTTCTCTAATCATTAGGCTAGGCCTCTACTACTCCATGTTTATCCCTCTTCCTACCTCTGTCTCCTTGGGGGTTAGGGGAGCAGACAGAGGAAGAGAGCAGAAGAGGAAGAGTGCCTTCTATCTAATGACAGCAGTAGGTTCCAGCAGTGAGAAAGTAGCTATAAGCTTAAGGCCCTCAACCACAAGGTGCACAGCAGAGGGAAGAAGGTAGAAAATGTGCAAAACGGCTCTCCTGAATGCCACTTGCATTTCCCTGCCTCCTCCTGTAGCATCTGCACCTGCCTGTTGCTGACTTTGTTCCACCGACCAAAGAATAAATATGAGTGCAGCAAACACACAGCCAACAGGGCTTTTTGCTAGCGTGCTCCATTCTTATAGCAGGCATACCAGGAGTTGAGAAACATTGAAATGAACTCTGTTTCAATCACATGGCTGACTCATTGGAAAGAAAGAATGAGGAAGGAGGCACCAAACCAGAGTCATAATCCCAACCCAGGCATACTAGTTATACAGATATCCTACCACACCTCCTCCTATCTAATGTACAGCCTGCAGGCACCGCAAAGACCTTCATCCTCGTGGGTGGGGCTCCCTGTTGCTGATCTCACCAATCTTTATCTTTATTACAGCATAAGGTCCCTTTTACACAAAAGCAGAAGTAAGGATGTGGTTGAAATCTACAGGCCAGTTAGTCTAACCTCTGAGGTGAGTAAATTATTGGAAACGCTGCTGAAAGAGAAAATAGTGAGGTTTCTGGAGTCCAACAGATTACCGGATCCAAAGCAGCATGGATTCACCAGAGGCAGGTCTTGCCAGACAAATCTGATTGATTTCTTTAACTGGGTGACCAGGGAGCTAGAGTGAGGGAGAGCCCTAGATGTGGTGTATTTAGATTTCAGTAAAACCTTTGACACTGTTCCGTGCAAGCGACTGAGCACCCTAGGGGTGGATCCTAAAGTTACTGCTTGGGTTAGAAATTGGTTGAGTGGGAGGCGGCAAAGCATATAGGTAAATGGAGCCCACTCTGAGGAGAAGGAGGTTACCAGTGGTGTGCCCCAGGGATCTGTCCTTGGTCCAATTTTTTTAACATTTTTGTTAGTGATATTGCGGAAGGGCTGTCGGGTAAAGTTTGCCTCTTTGCAGATGATACTAAAATCTGCAATAGAGTAGATACCCAGGAAGGTGTAGATAACATGAGGAGGGATCTAGTTAAGCTTGAAGAATGGTCTAGAATTTGGCAGCTGATGTTTAATGTTAAAAAATGCAAGGTCATGCATTTGGGCTGCAGCAATCCAAGGGAGCAATATAATATAGAGGTGAAGTACATCTGTCCACAAAAGAAGAATGGGACTTAGGTGCGATTGTGTCTGATGATCCTAAAGTAGCTAAACAGGTAGAAAAGCCAATGGTGAAAGCTAGAAGGATGCTTGGGTGCATAGGGAGAAGAATGGCCAGCAGAAGAAATGAGGTGATAGTGCCTCTATGTAAGTCTTTGGTGCAACCTCATTTGGAGTATTGTGAGCAATTCTGGAGTCCGCACCTTCAAAAGGATATAAAAAGGTTGGAATCAGTACAGAGGGTGGCTACTAAAATGGTTAGTGGTCTTCATTATAAAGCATAGGAGGACAGACTTAAGGAGCTTAATATGTGTACTTTAGAGGAAAGGCTGGATAGAGGTGATATGACTGAGACATTTAAATACCTCCGTGGCATAAATGCACAGAGGGAGAGCCTCTTTCGATTGAAAGCAAGCTCTGATAAAAGGGGATATAGATGAGAGTTAAAGGAGATAGACTCAGGAGTAATATGTTGAAATATTTCTTTACGAAAAGAGTAGTAAATGTGTGGAATAATCTCCCAGTGGAGGTGGTAGAGATGAGGACAGTATCTGAATTCAAAAAAGCATGGGACAAACACACAGGATTTTTTAAGGAAAAATAGGGAACTGTTTTAGTGGTTGATATGGAAGGGCAGACTAGATAGGCCATGTGGTCTTTTTTTTTTTGTTGTCATCATATTTCTATATACCGCACAGGCAACAGGGTCAGGGTGGTTTGTAAAATCAAAATGGCTACAGGCATAGGAAAAAGAAAAGGAGAAAGGAGGGGGGGGGGGGAGGAGAGAGAGCAAGATAGAAGGGAGAGGATTTTTCACATTAAAGTGCAAAAAGAAGTCCTACCTTCAAAAATAAAGGTGATCATGGTACTGCTGGTTGCACATTGGACAGATGGAGGAGCAGAAGAACTGGCTTCAGCTGCTTCTACAGTGAGGTGGCAGGGAGAAAGGAGGTGAAGAGCAGGACCAGGAAGTTCAGCAAAGGCAAGCGTGGCACTTGGGCGGCCCTTGCTCCCCTCCCATGTTACCACATAGGTCACTTTGCGATAGTATTGGCCCTGTACTTATTTTAGATAAGTTACACTGAGGTAGCCATTTCCGTGTCCCTAGAGGGCTTAGAATCTAATTTTATGCCTGAGGCAATAGTGTGTTAGTGGTTTGCCTGAAGTCACAAGGAGCATCGCTGGGATTTAAAACCTGGTCCTCAGTCTACTGCTCTAACTAGTAGGCTGCTCCTCTACTGCTTCCTAGAGATGGAATGCATAAAAGGAGAGAGATGGTAAGCACAAGAATGACACATACAAATAGGAGCAGGGCTATTGCAAAGTATTAGCCACCCTATGCAAACCTTTCAATCTTTCACTCCTTCAATTAACTTTTAGGCCCCTAGGCTTTTTCCTGATCTCCCCTCCCAATATTTTGCTAATTAAGTGTTTGGTTTAATTTAATTAAATTTGATCTACGTCTTTTAAGGGGCATAGAAACGTCCAAAACACAAAGATGTTCCCCAGATACATTTTAGAAGCCAGGTCTGCAGATATCCCCAGTGCAAGGACATCCAAGTCGGAACGGGATTGTGGTGTAGGTGTTGCAGGGACATTCTCAAGAACTTGGATATTCTCACTCAATTTCAGAACTCTGCGAAACCTATAACTACTTCTCACCACAAGAAACCTCTGCTCAGTGTGCCAAGCCACCATCACTCCCCCTACTTGACTACTGCAACTCGATATACCAAGGACTAACCAAACACACCCTTCTCCCACTACGATTCACCCAAAACACTGCAGCACGAATCATCCACCGGGCATCCAGACAGACTCACATCACACCCATCCTAAAATCCCTCCTCTGGCTACCCATCATTTCAAGAGTTAAATTCAAAATCCTCACCACAATCCACAAGGCACTACACAGCCTCACCTCTGAACATCTTCAAACATTAATACCCACTTCCAACACCAATAGACAGAGAAGACATAGCACACAGAATCTCCTCAACCTTTCACCTCAAATCTGCAATAGCCACCAAACTACATGACTCGGGGCCTTCTCATTTTACACCCCTACCCTCTGGAACTCACTACCCCCTGCATTACGAGACATCAAGTCAACCCAGGACTTCTGAAAGAGTTAAAAAAGCTACCTCTTCCAGGAACACTACAGCCCAGACCCCCAACATAACACAGCACTACAGCAGCACTTGTAAGCACAAAAGATCTCCCACCCCACCTCCTTGAATCCCCCACATTATGTGCCCCGTCCATTCCCTATCGTTAGCCACCTCTTCCCCACACCTCTTCTAGTCCTCTACCAACCATTTAAATATGTCTTAAGCATTGGACCTAAACCTTACTCATCAATGTTTATGTAACCCAGTTCACCTGTTTTGTGCACTGTACCCTAGCCCTGCTCAACTATGTTTATGTAACCCTAGTGCACCTAACAGTTAATCCCCATGCTCATTAACACCATGTTCTCTATAACCTAAATGCACCTGAAAGTTCTATGTTTCACCCTGTTCCTTGTAAACCATTTTGACTGGTAGAAAAATGGTATAGCAAAACCAGTTAAAATAAAATAAATAAATGTCCTGAACGTCCAAGCTGCATCAACGGTTATACCTGCTCCAGGCACAAATAAGCATTTGAAAAGTGTGTGTTTTGGCAGGCAATTTCTGGAGGTTGTGGAGAAGGAAGTACACTCTTGTTGTTCCCTTTATTTTACAGTTTGACAACGAACACTAACGGGGAATGGGGGCTCATGTTTTTCTTTTGCCATGCTGTTGGACCTCTCTGTATGCAGCCCTGCTTGAGATTGACATCCCCAGTCTGCGGTTTCATAGCGGGGACATCTATATGGACGCTAGCATGGGCATCCATGTTGGAGGCAACTATATTTTTAAAATTAGGCCAAAACATAAACATTCCCAGCCTTTTTCTGCACATTCTGCCCCTGGACATCTCAGGGTACACTTGCACACCCTTTCTAAAATATCACTTTAAATGAGGCAATCAAGGAAGTTTGCTATACATAGAAATATTATCAGGGACAATTTACTATACATAAAAGTAATAACTTCAAATAAAATAATAGTTTGAAATTCTGCTAGTATGATTAAAAGTAAAAGCACAACAAATATAAAGAAAAAGATACTTAAAATAATGAAATAAGACATTCACTGTAGCAGAAGAAAACAGACAAATGTACTAAGTGACTACTATCCCTACCTCTCCCAGACCGTTCCCCGGTCAGTAGTAATCTCCAAATGCTAATTGGGAGAGACAAGTTTTGAAAGCCTTTTTGAACTGGGAACATGATGATTCCAATTTCAAATAAAGAGCCTAGCATTCCAAAGGGCTAACAAGAAAAGAAAAAAAAAAGCATGGGGGGGGGAGGATATTCTGCGGTAACAGACAGCTATATCACTAATGTATATAAATACTGTTAAATAACTATGTTATGCTCCATGCTTCATAACCTGTATATAGGTTTTAAAAAAAGTGTTATTGTTAACGTTAAAATATGTTCCATGTAACAAAACGTGTATATAGTTAAAACTTGTTCCATGTAAAATGCATGGAAGTATGTTAATTTTAGTTCAATGTAAACCGCCCCTGATCTCTGGAAGGGGCGGTATAGAAGAAACTGTTAAATAAAATAAATAAATAAATAAACAGCATCTAGCACTTCTACAGCTTCTAGTAGTCGCTGTTGGGCTTTAAACCCGGCTATTCAATGCCGGGGCCATATCTAGCCCTCCAGCATTGAATATCTGGGTTGGCCAGAAAGAGGCAAAGCTAACTGGGCAGCGGCAATATTCATCACTGCTTTGGTACTGTGTTCTGGTTTACAACCTGTCTGTTTCAGGTGCAGCACATTTGCTCAATTACTACTGGTAGATTTTAATAAAATGATCTTTGTGATCTTAAATATGTAAGGGAGATTAGACACTGGACAATAATTGTCTATGACCAATGGGTCAGCTTTACTACTCTTGCAATGCAATGTGTGCCTTCAAGTCAGTCCTGACTCCTGGCGACCCAGAAGCTCCTGGCATTTAATGCCTCCTTTCACAACTTTGTGTAACTATACTGCTCAAAAAAGAAAGAATGTTGATGCACAGTCTTTGAGTAGTTTGGCTGGAATAGGGTCAGAAGGAGAGAACTTATTTCTCATGGTGGAAAATATTTTTCCAATGAACATTGCAAATGGAATATTAAAAGCACTAAACCTTTGAGGCTGCACCAAGCTTGTATATGCTGCATTAAGCAGTCCTGCTTGCAAAACTGTATGACTGTGATAACAATGGAACAGATACTAATGGTGGTGAGGTGTTCCAGTGACGACACAGTGGGCAAAGTTGCTTGAATTACAAACACTCTATCTTGGGGGGGGGAAAAAAAGGTTGCTGAGTGGTCAGCTGAAACATTATTATTTAACAGTTATAAAGCCTTACTAGGCATAGGTGATATACAAATCTATCTAAATAAATAAATTAATATACAGTGCTGTACAAACATAGAAATAGACACTCCCTGCTTGGAAAGCTTACAATCTAGCAAATAGACAAACAATACAACACAAGCAACAACTAGAGGAAAGGGAGGAATCAGGACTTGAAAGCAGCCTTAAAAAGGTAAGACTTTAGGATAGAGAGAGAGAAAAAAGACTTGATGCAAAGATAAAGGATGTTTGTTCCAGGGCTAAGGAGCAACAAGTTGAAACCAGTGAAGTCTAGATTAGAGGAGGAAAAGGGTAACGAGAAGGAGACTAGAGAAGGAGCGAAGTTCACAAAGGGGGTGTAAGAAGAGAAGAGAGGTATGGGGGGGGGGGGGAAGAAGAATGAATACATTTGTAGGTTAAAAGAAGAAGTTTATAATGGATATGGAAGGGGGAGCCAGTGAAGTGACTTCAGAAGATGGGTAATATGAGAGCAGCAGGGTTCATGGAGGATTAAATGTGCAGCAGAGTTTTGAATAGATTGAAAAGAAGAAAGATGACACTGAGGGAGACTGGCAAGAAGAAGGTTACAGTAGTCAAGACAAGCAGTAACTAGAGAATGAACCATAGTTTTAGTAATGTTTTCAGAGAGGAAAGGGTGAATTTTTCTTATGTGTTAGAGAAGCGGCAGGTTTTAGCAATCTGATGAATGTGAGGGGAAAAGGAGAGAGAGGAATCAAAGAAGACTCCAAGAATATGGGCTGAGGGAACATGAAGAAGAAGAGTATTACTGACAGAAATAGAGAAAGGAGGCGGGTTTAGGGGGAAAGATGAGAAATTCAGTTGTGGCCATATTTAATTTCAGATGGCAGTTAGACATCCAGGCAACAATGTCATATAAGCAAGTAGAGATGCAAATTTGAAGTATAAGAGAAATATCTGAAGAAGAGAGAGATATTTGAGTGTTGTCAGCATAAAAATGGTACTGAAAACCATGGGAAGAGATGAGGACACTAACAGATTGGGTGAAGAGAGAGAAAAGGAGAGGGCTAAGAACAGACCCCTGGGGGACCCCAACTGAAAGAGGGGTAGAGGTAGAGGAGGAGCCACCAGAACAAACACTAAAGGAACTATTGGCAAGATAGGAAGAAAGTCAAGATAACACTGAGGGGCTTGTTTACAAAGCCGCGGTAGCAGCTTCTGCCCGATATCGGAGCCGCAGCCCCCTTGAATTCAATGGGGCCGTGGCTCCGATATCGGGCAGAAGCCGCTACCGCAGCTTTGTAAACAAGCCCCTGAGTCTCTGAAACCAAGAGACAATAAGGTGTTGAGGAGGAGAGAGTGATCAACAGTGTCCAAAAGCAGTAGAGAGATCAAGAAGGATAAGAACAGAGTAAAGGCCTTTGGACTTAGCCAAGAATAAATTACTGGAGACTTTGGCCAGAACCATTTCAGTAGAATGAAGAGGCTGAAAACCAGACTGGAAGGGATCCAGAAGAGCATGAGAAGAGAGAAAATCAAAGCAGCAGCAGAGAAGCTTAGAAAAGAAAGGGAGAAGGCAAACTGGATGATAGTTAGAAGGAGCGGTAGAGTCGAGAGAAGGTTTCTTAAGGAGCGGAATGATGACAGCATGCTTGAATGCTGTAAGGAAGGTTGCAGAGGAGAGGGACAATTTAAGAATATAAGTGATGGAAGGGATAACGGAGAAGGAGATAAAAGGGGGAGGGAATAGGATCAGAAGAACAAGTGGTGAGTTTAGAAGAAGAAAGGAGTAATGTAGTTTCTTCAGAGATTATTATAGGAAAGGAAGAGAAAGTAGAGGAAGAGGGATGAAGAAGGATTGGTGGGGAAATGAAGAGTGATCTTAAGAATTTTATCACGGAAAAAGTCAGCCAAGGCTTGGGTGGAGAGAGAAACAGGGATAGGAGGAGGAGGAGGTGTCTTAAGAAGGGAATTAAAAGTAGAAAAGAGGTGACAAGAGTTTGAGGCTAGGCCAAACCTGATGCCCCTACTCTTATCGGGATTATTGGAGTCCAGCAATGACATCTGCTTTTCTTTTAGGGCTCACCAGATGCCTTCCAATGACTCGGGCAGCTCTCTCACTTCGTCTTCCACAATTAAGAGCTATTCAAGGTTCAAATTAAGTCCCAGCAGTTTCTTCTTGACTTAATTTTATTGTACATTTCAATTTTTTCTGTAATCTAATTTTTGTGCCCCCCCCCCATATCTATGCCCTGCGCGGCTACACTGCTCACACAGCCATAGTATGATGCTGCTGTTGCTTTAACTTAGTGAGCAAGCTTCTGAGGTCATGTATCAGCCACCAGTATGCTTCCATGCATGGAAAGTCTGAATGTGTAATCTTCTTTAACTTTTGGCTGCAGGCTACTGCAAAATGGGGGTCCAGGTGCCCTGCTGCCCATAGATAAAAGCAGCCCTGTTCAGGGCTGGTGCAAGGGTATGCGGTACCTTAGGTGAGCCTGATTCCCAGCGCCGCACTGCTCCTGCCCCCAGGCCCATTGCCGCCCCTCTCCAGGACATGCAGCAGTGACCATATATTTACAGGCCGAAGCAGAAAGCTAGCACAGACTTTACGAGCCCATTACGCCACGTTTAAGCACATTTTAACAATCATATATGCAGGAAATAGAATAAATGCTGACGGAGAAACTAGCACCCAATTAAGGCCATGCATATTTAAATTAATCCTTAATTATTTAAATTTATTTTAATCTGCTGGGCTGGTATGCAAGTCATGGCTATGCCCAATGCAGAGACAGGTGTAGATGATTTTGCAACCAGCCATAGCGCCAAAGGTTTTGTGCAGGGTCTGAGTGGAAGTAAACCTCTTGTGCGTGCCCCCAACAGTATTTTGATGGCACCGGGAAAGGCTCCCGATGCCATCAAAATACTGTCGGGGGCCATTCCCCCACCATAAAATGTTCCCTAGTGGTTTAGCAACCCCGATCCCACCTCTGACAGTGTTCTGATGACATTGGGGGGACAATCACGGCATCGGGAAAAGCCCTCCTTTCTATCAAAATACTGTCAGGGGCCATGCCGGACAATAAAATTATCCCTGGTGGTCTAGTGGCCCCTTTCCCCCACCCCCCATAGTAAATAAAAAAACAAAACAAAACCTAGAGGCCCCTACCTGGTGGTCTGGTGGCCCCCAGATGCACCTAAGAGGGAGTGATGCCTATACGCTCCCGCTCTGCATCGGCCATTGTGCAAAATGGCAGTGTCTGGCCCTGCGCAGTGCATCCTGGGATGCACCGTGTGGGGCCAGACACTGTCATTTTGCACGGTGGCCAATGCCGAGCAGGAGCACATAGGCAGTGCTCCCACTTAGGTGCATTTGGGGGCTGCCAGATCACCAGGTTAGGGGACTCCAGACCACCAGATTTTGTTTATATTTAATGGGGAGGGGGGAGTGGCCTTTAGTCCACCAGGTTCTTCTTTTATTTAGGGGGGGGGGGAATTGGGGCTGCTGGACCAGCAGAGATAATTTTATTGTCGGGCATGCTCCCCAACAGTATTTTGATGGCATCGGGGGCTTTTTCCGATGCCATGATCGTCCCCCAATGCCATAAAAATACTGTCAGGGCTGCTATATAAATTAGCCACGCGGTGCCCAGAGAGCAAGCCAAATTAGACTTGTGCGCATGTGTTTTTGGCTTGCTCTCTCAGTTTAATGCTGCGATGGCTCATTTGCATGTGCACGGTTAATGCAGGGGTCATTTGCATGCCCTATCTTTGGGGCATCTAGCTTTAAAAAATGTGCGTTGTTGGGCCGCATTAAAGTCGTCTTCAGCACACATCTAGTGCTGGTTTTCTGCATTGGCCTGTTAAAAAGGCACTACCGCACCAGAGTTACATTCTTTTTTGGTGCCACAGTGCCATTAGCATTTCCATCTCCTCTGATTCCACTTTAACAGGAAATTAAATGTGGAGGGGGGGAGCATGAACCGTACCACAGCACCAGAAGAGAAGGTAACATTGCTGCCACAGTGCCTTTTTAAATGTATTACCTCCACCGCATGTCCCACAGAGAGGCAGCAGAGGCAGAGGCAGGGGGAGGGGATTCATTCACAAACATTTGCACAGAGCCCCATAAGGGATTGAAGCAGCCCTGGTTGTAAGTTGTTAGAAAGTGTTAGCAGGGCTGGCCCAACCACTAGGCAAACTATACAGTTGCCTAGGGTGGCAGCTTCTAGGTGCAGCAAAGAGCAGGGTATTCAAAGCTAAACAATAGATTCTGACAGTCGGGAAGGGGGGGGGGGGGCATAAAGCTTAAGGTTTGCATAGGGCGCAAACACCTTAAACCAACTCTGGGGCCGACCCTGAGTGTTAGCTCAAACTTTCCCTTCTTTCAGAGATTTCAGCAACTAAATTTAGTACTGAAAAATGCTGCTCCACAAACCCTTGCTGCTTGTTTAGTCAACTCTGAATCTTAGCAAAGTCAGTTGAACATAACTGGAGTGGAGGAGTAGCCTAGTGGTTGGGGCAAGGTACCTCAGGCCAGAAGGTCAGGGGTTCAAATCCCACTAGAGGACAGCAACCTTGGGCCGGAAGGACTGGGGTTTCTAGTCCCACAGGAGCTCCTTGTGGTCTTGGGCAAGCCACTTAACCCTCCATTGCCCTTGTTCGCTGTAAAAATAGTTATCTCCAAGTTATAATGCCTTGTTCAATGTAAAACCACCTTGATATCATGAAAGGCAGTATATAAGAAATGTTAAATAAAAATAGCTGAAAGGCAAGGCAAACAACTGATTTAAAAGAGACATGAAATATGAAGATCCAGCTATACCAGGCAGTAGTTCAATGCCTCAGCCTTTCACAGTCCAGTTGCTGGGGAAATTTAACTACTACTTGTATGACTTGATGCACATTTTTATGTCTTTTAATTAAATTGATTACTGAAGACATTTGAGTGGTTTAAAAATAGTTTCTGGGGTTTTCCTCCATTGGATTACTTTATAAACTGACATCTGTTAACCTTAATGTAAATAATACTATATTTGTAAAACAATTTAAACACTAAGGCATTATTCAAAGGCTTGTTCATAGACTAGTCTATATGTGTGTATGCTTATGTCAGTTTCCTAAGTTTTGCCCATGGTGTGTGGATGTTTATGCCCATGGCCTGCCCTGTACATGCATAAAAATAGTACGTGCCACTTGGAGGTAGGGTGAGCTAAATCTCTACAGCACATGTGCGGAATGGTTGCTGAGGTTTAAGAGAATCATGGCTTAATAGCACCATCTTTATTGCCACGCCCAGTGGAAGGAATGATTGGGCATCAATCCTGCCCCTCAAAGCTTCGGCTTACCTTGGGGAAATGGAGGCCATGTGGTAGATGGGCAGTGTTCCAGATTCAGAGGCAGGGTGCATATTGTTTTCATAGAGGAGGAGTGTTACATTGAGGTGATGATATGCGGGAGGGCATTCTAGCTTATCATACCCTAATCAAATGGTAAGTAATTTCAATCCTGGAGACTAGACTCCATGACCCTAAGAACCATGTAGCTATAAAAATAGAAATTTAGATGGCAGCATAAGGCTGCCAAACATTTGCATGTTCTCACCTTACAGAAAAGACTCCCTGACATGAAAATACTCTACAGATAAAGTCATTCTACCTGTCCATGCCAAACTACAAATAAATTAGATAGCCTGAGACAGAAAAGGGCATGAACTATGCTTCCCACATTGATATGTGAAATAAAGTCCATGACAGCCCCCAGTATTTCAAAATGTAATCATGTCTTACTCTTCAATATGGTTAGTTCAGTTGTTAAAATCCAAGCTAACTTTCATTACATGTGACAGCCTAGACAATTTACAGGCATCTTCATTTTGTCCAGTTTCAGAGCAAATGATCTATTGGCCACTCGTCATTATTTTGGAATGGAGGAGTAGTCTAATGGGAGAGGCAGCTCTAGGCTAACCCACACCCTGTATGAAACTGAACTCAGCACTGCCTTTCTCCTTCCCTCCCCTCCCCTATTGATGAGGGCAGCAGCTTGGCAGAACATGCTCTTCTTTGGTATTGAAAGTGAGTTCTTGCTCTTTCTACCCACCATACCGTTTTCTCTCTCCATCCTCTGCCCAGCACCATTATCCTCTTTCCCTCTGTCCACATGAAGTGAAAGCCAGCACAGGAGTGTCATATGCGGTCACACATCTCAGAAATTGACCTAACCTAGTTCTTAAAGCTGTATGGCAATAACAGTGAAAACCAAGGTTCAAATGCCATCTTTTCCACAGATGCTCCTTGTGGCCTTTGGCAATCACTAAACTCTCCAATGCCTAAGGTGCCAAATTAGACTGTAAACCTGTGGGGCAAGAAAATACCTATTGCACCAGCATGTAGCTCACTTTGATCTTGCATTTGGAAAGGCAAGTAATTAAATCCAAATCATTTTAATTCCAGTCTTGCTACTATCTATTAGAAATTTTGTATACGTTTTCTATTTTTTCTAATGACAATTATTAATGTCCAGCCTTTGGTCAAGGAATTTTGAAAATTTATTTTGTAATTAAGCTATGACATACACCACCTTATTGTAGGTCAAACTGTGCATGTTTGTATTGAATGTAATCTACACAAGGCATTCTTCAGGTTGGTAATAAAATGCAAGGCTTTCCTTAGGTTTCCACGCATATGGACAACCTGCCACCATTATACTCTTAACTTCTGAGTCCACAAATGCTCCCAGCAGCCCTCTTTGCTTTGAGAAAGAATTGGTGTAGGGATGAGGTAAAACCAGGGCTGGCCCATCAAGCTAGGCAGCTGCCTAGGACAGCCAGTC
This sequence comes from Ichthyophis bannanicus, assembly GCA_033557465.1. Lineage (NCBI taxonomy): Eukaryota > Metazoa > Chordata > Amphibia > Gymnophiona > Ichthyophiidae > Ichthyophis > Ichthyophis bannanicus. The sequence continues at coordinate 46,171,296 of CM066047.1, forward strand.
CAGGTGGGAGGCTTTATGATAAAGTTTTGTTGCCCATGGCAGGCCATGCGCTTCAGCACACATGGCCTGCCACTTCTGATCCCCCTCTGATGCAACCTACTATTGGAAGGAGATCAGAAGCAGCAGGCCATGCATGCTGAAGGACATGGCCTACCATGGCAACAAAGCGGCGGCAAAAAGCTACCGCTTTTAAAAAAAAAAAAAAATCCTTTCACCGCCTGCCTCTCCCTCAAGACTGAATCAGCAGTAGTGGGCAGCTCGGCAGGGGGATGGGGGGGGGGGGCAACGGCACAGCTAGAATTTCTGCCTAAGATGGCAGAAACCCTTGGGCCGACCCTGGGTAAAGCCCATTGCCCTGACTTGGCTTCTTCCTTAAGCTGCCAGCCTCCCCCCTTCCTCCTCCACACATACACACACATTGCTGGGCTAAGCTAATGTGGTATGACTATAGGGCCTGATTCCATTATATCTGCAAAATTTAAAGCTTGGGAGGAGAGAGAAAACTATGGAGGAAATTATGGGGGGGAAGGGGTTAGAATGAGCACAAAAGGAGATGACTATAGAGAGGAAAGTGAATGTAAGATGGGCAATCATGGGGTGGGGAGGGAAAGATGAGCCTGGAAGGGTATAAGGGGGATGAGAGAGGGCTGGTAAGGGTAAAATGTAATGAGGTGGTTTTCTGGGAATATTTGAGGGGGTGATGAGAGATGATGGGTGAAAGACCCAGTGAGAGAAAAAAAAATCCCCTACTATGAATTTCATCTAATGCAATGCATGACATACACACTGAGGGGGGTATTTTCAAAGGCATTTACATGATTTGCAGACTGCTATATGCCCTGATGCTAAGCATTGGGGCATTGCAGGGTGGAGTGGAGGCAGCACCCATTGTTAATTGAGCAGCGGCGATATTGATCTGCTGCCCTGTTAGTGATATGGGGCAGGTAACCCTAGCTGCATTGCCTAACTGGTTATTTATTTATTTATTTTTATTTATTTAATGGTATTTATATACAGCCTTATCATTCAATCAAAGCGGTTTCCACGGCAAACAATCAAGGGGGCAAATGTTTTCATGCAGTGTACAGAGTGGTGTGTATGTGTTGGCGGGGATGTGATTAGATTTGATTTATCTACGTAGTGCGCTATTATACATCATGAGCTATTATACAGTCTTATATACAGTCTTGGGGTGGTGTGGGGGGTTGATGATCTGACTTGTAGCCTCGTGGCAATCTGGCAAACCCAGATATTTAAAGCTGAGGCCAGATAGGACCCTGGCATTGCATATCTGGGGTTTAAGTTCAGTGCTGGCGGCTCGCCGTGTTAGCAGCACCAGTTTCTGGCATTGGATATTCTGAATTTCCAATTTGAGTCTTTTATATTTGTTTGCAAATGCTTTATTTGGAAAACAATGAGCTAGCTGTTTTTAAAGGGGTTTTCCCATTACGTAGCTTTAGGTAAAGTGTGTAACAGGTGTGGACAAAAATGGTAAATATACATATTGTATATGGTTAATAGTGGGATCAATCAGATCAAAAGCAGAGGATAGATCGAGAGAGACAATGAGTGTGATAGTACTCTGATCAATAGAATTGTAAACTTCACTGAGTAATGAGGTAAGGATTGTTTCTGTGCTGTATCTAGGGCAAAGGGGATATAATGTGTTAGTCTTTAAATGAATTGAAAAAACTATTGATACACCAGGAAGATGTATTACAGCCATTTGATAAACTGAAGAGTAACAAATCACCTGGACTGGATGGTATACATCCAAGGGTGTTGAAAGAACTGAAATATGAGATTGCAGACCTACTATTAGTAATCTGTGAACTATCATTAAAATCATCTGTAATACCTGAAGATTGGAGGATGACCAATGTAACGCCAATTTTTAAAAAGGGTCCCTGAGTGATCTGGGAAACTACAGAACGGTGAGCCTGACATCTGTACCAGGAAAAATGGTGGAAAACATCACAAAGAACAAAATTACTGAACATATAGATAGCCATGGCTTAATGGGAGACAGGCAACATGGCTTTAGCTAAGGAAGGTCTTGTCTTACTAATATGTTTTTTTTTGAAGGTGTGAATAAACAGGTAGACAAAGGTGATTCGGTTGATATAGTGTATCTGGACTTTCAGAAAGCCTTGACAAGGTCCCTCATGAGATACCTTTGGCAAAATTAAAAAGTCATGGGATAGCAGGCAGTGTACTATTGTGGATCAGGAACTAGTTAAGGTAGAAAGCAGAGAGTAAGGCTAAATGGCCAATTTTCCCAATGGAGAAAGCTGAATAGTGGAGTACCCCAGGGATCGGTGCTGGGTTTGCTGCTTTTTAACATGTTCATAAATGGCCTGGAAAAGGGAATAATGAGTGAGATTATCAAATTTGAAGATGACACAAAACTATTCAAAGTTGTTAAAACTCATGAGGATTGTGGAAAATTGCAAGAGGATCTTAATAAATTGGAAGACTATGCATCAAAATGGCAGATGAACTTTAATGTGGACAAGTGCAAAGATATGCACTTAGGAAAGAAAAACCCAAACTATGATTACACAATGCAAGGTTCCACATTAGGAGCCACCACCCAGGAAAAAGATTTAGGCGTCATCGTGGATAATGTGTTAAAATCCTCCGCCCAATGTGCAGCGGCGGCCAAGAGAGCAAATAGAATGCTAGGTATCATGAAGAAACGAATGGAGACTAAAACAAAGGATATTATAATGCTTCTTTATCGTTCCATGATGTGATCGCACCTTGAATATTGTGTGCAGTTCTGGTCATCGCATCTTAAACAGGAAATAGAGTTATTAGAAAAGGTGCAGAGAAGAGCCATCAGAATGGTAAAGGGATGGAAGGATACCACTATGAAGAGAGGCTAAAAAGGTTAGGGCTGAGCCCGCAGCAAGATGGCCACACTTTTTTAGAGCTCCGTCCCCGCAGCCCCAAAACCTTCGCAAACATTCGCTAAAACCAGCAATTTGCTCCCCTCTACCTACCCTGGATCGGAGCGAGCAGGCGGTCCCCCGCGGAGTCTGGTTTGGTGGCCGGGTGGGTCCTCGGAAGACCGGAGAATCGCGGGGATCACCCCTGGAACGCGGCCTGCTGAGTGCCTCTGCTCGGTGAAGGATCCGGGCCTGACTGCTCTCGCGGCTGACATCTGAGCCCTACGCAGGTTTGCACACTCTTGGAGCGGAGCCCTGCAGGATCGAGCGGCTGCTTTCTGGGCGCCGTGTTGAGGAGCGTGTGGCAGCCCGTTGGTTGGGGGAGACGGCTGCTCCTGGCGCTGAGGCCTCTACACGTGCCGCTAAATCCTTGCCAGTGAAGCCTGCGTGGAGACCGCGTGGCAGCTACCGGCGTCTGCTATCCTCTCCTGCAATTGCGAATCACCCCGAGGGGGGTAAGTCTGTGCATCCACTCTCTTCTCTCCCGCACTTTGGCTTGCATCTGGAGTTGGTGACAGGGGCTATCCTCTAGCAGCTTGGAGTCCCGCCGAAGTTTATGTCCCCCCCTGCGTGGACCTTGGGGGCCCTGTTAAATGCTTGTTGCCCTAGGAGGGCTGGGGCAGCTTTTTTCTACTGCCTCACTGTTTCTCCAGTGCCCTAAGTTTTGCTGACATTGTTTATACCTGTCTCCTGACACTGTGTGGTGGTGACTGCGCTGCGGATCTGTGAGAGCCTGGACGCTGCTGTCTCCTGGGTGTCCCCATTTTTGCTGGCATTGGATATATTTCTCTCCTACCACTGTGTGACTTTGGTGACTTTGTGAGATGGCTGCTAAAGCCAAAAGCTCTGAAACTCGGGAGGGGATGCGCTCCTCCCAGCGCCTGCAGAGCAAGTCCGGAGCCCCAAATAGCCTGCACGAACAACCCCTCCCATCAGGTTCTGATGATGAGACTGTCAGCGAGGAGGACTTGGACCCGCATAAGCAACTCTCATCGGCTCAACTCAAACAGGAACTCCGTAGGGGCTTTGCGGAATTAGCTAATGAGTTTCGCGCGCTACGGGAGGACCTGATGAAAGATGTCGCCGAGCTCAGGACCGACGTCAAGGAGCTGGGAGCCCGAGTGGAAGATGTGGAGACCAAGATGGTAGACCAGGATGGGACTCTGATGGATTTACAATGTGCTTTAGACCGACAACATGCGCAAGCAATGGAACTGACCTATAAAATTGATGATATTGAAAACCGTGCCCGCCGCAACAATGTGCGTTTCCGAGGAATCCCAGAGGCGGTCGGGGGTGGAGAAGACCTACCAACTGTACTTAAGTTGCTGATAGCGGAATTGCTCACGATGGAGGACTTGGCTGCTCACACCTCTGCTATGGAAATTGAACGAGTTCACCGCGCTTTGGGGAAACCCCCCAATAACCAACCTCGTGATGTCATTGCGAGATTTCTGCGCTACTCTGATGCTGAGCTCCTTATCCGTCGAGGCCGGGAGAAAAAGATGGTCCGATTTCAGGATGCGACAGTGTCCATCTACCAGGACCTCTCGACGTTCACCCTGGCGCGGCGGAGGGAGATGAAGCCAGTCTCAGTGGTCCTGAACAGCAAGGGGATTCGCTATTCCTGGTCCTTCCCATTTAGGATGAACTTTCTCTTGGGCAACAAGAAGATTTCCGCAAAGGCTACACTGAAGCTTGGCGAGCCCTTCGCCAAGCGGGTTTAGTAGATGACAATGCTCAGCCTCACCCGCCGCCCCCTAAGCCCCAGCACTCCAGGTGGACTCGGGTAGGCAAGTCCACTTGATCTCTTTTTGTGGACTTGAGGAGCTCCGCTTACTTTTTCTTTTTTCGGGAGTCTCCTACTGTGGGTCCCCTGATTTTTGGATACCGGGTGGTGGGAATTAGCCTGGGGTCCCTACCTCTTTGATACATGGGGGGCGGCGGATGATCTGCAAATGTTTTGTTGATGTTATTGCTTTGATAGAGGGGCATGGTGAGTTTGATGATCCGGGGGAGGTGGAGGAGTAGTGGGGGGTATGTTTTTCTCTGTCTTTCACTGTTTAGGTTGAGATTTTGCCTTGGGGGGGGTTCTGGGGGGTTCGGGGTTTGGTCAATTTACCGTGTCCTGTAATAATTTAAACAGGCAGGTGGTATTGACGGGAAGGGGGGGGATGGGTGGGAGGGGCGGCTCTTTTGCAATATGGAATTGGGGGGTGTGCTTGGGCTTGGGAGGAGGGACTATGGCTCTTGTTCCTGGCAGGTGGAATGGGTGGGCCCGACTAACTAATTTCCCGGGTTTGATTGGGGGGGAGCTACCATTGGGACCACCTGGATAGCGGGCGGCAGCAAGGGAGTGGATTGTAATTGCTAATGGTGCGCTTTATCTCTTTGAACGTTAAGGGCCTTAATTCCCCGAGGAAGAGATCCCTGTTGTTCTCAGAACTGCGCACTTTGCAGGGGGACATTGTTTACTTACAGTTCTGAAGATGGGTCTCCTGCAAGCAGGGCTGGCTGAGGAGGTCCCCGTATACTGAGGTGAGGGTGGCCTCAGATGCACAGGGACGGAAGAAGCGGGGAGTGGCCTTACTATTTCACCAGAGCCTCTCTCTACAGATAGAGGAGACAAAAGCAAGACACTCTGGGGCAGTGGCTTTTCTTGAATATCCGTTTAGAAGGGCACTTGCTAACTTTAGCTAATGTTTACGCTCCCAATACAGGTCAGGGGGCCTTTTTTGCACGGTTGAAAGCCTTACTGGTGGATTTTGCAAGGGGTCCTATTGTACTGGGGGGGGACTGTAACACGCACCTGGTGCCCCACCTGGATTCCACAAGTCACGCTGGGGGGCGAGTGGGGGGGTCAGCAAGAGCCCTGCAACGTTTTATGCTTGATTTAGGATTGAGGGACGTCTGGAGAAACACCCATGGGGGGGAAAGAGGCTATACGTATTACTCTCCGGTCCATCAGGTTCACACTCGCATTGACTATTTTCTATTGGATCAGCGCCTGATGGACGGGAGAGTGAAGACTGGACATGGAGCGCTGACCTGGTCAGATCATGCTCCGTGCTGGCTTGCTCTTCCGGCCGGATTGTGCAGTGAACACCAGCGGCTTTGGCGCCTAGACGTGAGGTTCCTACGGCGGCAGGGTGCAGTGCAGGACCATGTCCGTTTTATTACGGAATTTTTTGAGCTTAACAATTCTGGGGATGTACCTCTCCCCACGGTGTGGGATGCTTATAAGGCTACGGCTCGAGGTCAACTTATGGCGGAGGCGGCCCGCACGCGCAAAATGTGGACGCGTGACCACGATCAGTTGGTGGAGGAGGCTACCCGCCTAGGTTTGGAACACGCCCGAACTGGTTCGCGACAGGTCCTGCGCCAGTGGCGGACTGCTCGAGCCACTTTGGATGCGTGTTTGCAGAAAGAATTAGATAATAAACGCCGGAAGTTACGGCAAACTTTTTATGAGCATGGGAATAAAACAGGCCGCTTCCTGGCCTTGCGTCTTCGCCAACAACAATCCACGAGAGTGGTGCGCGAACGGCGCAATGCTGGGGGACGGAAGAGGGTTATTTCCCGGGAGATACGTGAGCTTTTTACTGACTTTCTGGAGCAGCTTTATAAGGCGGAGCCCTTTGAGCGGGATCGTGTGCAGGATTACTTGCAAGGGATTGATCTGCCGCATCTCTCCGATCCTGATCGGGCTCAGTTAGACTCTGAATTAACGGTAGATGAAGTGGAAACCGCAATCCGGCGATTGAAAACTGGTAGTGCGCCGGGTAGTGATGGCTTTCCAGCAGAATATTATAAGAAGTTTCGGATACAATTAGCGCCAACCTTGACTATCTTATTCAATGAGATCTTGGGAGGGATCTCCTTACCACCGTCCCAGCGCGAGGCATTGATCGTGATGATACCCAAGCCTGGTAAGCCACTGCACAACGCGGCGTCGTACCGCCCTATCTCCCTGTTAAATGTTGATGTTAAAATATTTGCCTCTGTGCTGGCGGCGCGCCTGAATCGGGTCCTTCCGGGCTTGGTTCACCCGGATCAGGTTGGATTCATGCCCGGTCGTCAGGCTGCAGACAACATTAGGCGTATGTTGCAGGTCATTCACGTAGCCCAACGGGAACCACAACCAGCCCTGCTGGTGGGGATTGACGCAGAAAAAGCTTTTGATCGGGTCGATTGGGAATACCTATGGTGTGTTCTGGAGAAACTGGGCTTTGGCTCCAACTATATCTGTTGGGTTCGGAGTCTTTATCAGATGCCCCAGGCGTGCTTTCGGATCAATGGGGGACACTCGAGACACTTTTTGCTGGAACGGGGCACGCGACAGGGTTGCCCGCTCTCGCCCCTACTCTTTGCACTTGCGATGGAACCCTTGGCTCAGAGCTTCCGAGAACATCTAGGCTTGAGGGGGGTCCCTATTGGCCTTGCGGAATATAGGATTGCACTCTTTGCGGATGACATCATACTGTCCCTGGTGGATCCGTCCACTTCCCTTCCAGTTGCGATGCAGTTGTTCGAAAACTATGCTCAGGTATCCGGTTTTAAAATTAATTATACTAAATCGGAGATCTTGAATGTTGGGGTCCCTGGGGCGGTTTGTGCGGAGCTTCAAGCGGCTTATCCTCTTCGCTGGGTGTCCGGAGCTTTACGTTATTTAGGGGTGCATTTGACCGTGGAGCGGGCAGACCTCTTTAAGGCCAACTATGATCCCTTGCTTCGTCAGATTCGGCGGGACCTAGAGGTTTAGAATGGCCTGCTTCTGTCCTGGTTCGGGCGTATCGCCGTAGTCAAGATGGTGGTTGTTCCCCGCTTCCTCTACTTTTTTCAGGTTCTGCCACTACCCATCGCGCAGGCTACCTTGGCGACCTGGCAGCAGCTGCTTATGAAATTCATCTGGCATTATCGTCGTCCGCGCTTGGCGCGACAGGTTCTGTATGCCCGTATGTGCTCTGGAGGTATGGGCATGCCCAATTTATATTGGTACTACGCGGCGGCGCAATGTCGGGCGGGAGTGGAGTGGATGATTGCTGATAGCACTAAGCGCTGGGTACAATTGGAAATGAACTTGGCGGGGGGAGCCGGCTTGGGAGACTGACTGTGGCTTGGTCCAAAACTACGCCGTGGTAAGCGCACTAGCAATCCCTATATTCTTCATACCCTCCGTTGTTGGAATCAACATTTTCAATCTCGAGACATGGACTTAACCCCTTTAGCTCCTATAGTAGATAACGCCTCTTTCCCGCCGGGGTTAAATGATGCAGTCTTTCGACAGTGGGGACATCACGGCCTCAGTCGGGTCGGACAACTTTTTGAGGATGGTCAATTACAATCTTTTCGTGCGTTACAAGCTGAATTTGACATTCCAGACAGGCAACATTATCAATATATGCAAGTGACACACTGGGCTCGATCCAGGCTCGTTCGGCCCCAGGTTGCTCGGGCTCTGACAGACTTGGAACGTTACTGTGAGGGGTGCACTACCACTAAGGGACTCGTGGCGACCCTGTATGCCCACTTGCAGGGATCTCAATCGTCTTCTACTAGACACCGGGAACTTTGGAACTCCGACTTGAACCTCTCCTATACTGAGCAGCAGTGGGAAAAGGCAGAAACTCACCTGTGGAAGAGTGCGGTAGCGATTAATGCCCGTGAAACCAATTATAAAATATTGTACCGTTGGTACATGACTCCGGCGCGGATTGCGCGCATATATCCTGGGGCGGTGGACCTCTGCTGGTGTAGCTGTGGGCAACGGGGTACCCTAGGGCACATTTGGTGGGATTGCCCCTGCATTCGCGCCTTTTGGAGGGGTATACAATTCTGGATGCAATTGCTTTTGGAAGTGAGTGTCCCTTGGGATCCAGGGATTTTCCTGTTTGGGGCCCCGGTGCCGGGTGCACGGGCTGTGCAGTTGGCTCTGCTGCGCCATGGCCTGAATGCAGCTAGGCTATCACTTGCAGCAGCTTGGAAGCGTGTCTTGGCCCCCTCCTTTCAGGCTTGGCTGGAACGGATGTGGGATATGTATACCATGGAATGAGGGGCAGCGGTCAGTAGGATGCGTCTGGCGCGCTTTGAGTTGGTGTGGGCTCCCTTTGTCTCTCGTTACGGTACATGACTGTGCTGGATAAGAGGGGGGAATATGCAAACTTTAAAGGAAGCTCGTCCCCCAAGTGTGTGTTTTGCTCACCACTTTCCCGTCCTTGAACGCTAGCAAGCCATAGTTGGGGGGACTGGGAGGTTGGGTGGGAGAGGGGTTCTGGGTTAGGGAGGTCTTGGGGGGGGGGGGGGTGGGGGGAGAAAGGGAGGCTAGGGGGTTACTGTTCCCAGTTTCCTTATCCTAAAACTGCAAAAATGAAGGCATATTGTTGTATGTTGATGTGATCTGAAGTTATGTTATTTCTGTCGCATCTTCTTTGAAGATCTTTGTGGTTTATGATTCTATGTATTCTTTGGAAGCCTTTCAATAAAAAAAAAAAAAAAGGTTAGGGCTCTTCATCCTTGAAAAGAGATGACTGAGGGGAGATATGATAGAGATCTATAAATTAATGAACGGAGTGGAATGGGTAAATGTAGATCGATTGTTTACGCCATCAAAATATAGAAAGACTAGGGGGCATGCAATGAAGCTACAGGGTAACCTATTTAAGACTAATAAGAGAGAAAATTTTTCACTCAACGTGTAATCAAACTCTGGAATTTGCTACTGGAGGATGTAATAAAAGCTGTTAGTGTAGCCGGGTTTAAAAAGGGTTTGGGCAAGTTCCTGGAGGAAAGGTCCATAAACCAGTATTAAAGTATATCCAGAATATCCACTGCTTGCCCCAATGCAAGCATTGTGGAACCTGTGTCTTTTGGGGAAACTGCTTTATACTTGTGACCTAGATTGGCCACTGTTGGAAACAGGATACTGGGCTTGATGGACCTTGATCTGATCCAGTATGGCATATCTTATCTATGTACTTTTCTTTGCCTATTTGATTTGTACAAATTTATTTATTTATTTATTCACATTTCTTATATACCGGGCTATTAAAAGTCAGTGCGGTTCACAATGAACAGAACAATGCTACAATGAGTCAACAACACAATGCGCTTACAGAGAACAGGGTAATAGCTTAGGGGAGAACCTGGGCAAACTATTTACAAGATATTTACAGAGCTGCAGAGTATGCAGTACAAATGTAAGTATGCAGACTGGTATGTCTCAGAAATTATATAAGGACCAATAAAATATGTTTACTATTAAAGAATACATGCTGATAACCACAGCAACCCCAGACATGCAGTAATTTTTTATTCAGTTCTAGCAAAGCAAAAAATTTTATGTGCAGTGTCATGGTTTTGCTGCAAAGATTTCCTGTTCTGCAGTTCCACATGAACTCTTCATTTTAAGCTCACACTTATTAATTGCGATATTGGATTTCTTATTGATTCTATGTCAGTTGTTGACTGTGTGCACTCACTGTTTTTTTTTTTTTTTAAAGTCTTTCATCAGCTCAGAAAGCTTGCATCAGTCCACTCTTCTGCTTCACCTAGATCCTCTAGATTCTTTGGTGCCTCCCTAAGTATCCCTCCATCTTAATAAAGCCCAGGAACTTCATCTTTGTGTGGTCTGCATTTGCTTTACTCTTTTGTTGAAGAAGAGTTGTGCAGGGATGATACAAGGATACTAGCAGGGCTGGCCCAAAGGTTTCTGCTGCCATAGACAGAAATCCCAGCCTTGCTATCCCCCAGCTGCCACCAATTCCTATTCGGACGGCGGAGGCAGGCAGCAGCAGTATTTCCAAAAGCAGCTGGTTTTTTTGCCACCACTTTTTTGCCCACAGCAGGATATGTCCTCCAGTACACATAACCTGCCACTTCTGATCTCCTTCCATGTCGAAGGGGGGTCAGAAATGGCAGGCCATGTGTGCTGAAGGACATGGCCTGCCACAGGCAAGAAAGAAAGTGGTGGCAAAAAACCTGCCGCTTTTGGAAACACTGTTGCTGCTGTTGCCTGTTCCCCCCCCCCCCCAACAGAATTGATGGCAGCTGGGGGGGAGGGCAGCACAGCTGGTCATCTGTGCCACTGCTGCTGCCCACCCAACTGGTAATGGAGCTCACTTGGGAGGGGGCGATACTGGATTTTCTGCTTACAAATGGGGAGAGTGTTTCTGATATTGTAGTGGGTGATTGTCTGTCTGGCATGCAATGATTACTGGATGGGTTGCTTCAATATTATACACCTGGGGGAATTCTGTGCAAAAATTTTGAAAATTCTGTATGCTTTATTAGTACATTCCTTATTGTCCCTCCAGTCTAGTCCTGAACCTTTGGGGTTTTGCTTCTCCTCCAGCAGCTTGGAGACTGAGAAACGTCATCATCTTGATGACCCTGGTATAAAGGCACCGGAACCGCCTCCTAACTCCAGTAATCTCAGTCTCCAAGCTGCTTGCTGGAGGTTGGTGAGCCCAAAGGTCGGGGCTCACAGGAAGAACAATTGAGGAGAGTGTAGAGAGAGGGTTTATTTGTAGGAGATGTTAGTCTGGTGTGTTCACCTTTAAAAAAAAAAAAAAAAAAAGATTGAGATCAGCCAAGACGCTGTGCAGAGGTGCTGCTTTTCCTCCTCCTCCCCCCTCCCCCCGTTTATTACCGTTCGGGGTTTATACTGCTAGTCTGCCTGCGGTCCCGCCTCCCGAGCCCACGTTAATGGGTGAGGAGCCGGCGGCGTCTGAGTGGCAGAGTGGGGCAAGGGAGTGCCTTTGAGCTGCGGTACAGCTTAGCGGCAATCACGAATGCAGACAGCTGCTGTTCGAACAGGGCAGCTTATCCCCTGACGCCGAAACCATGATTCTGCTGAGCAGCATGGCTGAAAGAGGCTCCAGAAATGCTGGCAAGCAGTCCCTCAGGTAAGCGGGGCCTATGATCGAGTGGTCTGCAGCTAATTTAGCTTGAGGGAGACTAGCGCATGCATCGGCGCAGGCTGCACCGCATGTCAGGCACGCAGGAAGCTCTGTTGTTTTGACAGGCCCTGTAGCAGTGTGTGCAGGCTCGGGAGAGCGGCGGTTTTGAATTTCTGCCACAGGATTGGAGTCGGGGGACGGTAGGCTTTTTTCTTCGTAGTTTAAAAAAAAAAAAGCTTTTTATTTTGGTCATAAACTACAGTGCTTTCTGGTGGTTTACCTTTGCTAGACAGGGGGCTCAGGGGGCACGGTAATTTTTTGGGTCTCACAGCATGCCTTCTAGACCACAGTGTTTAGTCTGTGGGTCTAGAAGGGGAGCAGTTTCAGAGGCAGGGGTTTGCAGAAGCTGCGTTCAGGAAGCAGCCGCTATGGAGCAAGCCCTTGAAGACGGAGTAAAGGATCGTAGTATAGGCTCGTTGCCCCTGCCTGAACTGCGCTCTGCCACTATACCACAGGAACCAGTGGCGGGGACTTCTGCCGTTCTGGATGTCCCCTTCCCCCCCCCCCCCCCCCCTCAGGGGCAGGAGCCTGGAGGGTTTGGCTGCCATTTTTTCTCCACAGTTTCTAACTCTTATACAGCAGACATTGGGAGCTGGTTATGGAAAGCCCGCTACCAGTTCCACTGAAGTAGAACTGGGGCAGAAGAGGCCGGGTACCCCAATGAGTTCGGGGATTACAGGTCTACCTATGAAGAGATCCAAGAGTGAAAAGCAGCATCCGGAGCAGTCCGTGACTTCGGAGGGTGTTCACTCAGAAGAGCCAGATCAGGACTTGGATCTTGACGAGGAACTGGAAGAAAGAGAACTTACGGATCAGGAGGACCAGGCTAGGGTGGTCTGTGTGTTCAGGAGGGATGAGCTGCCAGCCCTCATATCTGAAATGCTTAAAGCCCTTAATATGCCAGCGGCGGGGCCAGTAGAGGATGTCTCTGGAAGACCCGTTTGCAGGCTTTTAGGAAAACTCAGAGAGCGTTTCCGATTCACAGAGTGGTTAAGGAGATGATTCAAGAGGAATGGGACATGCCCGAAGCAAGACTTAAGGGGTCTAGAATTATGGCTCGTCTCTACCCGCTAGTGGAACAGGATCAAGAACTATTTAAATCTCTCAAGGTAGATGCAGCTGTCTCAGCAGTAACCAAAAAGACTACCATCTCAGTGGAGGGTAGTGCGGCTCTCAAGGATGCCCCGGACAGAAAGTTGGATACATTGTTGAAACAGGTGTTTGACATCAATGCACTATCCATCCAAGCCTCTATTTGTGGAGCTTGGGTGGCGAGAGCCTGTCTCCGCTGGTCTCAGCGGATTCAAGGAGACCAGCTGGGGGACCTGACCGAAGAAGCGTCCAGGCTGGAGTCAGGGACGGCATATCTGGCTGATATTCATTATGATCTTATTTGAGGATTGTCGAAGAGTATGACATCTGTAGTAGCAGCGAGGCGATATCTTTGGTTGCATAATTGGGCGGCCGATGGGTCCTCCAAGATAAGACTTGGTAAGCTTCCCTTTAGGGGTAAGCTGCTTTTTGGAGAAGCTAGTGAAAGATTTAGGGGAGTCAAAAGGGGGGCCGCTTGCCGGAGGATAAGCAAAAACAAGGGAGGTCAGTTCCTTCGTCTCGGGGTCAGCCGAGAGATTTTTGACGTTTCCAGTCCCCTAGGTTTAGTCAAGGACAAAGAGGACGTTTTCCCAATAGGAATCAGGGGTTTTGAGGCTTTAGAGGTGCGGGCAGAGGTTTTGCTGCCTCTGCAACCTCGAATCTTTGAAAGTCTCTATGAAGCCAGAGGGACCCAGGTGGGGCAGGTACCTGTAGGAGGTCGTTTGTGCAAGTTTTATCCTGCCTGGGTTAAGATCACGTCAGATCAGTGGGTGCTGGAGGTTATACGAGAGGGGTACGCGCTAGAGTTTCAAAGGCCGGTGACAGATTCTTTTGTTCAGTCTCTGTGCAAAGCGCGCTCCAAGTGCGAAGCGGTACGGGAAACCTTAGACAACCTGTTATCCCTAAAGGCAGTAGTTCCGGTGCCTCCAGACCAGTATGGATGCGGTCGGTACTCCATTTATTTTGTGGTGCCAAAAAAGAAAGGAACGTATCGGCCAATTTTGGATCTCAAAAGGGTAAGTCGTTGTTTTAGAGTGTCACATTTTCGGATGGAGACCTTAAGGTCGGTCATTGTAGCCATTCGTAACGGAGAGTTCTTGACGTCCCTGGATTTGTCGGAGGCTTATCTGCACATCCCAACCGTCAAGAGCATCAGAGGTTTCTCAGATTTGCGGTGCCGATGGGACATTTTCAGTTCCAAGCATTGCCGTTTGGACTAGTGACAGCTCCGCGAACTTTCACCAAGGTGATGGTGGTGGTAGCAGCGGTGTTGCGAAAAGAAGGATTGCTGGTGCATCCCTATCTGGACGATTGGTTGATTCGGGCGAAGTCCAGGGACGAGAGAGAGGCTGCCACGGCCAGGGTCATGCAGGTTTTACAGGGCCTTGGATGGGTGGCCAATATGGCAAAAAGCAAATTGGTACCATCGCAAGACCTGGAGTATCTCAGGGCTCGCTTCAATACGAAGGTAGGGAAAGTGTTCCTGCTGTAGCAGCGGGCACGAGGTTTGAGGAAGTTGGTCCGCAGTTTTCTGGAAAACAGGAGTCCTACCGCATGGCATTATCTGCAGTTGCTCGGTACCATGGCAGCGACGCTGGAGTTGGTGCCGTGGGCAAGATACCACATGAGGCCGTTGCAGAGAGCATTGCTCCGACGGTGGTCGCATCAAGAGGACCAGCTGAGTCAGGTACTTCCGTGTATGCCAGAAACTTGGCGGTCACTTCAGTGGTGAATGAGGACAGAGCATCTCGTAAAAGGTTAGAATTGCCAAGTTGGATTCTGTTGATGACGTATGCCAGTCTGTCCGGCTGGGGTGCTCACTTTCAAGGGCAATTTGCCCAGGGGCAGTGGACAGCTCAGGAGAAGGTCTGGTCGATAAACAAGTTGGAGTTGCGGGCGATAATGCTGGCTCTGCGAGTCTTTCAGAGTGCGATTCGAGGGAAGGCCATTCGGGTATTTTCCGACAACGTAACCGCGGTAGCCTATGTCAGCCGGCAAGGGGGCATCAGCAGTGTGCAGCTGGAAGCCGAGGCCGATCAGTTGTTTGAGTGGGCCGAATTGCACCTGCTGGCGATATTGGCAGCTCATGTGGCAGGAGTGGAGAATGTAGAGGCCGACTTTCTCAGTCGAGTAAGGGTGGACCCAGGGGAGTAGGTGCTCCATCCGCAGGTGTTCGAGAGTCTGGTGCACCGCTGGGGAACGCTGGTAATGGACCTCATGGCGACTTTGCAATCAGCAAAGGCAAATCACTTCTTCAGCAGAAGAAGGGAGAGGATGTCGGAGGGCTTGGATGCTTTCATACAGTCCTGGCCACAAGACCATCTGCTATATGTGTTTCTGCCTTGGGTACTAATAGGACGAGTGCTGCAACGCATAGAGGCTCACAGAGGTCGCGTAATCTTAATAGCGCCGGATTGGCCACGACGTCCTTGGTATGCAGATCTGATGAGGCTTCTGGTAGGGAAACCATGGCAGCTTCTGCGTTGGCGGGACCTGCTCTTGCAGGGTCCGCTGCTAATGCCGCAGGTGGATCGGTTCTTGCTTACGGCTTGGCTCTTGAAAGGGTGAGGTTGACGGCGAGAGGTTACTTGGCAGCGGTGATTTCCACCTTATTGAAGGCTCAGAGGAGATCAGCTTCGTTAGCGTATGTTCGTATTTGGTGCATATTTGAAGCTTGGTGTGTAGAGAGGAAGATTGATTGATTCATTAAGGTCGTCCGTGCCACAGGTGCTAGCTTTCTTGCAAGAAGGATTTGAGAAAGGTTTAGCGGCAGCATCCTTAAGGGTGCAAGTGGCAGCTCTTTCCTGTTATAGAGGTAAGATAAAAGGTGAGGTGATGGGAGGACATCCAGATATCAAGCGTTTTTTGAGGGCGGTAGCTCCTACTGAGACCGCCATATAGGCGGCTGGTACCGACATGGGATCTTCATTTAGTTCTGCAGACCTTGGTGCGTGAACCTTTTGAGCCTTTGGCTAGAGCATCGATGAAGGACTTGACTCTAAAAGTCATATTTTCAGTAGCTATTTGTTCAGCGCGCAGAATCTCGGAATTGCAAGCTTTATCTTGTAGGGAGCCTTTCCTGATTTTTGGGGAATCAAATGTGGTCCTGAGACCGGTGCCCTCCTTTTTACCCAAAGTGGTATCGGCTTTTCATTTGAACCAAGTGGTATCTTTGCCTGTTTTTGGGAGGAATGGAGAAAGTACAGCAGAAGAACATTTGCATCTGTTAGATGTGGGTCGAGCTTTGAGGAGGGATTTGCAGAGAATGAACAGTTTCTGCAAAACGAATAGATTTTGTTCTGTTTGGGGGACCACAAAAAGGCTACACAGCGTCGAAAGCCTCCATTGCCAGGTAGCTCAAAGAGGCAATAGCTTCGGCATATTTCTTGAAAGGCAAGACAGTGCCAGAGAGTCTTAGGGCACATTCGACTAGAGCTCAAGCGACGTCATGGGCAGAATGTAGATTGGTGCAGGCAGTTGAAATTTGTAAGGCGGCTACCTGGTCATCTTTAAATTCCTTTGTCAAGTATTATCGGCTAGATGTTCAAGCGGAAAGGGATACCTGTTTTGGATCAGCGGTGCTTCAAGCTGGTCTAGTGGATCCCTCCCGTTAGTTTGTTGCACTGCTCTGTTACATCCCCAAAGGTTCAGGACTAGACTGGAGGGACAATAAGGAAGGTGAAATTAGACTTACCTGCTAATTGTTATTCCTTACGGAATTCCAGTCTAGTCCTGTATCCCTCCCTGTGGTTTCTATGGAACGTTTGCCTGAAGCAGAATAGAGTTTTCACAGGTAAGTTGATAGAAGAGGGGGCATGGGCAGTTGGCGGATTCTTTCTGGTCCAAATTCTCCAGGCATGTGGGGGGGAAAAGCGGGCCCATGTAGTAGTTAGTTGCTGTTTAAACGGACAGCCTAAGATGTTTAAAGAAGATATATTATACTTTTATTTGTTAGAGTTAAGTAGGTTTAATGTTTCAAATGGATTGTTAGCTACTTAATTGTTACTCCGGTGAGTCTGCTTTGTCAATAGATTACTAGAGTGAGGAGGCGGTTCCGGTGCCTTTATACCAGGGTCATCAAGACAATGACGTTTCTCAGTCTCCAAGCTGTTGGAGGAGGAGCAAAACCCCAAAGGTTCAGGACTAGACTGGAGTTCGGTAAGGAACAACAATTAGCAGGTAAGTCTAATTTCACCTTTTTGCACGGAAGTTCCCCATCATAAAGCTTAACTTATCCTCTAGATCTGAAATTTCTCCAGCCTTTTTCCTCCTTAGCTCTCTTGCTCCAGTTCTATTCCCAACCAGTCATTGCACCCCCTCCCATTCTCTCTCTCTCTCTCTCTCTCTCTCTCTCTCTCTCTCTAACTTCTAGCCACCCCTTACTCACCAGCAGCCCATCTCCAGCCCCCTGCCACCCTTTACCTTTTGAAATCATTGGGCTACTGGTGAGTCAAACAGAAATGCTTCCTGTCAGAAACAAATTGCTCAGACAAATGGTGATGGAACCAACCAAAGAAAGTCTGATGTGGATCTAGTACTCACCAATGGAGACAGGGTGTTGAATCTCTGGGTGAGTGCCCATGTGAGCAGCAATGATCATAACAATGATCATCACATGGGGTAGTTTGAGAAAAAAGCCAAGGCAGAGTCTAATCACAGCAAACTCAAAGTCCTAGACTTCAAAAACACGGACTTCAGTAAAATGGCCAAGTGCCTGAAGGAGGAGTTGGCAGGGTGGGAGGAGATGAGGAAAGTGAAACTGCAGTGGGCTAAACTAAAGGAGGCAGTAAAAGGGGCAACAGATACATATGTAAGGAAAGTAAATAAAACCAAGAGGAAAAGGAAACCTATATGGTTCTCCAAAGAAGTGTCTGTACAAATAAAGGTAAAAATCAGCTTTCACAGAATTCAGATGATCACAGAGGAGCACAGAAAAGAATACAGAATGAAGCTAAAAGAGACAAAGAGAGAAATAAGGATAGCAAAAGCAAAGGTGGAAGAAATGATGGCTAAAGATGTGAAGCGTGGAAAGAATTTTTTTTTTCAGGTATATTTGAGAGAAGAGGAAGATCAGAGGTGGAACTACAGGACTCAAAAGTGCCAAGGACAGATTTATAGAAAGTGACATTGAAAAAGCAAAAATGCTGAACAAATATTTCTGTATTCACTAAAGAAAATTTTGGAGAAGGACCACATATGACAAATACTGTATACAAATGAGAATGGAGTGGATACTACACCATTCACAGAAGATGTTTTTGAACGAGCACGGACAAGAGCGAGATATACCCATAGGGAATGGTTGAAGGATTCTGAAGTTAAACAAGATGATTCGGATTTTATAACTGGTATACTGCCATATATGTTTAACATTCAAAGGATCAGGACTATCTTAAGAAAACATTGGCCAATATTAACCCTTCATTCGTGTTTTCAAAAACCATTACGGATAGCCTATACTAGGGGTCCGAATATTGGCAATCTGATAGGAAATGCACAATTAAAATCTCTCCAAACCTTGGAAAATTCTCCGGTGGGGCATTTTTCTTGTTCTGTAGGTTCATCATGTGATTTATGCCAATTAACTATTGAGGGAAAAGAATGGAATATTCCCAACACTACCATGAAACAGATTTCTAAATGGACGACTACATGTTCAACATTGCATGTAGTCTATGCATTAGTTTGCCCTTGCACAAAGCTCTATATTGGACGGACTATTCGGAAGGTTAGACTTCGATTACAGGAACATGCTTCGCGAATACGGAATGTAGTACTTTCTGCTCCTTTAGTTCAACATTGCCAGGAATTTAATCACACATTTTCAGAATTTAAATGGTGAATTATTGATCATGTTCCATTGAATCCTAGAGGAGGAGACAGAGAACAACGTCTTCAATGGTTAGAACAGAGATGGATTTTTCGTATTGGATTGTTGGAACCTAAGGGATTGAATTTGGAATTGGATTGGATGAGCCTGCTCTGACGTTGGAGTCATGTAGTGGCAGATAGGTTGAAATTTCCAGCTGTTCCTGAGTTCTTGATCAGTAAGTGAGACTGAACCAACGGAAGGTCCATCACATGAGGAGTGCAAACTGTGCTACTTCTTCGGGAGAAGTGTTGAAAAACAACAGAAAGAACGAAGTTAATAAGACAGGACGCTGAAGCTCCCGTGGCTGGACGCTTTAATAAGATGAGTACAAGAGGTTGGCAGATTTTTAAGCGTTGAAACAGGGCCTGAAATAGGAGAATGGCTCTAAACACAGTACTGTGTTCGTTAGGATCTGCAGAATTGAGTTATGAAGTTGTTATTGTGATATAGCATTAAGGTTGAATGAGATTATTTCACAATATTTTATGTAAGTGGTTAGGTTACCACATAACTGATTAAAAGGGAAGTTACGCTTCAAGAGTGAGCAATCTCTCATGGCAAAAACGTCCGACAAAAAATAGTGGTGTGTTAATTGTATCAGTTACTTAAGATTCACTCAAGAGGTAGGGCATTAGAAAGGACAGAATACAACAGAGCACTGGACTGAAAATAGTCTTTTATTAAGTTGTTCAAAAGTCTCTCCCTACATGGGCTGTGTTTCAGCTTGTGGGAGCTTTTGTTAGGGGCTAAGGGACTTTATTTAAAAGAATAAATCATAGACATATACATATAAAAAAAACCTCTTATCATGCAAAACTTGCAAAACTAAAAAGCATACTGGTATGTAAACATGATAACAAAAGTAAAAATATAAGTGAAAATAATAACTCTAATAAAAATATGTAGTTATAAAAGAATAAAGCATTTATCTGCACTCTGAATAAAATGCAAAACAACATTAGACAAGAAAGCTTAAGGCAAGGAGGTAGAGTTAGAAACTCCACATAAGTCTCATTGACAAATGGAAAATTGATATATATAGTCTACTTGAATATAAGAACATAAGATATATGCCATACTGGGTCAGATCAAGGGCCATCAACCCCAGTATCCTGTTTCCAACAGTGGCCAATCTAGGTCATAAGTATCTAGCAGTTTCCCTAAAAGACACAGGTTTCACAATGCTTGTATTGGGTCAAGCAGTGATATCCTGGGTCCCTTTTAATAATGGTTTATGGCCCTTTCCTCCAGGAACTTGTCCAAACCTTTTTTAAACCCAGCTACACTAACAGCTTTTACTACATCCTCTGGTAACAAATTCCAGAATTTTGATTACACGTTGAGTGAAAAAATATTTTCTCTTATTAGTCTTAAATAGTTTACCATGTAGCTTCATTGCAAGACCCCTAGTCTTTCTATATTCTGATGACGTAAACAATTGCTCTACGTTTAGCCGTTTCACTCCATTCATTAATTTATAGACCTCTATCATATCTCCCCTCAGCCGTCTCTTTTCCAGGTTGAAGAGCCCTGACCTATTTAGCCTTTCTTCATACGGGTATCATTCCATCCCCTTTACCATTTTGATGGTTCTTCTCTGTGCTTTTTCTAATAACGCTATATCCTTTTTAAGGTACGGCGACCAGACTTGTACACAATATTCAAGGTGCGGTCGCACCATGGAACGATACAGAGGCATTATAATACCCTTTGTTTTATTTTCCATTCCTTTCCTTATTATACCTAGTATTCTATTTGCTCTCTTGGCCACCGCTGCACACTGGGCGGAGGGTTTTAACATGTTATCCACGATGACGCCTAAATCTTTTTCCTGAGTGGTGGTTCCTAATGTGTAACCTAGCATCGTATAACCATAGTTTGGGTTGTTCTTTCCTAGGTGCATAACTTTGCACTTGTCCACATTAAATTTCATTTGCCATTTGGATGCCCAGTCTTCCAATTTATCAAGATCCTCTTTCAATTTTCCATAATCCTCATGAGTTTTAACAACTTTGAATAGTTTTGTTTCATCTGCAAATTTGATAACCTCACTCGTTATTCCCATTTCCAGGTCATTTATGAACATGTTAAAAAGCAGCAAACCCTGCACAGATCCCTGGGGTACTCCACTATTCACCTTTGTCCATTGGGAAAATTCGCCATTTAGCCCTACCCTCTGCTTTCTATCTTTTAACCAGTTCCTGATCCACAATAGTAACTGCCTCCTATCACATGACTTTTTAGTTTTGCCAAAAGTCTCTGATGAGGGACTTTGTGAAAGGCTTTTTGAAAGTCCAGATAGACAAAGGTGAGTCGGTTGCTATAGTGTATCTGTTTATTCACACCTTCAAAAAAACATAACAAATTAGTAAGACAAGATTTTCCTTGTCTAAAGCCATGTTGTCTGTCTCCCATTAAGCCATGACTATCTACATAATGAGTAATTTTGTCCTTTATTATGGTTTCTAGTATTTTTACTGGTATTGATGTCAGGCTCACCAATCTGTAGTTTCCTGGATCACCTCCTGGAACCCTTTTTAAAAATTGGCGTTACATTAGCCATCCTCCAATCTTCAGGTATTAGAGATGATTTTAATGATAGTTCACAGAATACTAACAGTAGGTCTGCTGTCTCATATTTCAGTTCTTTCAACACCCTTGGATGTATACCATCTGGTCCAGATGATTTGCTACTCTTCAGTTTATCAAATTGTTGTAATACATCTTCCTGGTGTATCGATATCTCTTTCAATTCTTCCACATTATCACCTTTAAATACCATTTCAGTCATGGGTAACATTCCCACATCTTTCTCAGTAAAGACCGAAGCAAAGAATTCATTCAGTCTCTCCGCTATGGCCTTGCCCTTATTAGTGCCCCTTTTACCCCTCTGTCATCTAATGGTCCAACTGACACTCTCTCAGGTTTTTTGCTACAAATGTACTTGAAAAAGTCTTTATTACACGTTTTTGTTTCCACAGCAAGCTTCTTCTCAAATTCTCTCTTTGCCTGCCTTCTCAATGTTTTGCATTTAACTTGCCAGTGCTTGTGCTGTTTCCAGTTTTCGTCATTTGGCTCTTTTTTCCATTTCCTGAAAGATGCTTTTTTGGCAACAGCCTCTCTGACCTCACCTTTAAGCCATGCTGGCAGTTCTTTGGACTTCCTTCCACTTTTCTTAAAGTGTGGAATACAGCTGGCCTGGGCTTCCAATATAGTATTTTTAAACAACACCCAAACTTGATGTAAGTCTTTTGACCTTTGCAACTGCTCCTTTTAGTTTTTTCTTAACTATTTTCCTCATTTTATCATAGTCTCCCTTTCAAAAGTTAAAAGGTAGTACTGTGGATTTCCTTACCATCCCTCCTCCATTAATTAAATAAAACACGATCATGCTATGATCACTATTGCCAAGTGGCTCCAACAGCCTTATCTCTTGCACTAGATCTGGTGTTCCACTAAGGACTAGATCCAAAATGGCCTCCCCTCTGGTCGTTTCATGAACCAGCTGCTCCAAGAAGCAATATTTTATTTCATGTAGAAATTTTATCTCCCTAGCATGTCCTGCCGTGACACTGACCCAGTCAATACCCAGAAATAGTGATATTAATGGGGTTACTTACTCAAAACATATGCCACTTCCCAGGACAAACACAGCACTAGAATGTCAGCTAAAAACATTTGAAAAACAACAATTATCAAAAAGAAAGAAGGGGGTAGAGGAGGAGGGGAAGGTGGGGAGAGAGGGGGGAAATTGAAATCAATACTGTCTAAAAACCCTAGAGAAAAGAATAGCTATATAGCTCAATATTTACTATATTGGTAACTACTGCATTAACCATGGCACGACGGACACGGTGCCGCTCCCCCTCGCCACCCCCCCCCCAAAACCTCACGACACTCAATTGTTGGCATAACACCAGTCGCAGCTTTATTAACTTTAACAACTTCAACAATAACTTCAAACAAAACATACCCGCCTCTACCACAACAGTAATGACTCACCAGCCATGTGGGTAGCAAAGTAAGGTCATCGCTGTTGCCACCGCAGCGAGGCTACTGCTAACATCCTACCACCCCTTCCTCTGGCTTCGCCATATTACTAGCAAAAGCCTCACCGGGGTTATCCAGGTCGGGGGTACCCCACCCCCGCCCAACTAATAGCTATGGCTCCGGACCCCGGACCTCCAGGATCCCGCCACCCCCCCCCCCAGCTGCAACACCCCACTCCCACCACCCCAACCCAACGATGGGCGGGAGGGAGGGACGTCAGCCTTCTCCAGCCCTGCGCGCCCGAATGTGAGGCGCGCCGGCTCTCGCTTCCGCTTCCACCTCCGCCTCCTTTCTTTTACTTGCAGCGCTTGGCTCCCGCCACTGCCACTCCTGCGCGGGAGCCAATCACTTTAAATGACGCCATCCAGGCCTCCCGACATGCCTCAGGCCCCGGCGGCACGAGGGGACGTCACCTGCCGCCGGCCCGGTTACTACCGGCCGCACAGGTACGTGCCCTGTGGCCTTCAAAATATTTAAAAGCTATAATAAATAATCCATAAATAATGAATACTGGGGGAGCCAATCAAAAAAAATAGAACAACTAGTTATCCTCACTGGCCATGTACGTAAACAAGAACATCTAAAATACTGCCTAATGGTCTCAGATCCTAATACCACCAAAGCAAATAGGCAGCACTGTGGGGGTGAAAATAAAAGCATGCCAGTAAATCAATAAAAAAAACCAAAAAACATCCTATCCTAATAAAAACAAATGCCATTACTATTGGCACAGATACCATAGCTGTGCAATACAAATGGAAGCTGCCACTTAAACGCATGGTGTCCCGCCAGAACCAGAGCAGCGGGAGTATATGGAAACAACTAAATAGTTTCTTAATAGCTAAAAAATTAGGACCCCAAATCTATAATGAAAAGTGGAACAATAAAATTATAATAAAATGTGCACAAGAAGAATATATGTCATTCATATAAACTGATAAAAACATAACAGTGCAACTAAGAAGAGGCACTACTGAACTGGACAATTAAACAAATGGATAAAACCAGAGAATCAAAAATCAAATATAAATAGTGATCAAGATGAATTAAAAATGAAAAAATTCAAGAGAACGAAGTAGAGCACACAATGAACACAAATAGAATTATCAAAAAATGCTGTGGCATTGGCAAGCACCTGTATTCAGATCTTGTTTTTTATGATTTCTGAATAAAACAACCAATTAAGACATGCATATAACCATGTGCAGTTGAAGAGAAATCCATATATTAAATCATCCAATTCCTGTGTAGGTAGGGACTTTTGGACAACTTAATAAAAGGCTCTTTTTGATCCAATCCACGTTATGGTTGATCTCCCTGTTCTGTTGTATCCTGTCTTGTAGTCTGCAGGCATGGTTGCTTTCTGTCGGGGCTGCTAGGAAACATAGCAGCAGCCAATCTAGGGACCCAGTTAATCACTTTTCCCCACTCTTTTCTTTTGGGGAGAGAGGTGGAGATTCAGGTTTCCAGATGGACCACCATGGGAAGGGCAGAGGAAAGGAGTACCCACGCTCATACCAAAAGACAGTGGAATTTCAGAGAGCAGATTTTCTTCTGAGAGGCAGTGAGAGAGGGAGAGACTGGGGGACTCAGGCACCCCCAATCTCTTACAGAGACTCTCCTGGTGTTATCATTAATCTGTCTATTATATCCTTAACAAAAATTAAGATGATGCCCTCAATAAGGGGTTACAAACAGGCTTTATTGTAGATTGCAAGAGAATACTAGCCACCCAACATGGCCGTGTTTCGGCAGAGCCTTCATTAGGGGTAAGAGCAGTTACAAATAAAACACATATACAGTATATTAAAATAATAAATTGTAAACCTAAAACCTAATATAATTAAATAAATATAATTAAAATAAAATAACCTAAAGGTAACTAAAAAGCAGCGAACATTCAAATTATATATGAGGGGTGAGTGCCTACTCTGAAAATAATAAAATTAATAAACTGAAAATGATATAAAATGAAGGTGATATGTAAATAAATGTGAAAGAGGAAGACAAAGGATAAAAGCATAAAACCATTGAGAATATTAAAAGTATATATAGCCTCATAAAATAGAATTAAAAAGAGGGATCATACATAAGCGTTAAGAATGTAAAACATAATGAAAAAAAAATATTAAAAATAACAAGTACATATGAACAATGAATTCTATAATAAACGAACAAGTATAATTAAGGACCCCAAAGAAAGGCACACAACAGACTTACGATGAGTTGAACAGATGTACGTAGTCACAATGTGGGTTAGCAATTTACAATGGATACAGAAAAGTATAAGGTGTGGAAGTATAAGTATTGGAGTGGAGGAGTGGCCTAGTGGTTGGGGCAAGATACTTCAGGCCGGAAGGTCGGGGGTTCAAATCCCACTAGAGGACAGCAACCTTGGGCCGGAAGGACTGGGGTTTCTAGTCCCACAGGTGCTCCTTGTGGTCTTGGGCAAGCCACTTAACCCTCCATAGCCCATGTTCCCTGTAAAATAGTTATCTCCAAGTTATAATGCCCTGTTCAATGTAATTTCAGTTTGTTCAATGTAAACGGCACTGATGCAGAATAGCGCTGTATATAAGAGAATGTAAATAAAATAAAATAAATAAGGTAAAAACCTCTCTATGCTGCATTATATTTGGAAGAGAAGAGAAACGGAAGTCCCTCAAGAAAACTATATGAAAAAATCTGTGTGCAATAATTGTAACCACAAATGGATGTAATGGGAGAGGGGCAAGTTACCATGAACTGGGAATAATTAAGTATTCTCCTGTAAACATTTTCCGGGCAAGTCACAATAAAATGGGGAGGGGTGAAGGAAGGGGGAGACGGAGACCATAGGTAGATAGTCCAGCAAATGTAGAGAGTAGTTATATAGAAGTGTACTACCTATCTATGTACATGGGCTATGTAAATAAAGACATCAGTGAAAATATCTTGTTAAAAAGACCGTGGTTGTACTGCAGAAATCCAACAATAGATGCCTAGCATTCTCAGAGTGCCATCATTCATCGAGCAGCTTAGAAAATGGCAGGTACATTAAGCCTGTGCTTTTATTCTAGGTTTGGCGCCAAAATGGCTGTCATGGTAACCAAATAAACCAATGGCTAGACCAGAGGAAGATCAGCGATTAGAACATTACAGTATATAAATCAATTACAGAGTTATGTAGTCAAAGCAAAACTGATATAATCGGGTGGAGCTGCTGTTAGCTACCCAGGACATGAAAATCCAATAAATAAAAGGTCAATTAAAAGATAGTTGAAAATTAGACAATTAAAAATTGGATATATATGTTTGCTACTTTAATATTTTAGTTTTTAATATTAACATTTTATCGTTCTTGCAATTTACAGTATAGTCTGTGATAAGGAAGCTTATCATAGTTCAGGAAGGAGCTATAATAGAGGTGAATTGGCTCTGAACAAGCAACCTGTCTTTGCTGGTAGAAATAATAAAACAGAATGTTTTCATAAAAGACTACCAGTCACAGAATGCACCAGGTTTCAAACAGCCACTAGAAGAGCTGAAGTGGGGAAACGTGTGTTCAATCAGGAGAGCTATGAGGTAATCCCTAATCACTCATCTCCAAGGGCAGGGCTTGATTCAGCACAGCTGAGCTGTGCTAGGGTGGAGTATCCCTCTAAACAAGTTAAAAGTAAAACAGATTCTACACAGAATCAGATAGAGCTCAAGGACAGAGAGAGGAAGCAGCAGCATCAACGTGGAAGGAAGAAGAGGAAAACATCTTGGAGGTCTAAAGAAGGAGCCCATAGCAGTACGTGTGTTGGGAGTCATTCCAGAGGCAAGCATACTCCATTGGACTGGAGGAAGCCAGAGGAGTGGGGTTACAGAGCCAGGAATTCCCGGACGGCACCTGTGAAGGAGACGGCTGCATTTGGAAGGGGCCCTAAGACCAGTGCAAGAAGGTATGTGAAGAGAGACCCAGTTTCCAGGGATTTTGATTGGAAGGCTGGACATAAAAGCTGGACTACTTATTGGCCAGGATATCTGGAGAGGAAACCTAACAGCAAAGGAAGCTCAGGTATGAACACTGATCTATGCCCTAGCTCTTCACCTGGGAGACAGCAGGGAATCAAACATTATCCTGAGAGTGTTCCATTAAGGAATTCCTCTGAGCCAGACCATGATATTGATTCTATGATATTTGAAGAAGAAGGAGATATTTTAAATGATCCGAATGAATACATGGATTGCTCTCTGTCTAGGCTGCTGTGGTAAAATACTTTCACAAATACAACAACCATCAAAAGGAAATATAACTTGTTCTTTTATCTACCCAGAAAAGTTTACAAGAAAACTTTAGGGTAGGATTTGAGCCACGTAGAGAAAGTGAACCAGCAAAGGGGTTTGCAGCTGGCTAATTATTGGTAATTAAGCCATGCACAGTTGCACGTGAGCTCTGAAAGGAAACTACTGTTTGTGTGTGAAAATAGAAGAAAGTTATCCTTGAAAAAAGAACAGTTTTTGGTTACTTTTGGGTTTTGTTTTTGCTTTTGGAGCACTGCTAAAAGGTATTAGCAGGAGCCCTCAGAAAGACCTTTTCTGTTTCCCATCAAGGTCTTTATTGTTTGATTGATTGCTTAAGAAGCTCAGTTGCTTATATCATGATTTGTTTTTCTAAGTACAATACTGAAGCAAGATGTCCTTTTGTGTTACCAAGTAAATCTGTGTGGGAGAATTAACCCCATGAATAAATATATTTTTCTTTGCTTACACTCGAGCAACACAACTCATTATTTTGTGAACGGCTGATTCTGGTATGAATGGACTACATTCCCCACAATCCTTTGCAAGTCATAATAGTATTTTGCCTTTGCCAAGACTGTGGACATTCACGCCCAGCGCCCCCGTTTACAAGTCCCCTTTTACTAATTTATTTGTTAAATATCATTATTTGGGCTCTTTTTTTTCTTTTTTATGCTTACATTGGGTTTAATCTTATTACTTTTTGGGCTTTTATTTATTTATTTTATTTCTTTTATATACCGCACTCTTTAAAATCAGTGTGGTTTACAGGTAACAGCTCTGTGCAGAATAAGGGAACTGTTATGCACTTACATTGAACGGGTGATATAACTTGGATTTAAACTGGGGCAATTATCTACAGCTATCTACACTATCTACAAAGATAACATGAGTTGACTGTCTAAAAAGAGTTGTCTGTGACTTACAGTTGTCTAGCAAGGCGTGTGGTGAGTGAATTTGAGTTGCTGGGTTGTGAGTAGTGTAGAAGAAAGAGGTGGTGCTTTAGTACTTTTCTTAATTGGGCAAGGTCCGTGATTGCTCGGATAGTGGTTGGGAGCGCGTTCCAGCAACTGGGAGCATAGAACTTGAAGGCTCGGTTCTTTGTTGCCTGTGTGCATTTTGTTATTTCGTTGGGGGTCTGTAGGGTATTGGTGGAGAATGTTCTCCTTGCTCTGTTTGCAGGGGTGGGGTATAGTAGGTCCGTTAGGGAGGCAGCGGATATTCTATTGATGGCTTTGAAGGTCATCAGGACTGCTTTATAGGTGAGCCGGCAGTAGATTGATAGCCAGTGTAAGTCCTTTAGGATTGGGGTGATGTGATCTCTTCTGGAGGCTCCGTGTAGGAAGCTTGCAGCTGCGTTCATTGCCATCTGTAATGGGTTTAGCGTGTTTTTGGGTAGGCCATGCAGGATTACATTGGCGTAGTCAAAGTGAGGGGTCACTAATGCCTGAAAGATTGTTCTGAAGCCATCTGGTTGCAGCAGGGGTCGGAGATGTCACAATGTTCGTATTTTGTGGTAAATTTGCTTGATGGTGTTGCTGATATGCATTTTAAATTCGAGCTGCTGATCTAGCGTGACGCCTAAGTAGCGGATGCTGTGTTTACTTGGGAGTTCAGTGTCTTTAATGTAGGTGGTGGTGAGAAGGATTGATTTCTTGTAATGAACAGTACGTCCATCTTGCTGAAGTTTATCTTGAGGCTTTGTGAGTGGAGCCAATCGGTTACGGCCTCGAAGCATTTTACTAGTTGGGAGAAATCCAGATGGTCGATCGTGAATGGGGTGAAGAGTAGTACGTCATCTGCGTAAATCAGGCATGATATGTTAAATGAGTGGATTATTTCACAGATGGGTTGCATGTATATATTGAATAAGAGGGCAGAGAGTGAGGAGCTCTGAGGTACACTGTGTTTTTGTTGAAAAGGCTCGGAGGATGTGGATCCTGTCCGTACATGCTGCCATCTGTCCGTTAGATAGGATTTGCACCAACTCCATGCTGAGCCGTGGATTCCCTTATCCTGAAGGCGTATCAGGAGTTGCTCATGGTTTACGGAGTCAAATGCAGCAGCAGTGTCTAGGAAAATTAATGCATATCCTTGTTTGATGTTGTCGATTCCAATGTGTTGATGAGTGTGGCGAGGAGAGTTTCCACTCCGTGTGATTCCCTAAAGCCATGCTGACTTGGGTCAGGGGGAGCTGTAGAGTCAATGTGGTCCTGTATTTGTCGCTGTACGACCTTCTCGATTATCTTTGCTAGCAGCGGGATGCTCGATATTGGTCGGTATGATTCTATCTTCTGGGGATTTAGTTTAGTGTTCTTCAGAAGAGGCCGGATTGACGTCTGCTTGAGGCATGAGGGGAATAGTCCTGTAGCAAAGGACAGGTCAATAATCTTGGCTAATATAGGGCTGATTTCCTTGCATAGTGATCTTATCCAGAATGCTGGACAAGGGTCGTTTGGAGCAGTGGTGGCATTGATGCCGGCGATGATATCCTCAGTACTTGCAGCCGATGGTGTCATGAGCGAGGTAAGTGTCTTTAAGCTGGGATGGCCAATTTTCCCAATGGAAAAATGTGAATAGTGGAGTACCCCAGGGATCTGTGCTGGGTCCGCTGCTTTTTGACATATTCATAAATGACCTGGAAAAGGGAAAAACAAGTGAGGTTATCAAATTTGCAGATGACACAAAACTATTCAAAGTTGTTAAAACTCATGAGGATTGTGGAAAATTGCAAGAGGATCTTGATAAATTGGAAGACTGGGCATCCAAATGGCAGATGAAATTTAATGTGGAGAAGTACAAAGTTATGCACCTAGGAAAGAACAACCCAAACTCTGGTTACACAATGCAAGGTTCCACATTGGGAACCACCACCCAGGAAAAAGGTTTAGGCATCATCGTGGATAACATGTTGAAACCCTCCACCCAGTGTGCAGCAGCGGCAAAGAGAGCAAATAGAAATAAGGAAAGAAATGGAAAATAAAACAAAGGATATTATGTCTCTGTCGTTCCATGGTGCGACCGCACCTTGAATATTGTGTGCAATTCTGGTCGCTGTATCTTAAAAAGGATATAGCGTTATTAGAAAAGGTACAGAGAAGAGCCATCAAAATGGTAAAGGGGATGGAAGGATACTCCTATGAAGAGAGGCTAAAAAGGTTAATGCTCTTCAACATGGAAAAGAGACGGCTGATGGGAGATATGATAGATGTCTATAAATTAATGAATGGAGTGGAACGGGTAAACGTAGATCAATTGTTTGTCATCAACACCGGCGGCCACCTTTTGAAATTCTCCAGTGCTCCAGGCGTGTCCGCAGCCGCACACTCCGGCCCGATCGGCTTCAGCAATGGGAGCAGGAAGCCAAGCTCCTCCCTGCTCTCCAACACCAAGGCCAATCAGGCCGAAGAGGAACACCGGTGGCCACCTTTGAAATTCTCCAGTGCTCCAGGCGCGCCAGAAGGCCCTTTGGCGTGGCCGAGAAACAGCTGAGAAAGAAACGCCAGAGGACCTAACAACCTCCACACCAACACACAGGTGTCTGAGGAAACTACATAACTTAAAGCACTGAAAGAACTCCCTCCAAGTAAGCTTTGTCAGACGGCTGCCTAGGGTGAGAACTTACACAATCTTGACGATGCATATATTCATATGATTCTTGCAAGGTATTGTGGGTATTGTAGTTCATTCACTCCCAAACACAGCTGATGACAATAATTTGAGTTGTGAAACCAAGTGGTAAGATCAATAAAATACTTCTTTTATTGATGGGGTTTAATTCACCCAGCACATGTATGCTTGATAGCACTATAAATGAGGTTACTTGCTTGCAGTGTTTAAATGGATAACAAAAAGTCACAAAGTAAACCAAAAACAACCTTCAGCTTGTCAGGCAATTAGCTAATGTTTTCTTAGCAAGTAATTACCAAATACAAAGGCACAAAGTAAAGAATAAACTTTGCTGGTTAGGTTAACTTCTGCTTATTTTCCACGCCGATCTCAGCAGTGATTCTCCCTTGCTCACACACACAATCAGGTGCAGCCCTAATTACTATCAATGGACCAGCTGAAAGCCTTTAGCTGGCTGGCTGCTACTGTGTGAGCTCAAATCCTGCTTTAAGAGCTGTTTGCAGTGGAAATAAAGAACAAAGTTAGGTTTCTTTGTGATGGCTGATGTGTTTGCTCACGGAAAACTAGCAATAGCATTTAGATAGAGAACAGTCCATATAAATAGTTTCATTTGCTGTATCTCCCTCTTCATCAATCAGCATATGGTCACTATCATACATTGGCACAGACGAGTCTTTCATTAAGGCACTATCATGAGAATGCTTATTCCCTGGCTGCCATTCTCTGTTATAGATAGGGTCTGGATCAGTGTTCATACCTGAGCCTCTCCTGCTATCATTATTCCTCTCTGTATAGCCTGGCCAATATGTAACCCAATTCTGATGTCCAGCCTTCCAATCTTGATCCCTGGACACTGGATCTTCTCTCACATACCTTCTGGCCTTGGTCTGAAAGTCCCTTCCACATGCAGTCTTCTCTCTTCCAGGTAGCCACTGGTGATTCCTATCTCTGCCACTCCATTCCTCTGGCTGAATCCAGTCCAATGGACTCTGCTGGCTTTTGGAATACCTCCCAGTATGAGTACTGCCTTGGAATCTCCCAGACCTTCCAATGGCCTTTCTTCTCTTCCTTCCAGAGAGTTTCCTTCTCTCTCTATCTGCTTGGCTTGGCTTCTGTTTCTCCAGGTGATACTGGTGCTTGTAGCCGTTGCTGTCTCTGTATCTCTTCCTCCCTCTGTAGCTGTTGCTGAAGCTGTTCTTGAAACTCTCCTTGAAGCTGGGCTGGAGCTTGTAGTAACTGTTATCTGAAGAATAAGCTCTATTCTTATTCTGTCCTAATGTGTGCTGCTCCCTAACACAGCGCAGCTGTGTTGAATCAGGCCCTGCCCTTTGAGATGAGTGCTTAGGGATTACCTCATAGCTCTCTTGATTGCACACACATTCTCTCACTTCAGCCCCTCTCATGGCTGCTGGAAACCTGGTGCATTCTGGGACTGGTAGTCTTTTATGTGAAAACTCTGTTTTCTTGCTTCTACCAGAACTGACAGGTTGCTTGTTCAGAGTCACATCATCTTTTCTATAGCTCCTACCTGAGCTATGATAAGCTTCCTTATCACAGCTTTCACCAGCAAACCGTAAGCTACCAAACAAAAAACAAAACAAAACATGCTACCACATCTTTTTGTATACTATACAATGATGCTACTAGCCACACTGTTTGTATTATCATCTACCCAGCTAAACCACCAATGGAACATACCTATCCTGCACAGAACCCACTACCTGCATCTTACCACACACCAAAGAATAATACCAACTAATTCATCTTGCAGACTTATCTATATCAAACCAACACCTATACAACATATAAAGAAGGTCTAAAAACCCATAGATCTGCCAATTAAATGCTCACTCATCAATGCCCGCTCAGTACATAATAAATCCAGACTATTGTAGACCACATCCAACACACAAACACAGAGGTAATGTGCATCACTGAAAGCTGGATAACCGATCATGACAATGTCCTTCTCAACCAACTAACTACCTCTCAATTTATGCTCTTCAATTGTCACAGTTTGGAGTACTAATCCTTGCTAAGAAACACCTGAACTTCTCAATGACCAGCACGCAGTCACTACACACGCTAGATTTTATAACCATCTCCAACTCAAAGTACTCCATATGCATAACATACAGAAAACCCACCTCAAACACTGAAGATTTATCTGCAATCCTAGATGAAGCATGCACCCAAACTGTCACTACAAATCCCTTTATCCTAATGGGTGACCTCAACCTCCCATCTACCTCTGAAAAAAATGCCAACACATTTCTAAGTGCCATGGAATCCCTACAACTAACCCAAATAATTGACTCATCAACACACTGCAAAGGATCGATATTGGACCTTCTATTCATTCCCAATATGCTTCATAAATCAAACTTAAACATACAAATCGAGCCAGTATCATGGTCAGACCATTCCATGATATCCTTCAATATTCCAGCTATTACCATACAACCCCCTCAACACAACTACAAACGCAGATTCAAAGCCTTGAATTCGCAGCACTTCCTAGATCAGACCACTACACTACAAGACACAGAAATAGATGACTTGGACACATTCATAATCACATGGAACCAGACAATAAATGACACAGCTGTATTCAACAAGAAACTCTCTACAAAACAACAAAAATTATCACACCCCCCCCCCCCCCCCCATGGTTCTCCAAGAAACTAGAACATAATAGAAGAGATCTTAGATGGCTAGAAAGAAAATGGAAAAGGTCACATGATGCCGTAAAGACAAAACTTCTCAATTATCAAAAAGAATACATTGCGCTATGTAATAAGGCCCAAAAAGAATACATAGCAAACAGCCTTAAGAAAACCCTCAACAGGCCTAGAGAACTCTTCTTGACTGTATCACAACTGACCAGTGATCCCAACTCAACAGACCCAACAAATGCAGAACCAAAAATCGACCCACAAGTCATGGCGGACTTCCTCCAAGACAAACAAAATAAGACAACACAACAGCACTATGACCCAACACAACAAACTAACAGAACAGATCTACAGCATATATGGCGCAACTTCAACTCAATAAATAAAAGGAGTTACCTGACATCATTAAAACATTAATACCACAACCTCGCCCTTCGACCCCTGTCCAGTATCATGGTTAAAAAGCCTGTGCAATCAATTTACTCAGACCATTCTTCAGATAGTACAAATATCCCTCAAGCAAGGATACCTACCCTCCACACTCAAACAAGCCTCCATACGCCCCGTCCTAAAAAAACCCTCATTAGACAAAACTCATCCAAGTGCCAACCGTCCAATTGCAAGCATCTGTTTTCTCGCCAAAATAATTGAAAAAAAAAAACCCCATACAACACCAACTACAAGACCATGTGGATACACATGCCCCTTTAGACCCACACCAACATGGCTTCCGACAACAACGCGGAGTAGATACCCTACTAACAGACCTTTTCAACAGACTCATCATTGGTCTTGATAAACCCCACCAAGGATTTATGCTCATATTCCTGGGCATAAGCGCAGCTTTTGACTCGGTCTCACATAACATCTTGTTAAATCGGCTCAGAAACATAGGTTTAACAAATGACACCCTAAAATGGTTCACTTCCTACTTGTCAGACAGAACCATACAATTAAAGGTTGGCACCACCAACTCAAAACCCTTTAAGTTAACACAAGGCATCCCTCAAAGTTCAACCCTCTCTGGATTACTATTCAATCTATACATACAACCAATCTGCGACCTCCTAAAAAAACTGAATGTGTTCTATCATCTTTACGCAGATGACATCATGTTCTACATGCCATTCAAAACTACCAACCCAGAATTCTCAAATATAGCTGACACATTCAACACAGTGACAAAATCCCTTGCTGAAATAAACCTCACAGTAAATAAAAGCAAAACAGAAGTACTACTCATATTCAAAGACACGGAATTCAAACCTCCTGAGAAGATAACAAGAGACATGGAAATAACAATAAAAAAGGAGATTGAATATCTAGGCATAACTATAGACTCCAGCCTCAACTTGTCTGCACACACAAAAAATGCTGCCAAACTAGCATACTGGAAACTAAAACTCATCAAACCCCTTCGGCACCTGCTACAGGAGACTGATTTCAGAACCATTCTGCAAGCAATCATCACACCACACCTTGATTATGGAAACATCATTTACCATGGTCTGCCAAAGAACGCTCTATACCCACTTCAACTAGTCCAAACGTCTGCCGCCAGTGCAACACGGCAGCATATAACGCCAATCCTAAAAAGTCTACATTGGCTTCCAATAACACAGCGGACAAAATACAAATCCATAACCACCACCTTTAAGGTCAGGCACAATTCCTCAGCGCCCTGCCTTTCAGAACTAATCACCTCAACACACAACAAGACCAAGAAGATCTAACAATTGGAACCTACTGAATATTCACTCACTCAAGATCAAAACAGCACAGCAAACCAGTAACAGTATTCTCTCTCTATGCCCCATCATTATGGAACTCGTTACCAGAAAACATAAGAACAGCAAAATCCATTACTGACCTAAAAAAGTCACTCAAAACTCACCTTTTCACTGAATACTGTGGACCCAATGACATTACATAACCTCTATTAGAGCTTTCTACTCATGACTACTCATACCACCCCCTCCCTTTCCCTCCCTATATAGGATATTTGTTGCTATTGTATAGTATATCTATCCATCAAACTACCCAATGTTTATCTCCAAGTTGAATTCCCACGTTCATTGTAAAAGCAATTCCTTTTGTTATGTTGTTCCTTGTAAACAGCCTTGGACAAAGGTGGTATAGAAATTTTTTTTAAATAAATCAGAATATAAAAAGACTAGGGGACATGTAATAAAGCTACAGGGTAACCTATTTAAGACTAATAAGAGAAAATATTTTTTCACTCAACGTGTAATCAAACTCTGGAATTTGTTACCGGAGGATGTAGTAAAGACTGTTAGTGTAGCTGGGTTTAAAAAAGGTTTGGACAAGTTCCTGGAGGAAAGGTCCATAAACCATTATTAAAAGGGACCCAGGATATCTCTGCCTGACCCAATACAAGCATTGAGGAACCAGTGTCGTTTGGGGAGACTGCTAGGTACTTATGATCTAGATTGGCCACTGTTGGAAACAGAATACTGGGCTTGATGGACCTTGTTCTGACCCAGTATGGCATATCTTATGTTCTTATTTTACCATTACAGTAACAAATGCATATATCCAATTTTTTATCTTTTGATTTTTAACTATCTTTTAATTAACCTTTTATTTATTGGATTTTCACATCCCCAGGGATTGGTCCTGGGACTGGTACTGTTCAATATATTTTTGAGTGATATTGCTGAGGGATTGAATGGAAAATCTGCCTTTTTGCAGATGACATGAAACTTTGCAGCAGAGTGGACTCCTCTAGGAGAGTAGATAATATGAGGAAATATCTACAAAAGCTAGAAGAATGGTCTAAAGCTTGGCAATTAAGATTTAATGCAAAGAAGTGCAGAGCCATGCACTTGGGATGCAAAAATCCAAGGAAATTGTATTGATAGTGGGCGAGAGGTTGGTGTGCACAGACCAGAAGGACCTCATTCTGAGGATCTCAAGGTGGCAAAAAAATGTGACCAGATGGTGGCCAAAACCAGAAGGATGCTGGGTTGCAAACAGAGATGAATAACCAGCAGAAGGGAGGATGTATTAATGCCCTTGTATAAATAATTGGTGAGGTCTTACTTGGAGTATTGTGTTCAGTTTTGGAGACCATTTCTTACAAAGGATATAAAAAGACTTTATTTAACAACTTTTTTTATACCGCTTTATCTACTAGTCAAAGCAGTGTACAATTAGGTTAAGAGGGTTTACATATAATTTAAGAGAAACATTTTTATTAATATTATTATATCAAGGTAACATTTACACCAGAGACAGTGTCGCTACATCAACAAATGTTTACAGCTGGTAACAAAATTTGGTAATTCGCCTCTTTTCTTTCCCCATTGCTCTACAAGCTTGCCATCATAGTTACTTTTTGGTCCCTCCTCCATAAGCCCATCATACCCATACCTTCTTAATGTATCTATTGCCCTTTATGATATCAACAATAATATTAACAATAACAATCCTGATACATACAAACTCTAATGGCAACATTATTACCTAACATTAATTACACTTATGTCTTAAAGCCTCGAAGGCTACCATCCCAAGAATCAACAACTACATAGTCCTTTACAATCTTAACCCCCAAAGACTCTTCCCCTCGACTATTCGTATTCCATGATAGCCACATTGGACACATTGGTACCCCTAGCTTCATTTTGTTATTCTTACTATTACCTATATTTACCATAGTTACTTCAACCTATAAACCTTAATATTAACATTAATCACAATGCTATATCTAGACCTTGATATTGATACTGTTCATTAACAACCGCTACAATCACCGCTCTTAAATATTCGGGGTTATCTACCAAAGCTTCAACTATTTTATATCCCTTTACAACTTTAATCCCCAACTGCCCTCTCCATTGCTTTTCCAGTCTTCCACGTTAATCACCTTGGCCCTTTTAGCCACATTGGTGCCTCTGGTACCCGCTTCTACCCCCTTTACCCACTCCCCGCTTCCCTTCTATCCCCTCCCTTCTTCTTCCCCCCTTACCCCTACCCCTATTACTCATTCACCCTCCATTCATCCACTCATTTGTCCTCTTCAATTTCACCTTCAACCTTATTTCCCCCTTACCGAGTATTGGTGCTCACTATTGAGTCAATTCTTGCTGATTTCTTTACATTCCATCTTCCTTCCCTGCCTGTCCTTTATAGATTCACCCCACTCTACCCCACACCCTCATACCCTGTTGGACTGGGTCCCAAATTTTTTCAAAGCATGCCAACTTGTTGCCTCCCAGTATTTTAGCTGTTTTTTGTTCCATATTCATTAAATCTATCATTCGCTGTTCCCATTCCATAATCTCCGGGGGGGGGGGGGGGGTGTTCCTGATACCCCATGGCGCAAAATGCATTGTTTGTCCACTACAGAGCCCTTCTGATACAGTTTCCCCTCATGTACTCCAGCCAATATATCCCTTCCTCCTGCAGCCCAAACAGACACCACTCTGGCAAAAAGATTGAGCGATGTGCCAGCCATCCATTGAGTTTAGCCCACACCCCCCGCCAGAAAATACCAAATTCTACAAGAAATTAGGTTATTACCAAATTCTACAAGAAATTAGGTTAATACCAAATTCTACAAGAAAATACCAAATTCTACAAGAAAAGAAATGGAGGAAAACTAAATCTGACGAAAACAAATCCCAATATATGACCACCCTCAACAATTACAAAAATGCAATTAACAAGTCAAAAAAAGATTACCACTCCAAAGTAATAAACATGGCTATCAACCGCCCCAGAGAACTATTTGCAATCGTAAAAACTTTGACAAAAGCTAAAAACCAAGAGCCAAAACAGTCTGCTATAAGCATACAGACCTTAGCAACCCACTTTGCAGAAAAACTAAAGTGCAAATCCAACACCATACCAATGACACTACCTACAAACACTGAATCTAATAACACATGGACCTCCTTCCACACGATAGATCAAAAACACCTTCTTAGGATCATAACACTTATCAACACCACAACTTCTCCACTTGACCCATGTCCTGTGTCATGGATCAAATGCACAAAGGAAGAACTCGCTGAAAACATCCAACAAATGGTGAACCAATCCCTTGTCCAGGGCATCATGCCCAATGCCCTAAAACTCACAACGCTTCGACCAATAATAAAAAACAATAAACTTGACCCAAAAGACCCAAACTCTTACCGACCGATAGCCAGCATTCCATTTATAGCTAAAATAATAGAAAAAAACGTCCAATTACAATTACAAGACCATATCGATGAACACAAACCCTTAGACTCTCACCAGTTTGGCTTCCGCCCCTATCACAGTGTAGAAACCCTTCTAACTACACTGATAGACTTCCTCATCAAAGGCACAGATGATAGCAGTCAAGGCTTCCTACTCCTCTTCATAGACATCTCTGCTGCCTTTGACAACATCAACCACCTTACTTTGATCAATAGACTAGAAAATCTAGGAATAGGTGGGACAGTTCTCAATTGGTTTAAGTCTTACATCACAAACAGACTAATACGTGTTCAAATAGACCAGGAAGTGTCAGAAACCTTCCCCCAAGGACAAGGAATACCCCAGGGATCCGCCCTTTCTGCCCTCCTTTTCAACCTGTACCTCCAACCCATTACAAAAATATTCAGAAAACACAAAATTAGTCACTTTATCTATGCTGATGACATCATGCTTGCTCTCCCCATATCCACCAAAAATCCTACCTACGATGCCCTATCAAAATGCATGGTGGAGACCACCTCCTGGATGGAATCTAACTACCTTAGCATCAACCTCAAAAAAACTGAGGCAATGTTCGTAACAAGATCACCCGTGACTGAGGACATCTATCCAACATCAATCTCAATCATAAATACAACTATACCCGTCAAAAAAGAGGTAAAATACCTAGGGGTAATAATAGACCATACACTCACCATGCTACCACATATAAAACAGACGGTAAAAACCATATTCTACAAACTCAAAACCATACAACATCTAAGACCCCTTCTTGACACCCATGACTTTAGATCAGTTGTTAACACACTCATCACCCCACACTTCGACTATTGTAATAGTCTCTTAATTGGCCTACCACAAAAAAGCACATACCT
Source organism: Ichthyophis bannanicus (assembly GCA_033557465.1). NCBI lineage: Eukaryota > Metazoa > Chordata > Amphibia > Gymnophiona > Ichthyophiidae > Ichthyophis > Ichthyophis bannanicus. The sequence continues at coordinate 46,210,875 of CM066047.1, forward strand.
ACTTCAAAGAGCCCAGAACATCTGTGCCAAAGTAGTCACAAAAGCCCGCCTAGTAGACCACCTAACCCCAATAATGCTGGAACTGCATTGGCTCCCTATAAACAGCAGAATCAAATATAAAATCCTCCTAATCACATTCAAGCTCCTGAACAACATCGCCCCATCATATCTATCCATGCTATTACATGCCCCATCAGAATCAAGAACGCGCAGACTAAACGCAACACACTCACTTGAAATACCAAACTCATTCAAAAAAACTAAAAAATCCACCAGCACCAGAGCCTTCTCATTCACTGCCCCCATGCTCTGGAATAATCTCCCAATAAACCTTCGGATCATAAAAGACCTCACCCAATTTAGAAAGGAACTCAAGACATACCTTTTCTCCGAACACTATGAAATCCCAGACCCCCAAGTCCAACCACACCATCCCCAAACACTCAAACACAAAGCCCTAAAACCACACTCAACTACCCACACACATACACATACACCCACCACATACACCCCAAAATACTCCCAAGAGATGAAAAAAGGAAATAAATTCCTCCACACACACACACATATAAAAGGTAGAAAACTCTGACTACCTATAAAAAGGTAGAAAAAACTCTGATCAACACTACGATACAGAAACTTATTAATGTATATAAAATGTAAATAGTTTTGACAATTAATGCACAGTTATTTGTATAAAGTTACAATGTTATAAATCTCTGTTAATAACTATTATCTGTATAAAGTTAAAAAAAATCTCTGTTCCATGTAATGTATACATTAGTATACAAATTTGTTTACTTGCTCCATGTAAACCGCCCCTGATCTCTGGAAGGGGTGGTATAGAAGAAATAGCTAAATAAATAAATAAAATAAATTCGGTGTAGGAATGTCCCCTTTTCTTTCCCACACAGCTTACGCACATCTGTCGAGATTACCCCAGCCTTTGCAGCCCAGACATCATGAACATAGGCCCTCCAAAGAAATTTGTATTGTGTCTCCTGCATCCGTACGGACTCCGAGACCGCTTTAATTGCCTTAAACGTCTCCCGCAGCTCGTCCACTGTTACCCTTTTCATTCCACCAAAAAACAGCACTCTGCGACAGAGGCAACCAAAAGCCAGTCTAGAAACGTGGCAGGGGAGTCAAAAAAAGAGTAGTTACTCACCTGTAACAGGTGTTCTCCAGGAGCAGCAGGAATCAGTCCTCACTTATGGGTGACATCGGCGCCGATGAAGCCCCTGTGCGGAGCATTTCCCCAGCTTTCTATGAAAGCCTTTGGGAATACTGCACGCATGTGCGGTCCCCTTCCTGCCTAAAGGTGCCACCTTGCTCAGTCAAATGACATAGCTAAAAAAACAGCACACAAAAAATGTAAAATTAAACTATGTACAACTGCAACTCCCAGGGGAGGAGGGAGGGTTGTGAGGACTGATTCCTGCTGCTCCTGGAGAACACCTGTTACAGGTGAGTAACTACTCTTTCTCCAGGACCAAGCAGGAAGTCAGTCCTCACTTATGGGACTCCCCAGCTTCAGGCTACCGGGGACCCAGAGCTGAAAAATGAGCTCCCTCTAGCCTCAGCATCAGAGAAAGGATTTCACTGAAAACATACCTCCACCGGTGGCCCAACCAGAGGGCTGGAGGGTAGGAGTTGCCTAAACCTCAGAGATTCCGGAGCACTGCCTGACCGAAAGCACTGTCCCTGCGGGACTCCCTCTCCAGGCAGTAATGGGCCGCAAAAGTCTGGCTTGAGGACCAAGTTGCAGCCCTGCAGATGTCTACCAATGGTACAGAGCAGAGATGAGCTACTGAGGCAGCCATTGCCCTGACACGGTGGGCTGTGACCCGACCCTGCAAGGGAAGGTCAGCTGCCCAGTAAGCCCAGGTGATACAGTCAGCCACTCAAATGGACAAGGTACGCTTGGACACAGGTACCCCCAAGTTATTGGGGTCAAAAGATACGAAGAGCTGAGTAGCCCTCCTATGCCCCTGCGTACGCTCAAGGTAGAAGGATAAGGCCCTCCTACAGTCCAGGGTATCCAGGGTATGCAGGACTGCCTCAGCCCAGCTGGCATGGGGCCTAGGGAAGAATGTTGGAAGAACCACCTCCTGGTTGAGATGGAAAGAGGAGACAACCTTGGGGAGGAACTTAGGATGAGTCCTAAGGACTACCCTGTTCTTATAGAAGCGAGTGTATGGCCTGTCACAGACCAGGGCTTGAAGGTCACTCACTCGCCTGGCCGAGGTCAAGGACACTAAAAATAGTCTTCCAGGATAGGAAGCGTAGAGGACATGTAGCCATTGGTTCAAAAGGTGGGCGAGTAAGTTGCTGCAAGACCACATTCAACTCCCACTCAGGAGCTGGTGGACGGAGAGGAGGCTTGAGCAATAGTAAGCCTCTGAGAAATCTGGACACCAAGGAGTGAACTGACAAAGAGTGTCCCTCCACCAGAGAGTGGTGAGCTGCCAGAGCAGAGAGGCGGACCCGAACAGAATTGGACTTAAAGCCCTGATTGGACAAGTGCAGTCGGTACTGGAGCACTACTGGCACAGTGCAGGTGAAAGGATCTTCCTTGCGTTGCTGACACCACAAGGAGAACCTTCTCCACTTTAGGGCTTATGTTTTCCTGGTGGATTGCTTTCTAGAGGCCAAGACCACCTGTTCCACTTCCTGAGGTAGGCCCCAGGGAGCCAAGACTACCCTTGCAGCCTCCATGCCATCAGATGGAGAGATTTGAGATTGGGATTCAGAAGGGAACCCTGATTCTGAGATAGAAGGTCGGGTTGGAATCCCAGAGGCATGGGTGTTTCCACTGCCAGTTGAAGTAGCAGGGGGAACCAGGGCTGCCTCGGCCATCTGGGAGCCACCAGAAGTACTGAGGCCTTGTCCCTGAGAATCTTGAACAAGGTTCGGGCCACCAGAGGCGTGGGAGGAAATGCATATAGCAAGCCCTGGGACCATGAAATCAGGAAGGCATCCACCGCCACCCTTAGGGGATGCGGTTGCCTGCAACAAAACCTGGGCAGCTGGTGATTCAGGGGACTGGCAAAGAGATCCATGGATGGAAGTCCCCATTTCAGGAAAATCTGTTGAACCACCAGGGTGCAGCTTCCACTCGTGGGGCTACAGAATTCTGCTTAAGCGGTCTGCCAGAAAGTTCTCCTGGCCAGGAAGATAAACCGCCCTCAGCAACATCTGGTGCCTGAGGGCAAAAGAGCAAAGGGCCTGTGCTTCCAGGCATAGAGGCCTGGACCCAGTGCTGCCCTGTTTGTTCACATAGAACATGGCTACTTGGTTGTCCGTCTGAACTAGAACAGACTGGTGGGCCAAGGAGTGAGAAAAAGCCTTGAGGGCGAAGCGAATAGATTGATCTGTTGCATGTGAAGAGGTATCACATCAGTCATTCTCCAGTCCTGAGGAACGTCTCCTGTTTCCAAGGATCTGTTGAAAACCTCCTTTAACGGCCCTGCAAGAACCTCTCTGAGCTCTTTCAGTATCCTAGGATATATCCCATCTGGTCCCATGCCCTTTTCCACTTTCAGTTTTGCAAGTTGTTCTAACACACATCATCTTCTGTGAATGGTGTGGGATCTACTTCATTCCCATTTTTATATTTGGGAGTCACAGGTGGTCCTTCTCCAGGATTTTCTTTAGTAAAAACAGAGCAGAAGTATTTGTTTAGCAATTTTGCTTTTTCAATGTCACTCCATGAGTCCCTTCCCAGCACTTTTGAGTCCTGCAATTCCACCTCTGATCTTCCTTTCCCGAATATACCTGAAGAAAGTTTTGTCGCCACACTTCACATCTTTAGCCATCTTTTCCTCTGCCTTTGATTTTGCTTTCCTTATTTCTCTTTTTGTCTCTTTGAGTTTGATCCTGTATTCATTTCTGTGTTCCTCTGTCTGCAAGCTTTTGAATTTTGTGAAAGCTGTGTTTTTTGCCTTTATTTGAGCAGCCACTTCTTTGGAAAACCAAATAGGTTTCCTTCTGTTGTTTTATTTACTTTTCTTACATATTTATCTGTTGCCCCTTTTATTGCCACCTTTAGTTTAGCCAATTGCAATTCCACTTCCCTTATCCCCTTCCATCCTGCCAACTCCTCCTTTAGGTACTTGGCCATTTTACTGAAGTCAGTGTTTTTGAAGTTTAGGACTTTGAGCTTGCTATGATTGGACTGCATGTTGGCTTTTATCTCAAACCACACTGTGTGATGATCGCTGTTGCTCACAGAGGCACCGACCCAGACATTCGACACGCTATCACCGTTGGTGAGTACTAAATCCAGCGTTGAGCTTTCCCTGGTTGGTTCCATCACCATTTGTCTAAGTAACGCATCTTGGAAAGCATCCACAATTTTTTTGCTTCTTTCCAGATTTGCAGAAGGAGTAATCCAATCCACATCGGGTAGATTAAAGCCACCCAGTATGATCACTTCCCCCCTTTGTGTCTATCTTGGCAATATCTATAATCAGTTCGTTATCTGTCTCTTCAATTTGAGTCAGAGGTCTGTAGACGACAGCAGTATGGATGACAGTGCCATCTCCTCTTTCCAGCACAATCCAGAGCGCTGCTTCTTTTCCCCATGCCCCCTGCATTTCAGTAGCTTTAATATTGCTTTTGACATACAAGGCTACTCCTCCTTTTCCATTTTCTCTGTCTCTTCTGAATAGATTATAGCCAGCTATGGCTATATCCCAATCATGCGATTCATTAAACCATGTTTCTGTAATGGCCACAATGTCCAAATCCATTTCCACCATTAGGGCTTCCAGGTCCGAAAGTTTGTTGGCTAAGCTTCGAGCATTTGTGCTCATTGCTTTCCAGCATTTAACTGGCTTGCATGTATTTTGCATTGATTTTGTTCTGCCCACTTCTTCCCACTTGCTTTTGATGTGCGGTTTAAAAGTGTGGCTGTTTCTGATCTGCTTTTGCAGGGAGTGACGTCCTGAACTTGACCTCCCCCATCCGTCACTCTCTTTTTCTTGTTTAAATGTCTCGTACTGCCTGAATTTTTCACTTAGGATTCTTTTCCCTGCAAAGTTAGACAAATTCCCCTGGTCCACTTTAATTTGTTTTTAATTATATTTTTACATTTTCACATTTATAACAATCAAAATACATTGGTATCACAATCACATTGTAATCCCAAAAATTAAAGGAGAGGGAAAAAGGATTAAAGAAGAAAACAAACCACTATCCATGTGTTAATAGTCCACTATAGTGGGGGAGCATCAACCTCAATATATGTGGACAAGGTCTAAAGGAAATTTAGGCACAATAATACAGAAAATGTTCATCTAATAACTAGTGCACAAAAATCTAATCTGAAATAGGAGTGGATACAGTAGATGGTCTCAGTATAAAATGAACAGCAACAAATCTAGAAGGCTGTGGTGGATTATAAAAGACATATGTAACATAACATGAGAAAATAGTTAAGAAAAAACTAAAAGCCGCTGCAAAGGTCTAGAGAGAGAAAAGTAGAGGGACCCTTTGAGAACACCTACCGAGAGTGGAAGAAGGGAGAGGAGGAGCCTTTAGAACAGCCATTGAAAGAATGATTGGAAAGATAAGATGAAAACCAGGATAGGACAGAATCTCTAAAGCCAAGTAATGACAAGTTATCAAGAAGAAGGTGGTGGTCAACAGTATCAAAAGCAACAGAGGTCAAGAAGGATAAGGATGGAATAGAGGCCCTTAGATATGGCCAGGAACAAATCACTAGAGACCTTGGCTAGTGCTGTTTCAGTGGAATGCAAGGGGCAAAAGCCAGACAGGAAAGGTTCGAGAAGAGCTTTAGAAGAAAGAAAATCATGACGGCGATGAAGGATTGCACTCAAGAAATTTAGAAACGAAAGGAAGAAGGGAGATTGGATGATAATTAAAAGAAGAATTAGGATCCAGAGAAGGTTTCTTGAGCAGGGGTGTGACCCATGGCATGCTTGTAAGCCGTGGAAAAAAAATAGGTTGAGAATATGTGAGATGGCATGGATGACAGCGGAGGAAATTGAGAGAAGATGGGTGGGATGGGATCAAAAGAGCAGGATTTTGGTTTGGAGGAGGAAAGAAGATGAGACATTTCATCATCAGATATCTTTGAAAAGGAAGAAAGGATAGAGTTTGATGGGAAAAGTTGGTATTCAGGGGGAGGAGGGAATGAGGTTGTTTTAGGGGGGAAGTAGAGAGAAATCTCATGCATTTTGTTAAAGAAGAGCTCAGCTAGGGTTTGGGCAGAGAGAGAAAGAGGGATAGGAGGAGGAGGTGCCTTGAGGAGAGAATTAAGAGTGGAGAAGGGTCTGCGTGGTTTAGTAGCTAGAGAATTTGTCAGGTGTATATAATAGCCTTGCTTAGCAAGAGCTAATGCAAACTTGAAGGATGAAAGTATGAATTTGCAGTGAAGGAAATCAGAAAGGAGGCAGGACTTAAGCCACATGCGCAGAGCAGAGCCATGCATCTTCTTCAGTAAAGACCAAAGTGTGCTATGGCCTTGTCCCCTCTTAGTGCCCTATTTACTCATCTAATGGTCCAAATAATACCCTCACAGGCATTTTGCTTCAAATGTAGCTGAAAAAAGTTTTATTATGAGTTTCTACTTGCATAGCGAGCTTCTCTTCAAATTCTCTCTTTGCCTGTCTTATCAGTGCTTTACGCTTGACTCGCCAATGCTTATGCTGATTCTTATTTTCTTTTCTTTTTTCATTTTTTGAAAGCCTCTTTTTTTTTTTTTTTTGCTATAAGTCTTTCTCACCTCATCTTTAAACTGCTGGCAGCAGGTGCAGCACAAGGGTAATGCAGAGACTCAGTGCGGGGCTACGATTGTATATCCACTGGACCTCATTTGCATACATTTATTTTATTTTAAAATGTATATGTTGCCTATCTAAAATTTTAGGTGGCTTTCAAAGGAGCCCTTCACAAGTCTCTTTTTTGTCCTGGCAATGACTTAGGGGCATGCTTACTAAATATTAGTGTGTTAAGCGCAACTGCACCAATAGAGATAAATGACTGTTCCTGCACTTAACACACATTAACATTTCTGAATGCATATTAACTTTTTAGTAAATATATCTCTTAATGAGCATCATAAGAACATAAGATGTGCCATACAGGGTCAGATCAAGGTCCATCAAGCCCAGTATCCTGTTTCCAACAGTGGCCAAACTAGGTCACAAGTACCTAGCAGTTTCCCCAAAAGACACAGGTTCCACAATGCTTGTATTGGATCAAGCATAGGATATTCTGGGTCCCCTTTAATAATGGTTTATGGAGTTTTCCTCCAGGAACTTGTCCAAACCTTTTTTAAAACCGGCTACACTAACAGCTTTTACTACATCCTCTGGTAAAGAATTCCAGAGTTTGATTACACGTTGAGTGAAAAAATATTGTCTCTTATTAGTCTTAAATAGATTATCCTGTAGCTTCATTCCATTCCCCCTAGTCTTTCTATATTTTGATGGCATAAACAATCGATGTACGTTGACACGTTCCACTCCATTCATTAATTTATAGACCTCTATCATATCTTCCTTCAGCCGTCTCTTTTCCAGGTTGAAGAGCCCTAACCTTTTTAGCCTCTCTTTATAGGGGTATCCTTCCATCCCCTTTACCATTTTGGTGGCTCTTCTCTGTACCTTTTCTAATAACGCTATAACCTTTTTAAATATGGTGACCAGAAATGCACACAATACTCAATGTGCGGTCGCACCATGGAACGATACAGAGACATTATAATATCCTTTGTTTTATTTTCCATTCCTTTCTTAGCCGCTGCTGTACACTGGGTGGAGGATTTTAACATGTTATCCACGATGACACCTAAATCTTTTTCTTGGGTGGTGTTTCCTAATGTGGAACCTTGCATCATGTAACCATAGTTTGGATTTTTCTTTCCTAGGTTCATAACTTTGTACTTGTCCACATTAAATTTAATCTGCCATTTGGATGCCCAGTCTTCCAATTTATCAAGATCCTCTTGCAATTTTCCACTATCCTCATGGATTTTAACAACTTTGAATAGTTTTGTGTCATCTGCAAATTTGATAACCTCAGTATCATTCCTCTTCCAATCCAATCCCTTCCAGCATCATCTCCCTTCCACTCCCAGGCTCCCCATACCCCAGCATCAGCACATTTCCAGTCCTAGCCCAGTATCAGTATTCCTCCAGTTACAGTCCTCCAAGCATCAGCTCCCTTCTAGTCCCTCCATCCCCCACATCAGCCATTTCCAGCCCCTCCCAGCATTCTCACTTTCAATAGCAATCTCCCCATCCCCCAACATTAGCCCATTTCCCATTCTAGCCCCCAGTCTTCTTACAGGGCCAGCGGCTCTTTCCTCCACCACCACCCCATATGGCCCCACACCATGAAGAGCCCTACGCATGCCTGACCAGCTTCAGAGGGAGCTGGTGAGGACCAAAGCCTGCCTGACTGGCTTCAGAGGGAGCCGGTGAGGCCCAAAGCCTGCCTCACCTTTGCACAGCCGCGGTAATAAATAGCATTTTCCTTCAGTCCCCTGGCTGTGATGTCGCAGCCCACCAGCATGCTGAGTGCCAGGAGGTTAAACAGGGGTCACTTCCTGTCTTGTGCAAGATAGGAAGAGCCTCTGTTTAACTTTCTGAACTCAGTGGTGCCAGTATCTGTGACTTACAGCTGTGGGAGTAAAGCAAAACACTGTTATTTACCCTCGTGGCTGTGCAGAGGAGAGCTACAGCACTGAGTTTTGGGCCTCACCGGCTCCCTCTGAAGCCAGTCAGGAATGCATGGGGCCATGTACGAGCAACATTCCTGCACAATGGTTGAACCAGCCCTGTCTGGCAGTCATTTGGCCATCCTTCCACTTTTTCTAACGTGTGGAATACAACAGGTCTGGACTTCCAAGATGTTATTTTTAAAAATGTGTATGCCTGATGTAAACTATTAACCTTTGCAACTGCTTCTTTTAGTTTTTTCTTACCCATTTTCCTCATGTTGTTATAGTTTTCCTTTCGAAAATTAAATACTGGCGCAGTAGATTTCCTCACTGTTCTCCCTCCATTTATTAAATCAAATTTTATCATGTTATCAGTACTGTTGCCAAATGGTCCCATCACCATCACCTCTTGTATCAGATCCTGTGTTTAACTAAACTCCCCCTCATATCAGTTCCTGAACCAGCTATTCCATGAAACAGTTATTTATTTCATCTAGAAACTTTATCTCCATAGCATGTCTTATGTGAAATTAACCCAATTGATACCATGGTAATTGAATTAAACTATTATTACTATGTTGAGAATTTTGTTAGTTTCCCTAATTTCTGTTAGCATTTCATCAGCTATCTGTTCACCCTGGATAGGCAGATAGTAGTGTATTCCCACTGCTATCCTTTCCCATTCTCACATGGAATTTCATAGAAACATAGAAACATGATGGCAGAAAAAGTCCACATGGCCTATCTACTCTGCTCTTCCATGTCAGCAACTACAACAGTCCCCTTTTTTCCTTGAGATCCTTTGTGTTTGTCCCATGCTTTTTTGAATTCAGATACGATCTATTCATCTCAAATACCTTCTTCCAGCAACACAAGCGGCGACTGTACACATGGACTTCACCCAATGGATTGTATAAAAATCAAATTGACTACATCTGTGGAAGTCAACGATGGAAAAGCTCTGTAACATCAACAAAGAAAACCTGGAGCTGACTGTGGTACACATCATCAACTACTAGTATGCAAACTCAAGCTAAAGTTGAAAAAGAGCAAACCACTCATGAATGCAGCAAAATATGACCTTGAGAATATACCACTGGAATTTAAAGACTGCCTGCAAAATCGATTTGCTGCTTTAGATACAAATGACAGAGCTCCAGAAGAGTTATAGAATGACATCAAGAAGGTTGTGTTGGAAGAAAGCGAGAAGTCTCTACAAAAAGTGAAAAAGCAAAAACGGCCAAAATGGATGACGGAAGAAACTCTGAGAATTGCCCAGAAACACAGAGAAGCTAAAGCCAGAGGAGAAAGAAAGACAATCGCAGAACTCAACAGAGATTTCCAACGTGCAGCAAGACAGGACAAGGAAAAGTATTACAATGACGCATGCAAGGAAATATAAGCAGAAACTATTAGAGGAACGACAAGATTGGCTTTCCTAAAGCTACGAGAGTTAAAGAAAAAGTTCCAACCTCAAATTGGAATGTTACAAGATGCTCAAGGTTCTATGTTAAATGATGCTGAGAAGATCAAGAAAAGGTGGAAGGAATATACAGAGTTTTTATGTGATAAAGATCAAGTGGACCAACAGTCGTTTCAACCTGTACCTTATGATCGGGAACCATTGGTGATGAAAGAAGAAGTTAAAGCAGCATTGAAAGCCTTATCAAAGAACAAAGCACCAGGCATTGATAGCATTCCCATTGAAGCATTACAGCAATCTGATGTAGCTGTTACCGTACTTACAAGGCTCTGCCAAGAAATATGGAAGACAACATCATGGCCAACTGACTGGAAAAGATCTGTGTTTATACCAATACTAAAGAAAGGTGATCCAACTGACTGTGGAAATTATCGCACAATCACTCTGATCCCACATGCCAGCAAGATTCTACTGAAGATTATTCAAAAGAGACTACAACCATACCTTGAACAAGAACTACCTGAAGTGCCAGCAGGGTTCAGGAAAGGGCGAAGAACGAGAGACATCATTGCGGATGTGAGATGGATCCTTGAAAAGACTAAAGAATACCAAAAGGATATCTATTTGTGCTTTATTGACTATAGCAAGGCTTTTGACTGTGTATACCATGAGAAACTCTGGGCCACATTAAGAAGCATGGGTATACCAGAACACCTGATCATTCTCTTGCACAGTCTGTACATTGATCAAGAAGCAACAGTTCGAACGGAACAAGGAGAAACAGAATGGTTTAAAATAAGCAAAGGTGTAAGACAAGGCTGCATACTTTCCCCCTACCTGTTTAATATATATGCAGAACAAATCATCAGAGAAGCAGGATTGTATGAAGACAACAGAGGTGTGAAGATTAGTGGAAGACTCATCAACAACCTTTGCTATGCTGAAAGTGAAGATGATCTGAAACATTTGCTTCTCGCAATCAAAGAACATAGTCTCAAAATGGGCCTGCATCTTAATGTAAAGAAGACAAAGATCACGACAACTGGCATAATCAACAGGTTCATCCTTGAAGGAGAAGAAATTGAAATCATGGACAACTTTAACCTACTTGGATCAACTATCAATAAAGAAGCAACAAGCAGTCAAGAAATCAGACCACACATTGCTCTTGGCAGAATGGCTATGAAAGACCTAGATAAGATTCTCAAGAGCAGAGATGTCTCTCTCCATACAAAGATGCAACTTGTTCAAGCCATGGTATTTTCAATAACATCATATGGATGTGAAAGCTGGACAGTGAAAAAGATAGACAGGAAGAAAATTGATGCCTTTGAAATATGGTGCTGGCGGCGAATACTGTGTATACCATGGACTGCCCGAAGAACAAACCAGTCTGTACTAGAGGAGATCAAACCTAAGCTTTCTTTAGAAGCTCAGATGACTTCGACTTTCATACTTTGGACACATCATGCGAAGAGAGAGATCATTAGAGAAAGACATCATGCTTGGCAAGATAGAAAGTCAACTCAAAAGAGGAAGTCCAGCAATGAGATGGATCGATACAATAACAGCAGCTACGGGTACAGGTCTGTCAACAATGAGCCACCTGACTGAAGACCGAACACAATTTTAGGATAGCTATCCAGAGGGTCGCCATGAGTCGACTCCGACTCGACGGCACTTAACAACAACATAAGAACATAAGATATGCCATACTGGGTCAGACCAAGGTCCATCAAGCCCAGTATCCTGTTTCCAACAGTGGGCAATCTAGGTCATATGTACCAAGCAGTTTCCCCAAAAGACACAGGTTCCACAATGCTTGTACTGGGTCAAGCATTGATATCCTGGATCCCTTCTTAATAATGGTTTATGGACCTTTCCTCCAGGAACTTATCCAAACCTTTTTTAAACTCAGCTATACTAATAGCCTTTAGTACATCCTCTGGTAACAAATTCCAGAGTTTGATTACACGTTGAGTGAAAAAATATTTTCTTTTATTAGTCTTAAATAGTTTACCCTGTAGCTTCATTGCATGTCCCCTAGTCTTTCTATATTCTGATAACGTAAACAATCGATCTACGTTTACCCGTTCCACTCCGTTCATAAATTTATAGACTTCTATCATATCTCCCCTCAGCCATCTCTTTTCCAGGTTAAAGAGCCCTAACCTTTTTAGCCTTTCTTCATAGGAGTATCCTTCCATCCCCTTTACCATTTTGGTGGCTCTTCTCTGAACCTTTTCTAATAACGCTATATCCTTTTTAAGATACGGCGACCAGAATTGCACACAATATTCAAGGTGCGGTCTCACCATGGAACGATATAGAGGCATTATAATATCTTTTGTTTTATTTTCCATTCCTTTCCTTATGATACCTAGCATTCTATTTGCTCTCTTGTCCGCTGCTGCACACTGGGCCGAGGGTTTTAACATGACGCCTAAATCTTTTTCTTGGGTGGAGGTTCCTAATGTGGAACCTTGCATTGTGTAACCATAGTTTGGGTTGTTCTTCCCTAGATGCATAACGTTGCAGTTGTCCACATTAAATTTCATCTGCCATTTTGATGCCCAGTCTTCCAATTTATCAAGATCCTTTTGCAATTTTCCACAATCCTCTTGGGTTTTAACAACTTTAAATAGTTTTGTGTCATCTGCAAAGAGGCAAACCTTATCCGACAGCCCTTCTGCAATATCACTAACAAAGATGTTATCCATAATGTTTTTATAGTGCAAAACATTCATCCTCCCTCTACCTCTCTATAACACTGGCAAAATTCTCCCCCCCCCCTTCTACATACACTACTAAGACACTTATCCACTCTCTAGTCACCTCCTGTCTAGAGTATTGCAACCTCCTCCTTGGTGGTCTTCCTGTGAATCATCTCTTTCCCCTTCAATCTATTCAAAACTCAGTTGCGTGGCTAATCTTCAGCCAGCCTTGATATAACCTGTCTTCTCAAGTCACTTCACTGGCTCCCTATTCGTTTCCATATCCACTTCAAACCTACTGACCTATAAATGCACTGATTCTGCTGCGCCTCACTACCTTTCCTCTCTTATCTCTCTCTACATCCCTCTTCTGCTCTTCTGGCAGATCCCTTCTATCTGTGCCTTTCTCTTCTACTGCCAACTTCAGGCTTCAATCCTTCCACCTTACTGCTCCTTATGCCTGGAACAAATTATCTGAGTCTATGCATCAGGCTTCATCTCTGGCCCTTTTCAAATCTCTTGAGGCTGCTTTTGGATCCTGATCTGCTTAGTCTCCTATGTGTTTCCTTACCATTCTTCTAGATCAGAGGTTCCCAACTCCAGTCCTGGAGGACCAAACACCATTCATGTTTTCAGGCTGTCCCTAATGAATATGCATGAGATACATTTGCATGCACTGCCCCATTGTATTCAAATGTATCTCATGCATATTTATTAGGGACAGCCTGAAAACCTGAATGGTGTTTGGCCCTCCAGTACTGGAGTTGGGAACCTCTGTTCTAGATATATCTTTGTCCTCAGCCGTTGTGTTGTCTGTCTTGACTAGATTGTAAGATCTCATGAGAAGGGACCATCTTTTTACATGTGTCTCTACAGTGCTGTATATGCCTTGTAGCTATACACATGCTAAGTAGTAGTAATTTGATCTACTCTATCATTGTGATATAATTTGTACCCTGGTTGCACAATGTCCTATTTGTTGTTCTGCTTTTGCCAGATCTCTGAGATACCAATTATATCTACTTTGTCATTCAGTGCTATATATCCTACTCTCCCATCTTATTTTTAAGATTCCTAGTATTTGTAAATAGGCATTTCAAAATACGTTGTTTGTTCATATTGACAACCTGCTTTTCATTTGAAAGGGATAATTTGGAATCTTTCAGTGTTGTCTGTTGTTTACATTAGGGCACCTTTACTACTTTTACTTTTATTGCAATCTCTTTATTGTGATGTCCTAAACTTCCTGTTTTGGTAATATTATTCTGAATCATGCACTTCTGGGTGATTGATGGCTTTTCCCCAATATCTGGTTTAAAAGCTGCTCTGTCTATTTTTTTTTAAAGGTTAGTGCCAACAGCCTGTTTCCACTCTAATTAAGGTGAAGCCTATCCTTCTAGAAAATGTCCCCTCTTCCCCAGAATATTGTCCAGTTCTTAAATCTAAAGCCCTCCTCTCTGCACCATTGTCTCAACCATGCATTCAGACTCCAGAGCTCTGTCTGCCTCTTTGGTCCTGCTTGTGGAACAAAGGACACTTCTGAGAATTTTACCTTGGAGAGCCAGAACTTTCTATCTAAAGGCCCAAATTTCACTGACAGAACCTCCCTCTCACACTTACCTATGTTATTGGTGCCCACATGTACCAAGATAGCTGGCCTCCCCAGAACTATCTAGATGATGCATAAGGCCTGCCATTTTTGTAAGCAGATGACCAAATGATCCTCATGTCCACCAACCACCCAGCTATCTGTATGCCTAATGATCGAATCACCAACTAAAATGGCCATACTTACCCAGTGGTTCTCAAACCTGTCCTGGGGGACCATCAGCCAGTCAGATTTTCAGGATATCCACAATGAACATGCATGAGAGATTTGCATATAATTGAGGTAGAAGGCATGCAAATCTCACTTATGCATATTCATCGTGGATATTCTGAAAACTTGACTGGATGGTGGTCCCCCCCAGGACAAGTTTGAGAACCACCTCCTGGGCAAAATCCCCTTGGTGCGAGAGGATATTTCATCCCCTGAAGGGTAGATCCTGGCTACAGGATCCTTTTCTGCTACACCAAGGTGATGATCTTCTTCCAGGTGATCTCTCTTCTCCAATGCAGCACTGAGGCTGCCACACTGGACTTATGTTGATTCTGTAAGAAAGAGCTGGAAACAGTGACTTGCCTCTCTGAAGTTCTGGTGTTCCTGAAAACTTGATGTGTGAACAAGAAAACTCCTCCATGCCCATGAAGACTGTACATTCTTAGAGCTGAAGGAGAGCTAGGTCTCAGAGATTGATTAGTGTCGCAACTCCCCTCCTACAGGCCAGTGGCTTAATAGCAGGGGCGACCGCTATATTTGTTTGACAGTGTCCTTTTACTATTTTTGCCAGCAAGGGTTGCTGGGATTTGTAGTTTTGAGAACACCTGGAACAAATTGTGTTGTGGCACGAGGGTCAATTTGAAACAGATAAATTTATTATAAGGGTTTTTCCTCTTCACAAGGGCTCATAGGTAAATAAAGCAAATAAGAATTCTTTCTTCTGAGTAACAGAAAGTAAGGGTAAACTAGAAAGCATGAAATAAACTGTTTTCTTCACAGTAACTGAAAACCTTTTAAACAACTTTGTCAGTACTTCAGCAAAGCTTGTTTCAACGGAGATCCAGTTTATCAGAATCACAGTATGAGCAATCCATCTGACAGCATTCTATATCATTAGGAACAAAAGGTTCTTCAACAATCATTTCTTCATTGTCAATGCTACAGCACTGCTCTTGAGAGTTCCTATCAAGCACAGCTGAGCTCACGTCCTGCAACTGGTTTAGGAAGGTTCCCTGATCATATGCCGTGACAGTCTTTAGTTCAGGAGAATACTTGTTATGTAAGCTTTCTCTTATAGAACTTATATCAGCTTTTAGCCACTTCTCCAAAACATTAGAATTAGAAGCATTTACAGCAGTGCTATCTTGGCACTGGCTAGCACTAGATTTTAACTGCTTTACTATCTCTTCTACCAGGCTTTGATTAGGAAGTGATACAGACGTACCTCTTTTGTCAGCACTGCTCTGTCTGTGTTGAGAGCTTTGTCCCTTCCCCCAGGGTAATAGCTTAGCCCTGTCTTCAGGTAGCTCATCAACAGACTTCAGCTTGGCTTTAAAGTAGTAAGGAATGAACCCACGTGAATCCTTCTTGCCTGAAGCTGGGTTTCCAGACCTTCCTGTCTGTTGGCTTGTGTGGCTGCTGCTGTGATTGTATCCTCTCTGGACGTTGTCTTCCTTCACGTCCTTCCCCGTGTCTGACCTCGTGTTCTCTGTATTTCCTGTGTTCCTCTTGTGCCGGTCTCCTTGTGTCTCCCCTTGTGTCTCTCTCCGTGTCTCTCCACGACTAACTTTGCTTCCACCCTTAAAGAGTGAATCTGAAGCTGGTCTCCAACAGCTTCCACGTGCAGGCACACCCACCTGATTAGTCAGCTGCCTCTT
Organism: Ichthyophis bannanicus; assembly: GCA_033557465.1. Classification (NCBI taxonomy): domain Eukaryota; kingdom Metazoa; phylum Chordata; class Amphibia; order Gymnophiona; family Ichthyophiidae; genus Ichthyophis; species Ichthyophis bannanicus. The sequence continues at coordinate 46,227,181 of CM066047.1, forward strand.
GTTAGAGCTGCCTCTAGCTCTTACGTCATAATCCTGACTGAGCTGCATTTTTTCTAAAGGCTTCCTGCTTCTATGGAAACCTGGCTTTTCCTGAGTTTTACCGCTAGAGGGCTCACTACTCTCCCATTCCATCATGTCAGAAGTGCTTTCTGTATCACATATTCCCCCCCTTAAGATATTACAGGCTGGGTGAACCATGTGATCACAGCTTGGAATCCTACATGAGTTATGGACAGCTTCCCTGCTCTGCGAGTAACTCTGAGAACTTTGGACAAGCTGGGAAAGGGCTACCCTTTCATGCCATGGGCTCAGGAGGTTTACATGATAAACCTGCCGACGACCTCTCCGGTTCTGGACCGCGTAGGATACTGGGCCTACCTGCTCCAGAACTCGAAAGGGTCCTTTCCACTGCCTTTCAAATTTCGGAACCGCTCCGGGTGTCCGAACAATCACCTTCTCGCCTACCTTTAACTGACGAGGCTTGGTGTTTTGGTCATAATAGCCTTTTTGTTTCTCCTGACTGGCCCTTAGGTTGTTTTCCGCCACTTGTGCGGTTCGTGCCAGCCGGCCTCTTAGATCTTTTAAGAATTGGGGTACTGCAAACTCCTCAGCTCCCGGCTCCACCCATTGTTCACGGAGGATGTCCAGGATACCCCTTGGCGACCTTCCATACATTAATTCATATGGAGAGGTTCCCAGGGACGATTGCTTCCTCTCTCTACATGCATATAGTAGAAAGGGAAGTAGGGTGTCCCACTCGTTCATCTGGCCTGCCAACCCCCTCCTCAACATACTTTTTAGAGTCTGGTTGAAACGCTCAACCAATCCGTTGGTTTGCGGATGGTAGGCCGCTGTCTTTATGTGTCGAATGCCAAAGGCATCCCATACCCTTGCTAGGTAGTGTGACATGAAATTACTGCCACGATCGGTCAAAATTTCCTTTGGGAAACCTACTTCACAGAATAATCGCACTAATTCTGCTGCCACCACCCGGGCTGAAATGGTGCGCAAAGGGACCGCCCAAGGAAAACGGGTTACGTGGTCTACCATGACCAATATGTATTGGTAGCCACACGGTGTTTTTGTGAGAGGGCCTACTATATCTATAGCTATTCTTTGTATGGGTACCGTGATAACAGGTAGTGGGATCAACGGCACCTCCTTGGGTTTCACTGGGGAAACCCTCTGGCATGATGGGCAGGCCTCACAAAATTTTGTAGTTTCCCTAAATACGCCTGGCCAGTAGAATCTGGCTAACACTTGCTCTAAGGTCCCTTGGTTGCCTTTATGCGCCCCTATTGGATGATCATGGGCTAATCTTAACACCAGGGTTCTGAACGTATTGGGTATTACCAATTGTTTGCGAACATTTCCTGAAGCCAATTCCAAACTTTCCCTGAATAAAATTCCCTCATCCAATAAGAACCTGGGTAATGTATCCCTTCCCTCCTGGGCATACTTAAAGGCTTGAGCAAGCGTTGGGTCAGCTTGTTGCTCTTTGGAAAATGAGGGGAACTTAACCATCAACTCTTCTGGGACCCATGGTATTTCTAACCCTGCCCTGACATCTGCCCTACTCTGAGAGCGAGTCTGGCGTTCCCTACGCTTTTCCCCTTTACTTTTCTTGCTAGCTTTCCTTGGGGCGCTGATTAAATCCTCATGTGTGGGTAAGTCTAGCCGCCCTGCCATTGAAGATTCTCCCTCATCTTCCCTGGCCTTAATCTGGTTCCTTGTGGCCACCATCCCCTCCCTTGTTTGTACCTGCTGCCGCAGGCCTTCCTGGAAATATGGCCAATCATGGCCTAATACCAATTCATGGGGTAAGTGTGGAACCACAGCTAGCAAAAGCTCTTTTGCTATTCCAAACCCCTCCACTAGAAGTTTGTGAACAGGACAGGTGGATGCTTTCCCGTGCACACAGCGAATTATTACGGAGGGACTAGGTGAATCAGGTAGGGCTTTCCCTTGAGCTTGTATCTTCTCCCAGAGACCACGTGAAAGCATACTCTGATTGGAGCCAGAGTCTAGTAGGGCTGTGGTACTAACCCCTTGGACTGTCATGGCTATGAGGAAACTTTCCTTAACCTGTCCTGGGCTATTGGTCACTAGCGCTACTTTCTCTTTACAATCACGCTGTAAATGGTTACTACTGCCACATTTAAAGCATACTCTCCTTCCATTTCTGCTAGGACATTTTGGTAGACACAGTGCAGGTACTTTAAAAGCATTTTCTTTCTTTTCTGACCCTGCTGCGGTTGTTTTCACCGGGGTCATGCTCCCATTCTGAGCGTTCCTCTCTGCTTCCAGGAAACGGTCAGTGAGCATAATGGCTTCCAGTGAATCTTTACAACCTTGCAAGGTTAGGAAAGTAGACACATTTTTAGGGACAGCGTTCATATACTGTTCTAATAAAATATTATCTAACAATGTTTCAATGCTTTTACCTTCTGGCACTAACCATTTGTGAAGTAAGGCTTTTAAGCGATAGTGCAGGGCTCTGGGCGTCTCGTCACTCATGAGTTTAGCTTCTCTAAACAACTGGTGATAGGCTGTAGACGAGAGACCCACTCTATCTTTAATTGCCCTCTTGACCTCCTCATAATTGTCAGCTAAATTAGGTGGTACCGTCTGATAGGCAGCCAATGCATCCCCAGTGAGACACATTGCCAGCCTAACTGCCCATTGGTCCTTAGGCCAATGCATTAAGTACGCAATCCTTTCAAAAGTTTCTAAATAATCGTCTAGATTATCAGATGGAGATAATTGTCCAAAGCTCCATGCCTCTTTAGAACAATGTCCCAAAGCATGTGTTTGGTTTAAATGTTCTGAACCTGTATCAGTAGTAGCAGGCTCCTTCTTGATTTTAGTAGCTTGCATCCACGCCTCCATAAGCTGCATCAATGGTCGCTGCTGCTGCTCCATACGCGCTGTAGCCTTATCCAATAGTTCCGTGGCCAGCTCCCGTTGGTGCTCGAATTGCGCAGCCATCCAAGTTAGGACTTCCTTCACCTCCATGGTCATTCTGGAAAGACACAAACACAAAAGAGGACCACCAAGTGCGGTATCACAAGCTAGGATGTATTCCTATCTTTCCACCCCTTTGCTACGCTGATATCCACTTAGGCATCCACAGGTAACCCGGCTTATATACGAATTACCTGAGGCCAATGGTGCGTCAAGCTTTGTGTACGTAGGTCTGAACCAGATTAGACACGTCTCCTTGGAGTAGAAGTCTTGCTTGCAGAGCTGTTCTTCTTTTCAAGCTTCTCAAAAAAAAAAAATTCCACCTCTTTCCTTTTTTTTTTTTTCAAAACTTTCTTGGCCTTTGAATTCTTGTTGCTGAGGCTGCTGCGGCCGCTGTTGCACGCATGCGCCTTTACCTTGATCCGTAGCAACTACGCCAATCTGTCGCAACTCCCCTCCTACAGGCCAGTGGCTTAATAGCAGGGGCGACCGCTATATTTGTTTGACAGTGTCCTTTTACTATTTTTGCCAGCAAGGGTTGCTGGGATTTGTAGTTTTGAGAACACCTGGAACAAATTGTGTTGTGGCATGAGGGTCAATTTGAAACAGATAAATTTATTATAAGGGTTTTTCCTCTTCACAAGGGCTCATAGGTAAATAAAGCAAATAAGAATTCTTTCTTCTGAGTAACAGAAAGTAAGGGTAAACTAGAAAGCATGAAATAAACTGTTTTCTTCACAGTAACTGAAAACCTTTTAAACAACTTTGTCAGTACTTCAGCAAAGCTTGTTTCAACGGAGATCCAGTTTATCAGAATCACAGTATGAGCAATCCATCTGACAGCATTCTATATCATTAGGAACAAAAGGTTCTTCAACAATCATTTCTTCATTGTCAATGCTACAGCACTGCTCTTGAGAGTTCCTATCAAGCACAGCTGAGCTCACGTCCTGCAACTGGTTTAGGAAGGTTCCCTGATCATATGCCGTGACAGTCTTTGGTTCAGGAGAATACTTGTTATGTAAGCTTTCTCTTATAGAACTTATATCAGCTTTTAGCCACTTCTCCAAAGCATTAGAATTAGAAGCATTTACAGCAGTGCTATCTTGGCATTGGCTAGCACTAGATTTTAACTGCTTTACTATCTCTTCTACCAGGCTTTGATTAGGAAGTGATACAGACGTACCTCTTTTGTCAGCACTGCTCTGTCTGTGTTGAGAGCTTTGTCCCTTCCCCCAGGGTAATAGCTTAGCCCTGTCTTCAGGTAGCTCATCAACAGACTTCAGCTTGGCTTTAAAGTAGTAAGGAATGAACCCACGTGAATCCTTCTTGCCTGAAGCTGGGTTTCCAGACCTTCCTGTCTGTTGGCTTGTGTGGCTGCTGCTGTGATTGTATCCTCTCTGGACGTTGTCTTCCTTCACGTCCTTCCCCGTGTCTGACCTCGTGTTCTCTGTATTTCCTGTGTTCCTCTTGTGCCGGTCTCCTTGTGTCTCCCCTTGTGTCTCTCTCCGTGTCTCTCCATGACTAACTTTGCTTCCACCCTTAAAGAGTGAATCTGAAGCTGGTCTCCAACAGCTTCCACGTGCAGGCACACCCACCTGATTAGTCAGCTGCCTCTTGTTAGAGCTGCCTCTAGCTCTTACGTCATAATCCTGACTGAGCTGCATTTTTTCTAAAGGCTTCCTGCTTCTATGGAAACCTGGCTTTTCCTGAGTTTTACCGCTAGAGGGCTCACTACTCTCCCATTCCATCATGTCAGGAGTGCTTTCTGTATCACATTAGACATTCAATGCTACTGTCATAGGCCTCCAGGCCTAACAGCATCATCGCATCCAAATATGCAAAAAGTGCTGAAATATGAAAGTAAGCATCCAGACTCTGTCTCCATCGTCATACTTGGGCAAGCGTTCCAACAACTAGAAGGAATGAGTGAGAATTCACAAGCACACACTGGAAAGGAAGTAACAGAATTTGCAAAACAAGAGGAAAAAATCTTCAAAGAATTAGATCAGCAAATGAGGAAAAAACAAGTGGCAAATGCACATACAGTGGGAAATACAAAGTGTTACTCTAGTGTCTAGTGTCAATCAAAAATGGACAAATGAATGGTTAAGGAGAAGTGAACTGAAACCGAAGGATAAGAGATTGATAGTTGCAGCCCAAGACAGCAGATTATGGATGAGATGGTTAAACAGCAAGCATTTAACAAACTGGCATAACAGACATATGCCCATTCTGTAAGAAAGACCTGGCAAACAGTGACCCAAATGATAGCTGGCTGTGAAGTTCTGATGGTGGAAAATTTCTATACAGAAAGGCACAATAAAGTAGCATGCCTTATCCATTGGAAACTCTGTAAACACTACAACATCCTTGTGCCTGAAAAGCACTGGGATCATGACCCTAACAGAATTACAGAGAATGAAGAGGTTATGATCACCTGGGACATTCCCATTTCGACAGATAAGATGCGAGAAAACCCGACAGTGGTAAAGGAGAAAAACATCAGAATGACATTGATAGAGGTGTTGGCTCCAAGTGATTCTGTGAATCGTGTGGAGAGGCAGAAGATCCTGAAGTACCAAGAAATGCAGTCAGTGATCAAGAAAATATGGCAGAAAGATACAGAAATATTTCCATCCCATAGTTTTGGGTGCCACGGGCTTAATTAAGAAGAATTTCCAAGCACACCTTGGTAAATTACCTATACATGTTACATCATATGAACTCTAGAAGGAGGCTCTCTTTGGCATGATGCGAGTACTATGCCAAGCATTAGCAGTAAATTTGAGAAACAGATCATATGCCACATACCCTGGCTTAGAAGTGAGGTTCATGACTGTCATGGTATGCACAAAACTAACCAACTAACCAAAAACATTCTTGGTCTAAATATAAATCGCAAATATCCTTATCGTTCAGTATTCACTACTTACTCATTTATTTAAGATAAAAATTGTCCTCCAAGGGACATCAGATGAAATTTCAAAAAACTTTAAAATGAAAAAGCAAAGGAGAAAAAGATCTCAGTTGTAACAGATATTCCTCTACTGTATATGTCAGATCACTGCCAAGGGGTGTTGCCTTTTGTCCACATCACAGGTCATTAAAAAAACTCCTTGGGCTTTTATGCCTTTTTACCATTTTTAATGCTATAAGGAATTCCCAATTAAAATCCCATTTTAACTTAACTGTAATTCAATTATAATTCAAATATACAAAGCAGATGGAGTGCCTACAATATAACCTAGCTTAAAGCGGCAACAATTTTTAATACAAATTTGTTTGCAACTATATCTGCATACTCCCTCCCTAGAATATTTATTTATTTATTTACAATTTTTATATACCGCACTATTCAATATCAGCACGGTTTACATGGAACAAGAAACTTCAGACAAGTTACATTTATCTGATCATTACATATAACAGGGGAATCAACCTGGATAACAGGAGCAACTATATACAAAACAATAACATAAAATAGAATAGAAATTCACTGGAGTACTGACATCACCATTTTATTATTTATTTATTTGGCTGTATTTATATACTGCTTTTCAGGGATGTCAAAGTGGTTTACAAGAACTTGGTTCTACAATTAACGTTTGCAACAAAAACTGGTAACTTTGTACAGAGAGAAGAATAGTGGTTGACTTAAATTAACTATGTACAGTTTGAAACTATTTACATGTACTTGAAATATCTTGTCCTTCTTGTGGATTTGGAAATACTTTCGTGTCTTATAGCATAGCTAGTATTGCTTGAAGGAAAACTCTTCGCCCTACAAAAATCTTTGTTTCACCAAAAACTTCATCAGGGGCATAATCTGGTTTCTTCCATAAATTACAAAGTATCCATATGAGAAGTAGGTATTTGCCAGTGATGGCGTCTGATTTCACCACTACGCTACTTATTCAAACCCTGAACCAATCAGGTATAAGAAAGTAAAGCTACCTGAAAGAGAACCAGTTGCAAAAACCTTCACTTGGTCTTTGGAACCAATCAGAATTAAAAAGGGGAGGGGCTTCACAGACTCTTTATCCTACTTAAAAAAAGAGCCTTCTAACAGGAACCTCCACTCAAGTTTTTAAGCCAATCATAAGTTAAGATGTGAAACCTTATTGACTCAATACAGTTTTATTCCATCACTCTACAGTATCATTTCCCCAAATCCTGAACCCATCAAAAAGAGAAATGAGGAGGAACCATGCTTCCAAAGGAACTTCAAACAAAAACTCCCCACTCAATCATACTGTTCAGACCTCTTGGTCCTAAAGAGTGCAATTTAAAAATCTACCTTTGCTCTCGCTGCTACAATATTCTTGCTTGGTCTCCTTCATGTATATTGATTAGTTGGATACTTAGGTTCTTGGTGAGGAGTTTTTAGATAACGTGCAAAATTAACCTATTTGGAGAAACTGCCCTGCGTTTTGTAATTTTTCTACTAAGTCTTTGTAGGTCTTCTCTGTATCCATCTATGTCTTCCTCAGCTTCTCCAAGTCTGCTACTCTACCCTCCAGAGCTTGGACTCATTCTCTGAGAGCCAGGAATTCTTTTCACTGAGTGCACACAAAATTCCTCTCGCCAACTACAAATAAATCATACATATGGCATTTACCAAAATGGATAGCTTCAAGGATGATGGAAGCCTTTTTTATTGTCTTTTGTATTGGAACCATAGTAAAATAGAGGGGCTATTTAGCAGTGATGGCTAGCTGTTGTCACAGAAGACTAACTCCGTGTCTAGCCACTGGCATTGAATATCTGAGTCACTGCAGAACCCGGAAGCTAATCAGGCAGCAGCGATATTGAGCCAGTGCCTGGTTAGCTTCCATGGGTAAGATAAGGCCAGCATTTGCCATGCCTTACTTTACCCGCATGCTGCTAACTGGGCAGTGGCTCAATATTGCTGCTGCCCAGTTAGTGACTGGTACTGCCTCCACTCCACCACGGAATGCTCCTGACATGCTCCGATGCTAACCACTTTGGGGCGTGTAGCAGTGGCACCCACAGATATCCAGTGGCACTAACTGTGTTAGAGCTGCTGAATATCAAGCTCAGCGGCATTTGCATGGTTTGCAGATCTCCAAACCATGTAAATGCTTTTAAAAATCCCCCTCATAGTCAATGTTCCCTCTAATTTTCTGTAGGCTGTGTGCGCATAAAATATCAGCTGTGTGCAGCTTTTGAAGGAAGGTTAAATTTTTGTGCGCCACATAACGACACTCGGAGTTATATACTTTAAAATTTGACTACACATCAGAATACAGTATGTACACCACATTGATTTTAATCAAATTAAATGAAAATAGACAATTACTAAATGAAGCAGAAAATTTCTAGTAATTACAATCACAACTTTTAAATTTTAAGACGTCTGTGTTGTTTTCTATCAGAATCAGAACCGTAATTTTTGTGCGCTCTGTTGTGAAGTATGTGCGCTCACTCGGTGAGGTGTGTGCGCGCGCACATGCGCACAGCTTAGAGGGAACAGTGCTCATAGTATATGATAGCAGATAAAGAGCAGTATGGTGGCTAGAGGAGTTGTTAGTGCCATTCTGTGCAGGTTACCACCTTCTATGCTTTGTTTAGGATTGTGCATGCTGCTCCATGCAGGCCACTCCCATCTATGCCTTTCTTTAGGGTTGTACCCATCGCTCCCATATGGAACTGTGATAGCCATAAGCCCAGCTAGCACTGCAAGTACCCTTCTGGAGTATTCTTGTACGGAAGCTGACCTCTCTCTTTCACTAGAACTTTCAACACCACTGAAGATAAGGTGAAATAGGTGAGTTATGTTGAAATATCTTTCTCAAGTATTCCTGAAAACGGCGTCAGCTAAATCCAAATAAATCCCTTCCCTTCAAGTACTCTTAATGTGTAGTAGTTAAACTAGTGCTTTCAAAACATTTTTGTCACTATTGAAATTAAGTTGCAATAGCCTTAAGTAAAGTTGAGGACTGTGGAATTCACTTTTTGTGTGAAGTCCATCCATTGTTGTCTCAATGAGTATGTGAAAGGTCAGCCTATTTAGGTATTCTAGGAGCAAAAGAGTACACAGGGACCAAAGTTTCCCTTGGTTTGGTCTAACCATCTGATGTCTAGTCAACATCTATTGACCTGTCACAAACCCCAAGTCTGACCATGTGGTGCTGTATGAAGCTGAGAATGTTGCATGTGCAGCATGATAGTAAATGCCCTGAAAAGATTCCCAATATAACTATAACTCTGGCCCTGACCTTGCCACAGGACATTGAACTTGGTACAAAAGATGTACAGATAACTATCATTAGATTGGCCCATTAAATTGCTGACTCCTGGTACTTCAGTCATGGTTAGCTGTGGGAGTTTTCATGTTTATGAATTGTTAAGCACTCCTTGTTTTCACAATTGTTTTTTAATTCTCATTATCAGTTGTATCTCATTCTATTCTTCAGGTTTTACATATGAACTGATAAGTGGGTCTGAGTCCTTTTGGTGAAATTAGGAAGATTTAGTAAATTTATTTTATTTACCAAGCTTTGCAAAGTTTTTAGAGAGACAATTACCAAAATCATTTTATACAAAGAGGCTTGGTGGTCTCTTTGGGATAGATTCTCAAGGGGGTCTAACTGGCTAACGTCAGGAGTTAGCCAGTTAGACCTGAGCTTTAGAAGATCTGCCTCTGCAGAACAGCTAAATATGACACCTATTTTCATTAGGAACCTATATTTAGCTACTGAAAAAAAAAAGTGTGATTCCCAGAGGCAATGGGAGGGGGAAGAGGACAATACAGGAGAGAAAGCATGATTGCTTACCTGTAATTGGGGTTCTCCTTGGATAGCACATGAATGAGTGACATCATTAGTGTCACCCGGATCCAGATCTTTTTCTCTCTTATATGCTCAACAGAGCCCTTCCTAGTCTCTCTGAACATGTATGGTGACTCCCACATCATTGAAAATGCCCTCCCCTTCTTACCATGCTCTCAGTCTATAACACTAGAAAAAGAAAAGACACTAAACAATATTATTCATGTGTTGGAAAATTCACTTTGTAGGGGAAAAGGGAAATGCCCCTTTGAAAAGTGAAATCCTCCTTTTTATTCTTTTTATAAATGTGCAAAGTGAACTTTTGCAATCGCATCCCAAAGCCAATATGCTAAGACTAACCAAACCCACAACAGTGTTAGTATATATTCTAGTAGCAAGTACTTAGCTGGCAATCGGAGCTGACATCCTTGAAATCTAGTAGCAAGTACTTAGCTGACATCCTTAACACTAGAAGCCCCAAAAGGAATTTTACCTAGAAACCCCAAAGTGCGTCAATTGACGCATTATCACGACAACTGCATTTAGCATGAAATGCAGATGTGAATTAATGTGAAGTTACTTATTTGTTAAATATGTGCAGTATGTGACATCATTACATTTACGTAATTGTGTGTTTATTGTTTGTAATGTTGGAGTAAAACTGTAAACAGTGATTGAGATGCGCCACCTAGTGGGAACATGAATTTATACCTAGACACCCCAAAGTATGTCAATTGACTCATCCAAGACAATTGAGTGCGTCAATTGACGTACTTTGGGGCTTCTAGGTATAAATTCATTTTCCCGCTAGGTGATGCATCTGTCATTAATTTTCAATGCACATATTTGAACATCTTGACCTTGCTAACAAAGTCATGGAACATGACTGACATGGTTCTAGCAGTGGTGCTGGTATACAGCTTCGAAGATGCATTTGCATCAATTGATGCACTTTGGGGCTTCTAGTGTTAAAAGCTGTGTAAACAGGAACAGCAGCCAAGCAGATTGATCAGAGGAAATTCATGCAGGAGAACACTTCTGAGTCCAACGCAGACATGTTCTGTATCAGATGTGACATAGCGCCATGTTTCGGGTTAGAAAAGACCCTGTATCAAGCAGTTCTTAACAGAACAGATTAAATCTGCCGTTGAGTGATCTTGCCGAAATGCAGCACAGGAGAGCTTCCGAGAAACAAGTTCAGTAGTTCTTTCCACTGAGATGGCATCTGACATCACTAAGAAAGGTGTGGCTTAAGTACAAATGTGCAGCTATGGAGAAACATCAAGGACAAAAGACCAAAGAAGTCAAAAAAATAATTGAATCAATGACACTGGAAAGAAAAAGGTTTTACAAGCAGAAACAAGAATAAAAAGGAGGATTTCCCTTTTCCCCTACAAAGTGAATTTTCCAACACATGAATAATATTGTCTAGAGTCTTTTCTTTTTCTTGAGATCAGCTCTTATGTTTTGTTCTGATTTTGGCTCAGATCTATTTATATGTTTTTTGCATTATTGACTCCGTCTATAATAGGGTTGCCAACTGGCTCCAGATGCGCCCGACAGGCTTCGTCCAGCCCTGGGTTTACTCCATTGCATGCAGGGACATGTAGTTCTGATTTCTCCATTGCACTCCATAAGAAAAGCAAGACTACAAGTCCCTGCATGCAATGGGGTAAACACAGAACTGGATCAAGCCTGTCGGGCGCATCTGGAGCCAGTTGGCAACCCTAGTCTATAACCCAGTTTAAATAGTGCACAATAGGGGGAATGGTGGGAGGGAATTTTGTTCTATTTATAGACATTTAGATACTACCTGGTGCAAATGCAATCTAGATGGTGTACATTCAGGTACAGTATATATTTCCCTTATTGGCTCACAATCTATGTTTTGTACCTGAGGCAACAGAGGATTAAGTGGCTTGCCTAAGGCAACAAGGAGTGCCTGTGGGCCTAGAAACTTGACTTGTCCTCCAGTGGGACTTGAACCCCTGGCCCTCAGCAATGTGCCCCAAACACTAGGCCACTCCTCCCTCCTTTTTGCTCCATTCCCCTGCTGTCCATGAAGAACTTCTTTTACATTGATAAGGCAGGGAAATGGATCCACATTAATGGGTGACTCTAAAGCTAAGGGCATGCCATACTGTGACTCAGACTAGAGAGATAAGGGTGAGCAGAATCAAGCAAATGGTTTTTTAAAACAGACTGTTCAAAAATAATGTCATTATGGGAAATAAAGTCCAAAGTGTAATGTTTTCCAAAGGTGTTAATAGAAGACCATGTAGCTGCCTTCCAGATATTCACAGTGGAAGTGGCCCAGACGTTTACCACTGTGGTTGCTTTGGCTCACAAACGATGTGCTGTGTGATGCACTTGGTGCTTGCTCACTAGCATTAAGGTAGCAAAATTATACACAATTTGCAGCCCATCTGTATAGTTTGCTTAGTCACAGCACGGCCTGGATCATTGGGGTTATATGAGACAAACAAACTGTGCATCCTTCCTTATGTCCTGGATTGCATGTAAAATAATAAATCGTGGCTCATCTGCAGTCCAAGGTGTGCTAGAGTGAGGCTTTGGAAAGAATATTGGAAGGGAGTGTGGGGAGTCAGAGAGTGGTGGGTGGTGAGCCTGAGTGGATAGGCCCAGGTCCCCAAAAGGTATGGGTCAGTCAATGACTATGGAGAGAGCCCAGAGAGTTCCGCTGCTACCGGGGGGAAAGGGGGAGAAGGGAGGGAGGGGAGGAGAAACTGAAAAATGTTGTAAACCACTGATCTGTTTGAAACTGTACGGCCGGGCGGCATGTGAGAGCCCCATGTGGTTCTTGTTATTGTTGATCACTGTTTGATTTCTGTGGTTTAATAAACAGATTACCAAAAATAAAACCCTTGTCTTTGAAGAACTGTATGTAGAGAAAATGTTGAGCAAACACATGTAACTCATTCTCCTAGCAAAAGTGATCACAAGTAAGAATAAGACTTTTCAGGAGATGTGTTGAAGTGTTGCCTGGGCCAGCAGCTCAACAGATATCTGGGTTAATTGAGATAGCAGCATATTTAGGTCCCAGGATGATGTGGGAGGCTTTACAGATGGTTTTGTGTTATACAGGCCCTTCATAAATCTGAGACCAATGCATAAACTGAGATAGGCCATTATTTAATGTACTAATGATAGGCTGCAATTGCTGATAAAATGCATCTACAACAGATTCATTTTCAATTTCAAGTCAGATAGATGCAACAAATAGTCCCGTTAAAAAAATTGCTGGGCGCACCTTGCGGCAAAGCACTTCTGCTTTGTCTTGTATGACTTCCTTGTAGCTGGTATTCTGGATGTTTGCAGTATCTGCATAACATCTTTTGAGATAGGCATAGAGGAGGTTAGTCATCTTTCAGGTTCCATGCCATCAGCGAGAGAAATGATGGGTCTGGATGGAAGAATATCCCCAGCTGCATCAAGAGGATGGGCTTGCAATGCAAGCATATCGGTTGATTCTGTGACAGCCTCACCAGCCATGGGAATCAGAGTTGGTGTAGCCAGAATGAAGCTCCTAGAATGACATGTGACTTGTCCCTTATGATCTTCTGGACCATTCTGGATAAGGGAGGTATTGGTGGGAAAGCACAAAGGAGCACCATGCTCCAAGGCATCGTGTGCATATCAGCCTTTTGTTGGTCTCCTGGTGAAGAAGGTAGGAAGCTTCTTGTTATCTGGGGAGGCAAAAAGATCATTCTGGGGAGTACCCTAATGGATGGTCTTGTCATCAAATTTCTACTCATGAGGGTCCAGGTGTCAGTTGAGTCTGTGTACTAACTGTCTGCTGTAGTCTGGATGGTACTCCAGCTGGAGCTGAGCTCCTATCAAAAGTGCCCATTTCCAAATCTTGACTGTCTCTTGGCACAGGAGGGACCTCACACCTGCCTGATGACATAAAACATGGTGACTTAGTTGTCTGTTTCTATTCTGTTTTGTTGCTGAGATGTTGGCAGAATGCCTCAATGCCAAGGATTGCTCGCAGCTCTAAGAGCTTGATTTGCGGCTTGCATTTGGTCCTTGCCCATAGCCTTGGGAGCAGAGGTGGAGAAGGTGTGCTCCCTATCCTGTTGTAGCAGCATCTGTAGTGAAAGTGATCTTGGGGCAGGCACTCCTGAACAGGTAGCTTTCCCTCAGGTAGCTGGGATTGGTCACCATTCAAAAGAGTATTGCACTGAGAGAGCACTGTATAGGACGCATTCACAGTCTTGCTAGGGGCAGGACATAGACTGCTGCCACCATGTGCTCCGGGACCTTGAGGATATTGTGTGCAAGTGCCATGCACTTGAGGGATAACCTCAGGGTCAATGCTGCTGCACACCCTGATGCTAATCGCATAGCCTGGAGCCATTCCAGGGTGGTGCTCGAGTTAACCAGTCAGCGGTGATATTCTGTCACTGGCTGGTTAATCTAAATCAGCTAACATTAGCAGCTTCTGCCCCCATGCAAACAGGAAATCAACATTAGGCATTGGTGGTGGCAGAAGCAAATAGCCTCGCGGTGCCAAAGTTTTAAAATAAGCACCTCGGGGCTGTTTCAGGCCATGGCCACCACTGTAGGTCCCGAAGAGGGGTGACAGCAGCAGCAATGGGTGTCCCCAGAGGGCCAGCACTCTAGGCAACCAATTAGGGTGCTAATGGCAGTTCCGGCTCTGGGTAGGAGGTCTCCTCCAACTGGGGCTGTTTTGCATCTGGTGTACACTCCTCTTCAAAATCCAATGGATCACCAACTTCTCCAATCTCTCCTGGTTCTGGAGGGCTGAGCAGCTATTACTGGTCCTCCATGAAGGGTATCGGTTCTTTGGGAAAAAAGACTAGGGAATTGCCATCCCACATGAGACAGGGTTGAAGAGGCCATACAGGCTGTATGATACAGCACTGAGATGGGAACAGTGGAGTTAGCTGTGCTGGAAACTGAGGAAAAGAGGTCGCCAAAGAGGTGCATTCCTGCAGCACAAATGTTTGTTGCAAGAGGTTTTGCATTAACTATAACAAGGGTGATGTGCTACCCCTCCTCTGAAGTGGCTATGAACTCAGCCAGCCCTTTTTGAAGGATTGGTACTTCCCTTAGAGAGGGGTCTTCAGCTGCCCTTTTTACAGGTGGTAGAGCTGGGAAAGAACCCTCTGGTTTGTGCTTCTGAGATCCTGGAGAGCTGTAGAGGCAGGGCTGGCCCAACCACTAGGCAAACTAGGCAGTTGTCTAGGGCAGCAAACCTGAAGAGTGACAAAAAGTAGGGCAGAAAGCTAAACAATACATTTTGACAGCCAAGGGGGGGGGGGGGAGGAGTAAGACTTAAGGTCTGCCTATGGTGGCAACACATTGAACCAACTCTGGGGCTGGCCTTGTGTAGAGATAGCATCTTTTTGTGCATGCTTGAGCTTCTGCGCTTTTTTCTTATGCTCCTGTGTTTTACCTTTTTCAGGCCCTAGCCCTTTAAGGGCTTTAGAGCTTATTGAGAGAGCAAATAGAATGCTAGGTATCATAAGGAAAGGAATGGAAAATAAAACAAAAGATATTATAATGCCTCTATATCGTTCCAAGGTGAGACCGCACCTTGAATATTGTGTGCAATTCTGGTCACTGTATCTTAAAAAGGATATAGCGTTATTAGAAAAGGTTCAGAGAAGAGCCACCAAAATGGTAAAGGGGATGGAAGGATACTCCTATGAAGAAAGGCTAAAAAGGTTAGGGCTCTTTAACCTGGAAAAGAGACGGCTGAGGGGAGATATGATAGAATTTATAAATTAATGAACGGAGTGGAATGGGTAAATGTAGATCGATTGTTTATGTTATCAGAATATAGAAAGACTAGGGGACATGCAATGAAGCTACAGGTTAAACTATTTAAGACTAATAAAAGAAAATATTTCTTCACTCAATGTGTAATCAAACTCTGGAATTTGTTACCGGAGGATGTAGTAAAGGCTGTTAGTGTAGCTGGGTTTAAAAAAGGTTTGGACAAGTTCCTGGAGGAAGGGACCCAGGATATCAATACTTGATCCAGTACAGGCATTGTTGGAACCTGTGTCTTTTGGGGAAACTGCTAGGTACGTATGACCTAGATTGGCCACTGTTGGAAACAGGATACTGGGTTTGATGGACCTTGGTCTGACCCAGTACGGCATATCTTATGTTCTTATGTTCTTATGTTCTAAGTGTGCAAGAATGGCTCAGCACACCAATATCACTCTGTGCAGATTCAGAGGAAGGCTAATGTGGTATTTTGGAGCAGCCACTTAGTCGCCTGGTCTCCTGGCTGACTCTTGCAAGTACTTGGTGTGGATCCCAAGGAGACACTACACTTTTTCAGAGCTTTCAAGCTCAGATCCTGCAGTTGCTTGCTTTTTGTCTGTTGAGGTATTTGGCTCAAGCATGTTAAGGATAGCAAGGTGGTTGGAGGAGAGTTGTTTTTTAAAGAGCCATCCCAAAAAAAACCCATCCAGCTAGTTTTGCAGATGTAGTAGACTGAGGGCATGATAGGCAGGAGTTTCCACATAAGCTCAGAAAGACTAGGAGGGACTCTGCTGAGCATTTAAGAGAATAGTAAATCCAGACCCAGCAACATCAGTGATGTCATCCATTCATGTAGATCCCGTCCCTTTTCGTGTTTACTGAAAATTTAGCTGGCAAGCAGAAATTATCACTGCTAGCCACCTAAATTAGGTGGGAATAGCTAACTTTAATCTCATTGGCTATATTATATCCACATCCCCTAGTTTCCTATAGCAGTTCAGGGGTAAATTCTGTGGCAGAGTTCCTAAAATTCTGTTAACAGTTCTGCAGAACATGCACTGAAAAGGCACGAGCACAATATTCATAAATAATCAATCAATTATTACTATCCAAAAGGTGTGAGTTAAATCCAAATAAATATTAAATCATGTACTCATTCTACTTTATAAAGATAAAGTTATTTTTCAGATGTTCTATTTGTCTGTGTTATTTATTTTGTTCATTTTTGGGGGAAGAGAGATCTTAGTGATCGAAAATGAAAAGGAAGGACGGGGATTAGGGGTAAGGGGAGAAGATCTTGGAAGAGAGATCACCAAGGGTTCTGTTTTCAAAGATGAGGAAAAGGAAATGACCAAGGAACTGGTTGTGTTCCAGTACTAGTATAAATGGAGTGTCCAGAGACAAAGGAAATGTCTGGGAAATTTCTGACAGACACCTGAGTGTTCCAAGTGACCGGAAACACGTCCATCAGAGAGTATTCTTGATTTGGAATCTTGGGAAGTGCTGCCCTGTATGACAGGTGTGGTTTTACCAATTCAACTTTATTAAATAACTTAAATCTTGGAATGTAGCACTGTCTGGTTTATTTTGTAATAAGCTTTTTATAGGCACACTTATTTATTTAACAGTTTTTATATCATTTTAGTCAAAGCTGTTTACATTGTAACTTAAACTTGGTAATGTATAGTAAACAGGGACATTGATAACTTGGAGTCTTCTGAGGCAATGGAGTGTTAAGTGACTTGCCCATGGCAACAAGGAGTGCTAGTGGGAAATGAACCATGGTCTCTTGGTTCCCAAGTCAGTGCTCTACCCATTAGGCTACTCCTCCACTTATCTGAGTTGGCATCCAAAAACACCACCCAAAATAAATAGTACCTGGTTAAATTGGCAGCCCTCTGCTTCATGGAGATGGATTAGCCTCATCAGTGATTTATGTGCAGGTGTCTGTTGCAGCCTTCTGAGTGCTCCTATTCAACACTAAACTGGAAGGATGGTGCCATCTAGTGAATTAATTAAGCTTTCCCACCCCCAAAGACAAGGAAGAGAAAGCCTTACACTAACAGCACATACTAGTGCTGTAAGATGCCTTATTATAAAAGCCCGATCAGATAAGTGGACTTTTTTGAAAAATCTGTCTCATAGATAAATTCGCATTTTAAAGATTATTGGTTGAATGAAAGGGCCATGTATTGTGCTTTGGGGAACGTTTTGGAGTACTTTTCCCTCACAATTTATGTCAGACAAAAAATAATATAAATAAAGGAGGGTTTTCATGGTGTCTTTTTGGTTGATCTTCACAATATTGGACTACCGTTTTTTGGGGTGTTTTGATCTCTTATTAAAAAATAAAGCTCTTTGGCAAATAAAGTATGCTAATAGTATTAGTGCACACTAACTATTAGTAAGTGATCCCCTTGGTGAATCAGGCCCCTATTGAAAAGAGAACTTTTTAAAATAAAATCCCTTTCCTTATCTATTGCTTAAAACAAAATTGAGAAATATGAAGCACCACCATGAAATACAAAATGAACTGCAACAGTTGAGGAAAAGAAACAACCTGTATTGGTTTAGATATGTTAAAACCTCATCTGTATCAAAGGAAAATATGAATATTTATCAGATGCACTCTATGGGGCTCTTCTAATAAAAAAAAAGTACAATAAAAATTTGCAATTACTGTAGATTAGTTGCAAATATTGATGGGTGGTAAATGAAAAGCCTGTGGGGTTACTATTAGGAGCATGCACAGGATCTTCCCATACAGTTACTGCACAGAAAAAATATCTACCATGAGTGCAGTTAACATGGAGGCACTTAACCCTGTCTATTGAGGTTGCATTAAGTGATCTGCTCTTATCTGCTGTTGTAGCAATTGTGTTGTAAGTTGCAGTGTGCCAACTACAAGCCACAGTCCATACCCAATCCCAAGTTCCTGTCCTATTCCACACTGTGCACTTAGTGTGTGAAATTGGAACATGCCAAGTGTCAAGCCAGCATGGTAAATGTTAGCACAGTCAAGCACTAACAGTTAGCATGTTCTAATTCACATGCTAAATACACTTTTGTAAAAGGTTCCCTTAATGTAATACTGTAAAAATACTTTATCGTCCTACAGGATCTTCATCCTTCTTTCCTGTTGCCATAGAGCCCGATACAGGAAGGGGCATGTCCGGACGCTCCCGAACAGGATGGACCCATTAGTACCTGATTCCGCACTGCAGGAGCTAGACATTCCCATGGGTGCAGGATTGGGCACTGAGATGGTCTGGCGTGCCGCTGCAGCCCTGCAGTAGATGTCCTTGCCACCTCATCACCAGCCTGCCACAGTGCTGAACCCCAGTTCCCCCCCGCCCGACCCTCGATGGGGGTAACCAGGGCCTGGATTGCTGGAGGAGCCTTACTGATCATGGCTCTTTTGCTCCTGGGGGGCTACCTGGCCGATGCAGAGGGCTGCGCCATGCTTATTTCACCTCTGAGGTGAAATAAGCTGGGCATTCTCCTGGTGCTCCCCAGACGTACAGGGCCGTGATCTGAATCAGCCCGGTACGTCCAGCTGCCTGCCCGGCCCATGCTCCACCCACTCTCTGCCCCTGTGTTGCCCCTGTCCTGCTCTCCCCGCACAGCAGCTCTGTGCATGTGGGAAGAGAGGCTTTCGGCATTTGGGCAGGACTGCCCATCACACTGGGACATACAGCCCCGTTATTCACCTTGCGGAATCAGGCCCATAGTGGGTATATTTATATAATTATTGTGCTATAGTTGAGAGGCATTTGGAAAAACTCCATATTTTGAGAATATGTTGGATTTTTGTTAGATAGATTAATAATAATTTTTGATTGTTTCATAAAATCTACCACTATATCACTTGTTTTGTTAGCCCCTTTTTTATGTGTGGCTGGGGCTTAATCTTTCCTGATACAGAATATTCTCTATCCTCATGGCACTTTAATAAACTCAACTAATGAAAAGACCTGCCAGATGGTATAATGAATTCTTCAAATTAAATGGCAGTAGCTCTTAACTTCAAAAAATTTAAGCTTTATATTCTTCTTGTAAATTTGTAATGATTGCATGAAAAAGATCATAATGATTTTGGCGCCAGGAAAAATTGCCCCATGATTCTTCAGGATTGTGATCTGCTATTACAGTCAACTCACCTCTGCTTTCTGAAGCTGTTTTCTGCATGATGTACAGAGGACCCTGTGAGACAATGCACCTCTGGGTCTCAAAAATCAAAGACCTTTTCTTATAATGTGGGTTAAATCCACTAGAGAGGTCATTAGTCATCCCTGAGTGCAGCTTGTGTTTGGGTTTCTAGTCTTGCAAAGGATGAAAGTGCAATTTATATAAACCTTGAGGCAGGAAAAAATATCATTGTGTTGTATAAAATAAATAAAGCTGAGTGATAAAGATAAATGAAATGCAAGTAATTTGACCAAGACTGAAGAGCACACTATAACTTGAGGCATTTTACATTTTTACTGAGTTGGATGTAAAAAACAATATCCAGTCAGGGAATCGGGACTTTAAAATAATGTTGATAGAAGTAAAATTTGTCCAAAGTAGAATACAATAAGAAAAACATAAAATAAACACACAAAAATGTCAAAAATATAATTAAAGTAGTGTTATAAAAGACTAAATGTAGAAAAAGACATGTGAAGGCCCCTTTTAGAAAGGCCATGGAAAAAGAAATTGAGATAGCCAAGTCAGGATCTCCACAATTCCACCTGCATTTTGCAAAAGTTCTGCTAAACATAGAGCCTCTTGTAAAATATGTGTAAAGACATGCTGGCATGTCCAGAGTGAACAGGAATAGCGTAGTTACTCACCTGTAACAGGTGATCTCCGTGAACAGCAGGAATTTAGTCTTCACATATGGGTGACATCAGGTACCGACAGAGCCAACGTGGGAAGCTCCCCAGCTACCAATAGGAAAACCTTTGGGAGCAATCCACTGTGCCTGCGCTGCTGCTTTCCTGCTCTTCCAACTCCCTCTCCTCAGTTGTGTTTGTAGCTGAAGAAAAGGAGTGGAAAAAAAGACAAAAACAAAAAGATCCCTACAACTCCAAGGGGAGGAGGGTGGGTTGTGAAGACTAAATTCCTGCTGTTCCTGGAAATTACCTGTTACAGGTGAGTACACTATCTCCAGGAACAAGCAGGAATATAGTCTTCACATATGGGACTTCCTAGCTCCTAGATCTTTGAAAAGTTGGACTGGGTCAAAAAGTCAGACAAGGTCATTTGAACCTAGACTTCCCTGCCCAGAAGATCTGGCAAGAAGTGGGCAGGGGGTAGGAGTTGTTTTTATGTTCCAAAGAAATGAAGGACCACCTGGCCAAAGGCTTCATCCCGGCGGGAGTCCTTATCCAAGCAGTAATGGGCTACAAAGGTATGGATAAAGGACCATGTAGCAGCTTGACACATCTCGTCAATGGCTACTGAATGGAGGTTAGCAACAGAGGTTGCCATTGCTTGGACATTATGTGCAGTTACATGTCCCGTGAGGGAAAGACTTGCTTTGTCATATGTGAAAGAAATACAGTCTGCTAACCATTTGATAGTGTACATTTGGTCACTGGAAAGCCCAAGTGAGAAGGATCAAAAGAGACAAAGAGCTGGGTGGACTTCCTAATGTCTTCTGTCCTTTGGAGACAGAAGGCCAGAGCCCTCTTACAATCAAGTGTATATAGGATGGCTTCTGCACGAGAAGCTTGAGGTCTTGGGAAAAAGACCGGCAGGATTACTGATTGATTGAGGTGGAAAGATGATACTACTTTCGGAAGAAAGTGGGGGTGTGTCTGAAGGACGACCTTATCATGATGAAAATGTGTATATGGAGCATGGGCCACTAAGGCCTGCAGCTCACTGATGCACCTGGCCAATGTCAGGGTGATGAGAAATAAAACATTCCATGATAAGTATCAGAGTTGTGTGGTTGCTAAGGGCTCAAACGGTGGTTTGAGTAACTGAGCTAGCATCACATTGGGATCCCATGCCACTGGTGGTGGTTGAATGGATGGTTTGATGAGGAGAAGACCCCTCATAAAACATGTTACCAAAGGAGCTGTGGAGATGGGTCTGCCTTCCACAGGCTTATGGAAAGCTAAAATAACACTAAGGTGCACTCGCACGGAGTTTGTCTTAAGACCCAGAGAAGATAAATGCAAAAGATACTGAAGGAGCGTAGGTACTGTTTTTTCAAATGGATCATGACCATTTTGAGAGCACCATGAAGCATATCTATGCCATTTGAAAGAATAGGTCTTTCTGATGGAGAGATTTCTGGAGGAAAGGAGAATATGTTTCACAGCAGTAGATAGTGGTAGGCCCCGGGAGATTATGCTTTCAGCAGCCATGCTGTCAGTCGATAGGAGACCCAGCCTGGTGCCCGGTGGGATTGGTGATGTTTTCATCAGATGAAGTAGAAGGGAAACCAGGGTTGATGGGGCCAGTGAGGGGCTATGAGAATCATGGAGCTCTTCTCTGCTTGTAGTTTGAGGAGGGTCTTCAAAATGGGGGAAATGCATAGAGGAGTCCCTGACCCTAGTGGATCATGAAGCCATCTGACGCTAGGCTGAGTTTGGACGGAACTTTGGAGCAGAACTGAGGAAGTTGAATGTTCTGCGGAGTGGCAAAGAGATCTATCACTGGTGTTCCCCAGATGTGGAACAGTTTTGCAGCTGTTGTTGAGTCTAAAGACCATTTGTGGGGTTGTAGGATCTGACTCAGCTTGTCTGCAGGAAGATTGGATTCTCCTGGAATGTAAACGGAGGTTTGTGTGATGGAGGTGCATGTGATGGAGGATGGCGAACTCCCAGAGTTTGCAGGCCTCTTGACATAGGGGGAGGGAGCCTGTCCCCCTCTGTTTGTTTATATAAAACATAGTCACCTGATTGTCTGTCCTGACTAGGATTTGACTGTGATGCTGAAAAACCTGGAGGGCATTCGTGACTGCCCGAAGCTCGAGGAGTTTTATCTGCTACATGGCTTCCTGGGTGGTTCACAGGCTCTGTGTGGAGACTGAATCCAGATGTGCTCCCCAACCCTGCTTTGAGGCATCTCTTATTAATGTATACTGAGGTAGGAGTGTCCGAAAAGGTGACCCTATGAAAACATTTGCTGGAGTGCACTACCACTGGAGAGATTTGGCCATGGGTGGTGTTATTTGGATGATATCCCGAAGGCTTCATGTGGACTGGGTTCACTGGGTTGAGAGTCCATTGCGATTGGCGCATGTGAAGTCTCACATAAGGGACTACATGTACTGTGGAGACCATGTGTCCTAGGAGGGATAGAAAGCATTGAGCCATAGCCGGCTGTTGTTGGTGCATGTGGGCTAGTTGTACCAACCTGTCCGTGCGATCCAGAGGGAGAAAGGCTCAGGACTGTGTTGTGCCAGAACGGCTCCTATGAATGCCAACCTTTGAGTTGGAATGAGTTGGGACTTTGGGACGTTTATCACAAAGCCAAGGTACTGCAGAAGTGTGAGAGTTTTTTGTCAAGATGAGCAGAGTTCTCCAGGAGAGTCTGCCTTTATGAGCCAGTCGTCTATGTTAGGGAAGACAAAGACTTTGTTGCTCCAGAAATGAGCTGCTATGACAGCCATGCACTTTGTGAAGACTCTTGGTGCAGATGCCAGAACAAAATGAAGGACCCTGTATTGGTAATGGGTGCCCTGACAGGTAAAACAAAGATACTGTCTGTGGTCTGGGTGTATCAAGATGTGAATGTAGGCCTCTTTGAGGTCTAGGGAACAAAGCCAGTCTTCTTGTATGTAGGGAAGAAGGGTTCCTAGAGAGATCATTTTGAATTTCTCTTTGACAAGGAATTTGTTTAGCTCTCTGAGGTCGAGAATGGGTCTGTGGTCCCCAGACCTCTTTGGAATAAGGAAGCAGGGGGAGTAAAAGCCTTTGAATAGTTGATCTGTTGGAACTGGTTCTACAGCTCCTTGGGAAAGGAGAATGTTTATCTCTTGCTTGAGCAGTGCATCCAAGGGAGATTTGGAATGAAGTTCTCCCTTGAAGTGGTGAGGAGGAAGCTCTCGGAGGTTTAGTTGATAACCTCTCTGGATTATGTTGAGAGTCCACTACTCTGTGGTGATGACATGCCAGTGCAGATCTCAACCCCATGGCAGGAAGAATGGATCCCTGCAAAGGAGCCCAATCATATCTTCCTGGGATGGTGGTGGGCTCTGGTATGTGAAGGAGAAGGCTGGTTGTGCTTCCTATGTAGGAGTCAAAAACTAGATATAGCAGTAGTTGGTTGAGTGGCTGGCTGTGGCTTGGTTAGCCTGGGCTTTTTAGTCTGGTAGGCTGGCTGGGAGTATGAGGGATAGAATCTTCTCTTTTTAGGGCAGAAAGGCTTCTTGTTAGGTGGCTTCTTCTTAGAAGGATCAGAAGTCTTTCTAGAGAGCCTCTTGTATCATCTGTCTCTAGCTCTCCTGCCTTCTCCCGCCAGTTCTTCCCAAACAGGTTTTCACCAGTGCATGAGATGTTATTTAACTTATCTTGGACCCGTTGTTCCAAATCAGAAGCTTGGAGCCAAGCCAGACACCTTGCACCTATGGCAATAGAAGAAGCCCAGCTTGATGACTCAAACGCATCAATGGCAGCTCTATTTTCAAATTTAGAGACATTTTGGCTGTGAGCCAAGACACCCTGGAAAGCTGGACGCTTCTCCTCTAGAAGAAAAGAGAGAAATCCCTCCCTGTCTTTGTTAAGCTCCTTTAAGAACATTCCCATGTAAAGGATGTACGAATTTATCCTACTGGATAGCATCAATGCTTGAAGGGAGTGAAGGGCAAAGGAATTGAGATTCCTCGATTCCCTGCCCGGAAGAATGGATGCATTATTTTTCCCACTTTTTATATGGCGTATCATCGATTCCATTACCATGGAATGGTGTGGGAGTTGTGGTTTTTGGAAGCCGGGGCATTCAGGCACTCTATACATGCTGTCCAACCGACGACTTATGGGAGAAACTGTAAGAGGGGTCTCCCACATTCTAAGCATCATCTGGTGTACCAGGAGGATAGCAGCCTCTTTCAGGGTTGTAGGGTACTGGAGGATCTCAAGTTCCTCCCCTCTCGGTTACAGTTCCGATGCTGCTGGGATGGAAATGCCAGCTGCCATGTCTCTGATAAACTCCTGAAATTACATGTCTTCAGGAAGAGATTTACAGCGAGTACTTATTGATAGTGGCGAGAGCTCCAAGATGATGTCTTGGAAGTCATCGAAATCGAGGGACAGGTAATCAGAATCGGAAGTGTCTGGATCTGATACTGGAGAGTAACACTGATGCCGACGGTGACAATGAGCAGCGGTGATGTTCTTCGATGTCCTCAGAGGCTAATCTTTGTGTAGACCAGGGAGGTTCTGTGGTCGATGCCGACACCGGGCCCGGTACCGATGCCTCAGTACTCGGTGCGCAATGTATCGATGTCAAAGGCAAGACTGATGCCGCTTGTTGCACTGGAGTGGATGGAGTCATCGAGGTTGATGCTTCTGGCTAATTTCCCAGGGCTGTTGGTGCTAATGGTACCAAAACTGTCAGAAGAGCTGCTATGGTCCTTTCCAAGGACAGCATACGCTGATCCAGGGAGGTAGCCTGCATTTAATCCAATGAAAGAACAGGGCTGGGCACCACTGTACCAGAGCAAGGCATCGGGGGGCTCTCTGGAGGCCGAAGCCTTGGGTGCCTCTTGAATCTCCATTGAGGCTTTGGAGTCCTACCACCGGGGATGCCTGGAACGATGACCAGATTCAGAGGAAGTCCTGGATAATTCCCATTGAGCCAAACGGGATCTTTCTCTGGATTCCAGAGACTTTCCTGAGGAGTCCTTGGACTTTTCTTTTTGATCCTTCAGTTTCTCAGAGGAGTCTTGGGTTTTTGACTTATCTTTTGGAGTCTTAGAGGGAGACATGGTTTTCTTAGTCGTCTTCTCTGAGTGTCTTGACTCCTTGGAGTGCTTTGAACCATGGGAGCAGGACGATGCTCTGGATGAAGTAGAGGCCAACAATGAGAAGTTGGAAGGGAAGAGTTCCCCAAACCTTTTGGCTCAGTTCCCTAGACCCCTCTTCATCATCTGCTTGCAGAGGGAACAGTCTTGGGGAATATGGTCAGGACCAAGACACTTCAGACACCAGTTGTGTTTGTCAGTAATCGAGATGGTGCTGGAGCACTTGGTGCATTTTTTTAAACCACTAGAGGGTTTCTCCATCTTAAGATGATAGGCAAGGCCCAAGGGGCATGAGGCCCTGAGGAAATAAACTGTTGTTTGTTTGTTTTTTAAGGAAAGAAAATAAAAAATGAGCAAAAGGATGAAGGGAATAGTATTGATACTATTGCGGTTAGGCAGAGTGGTTTAGGAAAAGTTTTAGAAGTTCTTTTCTGCAGTGATAAGGGTAGTGACCCATTGGTTCTGCAGAAGAAGAAGAACTGAGGAGAGGGAGTTGGGAGAGTGGGAAGACAGCAGCGCAGGTACAGTGGATTGCTCCCAAAGGCTTTCTTATTGTAGCTGGGGAGCTTCCCGCACAGGCTCCGTCGGTACCTGATTGCACCCATATGTGACTATATTCCTCCTTGTTCCTGGTGATTTTAAAAAAACTGCACAAGAAGAAAAGGAGTACCCTGCTCGCCTCCAAAATGTGCATGGGAGCAGCTTTTTAAATTTCTGCTCCCAATATACATGCACTCCCTGATCCACTTCTGCACCAGTCCAGATTCCCTCAAACCCCCTGCCAGCATCCTCAGTTCCAGATTCCCCCTTACAGTCAGTCCCCAATTCCCTCAACACCAGTAAAATCAACTCCCATCCCCAACACTGCCAGCTCTTATCAGGGGCTCCTGATGATCTAGGGGGAGCAGGAGCAATGCCCAGTTGCTCCTGCTTCATTTAGTTCCAGGTTCAAAATGGCAGCTTTGATCTCTCGTGGTAGTACCATCAGGAGTTAAGCTGCCAAATAAGGGCTATCTGCCTAGCCATATTAGAAGAACTTGAGCTGTTTTGCTAAGAAGAGACAAAAATTTCATGATCCTATAGTACAGAGTTGGTAGACACTTCTCCTAAAGGACTCGTGGCTGTTATTGCGGCAAAAGTAGTATCTACCAAGTACTGAATCAAGTGGTGCGAACGCTTAATGCAATCAAGACCATTTGGTTTCTTATTCTTATTTACTTTAGTGTTGATTCCAACTTGTGTTAAGCAGGGCTGGATGTCCAATCCAGACATCCAGCACCGCTAAATGCCAGGGTTGCGATTCTGAACAAAGAGCTCCCCGCACATAGATCTGAGATGAGTGGGGAGCTCTGTTCCTGGACAGAGGGGGCTGGCTGGAGGAGAAGCAAGGGTGGGAAATGGGCGGGAACATGACCCCCGATGTATAGGGCCTATTCCGAGGTTGGCGAATTGGAATGGGGACTTATTCCACCTTGGAGGTGGAATACGTTCCCCTAGATGGATCCAGATGATGCAGCCAGGCCCGGAAAGGAAGGTGAGGGAGTTTAGAGTGTTTCCCACGGCCCGACCCTGGCCATAGCAGGCCCGATCGGGCATCGCGTGGTGGGGAAAGGAACTCCTCGGGGCTGCTGCAGATCGTGGCTCCTGCTGAGCTATCCAGGGATATTTTTGTATGTCCTGGGGCCCAGAATTGGGGCACAGACGGCCCGTCCAAGCCAGCTGCACCCGATTCTGATCCTGGGGGGACATATAGCCCCCGCGGGATCAGAATCGGGTGCAAACCTGGCCCATTCAGATTTTGGATGCCCAGATGGCTCAGGAGCGAACTGAACTGAATTGGCCTCCACATGAATATTTCTATAATTGTTTTTTCATGTTAAAAGTGTAGAGTATGCTTGGTAGATGAATGAAGCAAACTCCTAACTTTATGCATTCTGAACTGTATTTTTTAGACAGCCGAATGTGCAAAATGTACAGCAGTGTGCAGATTTTTGCAAGGAGCTGTTTATGGCAGAACATGACGAATGCTCTGGGTGGGTATTCCGTGTATTTTGTCTTTTAGAATGGCAAACCACTCAGAAGTTTCAATTATTGCATTTGCACTTGTTTGAATCATGCATACCCTCAACTAACTTCTGCTTTGGACCTGGGGTTTGGAGAAGAGCTAAAGGATGGAAGTCTGCTCACCTCCCTGATATTCAAAACCACCTCCTTTGGTACAGGGTCTGAATTTTAGAGAATGGCTTCCTAATTAACTCCTCTCAGATATGTAGGTTTACGCTTATACATGTAAGTGGTGCAATAACCACTCATAAGTTGCAAAATTGTATCTCATATGTACATGTAGTGCTACTTATATTTATAAATTTCAAGTGATACTGCTTTCTTTGAACATGTTAACTTATACAATGGCCTTTTCTATTGTGTGTGGTACCTGACTTGGTGAAATTTGTACTTATCTGCTAATTTCCTTTCCTTGAATCCTGCTAGACCAGTCCAAAACAGTGGGCTTTGCTCTTCAACCACAGTTTAAGTGATGTCAGCACTCCCTTAAGAGCTGGTGTAACCCTGGAACTTGCCAGTATGCTCCTGACAAAGCAAAAAAAAAGAAAAAAAAGAAAACCAGAAGAAGCAACAAAAACAAAGCAGGCTCAACCTGAAACAGCTGATGCAAAGGGCACCGTAGAGTCCCAACAGCACCTGAGAAAAAGCCCAAACCTCTGAGTTTCGGGGGGGGGGGGGGTTTGCGGGTGCGGGTGCCTCTGGACTGATCTAGCAAAACTCAAGGAAAGGAGATTAGCAGGTAAGGATAAATTTTACTTTTCTTATCATCCTGCTAGATCAATCCAGACCAGTGGGATGTACCCAAGCTCAATTAACTCAGGTGGGAGGAATAACCACTCTGCCAAAGTCTGAATCCTTCCTGGCGCAAACATCCAGTCTACAGTGTGTGATAAAAGAATCCAACAACAATCAGTCCACTGCCATGCAGATATCTTTGGGAGACACTTTTGGGGCCTCCGCCTAGGATGTCAACTGTGTCCACATGGAATGGGCTCTGAGATCTTCCAGCACATCCTTACCCACCAAAATATAGGTCGACTGAATAGTTTCTTTCAGCCAGTGTACCAAAATAGACTTAAAAGCTGCTGCACCTTTAAGAGGTCCCCTGAACAGGTAAAGGAGTGATCTGACTGACAAAACTAAGTCATGACTTCCAAAGAGCAAATCAGAACCCTACATGTTTTTATTTTATTTATTTACATTCTCTTATATACCGCACTATTCTGCATCAGTGCGGTTTACATTGAACAAACTGAAATTACATTGAACAGGGCATTATAACTTGGAGATAACTATTTTACAGGGAACATGGGCTATGGAGGGTTAAGTGGCTTGCCCAAGACCACAAGGAGCACCTGTGGGACTAGAAATCCCAGTCCTTCCGGCCCAAGGTTGCTGTCCTCTAGTGGGATTTGAACCCCTGACCTTCTGGCCTGAAGTACCTTGCCCCAACCACTAGGCCACTCCTCCACTAGCATTCAGGAGTTTCACACTGCTCTTCTGGTCTCTAGCTGAAAAGGCTGAAAGCACATGGTCTGATTCAAGTGGAAAAGCGAAAGCACATGGTCTGATTCAAGTGGAAAAGCGAAACCATCTCGGCCCTCCTGCACCCCGGCTTCAACATCCGGCTCTCCCGGCGAGGATCGAGCAGGCCGGGGACACAGGGCCGCCTCCCACACCAGCTGCTGTCCAATCGGGGCAGCCGGCCCACATTAAAGAAGAGCGCCGGCGGGCGCGAGGTCTCTCGGTCCTCCTGCACCCCGGCTTCAACATCCGGCTCTCCCGGCGAGGATCGAGCAGGCCGGGGACACAGGGCCGCCTCCCACACCAGCTGCTGTCCAATCGGGGCAGCCGGCCCACATTAAAGAAGAGCGCCGGCGGGCGCGAGGTCTCTCGGCCCTCCTGCACCCCGGCTTCAACATCCGGCTCTCCCGGCGAGGATCGAGCAGGCCGGGGACACAGGGCCGCCTCCCACACCAGCTGCTGTCCAATCGGGGCAGCCGGCCCACATTAAAGAAGAGCGCCGGCGGGCGCGAGGTCTCTCGGCCCTCCTGCACCCCGGCTTCAACATCCGGCTCTCCCGGCGAGGATCGAGCAGGCCGGGGACACAGGGCCGCCTCCCACACCAGCTGCTGTCCAATCGGGGCAGCCGGCCCACATTAAAGAAGAGCGCCGGCGGGCGCGAGGTCTCTCGGCCCTCCTGCACCCCGGCTTCAACATCCGGCTCTCCCGGCGAGGATCGAGCAGGCCGGGGACACAGGGCCGCCTCCCACACCAGCTGCTGTCCAATCGGGGCAGCCGGCCCACATTAAAGAAGAGCGCCGGCGGGCGCGAGGTCTCTCGGCCCTCCTGCACCCCGGCTTCAACATCCGGCTCTCCCGGCGAGGATCGAGCAGGCCGGGGACACAGGGCCGCCTCCCACACCAGCTGCTGTCCAATCGGGGCAGCCGGCCCACATTAAAGAAGAACGCCGGCGGGCGCGAGGTCTCTCAGCCCTCCTGCACCCCGGCTTCAACATCCGGCTCTCCCGGCGAGGATCGAGCAGGCCGGGGACACAGGGCCGCCTCCCACACCAGCTGCTGTCCAATCGGGGCAGCCGGCCCACATTAAAGAAGAGCGCCGGCGGGCGCACCCGCGCCTGGCGGGCCCGCGCCTGAGGGACTCGCCAGAGGGCCCTTTGGCGTGGCCCTTAGGCGAGGGCCCAGAATATTACAGTCACCAAAGCTACCGGTCTCCTACAGCGGCCCAGCTCTAAACCTAAGGCCATCGCGCAGCGGAGAGCCCTTCAAACACCAACTATATTCCAACACTTGAACTCCAAATCAAGAGGACAGAGGCTTACAGCTCTCCTGGCTTAGCACTTCGTTTTTCGTTTGTGAAGCCATCTGCTCTCCTCGGCGGAGGATCGAGCCCCGGAGCATCGACCTGCCTCCCCTGCACGTGCGGCCCAATCCGGGCACTCGGAGACCGGCATAAACAGCAACCACACTCAGGCGTGCCCGCGCCTGTCGGGCCCGCGCCTGAGGGCCTCACCAGAGGGCCCTTTGGCGTGGCCCTTAGGCGGGGCACTAGAAAAAACAGACTCTCTCCATCGGATCGGCCTGCAACTGGACCTCACACAGCAAACACAGCCAAATTCCACCTCTCCGAGATCGCAACTGCTGGCCCCCCCGGTGGTGGCACATCGAAAAATCACCGAAAACGACAAGTAACCATCCTAATCGGACCTGTATCCTGAACTGCAAGTATCACCACTTACTGTTAGACATCTATTTTCACTGTGCTAAGGTTCACTTTACTGCGCTAGTAAGCTAGCCCCAGTCAATTGTACCAGTGTATCTGTTACCATTCACTGTACCACCTTCTAATACTAATGCTGCCATTATTTATTCCCATGCACTGTTACCTTCTACTGTTACCTTAAAGTATTCCTACTTACTGTGCTACCTGTTAATGTTGCCAGTACTTATATCCACTGTAATACCTTTTACTGTTGCCAGTATTTATACCCACCCACTGTGATATCTTCTACTGTTGCCAGTATATATACCCACCCACTGTCTCACTGTGATATCTTCTACTGTAGCCAGTATTTATACCCACCCACTGTGATATCTTCTACTGTTGCCAGTATTTATACCCACCCACTGTGATATCTTCTACTGTTGCCAGTATATATACCCACCCACTGTCTCACTGTGATATCTTCTACTGTAGCCAGTATTTATACCCACCCACTGTGATATCTTCTACTGTTGCCAGTATTTATACCCATTCACTGCGACACCCTCTACTGCTGTCAATAACTTTACCCTCATCCAACTGTGTTACCTCACTACCATTGCCCTGCTGCCTAGTACTACTGCTACCAATCTAGAATGTACAAACCTTTGATAATACTCATCTCACTCCTTATCCTTGGGCTCCCCAACTTCTCAATTGCTTTCAACCAAGACACTAACCCCATTCCAATCCTACACCATGGAAGGAGACGGCCAGAACTCCCACACCACGCCACACGAAAGACCAACCACTCACCCCACTCCCACCTACTTAACATCCCCCTCCAACTCTTCAAAAAGACACAAGCCAAGAAACAACGTCAGCAACGCATACTGAAATGTGCATTGATAAACGCCAGATCAGTACGCTCAAAATGGCCTGCAGCCATGGACCTAATACCTCTACACAATCTCGACATCCTGATGATCACTGAGACATGGCTGTCCGATTGCGACAATGTCCTCTTGAATCAGATGCTACCCCCAGGATTTTCCCTATATACATGCCACAGGTCCACCCAGAAAGGTGGCGGAACACTCATCCTTGCCAAAACAGACCTTCAATTCAAGTTGCGTACCACCTCCAGCTCAACTCACCTTGACATTCTCACCATATCAAATGAACTTTGTGCCATCAACCTCATTTACCGGGCACCCACTCCATCACCAGATGACCTATCTACAATAATTGAACTAGCATGTACCACTTCCACCCCGCACTCTCCAAATTGGTTAATCGGCGACTTTAACCTCCCATCCCTTCAAAGTAGCCACTCCACAGCATTCCTTGAGGCCCTACAGGATCTAGGATACAATCAATGTGTCGACTCTGCCACCCACACTAAGGGGGGCAAGCTGGATCTCATATTCGCACCTCTTTCTGACGCCTCGTCATCCCAGGACCTTGCACTATCCGTAACACCAGTCCCGTGGTCTGACCACCATCTCCTTAACTTCCACATACCCATAAGCACTCCCAGCAACAGTCATATAACTACAAATACTCCCAAGAATCTAGCAACCCGCTTCCGCCCTCTCAACAAGAGCAAAGTCCTAGAGAACCTCCAACCTCTTATGACCAACACATCCCTCAGCCTGGATGACCTCATATCTAAATGGGATGAAAACCTCAGAGATGCATCCTGTCCATCTCACACCACGAAGACAACAATACGACGAGAACATGCACCCTGGTTCTCCATGGACCTACGAACATCTCTACACCACCTATGCCAACTTGAGAGACAATGGCGCCGAACCCAATCCGCTGAAGCACACACCGCCTATAACTCATACTTGCTAACTCACCGTGCGAAGATAACGCAAAAAAGGAAACTCTATCACACTGATATACTAAAACGCTCCATCAACAAACCACATGCCTTGTTCAATATAGTAAAGTCCATAACAGGAGAGCCTGTCTCAGCCCACCCTCCAATGCCTCAACCTCAGGACTATGCAGATTATTTACAATCGAAGATGATCAAGACCAACACAAACATAGGCACCAATAACCCCTCCACACCATCTAAAACATCTCAAACAACTCCTCTATGCAACTTCACCGCAGTATCCACTAAAGAGGTTGAAAACATTGTTGCCTCTGTTAACCCCAGCACTGCACCTAATGACCCCTGTCCAGCCAGCTGGATCAAAGAGCTTCGCCATGACATAAGCAACATCCTGGCTAACATACTGAACCAGTCCTTTATCACTGGATCATTCCCGCAGAGTCTCAAAAGCACCTCTATCAAGCCCCTACTAAAAAACAACAAACTAGACCCTTCGAAAGTAGAATCCTTCAGACCAATATCGAGCATCCCACAGCTTGCTAAGATCATCGAAAAGCCGCTCAACAACAAATCCAGCAACATATCGACACCCAAGCACCGTTGGATCCTGTCCAACACGGATTCAGGGAAGCACACGGAGTAGACACTGTCCTCACAACCCTGTTCAACGATCTGATCACAGGAATCAACAACATACAACAAGGCTTTGTCCTCATCTTCCTGGACATATCTGCCGCCTTCGACTCGGTGAGCCATGACATACTTATTCAACGCCTAAAAGAAAAGGGGATCCAAAGCACAGCGCTAAAATGGTGTGAATCCTACTTATCTAATAGGTGGCAACAAGTCAAGGTTGGCCAAGCATCTTCCAAACCATTTCTGCAAACACAGGGAGTTCCCCAAGGATTGTCCTTATCATCCCTGATGTTCAACATTTATATGCAGCCGATATGTGACTTGATTCGATCCTTCAACGTAAAGTGCCTGGCATACGCTGATGACATCCTCCTTTACATGCCGTTCTTGATAGACCAACCAGTGCTCTCCCCAATCATCAACTGCTTCGAAGCAGTAGCCAATTGGCTATTATCACAAAACTTACGGATCAATCACAGTAAAACAGATGTCCTATTTGTCACAAAGAACCTCAAATTCATACCTCCTTCATCACTACGTGTCAACAATGTAGAGTTGAAGTCCAAATCCACAATCCGTTACCTCGGCATCACCCTGGACCAGCACCTGAACATGACAACGCATATCAAAAACATCACAAAGGCAATATACCATAAAATCAGAGCTCTACGCCACCTTCGACACCTACTGGACTTCACAGACTATCGGACAACCTTCCAGGCACTAGTCCTTCCACATGTCGATTTTGCAAACATCATCCTGCACGGCCTCCCACAATCAACTTTAAACCCCCTCCGCTTAGCCTTGAATGCAGCCGCAAGAGTCCTCTCCGGATCGTCAAGATCCGACCACATAACACCCATCATGAAAGAATTGCATTGGCTACCTCTACATGCCAGGCTCCAATACAAATCATTGGTCCTCACTTTCAAAGCCCTAAATAACTACCCCCCTACACCAATCAGCAAACTAATTCATGGCACCCCAGAAAACAGAAACAGAAGATCTACTGCACGGAACACATTAGCAGTCCCTAAGTTAATGACTAAGTGCACAAAAGCTACATCCAACAGAGCCTTCTCATTATTTGCCCCTTCAAACTGGAATGCACTCCCCCACGAAATACGTGGAATAAAAAGCCTCATCCTATTTAGAAAAGCCATAAAGCTCCACCTGTTCACAAAATGCTACTCAGAAACCTCCAGCGATAGAAGCACAACTAACAACCTGCAAACTTCCCCCACACACCAGTCGCCCCTGCACGTCAACACCACAAATAATAGGTAGTCCCCCAAACCCTACCAACCTTCACAAAACTAATGCAACACCCAGTTACATTAGAGCATTGTACATAGTTTGAGTTAATATGTATTTAGTTTCCCCGTTTTCCTCTCCCCCCATGTTCAATTCCCTGTTATTTGTAAACTCAATGTTATTTGTATACATTGCAGTATTCTTGTTCGATGTACACCGCGCTGATTTTAATAGCGCGGTATAGAAGAAAATGTTAAATAAATAAATAAATCTTCGGCAGGAATGCCAGAACCCCAATACAAAAAGTCTGTATCATCTGTGAAGGCTAGATAGGTGTCCTAACATGAAAGGGCCTGCAGCTTGGACACTCATCTCACTGAAGCAATGGCTACCAGGAAGGCCATCTTCAGGGTAAAGTTATTAACAAAAATGCCCTACAGAGGCTCAAAGGGAAGACCCTCTAGGACTCTGTGCACCAAAGGAAGATCCCTCTGTGGCACCACGGGCCAGCTGGGAGGACAAAGCTGCTTCACACCTTTTAAAAACCAGCAGACATCTGGATGCATTGCCAAGGAACCACTTTCCACACTTCCTCAGATATAAGCTGACACCTCGACCTGCACTTTCAAGGAACTGAGAGAGAGCCCTCTTTCAAAACCTTGCTGCAAGAAGGCCAGAATCGAGGGCACATCTGCATGCTGTGCTGATAACCCCTAGCCTCAACAAGCCACCAAACCCTGATATATGCCAAGGAGGTAGATATCTGATAGGCCTTTAGCAGGGTTGTCACTGTGGCCACAGAAGAACACTTGTGGGAGAAGCATCTCCCCTCAAGGGCCAAACTGTAAGCTAGAAGGGTCCAATTCTCCTCCAGGAGAATTGGACTCTGCCAAAGCAGATCTCAACCCCATGGAAGGAAGAATGGATCCCTGCAAAGGAACCCAATCATATCTACATACCAGGGCCTCTGAGGCCAATCTTTTTTTTTTTTTTTGTTAACATGAAGCCACTTGCTTTGAGCAGCAGCCCTGCACCACCTGACCTTGACAATGGGCTCCCCATCCTGACAAGCTGGCATTGGTAGGGACTACAATCCAGTTTAGAGTCTCCAGCCATCCCCTTCAACAGATGCAAGGGAACCAACCACAAGTCCAGGCTCTTCCAGACTGAGCTTGGCAGAAGCAGGTGCATCTAGTACTCAAGGGAGGTCAGAGACCATTGAGACAGCAGTGATTTCTGAAGGGAGCACATATGGGTCCACGTCCATGGGACAGGATCCATGGTGTCCAGGAACCGCAAGTAATCTCACACCTTTGGTGCTAGTTGTGCATGAAAATCCACACACAGCTCATGAGGAAACATGTTCCCAGGTACTCCAAGACCTTGGCTGGGCTCATTCTGCTCTTGGAGTAATTGGCTACCCAGCCCAGGCGTTCCAAGACCTGGATCACCCAGCATGCAGCCACCTGGGCTTCCTTCACTGAGACAGCTTGAATTAGCCAGTCATCTAGATAAGGCTGCATCCTGATCCCTTGCTTGTGCAGAAAGGCCACCATCACTACCATGACATTTGAAAAGGTCCTTGAAGCAGTTGCTAGGCTGAATGATCAGGCTTGGAACTGCTACTGTTATCTGAGGACACAAAATCAGAGGAAATGTCGAGGACACTCCCATATGGAAATGTGCAAATAAGCTTCAGTCAGGTCAAGAGAAGATAGAAACTCGCTTGGATGAACAGCTGCAATTATGGTGCATAACGTCTCCATGCAGAACCTTGGTCCCCAGAGCACAGCATTGACCCCTTCAAGTCTATGATGGACCAAAAGAACCCATGTTTCTTTGTAACCATGAAATATATGGAGTATTGACCCTTGCCATGCATCAATGCTAGAAACAGTATGATAGACCACAGCATAAGCAGATGATTGAGTGTTTCCCGAATTTCCTGCCTTTTTACCCATCAATCCATGTGATGGACACTATGAAGGCATCAGAGAGGGGCCCAGAGAACTCCAAGACACAGCTGTGATGTATGACCTCGAGGACTCACTGGTTTGAGGTAATATCATCCCATTCCACAGCAAACAGTTGGAGCCAACAACCAAACTGTTGCTCCCCGAAATGAACACTGAAGTCTTCATTGGGAAGCTTTGGTTCCTTCCAAAGAGGACTTGCCTGACACTCAAGACTGACAGGCACCCAGAAAGTACTGCTGCTTCTCAAATCAGAAAGAGGAATAAGTAGCTGAGAAGGCCAATGCTTGCTGACGAGAATGAACTAGCATCCAGTCCCTAGACTGAGATCTGCTGGCTGAATCTTGACTAGAAGACCACACCTGATTCTCCAGAAGCCTCTGGAGTTACACAGAAATATAGAAACATGATGGCAGAGACCATGTGGCTGGCCTATCCAGTCCGCCCCTCCATACTAACTATTATAGTCCCTTTTTTCCTTAAGAGATCTTCTGTGTTGGCCCCTTGCTTTCTTGAAGCCAGATATTGTTTTGTCTCTAATACATCCATTGGGAGACTATTCTATGCATCTACCACTCTTTCCATAAAGAAACATTTTTGCATATTACTCCTGAGTCTATCCCCTTTCACCTTCATCCTAAGTCCCCTTGTTGCAGAGCTGTCTTTCGACTGAGACTCTCCTCTTGTGCATTTATGCCACAGAGATATTTAAATGTCTCTATTTAAATGCCTCCACAAAGAGGAGTCTTCTCCAGAATGGCAACTTGCTAAGTTGCTTCTTGGATGCAGTCTATGGATCAATGACAAAAGCAGAACCACTGATGAGCCATAACTAAAGAGGCTACCGCTCAGGCTTCCAGATGCAGCCGATCATATAGTGTGTCAGCTAGGAACACCACTTCTGACTCCAACAGTGCCACCTCATCAGAGTCTGGCATCTGCTGGATCCAGTGGAGATGTGCTGGGTTACATAACGATCACAGATAGTGGCTTGCATACCCAGCATTGAGGAGGCAAACACGTGCTCTCTTTAAGACCACACCGCCCTCCACCAGGATAGCAATTTTCTTTGTAATTGCAATGACCATGGCATTCACCTTGAGGAACCAGAAAAGCAGTCCATGTCCACCTGGGACAAGGGGTAAAGCTTCCCCATCATCCTGTCACTCTTTGAGGCTATCACACGCTCATTCTACTTTGCCAGAACCATACGCTGCAGGGCTTTATGAAGGGGACTTGCCTTTCCTGGTTTTCATCAGTCTTCCATGTTAGCCCGTTTTGGACCAGCGTATGTTTTACATACATAAGGTTTCCATACTTACTACTCAACTGTTTGCTAATTAATGGTTATAAATTCAATGGAACTATGTTTAGCTATTATCGTTATGTCAAAAAGCGTTATATACAGATTTTTTATCTGAGATCTAGTTAGTTTAATAGGTATTCGAAGTTTGCTGATTTTGACGGTACTGGCGGCTCACCATAAAAAGATCACAAAAAATAGTAAGTAACTTATAATGCTGCAATAGCTACTATTTTGCAAATAAAAATACTTGTAGACTTTAGAAAATAGGTTTAGATAACTGTAAGTTACTTAGTGTCAGAGTTATTGGTGCGTATATCGGCCTTGTATGTTTTTCATACACTGGGCTAATATGTTGTCAAAACTAATTACTGTCAAGCATTCTGTTCTAGGTGTTTCAAAGGTGCAATATCGATGCACTGCATCAGAAGTGTTTTCACGTGAATCATATTCCACCATCGGAATGGACTGTTGACAAACTATACTATATCATAATAAAGCGTTTTAAATGAAAACTGCAGTTTCAATAGTATCATATAGTATGTTTATGTCAATGAATATTGGAATTGAATCCTATCTTTTCTGAAGATGGACAATATACTATATTGGACCAGTGTATGAAAAACATACACTATGTGAAACTTCTATTTTCTGCAAAGTTTTGATATTTTTTATTATTGCCAGTATTTCATAGTTGTTTGAGTGTAGCAAATCTAATAAATCATCCAGAACAGAGAAAGAATATGTGAGCTGTCCAAAACGGGTTAGGATCCCTGTCCTCTGCTTCCTGAAATGGAACTTCCATTATCCAGAGCACTATGGAAACCTCTGAGATCAGTGATGGGAACTTCTCCCTGTGAAACCGCCTATGCGATTATGCTGTGATCACTACTGCCAAGTGGCCCAAACACTCTTATCTCTTGCACCAGATCTTGTGTTCCATTAAGGACTAGATCCAAAATAGCTTCCCCTCTTGGTTCATGAACCAGCTCAAGAAGCAGTCATTTATTTCATCTATTTATTTATTATGATTTATTTATGATTTATTTTATTTAATGTCTCTTCTATACCGCACTATTCCCATCAGTGCGGTTTACATTTAACAGAACCTTATACAATGCAGTTGGGCTACATTGTATTTCCAATAAAACAGGAGCTAGAACTTGGACCTAACTGGGGTAACTTTCTACAAAATTAGTTACACTAATAAATATTGTTAGAAACTTTATCTCCCTAGCATGTCCTACTGTGACACTGACCCAATCGATACCGGGATAATTGAAATCACCCATTATTACTGTGTTATAACTTTTGTTAGCTTCCCTGATTTCTTTTAGCATTTCATCATCCATCTGTTCATTCTGTCCAGGTGGTTGGTAGTACACGCCCACTTCCATCGCCATCCCTTTTTTTACATGGAATGTCTATCCATAGAGATTCTACTGTGTATTTTGTTTCTGCTTAAGCTAGGACAGATATTTATGCATTTGAATGTCCATTTAATTTTTTGATATACTGCCCTTCACAAAAGCATCAAAGAGTTTTCAAGAAAAGTAACTATAATAAAAAAACAAGGACTTGGAGATCCTCTAAC
The DNA here is from genome assembly GCA_033557465.1 of Ichthyophis bannanicus. Lineage (NCBI taxonomy): Eukaryota > Metazoa > Chordata > Amphibia > Gymnophiona > Ichthyophiidae > Ichthyophis > Ichthyophis bannanicus. The sequence continues at coordinate 46,266,564 of CM066047.1, forward strand.
CTGGGCAAACAAAAAGTATTCCCAGTAGCCTTCCTCAAATGGAAATACCAACATCAGTTTTCACACATCTAGCAAGCAATGTTGGACATTTCCATGCAGGATCATTACCTATCACACTATCTTGTGAGCATTCTTATCAATGCTTTTTCCTTTATTTGGTGTAGTTGGGGTGGCAAACATCCTTCCTCCTGCAGACCTTTTATCACCCCCCCCCCCCCCCATATCTTTGATCCCTCTCTGCTGCTATGGATCTCTGACATTTCCGGCTGCTACCACTACTGCCCTTCCTCCCCTCACAGACCTCTTGGCTCTGGGGGCTGCAACAATTACAGCAGCAGGTTCCAGTAAGCACAGTAGGTAGAAATTATGTGTTTTCTATTGGTGGAGTTTGCTTGCTCTGCATAGGGGGACAAGGGGTAGAGGGCTCAGATTGGCACCAATTTGCTTTCCCCTATCTCCCCCCAACACATGCATACACACACACACATCTCTCTCTCCTCTATCACTATCTCACTCTCCAGCCCTTCCTCTGAGGCTGTGCCATCACCTCAACCTTCCCACCTACTCAGCTGTAGCTACAGCAGGGTAACACAATACATTATTTTCAAACCTTTGAATTTCTTATTTTACTTTAGGCTTCCTTTTTGATTTCTTAATTTAGATTTATTTTCATTTCTCTAGCCTTAATGAATTCATTTTTCCATTTCCCACATTTCTTTCCACCTTTGATTTCTAAGCTTTCTTATATTTTATTCTGTCAGCATCTCCTCTAGATTTTGCCAGCCCATTGCAATCTTTCTTTTGCTGATGTTATAGGTTCCATTTCCTTTTTCCTAGTGGTTCTCTTTATCCTTCTTTCATTCTCCTCTCTCACAACCCCTTGCACTTCACCTCTTCCTCCACCCCTTCCTTCCTTGCTGATTTATCCTCCACACTATCCTTTCCTTCTTTACCTCCCTCTCTTTCTGCACTTCTGCCCCTTCTGACTGATCTCTCCTTCCCATTCTTCTCTTAGCTCTTCCTCCTCTTCTTTCATCCCTATCCCCCTCCTCCTTCACCTCCCTCCCTTCCTCTCCTAACACCATCCCCTCTTATCTATCTCCTTCCTCACATCTCTGATCTTTGCTCTTCTGAGTATGCACTCACTCCTGTCTTCTCTTCCTCCGGAAACTCTCTTTCTCTCTCTCCCTCTTTCTCCTTCCACCTCTTGGCACTGATTCTCTCTCTCAACCTCCCCACCCTCCTGAAACATTTTCACCTCCTTAGGCCCTGCAGTCCCCCAGTAGACCTCTTCTGATGATGCCACAGCTCTTTAGTCCCCCTGGTACCCGCTGCATATCTCCAACTGTGCAGTTCCTTGGCCTCCAATAACCCCAACTGCCACATGTCTATTACCAGTGAGGTGGGCATGTGTGCACACCGCACGCTCCAGTGACTGACACCTTGCCAGGCTTCCCCAAACTATTACAGACTTTATTTTCAAAATAATCTCTGTAATGCATCCTGTGGACTGGAAACAGTGTCAGTCACTGGAGTGTGGGTGCACACATATGTTTATCCTCTGCAAATACCCAGAGGCATTTCCTTTGGTGTCATAAGTTAGAAAATCCTATTGCAAGATTAGCCTTCTTGTTCACAATTCCTCTAGTGAAGAACGGAATCTTTTTCTTGAATGTTTGAAAATACGGTAAATCTTCTAAAATATCCACTGTTTATTTTTCATTTTCAAAAGAAGCAATTGCTCTTACTTTTCTGGACAATTAGAAACAAAAACCTCAGAGCTGCAGAAGATGATTACTAAATAACTGAGCATAAGGACAGCATTAACTTATCATTTTTATTGCGGGGAATCAAATGCATCAGCAGAGCATGAATAAAAAAAATACTATTTCTGACTCTCCTGCTTAAACAGCATGTCTGCCAATAGATTTGCGAGTAAATAACCACCTTCCTACTGGCGTGAATTTACTGACAGCCCCACCATAGAGCAGGAAGCCAGCCCACAAGAAACAGAAGGACTCACTGGCACCTGTGTTTCACAGTCAGGCAGGATTAGGTAGATCTAAGTGAATGTCACTGACAACGTGTTTATCATACTGGCTTACTGAGATAATGCAGAGAAGTGTTTTATTACATGACAAACCGAAGACTGGTACTAGCAAAAGCAGCTGCCACTAAGTAGCATCCAGATAATTTGAGGAATGGTAGTTACGCTGTTAGAGGCTTCTATTGATTTACCTCCTTTTTTAATATCTCTTATTCTTTATAACTGTGCAACACTATCTTAAAATAACAAAAACATTATTAGAATATACTGCAATTGGTTAATGAAATGAGATGCCTGCACAGTATTTTATACTCTGCTTTGACTTTTTGTCCCGAAGAATACTCAATTCAAGATCTTATGTAATATTTAAAGATATGGACCCACCTTATCTGAGCAAGTTCCCAACATATAAAAGCCTTCCCGGTTCCTGAAACCAATAGATGGGGGACTGCTGGTTGTCCTGTGTTTTATTCGGTTAGACTGGATGATGGGGCCTTTTCTGAGAAAGCGTAGTTACTCGCCTGTAACAGGTGTTCTCCGGGGACAGCAGGAATCAGTCCTCACATATCAGTGTCGCCAACAGCGACGGAGCCCACGCGGTTACTTCTCCCCAGCTTTCAAAGAAAGTCTTTAGGAGATCTACCACATATGTATGGTCCCCTTCCCACCTAAGGGTGCCATCTTGCCTCAGTATGACGAAATAGCTCAAGAAGGCAAAAATGACAAAAAGCAACTCCATGGGGAGGAGGGAGAGTTGTGAGGACTGATTCAGGCTGTCCCTGGAGAACACCTGTTACAGGTGAGTAACTACGCTTTCTCCAGGAACAAGCAGGAAGTCGGTCCTCACCTATGGGACTCCCCAGCTACAAGCTACCAAAAAAACCCTGTAAAAGCCATGGGTGAATGAAAAAGGTGAACTGTGAGAAGCAACAACAGAGTCAAGGAACAGCAAGACCTCCGAGTGGCCCAGAGAGTCAAGCGAGGAACCAGTTCTCCAGTAGCCTGAACACACCGAAGTGCTGGAGGGTAGGAGTTGCTTTACACCCCAAACAGATGACAGAGTACTGCCTGGCCAAAGGTGCTATCCTGGTGGGACTCCCTCTCCAGGCAGTAGTGTGCACCAAAGGTATAGACTAAGGACCAGGTGGTGGCCTGGCAGATCTTTAGCAAGGTGGCAGAGCGCAGGTTCGGCACAGACGCCGCCATGGCCCACACGCTGTGTACTGTGAGTTGGCACTCTAGCAAGAGACCGGCCTGCTCATAGGTGAAGGCAATACAGTCTACCACCCAAATGGACAATGTATGCTTGGAGACCACTACCTCCAGCTGATTTGGGTAGTAGGAGATGAAGAGCTGTGAGGAGCAAAAGTGGGCATTGGTACACTCCAGGTAGTAGGCCAGCTCCCGCTTACAGTCCAGCGTGTGGAGAGAGGCCTCCTCCTGTTAGCATGAGGCCACAGGAAGAAGATGGAGAGCACCACCTCCTGGATGAGGTGGAACAGGAACACCACCTTAGGCAGAAACTTAGGGTGCATGCGGACTACGACCCTGTTCTTGTGGAACCTCATATAAGGCGGGTGGGCCACAAGGGTCTGGAGCTTGCTGACCCTGTGAGCAAAGGTGGGCGAGATACTTGAGGTGGCAAGAGCTGAGAGGCTGAAAGGGTGGCATGGTAAGCTTTGAGAGAACTATATTGAGATCCTACGCCACTACCGGAGGGTGGACAGGTGGCCATGAGAGTAGTAGGCCCCTCAGGAAGCAAGTCATAAGGGACTAAGCAGAGAGGGGCTTACCCTCGACAAGGTGGTGTGCACTGAGAATGTGCTGAGGTGTACCCTGACGGAGTTGGACTTCAGCTCTGACTGGGACAGGTGAAGCAGTTACTGCAGCACCAGCTGGACCAGACAGGAAAAGGGGTTGATCCCCTTCTCTGCACACCACACATAGAATCTCTGCCACTTGAAGGTGTAGGCCCAATGGGTGGAAGCCTTGTGGGAGGACAGGAGGACCTCCTCCACATCATTCGACAGGTTGAGTTGGGCCAAGGCTCAGCAGCCAGCCATCAAGATCAGGGATCCCAGATTGGGGTGCAGGAGAGCAGTCCTCCTGCGACAGCAGGCCCAGGGTGCACCCCAGAGAAACTGGGGGTGCCTGAGACATATGCAGAAGCAGGGGAAACCACGGCTGCCGGTGCCACCAGGATCAGGGTAGCCCTGTTGAGCTCGACCTTGAACAGAGTTTTGGCGATCAGGGGTGTGAGCGGGAAGGCGTAGAGGAGGCCTCCCATCCATGAGATGAGAAACTCATCTGCTACCACCTGAGAGGGATGTGGCTCCCTGGAGCAGAAGTGGGGCAGCTGAGCATTGGCGGGCCTGGCAAAGAGGTCTAACTGTGGGAGCCCACAGAGACTGAACAGCCGGCTAGTTACCCAGGGGTCCAGCCACCACTCATGCGGTTGAAGGACACAGCTGAGCCAGTCCACCAGGGCATTGTCCTGGCCCAGGAGGTACACTGTCTGAAGGAGCATCTGTTTTTTGATGGCAAAAGAGCAAAGGCTCACTGCTTTTTGGTACAAGAGGAATGACCCTGTGCCCCCCTGCTCATTGATATAGAACATTGCCTCCTGGTTGTCAGTCTGGATCAGCACCGTCCGGTGCTGTAGGTGTTGATGAGAGGCCTGGAGGGCTAGTGCTATGGCTTGAAGCTCCAGGAGGTTGATCTGCCGGAGGATTTCCACCTGCGACCAATGGCCCTGAATGTGAAGGTTGTTACAATGGGCACCCAGGCTTACCTTGGAGGCATCTGTGGTAAGGATCTTCTGGGGGGTGGAGGCCTGGAAGGGAATTGACCAGACGGATCATGACCACTGGGGGGTAGAGGCCTGGAAGGGAATTGGCCAGATAGATCATGACCACTATGTCCCACAGGTGCCCTGTTGCTTGAGACCACTCTCTAGAGGGAGGAAGGCCTTGGCCTGGATGGTCTCCAGCAGTGCCCCTATAAACTCCTGGCATTGTGATGGTTGTAAGTGGGACTTAGGGTAGTATATGATGAACCCCAGGCGCTCCAGAATGAGGATGGTGCAGGATGCCACCTGATGGGCTTTGGTGGCAGTGTTGCCCTTCGTCCAAGTAGGGAAAGACAAACATCCCCTGCAGTCTCAGGAAGGCAACGACCACCACCAGGCACTTGGTGGACACCCTTGGGGTGGAAGTCAGTCTGAAGGGTAGGATCCTGTACTGGTAATGACAGCCTCCTACCACAAAGTGGGGGTACTGCCTGTGGTGGGGATAGATGAGGATGTGCATGTATGCATCCTTGAGATCCAATGAGCATAGCCAAACTCCCTGCTGGAGGTAGGGCAGCAATATTCCAAGGGAGAGCATCTTGAACTTCTCCCTCACCAGGAACCAGTTGAGGTCCTAGAGGTCTAGAATTGTATCTAAAAGTAGCGGGAGTTGAACTCCTTGCCCTTGAGATGGGAGGAGACGGGTTCCCCCACCCTGTCAGAAGACTTGCGAGTTCCTGCTGAAGCAGGCTCCAGTGAAGGGGAGTCATTGGGGGCTCCCTTGGAAAGAATGGTGGGGACATCTGCTCAAAGTGGAGGAGGTAACCTTCCCTCACCACCTGCAGGGCCCAGGTGTCGGTGGTTATGAGGGACCACTGGGCAGCATAAAACACCAGACGCCTCCCTGTGTGCTGTGGAGCTGGACCTCTTGGAAGAAGAGAGGCTGTGTCCAAGGAGTCAAAAGCCCCCTCCAGGTTGCGGTCTGGGGCTTGGGGGTCTTAGGCTTACACAGGACATGCCCTTGTCCCTTGGCTTGCTGGCCCTGTTGGGGAGCTGGGAGGACTGATTACTGAATGTAGTTTCTGTAAACCTTCCTCTTTTTCAGGTATAGGGGCTTTTTGCCCAAAGCCTTCCATCGGGAAGGGTCAGCGGTCTTTTTGGAGAGCCTGGTCCTGGTCATGGACTCTAGCTCAGCAGCCTTGTCCATCATGGGCTTGCCAAAGAGGTTCTCGCCCCTTCAAGGGACATTGACCAACTTGTCCTGCATCCATTGCTGGCCTTGACTTCATCTGTGACATGGCGAGGGCCCGTGCCTTCACAATAGAGTCCAAGAAGGAGCCTTGGGTGGAAGATTGTAGCCTGGCCTGACAGCGGGCACTAATGCCCGCTATGGCTACTCTAGCTGCCGACTCAAAGCCATCATAAGCCACTCGTCATGAACTTGGAGCACTCTTTGACCATGGAGGTCAGAATCCGGAACTGTTGAAGATGCTCCTTGGAACCCTCACCAGATTCTGCAAGTGCATGCCCACATACAGTTGGTAGGCCTGGATCTGGCTGATAAGCATTGAGCCCTGGAAGCACTTCCTGCCCAGGGCATCCATGGTGTGGGCCTCCCTGCCTGGGAGCACCGAGGAGTGCATCTTCTGGCTCTTGAGCCGATGCATGGCCGACTCCACCCACCATGCAATCGTGAAGCAGTTGTGCTTTCTGGAAGCCGGGGCTCCGGCGGACTCAGTACATTGAGTCGAGCCGCCTGCTCACAATAGGCATCGAGGCTGAGATCCTCTACATACGGAAGAGCAGCCATTCCAGGATGGATGGAATGGGCACCGTGAATGCCTGCTTAGGGGGAGCTTCGTACTGGAGGATCTCAAGGTCCTCCACCTGAGGCTCCTCCTTGGACTCCGTCATGAAGGCACGGGCCTTTGCCATGTCACGGATGAAGTCAAGAAAGGCAAGGTTCTCGGGTGAGGACCAACGCCAGGCCTTGGGAGGAGAAGGGTCCAAGGGGATGTCCCAGTGAAGACGAGTATCGGGGAACTTGTCATCCTCGGTCTCCCAATCTGACCCAGAGTCAGAAGAGACATTGAGGGTCTTCAGGACCTCAGGCTTGTGCCACAGCCCTGATGGCCCTGGAGTCCCAATGCCTCTGGCGCCATCACCATTGAGGGGATGTTCTTGATGAGGATGACCTTGGAAGACTGAGGCCGATCCCTGGATACTGATGGTGTCTTCTCCCACCAGGGCAGCTTCGGGGGCTGTCCCTGGCCATTGCCTTCAGCCTTGTGCTGAGGGCTTCGAGGCTGGTGGCCATGGGACTTGCTCGCAGACCTGGTCTCATTGCCCTACAAGGTCATTGATGACATCCAGCTCTTCGAGGGGTGTCCCTCAACAGGGCCTTGGTTCGATCCCTCGTGACCTCGAGGCTTCAAAGGAGCATGGTCGCCACACAAAGCCAAGACCTCTGTGGTGGCCCTTGAGGATGCTAGACCCATGGAAAACTCCGGGGTTGAGTCAATCTTGTGAAAAATGGACTTGTGCTGCTTCTTACGGTCTTGGAGGGCCTTGGGGGTCATATGCTGGCAGAGACCACAAGTCGAGGCATCATGGTTTGCTCCGAGACACTGAAAGCAACAGTCATGTGGGTCCGTGCGTGACATGTTATGTGCACAATAGTCGCAGTGCTTGAAGCCACTGACTGAGGCCATAGCGGGGAATATGGCCCCCGCGAGATCTAACTCTACTGGCTTGACCAGAAAGGGCATGATAACCTGAGGCAAGAAAGAACCAGAGGAAAAAACCGTGACACCAAAGGCGAGCAGACTCGGGAGGTGAGAAGGGGACCAGTATGCAAACCAGAGAGGGAATCAATCCAAAAACCAAGAAAGAAAAAAAATTAACACTTTCCAGGGGGAACAGACACATGTCTAAAGGACTCTGCTGAAATAAGGAGACTGAGGCAAGATGGCACCCTTAGGTGGGAAGGAGATCAAGCATGCGTGGTAGATTTCCCAAAGGCTTTCTTTAAAAGCTGGGGAGAGGATACGACGTGGGCTCTGTCAGTGCCAACATCACCCATAATTGAGGACTGACTTCCACTTTGTTCCTGGAGAAGGGTTCATGATTCTGAAAATTCTGGCTAGAGGAGAAAGAGAAAGTGGGCAAACTGGTGCCATATGCCTCTACAGCAGGGAATGTTGAACATACGGCTCATGGCTGCTTTTGGCCAGAGGAGACTCTTCATCTAGCCCGCATGACCAGAGTGGCAACATTAGAAGCATCAGCCACAGACATGGACTCATACACCACAGCCTGGGCACTGGACCTTGTTTCTGATATGCTAACCTGCCACTGCTGCTGTTTTGTGCCAGCATTTTGAGGCTTATTGAAAAATTGCAGGATGCATTTACCTGTGCGCTGATCTTACAATGCATGAGATTAGCAGGCAGGAAGTGGTTCCTGCAAGTTTCAATAAGCTTGTAGCGCCAGCGCAAAGCCGCAGTAGTGGCAGGTTAGATTAGCAGCAGGCATGCTTTTTATGTATATGAATGTGGTGCATTGAATTGCAGCATGAAGATTAGGACCTCTTTAATATCAGCTGAGGAGGTCAGTAGAGTGGCAGCTGAAGCATCAGCTGTATTGATACTGAGGGCTGGAAGAGAGACAAAATGCTGGGGATAGTGGAGTATGACCAAAATGATAAGGAGTCTGCACCAAAACACATATGCGAAGACACTTGAGGATCTAAATATGTATATCCTAGAGGAGAGGAGGGATAGGAAAAATATGATACAGACATTTAAGTACTTCAAATCAAGGTAGTTAGGCAAGACTAGATGGTCATCTAGGACAACTACTTCTGAGGGGCAGCAAAGAGCAGCAGCAGTCAAAGCGAAACACTAGATCCAGAGAGCCCCACAAACTCCAAGAGCCATCAGCACATCCTTTTACCTGCAAGGAGTGCAAGCACACATACATACAAAGCAAAGCTTCAAATTTAAAAGTATGGTAAATTGAAAGGCAATGTCAGGAAATACTTTTTCACTGAAAGGGTGATGGATGCTTGGAATGTCCTCCCGATGGAAGTGGTGGGGGCAAACACAGTGACGGAATTCAAAATGGCATGGGGCAGACACAGTGGATCCCTTTACAGCAACAGGATAAAATAAAAATAAACTGAACCATCTAATTTCTCAACATACGGGGATGTCCTACATGGAGCGATGGGTTCACCCCTAAACAAAGACATGGGGAAGGGTGGCCTGCACAAAGCAGCAGGTGCACCTACTCTTGCCATCTTACTGGGCAGACTAGATGGACCATACTGGCCTTTATCTGCCGTCATTTACTATGTTACTATGATGTCAAATTATACATTTTTACAGGATTGTTATGGGAGGGGTGGTATTCAGATGATCTTGACTGTTGAGTTTAATTATTAAAATCTCAAAGGGGGGGGAGGCATAAGGCTGAAGGTTCACCAAGGGTACCCAATACACTTGCTTTGGCCCTGTTTGAACAAATGAACCTTGTTGCGAAGAAGGAGAAGCTCTAGAATTAGAGGACATGACATTAAGCTATAAGGAAGAAAAAGCAACATCAGGAAATAGTTTTTCACAGAAAGGGCGCTGGATGCCTGGAATGCTCTCCCAGTGCAGCTAGTAGAGAAGCAGTAAAAACAGTGATGGAATTCAAAAATGCATGGGATAAACACAGAGGGTCCTTAAACGGCAAGGGGATGGAATTCCCTCAAAGCAAAAGTTAAATGACTTCCAAAAAGGCCATGGGGAGGGGGGAGCATGAGAGTTACACCACCAACCACTTTACTAGGCAGACTACTGGTCTTTATCTTCTGTTGTTTGTATATTACTGTACAGGAAACAGGCTGTGTGTGGGTGGGGGAGGAGGGAGAGGAAGATGCAGGATAGAGGATGCTAGAGGAAGGAAGGAGTCGGGATAGTAGATTCAGGGAAGGAGGGAGGAAGCAGGAGGGTCAAATAAACTAAATGATATGCAAAAAGGTCAGGTAAAAACTTTATTTTAAAAAAGTAAAATTAAAATGTACAGTACGGAGGGGGGGGGGGTGTCACTGGGATATTCAGTGGCGCTAACTGTGTTAGTGCCACTGAATATCTGTGGGTGCCGCTACTACACCTTCCAATGCTAGCCGGGGCAGGGCGGAAGTGGCACCTGACAATAACTGGGCAGTGCCATTATTGAGCCACTGTCCAGTTATTGCTAGGGGACAAACATTAGGCACCTGAAAAGCTGGCCTAACTTTCTCCACCCAGGACTAATGATTGAATAATGGTACTGAAATCAAATATATCAAGATAATTCCTCAGCCACCGTTATAGGCAAAACTTATATGGTATAAGGACCATTTCAGAAGATCTCTAATGTATGGATGAAACAACAATGCAGAATCCACCATTATTACCAAAGATCAAACCTATGAAACAGGGATTACTGTGGCAGGAATCTGAACCTCAACATCCCAATGAATTACCGATATTTCAGTTTTTGAATAATTTAAATGTAAACCCTGATGTCCCAGCCAAGATACTACTGTGACAATACAATCTGAAGGTTTTATCAATGATACATCCAAGCTATTGCTCACTGGTACAAATAGCATGTTTATTTATTTATAGTATTAAGCTCAAACCTTTCTAGTAGCAGTTCAAGGTGAGTTATAGTCAGGTATAGTAAGTATTTCCCTGTCCCCAGAGGGCTTACAAATCTAAGTTTGTACCTGAGTTAATGAAGGGTTAAGTGACTTGCCCAAGGCCACAAAGAATGCCAGTGGAATTTGAACCCTGGTCTCTTTGGTCACAGACCATGTGCATAAAGCTCAGATTTATGTATAGAAAAAGCTGCTGATAAAATGAGGTCACACCTAAATATAGAATGCTGCAAGACGGCCTTGTATTGTTGAGTAGGTGTGTTCAGGAAAGGAGTTAGGATGGAGTATGGCGCACATTGTGTGTGGCGTATATGCTAACATTTACACCCACTCTAAGCAGACATAATGTTCACATCTTCAATAAAAGAGGAATTTCTGCAGAATTTATGCTAGTATTTCCTAAAGAACCAAAGATAAAAAAAACAGGCACCTTCCTATCCTAATATTTCTTTATTTAAACATTTTTCTATACCGCTTTGTCCTTCACTCAAAGCGGTTTACATTATAACTTGAAACATTTTACATAGAACAATTAAACTTGGAACATTATATGTATATAGAACAGTTAAACAGTGGCTAAAGTTGTACAAAGAATAGGTTATAATGGGTAAAGGTAGTGTGAGAACTATGTATAGTATGAGAGTAGAAACATAACTATATACAGTTTAATTATATTCTGTGCTATTCTGCATCAGTGTGGTTTACATTGAACAAACTGAAATTACATTGAACAGGGCATTATAACTTGGAGATAACTATTTTACAGGGAACATGGGCTATGGAGGGTTAAGTGGCTTGCCCAAGACCACAATGAGCACCTGTGGGACTAGAAACCCCAGTCCTTCTGGCCCAAGGTTGCTGTCCTCTAGTGGGATTTGAACCCCTGACCTTCTAACCTGAAGTACCTTGTGCCAACCACTAGGCCACTCCTCCACTCCACTTAGTAGAGCTTCTTCCAGTCCATAGCAAAAGCTTATATTCCTAGATGGCTTAGATCATGTTAACTTCAGGTGATTATGTAATATGATCAAAGTGATTCTTGAAGTGAAGTGTTTTTAGATTCTTTCTAAAATCCTTAATGTCTGAAATTGCACGTATGTCATCTGGGAGGGAGTTCCATAAAGATGGAGCATAGAGTGAAATTGCTCTTCCGGAGGTGGTTTGTATGGTCTTTTGGTATCCAAGAGGTAGGATAATGATGTTTTTATTGTTATTTCTCCTGGGTCGGTTGCTTGAGTCTTTAGTTATCGTGTCTTGCAAGATGTTTGCTGATAGCTGGTGAATGATCTTGAATATGGTTAGTGTTGCTTTGTATTGGATTTGTGCATATGTTGGGAGCCAGTGTAATTGATTAAGAATTGGTGTGATGTGTCCATATCTGTCCATTCCTGTGATTAGGCGAGCTGCACTGTTCTGCATTTGTTGAAGTGGTAAGATGGTTTGCTTTGGGAGCCCGTGGTATAATCAATTGCAATAGTCGAGCGCTGGTGTAATAATTGCCTGACAGATGGTTCAGAAGTGATCCGAGTCTAGAATTGGTTTAAGTCTTCTTATTATCTTCATCTTAAAGTAAGCATTTGCGGTGGTTTTTGCAAAGTGTGGTTGCATGGTAAGGTTTTGGTCTATGATTACGCCTAGATATTTAATTTCTTTTTTGACTGTTATTTGGTTCTGCAATATTGTGATTGTTTGTTGTGGGGTAAATGCTGTGTCCCTGGTGATGAAGAGTGTCCCTGTCTTTTTGTAGTTTATTGACAGGTTGTTGATATTGAGCCATTTAACCATGTCTTCTACACATGTCGTTATTCTCGAGAGGTCGGGTTTGTGTATTTCTACAGGAGTGTATACCATAATATCATCGGCATATATTTTGTATTGTATTTTGTGTTTTTTGATAATATCACATATTGGCCTTATGTAGATGTTAAATAATATTGCAGAGAGGGATGATCCTTGTGGGACGCCTTGCTTTCCTGAAAAAGGCTTTGATTTGACTGAACCACATTTCACTTGTTGTTGTCTATTGCTTAGGTAGGATTCGAACCATGTCAGTGTGGTGTTATGTAATCCAATTTCTTGTAGACGTTGAAGTAGGATGCTGTGGGAGACTATGTCGAAGGCTGAGGATATGTCCATGAAGATAAGTACAAATCCTTTTTTTGTATTGTCTATGCCTTTTATGATGTTGTCAAACAGTGATAACAGAAGTGTTTCTCCAGGAACAAGCAGGAAGTCAGTCCTCACATATGGGTGATGTCGGCACCGACGGAGCCCTCGTGCGGAGCAATTCCCCAGCTTTCAAAGAAAGCCTTTGGGATTGCATCGCGCATGCGTGGTCCCCTTCCCGCCCAAGGGTGCCATCTTTTTCCACGGAGCCCAACGGACGTGGTCCCGTTTCCACTGTGGAAAAAGTAAAAAAGTTGAATAATTTCTTTCAGCTTCCCGGTTTGACGCCGGTTCCCCTTTCCGCCTTCGGCTTGGTACACCAGTATCGAGTCCGGTCATATTTTTCGTTTTTTGTCCTTCATGACTAGCGTTTGCGCTCTTCTTATTTTTCACTGGTAGCCTGGTAGTTTGACCTCGCAGGGGCCCTTTTTCCCCCGATGGCTGCCAGCGGGTTTAAAAAGTGTGATCGGTGTAAGAAGTTAATGTCTCTCACTGACACACACGACTGCTGCCTCTGATGCCTTGGCCCTGACCATAACCAGTGGTCTGTGGGCCGTGTGGTAAGATGTCTTCAAAATCTTTGAAGAGCAGGCAGCACCAGCGTGACAGGATTTTTCCTGAGTCTGCATCCGCCCAAGCCCGGACCTCGTCTGAGGCCTCGACATCTCGGGACTCAGAGCCCGAGCACCGTCGTGTGTCTTCTGAGCGGGGGTCTCCCTCCAGGGAACATCGGAGGAAGAAAAAAACTCATGAGGGCGGCGTCGCTGGACGCCTCTGATCGGCATGGGCCCTCGGGTTCCAGGCCACGGAGCCCGGACTGCCGCCACGGGTCCTCGGAGTCAGAGAGGCCGGCTAAACAACCTCGCAAGGAGCCGGAGACGTCGGACAAGGTAATTTCTGTTGTCCTCATAGACTCTCCTCCGGGAGAGCCGGCATCAGGACCCAAGCCGGGAGCTGCGGAGCCTTCTGAGCTCGGTCTCAGGATGGCGGCCCTGGAGAGCAGCATGGTTGCCTTCATGGAGCAGCAGCGGGCGCTGATGGCCGGCTTTGCCGGTCCATCCACCCCGACCACTGGGACTTCAACGTCGAAGTCGACACTGGAGGCCGAGCCGATCCTTGAATTAATCAGGTCTCGAGTCGATCCTCGGCCAAGGTCCCCCTCGACCTCCCGTTCAGGACCGAGGTCGTCGACGCCTGTGCCCTCGGCATCGGGGCAGTCGGGCTCGAAGCCCTCGAGGCCGGTGCCCATCGAGTCCTCCTCGGAGGACTCGGCATGGGAGACAGAGGAGGAAGACTCCCCAGACACCCACTGAACTCAGTGTATCCCATCTGACTCTCCGGGTTCGGAGCCTCGGAGAAGATCCCCTCCGGAGGACACTCGGTTCTCGGACTTCGTAAAGGACATGGCCAAGGCTTTGGCATTCCCTGAGGATGCCAAGGAGGAGCCTCGAGCCGAAGAGCTCGAGGCCCTCCAGTATGACTCTCCCCCGAAGGAAGCCCTTACTGTACCGGTGCCTCCGATGTTGGAACGGCTGATGTTCTGCATGTGGGAATCCCTGGCCTCGATGCCGGTGCTCAGAAAGTGGGTTGATTCCATTTATCGAGTTTGCAAGCAGGGTCGGCCCGTCCATTGAGCGAGAATGTTTTTTGCACAGGGCCCTGCATTTCAGGGGGCCCCACGCAAAGAACATTCTGCTTTAAAAATAAATTAAATTTAAAAAAATAAAAGCTGGCTGCTGCCGCTGCTGCAGCAGCAGCAGCAAAATCAAGTGTCCCATGGGCCCCCCCCCCCCCTGCCTGGCTGAGCCCTTCCTGCCCAGCTGAGCCTCTCCACGATGGCTTTCAGATCCGCAAAGGGAGAGTGTCTCCCTCGCGGCTCTGTTAAGCCCGCAGGGGCAGATGGGGCGGCAGGCTCCTGCTCCAGCGGCCCTGACGTCATCGGGGGCCTTCCCTTGAAAGGTGGAACAGCGTGAGAGCATTGCCGGGAGAGTCGGGGAGACAGCGTGCTGTACGGAGGCGGCAGGCTCCTGCTCCAGCGGCCCTGACGTCATCGGGGGCCTTCCCTTAAAACGCTCCACGTAGTAGGCGCAGCCGGAGGCGCGGGCTGGGGGCAGCGATCAAAGGGGCACGATACAAGGGGCGAATCAGGCCCCTTGGGAGCCCCTTGGAGCAACGCCGGAGCAGTAGACTGTGATCTAGGCTGCCGTAGAGACTGTGATGGGGAAAAGAAAGAAAAAGGTGGTTCCGGAGGCAAAAGTGGAACCGGTGGTAGGCCCCATGGATAAGCACCTTCAAGTAAAGGTAGGGGCGGATGTGTCTCTGGACCCAGACTTTCTTTCTCTTCACTCACCTGGGGTGTCTCTGAGTTCTCCGGAGAGATCTCCACCTTCCCCTCCAGTATATATTTCTCCACCTTCTCCAGTGACTGTGGGGGACTCTGTTAAGCAAAGTACTCCGGTGGGTTTCCGGGGGAAGTTAACACCTGTTGCCTGGGTTTCAGATCCAGGTGTCAGCAAGGAAATACCTGAAGATCAGGTTACCCTTGTTGACATCTGGAAGAGTGTCACCCGTATAGAAAGTATGTTTGCCCCCACTCTTGCACAGCTGTGTAACTTCTCTTCGGAGGTTAGTGACCAGCTGTTTGAGATGGAGAAGTGTTTGGGGAATGTATCTTCACAGGTTTCTAAGTGTGAGAATCATTGTGCTACTCTTAAGTCCACAAGTGTGTCAAATATTAAGGAGAGTTTGTTGGTACATCATAGGATGGAAATGTATGATAATTTATTTCGAGCTAAAAATATTAGGTTATTAAATTTTCCTATATGTCACTTGTTATCAGCGGAAATTCTCTTTCGGAAGTATCTTAAGGAATCTTTGGGTCTGGCTTCTGCTGACTCTATTTTAGTTTCCAAATTATATTATTTGACTGGGAGGAAGGTATCTTTTGGCGCTCCCGGTGAGATGGACACTCTCCAGGGTGGTGCTAATTTAGACCTTACCAAGTTTCTTGAAGATTCCCAGGATACTATAGTAACTCGGGCTACTTTGGTAGTCACTTTTGTATCTGAATGTGATAAATCTACTGTCTTTAAGTTGTATTTTAAAAAGTCATCTGTTCTGTTCTGTGGTGCCAGGGTTCAGATGTTTCCCGATGTCTGTAAGGCCACACAACTTAGGAGACAGGCTTTCTTGGCCTTGAAGTCTAGGGTGTTGGCCCTTTCAGCGAGCTTTTTCTTACGTTATCCTTGCAAATGTGTAATTACGTTGCAGGGATCTAAATATATTTTTGTTGATCCTTCTCAGTTGCAGGTATTCTTGGATAATAAAAAGTAAAGTAGTGCATATATACGTTTGGAGAGGTGGGGATAAATGAGTTAGAGCTGTCTTAGTAGTGGAATTTAGTTCCTCATCTTTTCCTTTTATGTTTTCCTTGAATATTCTCCCCTTTATAGTGGGCTAGGTATATGAGGACTGATGCTTTAGGTTAATATTTTTTATTGTTTTCGTATATAAGGATGGCTTCCTTGTTTGTAATGGCATTGGTATCTTGATTTCCTGTACTTTATTTTGTAAGTATGTTAAAATTTCAATAAAAAAAAAAAAAAAAAAAGAACCACGAGGGAGACGCTCTCCCTTCGCTGATCTAAACTGTCGCAGAGAGGCTCAGCCAGGCAGGGAGGGTTCAGCCGGGCAGGGGGGCCCTGCGGGACACTCGATTCTGCCGTGGTGGCAGCAGCCAGCTTTTTTTTTTTTTTTAATTTTCCCTGGGCCGAGGGGGGGTTAGGACTGGTAATGGGCTGTGGGCTGATGGGGGGGTTAGGACTGGTAATGGGCTATGGGGGGCTAGGACTGGAAATGGGCTGATGGGGGGGGGTTAGGACTTGAGGTGGGCTGATGGGGTTAGGACTGGTAATGGGCTGTGGGCTGATGGGGGGTTAGGATTGGTAATGGGCTATGGGGGGCTTAGACTGGAAATGGGCTGATGGGGTTAGGACTGGAAGTGGGCTGATGGGGGTTAGGACTGGTAATTGGCTATGGGGGGGCTTAAACTGAAAATGGGGTGATGGGGGGTTAGGACTGGAAGTGGGTTGATGGGGGGCTAGGACTGGTAATGGGTTGGAGGATTGCTAGGACTGGAAATGAGCTGAGTGGAAGGGGAGGCTTGAACTGCAAATAGCTGATGGGGATGAGGATGGAATGGAAATGGGCTGAGTGGAAGGGGGGGCTTGAACTGCAAATAGCTGATGGGGAGGGGGGCTTGGAATGGAAATGGGTTGTGAGGGGAGGGAGCTAGGACTAGAAATGGGCTGAGTGGGGGGGGAGCTAGGACAGGAAATGGGCTGATGGAGCAGCTAGGATAGGACTGGAAATGGGCTGTTGGGGGAGCTAAGATTGGAAATGGGCTGTGGTGGGGGCTTGGATTGAAATGGACTCATGGAGGGGCTAGAACTGGAAGTAGGCTCATGGGGGGCTTGGATTGGAAATGGGCTGAGTGGAGGGGAGCTAGGATTTGACATGGGCTGATGGTGGGGCTAGGAAATGACTAGAAATGGGCTGATGGGGGGCTAGGATTGGAAATGAGCTGATGGAGGGAATCGGATAGGACTGGAAATGGATGGGGGAGCTAGGACTGGAAATGGGCTGATGGAGGGCTAGGACTGGTAATGGGCTGATGCGGGGACTAGAAGGGAGCGGATGCTGGGTGAGGCTGGACCTAGAAGGGAGCTGATGTTGGGGGAGGATTAGAATGGGATGGGGCTGGGAGAGTGAAATGGAAAGGGGAAAAATATTTTGTGTGGGAGGGATGAAAAATCTACAATTGGCCGGGTATTGGGAGAGTAAGTGGGGATTGAGGATGGAGGGGTAAAATTTGAGTGGATGAAATAGGAATGAGGAAAGAGCAAAAGAAGAAAGATTAGTATATTAAAGCAGATGTAGAGAGAGAGAATGGAAAAAAACTAGAAGAGAGAAGAAAGGACAAATGGACAGCAGACGATGGAGAGTTAGCAGATGACACGAAGAAACCAGAAGAAAGTGGCTGGAGCAATTACAACTGAAAAAAAATTCACAAAAGGTAGAACGATATCTCTTTATTTTGAATTTATTAACTGGAATATGTCAGCTCTGGGAAATGTGCATCATTAACGTCTGCGCTTTGTTTAGTACAAGAGGAAATTAATTTATAGTTTTATATCTACAGTGTTGTTGTACATTCCAAGTTTGGCTTTTGGGGTTCCCAGTTTAATTATTGCCTTCCTGTTTCTAAATTGTGATTCCTTGTTTGGTGATGGTCTATGTTCTGCATGTGTAACTGAGCTGAGGTATTCTGTTTATGTAATTCCTATTTGACATTGCCACTTGTTCTCTTTCCCCAGTAGGTCATGTATTGTTATTCTCTGAAATGTATTGGTTTAATATTTGCAGTGTTGCCTTTTGATAGGTAGGGTTTGTTGCTTTATGAGTCCTGGTAGTGCTGTTATGATACGGTGGGTTTGCTGTGTGTTCTAAATGGGCAGCATTTGTAGTAGTTCCTAATGTGCCTGGCAGTTGGCACTGGATTATAGTAATGTAGAAATCTTTTAGTATTTCTTTATCCATACATTCATTAAGAGACATGTTTACTAAAAATTAGTGTATGGTAACATTATGCAAACATTTATGCAAATGAGGCCACTTATGCAAATGAGGCCCTGCACCGAGTCTCCACACATGGCCCCGCACCGTCCTTGGGCCGCCCCTGTCTGCAAGAGTCCTGGGTTCCAGAAAGAGCAGCTGCTGCACAACTCCATGGCTGTGGAATCGGCCATACAACGGCTGAAAAGCCAAAAGACACACTCCTTGGTGCCTCCTGGCCGGGAGGCCCGGAACCTGCACAAGCACTGGCAAGTCAAATGCAAGGCATTGATAACGCAGGCAAAGGGAGAATTTGAGAAGAAGCTTGCTGCGGAAGCAAAAACGTGAAGTAAAGACCTTTTCAAGTACATTCGTAGCAAAAAACCTGTGAGAGAATCAGTTGGTCCATTAGATGATAAAGGGGTTAAAGGAGCGCTAAGAGGCGACAAGGCGATAGCGGAGAGACTGAATGAATTCTTTGCTTCGGTCTTTACTGAGGAAAATGTAGGGATGTTACCCATGACTGAAGTGGTATTTAAAGGTGCGGAAGAATTGAAGGAAATATTGATACATCGGGAAGATGTATTACAACTATTAGATAAACTGAAGAGTAGCAAATCACCTGGGCCGGATGGTATACATCCAAGGGTGTTGAAAGAACTGAAATATGAGATTGCAGACCTGCTATTAGTAATCTGTGAACTATCATTAAAATCATCTCTAATACCTGAAGATTGGAGGATCACCAGTGTAACACCAATTTTTAAAAAGGGTTCCAGGGGTGATCCGGGAAACTACAGACCGGTGAGCCTGACGTCAGTACCGGGAAAAATGGTAGAAACCATCATAAAGAATAAAATTACTCAGCATGTAGATCAGGGGTCTCAAACACGCGGCCCGCGGGAGAAGGTTGTGCGGCCCGCGACGGCTTCTGCTGCTGCCGTTGCCGCCGTGGCAACGGCAGAATCGACGGTCAATTTAAAAAAAATAAAAAACTGGCTTCTGCTGCTCTGTCCTGCGGCCCGTTCCCCTCTGCGCGAGAGCCCGGAATGTGCTTCCTCTGCGGCGTGCTTTTCAAGCCGCGAAGGGAGTATTTCCCTCTCGCGAGGCTTGAAAAGTGAATAGGCTTAAGCCGCGCGAGAGGGAAATACTCTCTTCGCGGCTTAAAAAGCATGCCGCAGAGGAAGCACACTCAGGGCTCTCGCGCAGAGGGAAAGGGGCCGCGGGACAGCTGATTTTCTGCTGCAGCAGAAGCCAGCAGCAGAAGCCAGGTTGTTTTTTTATTTACCTGGGGGGGGGGGGTATGACTGGAAATGGGCTATTGGCAGGGGGGGGGTATGACTGGAAATGGGCTATTGGCAGGGGGGGTTATGACTGGAAAGGGGCTATTGGCAGGGGGGGTGTAGGACTGGAAATGGGCTATGGGCAGGGGGGGGTTATGACTGGAAATGGGCTATGGTGGGGGCTAGGACTGGAAATGGGCAGGTGGGGGTTAGGAATGACTGGAGGTGGGCTGATGGGGGGAGTTAGGACTGGTAATGAGCTATGGAGGGGCTGACTGAAATGGGGTAATGGGGGTTAGGGCTGGAAGTGGGCTATTGGCAGGGGGGGTTATGACTGGTAATGGGCTATGGGGGGTCTAGGACTGGTAATGTGCTGGGGGGGTTGCTAGGACTGGAAATGGGCTGAGTGGAAGGGGGCTTGAACTGCAAATGGCTGATGGGGAGGGGGGCTTGGAATGGAAATGGGCTGTGAGGGGAGGGAGCTAGGATTGGAAATGGGCTGATGGGGGGCTAGGATTGGAAATGGGCTGATGGTGAGGCTAGGATAGGACTGGAAATGGACTGATGCAGGGACTAGAAGGGAGCGGATGCTGGGTGGGGCTGGAACTAGAAGGGAGCTGATGTTGGGGGAGGATTAGAATGGGATGGAGCTGGGAAAGTGAAATGGAGAGGGGAAAAATATTTTGTCTGGGAGAGAAGACAAATCTACAATTGGCCAGGTATTGTGAGAGTAAGTGGGGATTGAGGATGGAGGGGTAAAATTTGAGTGGATGAAATAGGAATGAGGAAAGAGAAAAAGGAGAAAGATTAGTATGTTAAAGCAGATGTAGAGAGAGAATGGAAAAAAAACTAGGAGAGAAGAAAGGGCAAATGGAAGCAGACGATGGAGAGTTAGCAGAAGACATGAAGAAACCAGAAGAAAGTGGCTGGAGCAATTGCAACTGAAAAAAATGCACAAAAGGTAGAAAAATATCTCTTTATTTTGAATTTATTAACTGGAATATGTCAGCTCTGGGAAATGTGCATCATTAATGTTTGCGCTTTGTTTAGTACAAGAGGAAATTAATTTATAGTTTTATTTCTACAGTGTTGTTGTACATTCCAAGTTTGGCTTTTGGGGTTCCCAGTTTAATTATTGTCTTCTTGTTTCTAAATCTTTTAGTCTTTCTTTATCCATACTCATTAAAGAGGCATGTTTACTAAAAGTTAGTGTATGGTAACATTATGCAAATATTTATGCAAATGAGGTCCCTTATGCAAATGAGGCCCCGCGTCTTATGCGGCCCCCGGGTTACTTTACAAGTCCTCATTTGGCCCTCAAAGCAATTTGAGTTTGAGACCCCTGATGTAGATAGTCATGACCTAATGGGAGACAGCCAACATGGCTTTAGACAAGGAAGATCTTGTCTTACTAATCTGTTATGTTTTTTTTAAGGAGTGAATAATCAGGTGGACAAAGGTGAGTCGGTTTATTTATTTATTTACATTTCTTATATACCGCACTATTTGCGACCAGCGCGGTTTACATAGAACAAACAAAATCCGACAATAAACAAATGTCTGGTCATAACATTGAACAGGAAATGTTGGATTATAGGTTGATATTGTGTATCTGGACTTTCAGAAAGCCTTTGACAAGGTCCCTCATGAGAGACTTTTGGCAAAACTAAAGAGTCATGGGATAGGAGGCAGTGTACTATTGTGGATCAGGAACTGGTTAAAAGATAGAAAGCAGAGGGTAGGGCTAAATGGCCAATTTTCCCAATGGAGAAAGGTGAATAGTGGTGTACCCCAGGGATCTGTGCTGGGTCCGCTACTTTTTGACATATTCATAAATAACCTGGAAAGTGGAATAATGAGTGAGGTTATCAAATTTGCAGATGACACAAAACTATTTACAGTTGTTAAAACCCAAGAGGATTGTGGAAAATTGCAAGAGGATCTTGATAAATTGGAAGACTGGGCATCAAAATAGCAGATGAAATTTAATGTGGACAAGTGCAAGGTTATGCACTTAGGGAATAACAACCCAAACTATGTTTACACGATGCAAGGTTCCACATTAGGAACTACCACCCAGGAAAAAGATTTAGGCGTCATTGTGGATACCATGTTAAAACCCTCGGCCCAGTGTGCAGCAGCGGCCAAGAGAGCAAATAGAATGCTAGGTATGATAAGGAAAGGAATGGAAAATAAAACAAGATATTATAATGCCTCTATATCGTTCCATGGTGAGACTGCACCTTGAATATTGTGTGCAATTCTGGTCGCCGTATCTTAAAAAGGATATAGCGATTTTAGAAAAGGTTCAGAGAAGAGCCACCAAAATGGTAAAGGGGATAGAAGGATACTCCTATGAAGAAAGGCTAAAAAGGTTAGGGCTCTTTAACATGGAAAAGAGACGGCTGAGGGGAGATATGATAGAAGTCTATAAATTAATGAACGGAGTGGAATGGGTAAACGTAGATCGATTGTTTACCTTATTAGAATATAGAAAGACTAGGGGACATGCAATGAAGCTACAGGGTAAACTATTTAAGACTAATAAAAGAAAATATTTTTTCTCTCAACGTGTAATCAAACTCTGGAATTTGTTACCGGAGGATGTAGTAAAGGCTGTTAGTGTAGCTGGGTTTAAAAAAGGTTTGGACAAGTTCCTGGAGGAAAGGTCCATAAACCATTATTAAGAAGGGACCCAGGATATCAATGCTTGTACCAATACAAGCATTGTGGAACCTGTGTCCCTTGGGGAAACTGCTAGGTACATATGACCTAGATTGGCCACTGTTGGAAACAGAATACTGGGCTTGATGGACCTTGGTCTGACCCAGTATGGCATATCTTATGTTCTTATGGATGCCCTCGGCAGAAAGTGCTACCAGGGCTCGATGCTGTCATGCCGTGTCGAAACCTATCAGCTGTACATGGGCATGTACTTGTGGGACCTGGCAAAGGAGATTGCCGGGTTCTCAACTGGTCTCTCCGAGGAACCCTTCAAGGCCTTATCCACGGGGATCCGAGAGTGCTCGAAGTTCATGTCTCGAGCAGCTTACGACAGCTTCAAGGCTTCGGCCCGAGTAGCCGCGACCGGCATCGGTGCACGCCGTCAAGCCTGGCTCATGTTGTCGGACCTGGAGCCATGGGTTCACGACAAGTTGGTCGATGTCCCATGCTGAGGTGACAACCTGTTTGGTTAACCCATGACAGAAAAAGCTGCAGAAATCGAGTCCAAGTACTTGACCCAGACAAGGTTGTCGAAGAAGACATCTTCACCTTCTCATAAGAAGGTCGTCTTGGGGAAAAAGCCCTTTTTCCCGAGGAAGGGTACGACTTACATAACTACCCCACTTACCAGGCCACTCCAGCTCCCCAACAGGGGCAGCAGGCCAGGGGACAGGGGCATGGTCCACGTATGCAGAAGACCCCCAAGCCTCCAGCTCCGGCTCCTACCCAGCCAGGAGGGGTTTTTTGACTCTCAGTGCATAGCTCCTCTCCCACCAATGGTTTGGCTGTGCACAGGAGGAAGGCTGGCCCCTGTACGCTCACAGGTGGCCAGTCATTACCACCGATGCCTGGGTTTTGAAAATAGTCCAACAGGGCTACTTACTTCATTTCAACCAGGTGCCCACCTCCTTTTTCCCAGGAGAGCCTCTCAGGCCCTCTCTTTATAGGAACCTCCTCCTACAGGAGTTGGCAGGTCTGCTAAAGGATCAGGCAGTGGAACTGGTGCCCCACCACCTGCAGGGGCAAGGCTTCTACTCCGGGTATTTCCTCATACCAAAAAGAAAAGGAGGCCTTCGCCCCATCCTAGACTTGCGCAATCTGAACAAGTTCCTGGGTGAGGGAAAAGTTCAAGATGCTTTCCCTTGGGATCCTTCTGCCTTACCTCCACCAGGGAGACTAGTTATGTTCCTTAGACTTAAAGGATGCTTATATTCACATCCTCATACACCCAGACCGAAGACAATATCTAAGGTTTGTGGTCGGAGGAAACCACTTCCAGTACAAGGTGCTTCCCTTTGGCCTAGCTTCCACTTCCAGAGTATTCACCAAATGCCTAGCAGTGGTGGCGGCCTTCCTCAGATGCCAGGGAGTCTTCGTCTTTCCATATCTAGACAACTGGCTCATCAGGGACCATTTGGCACAGGAGGCACAGCAGGCCACTGCTCACACAATCACCCTGCTCCAGCACCTAGGGTTTGTTGTAAATCACGCAAAGTCCACTTTACTCCCCACTCAGAACTTGGAGTTCATAGGGGCAAGACTGGACACCCTCAGGGAAGGGCTTACCTATCGCTGGACAGGGCAAGGCAGTTGCTGGACTTGGTACAACAGGTCCAGCACAGACCTCATGTCTCCGTAAGGGTCTTCTTACACCTCCTGGGCCACATGGCCTCCACGGTACATGTGACTCCATATGCTCACTTCCACATGCGCAAAGCTCAATGGTGCCTCAGAGACCAGTGGACACAAGCCACAGGCCGCCTCTGAGACAGGGTAGCGATTTCCAAGCTACTTGTGACAGCCTTGCAATGGTGACTTCACCCCCCAATTTGCTTCAGGGAGTACCATTCCAACCTCCCTCTCACACCAGAGTGCTGACGACAGATACCTCCTTGCTGGGCTGGGGAGCCCATTGCCAGGGTTCATGCACTCAGGGTCTGTGGTCCTCATGAGAGGCCGCACTTCAAATCAGTCTTCTAGAGCTTTGAGCCATCCGCCTAGCTCTTCAAGCCTTCTGTCATCTTTCACATCAGTCGGTGCTGATACAGACAGACAATCAAGTAGCGATGTTCTACATCAACAAACAGGGAGGCACAGGATCTCGCATCCAATGCCAGGAAACCCTGCACCTCTGCTCTTTTGCAGTGGCGCATCACATGTCCCTAAGGGCAGTTTATCTGCCAGGTCAGGAGAACCTCCTGGCCGACAAGTTGAGCAGGATTCTTCAGCCTCACAAATGACAACTGAACCGGGATGTAACCCAGCAGATCTTCAACCACTGGGGTCTCCCATCCATGGATCTCTTTGCCAGTCCGCAAAACCACCAGTTGCCCCAGTTCTGCTCGAGGCAGCCGCATCCGCTGAACGTGGCGGCAGATGCTTTCCTGATCTCGTGGGCACAGGGCCTTCTCTATGCATTTCCACCCACACCCCTGGTGGCACGCACTCTGTTCAAGATTCTTCGGGACAAGGCCTCTGTCATCCTGGTAGCCCCCAGGTGGCCAAGACAGTCTTGGTTCCCTCTTCTCCTTCAACTGGTGGTCAAAACTCCACTCCCATTGGGGGTGCAGCCCGACCTCCTGACCCAGGAACAGGGTTCCTTACTACACCCTAACCTCAGATCCCTCAACTTAATGGCATGGCTGCTGAGAGGGTAATACTTGCTCCTCTACTCCTTCCCAAGGAGGTTGAGGAGGTGTTGCTGGCCTCCAGGAGGCAGTCCACTAGAAAATCCTATGCGTTCAAGTGGCGTAGATTTGAAGTGTGGTGTACCCAAAATAAGGAGAACCCGTTCACTTGCCAAGTACCTCAGGTATTACAGTACTTGCTCCACCTCTCAGAGTTGGGCCTCAAGTCTAACTCTGTCAGGGTCCACCTGAGTGCGCTATCAGCTAACCACTCTCCAGTGGATGGGCAACCTCTTTCAGCTCACCCTTTGGTATCCCAATTCCTCAGAGGCCTCCTACTCTTGAAGCCTCCGATTCGCCCACCGGCTATGGAGTGGGACTTAAATGTGGTCTTGCATTGGCTTACTCGCCCACTTTTTGAACCATTGTCCACCTGTCATCTCTGCTTCCTTTCCTGGAAAGCACTCTTTCTGGTGGCCTTCATGTCTACTTGACGTGTGAGCGAGCTGCAAGCTTTAGTATCGGATAGACCGTATACACGGTTTTATAAAAACAGGGTGGTCCTACGTACTCACCCCAAGTTCTTTCCAAAAGTGGTTTCCTCATTTCACCTCAACCAAGAGGTGGTTCTTCCAACCTTCTTCCACAGACCACATACCAGCAGGGCAGAAGTGGTTCTGCATACCCTGGACTGTAAGAGGGCGCTTGCCTTCTACCTGGAGCGTACGCGGGGACATCGGAGAGCTTCGCAGCTCTTTGTCTCTTATGACCCTAGTAAACTGGGTCTACCTGTCTCCAAGCGCACGTTATCCACCTGGGTGGCAGACTGCATCACCTGGGCATACAGGGCAGCTGACCTCCAGCTGCAGGGCCGAATCATGGCCCACTGTGTCAGGGCTAAGGCCGCATTAGTGGCTAACCACCACTCTGTTCCATTGGTAGACATCTGCCGGGCCGCAACTTGGTCTTCAAGCCAGACCTTTGCAGCCCATTACTGCCTGGAGAGAGATTCCCGGCGGGACAGTGTTTTCGGTCAGGCGGTACTCCGTAACCTATTCGAGGTTTAGGCAACTCCTACCCTCCGACCCTTTGGTGTCAGGCTACCGGGGGGGGGGGGGGGGGTTGCGTTCTTGGAGAAAAATCCTATCACTGCTGCTGCGGCTCTTCTAGAGGGAGCCATTTTCAGCTATGGGTTCTCGGTAGCCTATAGCTAGGGAGTCCCATATGTGAGGACTGACTTCCTGCTTGTTCCTGGAGAAAGTTTAGTTACTCACCTGTAACAAGTGTTCTCCAGGGACAGCAGGAATCAGTCCTCACGACCCTTCCTCCTCCCCTGGAGTTGCAGTCCTTTGATTAATTTTTTCTCATTTTTGCCGTCTTTTTAGCTATGTCATCTGACTGAGCAAGATGGCACCCTTGGGCGGGAAGGGGACCGCGCATGTGCGATGCAATCCCAAAGGCTTTCTTTGAAAGCTGGGGAATTGCTCCACACGAGGGCTCCATCAGCACCGACGTCACCCATATGTGAGGACTGATTCCTGCTGTCCCTGAAGAACACCTGTTACAGGTGAGTAACTACACTTTGTGTGCCATGGTTGGGTCTGAACCCATGTTGGTGAAGGTCCAAAGGAGCATGTTGGTCTAAGTGGTCTTGAAGTTGTCTTTGAACTAATTTCTCTATTATTTTAGCAATGAAAGGTAAACTGGAGATTGGTCTATATGTAGCTGGTTTGTTTAGGTTAAGTGATGTATCTTTAATTAATGGTCATATGATAGCTTGTTTGAGAGTTGCCGACATGTATCCTTGTGTGAGCGACATGCAGGTTATCTTGTGAATGAAGTACTTAATTTGTTCCTTCGATGCCTTTAACCAAACGACTGGGCAAGGATCAGAAGGTGAAGTTGTAGTGTTGAGTGATGAAATAATATCTTTAATCTGCTGGATGGATGGGATGCTGAAGGTCCCCCATAGTTCTTTGTGAACAAGGTTATGCGGAAGGTTTGTTGTTTTTGAATTTGATTGGATCTGGTGGTTATATTTTTCCATTAGATAATCTGCTATTATTTGGGGTGAATTTTTAGGGTGTTTTTTTGCAGTTCTTTAGTGAGAGTTCTCATGATGTTAAATAGTTCTTTAGGTTTATTGAGTGAACTCATAATGAGGTTTGTGTGGTACTCTTTTCTATATCGATTGATTGTTTCATTGTATTGTTTTTGATGGGCTCTATATTGGAGTAGAAAGGCTGAATTGTTTGTTTGTCTCCATTTTCTTTTGAGTCTCCTTAGGATTTGTTTGACTGATCTAATTTTATCAGAGTACCATGGAGCCATCCTTGATTTGCGTATGGAAGACGATTTTCTGGTCGGTGTGGTTGCTGCATTTGATACGCATGTGTTCCAGTTGTTTATTGCCTCTTCTAGGTTTTCTGTGTCTTGCTGTAACCCAGGGATAACTTCATTTAGGAATTCATCTTTATTAAATCTTTTAAATTTTCTGTAGTTTTGTTGCAAGGGTTCCTGTATTGGTAGACATGTGATGCGTAGGGTGAAATTTATTAGGTGGTGATCTGACCAAGGTATAGGGGTGATTGTGGGTTGCATAATTTGGTTGTAGTTTATCACTGATTTTGGTGAGAATATGAGGTCAGGGGTTGTTCCAGATTGGTGTGTGGGTGTTTTTATCATTTGTTGGTAGTGAAGTGCTTCCATGGCTTTGGTGAAGGACTTGGCTTCCTTTTTAGGTGATGACTAGGGACCAACCAAATTCACGATTTCACGGCCATGACATTTTCCATGAAATCGTCCGTCTTCCGTGAAAATGCGCACTTCAGTGAAATTCAAGGAAATCGTCGATTATCAAGAACATCAGTGCACTTGTTTTCATCTGTGAAGGTTTTTAGAGTTCAATGGACACTATTCTCAGCAAATTTTGTCGTTCGCTGCGTGTGTCACTTCACCTCATAGTAATTGATGTAATTAGTATTACTAATATTTAATATTCTTATCGCTGTAACAATTGACACTGCTTATTTCCTACTACTAGTACTATGGCAAGTCGTTCCACTTTGAATCCTACTTACTAGGGACCAACCAAATTCACGATTTCACTGCCGTGATATTTCCGCGAAATATGATGAATTTTCAAAGACCTCTCATGAAATAGCGCATTTTTCCCATGAATTTGGTTGGTCCCTAGTGATGACCCAAGATTGAAATCTCCTAGTGCTATGAGAGGTTTTTGAGGAGAGCTGTATGCACATACTGTCTCAAGCATTTTAGACAATTCATCATTCTTAGCGGAGGGTGCCTTGTAGATGAGTTTGAAAGTTATATAGTTGTTGGCAATAGTGATTGAATTTGAGTCACTTGAGCTGATAGCTGAGAGAGTTTTAAACTTAAAATAAGATTTTGCTAGTACCAACGTTCCATCTCCTCTTTTTTGATTTCTTGTACAATTGAATGATGAGTAGGTATCTAGTGTGATTTGATTGAGGATGAATTGATCTGTGTCAGTTAGCCAGGATTCCGTGATGAATAGGATATCTGTTTTGCTTGTATCTAAGTAGTCACTGCTGGTATATGTTTTGTTTTGTATCGATCTTGCATTAACAAGGGTTCATGTGACAGGGGCTTCAAGAAAAGAGTTCTGATGTGTGGATTTTTTATTAGGTGTGACTTTTATGTTTATGAGGTGTTGGGTTCTCCTATTGGGAGTGATGCTAGGAGGTTGCAATATGGGAATATACCATATTTGAGTAGGTGGAATGGCAGTGAGGGATTTAGTGCAGCTTTGGCAGATAGAGGTGTGCCATTGTATTAGTATCAAAAATAGGATAGCATAGGCTAGAGACTAGCGGTGATCCATTGTTTATACGTGGGGATCTCAAAGTTGTTTATTGTTTTGTTAACTGTCTGGTGAGTTGTTCTTATGCTTTTGATTGGGGACGTGTGTGTGATTGAATTATTAATAGATTAAATGTTGTATCGGGTAGGTTCACTGATATCACAAACAGCTGATCGGTGGAATCTGCAGTGGTTTCCTAGTTGTCTAGTGCTGTATAGAATATTATAATGCTGGTACCTTAGGATAACTTGCTTTTGATGTCCGTTTGCGGATTTCTTTTTTTCTTGTAGCAATGTTGTTCTGTTGGTTGTTTCTGCTTGTAGGAGGGATGCGATTGTTTTAAACTGTGGGTCCCCGCCAAAGGGCCCTCTGGCGAGGCCTTCAGGTGCGGGCACGCCTGCTGGCGTGCTGCTTTTAAATCTGCTGGAGAACACGCAATTGGTCCTTGGTGGAGGGAGTGGGAGGGGCAAGCAGCTCCCGCTTTTACCCCCGATGGCCGATCGGCGTCTGGGTTGCTGAGCTGGAGGGTCCGGTGCAGAGGCTGCTTCTGTGCCGGCGTGCTGCTTTTAAATCTGCTGGAGAGCACGCGATTGGTCCTTGGTCGGGGGAGCGGGAGGGGCAAGCAGCTCCTTCTTCTACCCCCGATGGCTGATCGCATTTGGGTTGCTGAGCTGGAGGGCCCAATTTTCATTTAGGCAGGCTATGCGCCACATCGGCACATAGCCTGCCTGCTGACCCCCTTAACCTGGATTTCCATTTCTGCGGTGACGGAAGTGAAAATCCAGGTCATGCCACACAAGTTGGCAGCGGGTAGCAGTGATTTTCGATGCTGCCCATTTAGCCTCAGGGCCTTAAAGATAGGCAAGGGTTTTCCTCGTCTATAAGGCACAGAGCGCCAAGCAGGTAGCACTGAAAATTGCTGCTATCCACTTAGTGCCATTCCCCACCTGCGCTGTGCCCCAAACACGTCCCGATGCTAAGCGGATAGCATCTGGATGCATTAGGGACTTAACCGGGATTTTCCAAAGGCACTACCCATGTAGGTGCCTTTAGAAAATCCCGGTTACGGCATTTACACGAGTAACATGGGCTGTTACCCGTGTAACTGCCTTCGAAAATCGGACCCTCAATGTATATTTTTTTCCAACATAGCCCAACACCAAAATGAGCTTGACATCCCTGATCTAGAGATTAAAGGCTGTCGTTTCCTGGTGTCCTAAAGAACCTAAGTAAAAACATCATAGTTTAACTTTTTTATTTAATACCTCTACCACAATCGTCTTTTATAAGCTTACTGCATTTCTTAAACAGTTTTACAGGGACTAATTAATAATCCTATAATAGGTGCTGAAATGGAGATGGACTGCTAGCAGATGCACACAACATGAGAGCAATGACATGTATTTCCAAAATCAACTAAATTCTTCTGACACCCTGTAAGACCTCCAGGCAGCTGTTAAGGAAAACAAACAAATCAGGAACCTTATGCTAACATTAACATCAAAATGCAGTTCAGAATCACCAAGCTCTCATATTCGGTAATGGTCAATTTAAATCTATTGAAATTTGGGCTTTATTCTTCTTATGCACATATTCAAAGTTGTGCTGAATGGCACAGAAATATGCATTAATTCGCCTGCCATCAGAATCACGTCATACAGCAACTATCTGTGGCTGTCACTCAACTATACCAATGCAGGACACTATTAACTCCAAACGGATAAAGTAAATATCAAGAATAGCAACCAATTGGTTCCCTTAAGACTGAATGCTCTCCAAACATTGGGCTCTTTTTTTTTGATGCAGAATGAGGGCAAAATAATTTAAATGAGGCCTTTGTGCCCTTGGAATATTCTCAGAAATGAAATCCACCAAATTCATATTGGATGTGATACATGTTACGCATTTATAGACTGCATTGGGCAAAATGGACAAGTGAACCCCTGCCAAAATATATAGACCCCAAAAAGTGACCACACCTTTTTCCTAAGACTTGATCACATGCCTGTAGTTAGAACGTGGATGCAGAAAGACATACCAATGTGCTACATCACATTTAGGAACGACATTACAAGTGAGTTGGAATGATCAGAATCAGCATTCCTATGCTACACTTGTCTCACTTTTTCTGACTTAGACTAGCTGATGTCACCATGGTCCTATTAATGGCATTCCAATTGATCAGGCAGAACATAGCAGCGAGAGTGGTCATGAGTAGTTCTAGACAAAGTAGTATAGATCCCATCTTATGTCAATTGCAATGGCTCCAAATAGATGCAAGGGTTACATTCATATTCTCTTTCCATGCTATAATGGACTTAGCCTGCTTTATCTGGCTAAGAGGTTGAGATGATATATGCCAGGAAGGGAATTACACTTGTTTCAAAGAGCCTTCCTGAGGATACTACCTTGTAGGAGACGTGCTTGGTTAGTAAAGGGCAAAGGTATTTTCTGTGGTGAGCCCTGTACTGTAGAAAAAATATGGCCCTAGATTAGGACTGAAACTACCTATCTTATTTTTAGGAGAAAGTCAAAAGGTGTAGGTCTGCCAGAAGTTTGAAGAACCGGTGGATCCTAGAAATTTTGGTTGTGAGTAGCAGAGAATCTCAAATTGATGCAGAGAGGAAGAAAGGTTGGTTGAAGGTGTAGTAAGGCAGTGTCCTGGGTTTTATGGAATGGTTATTATGTTTGAATGCTGCTATTTTATTGTAATGTTTGATTGTTTGTAACTGCCTTTTTATGAGTTTAAGTTGGAGTTTAGTCTGCATTTGTTCATTGCTTGGATTAGTAAGGTTGGAAAAGCTATATATAAAGGACTTTGAATAAACAATTTTAGATTTACAGTATTTTATTTCTGTTGCATGAATACATTTCAGTAGCCCTTTGCAAATATTTGTTGGAGGTGGAGAAGTGAAATTCCAGGAAAGCATAATATGAAAAAGGAGTATAAGTAAACTGAAAAATGAATATTAATTAATAAAGCATAGGAGTGAGGAGTAGCCTAGCGGTTAGAGAAACAGCCTAGCACCCAAGAGATCTGTGTTTGATGCCCAATGACACTCCTTGTGATCTTGGGCAAGTCACTTTATCCTCCATTGCGTTGGAAGAAAAGACCTGCCAAGCTACTTCCAGTCATAACTTGCCAAGAAAACTCAGGGGCTGTTGGGTCACAGGAGTTTGCATTGACTTGATGGCACTTAAAAATAAAGCATACCATATGATTGGTAAAGGAGCAGCTGAGTCTTGACTGGTGGTTATTTTTCTTTATTTAGTGCATTAGCAATCTAAAAAAAAAAAGCTAATTAAAGAGAAGATTAAAACAGAAGCAAGACCATTTATTTCTAAGTTTGCAAAAGTAAGGAAAAAAGGAAAGCAATATACTTCTTCATAAATCAATTTAGTTGTTTATTATTTTCTAAGTCAGCACAGCGCACATCTAAGCAGAGATGCAAAGAAGTGTTAAGTACACAAATGCTGAAAATAAGACACAGGAAGAAGTATCACTCCATAATCACTCCATTTCTTCTTTATTCTTCAGATAAGGCATTTATGTGATCTCAAAAATTCATGTACATTATTTGGGATAATTCTTAGGCTCGTTCCTATAGTTTCCTTAAAATCCATTGTCTATATATGTATTCTATTTTTATTCTTTCCAACCCAATGTAATATTGAAAAGGTGTTGAAAATGTTCATCTGTCTGTCAGGGTCAAAATAACTCTCCAAAAATTAATATAAATGGACCAAATTTGGCATGGGGGAAAACAGTGAAAAAACAAGACGTTTGAAAATTGGTCAAATATCCCCCAGAAAATCCCCCAGTGCAGTTCTATGCGAGAAGCAGTTCCATCTTCAGCAGTATAGGAACACTGATATACTGAAACAAAGCAGTTAAGGAACTACTCCTTCCAAACTGTCTCACCCTTCTTCTCTCTCAGCCACACATACACACACACACACACAGCTGACATACATAAATACACACCCACACCCAAAACACAGATACTCAAAGGGTAATAATTCCATGAAGCATGCTCTGCATGCTTTCCCCACCAACCACCCCCTCTCCCCCACTGTTGCCACACCTCCAGCTCTGCGGAGATGGCCCTTAGTGATTCAGATGTGCATTTGATTTTCTTTGTTGTAAATTCTCCTATGAAAATTAGTGACTGAATCCCATAGTTTTCTTAGTGATTGCTATGTAAAGTGACACCTGGTGACTGACCAGGCAGTCTGCTACTGGGTTGGGCCAACCCAAAGGTTTCTGCCACCCCAGGCAGGAGCCCTGGCTGTGCCGCCCCCCACTGCTGCTGCTGCCGATTTTCTCTTCTGAGGTGCCAGCAGTGGCGGTGACAGTTTAAAAGTAGCAAGTTTGTTGCCACTTTGGTGCCCGCAGCAGGCCATGTGCTTGGGCACACATGGCCTGCTGCTTCTGACCCCCCTCCGATAGGAAGTTGTGTTGGAAGGAGGTGAGAAGCGGCAGGCCATATTTACCGAGACACATGGCTTGCTGCGGGCACCGAAGGGGTGGCACAAAGCTGCCATGCCATCTACCATAGTCTGCTGCCCTAGACAGCCGCCTAATGAATGGGCCAGCCCAGCCCTGGTTGTTCTGTGCACTGCTAACTAATGGTGGAGAAACACAATGATACTTGTTGCTGTGGGACAGTAGCACCCTCTGGTTAAACTGTAAGCTCCATCCTTTGAAATCTGTTGACAGCGACATCTTATCGTTACATATATTATCATTCTTTATTTCATTTTATTATTGTTCACAAACCAGCAAAATGTTTGAATATCACTTAATTCAAATTATCCTACCCCTCTCTCTTGCACGTGAGAATAGATAGACAGGCAGACAGACACACACACATACATGGGATAGAAGGAATTCCATGAGTTATACTGTGCATGCTTTCCCCAGTTATTTTATCTGCATTTCAATTCAGAATTAACAAACATAACTTGTAAAGAAATAGAAGGGGCATATTCAAAACAATTAACTTGGTAAGCAGACCTGCTAAATGTATTAATTACGGTGAGCCGGTTTGTGCTGTTTAATATCTCTTCCCAATGCTACTAAATGCCCTGGTGCTAACCATGCAGCACTGGGGCTTTCTGGAGGCAGCAGTGAAGTTGCCCAGCCAGTGATGATATTCAGCCACTGGCCAGTTAACTTAAACCAGCTTAAGTTAAAGATCATCCTAAACTTTAGCCGGTTTAGCTAACTGTTCAGTGGCTGAAGGGCAGCTAAACCACTAACCAGACACTCTGAATATTCATGCCAGTGGCCAGATATGACCCCCAGCACTGAATATCTGGGGTTAAAATTAAAGCGGCAACGACTAGCCACTTTAAGTGTGTTGGCCACCACCACTGAATATTGGCCCCCCAGAATCTTTTCATGTTGCAATAGTTAGTAAAGAAAACTGAAATTACAAGCAAGCATAACGGAACACCACCAAAAAAGAGCAAGGTGAAATATAAGAAAAGAAAAGTTAAAGGAAACACAACCACACAGGATCCCATACAACCTAACCCTATTGCTACACAAATCCATCTTCTAGCCTAGCACTACTTTTCCCTTGCATTTGGTACTAAAGGCTTCTTAAGAGATGAGGAGAAAACAGAACTGAGAAGTCTGAAAGAACACATATGGAACATCTTCAGCACACATCTACAAGGAAATCTAAAAAGCATTCAAGAGATCACTTTCTTAAGAATCCCCAGAAATTATTTTCTGTGCCTCTGTGTAGATATACACAGGCCTGGACAATTCCATACCTTATTCCCCATAAATAACATATGAGGTTTATTTAAAAAGTCTCTGAACCGCATCACAATCTTGGGCAAAACCAGGCTCACTAATAAAGTGCTCTTAACCTCTGCCTCCAAAGAATTTTCTAAAAAACCATTCAAGATTGTCCATCAAGAGGTTAAGGTCATCTCTTTCTGAACCATTTGATCATTTTCACTCCATTTTTCTCCATTAGATTGATTTACACTCTCTTTTCACATGGAGTAACCAACCAATTTTGAAAAATAGGACTGGAACTGCAGGAGTAATTAGGAAGCACTCCTATCTCTGAACCCACACAGATTGTGTTAGGCAGATTGTGGAGGTCCTGAAGGGGTTGGTGTAGGGGATTTTCTTTTGGGGGTGGGGGGGCGGCTGACCACAAGTCCAGGGAATGCACTTTTTCTATCACATTTACAACAGCAGGGCTTTTCTTCCACAGGAGCCCAGGACAGGAACTGGGACTGGTTTATTTGCAAAACAAAAAGATTTCCTATTTCATGTCAAATAAAAGAACATTTCTACTGCACAGGCACTTTTAATTCTATCTGTTTATACAGTACTACTGTCCATATATTTTAGGCCACCCTATGTCCTGAGAGAGAGCTTTTGATCTCCTCAGAGGTGGTCAACTTTCCTCTACCTTTACTCTTCATATAAATGTGTCCAGCTGTGCACAGGAAGAGAGAAGGGAAAAGAGGGTGGAGGGCTCTTTCTGGATATTTTGATCAAACCTCATGCCCTTTCATTTAATTTAACTGGTAAAAACAAAGTGAAACCTAGCCCTTTTGCATTTTGAGGGGGAATGAAGAAGAGAGACGGCCTTTTTGATATTTTGTACCTCATTTGGAAAGCTTTCATCAGTTGTTAAAGCATCTCTGCAGAGATCATAATGTACCATGTGCCAATTTTATGATTCTCCTCAACAGCTCTCTTAACATTCTATTGTGCTCCAGCAGTCGGTTACCATTCTCTGCATCCACGAGCAATGAGGTAATCAGATCGCTACATTTGGGCTTCAGAACAGCTATGTAATACTATCTGAGCCTATCTGCTTCCAAGGTGTAAGGTCCCGTGTATAGAGCAAAGCTCTTCAATATTCGTGCTCATGTCATGAGAACATGCCATTGTGTCTGTCATACATCACTACAGAAAAGACCACATATGCTCTCTTAAACATCAATAAGCAAAAACAGAAACATAAATAATAGGTGATACTTTTTGTATTAGACTAACTTAATTCATTTTTAAGTCGTTTTCAAATAGACAGTAACAGCAAAAGATAACAATACCAGGCTATATAAGCGAATCATGAAAGCAATCCAGTGACAGTCTCGGGTGGAAAGGTAGGGAGGGGAGTAGAAACAGTAGAGAGAGAAAGCTGGGTGATCAGAAGATGATAAACAGGAAAGGAGGCAGTTTCAAGCTGACCTGCTAACCTCGTTAATCTCGGCGAGCGGGATATTCAGCGGACCTATCCACTGAATATCCCCAGGTTCCATCACTGAACGTCCTGATGCTAGTTGGCTTTCCAGGGGGCACCCAGGGATAACCGGGCAGTGGCGATATTCAGCTGCTGCCAGGTTATCTCTCAGCGGTGAAAGTTAGGCACCCGAAGGGCTGGCTTAACTTTCACCGCTGAGGCTAACTGGGTAGTGACTGAATATCACCGTTGCTTGGTTAGCTTCGTCGCTATCTGGCTGACCCGGATATTCTCAGAGTCATATTTTGCTGCATTCTTGAGTGGGTTTAAGGTTCAGCAGCAGCACGAGCACTGATAAAACAGCTAGCCATCACCGCTGAACTTTAAATCCGGATAGTCAACGCTGGGGCGATATCTGGCCACCAGCATTTGATATCCAGGTCGGCAGGATAGCGCTAAAGCTAAGCAGGCAGCGGTATATTCTGCCACAGCCTGGTTTATTTATTTATATTCTCTTATATACTGCGCTATTCTGCATCAGTGCGGTTTACATTGAACAAACTGAAATTACATTGAACAGAGCATTATAACTTGGAGATAACTATTTTACAGGGAACATGAGCTATGGAAGGTTAAGTGGCTTGCCCAAGACCACAAGGAGCACCTGTGGGACTAGAAACCCCAGTCCAAGGTTGCTGTCCTCTAGTGGGATTTGAACCCCCAACCTTCTGGCCTGAAGTACCTTGCCCCAACCACTAGGCCACTCCTCCACTCCAGTTATATGTTGCTGAAAAAATAAAGAATATATGCAGCCGGAGGAATCAGTCACCTGGTTCAATTATGCATCTATTGTTGAGATAAGTTGTTCTTTGTTATCCCTGATGCAGAACAAAATATTATGTTTTCTTCGAAATGCACTAGTGTATCAGACTTTGGGACTTTGATAGATAATAGATAATGTTCTGAGGCCATCAAACATATCCAAGTATTAGAGTATGTTGAAAATTACATTTTCATAAATAAAGTAGAAGGATCTATAGGATATAGGGTAGGGTATTCATTGTTAGTACTATCATATGTGATCTGACAAAAAAAAATGGTTAAAGTGCTTTGCTAAATATGGCAATTGCACAGTCTTTTCTGATTTAGTAACAAAATATGAAGGCATGAATGTTGTTCCAATCTCTACCCTGAGGAATGCCTCTGTATAGATAGGTAAAAATACACTTGCTGTGGAAGGTTATTTTCAAATACCATAACCCATTTCTATGGGTAGAACACTGTGAAATGACTGACAATTGCCTCTATGTGGTTAATCTTATAAAGCACTGAACATTTTTTTTTTTCATTTTGGTTTTCATATCATTCCCATGTTTTATTTTGTTTTAAGAAGTGTTTTGTTTTGGATGTTCTTTGCATTATGACTGCATGCTTTCTACTTAGTGTGTGTTACTGTTATGTAAGAATAGAGCACACTAAGTACAGCACAAACAGCATGTAGTAAATAACAATAGTATGAGCTATTGACAATGAAACTCCCCTGAAATTTGGGGGGGGGGGGGGAGAATTTTTGTTGTTCTGTTTTGAAAACAATATGAAATGACTGCATATCCATGTTTTTAATGTGGAAAAGGCTCCTAAAAAACTGACCAGCTGAATACATAGGTATAACTATGTATACTGTTGTTAAGTGCCGTCGAGTCGGTGTCGACTCATGGCGACCCTCTGGATAGTTGTCCTAAATTGTGTTCGGTCTTCAGTCAGACGGCCATAGTTGACAGACTGGTACCCGTAGCTGCTGTTATTGTATCGATCCATCTCATTGCTGGCCTTCCTCTTTTATGTTAACCTTCTATCTTGCCAAGCATGATGTCTTTCTCTAATGATCTCTCTCTTCACATGATGTGTCCAACGTATGAAAGTCGAAGTCTTGTCATCTGAGCTTCTAAAGAAAGCTTAGGTTTAATCTCCTCTAGTACTGACTGGTTTGTTCTTCGGGCAGTGCATGGTATGCGCAATATTTCTTGATCTTCTCAGCATCATTCAACATAGAACCTTGAGCATCTTGTAACATTCCAATTCGAGGGTGGAATTTTTCTTTAACTCTCGTAGCTTTAGGAAAGCCGATCTTGCTCTTCCTCTAATAGTTTCTCCTTCTATTTCCTTGCATGTGTCATTGTAGTACTTCTCCTTGTCCTGTCTTGCTACACGTTGGAAATCTCTGTTGAGTTCTGTGATTGTCTTTCTTTCTCCTCTGGCTTTAGCTTCTCTGCATTTCTGGGCAATTTTCAGAGTTTCTTCCGTCATCCATTTTGGCCATTTTTACTTTTTCACCTTTTGTAGAGACTTCTCACTGTCTTCCAACACAACCTTCTTGATGTCATTCCAAAACTCTTCTGGAGCTCTGTCATTTGTATCTAAAGCAGCAAATCAATTTTGCAGGCAGTCTTTAAATTCCAGTGGTATATTCTCAAGGTCATATTTTGCTGCATTCTTGAGTCGTTTGCTCTTTTTCAACTTTAGCTTTAGTGTGCATACTAGTAGTTGATGATCTGTACCACAGTCAGCTCCAGGTTTTGTCTTTGTTGATGTTATAGAGCTTTTCCATCATTGACTTCCACAGATGTAGTCAATTTGATTTTTGTACAATCCATTGGGTGAAGTCCATGTGTACAGTCGCCGCTTGTTTTGCTGGAAGAAGATGTTTGAGATGAATAGATTGTTGGTCTTGCAGAATTCTATCAGTCTTTCTCTAGCTTCATTTCTGTTGCCAAGTCCATATTTTCCAACCACTTTGCCTTTTTCTTTGTTGCCAACTTTTGCGTTCCAGTTACCCATGACTATCAGGATATCCTGTTTGCATGTTCTGTCAATTTCAGCTTGAACTTGTTCATAGAACTCTTCAATTTCATCCTCTTCTGCAGCTGTTGTTGGGGCATATACTTGAATTATAGTTGTGTTGATAGGCATTCCTCATAGACGAATAGAGATTAAGCGTTCGCTGACTGCATTGTATTCCATTACAGGTCTTGCAAGTTTCTTCTTTATTATAAATGCAACACCATTTCTTCTTTGTCTTTCATTTCCAGCATAGTAGACCATGTGATCATCTGATGCAACGTGCCCGATGTCAGTCCATTTCAGTTCGCTGACACCCAACAGATCAAGTTGTACATGTTCCATTTCATTCTTGACCACCTCCAACTTCCCTCGGTTCATGCTTCTTATGTTCCATGTTCCAATATGTAAGACATCTTTACAGCTTCTGACTCTCATTTCATGTGCAGCTACATCAGCAGTCAGATGTCCCGAGGGCTTTGATCCAAACACATCATAAATGCTGGCCTTACTCTGAAAAGTCTTCAGCTCTTCCCCAGTAGCTAGTTGAGTGCCTTCCGATCTGGGGGTCTCATCTTCCAGCACTATAGTGCAATTTGTTTTGTTGTGACTATCCTTTGGGTTTTCATGGCAAGATACAGAAGTAGATTGCCGGACCTTTCCTCCGCGCAGTTTAAGTTTAGTGTTGTTGCCATTGTCACAGAAATGTGATCCTCTGCCATCAACACTGTCCCATTCTGCTGCTACCCAGATGGGTGGTTTGTCTTGGTCTGGCACCTCAGCTGAGACCTGTCCATCTTGGGAAATCCTGCCAGTAGTTAAACTACCGATAGCTTAGCCCTCAGCATCACTGATGCACACAAGCCCTCACAACACGACAAGCTGCAAACCAAGTGTATACTGCCAAGATTTATATATTTATTTAACAGCTTTTCATTTCAGTCAAAGCAGTTTACATTGTAACTTAAACTTGCTAATGTTCATTAAACAGGGACATTGATAACTTGGATTTTTCTGAGGCAATGAAGGATTAAGTGACTTGCCCAAGGCCACAGGGAGTGCTGTTGGGCAATGAACTCTAGTCTTTTGATTCCCAAGCTAGTGCTGTAACCATTAAGCTACTCCTCCACTCCTGACACATAGCTATATGCACACCATGCCTAGGCATTCCCCGGGGTACAGTGTGGGCAGTTGCAATATACGTATATCTTTTATAAAACATGCACATATATGATTAGAGTTCGTGGACACATTTACACCTTTGGAACAGGTGTAAATGTGTGCGAGAGCATTTATGCACTACTGATGGTCATTGTGGGATTCTATTTTGCAAAGGCATATTGGCGCTTTGTTGCATTTATAAAATTGACATCTTTTCTTACTTTTCACATAGGCACCCTATTACAAAATTGCAGTTCTAGGCTCTGTTTTTTATAACAGGGTGCCTAAGAAGACAAAGCAGCCCAGTGCCTCATACTACCACTATCCTCTTCCAAGTTGTGAACCAGAAAGTTGGGGGGGGGGGGGGGGGCCTCAGTGATGACTTTGGGAAGGAGTGTGAGGGAAGAAAGTGACTGGGCAAATGTAGGGGTGGAGATGGTGGACAAAGGTTGTAGCAGGCACCTAGGGAACAGACAGTGAGTGAGATTTCAATGTGGGGAGTATGAGGGGAGAAAATGATTTGGGATGTTTGGGATGGGGATGTAGAGAGAAAGTGCCTGAAGAAGAGTGAGGGGATCATTGGAGATGTGGGTTGTGTGCAGGGAGGGAGAAGAATGAGTGGGAGGATGAGAAGAATGCAGGGACTGATGGAATCCAAAGCGGTGTGGGAGGGGGAAAGAGCGAGGGAGGGGATTAAAGGTGGTGCTGTGGGATGTACATGGTGAATGAAGGTGGCAGGAAGAGAATGAGGATACCAGAGGGGATCTGAAATGTGAATAAATGGGCATCTCGGAGTGGATTGTTCCTCCCTCTTCTCCACAATGCCCCTTTATCCTTCACATTCCATTTGCCTTCCCCTCCTCTTTCTTTCTTCTTCCATTGCTCTATAATTCTTCCTATCTTCCCCTCCCGCTACACCCATCCATTTCCTATCCATCTGTACATCCTGCCTGAGATCGCATCTCCTCAAATGTTATTTTTCATTTATTTAAAAATATTTTTCAGCTGCTGATCAAGTGCAGAGTTGTCATTTGGTGAGTTATAAACAAATATATACAGTTATGAAACAAATAATAATAAAATTACAATAAACGTTAAGCTAAAAATAAAGTCAGCCCTATATATTATTATCCTAATATATTTGCTTGTCCCATACATGGCCATCCACATTCTAATACACAGTTCTGCTACTGCTTATTATTTGTATAACGCTACAAGGCGTACAAAACACTGTACATACTGATCTAAGAGACAGTCACTGTTTAGCAAAGTTTACAATCTAATCAAGATGAACAGAATCACAAAAAATGGGGACTAGAGTATGTGCATACTGTATATATATATATAAGTGGTGAACAAGAGAGTGAGAGTGAGGGCCTTTAGGATCCAAAAGCAGTCTTGAAGAGAGGGGGTTTTAACCTGGATTTGAATAGGGCTAGAGAGAGAGCCTGATATCTATTTGCAGATAATAAAATTATAAACTCCATTAAACCCTGAAACAAATGAGGCCCATATACTTCTGAAAATCTCCACATTTGTTTTCCTATACAGTTCGGCTGGCTACAGTAAAAGGTGCTGGATATTGTAGAGGCTCATCTAACCTCTTTGAGAGAAGGAATTTGCATCATTGCGGTATCCTCTGGCCATAAAATACAACCAGGATTATGTTTATACACAAGATTCTGCAAGTATATTGGGGCCAAATCATGCACAACCCAAAACATTAAAAACAGGGCTTTAAACTTAATTCAGACTGCAACAGGCAACCAATGCAGCTCTTTTAAGTAAGAAGTTATGTGCTCATAGTAGTAAAATCCCACAAGGAGCCAGCAGCTCACCAGCATTCGCTTGTGTCAATATTTTAACCAAAAACAAAATTGCTGAACATGTAGATAGTCATGGCTTAATGGGAAACAGCCAACATGGCTTTAGACAAGGAAGATCTTGTCTTACTAATCTGTTATGTTTTTTTGAAGGAGTGAATAAACAGGTAGACAAAGGTGAGTCAGTTGATATAGTGTATTTGGACTTTCAGAAAGCCTTTGACAAGGTCCCTCATCAGAGACGTTTGGCAAAACTAAAGAGTCATGGGATAGGAGGCAGTGTACTATTGAGGATCAGTAACTGGTTAAAAGATAGGAAGCAGAGGGTAGGGCTAAATGGCCAATTTTCCCAATGGAGAAAGGTGAATAGTGGTGTACCCCAGGGATCTGTGCTGGGTCCGCTGCTTTTTGACAAATTCATAAATGACCTGGAAAAGGGAATAACGAGTGAGGTTATTAAATTTGCAGATGACACAAAACTATTTAAAGTTGTTAAAACCCATGAGGATTGTGGAAAATTGCAAGAGGATCTTGATAAATTGGAAGACTGGGCATCAAAATGGCAGATGAAATTTAATGTGGACAAGTGCAAAGTTATGCACCTAGGGAAGAACAACCCAAACTATGGTTACACGATGCAAGGTTCCACATTAGGAACCACCACCCAGGAAAAAGATTTAGGCGT
The DNA here is from genome assembly GCA_033557465.1 of Ichthyophis bannanicus. Lineage (NCBI taxonomy): Eukaryota > Metazoa > Chordata > Amphibia > Gymnophiona > Ichthyophiidae > Ichthyophis > Ichthyophis bannanicus. Next base: position 46,309,072 of record CM066047.1, read on the forward strand.
TATTGTGGATAATATGTTAAAACCCTCGGTCCAGTGTGCAGCGGCGGCCAAGAGGGCAAATAGAATGCTAGGTATCATAAGGAAAGGAATGGAAAATAAAACAAAGGATATTATAATGCCTCTGTATCGTCCATGGTGAGACCACACCTTGAATATTGTGTGCAATTCTGGTCGCCGTATCTTAAAAAGGATATAGCATTATTAGAAAAGGTTCAGAGAAGAGCCACCAAAATGGAAGGATACACCTATGAAGAAAGGCTAGAAAGGTTAAAGCTCTTTAGCCTGGAGAAGAGACGGCTGAGGGGAGATATGATAGAAGTCCATAAATTGATGAACGGAGTGGAACGGGTAAACGTAGATCGACTGTTTATGTTATCAGAATATAGAAAGACTAGGGGACATGCAGTGAAGCTACAGGGTAAACTATTTAAGACTAATAAAAGAAAATATTTTTTCACTCAACGTGTAATCAAACTCTGGAATTTGTTGCCAGAGGATGTAGTCAAGGCTGTTAGTGTAGCTGGGTTTAAAAAAGGTTTGGACAAGTTCCTGGAGGAAGGGTCCATAAACCATTATTAAAAGGGACCCGGGATATTACTGCTTGACCCAATACAAGCATTATGGAACCTGTGTCTTTTGGGGAGACTGCTAGGTACTTATGATCTAGATTGGCCACTGTTGGAAACAGGATACTGGGCTTGATGGACCTTGGTCTGACCCAGTATGGCATATCTTATGTTCTTATGTTCAATGAAAACATCTCTAAGTTGATTTATGCATACTTTGGGGCTGATATTCAGAGTGATTAATATGGTTACCAGACCTGCTAAGCACATTAATCGGAGCAACCAGGATGTTCAGCGTCAGGAACGCTAGCATTGGAGCAGAGTGGAGGCGGCACCCAGGAATAACCAGCCAGTGGTGATATTTAGCTGCTGCCCAGTTATCCATAAGCGGTGAAAGTTAGGCGCCTTAAAAGCTGGCCTAACTTTCACCCAGAAGCTAACCGAGTAGCGGTCGAATATTACTGTTTCCCGGTTAGCTTCGCTGCTATCTGGCTGACCCAGATATTTGATACTGGTGGCCGGATATGGCCCTGGAACTGAATATCCAGATTAGTTCAGCGGCAACGGCTAGCCACTTTACAACGGCTAGTTGCCGCCATTTAATATCCCCCCCTTTAATTTTAATTGAAACAAAATCCTTATGTTATTTATTAGTTAATTGATGTTCTTTAGGTAATTCCAATAAATAATCTTCTCTAGTTTCGGGTGTTCTATTCTTCCTCTAGCATCTTTTCTCCTTATGGCTTGCTTTGCATTGACAATTTCTGTATAAAATCATGGAACACATCTATCAAAACGTTTTATTCTAAGGGGTTACTTTATCTAATGCTAAAATTAAAGAAGAAAGATTTGACTATCTCTTTTCCAGTGCAGTGGTGACATCTTCATAATAACCATCGATACCAAAATTTCTGAGGATCCTATTTCCTACGTTGAACTACTTTCCTACAATTTTGCCTTTTGCTACCTGTCATCACCCCCCCCCCCTCAATCTTTCCATAAAACTAATTAAAACATGATCTAGCCAAGATAATGCTTTCCCTTTTAAATTCATTACTTTTTCCATATTTAAATCTAATGTGTGACCACTTTTATGTGCAGAGAAATCATCCCTTTGAATAAAATCCACTACAGCCATGACATCAAGAAATTCCTACACTAGTTTATCATTAACATGAGCATTAAAATCATATAATACAAAAATTGTATGCTTCCCTTTCTCTTTACTTAAAACATTTATCGCTGACATAAGAGACTCTCCAACACATCAGCTGGCCTATATACTAAAAAAAACATAATTCTCCACTTTCAAGTGAAGACCCTCACAAGTTTGAGCTAATATATTTGAGTCTCAGTCATAAATAAATGTTGTTTTTTTTAATTTCCAACACTTGTCCTCTCCTTTTTCTGTGTTCATGGGTATGAACAATCTTTATCCAGGGGGCATCATCAGAAGCACTAAGAAATCATCAGCATTTCCCAACCATGTCCCTGTTACAAACAAAAAATTCAACTGATTATCATTGTAATATCATATATTAAATTGTCCATTTTTTTTTTACAAAGCAAGTATTAACTAATCCCGGCTGCCACATGGAGTCATTTTGATTGAATCCACCTTGTCTCACATGCTCATCCCTATCCTTCTTTCCTCCTATCCTGATTTCCTGGTCAGCTCATGGCATCAATTTACATGCCTCCTTCAAATAATTATAACAGAAACAACCCCCATCCTCCCATTCTGATCCCTCCAAAAGCCCCCAACTTATACAAACCCAAACGACAAACATACGCACCAGTTCCTTTTCATTCCTCTAGCCCCAACAAAAGAATATTGTCACCAATTACCTTGTCCCAGAATTGGCTAAAAACCTACAAAAAGACAAAGAAATCACACAAATCTGCCGGAAGTTTGCATGAAGGGATATACCTCTTAGCTGTGCTCCTTTGTTGGTGCACCACAGCGCCAGCGTTCTAAATAGGGCTTCGGGTCACAGTAGGATGACATCAGTGGGGATGGAGCTCACCAATTCCCAAACAGGAAAGTTCAGCATATAATACAATTGATGTTATAGTTAAAAAGTCCTTAATAGTAGAAAAGGACAGCATACAAAAGTGACCTATCCAACACCGCGACAAGACCTAGTAAGGAGATTAGTCCCTTTCCTTATTCACTATCCCTCTTCTCCCTTCCCAGCAACAATTCCTTTTCCCTAAAAAAGGACCAAATAAATACATTGGGCAAAACGGAGAGCATTTTCAAAGCGCTTAACGTGATTAGAAGACCTATAAGACTAGTGCTGCAGAACATCTTGACAGACTGCCTCGGCATTATCTGGATAGTGCCAAGGTGATTCACAGGCGAAGCAGCAAATTATCCAGATAGTGATGATTTTCAGCACTGCTATATGGATAGCTATCAAGCTAGCAAAATAAGACAGCTTTTTTCTGTCCTATGCAGATTGTCTATCTGTAAAACAGCATTGAACAGCACATCTATACAGTAACCGTGGCAGGTTGCATCCGGTGCCCTATGCCCGTCCTTACTCACCCCCCACCTCCTTCATTCTTCTCAACCCCTCCCACACCCTTTTCCCAGATTTACAAATTCCACAGACACAATTTTCTTATTGGAAGTACCAACCGGTCGCAGCTTTATTATAATTCAAACAATTAACTTTACAATATCAAACCGTTCTATAAACAATCTCCCACCAGCGGAGTGATACCCCCCCAGCCATAATTAGCAAAGTGGGGTCGCATCCGCTCCGGCCGTGTCTGACCACCGGCCAATTTCCTACCGCCCTTTCCCCGACCTCGCCATATGACTAGCAAAGGCCAGCAGGGCTTATCCGGGTCGGGGCACCCCGCCCCCGCCCAAGTATGACCAAACGGCTCCGGGCCCCGGAAACCTCCGGGATCCCGCCTTGACAACCCCACCCCACTGCGACACCCCAAAAAACACCACCCCTTACATACCAAAAAGTGGAGGGAGGGGGGGCGGGAAGGCTTACCGTCTCCGGAATCGCTGCCGACGAAAGGGGGGTGAGCATCAGTGGCTCCTTCTTTAAAACCTTCGTCTAACGCCGGCAGCACTGATTGGCTCCGCTCTCCCCATCTGCGGAGCCAATCCATTCAAACGTTGCTGCCGGCGTCAGCAGCCTCCACGCTCCTTCCTCATCCCTCCCCCCCCCCCTTCCTTCCTTGAAGCCAGAAGGACGGACCGGGACCGGGCCGACCGCCCGGTTACCGGCGTCCCTCGCGACTCCGCGCTCGGACTTAAATTAACCGTGGCAGGTTGCATCCGGTGCCCTATGCCCGTCCTTACTCACCCCCCACCTCCTTCATTCTTCTCAACCCCTCCCACACCCTTTTCCCAGATTTACAAATTCCACAGACACAATTTTCTTATTGGAAGTACCAACCGGTCGCAGCTTTATTATAATTCAAACAATTAACTTTACAATATCAAACCGTTCTATAAACAATCTCCCACCAGCGGAGTGATACCCCCCCAGCCATAATTAGCAAAGTGGGGTCGCATCCGCTCCGGCCGTGTCTGACCACCGGCCAATTTCCTACCGCCCTTTCCCCGACCTCGCCATATGACTAGCAAAGGCCAGCAGGGCTTATCCGGGTCGGGGCACCCCGCCCCCGCCCAAGTATGACCAAACGGCTCCGGGCCCCGGAAACCTCCGGGATCCCGCCACCGGCACTGGCATTTTAATGCCCTTGTGCCGCCCCCCCTATGCCCTGCTGCGACCAGTTGGCATCCCCGTGTAAAACACCTTCCAAGGCCTCTTGCCAATCATTCAACAGTAGATCTACACCCACAGGTGACAAATGAACACCATCAATCCTGTACAACCCCGTACAAGTCACTTCCACCCACGGGTGAAGAACTTGAATCCCACCTTGTCCCATTAACCACCTTCCTATTTGACGATTTATTTTTGTAAGACCCCGCGACCAACGCCGCTGGGCCGCACAAACAGGCCTTGGAATGATGTCCGACCAAATTAACTGAATTCCCGGGAACATATGCAGTAACATAGTTAAGTCTTTGATAACAAGTCGTATGAATTGCTTACAAGTCCAGGTAACTAGGTCGTTGCCACCTAAATGCAACAGCAGCAGCCGTGGCTTGCCCCTCACTCGCTCATGGTGCCGGAGCAAAGGCAGGAGCTGAGACCACCTCAACCCTCTCTCACCCAGCCATAGCAGCGACACTTGAGCAGGATCCAGCCCCAGATTAGTCCCCAATGGCCGCTCAGCCGCTCGCCGGCCGGCCCAGTACATGAAAGAGTGCCCGATCATCCAACCGCTCTGGACACTCCCTCCTGCAACTGCAAAAGAAAACAAGAGTTAATCCATATTTCGCTTTGTTATTATTATTATTATGTTTTTTTTTTGTTTTTGTTTTTTTTATAAACGAACATAACCCCGGAAAGCCTGAGAACGCCACCTCCCAATACTCTGAATGTCCTGCTGGGACAAGCCTGCCGCAGCAGCGCTGGAGGCCGCGCCAATACGAAAAGAATGAGCTGCATAATGTTCGGGGGCTCCCCTACAGCCTTCAATGCCAACCGCAGAACTGCTACCACCTGAAAACGTGTAAGCAGCCGCCCGTCCGCATGCAGAAACAACCCCCCAACCCGCAATGGGCGGACCCGTAAGAAAGCACTCATTGCGCTCACCGGACAAGTGTGAAACCCTGGAATCCCACTCAGCCATACCCACAAACCTTTGCCTTGGGGATCAGTCTTAGATTTTGCTAACAAAATTCTCAATCGCCCTTTTTCAAAGCAAACATGCTGACGCTGCAGAATCCCCACATCTCCTGCCCTGGACGATCGCGCCACCAGCTCACCCATGCGAAAAGCCCCAAAAAATGCTAAAGTAAAAACAGCTCGAAAAAGCGTCACCTCATACTGCGACGAGGCCACCACCGCCAAGGACTTGCATATCTTTTCTAGTAAATCATGCGTGATGGGACGCCGAGCATCGAAATGTACAGGCACTGCCCGACCCCATCCTTGCAAGAGCCGACGGGCTAAGGCACCCCCTGACGGGAAATCCCAACCCACTGCCTTCGCAAAGTACTCGAAGCCTGCCAAATGACTGCGCACTGCCGAGCGAGTCACTCCATTCTCTTTCGCCCATACCACATATTGCCCCAGCAACTGAGGTGAAACCGGCCCAGACCACCAACCCGATCGCTCCAAAAATTCCACCACCTTCTGACATCCTCGCCGATACGCCGCCCAGGTGCCAGCTGCTACAGAACACCGCAACAAGTCTTTCATTCCGGATGGCCAAGACTCCATAACTTCCAAGGGACCGCACTTCCTTCTGCATCTGCTTGTGGTGCCAATCGACGGAATTGCTCGAACTTGAAACGGGAAAGAGAATCAGCGATGGAATTAGCATACCCCGGAATATGTTGAGCTCTCAAGTACACATTTAACCGCAAACAAGCTAAAATCACTTCCCTCATCAAGTTAGCCACCAAAAGACAGTGCGGTGAATAATGGTTCACTACCTGGACTACTGACTCATTATCACACCACCACAAAACCTTTTTGTTAGCAAATCTATCAGGCCACAATTCCAAGGCAACTAAGATGGGAAACAGTTCCAAAAAAGTTATGTTACTGGTAAGCTGCGACTCGCACCAGGATTGCGGCCAACGCTCCGCACACCAAGCCCCAGCGAAGTAAATGCCCAAACCTATGCCCCCCGCCGCGTCAGTATACAATTGCAAATCCGCACTACTGAGCTCCGGTTCCAGTAAAACTGTGGTCCCATTAAATTCTTCCAAAAAGACCTGCCAAATCCGCAAATCCGCCTTAATTGACTTCGAGACTCTCAGATGATGATGAGGCTTACGCACCCCCGCGGTAACTGCCGCCAAACGCCTCAAAAATACCCGGCCCATCGGTATCACCCGACAAGCAAAATTTAACGAGCCTAACAAAGCTTGCACCTCCTTCAGTGTCAAGGACGATGATGCCAGCACATTGGCCACCAACACCCGCAATCCGCGAATTTTTTCCTGTGGAAGCCTTGCCACCATGAAGTCTGAATCAAGCTCCACCCCCAAAAAAGTAATCCGCGTAGTAGGACCTTCCGTCTTTTCTTTTGCCAACGGTACTCCCAATTCCTTGGACAAATCCACAAAACCATCCAGCAATACACGACATTCCTCAGAGTGTTCCGATCCCACAAATAAGAAATCATCCAAGTAATGCACCACCTGCTCTATACCAACTTTACGTTCAAGTGCCCACTGTAGAAAAGTACTAAACTTCTCGAAGTATGAACACGAGATGGCACAGCCCATAGGCATGCATTTATCAAATATATATACCATCCTCAAAGCAAAAACCCAACAAGTAAAACGACGCCGGGTGCACTGGAAGTAGCCGGAACGCCGACTCAATATCTACCTTTGCCATCTGTGCCCCACGCCCGGCGGATCGTACGAGGTTCACTGCCTTGTCAAAAGATGCATATCGCACGGAACATAATTCTCGCGGAATACAGTCATTGACCGAAGCTCCTATGGGGCTGGACAAGTTATGTATCAGGCGGAATTTCCCCGGCTCCTTCTTTGGTATGATACCCAATGGAGAAATCACCATTCCTTCAAATGGCTGACTGACAAATGGGCCCGCTACCCTACCAAGCGACAATTCCGCCGCCAACTTTTCCCTCACCACCGAGGCGAATCGCTTCACAGACACTGAATTCCGCCCCACCGACCCCCCCACCTGTCCACATACCGGGATTACAAAACCATAATTAAAACCAAAATATAAAGCCTCTCTATCGGTTTGTCGAGGGTACCGGCCCAACCATGCATTCAATATTGACACTCTAACAGGCGTAGGGGCGAGGCCAAACCTCGCATTATTTTGTGCCAGAAGTAGGGGGCAGGGAGCTCCCTTTTTTGACACATTTAACGGCTGGATGCGCTCCCCCGCAAAGGGAACAGACGTGCCGGAATTTGCAATCTGGGAAAGGGCACGAGGTCTTGTTGAACCTCCAGCAAAGGTCACCTGCCCCATTGCCCCCTGTACGCTGCTGTACGAAACTCGCTCCCCCACGAAAGGACCGACCCGTCCCCCCCCCGCTGACGACTGCCCCTTTTACCCCTCCTCCGACACCACTCCTGGCCGACATCTGTGTCAACCACAAATTAATGTCCTGCATACCCCAAGACACAAGTCTATTCCCTTCCATCTTGTCTCTAAATTTCTCGTCATAGTTTAACCATGACCATCCTTCATGCATCTGCGACGCCTCCAAGATTGAATCCGCGTAGGATAAAAGCCTCTCGTATTGTCCCGGGTAATGTTGTCCCCAAACACTAGTCAAACGCAAAAAAGCCCGTGTCCAATTGACCACATTTCTCGAAACTTTCTTGATACGCCCCGCCTTTTCATCCTCCTTACGTTTTTTCCTACTTTCGCCCGATCGTTTGCGACCGTCTAGCAACAGGAAAATATCTATATAACGCCGCTTTTTAATTTTTTGTCGCAACTTCCGTGGCACTCCCTCCCATAACTCTGAAATTACCACAGCCGAAGGCAAACCACCCTCTGTACTCCTCCCTGAGACCGTTGCGTCACCCTTCCCCTGCCGACACATACTATCTTCCGATGACGTCACCGAAGAAGACGAAGCCGAGGACGAAGCCGACGAAGAACTGTCCCTGTGACGCCTTCTACAGGAATGTTTCCGTTTTGCTGTCCTTTTTTCACCCTTTTTACCACTCCCTCTACTCCTCTCACCCGAGTCCACCTGTAACTCACCTGCAACACCAGTCGCCGACGCCACCACCTCATCAGGGCCCACATCCACGGTACTGAGCCCCGCATCCTGCTCCTGTCCGCCAGCTTCTCGAACCGCACCTTCACTGGGCATCTCCCGCTGCCGTATCAAAGTCGAATTCACTCGTTCTACTCGCCGCATTCCACTGTCGGTCCTCCCTGATAATGGCGGTGGACCCTGTGGAGACATAATAGGAAAAAGAGGGGGAGGGGGAACAGGCGAAGACCACCCCGGCTGCCATGCATCCAACCATTCAGCTCGGGAAGAACCTTGCCCACCCCCTAACCAGTGTCCCCATGGAGAGGGACCACCCCATGCCCCATAGGCACCATGGCCCCGTTGCACACTCTCCCAGTACGCCCTGTCGCTAGTAGTTATGGGCTGTGCACCCGCTGGCCCGACCATAGGTCCAACTCCCATAGACCCATAACCCCATCCCCCCCGCGTTAAACACCCTTGCTCCTGCTCATGCCCCCCCCCACTAATTCCTCCCCATCCCCAGCAGATCCAAGTTCATTTGCAACCCCAGGCGAAGTCCCGGGATCAGCTCCCACACCACCCCTTTGAGACTGTCCCCGCCTAGCTTGCCGCTTCGCACTGGGTCCCACAGCCCCTCTTCCCCGCAGCGATGACAACCCTTCTCCCCGACCACGCGGAGGTGCCTTTGCCCGAGGCAGCCTCCGACTGGCCGTGCCTCGCTGACCCCGGCCCCCCCCGCTACCCCCCCTCCCTGGAGCCCCAGCCCTATTACCCGCTTGAGCACCCTTTGCCTGCGCCGCCCTATCAGGGCCAGCTGCCCCAGCCCTCACTCCACGTGCCATTCAACAATGAGGACCAGCCCCCAGCAAAACTCTTATTGATCTTAATTATTTTGTTTCTTTGTTTTTTTTTTGTTTTTTTTTTAAGTTGCTGCTCCGAAGACCCCTTTAACCCCCTGCAAATCGAGCCCTCAGCTGACCAGACCGCCGCCGCAAAAACGCCGTAGAGCGCACCAAGCCCGCAGCTACACCCCCAGCTAACACCACACAGGCCCCATAAATGTCCCCGGCTGTCCCAACCAGCGTGCACCCGCTTCCCACGCTGCCCGATTTTTATTTGCCCGGGAAGGCTTACCGTCTCCGGAATCGCTGCCGACGAAAGGGGGGTGAGCATCAGTGGCTCCTTCTTTAAAACCTTTGTCTAACGCCGGCAGCACTGATTGGCTCCGCTCTCCCCATCTGCGGAGCCAATCCATTCAAACGTTGCTGCCGGCGTCAGCAGCCTCCACGCTCCTTCCTCATCCCTCCCCCCCCCCCTTCCTTCCTTGAAGCCGGAAGGACGGACCGGGACCGGGCCGACCGCCCGGTTACCGGCGTCCCTCGCGACTCCGCGCTCGGACTTAAATATAGTGCCAGACTGGCCATATTGCCCAGATATTCAGCACTGGTCACTATCCAGATACCGGTGCTGAATTACTGGCTTTTATTTAGCCATGTTGGCTGATGCTTAAAAAAGAAAAACAATTGACCGCTGCAGCTGAATATTGATCCATTTGTATTTAGCTTGGATTTTCAGCACTAGACTCTTAACTTCCAAAGGCAAATGAATTGTCTTAAGTTTTTGGAGAAACATTTTTAGCTGTAAATTTAGCTATCTAAATTACACATTCATCATTTTCTTGAAAACTGACCCCTTTAAGAGTATTAAATGCTACAGTACTCTATTATTCATGATATCCATAATAATTATATAGATTAATTTTGCCAACTCTAACTCATAAAAACATAAGATATGCCATACTGGGTCAAACCAAAAGTCCTTCAAGACCAGTATCCTCTTTCCAGCAGTGGCCAATCCAGGTCACAAGTTCCTATCAGGTTTCCAAAAAGACAGGTAGAAGTTATTTAGCTCCAGGATTTAGCCATGGGCATGAAAGTAATTCACAGTCTGCAAAAATGCATATCCAGCTACAAAAAGGCAAGCAGATACAGTATTTGACTTTTCTAAATATTTGCTAGGAAGAACTACTTGCCAGCAATTTTAAACTGAATTACATTACCTCCAAAATTACTACATAGCCTTGATAATACTTTGGTTTGCATCATAAAACAATTAAGATTGTTCCTGGTATAATTAAGCACCACGACGTCTGTCATCCAAATTAGATAATTTAGGCATAAAGCCATCTATATGCTAGAGTGAGCATCACTTCTCCAAGTCTATCATGATTTCAGCTCCTTTTACTTAGCTAACACCACCAAATAACAGTGGGTTCATTAAACTGGAGAATAAAATATATATAATTTGCAAAGGTTTCTCTGCCAATCATGCTGAACATCCCATCTTTCTTGAGCACTATGTCATTTGGTATTAGTGCTGTTCTTCTCCTTTGCTGTTGTTAAGTACCATTGAGTCAATGCCAACTCATGGACAGTCATCCTAAACTGTATCTGATTTTTAGTCAGAACACTAACTGTTGATAGAGTGGCATCTATAGCTGATGTTATTGCCTCAATCCTTTGCATTGCCGGTCTTCCTCTTTGTTTCTATCTTCATCCTTGCCAAGCCTCGTGTCTTTCTCTAATGATCTTTCATACTTTGGACACATCATATGAAATGAAATTCGAAGTCTTGTTATTTGAACCTCTAAGGAAAGCTTAGGTTTGATCTCCTACAGTACTGACTGATTTATTCTTTGGGCAGTCCATGGTATATGCAGTATGCTTCACTAGCACCATAATTTGAAGGCATTGATTTTCTTCCCGACTTGTTTCTTCATTGTCCAACTTTTCATTCATATAACATTATTAAAAATACCATGGCTTGGATGAATCAAATCTTTGTATACAGATATACATTTCTGCACCTGAAAATCTGGTCTAGATCCGTCAAAGCCATTCTGCAAAGAGCAATGTGTTGTCAGATTTCTTGACTGCTCATCATTTCATTATTGATTATGGATCCAAACAGGTTGAAGTTATCTACTATTTCTACTTCTTCTCTATCAAGGATGAAATTATTGATTTTTCCAGTTGTCAGAATCTTTTGTCCGCTTCACATTAAGGTGCAGACCCATCTTAGGACTATGTTCCTTGATCTTTGATAAGCAGAAGTTTCAGATCAGCACTGCATATGTCTAGTAGCGCTATATAAATGATAAGTAATAGCAGCAATCTTCACTTTCATCCAGTAACACGGTATTGTCAGCATAGCAAAGACTGGTGGATGATGCATCAACAATCTTCGCACCTTGGTTTTCTTCAGAATGCCCTGCTTCTCTGATAATTTATGGTACATATAAAATGGATGGGGATGGGGAAAGTATGAAGTCTTGTCGTACACCTTTGCCAGTTTTACATCATTCTGTTTTTCCTTGTTCAGTCTGAACTGATGTTTCTTGGTCAGTGTAAAGGTTGTGCATGAGATCTATCCAGTGCACTGGTATACCTATGCTTCTTAGTGTGGCCCGGAATTTTTCATGATTTATGCAATTAAAGGTCTCGCTGTAGTCAACGAAACACATGTAGATATCCTTTTGGTATTCTTTTGGCAATAACACCAGCTATAGATGCCACTCTGTCAACAATTAAAGCATTCTGACTAAAGATCAAACACAGTTTAGGACAAGGATCCATCTCACATAGAAACATGACAGCAGAAAAAGACCACATAGCCTATCCAGTCTGCCCTTCCATATTGACTACTTACAATAGTCCCCCTCTTTTCCCTTAGAAATCCTCTGTGTTTGTCACATTCTTTTTTGAATTCAAATACTGTCCTCATTTATACCACCTCTACGCATCTACCACTCTTTCCATAAAGAAATATTTTTGCCTATTACTCCTGAGTCTATTCCCTTTCACCCTCATCCTATGTCCCCTCGTAGCAGAGCTTGCTTTCAATCGAAAGAGGATCTCCCCCTGTGCATTTATGCCATGGAAATATTTAAATATTTCTATCTTATCTCCTCTATCCCGCCTTTCCTCTAAGGTATACATATTAAGATCCTTAAGTTTGTCCTCATATGCTTTATAATGAAGACCACTAACCATTTTAGTAGCCACCCTCTGCACCGACTTCAACCTGTATCTCCAGGAACAAGCAGGAATGAGTCCTCACATATGGGTACGTCGGAACCGACGGAGCCTGCGCGGGAAAGCTCCCCAGCTTCCCAGAAAGGAAGCTTTTGGGGCCTCCCACAGCGCATGCGTGCTGCCTTCCCGCCTTCCTGACCAACTCTCCTCAGTTCTTCTTTTTCCGCGGAGCCAGCAGGTCGTGTTCCTGTCACCGCTGAAGAAATTGTTATTTTAATTTGTTTCTTTGACCGCGTGTCTGCCTTCCCCGATTCCGGACCGGTACCGCCGGTCTTTTTTCTTTATTTCTTAAAAAAAAAAAAAAAATTACTTTTTCTTCACTTGGTGTGTTTTTTCTGTGAGGCCTCTAGGCCTTCTCAGATTCTCCCTCATGGAGAAACCAGCCTCTGGTTTCAAAAAATGCACCAAGTGTACCAGTACTATTTCAGTCACAGATACCCATGAATGATGTCTTAAATGTTTGGGGCCTGACCATTCCATTCCGGATTGTCCATCCTACTCTCTGATGTCCAAAGGGGGCTTACAGAACAGAGCAGCCAAATTTCATATGCTGTTTTCTGCGGATACTCCAGCATCAACATCCTCCAGGTCTTCCTCTCCTGATGGATCTCAGGTAACCAAACATTCTTCAGGCAGGTCCTCAAAGGGCAAATCTCCCTCTAAGCAGCGAGAGGCCCTTGGGTTTGACCCTGAGGACCCTGCCCCAGCCAAACAACCCCGGCGGGAAGCTCCGGCTTCCAAAGCTCCTCCTATGGGGTTACAGGTAGACATCGATGGCATGGCCTCGACCGATCACCTGTTAGACTGCTCTGGGGTACCGGCTAACACCGGTACCGACATCCAGGCAGTTGTGGCGTCTATGGGTACTACGGTACAATCCATGCAGCAGGCCATACTGGCTTTCATTAACGCTGCAACGCCCTTGGTACCACGACAATCGGTTTCGACTCCGATTCCGGTACCACAACCGATACCGGTACCCAGAGCATCTACTTCTAGTAGTATGCCGGTTCCGGTCTCCGGTTCCGGAGATTTTCTCGATACCGATCCGGTTTCCGGTACGCCCAATGTCGATACCAGTCGGTACGCGTATCGATCTCTGGAAGCTAATAGGCGGTACTTTGAATCTTCTGAAGATTCTGATACCTCAGATGATTCTGCTGATGTCTCTTTTACTCTTCCTGAGGAGCCCTCTTCTCCAAAAAGGAGAATGTCTCCTCCAGAGGATTTGTCCTTTCAAGACTTCATTATTGAAGTAGCTAAAGGACTCTCCATATCTGTAACCTCTGAAAAAGAACCTAGAGCAAAAAAATTGGATATTTTAGGATACTCTAAGGTTCCCAAAGAGGCAGCCACCTTACCCATACATGAAATTCTTCAAGAACACATGATGGACTTGTGGGAGGCTCCTCTCACCTTATCTCCACATTCTCGACGTTTGGACACCATGTATCGGGTTCCTCCTTCTCCTGGTTTTCAAAAAACTCAGCTCCCTCACCACTCTATTGTGGTGAAGTCTGCTATGAAAAAGATAAAGAGTACCAAAAGGCACTCTTCTACCCCTCCAGGAAGAGAATGTAGGACTCTGGATGCTTTTGGTAGAAAAATCTTCCAAGCTAGCATGCTTATTGCCAGAATCAATTCATACAGCCTTTATATGGGCATGTTTTTGAAAGAGATTGCACTGAAGATACGTCAATTTCTCCCCTTTATCCCAGAGGATAAAAAGGAGGAGTTCCTTCTTTTGCTAAAGCAAACTCAAGATGTTTCAAAGTTCTCTAACAGAGCAGCCTTTGACTCTTTTGAGGGAGCTAGCAGAGCCTCTGGCATTGCCATAGCTGCTCGCAGACTTGTTTGGCTCCAGGCCTCTGATTTGGAACCCTGGGTACAAGAAGGCTTGGGCAATCTGCCCTGTACAGGTGAAAATCTGTTTGGCAAGGAGTGGCAAATCAAAGCCACTCAAATGGATGCAGAGAATGCTGCTTTAGATAGACTTTCTAAGTCTACCTCTACCCCTGCCAAGAAAAAACCTTTTAAGAAGCCTTTCTATAAAAAGACCAGATTTTCCACAAATACTGGCCAGCAATCTTCCCAAGTTCGCTTTGCTCCTAAGCATCAGCAATCTAAACAGGCCAGAACAAAGACTACAGGGGCTGCTACAGTCCAGCAGTCCCAACCCCCTCAGAGTTTTTGACTTGATTCTAGAGAACTTAACCTTTCTGGCTCTGCAACAACCAGAGCCTCTCACCATTCCAGGAAGGTTAACTCATTTTGCTCCCAGATAGGAACAAATCACATCAGAACAGTGGACCCTCTCTATCATCAGAGAGGGCTACAAACTACATTTCTCCAGCCTTCCTCCCCATACCATGGTGAGACAATTCAATTCTCCACCATCTCTCCTGTACCTGTTGGGTCAGGAGGTGACCACTCTTCTCGCCCAAAAGGCAATAGAAGAGGTTCCTCTTCCTCAACAAGGGTCAGGTTTTTACTCCCCTTATTTTCTCATCCCCAAGAAAACAGGGGGGTACAGACCCATTCTGGATCTCAGAGAATTGAACAAATTTCTATACAAGGAGAAATTCAAGATGCTTTCTCTAGGCACTCTCCTTCCATACCTACAGAGTCAGGACTGGCTTTGTTCTGTAGATCTCAAGGATGCGTACACCCATATACTCATCCATCCATCCCACAGAAAATTCCTACGGTGTCTGTTCCAAGGAAAACATTTCCAATACAGAGTACTTCCCTTCGGTCTAGCCTCTGCTCCAAGGGTATTTACCAAATGCATGGCAATAGTAGCTGCATTTCTACGCACTCTGGGAATCTTTGTCTTCCCATACCTGGACGACTGGCTCATCCGAGCTCCATCTCAGTCCGAGGCTCAGACTTCCCTGGACCACACCAGACACATACTGCAGTATCTGGGACTCGTCATCAATCTGCCAAAGTCTCAACTCACCCCTACTCAGTCCCTAGAATTCATAGGGGCCTGGCTAGATACCACCACTGCAAGGGCCTATCTCCCTCAGGCCCGTTGCCACCGTCTAGTGCACTTGGCCTCTCAAGTTCAGTCCAGAAGCCACTTGACTGCCAGGGAGATGCTACAACTGCTAGGCCACATGGCATCCACAGTTCATGTGGTGCCCTATGCTCGCCTACATATGAAAGCAGCTCAATGGACTTTGTCCACCCAGTGGACCCAAGCATCAGGAGCTCTCTCAGACCAAATAGCAACCTCAAAACGTCTTTTTTGGTCTCTCCAATGGTGGATATCCACTCAAAATCTGTTGTTGGGGGCCCCCTTCCAACCTTTGTTACCCCAAGCAACTCTCACTACAGATGCCTCCCAAACAGGTTGGGGAGCTCATCTCCAAGACCTCTCCACTCAGGGCACTTGGTCTCCACAGAAGACCACCCTTCATATCAACCTTTTGGAGCGGCGAGCAATTTTCCTTGCTCTCAAGGTCTTTCATACCCTCCTCATCAACATGACAGTCCTTGTTCATACCGACAATCAAGTAGCCATGTTCTACATAAACAAACAAGGAGGGACTGGCTCTCTGTCGCTTTGCAACGAAGCTCTAAAATTGTGGGCCTTTGCCAGAGAGCATCAAATCCATCTCCTGGCAGTATACCTCCCAGGAATCCAAAACTCTTGGGCAGACAGACTCAGTCGAGTTCTGCTTCCACACGAATGGTCCCTGCACATGGATCAGGTACTCAGAATCTTTCAGAAATGGGGAACCCCGGACATAGACCTGTTTGCAAGTCCGTACAATGCCAAACTTCCCCGGTTCTGTTCCAGAATTCCGTGTCAGGGAGCTCAGGCCAAGGATGCCTTCCTCCTTCATTGGGGTCAGGCCTTCCTGTATGCCTTTCCACCCATTCCTTTGATTCCCAAGACTCTATTCAAACTTCAGAGGGATCAAGGATCTATGATCCTCATAGCTCCACGCTGGCCACGCCAAGTGTGGTACCCTCTACTTCTGCATCTCTCCCAGGCACCCTCCCTGGATCTGGGAGCTGCTCCAGACCTTCTGTCTCAAGAGGAGGGGACTTTGTGGCACCCAAACCCCAAGTCCCTTCACCTCAGAGCTTGGTTACTGAAGGCCTAGACCTTCAAGGCTTCAATCTTTCTCAACAGGTGAAGGATATCCTCCATTCCTCTAGGAAACCTTCAACCAGGCGTTCTTATGCTTTTAAATGGAAAAGATTTTCCATTTGGTGTGCTGGAAAAGGTCTTAACCCTCTAGCACTACCTTTGAATTCTTTACTCGAATATCTCCTGCATCTTTCCAATGCAGGACTTAAAACAAATTCTGTAAGGGTCCATTTGAGTGCTATTGCAGCATCTCTTCAGCCTATCAATGGACAACCTGTTTCCTCTCATCCTCTTATTGCAAGATTTATGAGAGGTCTAACTTTAACTAAACCTCCCATTCGGCCTCCTCCGGTAGCATGGGACTTAAACGTGGTTCTTGGTCAGCTTATGAAGCCACCCTTTGAACCCTTAGCCACTACCTCCTTGAAATTTCTTTCCTGGAAGGTCATTTTCCTTATTGCAATCACTTCTGCTCGCCGCATCAGTGAACTACAGGCTTTAGTGGCCAATCCACCTTATACAAGGTTCCATCATGATAAGGTAGTCCTTAGGACAAATCCTCACTTTATGCCTAAAGTGGTCTCACCTTTTCATCTTAATCAAGAGGTATATCTACCTGTCTTTTTTCCAGCTCCTCATGCATCCAGTGCAGAGAGGAACCTACATACGTTAGATTGTAAAAGAGCTCTTGCCTTTTACATCCACAGGACACAGCAACATCGAAAGTCTTCTCAACTTTTTGTTGCTTTTGATCCTTCTCATTTAGGACTTCCAGTCTCAAAAAGAACACTGTCCAATTGGATTGCTCAGTGTATTTCTTTTGCTTACCAGAGTAAGAACCTTTCTCTGGAAGGCCATGTCACAGCTCACAATGTGAGAGCCATGGCCACATCTATGGCTCATCTTCATTCTGTATCCATCGATCAGATCTGTCGAGCAGCCACCTGGGCCTCGGTTCATACCTTCACAGCCCATTACTGCTTGGACAAGGACTCCCGCCGGGATGCCTTGTTTGGTCAGGCTGTCCTCAGACACCTGTTCCATTCTTAAACAACTCCTGCCCACCTTCCCTGAATGGATGCCTGAGATCCATAGGAAAATGAGGAACCCTTGAAAGGGGATCTCCCCGGCATCTTAGCTAGGGAGTCCCCATATGTGAGGACTCATTCCTGCTTGTTCCTGGAGATAGCACAGTTACTTACCTGTAACAGGTGATCTCTGGGAACAGCAGGAATTAGTCCTCACAACCCACCCACCTTCCCTAGGAGTTGTATCTCTCTCTCTCTCTTTCCTTTCCTCTCTCTCTATTGTCTCAGCTTTAAACTCGAACTGAGGAGAGTTGGTCAGGAAGGCGGGAAGGCAGCGCGCATGCGCTGTGGGAGGCCCCAAAAGCTTCCTTTCTGGGAAGCTGGGGAGCTTTCCCGCGCAGGCTCCGTCGGTTCTGACGTACCCATATGTGAGGACTAATTCCTGCTGTTCCCAGAGATCACCTGTTACAGGTAAGTAACTGTGCTTTATATCTTTTTGAAGGTGTGGTCTCCAGAACTGCACACAATATTCCAAATGAAATCATATCAAAGACCTATACAGAGGCACTATCACCTCTTTTTTTCTGCTGGCTATTCCTCTCCCTATGCACTCAAGCATCCTTCTGGCTTTCACCATCACCTTTTCTACCTATTTAGCTGCTTTAAGATCATCAGATACAATCACGCCCAGGTCCCGCTCTCCCCCCCCCCCCCCCCCGCACCAGGGTCCAACTTAGCAACCTCCCTCAGGGGTCCTCCTGCTCCACCAAGCACTAGTAACCTGTGGGAAACAGCACTGGACACAGAGCAGCTGTCAGTTTCAGGAGACCTGAGTATACTCATTCTTCAAGCAACATTGGGTTCTTCACTTGTCTTCAGCACTCAGTCTTAATGACCACTGCACCACAGTGTGGGTTTGGAGAGTCAGTCGTATCTGCACTACTGCTCCAGTCCACACATCTTGCCATTTGCTGGAAGTAGATAATTACTGGCTTCTCTTAGTGCTGCACCAGTGAATATATTGAGTGATGACATCATTGAAGGTTGCTCGAGTCTGCCTCCACTTGCTGGGAAGGGAGCATAACCCATTCATCTGGACTGGTCTAGCAGGATGATAAGGAGTTATCTATTATTCAGACATGGTGGCCATTTTGCTATTGTAAACAGTCTATTGTGCACTGCCCTTGAGTGAATCACTTCATAAAGGCAGTTAATAAATCCTAATAAATAAATACACTATAAGAATTAGGTCACACTAACTTTTAAAATATGAAAAAGGGGGGGGGGGCGCTAGTGAGCCCGCTACAAAATGGCAGCATTTTAGTTTAGCTCCGTCCCGGGCTCTCCCACCATTAAGCTAGCACTTGCATTCACTTCAAGAAAATCCCCGAGCTTACCGGGTCTGGAGAGCTTTGACCCTGGGGATTCATGCTGCGCCCTGATTGAGCCGATCGGAGGTTCACGGAGTGCCCTGCAGCCCGGAAATGGGTATCCTCGCGGTGGGACTCGCTGCTCCACAGCCAGCTGGTGTAACTGCCTGGGCCAGCCCTGATCGCGTGCCGATTTCTGGGCCGAGGTCCTCGAGCGGCCTGATTTGGAGCATTGCTGCCTGGGGAGAGTGAGCGACGCGACTGTGGCTGAGAGGCTGACCCGCGGCTGGGATTTGGAGCAGAGAGAGTGATCGGTGAATCTGCTTGCCTGCATCTCCTGGCTGTTCCTGCAACGTCCACGTTCTGCGGAGGTGAGAGCGACGCGGCGCCCGGTGTGGTGGCGTTCTGAGGGTGACCACAGCTAACCAGGATTCGCAGGAGGCCATAGCCGCGTGGTCTTGGAACGCATAGCTTTCTTTGCGTTCCAATCAATCTTGCCGGGAAAATCAAGAAGTCACGTGGGACTTACTTAACCACTCCGCTGCTGAACTGTGGCATCTCCGGAGCTTGCTGCTGTGCTTGCTGATCCTTCTTCTGCGCTGGCCTTGCGCCCGGCCCGGTGACTCATCTGTCCTGTGCAGCTGATTTAAGGATAGATACACTGGCTGCTTTTTCCTCCTACTCCAATTGGGCTGCTTGAACTTTCCTTATCTGCGTCGGGATCAATTCCTCTATAGGCTTGTTGGACATCACTTCATTAAGTGAGCCTGGAGCGCCCTCTACTGCTCAAGAGTGGAACTGCCTCGCACTGTTGCTTCTCGCCTCTTCTGCGCACCTCACTGATTGCTACTACTCGCCACCTGGTTGCTGGCCCCTGCATACCATAGAGCTGCTGGATTGTTGAGTCTCAGCATGGTGGCTAAGGCTAGGGCGCCCGAAGTCCGGGAGGGAATGCAGTCCTCTCAGCGTCTACAGGGCAAGAGTGGCTCCCAAACCAGCCCAACCAGAGGGCATCCCTCGGAGGGCTCTGGTGATGAGACCGTGAGTGAGAATGACCTGGGCCCTGGGGCCTTGCCCTCGCACGTCCTGCTTCAACGGGAGCTTCGACGGGGCTTTGAAGATCTGGCTGGTGAGTTCCGCTCCATGCGCGAGGAAGTGATGAGTACAATCGCGGAGCTCAGAGGCGACATAAAAGACTTGGGTACCCACGTGGAAGAGGTTGAGACAAAGGTTGACGATCATGATGGCGCTCTGGTGGATTTACAATGTGCAATTGATCGACACCGCTCGCAAGCAATGGAACTGACCTATAAAATTGATGACATTGAAAACCGATCCCGTCGCAACAATGTGCGGTTCCGAGGAATTCCGGAAGCTGTGGGGGATGCTGAGGACCTGACGGTGGTGCTCAAAACTTTGATAGATAAATTACTCACCCCAGAGGAATTGGCCGCCCGTGGGCCTGAAATGGAGATTGAGCGGGTGCACCGTGCCTTGGGAAAGCCTCCTAACAATCAGCCCCGAGATGTTATCGCCAGATTGTTGCGGTATACCGATGCGGAGCTTCTTCTACGATGGGGACGGGAGAAAAAAACGATTCAATTTCAGGAGGCAGCTGTCACCGTCTATCAAGATCTCTCGGCATTTACGCTGGCCCGCCGGAGGGAGATGAAATCAATAACGGTGGTCCTGAACAACAAAGGGATTCGCTATTCCTGGTCCTTTCCGTTTCGGATGAACTTCCTCTTGGGGTCTAAAAAGATCTCAGCGAAGGACCATACCGAGGCCTGGAGAGCTCTGCGCTAGGCGGGCCTTGTGGAAGATAATGCGCTGCCAACACCTTCAGCACCTAAGCCTCAGCACTCGAAGTGGACTAGGGTGGGAAGACCTGCTTGACCCTCCTTGGACTATGAGTGTTTGATTTCTTAGCCTGGGGGGGTGGGGGGCTGTTCAATGTTTCTTTGGCTCTGAGTTTAAGCCTGTTTGACCAGTTTTGTAAAACCTAGCTGTTCCCCACTTTTGTTCTTGATGAACTATACGTTTCTGGTTTTGGGGGCAGTTGGGCAATTGCTTACTGTTTTGCTGCATGAGGGCCGGAGGGAGGGCGGTGGTATAATGGAGTGGGGCATAATTGGAATGCAGCTCCATTGGTGACTTGTAACAAAAGGGGTTATAAAACTGCATTATTTGCTTATAGTCTTGTTGTGGGGGGGCCCGGGCAGAGCTGACTGGGGGGCTAGTCTAACCGTGCCGTCTCTTTTTTGACAGGCTGGTGGTACTGACGGGAAGGGGGGCGGGATGGGATGGGGGGCCAGTATGGCAGGGGGAGGGTTGGGGTTTGAGTGGGGGGGGGGTTAGGATTTTTCCATGGAATGGGGAGCACTGGGGCAGAGGGGGAGCACCTCCACAAATGGGCCGGTACGTTCTGGGTCTTAGGCTACTCTTATTGCTACAGGTACATGATTTGCGGGTAACGAGGCGGGGGAATTTTGTGGGCAGGGGGGGAGGAGAGGGGCGGTGTGGGCAAGGTGATTGAATACCAATGTTGAAACTGATCTCCCTAAATGTAAAGGGTCTTAATTCTCCTAGAAAGCGTTCTTTGCTGTTTGCGGAATTGAGATCCTTGAAAGGGGATATTGTGTTCTTACAGGAGACACATCTCCGGACTGCCAATCAGGGGTGGTTAAAGCGTAATCCTTACAATGAGGTGTGGGTAGCATTGGACACGAATGGACGGAAGAAACGCGGTGTGGCCCTGCTGTTCCATCAGTGCTTATCTCTTTGGGTGGAAGAGGTTAAAAAAGATGCTTTGGGAAGGTGGCTTTTCGTGAACGTGCGCCTGGAGGGCCATCTATTAATGCTAGCTAACATCTACGCCCCTAATGAAGGCCAAGGAACCTTCTTTACGCGCCTGAAAACCTTGTTAGCTGACTTCGCGAAAGGCCCTATTATACTCAGCGGGGATTGTAATGCCCACATGGTCCCACACTTAGATTCGACGGGTAGTGTCGGGAGGGTCGCGGGTGGGCCCAGCAAGGCGCTACAGAATCTTATGTTGGACTTAGGCTTGCGTGATGTCTGGAAAGACACTCATGAAGGGGAGAAAGGTAATACATACTACTCGCCCGTCCATCAGGTGCATACTCGCATAGATTATTTTCTTCTGGATCAACGCCTGATGGATGAGCGAGTGGAGGCTGGACATGGGGCATTGACCTGGTCAGATCATGCCCCGTGCTGGATTACCCTTCCACCGGCTTTATGCAGTGAGCGCCACTGGCTTTGGCGATTAGACACACGATTTCTGCGGTGACAGTGCGCGGTTCAGGAACATGGCCGCTTCATAACCGATTTTTTTGAGGTAAATGACTCTGGGGAGGTTTCGCTCCCCATGATCTGGGACGCCTTTAAGGCCACGGCTCGGGGTCGACTAATAGCGGAAGCGGCTCACACGCGGAGGGCTTGGAGGCGAGAATATTGCCAATTGGTGGGGGATTCTTCCCGGCTATGTTTGGAGCATGCCCGGACGGGCTCTAAACGGGTCTTGCGCCAATGGCGGGTGACCCGTGCTAACTTAGATGCATGTCTACAAAGAGAACTGGATAATAAACGTCGGAAATTGCGACAGACTTTTTATGAACAGGGGAATAAGACAGGTCGTTTTCTAGCCTTACGGCTCCGGCAGCAGCAAACTATGAGAGTGGTTCGTGAACTTCGCGATTCCGGGGGGCAGAGGAGAGTGGTATCCCAAGAGATACGCGACGTTTTCGCTACGTTTCTGGAACAGTTATATAAAGCTGACCCTTTTGATTTGACCCGAGTGCAGGACTTCCTGCGAACTGTTGCTTTGCCGCGGTTGACTGACTCAGATCGGGATCAATTAGATATGGAACTTACTGTGGAGGAGGTGGACTTCGCAATCCGACGGTTAAAAACCGGGGGAGCGCCGGGTAGTGATGGCTTCCCTGCGGAGTATTATAAAAAATTCCATGCTCAACTAGCTCTGACCCTGGTCGTACTCTTTAACGAGGTTTTGCGGGGGGCGCCCCTCTCACCATCTCAGCGTGAGGCTTTGATAGTGATGCTTCCTAAACCGGGTAAGCCCTTGCAGGAAGCCGCCTCATACCACCCCATCTCCCTACTAAATACAGATGTTAAAATACTGGCTTCAGCACTGGTTGCGCGTTTGAATCGGGTTCTTCCAACGTTAGTTCACCCGGACCGGGTGGGGTTTGTGCCGGGCTGTCAGGCGGCGGATAACATTAGGCAAATGCTACAGATTATCCATGCTGCTCAACAGGGCTTACAACCGACGCTAGTGGTGGGAGTTGACGCTGAGAAAGCCTTTGACCATGTTAGCTGGGGCTTTCTCTGGTGCGTATTAGAAGCAATGGGGTTCGGTCCTAACTTTATCCGTTGGGTTCATAGCTTATATCAAGACCCTAAAGCGTGTGTCCGGGTTAACAGGGGGCAATCGAGGACTTTTCCGCTGGAAAGGGGTTCTCGTCAGGGATGTCCTCTGTCGTCGCTGTTGTTTGCGCTGGTGATGGAACCCTTGGCGCAAAGCTTTCGCGCTCATCCGGGCATAGGGGGAATTCGTGTGGGCCCTACTGATTACAGGATTGCATTTTTTGCGGATGATATCATATTATCACTGGTGAACCCCACGGCATCCCTTTCTGTTGCCATGCACCTCTTTGAGGCCTTCTCCCAGGTGTCTGGATTCAAAATCAACTACACTAAATCCGAGATTCTTAATGTGGAGGTTCCGGAGGAGGTTTGTGCGGATCTCCGGGCGGCCTACCCCTTTCAGTGGGTGACAGGTGCTATTCGCTATTTAGGTGTGAACCTGACGGTGGAGCGGATGGTGCTTTTTAAGGCTAACTATGATCCGCTACTTCAGCAGATTTGGCGTGATCTGGAGTCCTGGGCCAAGCTGCCGTTATCCTGGTTTGGGCGTATAGCGGTGGTGAAGATGGTGGTCGTCCCCCGGTTCTTGTACCTCTTCCAGGTCCTCCCTATACCACTGTCCCGGGGTCTATTGGCCACCTGGCAAACCATGTTCATGAAGCTTATCTGGCAATACCGTCGGCCGCATATAATGCGCCGAATTCTCTATGCGCGTACGCGCTCTGGGGGCATGGGGGCACCTATCCTTCATTGGTACTATGCGGCGGCGCAGTGTCGTGCCGGGGTGGAATGGATGACCTCCGATAGCTCCAAGCATTGGGTACAATTGGAAATGTATATTGCGGGGGGAGCGGGACTGGGGGATCGGCTGTGGCTTGGTCCCAAGTTGCGGAGTGGACTGCGTTTAAGTAATCCATATAACCTACATACCCTCCGCTGCTGGGACCAATCTTTTAAGCCTCGAGGGGTAGATTTGACCCCCCTGGCGCCTATAGTGGATAACGCTTCGTTTCCCCCTGGGATGACGGACCCGGTTTTCCGGATTTGGGGGCATAAGGGCCTTAGTCGTGCGGGGCAGTTGTTCGATGAGGGTAGGTTGCAATCGTTCCACACGCTTCAGGAGGAATTTGACCTGCCCGACAATCAGGTCTTTCAATACACGCAGGTGGCCCACTGGGCTCAGGCTCGATCCGTTCGGCCTCATGTGGCCCGGGATTTGACGGATATGGAGCGTTTCTGCGAGGGGTGCACTACTACAAAAGGTCTTATAGCTACCTTGTATGCCCAGTTGCAGGCGCAGCAACGGCGCTTAGCCCAGTATAGAGACCAATGGAATTCTGATTTGGGTCTCCGTTACTCTGAGCAGCAATGGGAACAGGTGGAGGGCAGGTTGTGGAAGAGTTCTGTGGCGATTAATGTCCGCGAAACTAACTACAAGCTATTATATAGATGGTATATGACGCCGGCCCGGATCGCGCGAGTGTATCCAGGGGCTTCGGATCTGTGCTGGAGGGGATGCGGACAGAAAGGTACTTTGGCACATATCTGGTGGTCTTGTCCTCGCTTCCGATCCTTTTGGCGGGGGATTCAATTTCGCTTAAAGCAACTAGTTGGGTTGAACATTCCCTGGGATCCGGGCATTTTCCTTCTTGGGGTCAATGTCCCTGGGGCTCGAAGTCTTCAGCTGGCTTTGATTCGACACGGTCTGAATGCGGCTCGGCTATCTGTGGCTTCTGCATGGAATCAGCTCCTTCCACCGCCCTTCTCAGTCTGGCTGGAGCGGATGTGGGATACGTATACAATGGAGCGTGGGGTGGCAGCCGGTAAGTTGCGACTGCTGCGCTTTGAGCAGGTATGGGAACCCTTTGTCTTTCATTATGGTTCATGACTGCTCAGGGGCGCTGTATATCTGTTGAGAGTGCAGGCCTTATGCTACCCTGAGTGCTGGTCCCGTGGAGTTTCTCCTTTTGTCTTCAGTGAGCTGGTTAGCCGGAGCGTCCCCTTCACCTTTAGCTGGCGTAGAGGTTTGCAGGGGGGGGGGGGTAGATGAGATATAGGGTATGGTGGGGTTGGGGGCAGGGTGGAGAATTGGAGGGTGGGGGGGGGTTGATACAATGTTCTGGGAGTACTTCCTGCAGATTGATGGGGTGATGGGGGGGCAGGGAAAGAGGGGAGGGGGAAAAAAAAAGAGGCGTTCTGTTGGATTATTCCTTGTTGATTGTATTATGCTTTTGGTATTGCCGTCTTCTGCTATTGTATTGTGTAAATAGCTGATGTTCTCCTGTGTTCCTTTGCTGCCTTTCAATAAAATAAAATATATGAAAAAAAGGGAAACATTGACAAAAAAAACTGTAAGGACTGAAGACCACATTAGAGTTTTCTTTCTATGTGTAAGGTAAAGTTCTTTTGAAAGTTGAGTCTTGACAGAATATGCAGGTCGGGTTATTTAGAGTCTGATTCAATAAAACTTTTTCTCCCCATTTTGAGCTTCATTTTGTAACAGTGTACCTTTGAGAAATATCAAAAAAGAAGCCTATTTTATAAAGTTAGTTGCAACAACAGTCCTTACAAATAGGGTCAACTTATTTAATCTTTACAAATTGATCAAGCCTTCTCTTATAAACCATGGACTAAATATAGACTGTGGCAAAATCCACTGCTCACCGTCAAGGTCAGTTTGACAAAAATATTTTTGAAGTAATGTTTATAATAGATGCCTATTCTTCATAGAGGCAAAATAGGTGCTTATTGTGCCTTTCTAAAATAGACTCCCTGAATCAGCCCCAATAGAAAACAAATCTACTCACAAAAAGTTGCACTGCTCTGAGGAAAGTGTACATGTGTGTGTGTGTGTGTGTGTGTGCGCGCACACATTCTGTATGTGCTCACATATTTTACAAAATACACATGCGCATTGCAACTCTGTCTAAACCAAGTCTCTGAGAACACCTAAGTGTGGTCTGCATAAAAATACATGGGCTGCTTTTAACATGTGTATACTCATCTGCAATTCTGTAAGCACTGTTTTCTACATGTAAAACATTCTTTACACATAGAAGAAGCTTAACAAAATGACTTCCTCGGTGTCTATCAAGCCATCGCTGAAATGAAGTGAGATCTGCTAGACGTGACAGTGACTCTAGTTTGCTTGTTTCACAGTAGTTTCAGATTTTACTGGCTTGCTAATCATGGACTTGCTAACATTTAAAACTGTCTACAATCACTGTCTTACTTTGTATGCATTCATATGCACCAAAAGCCCAATGTATGGGTGTGGGGAAAAGGGATGCCAATGTGGAGCAGGGGAAATGTGAGGAGGAGGTGGGGTGATTACAAAATGGAAATATATGATGGTAATGTAAATTAGGATAAGTTGAATGTACTCTGAAAATCTACATAAAACAAAATTGTCTGTTAAATGGGAAAAAACTTTCTTCAATAAAACTTAAACATAAAAATGTTGTATTTCTTAAGCCATCCAACATTTTCTTTTTGAGGTAAACCTTTCTTTTTCATTTTTTTTTAAATACAATCATTTAGTGCCCAGTTAATTTTAAGCTTGAGGTAAGTGTAGGGCTCCGGCCATTACATTGGAGTGACAGCACATGAGCTAAAGAGCCTGGAATGAGTTAACTTACACACCCGAGGGGTGGGCACTGGGTGGATGCCATCAAGCTCCTAGAGTTTGAATGTTCCTAAAAGCTGGGAGTGACATCAGCTGACATGATATAAGGGCTTCCTCATGTTCTCTCAAAGGTTATATATTAACAGGCACACGTCAGGAGTCTAGTAAACAAGCCTATTCATTAGCAAGCCACGCCAGCCATTGTGAAATACATAGTGGGACTTCACTGTATGGCAATAGTTGGTGAGTATAATATCATTCTTTATGTTTTCTACGTACACTCATGAAAAAATGTTTTTTACTACCATTTGATTGTTCATCAATTAAATTTTATTAAGTTACATGTATAGAAATGAACATGTTAACATGTTTAAGGATAATGAACCAGGATGCTATTATAATACTCAGAATATAAAAAGCATGCTATTGCAAATCATAAATAGAAGCAAGCGAAAATAAATGAGATTTGAGAACAGTTCGAACAGATACTTCTCATCCTTGCATTTTTAATACATTGTCAAATAAAAAAGAAGCATTGATGATGTTTTGAAAACACAATAGCATTTACTGATGATATAATTTCTGTATCTACAGTTACCATGATTTTCAGAAGAGATATGGCACAGCTGGCAGTTATTTTCTGTGGAGTGTGTTTCTTTGTAAAGTGCGTGGGAAAACCAGTTAGGTAAGTACACTAGCATCCTAGGCCTTTTAGTGTGCATTCCTTTTGATATTTTACATTTACTTTCCTTGCCTCCTTGCTGTACCGTAGAAAGAGATCAGTAAGTGAAATGCAGCTCATGCACAGTCTCGGGAAGCACAGGCATGCTACAGAGAGGCAAGAATGGCTGGAGCGTAAGCTGCAGGATGTGCACCCTGCCTCAACCAGGGCCCTGCAAGGTGCCCAGACTGAAGCCATGGCCCCCAGGACTCAGCGACCCAAACGAAAGGAGGAGAAGTGGAGGGAAATTAAGACCAGAAGGCTCTTTTCAGGACCAATGCAAGCACTACAGAAAAAAGCCCTTACAGATCTCGACAAAGTGTTTATAGATACACCTTTAAAAACAAGTTCTCATTGAAAAGGGGTACATTGTGTGTCTGCCTGCCTATCGGTTTATTTATTTTGATGAGTGTTTTCATTATCAAGGTCTATTATTTTTAGTATGCAATAATTCCTTGGTTCTCAGAATTGTAGTTTTGATTTTTTGACATTTATCTGGAATCCAAATGCAACACTACCTTAGAGGTTTTGTCATTGGCTGTTAAACAGCTATTTTGAAGAACTTGAACATACATCCTGTTAATGTCAGATCACTGCTATTTGTGAAGTGTGTTTATACATCCTTCGACAGGTAATGGGGTCAGTTTAAAATCTTTTCAACCTATATCTGGGCTGCACTTACCAGAAATCAGAATACTGCCAAGATGACTAGCTGCACATCAGCAAGCAACTCCAGTGTCTATACAGTGATGCACAATCCTGTTAGTGTATGCAGGTGTCTTCATTTCATGCGCCATTTTTTGCTTCTATTAATTTCCGTCTTTGCTGAAAAAGTACTATGAACAATTATTTATAAAGATTTTTACCTGTATTTCAAAGAGTGGGAAGTTAAAATGAAAAGAAAAAGTTTATTTTATTTTGAATTTTTAGAGGGCACTCTATAAATGGAGCAAAATTTAAATTAGTCAAGTACCAATTCAGTGAGAATTTGCTCAAAAGAAAGAACTAAATATAGTCCAACATGAGACTTGATTCAAGCATGTGGGAGGACCAAATGAGAAGGGAGGAAAGAATAAAGCAAGTGGCTCTGTAAATAACTTCCCAAGGAAAGCAATAAAGGGGATAGTGCAGGTGGATATAGACACTGTTTAAAGAGGTCAGGAAACAGTGATTGAAAGAAACAAAGATGAAATTTGACATGGTGATGGAGATCAGAGTAGTTTACGGGGACAGAGGTGGTATACAGGCAAGTATCAATGAAAGAATAAAGGAAGGAGTGTACCCTTGTAAAAATCGAGGTGGTGATAGTAAGAAATTTCCTGGAAGTGGAAGTCAACAAGAAGTTATCAGAGAGCATGAAGGAAGGGAAGAGCTAAAGACAGGTTGGGTAGTGGAATGAAGATTTGAAAGCTGTGTGGGAATAAAGAAGATCAACATAAGTTACAGTAGTCTATGTTGCAAAGAACAAAAGTATTAGCTAGTAGAAGATAGGAAGAGAAAGAAAAAAATGTGAAAATTCAGAAAAGATTCATAAAACAAAAGAACCCAAAGATATGGCAACAGCCAGATGATGTCACAGAAAGGAAAGACAGCAATGATTACTCCCCAAATTTCTGGCAGATATGAAAAAGTAGACTAAAGATCAGAGGTGACAAAATGGGGGGGGGGGGGGGAAAGACTAAGGAGGTGCCTATGCTCAGTCTGAGGTGTAATGACATCCAAGTGAAGGCAGCAGAGAGGCAAGAAGAGATGCTAGAAGTGCACAGGACTGAGGGAGAGGAGGAGGACAGGAAGAATGTCAGGGACCTGCAAAGTCAAAACAGAAAAAGAATATAAAAAGGAAAAGGAAAATGATTTCAAAACTGAATCATGTAGAAAGCTGGGAAAGAAGGAAGAAGGTGTTATTATTAAAGGTTACACAGAAAGGATTAGAGGCATGATATGCACTGAACCAGGCTAAGGAAAGACCACACAGTGGTGCTCAAACTGGTCCTTCTCCCCCTTCTAACCAGATAGTTTTTCAGGATATCCCTAATGAATATGTATGAACTACAGTATATCTGCATGCACTGCTTCTAATGTTTGAAAATATATTTCATGCATATTCATTAGCGTATCCTGAAAACCCAGTGGTTAGAGTGGATCTCAAGGACTGGTATGAATACCATTTATAACTGAAGTGGAGAAAGAGCTGAGATGCAGCGCGTGCACGTCAGCAAGAGGACATTTACAAAGAATTGCTTTTTCACCATGTTTAGACAACAATAAGTTAAGAAGTAGATTCACTGGTAATAGAACAGCAGCATCCAAAAAGAGAGACTGTAAAATATTCATGGCCTCTTAAATCTATTAGAACATTTTCCAGAGAAATGAAAAGAATTCAGAAAGTGTGATAGGTAGGAAACAGACATAAGAAAGGGAAGGAATCAAGGACACAGATAGCATGTGATGAAACGAAAAAATAAGGTAATCTCTTGAGCAACTGAACAAGTAGTTTTACCCAGAACTAAAAAGAGCTTACTTTTGTGGGATGTGGATACGTGTAGATTAATAATAATAATAATAATAAAAAACTCACCCCTCTCAGAGTTTTCATGTCTTGAAATTTGGTGTAAATGGGGCACTAAATGCAAATATAATGAGACAGATAGAGCAGTATCATGAGCCTTCTTTTCCTTTACAAAGTAGGCTAAGAAAAAGGCAAGGAGAGTAAAAGAATCAGGCTATAGTAAGGAAGCAGAACTTGGTAAACTCATAGAAAATGAGTCCTTTCAACAAGAAAAGTATACCTGTAGCTCTAATGCTGCTAATTTATAACTCTCTGTGTAAAGGTTTGCAAATTACCATGTTATTTATTTTAAAAACAAACAATCTAAAATTAAAATGCAAAAGTACTTTTGTTTTACAGAAGTGTATTTTAACTACTTCTGCTAGTTTAAAAAGCACTTTTAATATTTATTTTTGTTAGTACAGTATATGTGTATATGTTTGTGTATTATTTATAATTTTATAAAACTGCAGTTTTGTGCCTTTAACCCAATCACATGCTAGCAAAGGATGTCTTGGAAAGTGTATTAAGAATATAACTGTTTAGCAACTTCATCTGCCTGTCATAGTTTACATGTGAAAATTTTGATTGGGTGTATCAGACGTTTACTATTTAATTTTCAACAAATAAAAAGAATATTGTAAACTAGGAATATGAAATTATTATTTTTCATTTACTTTTTCACTCCAGCTTTATGTAATAAATGAAATGATTTGTTTTATGTTGGTATTGCCTGAATTATGCTTGCTTTGTTTCCTACCCTATATTTGAGCTTATTTTTATATAGAGCTCCTGCTGTGCCCTACATAATAAAGGTCAGCTGAGAAATATTAAAATTTATGTTTGTGATCTAAAGCTCTCTGCCCATTATTTGGGTATGACTCTATGAGGTAGAAGCTTTATGGAATTGTAATCACAGATCATGAAAGAACAACCCAAGAAAACAGAGGTATATAGCACATACTGTAGTCTCTGTGTTCAAAATCAAGAAAGTGCCACCCAATTGATATTTTCATCTCCTTCTATTTTGATCCCTATAATCATTCGTCCAAAATAGCAACCTTATTTCAATCACTGCACTAGAAAAACACTGAGGGGCCAATATTCCGCGTGATTAAGGTGGTCAGCAGACCTGCTAACCGCTTTAATTGCAGCGACTGGGATATTCAGTGGCTTCAAACTCTCCAGGACAGGCTTCATCTGTAAAGTCATCTAGGAGGGGGTTCAGCAATGCAAAGCGCTTCGATAGCAGACATCAGGGTGGGGAGAACCTTTCAATGAAAAAGACTAATCACGAACAGATCCTCTCCCTCCACCAGCGGAAGCTCCCCTTTCTTCACTGACTCACCTGCTGGAGAAGGGACTCTTCCTCTTCACTCCAGTCCACATTTGGAGGAGGGGAGGATCACACAAGTGAAAGTGTGAGACCAGGAACACTTAACACCCTTGCTGCAGGGAAGACCCCTGAGGGCTCCAGGTCCCCCTAACAACACGGCAGGGCCCCAAACCCCCAAGAAGAGGGTTGCCACACAGCTACCAGCAACTGAATACAGTCCATGAGCTGTTTGAGAAGCTTCTATTCAAAGTTGGCTGAGAACAGACCCTGGAGCCCCAGGACCCTCAAAGGCCTACCAGCTTAAGAGACCACCTTGAACCTTTCTTGCACCAGGAAGGTGTTGAGGTCTTGGAGGTCCAAGATGGGCCGAAATCACCCCCTCCCCCCGTCTTCTTGGGGACCAGAAAGTACCTGTAGTAAAATCCATGTCCAATCTGTTCCTGAGGCACGAGCTTGATGGCAAGATTGGCCAGGAGGGCGGAGATTTCCCCCACAGAAGGCTTAGATGCAGAGGGTCAAGGGAAAACACCCTCGGGAGGCAATGAGGCGGCAGTTCGGCAAAGTGTAACATGTAGCCGCTTTGGACTATTTGTAGTACCCACATATCTGAAGTGATGATAGGCCAACTGTGGAGAAAGAGAGTGAGCCGTTCCCCTCTGCGGTCACCAGTAGATTGGCTATGTTCCAAAGGAACCAGTCAAAACCCTGTCCCTGGCATAGGTTGCGGGGCAGGCTGAGCCTTTTGGGGCTTCTCCCGACATAGGCGAGGGCCTGTGACTTTTGCTAGGAGGCTTGAGGACCAGGAAAATACCTGTGCTTATGCAGGTAGTAGGCCTTCTTCTGACCTCCCCCAATACTTTCTGTGATAGGGATTGGATATGTGTCTCAAGAGCCTGCTTCTCTATGATGCCAGCTTTTTCCTCCACCTGCTCTCCGAAGAGGTTCTCTCCCCAGCACATGTCTGCCAGCTTAACTGCTCCAGGTCGGA
The DNA here is from genome assembly GCA_033557465.1 of Ichthyophis bannanicus. NCBI lineage: Eukaryota > Metazoa > Chordata > Amphibia > Gymnophiona > Ichthyophiidae > Ichthyophis > Ichthyophis bannanicus. The sequence continues at coordinate 46,341,678 of CM066047.1, forward strand.
AGACTGAAGTCAGGCGAGGCAGCGCGCTCCAATACCCACACCCACTGCTCTAGAGACCTGGCTAGGAACTTTGGGCAGTCTTTGCTATGGCTCACCAGGGTGCGATAATGCTCCAGCTTCTTTGGAGGAGGAACAGGTGGCACAAGTTGGCGAGATCATGCATGATGTCCTTCAGGAACATGCTTGAGTAGAGCTGGTAAGACAGTACTCTAGCTGCGAGCATGCAGCTCTGGAAGAACCTCCTCCAAAGGAGTCCAATGTCCAAGCCTCTCCACCCAAAGGCATTGAGGAATGAGTCTTGGTGCTCCTAATCCTCAAGGGTGGATTCAATCACTAAGGAGTGATACGGAAACTAAAGCTTCTTGAAGCCCGAGACTTTCTGAGCATGTTTCATTGAGTCCAACCTCCTACTGAATGAAGGTATAGTGAGGGGGTTCTCCCACATCCTCATTTACAGCCTTTGTAGGATATGGTGCACCATCACTGCCACCGCTTCCTTAGGAGCTAAGGAGTACTGGAGGAGCTCCAACTCCTTCCCTCTGGGCTCATTCTCTGTCTCCAGGGAAAATGGGATGGCTTTGGCCTTATCCCTCACAAAGACCTGGAAGGACATGTCCTCTGGAGGAGACTTCCACTGTTTATGCAGAGGGGAGGGGTCTGATGGAAGCTCAAGGGACCTTGCCTCTGACAAGTTATCCAATTCCACAATGGTAACCCAGCCATCAGAGTACCTCTGAAACTCAGCTCGGAGCTTGTCTGGCCTTGAGGGGAGAAGGAGCATTGACAGGATCAATGATGCATCATGTGCTTTCGGGGCTTCATCAGGACATCGAAACCTGATACACTTGAGAGAGAGATGGCCCCGTTGGGAACTGGCTTCTGATCTCTTTGATGCCCTGATGTCGGTGCCTCCACAGGCAGTGCATGCGTTTTGAGGATCGGCTGCACAACGGTCGATGATGATACCTAGGGCACCAAAGGAACAGCCAACTGTTTCTCTAGCATCGATGCAAAGTGAGCCTCGAGCTTTCCTCCAGGGCTGCTGAATCAGAAGGTCTTGGGGCCTGAGCAGATTTGACCAATGTCTCCGGCATCCCTGTAGGGGTATCAACATGGTGTCCATCATCGGGAGACGGTTGGTGCCCCTCCAAGGCTATGGAGGTCGATTCCTCTCTGGGGCACCTGCACAGGCCATTCATGGCATCATTCTCGACATTGCATCGGGAAGGGCTCCAATGCTGATGCACATGGGGCTTTGCCCAGTGCTTGGAAGGGTTCCCCTTCAACACTGATGGAGTCGGGATCTTCTTTGATTTCATGTGGCAACCGACCGACAGCAGATACTCCAGGGCACTGCGGGCCCTTGGCTCCGATTGAGCCTGAGAACCTCTCAATGTCAATGCACCTTTGGTGGAACCAAGGGGAGCCATTGAAACTGATGCCGGTGTCAAAGACACTGAATCAGACCTCTGGTCAAAGAGGGATTCTCTGTTTTTCTTGACCCTTTGGGCCTCTCCTTGTCATCTGCAAGCACAAATTACAAGAAGAGGGTTGATGATCAGGATCCAGACAATTGTGCTTGTCGGTGACTGAGCTGATCCGGGCACATTTGGTGTATTTCTTGAATCCGCTGGGCGGTTTCTGGGATATGTCTGGGAAAAGATGGCAAAATCAAATGACTCTATTGTGACCACAGGCCTAGTCAAGCCACAGGATAAACCAACGAGAAAATAAAAGTACTGAAAAAAGCACCGGAACAGAGGTGGAACAGCAATCGACGGACCCAATGCTACCAACGGGAGGCAGGAAGGTTAAATACAAGCAAAAAAGAGACCTCTGAAGGGGAAAAACAAAATGTTTCTCTGCAGATGATCAATTTACGTCAGTGGGGCTCCATGGAAAATGAAGCCTGGGAAAAATGGTACTGCAGCAGACGGGAAGACAAGTGCGCAGGCATGGTGGAGCCTTCCAAAATCTTCCAATAGAAACTGGGGAGCGTTTCCACACGGGGGTCCATCGGTGAAGTCACCCATATGTGAGAATTTCATTCCTGCTTGTCCACAGAGAAATGCCCATTCCACCCTGGCATCATCCAGATAGTGCCACTGAATACTAAGCTCAGCTAAGTCATTTTGAATATCAGCCTCGCTGATTTTAGTACACATGATAGCAGCAACCACACTGGGCATTAAAAAATGGAAATTACACTTACCTGCTAATTGTTGTTCCTTGAGGAACTCCAGTTTAGTCCTAAATGTCTGGGTTGTGCACCTCCTCCTGCAGCTTGGAGACTGGGCATGTCAAAATCGTGACATCACTGGATGTAGCCTGCTGGGCACTCCCATCATCCCCAGTGAACTATTGACAAAGCACACTCAAAGGAGCAACAAATAAGTAGCTATCATATGCATGTTAACTTCTCACACTAACTGAATGTAGAACTATCAACTATGTAACCGGACGTGCCCCCTTAGAAGGGCATTGACTTGTACCTTCCCCTTTCGCCTTATGCAACAGTAGAAAGAAGAAGAAAGAGTAAGAGAACACAGCAACAAATAGCAAAAACAGAGCTATCCAAGTACCTTTAATAACCAGACTTCCACTTCTCCCAACTGAGCATCTACTGCCAAACAATACCTTCTTTCTCCTGACTGACCAAACCCTCCCGTCGGCCAAACACAACCCCGGGTGGGAATGAGGACTAAACTGGAGTTCCTCAAGGAACAACAATTACCAGGTAAGCGTAATTTCCATTTCCTTATCATTCCTCCAGTTTAGTCCTCAACGCCTGAGATGTAGCAGAGCAGTAATCATTGGGAAGGACCTTTATATCCGGCTTGCAACACTGCCGAACCAAAACAGGCATCATTCGCCGCCAAAACATCCAGGCGGTAGTGTCTACTGAAAGTATGAAGCGACGACCACGTGGCCACCCTACATATTTCCCCTGGCGGAACCAAACTGTGCTCCGCCTAAGAAGCCGCTTATGCTCGTCGAATGAGCTCTCAAGACCGTTGGAACCATACGACTGTACAACAAGTATGCGGATGTAATCGCCTCTCTAATCCATGTAGATATGGACGCCTTTGCCGCTGCTTCCCCTTTGCGGGGGCCTCCGAACAACATGAATAAGCGGTCCAATTTGCGAAAAGGCTCTGAAACTTTCAAGTATTGTCGCAACACGCGTTTAACACGGCGCATACTACGATCCGATGCACTCCCGCCCAGCGAACCGAGAACTGGGAGAGATACCGTTTGATTCATGTGAAAGGGAGACACCACCTTCGGCAAAAAGGATGGGCCCGTACGCAATACCACCTTCTCTCTAGAAAAGGACAAGAACGGCTTTCTACAGGACAACGCCTGTAACTCCGAAATTCTCCTCGCTGAACAGATGGCCACCAAAAATACAGTCTTTAAAATCAAATCCTTCACTGACGCTTGGTGCAATGGCTCAAACGGCTCTTTAGCCAATGCCCCTGACCAAATTGAGATCCCATGGTTGCACCATAATCCTACGCGAGGGCTGCAGCCTAGTTACTGCCTTAAGGAAACGCAGCATGTCAGAATGAGCCCCTAGAGCAATGCCCTACACCTTGCCTCTATAGCACGCAATAGCTGCCAGCTGAACCCTCAAAGAACTAGCTACCAGACCTTTATCAAACCCGTCTTGCAAAAATCCTTACACTAATGGAATGGATATGGTAGCCGCCTGAACCTTCCGCCGTGAGCACCAGTCCTCAAAGATACGCCAAATACGAATATAAGTAAGCAATGTTGCCTGTTTCCTAGCTCTTAGCAACATCGCGATAACTGCTGCTGAATAACCTTTTTTCTTCAGCCTCGCCCTTCCAATGACCAAACCGTAAGCGAGAATCGAGCCACTTGAGGCATTAGGAGCGGACCTTGCAGTAAGAGATTTTCCGACTCCGGTAACCTCCAGGGATGTCCATTGAGCAGTCGAATGAGGTCTGCGTATCATGGATGCCTCAGCCAGTCCAGCGCCACCAAGAGCACTCTCCCCAGATGGGCCTCGATGCGCTGCAGCACTCGGCCTACGAGCGCCCACGGGGGAAAGATATAAAGGAGACCCGCTGCCGGCCACGGTTGCATCAGAGCGTCGAGCCTCTCCGACATCCTTTCGCGCCTTCTGCTGAAGAACCGACCTACTTTTGCTGACTGAAAGGTCGCCATGAGATCCATGATTGACAGCCCCCAATGGGCAAACACTTCCGGATGCAATTCCCACTCTCCGGCATTTACTTGGACTCTGCTGAGAAAATCCACCATCACATTGTCTTTCCCTGCAATGTGTGCTGCGGATATCGCTGGAAGCCGCTGTTCCACCCATGAAAACAGTGACTCTGCTTCCTCTTCCATGGCTGTACTCCCTGTACCGCCATGACAATTGATGTAGGCCACCGTCGCGGAGTTGCCCTACAGCACTCGCACCGCTCGACCTGTCACCGTATCCTCGAACCATTGAAGTGCCAGAAAGACTGCCCTCAGCTCCAGTCTGTTGATCGACCACTGGCGCTCTAGAACGGACCAAGTGCCTTGCGCAAACCTCTCTCCGCAAGGTGCTTCCCAGCCCACAAGACTCGCGTCCGTCAATAACGGGAGCCACTCCAGCTTCTCCAGAGGCATTCCCGCCTTCAAGGATCTCGGACGAAGCCACCACCGATGAGACTGCCTGACTATGAGAGGGCATGGAAGTCGCTTGTTCAAGGAGTCGGACTGATGTGACCACCGTCGCAATAGCGCTCTCTGAAAAGGCCGCATATGGAACTGGGCCCAAGGCACCACTTCCAAGGTCAATGCCATCGTTCCCAGCATGCGAAGATAAGACCATGCTGAGGGAGCCGGATTGGCTCTGAACTTCCGAACCAGCTGACGAAGGGCTTGAGCCTGACGTTCTGGCAGAAACACCATTCCCGTCTTCATGTTGAACCGAACCCCCAAATACTCGAGATCCTGGGAAGGTATCAAGCGGCTTTTGGCCGGATTGACTACTCAGCCTAAATTCTGCAAAAAAGTCACTACTTGATCCGTTACCTGAACGCTCTCGGTCTTGGATTTCGCCCGAATCAACCAATTGTCAAGATAAGGGTGGACCAGAACTCCTTCCTTTCGTAACTCCGCCACAACTACTACCAGAGGGAGGAGTAGCCTAGTGGTTGGGGCAAGGTACTTCAGGCCGGAAGGTCGGGGGTTCAAATCCCACTAGAGGACAGCAACCTTGGGCCGGAAGGACTGGGGTTTCTAGTCCCACAGATGCTCCTTGTGGTCTTGGGCAAGCCACTTAACCCTCCATAGCCCATGTTCCCTGTAAGTATTAGTGTATGTGTCTCATATCCCCGCGTGTTAAATGTATCCCCCAATTGTGTTGTGACCACTTTGATTGAAGGATAAGGCGGTATACAAAAACTGTCTAAATAAATAAATAATCTTGGTGAAAGTCCGCGGCGCTGTCACGAGACCGAAAGGTAAGCCTTGGAATTGATAATGACCCCAGGGAAGAGCGAACCTCAGAAACCTTTGATGTGCCACTCAGATTGGGATGTGTAGATAAGCCTCCATAAGATCGAGGGAAGTCAGGTACTCTCCTTGTCACATCGCTACAATGACCGACTGCAACGTTTCCATCCTGAAGTGCGGTACCCGAAGACACCGATTCACACCTTTTAGGTCCAATATCGGGCGGAGAGCCCCCTCTTTCTTTGGCACCACGAAATAAATTGAGTATCGACCCACACTGTACTCGGTAAATGGGACTGGCACGACTGCTCCAATTTGTAAGTCAATCCAACGTACAACAGACTGCCAAAGTTTTCCGTTGACCTTTGCAGGGAGACATCATGAACAAATCCCGCACCGGTCTTGCTAGCTCTAGTGCATACCCTTCGCGAATGATCTCTAAAACCCACTGGTCGGATGTTATTTGGATCCAGACCGGAAGAAACTCCCGAAGTCGCCCGCCTATCGGTGGACTTCCTGCAGGGACCCGCCTCCTTTCATTGCGGTTTGCGAGCTGCAGCTGCGGAAGTGGAACCTCTGCCTGCTCCACGAAACCCCTGGGTCCTAGAAGCAAATCTTCCCCTTTGGAAACCCCCCAAACGAGAAGTACGAAATCTCCTGAAATCTCTAAACTGGCCCCTAAAAGCTGGCAGAGCCTTCCCTTGCTTTGACTTGTCCTCCGGCAGTCTCCAGCCCTTGGACTCCCCGAGGTCCTTCACCAGTTTGTCCAGGTCCTCACCAAATAATAACCTTCCTTTAAACGGCAGTTTACTGAGACGTGACTTGGACGACCCATCAGCCGCCCAGTTCCTCATCCAAATGGATCTTCGAGCGGCCACCAACGAAGCCATACTATTTGCTAACGCCCGAATCAAGTTGTAATGCACATCCACTAAATATGCAGATCCAGATTCTAGCTGATCCAGCTCTCTTAGCTCTTCCTGCTCTAGTCGGGTGGACTGACGCAAGTGCTGAGACCATCGGAGACAAACTCTCGCCACCCAAGCCCCACAAATGGAGGCCTGTAGAGACATCGCGTTAGCCTCAAATGATTGTTTCAATAACCCATCTACTTTCCTGTCCTGAGCATCCTTTAAGGCCGCGCTACCTTCTACCGGGATAGTGGTTTTCTTTGTAATTGCTGACATGGCCGCATCAACTCGTGGCGAGAGAAATCTCTCCTTGTCCTTATCTGCTAATGGATATAGTCTGTTCATTATCCTAATGCCTCTGAGACCTGCTTCCGGCTGGTCCCACTCTTCTTGGATCATGCGGTCGACCACTCAGTGAATGGGAAACACTACCTGCGCCTGTCTCACTGCTTGAATAAGAGGGTCTTCCACCTCCTCCTCTTCCGTCACCTGAGCCGTAGCGAGATTTAGGGGCTTGTTTACAAAGCCGCGGTAGTGGTTCGCGGTCGTTATCAGAGCCGCGGCCCCATTGAAATCAATGGGGTCGCGGCTCCGATAACGATCGCGAACCGCTACCGCAGCTTTGTAAACAAGCCCCTTAGTGTCTGCAGGGATTCTGTGATCAGTGCCATCAGCTCCTCCCTTCGGAATACCCAAATAATCTTTGCCTGATCCTCGGGCTCTGGTATCTCGCCTTCCTCCAAGTCTTCTATTCCGGTCTCGAGCTCCATCTCGGTTTCCTCCACTTCTGGCCCCTCGCCATCAGCGGGCGACCACTCGCAAGTACGTGACCTCCTTGGGGGCTTTGGGGAACTGCTACTAGCCTCGCCTAACCCAGACTGCTGAGAAGGGGTAGGAAGAAACAAGGACTCCGGTGCTTTACCTTGACACCCCAAGCAAAACGCCTGATGCATAAGCAAGACAAACTCCAGGCAAAAATAACCGAGTTGCAGTCCTGCTCCCCCCGACCGGCCATGTACCTGACGGCGCCGCGGGGGCCTCCTGTGTGGGCCCTTGCCCCGTAGCCCTGAAGGCCTCGTCTTCTGCTCCAGCAGAGACATCCTGGGCCTCAGGACTGAGGACACGCTACCATGAGCTGGAATCCCCAAGACCAGGGTCCTCCTTTTTTTTTTTTTAACAAAAAGAGAAAAGAGACTAATCCAACATCCAACGAGCTCTCAATGGAAGGAAAAAACTCCTGTAAGCAAAATATCCAGGGATCCTGCTCCAGAAGGCTTGAAGAGGAGTCCCCACACAGAAATTACATATTTAGCTCAAAGTGATCTATCACAAAATCAATATCAAAATCAATACCGGAAATTACCTAAATTAGCTGATTTCAACCACCAAACTCTACTGCCTTCCTGCGCTCCGAAATGCCATCCCTGCCATGCGGTGAGCACGCGTCCTTAAAATGGCCGCCCACGCCGGGAGCGTGAAACGGCGCTAAAAACCAGGTATCTAATTCCTCGTTTACCGCCGCAACTCCGTTTGTCAGGCTGAGTCCCCCAATGCAATTTTAAATAGGCTTACCCCTCAGAAACCTCGTTGTGTTGCTGCCGTCGATCCAGGAACTCTCCAGCCTGCGTGGCCCTGCTCAGTTCAGGTGCGAGCGGGGAAACTGACGGTGAGATCATTTCCTGCTCCTCAGCTTCCCTCAGCCATTACACTGCCTCTATTGTTACCAGGGAGGTGAGGGTGCCTACTGCAGAGCTCTCCTCCGTACCAGCAAGGAGGAGAGATCTGACAGCTACCACGTTGCATCACTCAATGCAAACAAGCAAGGCAGAAAGGGGAGTGGTTCAAGCCCAGGAAATCCTTTTTTTTTTTAAATGAAAGTATGAAATCAGGAAAATTCACAAAGTTAAAGCCAAATCAACCTACAACTACTCCTACGCTACTCTAAAAGCTCCTTATGTGTTCCTCAAGTGAGCCCAGACCTAGGCTCACTACGTCCTCCTGCTGCATGGAGACTGGACACACTGGGGATGATTGGGAGTGCCTAGCAGGCTACATCCAGTGATGTCACGATTTTGACATGCCCAGTCTCCAAGCTGCAGGAGGAGGTGCACAACCCAGACGTTGAGGACTAAACTGGAGGAACGATAAGGAACTAGTTTTAGGATTTGCTAGCATTAAAATCTAACTACACTTCCCGAGGTTTAGTTGAGTTTGTGTTAGCTATTGAGGCTAATGCATGTTGTGAGTCATATTACCATGTCAGGTCAACTAATGATATTTTCAATTTAGTGCAAGCATATTAGGAAGGAATTATCAGGGGAAAAGGGAATTGGATTTAGCTCATCCCTTTTCTCAGAAGTTCAAGGCAAGTTACATTCAGGTACCTGAGACAATGGAAGGTTAAGTGACTTGTCCAAGATCACAAGGAGATGCAGTGGGATTTGAACCCTGGCTTGCCTTGGTTCTAGTCCACTGCTCTATTAGGCTACTCCTCTATCCTTCCAGGCACCAACAAGCAGTGGTGACAGCAGACATGCAGCAACAAGCAGTGGTGACTTGTTCTTTCTCCCAGGCTTCTTTATCAAATATAAGAATTTCCCTTATTCAGCACCCAGCAATGTTTATTCCAACCTTTGCCAGTAACATTCAAATAATTTATTTTAGTTCATCCCTACACAACTGACTATCCAACAAGTGTCACATTAATGTGTTTCTATTCTATCAAATATGTACAAATAAAAGTCAAAAAACAAGTTGTAGGTGATAACTTTTTATTGGACTAACTTAATAAATGTTTGACAAGCTTGAGAGCTATACTTTCTTTATCAGGTCTCTGAAGTGATAATGCAGTTACACTGGTTTGAAGTAATACAAACTCATCTAGGGTCTGGGCTGTCTGCAGACATCATTACACATCAAAGCAAAATGTGGGATACAGTAAAGGGAGACCACACTCACCCCCACAGGCCTGAGAGGCATAGCGGCTGGAGAGGGTTTTTTTTTAATTTTTTTAAATTTAGAGCTGTTTTACTGCAAGCAGCAGAAAGCATCAAATTCAGTCCCACTGAATTCATTGGGGATAGAAAAAAATCTACAGACAAAAAATAGCAAGCAAATATAGGACAGCAAGAGGGAAGGGGGAGGCATAAGCCCAAACTTACTACCCCCTCTCAGGGGCCCCCCTGCCCACTCTCCGGCCCACCAGTACTGGAACCTGTAGGAACTACTGGGCACAGGGCTCCTGCTGGCTCTAGGAGAAAGGGGCATACCTGAGCTCTGAGCAACTTTGGGAAAATCAGACTGAACACAGGCCATAGGACCATAGTCTGCATCAGAGGAGCCAGGCCTATCTGCACTGCTGCAACAGGCCACACTAGGCAGACAAATGCAGTGCTGCACCATCAGATATACCTAGTAGTGACATCACTGAAAGTTGCTCAAATCTGCCTTTACCTGCTGGCAAGGGAGCATAACCCATACCTCTGGAATGGTTTAGCAGGATGATAAGGAAACATTCTTTGAAATTTGGTGCCAACAACATTTAATGCATCATCAAGCTTGGTTTCATTTTATTATTCTTTACAAACAAAATCTTAGGATATTGCTTTATTCAAACTAATTGTTTCCGCTCCCCTCCAGGTGAGAGACACAGACACAACATTTACATACACAATCACAGAAGAATTACAAGGTTTGGAAAGAATTGTATGAGCCATGTTCTGCATGCTCTCTCCATTTGTTAATCTCTCATATGTGTACTCACTGTTGGTTACAGTTTCAAGCTGATTTTTATTCTTTAAAAAAAGGTATGTCATACAACACAATCACTATTAGTGAATAAGTGGTAAGGTCTGGCTATCAAAGATCTACAACACACTCACTATTAGTGAATAAGCGGTAAAGTATGGCTATCAAAGATCTGTTAAGATGTTTTAAGAATGACCACTCTAGTTCTGAATATTCTCCACTGAAAAGAAGATTTGGACAAAACATACATTAAAAATTAGCATAAGATTTGCCACACTAGGTCAAGATCAAAGATCCCTCAAGCCCATTCTCCTATTTCCAACAGCAGCCAATGCAGGTCACAAGAACTTGGCAGGATCCTGAAAGATAGACCGATTCCCCAGTCAACTTTAATATTGTTTATGGAATAAGTGGTAAAATCAGATGTGAAAGGATATAGATGAAGAGAATAAAAAATGAAAAAAAAGCCCCATAAAAAAAGATCAGCATCAGGTAGATGTAGGGAAGGAAAGAAAGATGGTAAGAGGAGAGAGAAGAAACAGAAAGGCAAACCTACGAAAGAATTAGAGACTGACACAAGAAAAATGGGAGAGAGAGACTAGGACTAACCCACTTAGAAAAATAAAATGACCAGGCAACAAAAATAGAAAATATAAAAAATGTATTTACAATTTTTAAGGACTGGAATATGTCAACTTTGGGAAATGTGAATCTATTCTCTTTTTTTTAATTATTTTGCAAAATGCAAGTGGAAATGCATTCATGTTTCTCTTTTTTAAGTATTACACTGCTCTGCTCACAGAAACACCAAAAAACTAGACTCTATCTCAGTTTTGTTTGCATATTTCTTTTTCTAATTTTTGGTTCCTTATTCTGCATTAGGTGAGGTCCTGTCCGTGTTCTGCTTATCATACTAAGGTAAAGTATTCTGCTAGTGTGCAGTTCTTGTGTAGAGATCTGTAGCAGTCTATTTTATTCCCCCAACAAAAGGGATACGGGTGTTCAAGGCCTTGGCAAATTCCACTCTCCTGAGCTTACTGAATGGCAGGAACAGGAATGAATCTACAGCACATCAGACTGCACCTTGCTCATCGGCCACCTAGGATGACTGCTGTTCCAGAGTTGCCAAGTTACCCAGTTCCAGGAGTGAGATTTCTTGTCAGTTCTGGTTTTAAATTTGCATTGCAATACAGTATGGTATTTGTAGCCCCTGATGTTGGCCTTTGGAATCAGTGCCGCAGGTACCATAATGCATCAAATGAGATTGTCAGAAATCCAAGAGTGGCTTAAAATCTCACTCCTGGAACTGGGTATCTTGGCAACTTTGCTGTTCTGAAAGGCAGATGGTGCCCCATGTGGATTATAATGGTAATTGAGCTTTGGGCAGCAGAGGAAGATGCAGCGCACTGCATTACTGCTCTCCTTCTGTCCAGATCAGTGTGGTCAGGAGCAGGGAGAGGAGGATGGGGAAGGAATTCTGTAGAACTAGGGGTGGGGGTATGTGAAGCAGGAATTGTGTGAAAGGTGGGCTGGGGGATCAAGGTATGTATGTGTGTGGGGGGGGGGGGGGTAGATGAGTTTCTATTAGTTAGCCCAACCATTAGGCAAACTAGGTAGTCGCCTATGGTGGCAACATCTGAAGGGAGAGGGGTGGCAAAGAACAGGACATTCAAAGCTAAACAACAGATTTTGATAGCTGAAAGGGGGAGAGGTGGGTTGTAAAGCTTAAGGTTTGCCTAGGGCACCAACACCTTGAACCAACTCTTGGGCTGGCCCTGATTTCTATGTGTAGACACACAAGAAGGTACAGAAAAAGAACTTAGGATTGGGGTGGAAAAGGGAACTGAGGAGTAGTAGGGGCAGAATGGGGAAAGGCTCTATGAATGGGAGCAGGGCTGGATCCAGGAGAGGGACATCCCTTTCAGCTTTCAGGATCCTATACGAACAGCGGTTCTCAACCTGTGGGTCACGACCCCCATGGGGTCGCCACAGGATTTAGCAGGGGTCGCCTCACTCCGCCGTTAAAAAAAACAAACGCACAAGTTGCTGCCGCTGCTGAGTCCGCTTCTTGGCAGCGGCAAACTCACCGCTTCCCTTCTATTGCAGCCACGGCTCCCTGCCTCATATGGAACCGCGGCTATGCCTGTAAAACCGTTGCGGAGCCTTCCTGCCTCTCGACGGGCTCCGTGCAGCATTGTCCCGCCTCCAAAGGAAGTTGTTTACCACTTCCTTTGGAGGCGGGACAATGCTGCACGGAGCTTGTTCGAGAGACGGGAAGGCTCCGCAACGGCTTCACAGGCACAGCCGTGGTTCCCAAGAGACAGGGAGCCGCGGCTGCAGAAGAACAGGGCAGTAGCAGGCAGACAGGGAGAGGGGAGGAGGGGGCAGGAAACCTGCAACGGGGCTCACATGAGGGAGAGAGGGGGCTGACATGGAGGGATGGATTGAGGGAGGGAGGGCTGACATTGATGGATAGAGGGAGGGGGGCTGACATGGCGGGATGGATGGATGGAGGGAGGGGGCTGACATGGACGGAGGGTTGACATGGAGAAAGGGGGGCTGACATGGAGGGAGGGGGGCTGACATTGATGGATGGAGAGAGAGGGAGGGAGGGGGGCTGACATGGAGGGAGGGAGGGCTGACATGGACAGAGGGGGGACTGACAGGGAGAGATGGAGGGAGGGGGATGACATGGAGGGAGCGGGGCTGACATGGAGAGAGGAGGGCTGACATGGAGAGATGGAGGGGGATGACATGGACAGAGGGGGCTGACATGGACAGGGGGGGCTGACATGGAGGGATGGATTGAGGGAGGGAGGGCTGACATTGATGGATAGAGGGAGGGGGGCTGACATGGAGGGATGGATGGATGGAGGGGGCTGACATGGACAGAGGGTTGACATGGAGAAAGGGGGGCTGACATGGAGGGAGGGGGGCTGACATTGATGGATGGAGAGAGGGAGGGAGGGGGGTTGACATGGAGGGAGGGTGGGCTTACATGGACTGCGGGGGGACTTACATGGAGAGATGGAGGGAGGGGGATGACATGGAGGGAGCGGGGCTGACATGGAGCGAGGAGGGCTGACATGGAGAGATGGAGGGGGATGACATGGACAGAGGGGGCTGACATGGATGGATGGAGGGGGACTGACATAGACAGGGGGGCTGACATGGAGGGAGGGAGGGGGCTGACATGGACAAAGGGAAGAGACGGGGACATACTGGATAGACAGGGGATAAATGCTGGACAGAGGGGAGAGACAGTGCGGGTTAGGATTATAATGGGCAAATTGGGGGGGCTAGGACTGGTAATGGGTTGATTAGGGAAGGCTAGGACTGGGAATGGACTGATCAAGGGGGGAGGGTTGGGACTGGTAATGGGCTGATGGGGGGCTAGCATTGGAAATGAGCTGATCAGGGAGGCTAGGACTGGTAATGGGCTGATGGGAGGATACGACTGGTATTGGGCTGATTAGGGGAGGCTAGCATTGGTAATGGGGTTGAGGGGGGACTAGCACTGGAAGTGAGCTGATTGGGGGGCTTTGACTGGGAATGGGCTGATTGTGGGGAGGGGAGGATAGAGCTGCTGGCCCTGGAAAAAAACTGGGGGCTAAAGCTACAAATGGGCTGATACGAGGGGATGGGAGAATGGAACTGGAAGGGAGTGGATCTGAGAGGGGCTGCCATGGTATTTGTAATAGAAGAGACTGGTCAGTGGGAAAGGAGGGGGACTGGAAGGGAATGGACACCAGTGGCAGTCATGGGAATGCAAGCTGACAATGGAAGGTACAGAGAGTGAGTACTGGAAAGGGGCTGATACTGGGGAGGGTTACTGGGACTGGAAATAGGCTGATGGAAAGAAGTGAAGAAAACAAAAGAGATAAGAAATGGCAGATAGACCATAGACCACAGAAAGAGAGCTAAGAGAAGACAGGAAAGCAGAAGCCTCAGATCGGGACCAGCATGATCAGAGAAATAAATTGTCAGACAACAAAGGTAGAAAAAATAATTTTATTTCATATTAGTGATTTGACTACAAAATCATCATAATTTTGAAATCAAATATTGTTACTTGTTATTGTGATTAATTACACAGGTACACTACCAAAAAACTGCCTCCAGTTTTGCAACTGATTCCTATAGATTTTGGGGTGCTGAATCCAGGAAAAATAGCCAAAATGTTCCATCACGTCACGTTTTCTTGCAAAATTAGATTTCTTACCCATATAAGGAATATTCACATAATTTCTTTTTAGCCGACTGCAGTTTATTTTCTTGGCCCAAAATAGAGGTTGTAATGGTTAACTAACTAGAAACACTCCCTCATGATATTTTAGAGTGTTTTGTATTCATTTTATACATTAACAGGACAATTGGGAGGCGGGGGGCTAAATCCAGTACTCGCGCTGGCGCATGTTCTTTCCTGTTCGCCTCGCCTCGTTCGCTCGCTCAAACACGGTGGTTGCGACATGAACGTTCCTGTCAAATTTCAGTTTCTTGCAAGTTCATTATTACCTTTTGTTTGCTCAGTCGTAATCCAGCTTTATTCCGAAGTGGTTCACTACAGTTGTAGTTTGCAGTGCTGTGTATTTGTGATGGCTCACAGAGCCAGAGGTTGCGTCAACTCTCCGGACAGTTTTTGTTTTATTTGTGGGGAATATACCGTGAAAAAGCGGCAGAGGAACATTTCTGCATTTATTAAAAAAGTATATTTCGCCTATTTCGGTTTGAAGTTAGGCGATCAAGACAAACCGTGGGCTCCTCACAAAGTGTGCAAGACATGTGAGGAAGATCTACGCTTATGGATGAAAGGTAAAAAAATGAAAATTACACTTACCTGGTAATTGTAGCTCCTGGAGGGTCCAGTTTAGTCCTCCACAATCGGGTAGTGCACCTCCTTCTGCAGCCTGGAGACTGGACCAATCAAATCTTCTGTATGATATATGCAGACGGAGCTCCCATAAGCCCCCAGTGAACTAGTAACAAAGCAAACTTAACGAAGCAACACAAGAGACTAATATAAAAACATGTAGGCTAAAGAAGAAAATATTATTATTATTTTTTTTTTTATAATAAGAGATTAACCCCCTCCCCAAACGAGGAAGCCAGAACACTGCAGCGCGCCGCTAGCGACGCCCCGGTAGCAAAAAGACAGCACTTACAGAGAGCGCGGCCGAAAAGAAGTAGAACGGAGAAGAGAAAGCCGCCGTAGGACCAAACCGTTCGGAAAAGCGCGCCGCACTAAACAACCTGATACTCGGGAGGGAAGGAGGACTAAACTGGACCCTCCAGGAACTACAATTACCAGGTAAGTGTAATTTTCATTTCCTGATCGGTCCTCCAGTTTAGTCCTCCACAATCGGGATGTAACAGAGCAGTCAACACCGGGCGGGACCTTGCCATCCGGCGCGCAGAACCGCCGAACCAAAACCGGAATCCCGAGTGGCCAACACATCCAACCGATAGTGTTTACTGAAAACATGTAACGACGACCAAGTGGCCGCCTTACAGATGACCGCTGGCGGAACTAAGCTATACTCAGCCCAAGAGGCCGCCTGAGCCCTTGTGGAGTGGGCTCGAATCCCCTCCGGAATCGGCCGCTGCTGTAACAGATATGCGGACGCGATCGCGTCTTTGAGCCATCTCGCAATGGAGGCTTTAGCCGCCGCCTCACCCTTCCGTGCACCACCGAAGAGCACGAACAAGTGGTCGGTTTTTCGAAAAGATTCGGTAACCTTCAAGTAACGACGAAGTATGCGACCCACATCTAGACAGTGAAGCTCCTTGTCCGCAGCTCCGACGGAGCCCGAAGACAACACCGGGAGGAACACTGCCTAATTCATATGAAAAGGAGAAACCACCTTAGGCAAAAAGGAAGGAACCGGTCGAAGAACCACCCGATCCTGGGAAAAGGACAAAAAAGGCTCCCTGCAGGACAGCGTTTGGAGATCGGAAATACGCCTTGCCGAGCAGATGGCCACGAGAAAAAACTGTCTTCAGAGTGAGATCTTTCAGAGACGCCCTACGCATGGGCTCAAAAGGTTCGCGAACCAGGGCTCGCAGCACGAGATTCAAGTCCCACGGAGGAACGAAGATCCTGCGGGAAGGCCGTAAATGAAAAACCGCCGTAAGAAAACGACGGACGTCTGGATGAGACTCGAGAGGAATTCCCAAAACTTTGCCTCGATAACAGGAAATAGCCGCCAACTGGACTTTCAGGGAGCTAGCAGCAAGACCCTTATCAAAACCATCCTGAAGAAAACTTAAAACGACGGGCACGGAAACCGTCGCTGCACGGACTCCGCGCCGGGAGCACCAGTCTTCAAAGATTCGCCAAATGCGAACATAAGTAAGAGAGGTGGAAGTTTTCCTTGCCTGCAGGAGGGTGGCAAAACCATCCTGAAGAAAACTTAAAACGACGGGCACGGAAACCGTCGCTGCACGGACTCCGCGCCGGGAGCACCAGTCTTCAAAGATTCGCCAAATGCGAACATAAGTAAGAGAGGTGGAAGTTTTCCTTGCCTGCAGGAGGGTGGCAATCACCGCGGGGGAGTAACCCTTCTTTTTTAACCGAGCCCTCTCAATGGCCAAACCATAAGCGAGAATCGACCCACTTGGGGCATCCGCAAAGGCCCCTGAAGTAGAAGATCCGGCAGCGCGGGCAGGAGCCAAGGAACGCCGTCGCGCAGCCTGACCAGGTCGGCATACCAGGGTCTCCTGGGCCAATCTGGGGCTATCAGTAACACTGGACCCCGGTGGCCCTCGATGCGTTGAACGACCCGGCCAATCAGAGCCCACGGAGGAAAGACATAAAGAAGACCGGACGTTGGCCACGGCTGAATGAGAGCGTCGAGCCCCTCAGACATGCGTTCTCGTCGTCTGCTGAAGAAGCGCCCTGTCTTGGCCGACTGAAACGTGGCCATGAGATCCATGACGGGCGGACCCCACCGAAGAACTATTTGCGCGTAAACCTGCGGGTTGAGTTCCCACTCTCCGGGGTCTACCCGCACTCTGCTGAGAAAGTCGGCCTGAACATTGTCCGCGCCTGCAATGTGCGCTGCCGAGATCGCCGGAAGACGAATCTGTACCCAATTGAACAAAGCTCTCGCCTCCGATTCCAGGGCTACACTGCCGGTGCCCCCTTGGCGATTGATGTAAGCTACTGCGGTCGCATTGTCCGAGAGCACTCGCACAGGCCGACCGATGACCAGGGCTTCGAGGGCTAATAGGGCTAGCCGCACCGCCCGCAACTCGAGTCGGTTGATCGACCAAGAGGCCTCCAGGGGAGACCATTCCCCCTGCGTGAAGTGGGTCTCGCAGTGAGCACCCCAGCCGGCTAAGCTGGCTTCCGTTGTGAACGGAACCCAAAGCGGTGGCTCCAAGGGAATCCCCCGCTTCAGGTTCGTGGAGGAGAGCCACCACCGGAGCGACCGACGAACTGGCTTCGGGCAAGGCAATCTCATGTTCAACGAGTCGAACTGGTTGGACCAACGACGTAGGAGAGCACTCTGGAGCTGACGCATATGGAAGCGCGCCCAAGGCACCACCTCTAGGGTCGCCGCCATCGTGCCGAGGAGCCGAAGGTACCACCACGCGGATGGAGCGGGCATCCCCCGGAAGAGGCGGACGGGACTCTGCAAAGCCAGAACATGGCGCTCCGGTAAACATACCAAGCCCCGCGTCGTGTCGAATCGTACTCCCAGGTATTCGAGGTCCTGGGTTGGGCACAGGCAGCTCTTGCGTTCGTTCACCACCCAGCCGAGAGACCGCAACAGGGCAACCACCCGGTCCGTGACCTGCACACACTCGCGGTTGGACTTTGCTCGAATCAACCAGTCGTCGAGATACGGGTGGACTAAGATACCCTCTTTGCGCAAAGCCGCCGCGACCACCACCATTACCTTTGTGAATGTGCGGGGAGCCGTGGCGAGACCAAACGGCATGGCCCGAATTTGGAAGTGGCCCCATGGAAATGCGAAGCGGAGAAACCTTTGATGGGATGGCTGGATGGGAATGTGCAGATAAGCCTCGGAGAGATCGAGGGACGTCAGAAACTCCCCTTGACGCACCGCGACAATTACTGACCGCAGGGTCTCCATACGGAAGTGCGGTACCTTGAGAGCGCGATTCACGCCCTTGAGATCTAAGATGGGCCGAAGGGAGCCGCCCTTTTTGGGGACCACAAAATAGATGGAGTAGTGACCGGCGCCTCTCTCTGAAGGAGGCACGGGAACTACCGCCCCCAGGGATAGGAGCCGCTGCAGAGTCACGCGGATGTCCCGCGTCTTTTGATCGCCCTTGCTGGGAGACATAACAAATGAATCTCGGAGCGGGCAGGCAAACTCCAGCGCATACCCCTTTTTGATAATCTGCAACACCCACTGAGCTGACGTAATTTGGACCCAAGAAGGAAGAAAATCGCATAAGCGACCCCCGATAACCGGGCTTCCCTCCAGAGCCCGCCTCGCTTCATTGTGGTTTGCGATTAAAGGAAGAGGACGAGGAAGAGGAGGCTCCGGAGAAGCCTCGTCCTGCTCCTCGGAAACCACGAAACCCCTGAGAACGGACCCCAAAGCGACCGCGCTGAGAGGTCCATAGTCGGGAAGAGCGAAACCTGCGAAAGTCCCGAAACTGACCGCGCGCCGAGGGCGACGATCTATTGAGTTTAGGCTTATCCTCCGGCAGTCTGCCACCCTTAGATTCACCGAGGTCTTTGACCAACTTGTCTAGAGCCTCACCAAACAAACAACAACCTGCCCTTGAAGGGCAGCTTGCTAAGGCGAGACTTAGAAGATCCGTCGGCCGCCCAGTTGCGCAACCCGATGGACCGACGAGCCGCCACCATGGAGGCCATACTATTAGCCAAGGAACGGATCAAATCATAAAGCAGATCCGACAGGTAAGCCGAACCGGACTCCAAGCGGGTAACTTCCAGCAACCCCTGCTGATCCAGGCCGGAAACCGAGCGCAGACGCTGGGACCAGCGTAAGCAAGCTCGAGCAACCCACGCCCCACAAATGGAGGCTTGTAGGGACAAGGCGTTAGTATCGAATGCTTGCCTCAACAAATTATCAACCTTCTTATCCTGAGCATCCTTTAAGGCCGCAGCGCCCTCAACCAGGATGGTGGTTTTCTTAGTCACCGCCGATACCGCAGCATCCACCCGCAGTGACTTGAACAAGACCTTGTCCTTGTCGGCCAAGGGGTAAAGACGATTCATGGTCCGAACGCCCTTCAAGCCGGATTCGGGTTGATCCCACTCAGATTGGATCATCTGCTCAACTACCCGGTGTACAGGGAACACCACCTGGGAGTCCCTGACCGCCTGAATGAGAGGGTCCTCGAGACCATCCTCCTCCAGAGGCCGAGCCACCGCTAGGTTAAGGGTCTGAAGAGACTCCATGATCAAAGGGATGAGCTCGTCCCTGCGAAACATGCGAATAATCCTTGCCTGATCTTCCGGCTCCTGGATCTCCCTGTCCTCCAACTCGTCAGCTTCAGTCTCAGGATCACCATCCGCCTCACCATCCGGGAAACAAAGGGTGTCCTGATCCTGGTCCACAGACCTGAGCCGCTTGGCGGCCGGCTGAGAAGAGCGCTGAACCTCCCCCGAGGCACAAGAGGGGAAGGGCGCGGGCCAAGCCTCCGGCAGCTGACCGGAACGGCTGAGGCGGAATGCCTGATGCATGAGGAGAACGAAATCTGGGGAAAAATCTACAGGTGGAGCTGCCACAGCCGTCTGCTGTAACTCAGGAACAGACCCGTTGGACGGGGGAATCGAACCAGACGGACGAGAGCCCGACGAGGGGACACTCTCCCCAACCAGAGGAGCGTCACCAGGGACTGGCAGCTCCTTCAGTTCAATTGAATGCTCCAGGTCTGAAGAAGCTGATGCACAGCCCCTGCAGATTCCAGAGTCAGTCACCGCACCCCTGCGTGACCCACAAATCACGCACTGCGGTTTAGCAGCCATCTGCTGACAACCTCTCGCCAAGCAGAAGAGAAGGGAGGCAGAAACAGGGAAAGCCCACGCTAAAGGGACTAACCCGCTGAAAAGAAGAATTTTTTTTTTTTAAAATAAAATATTCCCTAGAATCCTGGGAATGCCCTGAGCAAAATCGCCAGCCTAAAAAATGCCCAAAATGCCAGGGGAACCCGTGCACAAGTGATAAAAATTGGCACGGAGAAGTTCCCTTCAGAGCTTCAAAATGGCCGCCGCACTCGAGCGCCCGCGCTGAAAACGGCGCGAAAATACAAAATAAACCCGAGTAAATTAAAAATAAAATAAACGAACCCCAAATGAAGGGAAAAAACCAGAAAAAACGAAGTCTGAGCAGTCAGCACGGGGTCGGGACGTCGGGCAGCTGACAGACCCGCTGAAAACAGCAACGTGAAAGCTCAGCCTTACCCGAGGAAAGGAATTAAGTTAAAGTTCCTACCAGCTCAGAAAACACCAACGGAGGCAGCCAGCAGCTCAGAGGGAAAGGTAATGCTGGAACCGGTAGGGCTCTTCCCCGTGCAGTCTAGGGGAGAGCTCAACTGGGCTGTCCAAATACTCCGGGAGGAAGTCAGGAGCCCAATGCAGGACTGGCTTCTCACACCGGGAGACCCCCTGTGTCTAATTTTTTTTTAAGCAATCAAAGAGACAGCTACCTAGGAAAGAAAAGGTAAAGAAGGAAAGGGAATAAAGTAAACCCCAAAAAGACTAACTAGTGTTGCTCCCCCAAGTGTCACTAAGTGTGCCCAGTAAGGGCACACACGTCCTCAAGCTGCAAGGAGACTGGACACACTGGGGGCTTATGGGAGCTCCGTCTGCATATATCATACAGAAGATTTGATTGGTCCAGTTTCCAGGCTGCAGGAGGAGGTGCACTACCCGATTGTGGAGGACTAAACTGGAGGACCGATCAGGAACAAGCATTTCGTTTCGGAATACCTATGATGTGGCGTGAACAAAGAGACCACAGCAGTGACTGCTATTTTTGCTCTTGCATTGTGAAGGGATACAACTTAAAAAATAAGAACGTAATAAGTTACCCCAACCTTCCCTCAGCAATTAGGCCTATGCCTCATAGCAACGAAGTACCTGTGCCTGAACCACCAAAATCTTTGGATCATATTTGTGTGGACGGTTCTGATCATGATGAGACTCATCAGATGGCTTTTCCCGATGAGTCCAGTACTTCCGAGTTTGAAACTGAACCAGATCCGAAACCTGAACTTTTCTCTCAAGCTGAATTGAATGATTTAGTCCGGGATTTAGGACTCCCAAAAGATGCTGCCCAACTGCTAGGTTCTCGGCTTAAACAGAAAAATCTATTGTCACCAGGAACCACTTTTTATTGCTACCGCAATTGCGAGACACAATTTTTGAAGTATTTCAGCAAAGAGGAAGATTTGGTATTTTGCAACGATATATACGGAGTGATGGAAAAGTTTAAACTCAAGTATGATCCTGCTGAATGGCGGCTGTTCATTGATTCGTCAAAAGACAGCATAAAAGGTGTTCTTCTTCATAATGGCAACACATTCGCTTCAGTTCCTATTGCTCACTCTGTTATTCTCCAAGAAAAATACAAGAATTTGGCCCTGATTCTTCAGAAGATTCGTTATGATGAGCATAAGTGGATGATTTGTGGAGATTTTAAAATTCTATCCATGCTATTAGGGCAGCAATCCGGTTTCACCAAATATCCCTGCTTCCTTTGCTTGTGGGATAGCCGGGCCCGCGACCTACACTGGGGGAAAAAAGACTGGCCAATTCGGGAGTATTTGAGACCCGGTGAGAAAAATGTTCTTCATGAGAGCTTGGTACCTCGTGATAAAATTCTATTACCACCTCTCCACATTAAGTTGGGTCTCATTAAGCAATTCATCAAGTCCCTTCCAAAAGATGGTGAGTGCTTTCGGTACCTTTGCTCGAAGTTCCCCCGACTTTCTGAAGCAAAGCTAAAGGAAGGAGTGTTTGTTGGCCCTGATATAAGGAAACTCATTTCAGATGGAGCATTCGCTGAAACGATGTCTGAGAAGGAAAAAGAAGCCTGGGATTCCTTCAAGGATGTTGTTCTCAAATTCTTGGGGAACAGGCGGGATGAGAACTATAAGGATATTGTTGCCAGGATGCTCAATGCCTTCAAAGAACAAGGCTGTAACATGAGCCTGAAAGTCCATTTCTTGCACTCCCATGTGAACTACTTTCCCGAAAACTTGGGGGCGTACAGTGAAGAACAAGGTGAAAGGTTTCACCAGGACATCAAGGACGCAGAGAGAAGGTACCAAGGAAGATGGAACACCACTATGATGGCTGATTTCTGCTGGTTGCTGCTGCGGGAAACCCCAGATGAAAAATACGCCAAGCAGCGCACCAAGAGAAGCATTCGGGGGAAGAAGAAACGGGCCCACCAGGAGATTGATTGACCCAAGAATGACTTTAAAATCTAAACTGTGTTGACAAATATCGTGTTTTTACTAAACTTTGAAATAAAAATTTGCTAGTTATTACCACAGTGTCGGATCTCATTTATTAAAATTTTATTTTCACACCATCGGGTGTTTGTCTTCATGTATTGCAATGGTGCGGTTTGCGTTTTCTATTCTTACATACATACCTGTACAACATTTTTTGCACATTTCTTTGCTTTGCTTTGTGTCTAACCTCGCTCTTATATGCTCAATGTTTGTGCACATGTATGTGGCTGTTTTAAGTGCAGACAATTTTGCTACCATCAGTGTGTTTTGTTGACATTACTCTATTCTTATGTGCTGCCTTGTTACAATTTTCTTTATTCTTATTTGAATAACTACTAAACAATTAGTATAAAGAATTCATCCAAGAAACTTTTATCTCGATCGCACTCAATCTGAAACGTTCACCTCAAACTGCTAACCCAATGTAGCAAAAAATCTGTACGTGATGGAGCAAATTGGTTACTAGATTTGGATTCAGCGCACCAAAAAACGTAAAAATCAATCGAAACATTAGAGGCAGTTTAAAAAAATTTTTTTTAGTGTACCTGTGTTATTGTGGTTTAAATAAGTAAATTTTATAAATAAAAACATAATGCAAAGGCCTATAATATATTATTAATTCAACAAATGATTACAGCGACAATGCGTTAACGGTAAAGGAAGAGAGACGCATTTGATTTTATCATTGGGAGTAACCACAAGTTGACCAATGGTAAAAGGGGTCACGGTACAAAAAAGGTTGAGAACCACTGCTCTAGAATCTTTTATTTTCTTTCCACATCCTAATAATCTTCCTTTTCCTTCACCCCATCCTTTCTCTTTCTTTCTGCCTTCCCATGCATATTTTATGTATTTGTTTGCTTGTTTTTATATATCACATAGTGAATAAATCAAAGTGTTTTACAAGGAATGAGAGAATACCCTCTCCTCTTCTCTCCATTTTCAGCCCTCCTTCCTTCCCTTCTTCCCCATACATGGATTTCCTATTCCTCCCTTTTCCCCTATACCAAATCCATTTTCTTTTCTCCTCATCCCTGAGATCTTCCTCTCATACATCAGAAATCCCCTATCCATAAAACTTTCAAAATAATAGTCCCCCTTGCCAATTCACCTAAATCTGAATGGGGGCTCAAGACTCTCTTAAGAGTGGCATATTTCAGTAAAAATATATTTCTTTGATATATTGGCTTCCTCACCAGTTTATTATTATTATTATTAGACAGCTATTAAGTGCAGTTGTTAACTGCCGTCGAGTCGGTGTCGACTCATGGCAACCCTCTGGATAGTTGTCCTAAATTGTGTTGTGTCTTTAGTCAGGCGGCTGGCTCATTGTTGATAGACTGGCACTTGTAGCTGCTGTTATTGTATCGATCCATCAGGTCTCAGCTGAGGTGCCAGACCAAGACAAACCACCCATCTGAGCAAATGAGGGCAGTGTTGGCGGAGGAGGATCACATTCCTGTGACAACGGCAACAACACTAAACTTAAACTGCGCGAAGAAAGGCCTGGCAATCTACTTCCGTATCTTGCCACGGAAACCCAGGGGAGAGTCACAGACAGCTATAATGAATGTAAATAAATGAGATATAAGATGGAGCTGTGACATATTTTCTTATTTACAACTCCATCCTCCCCCCCCCCATGAAATAGCCAAACTACACCCATGACTGGATAATAAACTTCTTGGCACCGTTGCTCGGTGAATTTGGTTTTCCGGTATTACCTGTTAAGTCGGTACATCTACAGGGAGGGGGAGGGGTCTGGGAGGAGCAGCGGATATACCCACGCGCTCCTGCACCCACGGGCGCCAGCTGGTTGTTAGAATACCCAGCAGCAAAAAAACAGCAACTGACGTGTACAAAGTAACTAGATGGAACATGCAATCACCCCTCCTGAAAAACCAAACCAAACAACAATATGCATCATAAAAGATAAGGCCATTTAAAATAAAATAAAGTCTGAAAAATCCTATTGATAAATTATTACTGTTCGTTGACCCGCATGTCTACCAGTCAGAGGACCAGCATCGCGAGAGCAAAACTTCCGCTTCCACGCCTCTTCCAACGTTTCGTCCGAGGCGGGGCGGCGCAGCTTCAGAGCACGCGCACGTCAGGGGCAGGGCTTCTCGCGCCGCGCGCAAGAGGGGCGGGGGGCGGTGTTGGGCGCGCGCTGAAGGGTGTAGAGAGAGGAAGCGTTGCTCCGAGTGTTGTGTGCAGGTGAAAGGCTCGGACGGTTGAACGTCGGGTGTCGGCCCTTTGACTGGTTTTTCTGTCGTGTCGCAGGCTTCGGAAGAGGTAAGGGTTTCCGTCCTCTCCCCACGTCGTCGGGGCCAGTTTTTG
Organism: Ichthyophis bannanicus; assembly: GCA_033557465.1. Lineage (NCBI taxonomy): Eukaryota > Metazoa > Chordata > Amphibia > Gymnophiona > Ichthyophiidae > Ichthyophis > Ichthyophis bannanicus. The sequence continues at coordinate 46,366,622 of CM066047.1, forward strand.
TTTTCTCATTGTTTGGTTTATGCTGCGGGACCAGGCCTTGGCAGCGGAGAGCATCCGGTGGGAGAGGGTGGCTGAAGGGCTGCCCAACTCTCGTCTCGGGCCTTATATTTAGGCCTGAAATGTCTAGCTGGGACAGCCTCCTACCTCGGGGTACGTAGTCTAGAGAATGAGGGGAACCGCAGCCCTGCTTTGGGTTGCGTTTGAATCCTGTGGTGATAGAAAGCTTGGGGATATTGCCGTTTGTTTTGGGGTAGTAGCTCGATAACGATTCTAAACGGATGTGATATGTGGAGTACTGGTATGGAGGAGAGGGAGACCTGTTTTGAGGATGAGGGCCTGCGAAATACTTTTGTTTCAGTCTTTGATGCAGTTTAATGTTTTCTAGCAAGGTTTAGGAGTCGACAGTCTTAGGCTTAAGTAGATATCGCAAATGAAGGTGTCATGAAATCAGTATAGACGTTTCATCCACATATATAGACATGAATTATGTCCAGCTCTGGCCTGACTTTGAGGGTTAACAGAAAAGGGGACTTTGGGAGGGATGTAGTGCTTCTCTTCTAAAGGGCATTAAGCTCCTATACTTCCTTACTGTTCTTAATGAATGGAGAATCAGTGTTTATCATAGTGTTTCCCAAACTTTGGTATGACTCTCTCAACACTTACAAATTCAGGTGACAACAAATGATGAAATTACATATCTCTCCTTACCCTTGCCCTGCACTTATCCAAAGCATGAAGGCAGCAGTGGTGGCAACATTAACAGTCTGGGTGTGCTTACAAGAGTACTGTACATTTTATTTTATTATATACCACAAAATGTAAAAAAGATCACTGGTTTACAATAAAACATATATAATTACATTGAACATGTACAGTAAAAGTCATCACATAACATAGCTTGTTATATAATAGCAAAATCGCATTAAAGTCATTACAAAAATCAAAAAACTTTAAATTACCTTTTTCAGACAGAAGATCCCTACTGAAATGTTAAAAATGATATTCTTAATTAGGATGGATATGTTCTATTAAAATATTTTTAGCATCTTTTAAAAGACGCATGACTTTCCAGTCTTAATTGGAAGCTCACATAAGAGGAGACAGCAGGACCTATGAACATTCATTGATTAATAGGCCCCATGTGGACTGCAACTGTTTGGTATAGTTCACAGTGTAGGCTCAAATGAAGGAATCACTTCTGTTTCTGTCACCCTGTTTGGGTCCTGAACCACTGGTTAAGTGTTTACAAAGGCGAAGCTAATATATTTATAACTGTTGTTGTTGTTAAGTGCTGTCGAGTCTGTGTTGACTTTAGAAATCGCCACTCAGGAAAATGATATGGGCATCATTGTGGATAATATGTTAAAACATTCTGCCCAGTGTGCAGCTGAGGCCAAGAAGCAAATAGAATGCTAGGAATGATAATAAAAGGAATGGCGCATAAAATGAAGGATATTATAATGCCACTGTATCACTCCATTGGATGACCGCATCTTGAATATTGTGTGTCCTTCTGGTTGTCATATCTTAAAAAAAAAAAAAAAAAAGGCTATAGCGGAATTAGAAAAGGTACAGAGAAGAGTGACCAAAATGATAAAGGAGAGATGGAAGGATATTCTTACAAGGAAAGGCTTAAAAGGTTATGACTTTTCAGCTTAGAAAACAGGTGGCTGAGGTGGGAGATATGATAGAGATCTATAAAATGAGTGAAGTGGAATGGGTAAATGTAGATCAGTTTTTTTTACTCCTTAAAGTAGAAAGACCGGGGGGGGGGGGGGGGGGAATGCAGGGATGCAATGAAGCTACAGTGTAGCACATTTGAGACTAATCAGGCAAAATAATTTTTTTCACTTATCGTGTAATCAAACTCTGAAATTCGTTGCCAGAGGATGAAGTAAAAAACTGTTAGGTGTAGCTGGTTTTAAGAGGTTTGGACAAGTTCTTTGATTGGACTGGGGGAAATCCACTGCTTACTCCTGGGAAGAGCAGCATGTTCTCTTTCTACCTTTTGAGAACTTGACGGGTACTTGTGACATGGATTGGCTACTATTGGAAACAGAATGCTGGGCTCGATGGACCTCTAGTCTGAGCCAGTGTGGCATGTTCTTATAGTGCTACAATGCATATGCAACACTGTGTATGGTTTTATATATTTAAAGCAATAGAGACAATCCCTGCTCATTAGAGCATATAATCTATGCAAGACAAACACAACAAACAGTTATTAGAAATGGCCTTAATACATATTTATTTAACACTTCTTATAATACTGCCTTTCATGATATCAAGGCGGTTTACATTGAACAAACTGAATTTTACATTGAACAGGGCATTATAACTTGGAGATAACCCTCCATTGCCCATGTTCCCTGTAAAATAATTAAGTGGCTTGTTCAAGACCACAAGGAGCACCTGTGGGACTACAAACCCCAGTCCTTCTGGGCCAAGGTTGCTGTCCTCTAGTGGGATTTGAACCCCCGACCTTCCGGCCTGAGGTAACTTGCCCTAACCACTAGGCCACTCCTCCCCATATGGCTGATAAACAGGAGAGTAAAGGGTCAGGATCCAAAGGCAGCCTCTGAGCAGGGTTTTTAGTCTAGATTTGGCTAGGACCAGAGATGGCACCTGATGCACAGACTTGGGTAGTGTTCCAAGCATATGGTGCAGAAGGTGGAAAAAACACAGCCTGTAGTTGGCAGTGAAAGTGAAGGCACAAATAGAAAGAAAGGATCTGCTTGATGAGCAAAGTTCCTGAAGTGTTAATTTTTTTTTCATTATTCACATAGAAAAGGGTCAGTAGTGGCATGCCCTGAGGGTCTGTACTGCGTCCAGTGCTGTTCTACATATGCATAAATTAATCTGGAGATGGGTGTGATGGAGGTGATCAAATTTATGAATGAGACAAAACTATTCAAAGTTATAAAACAGCTAAGGATTGTGAGAATTTGCTGAAGGATCGAGTCTGGGAGGCTGAGTTTTGACATGGCGGTTGAAGTTGTAATGTTGACAAGTGCAAAGTGATACACACAAGGCAAATAATACCAATTACAAGGTACACCATGTTGGATCCTGAGTTGGGAGTCACAGCCAGCAGAGATTTTAGAGTACATTGAAATGTTCAGTCCAGTGTGCCATGGCTGCTTAAAAAGACAAATAGAATGTTAGAGATATTCAAAAAGGGATGGAGAGAAAAACTGTTAATATAATTATACATCTGTATAGGTCCCCGGTGTAATAGCACATTGAGCATTGTGTACAATTCAGCTAAATCATTTGAGATGGGAGAGACCAGAACTAGAGAGCTTCAGAGAAGGTGTTAGAAATGATAAAGGGGATCTGTGAAAGGCTAAACAGGTTAGGGCTCTTCAGCTTGGAGAAAAGACAACTGAGGGGATATGATAATTTTATAAAATCATGATGGGTGGAATGATTAAGTAGGGAGCAGTTGTTTTAACTTTAAAACAACAAAACAAGAGGATGCTCTATGAAATGAATGACCAGCAGATTGAAGAAAAACTTTCTAAAGTTTTAGTTTTCGCACAGTGTATAAACTGGGATTGGTTGCCATAGATGTGGCCAAGGCAGCCAACAGAGTGGAATAGAAATCCATAACAAATTAGTCAGGTAGACTTGGAAGAGCATTGTTCATCTCTGGAAATTAGCTCAGGAGAAATAGATCTGCTTTTAGAGATCTTCTGGATACTTGTGACCCAGATTGGCCACTATTTATAGGTAACGTTGACCTAGGGTGGGGTAGCAAAGAACAAATGCAATCAGATCAATAGATACTGATAGCCACACAAGCTTGGAGCCATCAGCAAATATTTTATACAGGCAAGGAATGTTCACCAACACACACAGAGAGCAGAAATTAATATTTACAAGTCAGATGTTCATTTTTTACAGAATTGTTGTGAGATGGAGTGTTTGAGTTCAGTTGTCAAAATCTCAGTGAAGGAGGGGGGGGCGGCGGCAAAGGCGGCCTAGGGTGCCCAATATCTTTGGATCACTCCTGACCCTGATCTGACTGTGGTTTCTGTTAAGTTATTCTGTTCTGTTTTTTTTGTTTTGAATTTGTGTATAAAACTTGATATTTGTTCTTTATAGGTAATGTCTGCTTCCAAAGCAATAATTTGAGGAAGCTTGGCGTGGGATGGCAGGACGGCCTCATTCTTATGATAGTAACTCCAGTGATCCAGAGAATTGGGATTGGAAATTATATAATAGACCTCGTAAACTTTATAAACATTCAAGGTAAGTAAAAGATATGTGTAATATCAACTATAAGTTCTTTCAAATTTGTCTTTTTGTAAGAGTTGAATCTACATGCCTACTCGCTGCTGGATTAACACTATGGGCCTTAGGCAAAACATATTTGTGGGCCTCTCTTTTCTTTGCTTCATTTTAATTCTCTACAGAGCAAAGTTCTTAGCCTGCCCCCTTTTCCCCAGGAGACCACCATTCATGTCCTTTCTCTTCAGGCTTCTCCAACTCCTCCCCAGTTCCTCTCCCTGAAGTGGCTTGTAGTGGAGGACTAGCCTAATGGTTAAAGCAGCAAGCTGGGAGTCAGGAAAGCCAGGATCCAAATCTTTTTTTCCTTATTGTCCTGTGTTTTGGCCGGGGGCTGTCCTCAGGAGAGCAACAACCTCTAATAACAAAATAAAAAAATAATACAATAAATCATAAAAACATTAAGACATGTAAAATGGCCAATTAAATCAAAGCATATACTACATACTAAAAACAATAAGCAACCAGAATCAATAAAAACATGTAAACATACTGGGGGTATATAATTGCTAAGAGAACATAAAAATAATCTTATATAAACCATGTATATGAGTGAATCACATAAAGAGTATAATGTAATCTAAAAAATAAATAAATATAACAAATGCATAGGTAAATATGTGAAACAAGAGTTGAGAGCCAGACAACCCCACACACATGTGAACCGCATCACCAGTACAGAGAATTGTGCTCCAAGTGAATAGCCTGACAATATATGAGAGAGATGACGGAAAAACGGCAAACTTACCAGCTGTTAGTAAACCTACAAAACATGAAGGGACGTGTAAATGAAACAAATCCAATATAAGAGCAATGAAACTGCAAAAATAGGTACTGAAACCTTATGTTCACAATATGGATGGAAAGCAGAAGCCACAAGGGGGGACCTTGGAGACCAAAGGTGGAATGGAAAGAAACCCAACGATATGAAACATGTCAATATGAGATCAAACATATTGCAAAAATGGAACGTACTGAGAACAGCTAGATGGTAAAGTAAACCAAACTGAGGAGGTACTGCAAGTAAAACATCGATGAATCTTACTGCAAAACTTTCAATCCAAGCCAGTGCCAAGGGATGCTAGACAAAAGCGTCAAACGAAACCAAGGCATGATGACGTGTGGCTTATAAATGCAGGACCTAGTAGCTGTGCTGTTCATAATGGTTAAGATGATTGTTTCATACAAAAAAGATATATATATATCTCATGCCAGCAATCTTAAAAAGTTGAGCAAAAAGTTCAAAAACAGAATTGTCCAACTGGAGAAATCTATAAGGCAACAGGAAGATTTCGTCAGATATTCAGGAGTATGAGGTAAATGTGTGGAGAGGCAGAGTGAGAATGACAGATGAAAAAAATGTAAGTAACAACGTGTGAAGAAGGGGACCCACTGGGATGGTGGTGTGCACTGATAGACACCTCCTGACTACTAAGTATACATTATACATGCATCCCTAATGACGGCACTTGTATTACACTGACATGATATACCGATAATAAACGCTGATCAATGGAATCCTCACTCATCGCATCAATAGTGGGTAGCTTTTTGACCAGACAAAGAGGGGCGAGGATCCATAGTGCATAAAGAGTTCTACTGCAAGGAATCATTTGGAAAATCCTCACAGTAGGGTAGGAGCTAGGGACTAGATACATGAAAATGAAGTGATGATTGTATTAAGAGAGCATGTTCCAACAAGGACAGAACATTAATAGATCATCCAGTGATGCCTAAATGAAATTTGCTCAGATAAAGTCAAATAACTAATTTCCCAAGGAAGGCTAAATAACTCGTAAATTCAATGTGATTCAAGTAATAGATTAAACAAAAAAACTGCTGGACCAAAAGTCATTATGTATTCATAAATAAAAAAACAAAACAGTAATTCTTGAATAGAAGATATAAGAAATGTAAAATATATGTATGGATAAATTATAGAACGTGGCTGGTAATATAAACAATATAGATGAGTGATTAAAAATATAAACACAGGTACACTAAAAAAATTTTTTTTTAAACTGCCTCTAATGTTTCGATTGATTTTTACGTTTTTTGGTGCGCTGAATTCAAATCTGGTAACCAATTTGCTCCATCACGTACAGATTCTTTGCTACATTGGGTTAGCAGTTTGAGGTGAATGTTTCAGATTGAGTGCGATCGAGATAAAAGTTTCTTGGATGAATTCTTTATACTAATTGTTTAGTAGTTATTCAAATAAGAATAAAGAAAATTGTAACAAAGCAGCACATAAGAATAGAGTAATGTCAACAAAACACACTGTGATGGTAGCAAAATTGTCTGCACTTAAAACAGCCACATACATGTGCACAAACATTGAGCATATAAGAGCGAGGTTAGACACAAAGCAAAGCAAAGAAATGTGCAAAAAATGTTGTACAGGTATGTATGTAAGAATAGAAAACGCAAACCGCACCATTGCAATACATGAAGACAAACACCCGATGGTGTGAAAATAAAATTCTAATAAATGAGATCCGACACTGTGGTAATAACTAGCACATTTTTATTTCAAAGTTTAGTAAAAACACGATATTTGTCAACACAGTTTAGATTTTAAAGTCATTCTTGGGTCAATCAATCTCCTGGTGGGCCCGTTTCTTCTTCCCCCGAATGCTTCTCTTGGTGCGCTGCTTGGCGTATTTTCATCTGGGGTTTCCCGCAGCAGCAACCAGCAGAAATCAGCCATCATAGTGGTGTTCCATCTTCCTTGGTACCTTCTCTCTGCGTCCTTGATGTCCTGGTGAAACCTTTCACCTTGTTCTTCACTGTACGCCCCCAAGTTTTCGGGAAAGTAGTTCACATGGGAGTGCAAGAAATGGACTTTCAGGCTTCTGTTACAGCCTTGTTCTTTGAAGGCATTGAGCATCCTGGCAACAATATCCTTATAGTTCTCATCCCGCCTGTTCCCCAAGAATTTGAGAACAACATCCTTGAAGGAATCCCAGGCTTCTTTTTCCTTCTCAGACATCGTTTCAGCGAATGCTCCATCTGAAATGAGTTTCCTTATATCAGGGCCAACAAACACGCCTTCCTTTAGCTTTGCTTCAGAAAGTCGGGGGAACTTTGAGCAAAGGTACCGAAAGCACTCACCATCTTTTGGAAGGGACTTGATGAATTGCTTAATGAGACCCAACTTAATGTGGAGAGGTGGTAATAGAATTTTATCACGAGGTACCAAGCTCTCATGAAGAACATTTTTCTCACCGGGTCTCAAATACTCCCGAATTGGCCAGTCTTTTTTCCCCCAGTGTAGGTCGCGGGCCCGGCTATCCCACAAGCAAAGGAAGCAGGGATATTTGGTGAAACCGGATTGCTGCCCTAATAGCATGGATAGAATTTTAAAGTCTCCACAAATCATCCACTTATGCTCATCATAACGAATCTTCTGAAGAATCAGGGCCAAATTCTTGTATTTTTCTTGGAGAATAACAGAGTGAGCAATAGGAACTGAAGCGAATGTGTTGCCATTATGAAGAAGAACACCTTTTATGCTGTCTTTTGATGAATCAATGAACAGCCGCCATTCAGCAGGATCATACTTGAGTTTAAACTTTTCCATCACTCCGTATATATCGTTGCAAAATACCAAATCTTCCTCTTTGCTGAAATACTTCAAAAATTGTGTCTCGCGGTTGCGGTACCAATAAAAAGTTGTTCCTGGTGACAATAGATTTTTCTGTTTAAGCCGAGAACCTAGCAGTTGGGCAGCATCTTTTGGGAGTCCTAAATCCCGGACTAAATCATTCAATTCAGCTTGAGAGAAAAGTTCAGGTTTCGGATCTGGTTCAGTTTCAAACTCGGAAGTACTGGACTCATCGGGAAAAGCCATCTGATGAGTCTCATCATGATCAGAACCGTCCACACAAATATGATCCAAAGATTTTGGTGGTTCAGGCACAGGTACTTCGTTGCTATGAGGCATAGGCCTAATTGCTGAGGGAAGGTTGGGGTAACTTATTACGTTCTTATTTTTTAAGTTGTATCCCTTCACAATGCAAGAGCAAAAATAGCAGTCACTGCTGTGGTCTCTTTGTTCACGCCACATCATAGGTATTCCGAAACGAAATGCTTGTTTTTTACCTTTCATCCATAAGCGTAGATCTTCCTCACATGTCTTGCACACTTTGTGAGGAGCCCACGGTTTGTCTTGATCGCCTAACTTCAAACCGAAATAGGCGAAATATACTGTTTTAATAAATGCAGAAATGTTCCTCTGCCGCTTTTTCACGGTATATTCCCCACAAATAAAACAAAAACTGTCCGGAGAGTTGACGCAACCTCTGGCTCTGTGAGCCATCACAAATACACAGCACTGCAAACTACAACTGTAGTGAACCACTTCGGAATAAAGCTGGATTACGACTGAGCAAACAAAAGGTAATAATGAACTTGCAAGAAACTGAAATTTGACAGGAACGTTCATGTCGCAACCACCGTGTTTGAGCGAGCGAACGAGGCGAGGCGGACAGGAAAGAACATGCGCCAGCGCGAGTACTGGATTTAGCCCCCCACCTCCCATTTGTCCTGTTAATGTATAAAATGAATACAAAACACTCTAAAATATCATGAGGGAGTGTTTCTAGTTAGTTAACCATTACAACCTCTATTTTGGGCCAAGAAAATAAACTGCAGTCGGCTAAAGAAATTATGTGAACATTCCTTATATGGGTAAGAAATCTAATTTTGCAAGAAAACGTGACGTGATGGAACATTTTGGCTATTTTTCCTGGATTCAGCACCCCAAAATCTATAGGAATCAGTTGCAAAACTGGAGGCAGTTTTTTGGTAGTGTACCTGTGTAATGAAACCACCAATTAATGAGAGGCTGAAAAGATTAGGGCTCTTCAACCTGGAAAAGAGATGACTGAGGGGGAGATATGATGGAGGTCTATAAATTAATGAATGGAGTGGAATAGGTAAACGTAGATTGATTATGCCATCAAAATATAGAAAGACTAGGGGACATGCAATAAAGCTATAGTGTAACCTATTTAAGACTAATAAGAGAAAATATTTTTTTTACTCAACGCATAATCAAACTCTCTGGAATTCATTACCAGAGGATGTGGTGAAAGTTGTCCAAATCATTTTTTTAAACCCAGCTACACTTAACATGTTCCTGAAGGAAAGGGCCATAAACCATTATTAAAGGGGACCTGGGAAATCCACTTCTTGCCACAATACAAGCATTGTGGAACCTGTGTCCTTTGGGGGAACTGCTAGGTACTTGTGACCTAGATTGGCCACTGTTGGAAACAGGATATACTGGGCTTGATGGACGTTGGTCTGACCCATTATTGCATATCTTATGTTCTTATTAACTTGCGCCTTTCCAGTAGCTTTACAAGGCCAGGTACACACTGTCCCTGACTATATTTTTCTGTTCCTGGAGGGCTAAATATCTAAGTTTATACTTGAGGCATTGGAGAGTTAAGTGACTTCCCAAGGCCACAAGAAGTGCTAGAGGGATTTGAACCCTGGTCTCTCTGGTCACTGGGCTGTTGCTCTAACCACAAACTTCTTCTCCATTGGGTTCTCTCAACCCAGTCCTTGGGGCACACCTAGACTATCTGGGTTTTAGAATAACCGCAGTGAATATGAATGATATCTGCATGCACTTCTGCCTCTGTATGCAACATTTCTCTGTCATGCATATTCATTGTGACTATTCTGACAATCTTGACAGGCTAGGTATTCTGAGGGACTGGTTGAGAACCCTTGCTTTTGAGTAGTGGTTCTCAACCCGGTCCTCTGGTACTCCCAAGCCAGTTAGGTTTTCAGGATATCCACAATGAATATGTATGAAATAGATCAGCATGCACTGCTTCCATCGCGTACAATTCTAGTTCCTTATCGTTCCTCCAGTTCAGTCCTCTACATCTGGGTTGTCAACCTCCTCCTGCAGCTGGAGACTGGTATGTCAAACTTATGACATCACTGGATATAGCCTGCTGTGCTCTCTCTCTCCCTCCAGTGTTACCAGTCTCCATGCAGCAGGAGGACGTTGTGAGCCCAGGAGAGGGCTCACTGGAGTGACAGATAAGGAGAGTGTAGGATTAGTTTAGTTAGCTTGGGGTCTTTAAAAAAAAAAAAAAAAAAAAAAAAAAGGGGATTTTAGCATACCGGGATTAGATCACTGCCTGTCAGCCACCTTTCCACAGGTCGACGCCAGGAGTATGTGTGGGGCGGTAATCGGAGGATCTCTCCCCCCGGACATTACGGGGGAGAGCTCCTGGTGACTTCCCTGTAGTCTGCCGGGCCTCCGCCGCACTGGCTGCGGCTCCGGAGAGCAGGAGCACAGTGGACGCTTTGCGGCACAGGCTGCCCCGATCCGGTGCCGGCGCTGTCCGTCGGACTCTGAGACACTGCAGACCTGCCCGGTAAGCCCAGAACCGGGGCAGGCAGCAGTGTGAAGGCAGGCCGCACGGTGAATTCTCCCACCATTGGAGTGCAAGCGGTTTGGCGCCTTTTTCCTCGGCCCGGCTCTTCGGCGGCCATTTTAACTAGCACGAAGGTCCGCGTGGCGGAGCTGCAGTCGGGCCTCTTAGTGAGCACGCCAGCTTTTCGGGGGTAGCGCCTCCCGGGGTAGCTGGGGGAGTGTTTTCCCTTTGTTTTTTTTTTCCTTTCTTTTGCTTTTATTTTATTTTACTGTTTTTTTCCCGCGATCAGAGTACCGCGGGGGGGGGGGGGGAAGCAGATAGCCCTTAGCACGGTGGCAGTTGCCTGGGGCTGTTGGCAGGCTTCTCCCTCGGCAGCCAAGGTAGCTTTGGTTTTTAGGGCCCCCGGTCTAGCAGATTGTCCTTTTGGGTGGCTTCTGGGTCCAGGGGTAAACGCCGGTAGTTTTATGACAGGGAGACCACAGTGTGCGGTCTGTGGCACCCGTAGGGGCACAGTAGCGGAGTCTGGCGTGTGCTGTGGCTGTGCTTCTCTGTCTTCCACGGTGGAACAGCTCATGGAAGTCAGAGAAGAGTCAGAGCCCCCGGGGGTGCCGTCTGTTCAGCTGGCGGCGCCTCCTCAAGACCCTGGCCAGGCCGTTCCTGTGGAGGAGCAGGCTGGTCCCTCAGCTCCGTTCTTGGAGCGGCAGCCGGAGGCTTTGACGGAGTTTTCCCCGGAGTTTGTCTTAATGTTGCACAAGGCCTTTTGCTTGCGGCGCCAGGGTCGCTTAGTGGAGGCTGAGCGCAGTTCGCTTTCTGCTGCGCAGTTGGCATCTGCGAGCGAGGGACTAGAGGGTCCCTTGGCCCCGAAGAGGGCTAGGACCAGGGCATCCTCGGCGTTGGACACTGACTGGCCGGAGTTGGACGAGCCTGACTGGGAGGCTGAAGAGGGAGCCCAGGATCTGGAGGAGGGTGAGATCCTGGAACCCGAGGAGCAGTCTAAGATCATTCGCCTTTTTCGGAGAGAGGAGCTTCCAGCGCTCATCACCGAGTCCCTTCAGGTGCTCAATCTGACGGCTCAGGCGTCCGCGGAGGACGACGTGGAGGATCCTCTCATTCAAGCGGTGCAGCAAACACAGGTGGTGTTTCCTCTGCACAAGGTGGTCGATTAAAATGATCCAGGAGGAATGGAACCAGCCGGAGGCGGGACTGAGAAGCGTCCGCACTATGGCTAGGCTTTATCCGTTAGCGGATAAGGATAAGGACAGGTTTAAAACACCGCGGGTTGATGCGGTGGTGTCGGTGGTTACCAAGAAAACTACCATTCCGGTAGAGGGTAGCACAGCTTTGAAGGATGCGCAGGACCGTAGAGTAGATGGCTTTTTGAAACAGACGTTCGAGGCGGACTCTCTCGCGCTGCAGGCGTCCGTCTGCGGAGCCTGGGTGGCGAGGGCATGCTTGCGCTGGGTTCAGCAGTTGCGTCGCTCGCCTCCGTTGGATCTCAGTGAACTCCAGGAGCTCGGGCGTCTGGAGTCCGGTGTGGCTTATTTGGCGGATGTGCATTATGATTTGGTCAGGGCCCTTGCTAACAGCACGGCTTCCGTGGTGGCCGCTCGCAGGTCAGTGTGGCTGCGTAATTGGGCGGCAGATGGTTCCTCTAAATCACGGTTGGGTAAGCTACCGTTTAAGGGGCAGTTACTTTTTGGAGAGGACTTGGATAAGTTGGTGAAGGAGTTAGGGGAGTCCAAGGCGGGTAGATTGCCTGAAGATAAGCCGAAACAGGGGAAGGCCGGTCAAGGCTTTCGCGGTCAGTTTCGTGACTTTCGCAGATTTCGGGCATCGAGATATGGTGCCTTTCAGAGGGGCTGTTTTTCCGCCCGCCGTCAAGGATTCCGAGGGTTCCGAGGTGCGACAAGGGGTTTCGCCTCGAGCACCGTTTCAGCAGTTCGTAAGTCGCAATGAGATGAGGTGGGTCCCGGTGGCGGATGCTCCTATCGGAGGGAGGCTTCGGGAGTTTCTGTCCGCCTGGACCCTCATCACCTCCGACCAGTGGGTCCTCTAGATCATTCAGCATGGTTATGCCCTGGAGCTAGCGAGTCCCGTCCGAGATTCCTTCGTCTTGTCGCCATGCTGGGGACCCGGAAAAACTCTTGCGGTTCGCGACACTTTGGACCGCCTTCTGCGCTTATGAGCGGTGGTGGAGGTACCGAGGCAGGAGTACGGCATGGGTCGGTATTCCATATATTTCGTGGTGCCAAAGAAAGGCAGGGCGCTGCGGCCTATATTAGACCTCAAGGGTGTGAATCGGGGTCTGCGGGTGCCCCACTTCCGTATGGAGACGTTAAGGTCGGTTATCGTCGCGGTCCGTCAAGGGGAGTTTCTAACGTCCTTTGGTCTCACAGAGGCTTATCAGCGGCTCTTAAGGTTCGCCTTGCCCTGGGGGCACTATCAATTCCGGGCGTTGCCCTTCGGCCTGGCAATGGCGCCGCGCACTTTCACCAAGATTATGGTGGTGGTGGTGGTGGTGGCGGCGGCGGCGCTGCGCAGGGAAGGTATCCTGGTGCACCCGTATCTCGACGGTTGGTTGATTCGGGCAAAGTTGGAGACGGAAAGTCGGCAGGTGACCAACAGAGTGGTCGAGTTTTTGCAGGGGCTTGGCTGGGTGGTAAATCCAGACAAAAGCCATCTGCAACCGGTTCAGGTTCTCGAGTATCTGGGGGTCCGGTTTGATACTCGCAGGGCGCTGGTCTTTTTGCCACTCAAGAGGGCGCAGGTGCTGCGCAGGTTGGTTCGTTCGTTCCGGGCCACGCCCGCCCCGACGGCGTGGTTCTATCTCCGAGTACTCGGCACAATGGCGGCAACCCTGGAGGCAGTTCCGTGGGCCAAGGTGCATATGCAGCCGCTGCAGAGAATGTTACTGCGGCGGTGGTCACATCAGGTGGATTCCCTGAGCAAGCGGTTGCCCTGTCTCTTCCAGGTACGCCGGTCCCTTCAGTGGTGGCTGCTTCCGTCCTCGTTGGCGGCGGGCATGCCTCTGGAGCAACCGGAGTGGGTTCCGGTGATGACGGATGCCAGTCTGTCGGGCTGGGGAGCCCACTGCGGAGGACAGTTTGCACAGGGTTACTGGTCTCCTCTGGAATCGACGTGGTCGATCAATCGGTTGGAATTGCGAGCGGTGGCACGAGCCCTGGAGGCATTCGAGCAGATGGTGTTGGGGCGTGCCGTTCGGATTCTCTCCGACAATTCGGTGACGGTGGCTTACATCAATCGTCAGGGAGGCACCGGCAGTGCAGCGATGGAAGCGGAGTCGGACTTGCTGTTTGCCTGGGTGGAGAGTCGCTTGACGGCTCTTTCAGCGGCGCACATTGCAGGAAGGGACAACGTGATGATGGATTTTTTGAGCAGAGTACGGGTGGATGCTGGAGAGTGGGAGTTGCATCCGAAAGTGTTTGCACAGATCGAGTGGCGTTGGGAGACGCCGGTAATGGACCTGATGGCAACCTTTGCTTCGGCCAAGGTTACGCGGTTTTACAGCAGGAGAAGAGAAAGAATGTCAGAGGGCATAGTCGCACTGTTGCAGCGGTGGCCGATGTCGGGACTTCTGTATGCGTTTCCGCCATGGGCACTGATAGGACGCGTGGTGCAACGGATAGAGGCGTATCCGGGGAAGGTGCTTTTGGTGGCGCCCGACTGGCCAAGACGTCCATGGTATGCGGATCTCATGAGGCTTCTCGACGGCCGTCCCTGGCGTCTTCTGGCTCGGTCGGATCTGTTGCGTCAGGGTCCGCTATGCATGCCCCAGGTGGATCGATTCTCGCTTACGGTATGGCCATTGAAAGGGCTCGGTTGAGGAAGAAAGGTTATTCGGCGGCGGTGATCTCTACCCTGCTTAGAGTGCGAAAACGGTCTATTTCCTTGGCGTATGTGCGGATATGGCACATTTTTGAGGATTGGTGTTCGAGGCATCAGATTCGGGCGGCCACAGTTTCGGTGTCTTCCGTATTGAACTTTCTGCAGGATGGCTTTGATAAATGTCTGGCGGCCAGCTCCTTGCGGGTGCAGTTGGCGGTGCTGTCCTGTTATTGTGGCAAGGTTCAAGGGCTTGCGTTAGGGGCGCATGCGGATATTGTCCGGTTTCTGCGGGCGGTGTCTAGGCTACGCCCTGCCCGTCGGACTCTGGTTCCCTCTTGGGATCTTAATCTGCTGTTGTCGGCATTGGTCAAGCCGCCCTTTGAGCCTTTTCATTCTGCGTCGCTGAAGGATCTTACTCTCAAAGTGGTTTTCTTGGTGGCGATCTGTTCGGCGTGGCGCATTTCAGAGTTACAAGCGTTGTCTTCTCGAGAGCCATTCTTGTCTTTCTCGCGGGATAGCGTAGTGCTACGGCCTGTGCCATCCTTCTTGCCTAAGGTTGTTTCTCCCTTCCATTTGAATCAGTCGGTGTGTTTGCCTGTCCTAGGTGCCGGAACGGGCGACTCGGAGGATCGTCGTTTCCGTCGCTTGGATCTTAAGAGAGCGTTGTGGCAGTATTTGAAATCCACGGCGTCGTTTCGCAAGTCAGATCGCTTGTTCCTCTTGTTTGGCGGCAGGCGTAAGGGCGAGGCGGCATCCAAGGCCTCTATTGCTCGTTGGATTAGGGAAACGATAGCTTCTGCTTACTTGTTGCAAAGACGCGCGGTACCTGTTGGTTTGCGGGCTCATTCGACTAGGGCGCAGGCAGCGTCGTGGGCGGAACATGGGCTGGTGCCGCCGAGTGAGATTTGTCGGGCGGCTACGTGGTCGTCTCTGCATACGTTCAGTAAGCATTACCGGCTTGATGTCGCAGCAGCTGATGATGCGTGTTTTGGGGCTGCAGTGTTGCGCTCCAGCTGGAAGGGTCCCTCCCAATAGTTACTGCTCTGGTACATCCCAGATGTAGAGGACTGAACTGGAGGAACAATAAGGAAATCATAATTACACTTACCTGGTAATTGTAGTTCCTTGAGTGACGACAGTTCAGTCCTCCTTCCCACCCAGTGATGTTTCAGTAGGAGGACAGCCGGAGGTCGCATAGTCGTTTCTACAGGTAAGTCCATTCATCTGTTACTTAGAAGATGGTGGGTAATAGGTTTGGTGAAAGTTCGGGGCGTATAACGCCTTCATTGTAACTTACTATAGCATTTTAGTGTACTTAAGTTAGATGCAGTTGGCATTTATTGCTACTTATTTGTTGCTCCTTTTGAGTCTGCTTTGTTAATAGTTCACACTGGAGGGAGAGAGAGCACAGCAGGCTATATCCAGTGATGTCATAAGTTTGACATACCAGTCTCCAGCTGCAGGAGGAGGTTGACAACCCAGATGTAGAGGACTGAACTGTTGTCACTCAAGGAACTACAATTACCAGGTAAGTGTAATTATGATCTTGTGCATATTCATTGTGGATATCTTGAAAAACCTGACAGCCCGGGGGTACCAGAGGGCTGGGTTGAGAACCACTGCTTTAGAGAATTGAGTTGATAGGGTAGGACAGAACAGAGATGAGTCTGCAAGGAGGATGTGTATTCAAAGGCCCTAGGAGAGGGATTGGAACCCTATGGAATGGGAAAGGGGAGTAGGATACTGTTAGGAATCTACAGACTGGTCTGCATATCTCTGGCAATTATAGTGTCACTTTAAAGGTTCTGTCAGCCACTGGCTTCTGTTACCTGTTCTTTAGCAACCCCGCTTTGACCCCCAGATTTCCCACATTTGTCAAAGCTTATCAGTTGGAACCCAGGTATGTGTATACATTATTCTTGCTTTGCATCTGCTATCCCAGGTGTAATATAGATAAAAATGCTTTTGAGAGTGAAGGGTGAGAATAAGTACAGTTTTTGAAGGTTTTTTTTTTTAACTTTTGCCTCTGTGTAGAACCAAATATAATTTACTTACTTTAGTTGCCTAAGATGGCTCAAAAATACCTCTATGAAAAGACTGACCATCTAGTTGTGTCCAATCCATTTTTAACAAAAAAACGAGTTTAGTGTATGTTGTGTGTATGTTTCAGAAATAATTGACTTTACCTCAGCTTTTATCACCTTTTGTAAATGAAAACCTAATCATGTGTTTTATGGCATTCATAATTAATAAGCAAGAGATGGTTTTGCATGCCATTTCCAGTGACTTTTGAACATCATGCATATTCATTTTGCTATACTGAAAAGCAGAATGGTTTGGTGTGTCTCCAGGACTGGATTGGGAAGTGATAAGTGATTCATAGATTTTTAGTGCACATGGCTGAACATTTTTATATTTGTTAAACGACGTGCAGGTGGGTGAAATAGATGTTTCCATATCATACTGCTAGACCAGTCCAGACAAGCGGGTTATGCCCCCCTGCCAGCAGATGTTGGAGACAGAGCAAAAACCCCAGAGCTGTGATTGGTTAGGCTCTGGGTGGTATAGAGGTACCCCTAGGGGTCCTTCTCAGTATTTTCACTGTCTCCAGCAGATGAAGGTGTTATACAAGCTTGTCTCTCAATTTTTAATGTAATATTTTGCTTCCTGTCATTCATGGACTCCTGGATGCACATAGAGCATACAAGAGGTGTTTCTCTGAGTTTCCCAGGTCCCACCATTTTAAAGCTGTAACCTGTTTTGTAACAGTAGTTTTACTGGCAGCTCCTGATCGCGTGGTCAGAGCTTTATTGTTTTATTCTTGATACATCAGGGCGGTTTACATCGGAGGTCTCCCAGCCTCTGCCATGGGGGCCCAGGTGACTGGAGGAGGTTCAATTTAATTGATTTAAATTGCTTAAATTTTATATTGACAGAAACAGTTCTTACAACTCCGTTGGATCTTGGCGGCTCTGCTCCTGTACTGTGAGTTACAACCGATCCTCTCCTATTCATTTTACTTCCAGGTTCCGTGCTGGGTTGAGAACGAGGCTTTTAGTGTCTTTTGCAGCTGGCAGCACTCCTCTCCTTCCCCCGGGCAGATTCGCCGCTGTCGGGAGGTTTTCTGGGCAAGATCTTCCCTTTTTCCTTCAGCGCCTTGTTGCTGGTGGCCATTTTGGAAACACAGGAGCGTGTTCTCTTCAGCACCTTTTGGCGGGAACACCTCTGGAGGGGCCATTTTCCTTGTTTTTCCAACCTATGCTGTTCTGAGACATTGGTCTGGCCTATCTACACTGTGTGTTAAACTGATTCAAGAATCGACTATTATTTTGTTAAAAAATGCCCTCTTCGCTACACAGATGTGTAGTGTGCAACAAGAAGCAGGAAGAGTTAACCGATTGCCTGTGTCCGTCTTGCCTTACGCACCCAGGAAATTCTTCTTCCTCCCTGTCAGGTGCGCTGCCTACCCTGGACAGCAGTTCCTCGGCACCTCCTTCTTTAGATGCGCTGCACAGTGCTACACCTGCAGAGGGCTCACATTCTGCTCCAATTTTGGCACCACAAGCTCCATTCCTTTCCTCGCAGCTTGAAGCTACGGTGCATGCTACGGATACCCAGTTCCTGGCGTTATTTTGCCAGGCATTGTCATTGTGGCGTTCAGAGGCTTCCAAAGTGCCCTCGGTGCCCTTCCCAGCTCCGGACAGAGGTGTACCTGCGTCTGTGCCTCGCAAGCGGACTTCTAAGACCACGGACCTTAAGAGTGGACGTCCTAACAAGGAAGTTTCATGGGGCTTGTGGGTCGGTCCAGAAATCCCTGAGGACCACAGATCTTCGGCCGAAGTGAGGATGGGGAATATTCTCCTTCAGATTCTTCAGTGACGGCTCAAGAAGAACCAGCCTCCCTACAGTGGATTCAGCAGCTGCCAGATGATCCGGCGGTGGGCCGTCTGCTGTGGCTGGGTTCTTAGCGGATGCCTTTTACGATCTTTTACGTCTCTCCGCTCGCTCGTTGGCGGCAGTGATGGTGGCTATGAGATGGCTTTGGCTGTGTCAATGGGCAGCGGATGTTGCCTCCAAGATGCGCCTGTCAAAGCTGCCCTTTAAGGGGAGACTCCTCTTTGGCGAAGATCTAGATAAGTTGGTGAAGGATCTGGGAGAAGTTAAGCCTCAACACTTGCCAGAAGATAAGCCAAAAGCTTTATCACGCCGGGCACCTCGTTCCCAAGCCTTTCGATGTTTTTCTAGATCGCATGATTCACAGAGATACCGCTACTTTAAATTGGGCACCTCTACCGCTCCTACCAGTCATTTTGGCCAGAGATCGCAGTCCTTTCGAGGAGCCCGTAAAGGCACTGATTCCTAGTCGGGCTCAGGGAAGTTTTCTGGAACCTCCTGTCCCTCCCCTTGACAGGACGGGAGGCCCACTTGGGATGCTTCCGCCATTAGGAGGATGGTTAGTGCTCTTTTCTCGACAGTGGGCTCTCATAACCTCTGACCAGTGGGTCCTCGACACCGTTTCTCACGGTTATTCCCTCGAATTTTGCCGAACCCATTCATGATGCCTTCCTGGTATCTCCAGGACGATTGTTGCGGGGGGGGGGGGGGGGGGAAGTAGCCATTCAAACTACCATTCAAAGACTCCTTCTAAAAGCCATTTATCCTGTCCCACCATTGGAAAGGGGATTAGGCCGTTACTCTATTTCGTGCTGCCCAAGAAGGACAGCTCTTTTCATCCAATCCTAGACCTCAAAGGAGTCGATCGCAGTCTTCGCGTGCCACATTTCAGAATGGAGACCCTCTGGTCCATCATTCAAGCAGTGCGCAAGGGGGAATTTCTCACTTCTCTGGATCTGGCAGAAGCCTACTTTCATATTCCCATTCAGGATGACCACCAGTGCTTCTTGCGGTTCTCGGTTGACATTTTCAATTTCGGGCAATGCCATTTGGCCTAGCCTCGGCACCTCAAACTTTTTCAAAAGTAATGGTGGTAGCAGCAGCCTTACGCAAACAGGGCATTAGGGCTCACCCCTAGTTGGACGATTAGCTCATTCGAGCGGACTCCTTTCCAGAAGCCTGCAGCACAATTTCAGTGGTAGTTGCATGTCTACAGAAGCTCGGGTGGGTGATCAATCGGGCTAAAAGTTGTTTTCAGCCATCCCAGGAAATCGACTTTCTGGGATCATGTTTTGACACCTGTCAGGGTTGCGTCTTGACTCAAGTGCGTTTCCTCAAACTGGTTACGCAGATTCGAACCTTTCTGGTTCAGGGTTCCCCTTGGGCGAGGGATTACCTCAAAGTCCTAGGGACCATGGCAGTCACCATTGAGCTCGTTCCTTGGGCCAGAGTGCATATGCGCTGTCCTCAGAATGCACTCCTTTCGCGATAGTCGCCAGTGTCGGGAAAACTACCAGCTCAGTCTTCCTCTGAGGCCGGCAGTCATGCAGAGCCTGCAGTGGTGGCTGTCTCCGCGCAATCTCCTCAAAGGGGTAAACTTGGAGAATCCACACTGGATATTGGTGACAACAGATGCCAGCCTTTCGGGATGGGGAGCTCACTGTCGGTCCCACATGGCGCAGGGGATGTGGTCGGCACACACAAAGCTCGCTGGGCGATAAACCGACTCGAAGCTCGAGCAGTCCGCCTCGCCTTACAGAGCTTTCTCAATCTCCTGCGAAATCAAGCAGTTCGGGTATTGTCCAACAACGTGACTACAGTGTCCTATCTCAACCGGCAAGGGGGATACCAAGTGCCCTGGAGTGTCAAAGGAGATGTGCCGCCTTTTCCCCTGGGCAGAAAGGTATTTGCAAGCCATTTCGGCACAGCACATCGTGGGGACCAACAATGTGAAAGCGGATTTTCTGAGCTGACATACTCTCAATCCCGGTGAGTAGAAGCTTGCTCCAGCAGCCGTCCAGGAAATAGTTCAGAGATGGGGGCAACCAGGGATTGATCTTATGGTGTCAGCCACAAATGCCAAAGTACCGGCCGCCTTCAGCCGCTGAAGGGAGCACGGAGCTCACGGCATAGATGCTCTGGCGCAACCGTGGCCGAAGCAGGATCTGCTGTATGTTTCCTCCTTGGGCGATGATCGGGAGAGTTCTCCAATGAATCAGAGAGCACCAGGGACCAGTGATAATCGTAGCTCCGGATTGGCCCAGACGGCCTTGGTATGCAGATCTCATAAGGCTATCTCATGTAACTCCTCTGCGACTAGAAGCTCCCTTGGGACTCCTCAAGCAAGGACCAATCGCCATGAACAACCCGACTCCCTACTCACTTACAGCTTGGCTCTTGAATGCCGCAAGTTAACCTGTAAGGGTTATTCTTCCAAAGTGGTGGCTACGCTCAACGCCTGACGATTGTCAACGTCTGTAGCGTATGCTAGGGTGTGGCGAGTCTTTGAGTCATGGTGTTCGCAACAGCAACTTTCTCCGTGGCGCTTGGAAATCGCAGACGTTCTTGCCTTTCTAAAGGATGGTCTTGATAAAGGATTGGCACTCGGAACCCTGCAGGTTCAAGTTTCAGCTTTTGACGTGCTACCGGGGTCCAGTTCGTGGTCGCACCCTTGCTTTGCACTCTGACGTTTTGTGTTTTTTCAAGGGTGTCAAGCTCCTACACCGAAAGGTTCGGCCAGTAGTCCCGTCCTGGTTCTCAAGGCTCTTATGGGCCGGCCCTTTGAGCCTCTCAGAGGTCTTGCTTTGTGATTTGACGCTAAAGACAGCATTCTTAGTGGCCATAACCTCGGCGCGAAGGATATCGGAACTACAGGCTCTCTTGCAGGGATCCTTTTCTGTCGTTTCCACAAATCACATGTTTTTCCTAGAAGCATGCCCAGACTTGTTTTTCTGTATTGGGTTTTTTTTTTCAAAGCCACTAAAAAATAGCTGTAGTGGGATTTCTCGCGCTCGCTCTCGTGCTCTCAACTACTTTGTTGCCAGAATACTTCTCTCTAACGGTGAGATCTTAAAAGCAAAAGTCTATCACATGGACAGCACCTCTAACAAAGATGTGTTAATTGCATTTTAACATTTTGTAAAGAAAAGCCTGTATACCAAATGCTGTACAGGTTTGTGTTCCTGTTGCTACCAAAGGGTTATTGTTAACAATCAGTTCTGAATAGTCTGCAATACACACATTGTGAGAAAAACAAACTTGCGCAGGGGGGAGAGAGAGCAATTTTTGTGTTTGTTTTCCAGGGTTCCTGCTTTTGCAGATGTCAGCAGCATTAACCAAAAGCAAAACACATTTCCGGAGTCAGTCACTCTGCTTCCGCTGATGTCATCAAAAAGAGACACTGTCCATTTCCGATGATGTAGACTAGGGGTGTGGTTGAGGGTGGGAGGATGTGGGTGTGGCACAAACCCAGAAGTGGGCGCTGATTGGCTAATGCCATCATTGTGGGGTGTGGGTGCTGATTGGCTGATGCCATCCTTGTGGGTGGGGTGGGGTGGGGTGGGGTGTGGATGGGCGGAGCTAGCTCACCATTCATTTCTATGGGAGGGGCGTGGCCAGAGGCGGGGCATACTCTGGAGCGCTGATTGACAGGTGAGATAAGGATGACAGCAGCCAATCAGTCTGAGTACCCATTTTATATGCTGAGGCAATGGTCTCAGTAGTATCTTGCGGAATCAGCCTGTTCCAAGAGTTTGTGTATGCATTTCACTTCAGTGCAAGCATTCTTGTGAGTGGAGTGTAGCTCAGTAGCCCTCTCAGACATTTGTTAGGTGGGAGCATATGGCATTTCTTTCTATTACTGCTTGGATGTCCATGCTTGGGTGGACACGACCTTTGACTCGGATCTTAAAAGCTGCTATGTTGTCTTCCTGCCCAGTGATGGTGTAGCTGTGCTGTATCTCAATTGTCTGGACTGGTCTGGCAGGAGGATAGAGAATGACAAATTTTGTATATCTGGTAACTTTACTTTCCTAGAATTCCTGCTAGACCAGTCCAGGACCCACCCTCGAAGATTTTGTGCAGGTTTGGGACCAGCTGCTTTTTAAAGGTCTGTTCAGTCTTTTGGTCAGTTTCTTCATGGTAAGAGATCAAATACTTGCTCACGCTATATGTGGCAAAGTTGTTAGTGATTAACATTTCCCAAAAAATGTTTTCCCCTTGTTTTTCCTGTCTTGTTTACTGCTTGGGAAGCTGCTGTACCAGAGGATACATACACCTGGGGAATTCTGCAAAAACAATTTAGAAAATTTTGTACACAGGTTTGTGTGTGGTGGGTGGTTGTGTGTTCTTCCTTTTTTTTTTTTTTTTTTAAAATTCTGCGTGTTTTTGTTAGTAAATATTTGTGCAAAAATCACCATCATTAAGCTTAACTCCTCTAGACATGAAATTCCGCCTGACTTCCTCCACTTCAGCTATCTTGCTGCTTTCCCTGTTCCCTATCCCCCAATTCTCTCTCCCTCTTAACTTCTAGCAAGATCCCTACTGCTGTCTGTTCCTATGGTCTACCCTCTTTCAAATACCTCCACATTACCTCTTTTTCTGCTTTCCCCAGAGAACACCTGTTACAGGTGAGTAACTGCACTTGCTGGGCTACAAGGGTGGATTGGAGGGGAGAGAGATGCTGGGCTGCATAGGATGGGTGGGTGGGAAACAGAGGGAGAGTGGGGAGTTAAGTATGTGAAAATTAAAAAGGAGGACTAGAAAGTGAAAAGCAGGATGAAATTTGGACAGAAGCAGGAAAGGGAGAAAAAGGATTGATCAATATGTCTGAGACAGATATAGGGAGGCAATGGAGGAGGACAGCCAACACTGGAAAGAGTTAGTAGAAGACAGATGAAGAAAGCAGAAAAGAGAAACTGGGACCAACATGACTAGAAAAATAACATACCCAGATAACAAAGGTAGAAAGTATTTATTTTATTTTTATTTTATTTATTTACATTCTCTTATATACCACGCTATTCTGCATCAGTGCGGTTTACATTGAACAAACTGAAATTACATTGAACAGGGCATTATAACTTGGAGATAACTATTTTACAGGGAACATGGACTATGGAGGGTTAAGTGGCTTGCCCAAGACCACAAGGAGCACCTGTGGGACTAGAAACCCCAGTCCTTCCGGCCCAAGGTTGCTGTCCTCTAGTGGGATTTGAACCCCCGACTTTCCGGCCTGAAGTACCTTGCCCCCTCCACTAGGCCACTCCTCCACAAATTATTTTGAATTTATTAATTAGAATATGTTTAGCTTTGGGAGATGTACTGAACTACAAAAAAATATTCACAACCAGAGGAAATGTATTTATATTTTTAGTTTTCCAGTGTTGCAGTACCTGCTGATTTTGACTTAGTGCTGCTATGATATGGCACATTTTGCTACATATGTAAGTGGTATGTTCCTTATCGTCCCTCCAGTCTAGTCCTGACATCTAGGGTTTAAGCACCTCCTCCAGCAGCTGTGGAGACTGAGAAACATCACTCTTTTGCTGACACTGGTACAAATACTCCTGGGACCGCCTCTTCTGTCCCATAATCTGTAGAAAGTCGCAATGAAGCCAGGAGGGCCCAAGGGGAAGTGGTAGCCGTAGGAAGACGGTTAAGGGAGTTTTATCCTGCTTGGGCCCAAATTACTACTGACGGGTGTTAGAAATCATTCAAGAGGGCTATGCTCTCGAGTTTCAACACCCGGTGGCCGATAATTACGTTCAATCCCCATGCAAAATGCCTCTGAAGGTCCAGGCGGTGCGAGAGACGTTGGAGCGACTACTGAGACTCAATGCGGTGGTTCTGGTACCAAAGGAACAGTGCGGGTGCGGTCGATACTCCATTTATTTTGTATTACCAAAAAAGGAGGGATCTCTTCGTCCGATCTTGGATCACAAAAAGGTAAATCGGTATCTCTGCATTTCACATTTTCGGATGGAAACTCTGCGGTCGGTGATTGTAGCCGTAAGGGCAGGGGAGTTTCTCACTGCTCTGGATTTGTCAGAGGCTTATCTTCACATACCCATTCAGCGAGAGCATCAGAGGTTCCTTGGATTTGCACTTCCAATGGGGCATTTTCAATTTCGTGCATTACCGTTTGGGTTGGCAACGGCACCTCTGACATTCACCAAAGTCATGGTAGTAGTCACGGCGACGAGGAAAGAAGGAATTCTGGTACACCCATATTTGGACAATTAGTTGGTACGGGCAAAGTCCAGGGAAGAGAGCAAGTTCCTTCAGAGTCTAGGCTGGATGATCAACAGCGCAAAGAGCAGACTAGAGCCTTCGCAAAACCTGGAGTATCTTGGAGCACGTTTCGATACACAGATGGGGAAGGTGTTTCTGCCTCAGTTGAAGGCACAGAGCTTGAGAAACCTGGTCAGGACTTTTCTAAGCCGAAGGATTCCCACGTCATGGCATTTATCTGCAGTTGCTAGGTACAATGGCGGCGACGCTCGAATTGGTCCTGTGGGCAAGGGCGCATATGCAGCAACTTCAGAGGGCGTTGCTCAGGCGATGGTCGCACCAGAACGATCCTCTATCCTGGATACTTCCATGTCGGCCGGATACGAGGCAGGCTCTGCAATGGTGGTTAAGGTCAGGGGTGCTGGAAAGGGGAATACCCCTAGAGGCTCCCATCTGGATATCTCTTAAGACGGACGCTAGTCTCTTGGGATGGGGGGGGGGGGGGTGCACGTCTAACAAACTTTTGCCCAGGGACAGTGGACCACTGTGGAGAAGACATGGTCCATCAAGAGATTGGAGTTGAGAGCGGTTGCGCTAGCGCTGAGGGCTTTTCAGCCATGGCTCAAGGGCAGAGCGGTGCGCGTATTCTCCGACAGTGCAACAGCGGTGGCCTACATCAATTGCCAGGGCAGCACGGGCAGTGCGCCACTCGAATCCGAGGCTGATCACCTTTTTGGAGTGGGCCGAAACACATCTGGTGCCGCTGTCGGCGACTCATGTAGCAGGAGTGGACAATGTGGCAGCCGATTTTCTGAGTCGGGTCAAATTGGACCCAGCAGAGTGGATGCTGCATCCGGAGGTCTTCGAGTTGATAGTGAGCTGCTGGGGGCAGCCAGTAATGGATCTAATGGCGAATGGTGACATTAGAGTCAGCAAAGGCCAACAGATTTTTCAGCAGAAGAAAGGAAATGTCGGAGGGCCTCTGCTCTCATTCAAAGGTGGCCGGAGCAGCGGCAGCTTTATGTTTTTCCCCCTTGGGTTTTAATAGGTCGAGTGCTGCAGAGGATAGAGGCTCACAAAGGAACGGTGATTCTGATAGCGCTGGATTGGCCAAGAAGGCCGTGGTACGTGGATCTAGTCAGACCTTTGGATCGGCCCTGGCGTCTGCCGGTTCGGAAGGACCTCTTGTTCCAAGGTTCTATACTCATGCCCTAGGTGGATTGATTCTCGCTTACAGCTTGGCTCTTGAAAGGGCGAGGCTGAGATCAAAAGGGTATTTCTCAGCTGTCATTCCCACAATGTTAAAAGCTAGGAGAAGATCTACATCATTGGCGTATGTGCGTATCTGGCGGATCTTTGAAGCATGGTGTACAGACAGGAAGATTCAGGCTTTGAGTGCGACTGTCACACATGCTAGCTTTCTTGCAAGATGGTTTTGACAAGGGTTTGGCAGCTGCCTCCTTGCGGGTGCAGGTAGCAGCGCTGGCATGTTAGAGGAAAGGTAGAAGGGGAGATGCTGGGGATGCGTCCAGATGTTAAACGACTTTTGCGAGCAGTGTCTCTTCTGAGTCCGCCTTGTAGGTCTCCAGTTCCTCAGTGGGATTTGGCTTTGGTATTAGATGCATTAACGCTTGAACCGTGGGTGAAGGCGTAGGATAAAGACCTGACACTCAAGACAGCATTTTTGGTGGCAATTTCTTCCGCGCATAAGATTTCAGAACTGCAGGCGCTATCATGTCTGAAGCCTTTTTTGTCCTTTTATGATAAGGTGGTTTTGAGGCCAGTGCCGTCTCTTACCAAAGGTAGTATCAGCTTTCCATGTCAATCAATCCATTTCTCTTCTGGCGTTTGTCGAGACGGGAGGAAAGTCTCTAGCTCTGGTTCCTTCCGCTCTCTGGACGTTCGAGCGCTGAAAAGGTATCTTCGGGGAAAGGCAAGTTTCAGAAGCACAGATAGGCGCTTTGTCCTTTTTTGGGGGGACACGAAAGGGGAGAGCGGCTAGTAAAGCTTCCATTGTGCGATGGCTTAAAGCAGCAATAGCGTCAGCTTACATTCTAAAAGGAAAGGCTTTTCCTGAAGGCATTAGGGCGCATTCGACAAGGGCGCAAGCGGCGTCGTGGGCAGAGTACAGTCTAGTGCCAGCTATTGAGATTTGTAAGGCGGCTACTTGGTCATCGTTTAATACATTTTGTTAAGCATTACTGTCTCGATGTGCAGACGGAAAGGGATACTGTGTTTGGCGCAGCGGTGCTTCAGGCTTGCCTGGCGGGTCCCTCCTGGTAAGAAAAAGTTTCACCGCTGTTACATCCCTAGATGTCGGGACTAGACTGGAGGGACGATAAGAAAGATGAAATTACTTACCTGCTAATTGTTGTTCCTTTAGGAACTCCAGTCTAGTCCCGTATCCCTCCCTGATTATTCTCTGCTGTTGGCCTGAAGCACGATATTTCTGCTAATGCATAAAAGGAGGAAGCAAATGGAAAGAGGGATCCGAAGGACGTCTGGATTCTTTTGGGAGTAGTGAAGTGTGGTCTTCCTTAGTACAGGTTCCTAAACCTAAGTACAATCATTTTAGTTCAAATGAATGATAGCGGGAGTGTTTGTTTCCCGTTGGTTAGTTAATTAAGTTTACATGGACTTCCATTTGTTATGTTCTTACTACTTGATTGTTGCTCGGGTGAGTCTGCTTTGTCAATAGATTGCTGGACAGAAGAGGCGGTCCCGGGAGTATTTGTACCAGTGTCATCAAAAGAGTGACGTTTCTCAGTCTCCATAGCTGCTGGAGGAGGTGCTTAAACCCTAGATGTCTGGACTAAACTGGAGTTCCTAAAGGAACAACAATTAACAGGTAAGTCTAATTTCATCTTTTCCAAGTTTTGTGTTCTTTCACAATGTGCGCGGTAGTGGGAAGAGTGTGTTTTTATGTTGCTGTTACTCAAATGATCTTTGAATCAGAATATTTTTTATATGGTTACTTCATTGGGAATTGTCTAGTTCTGATATGCATCTGTTTATAGCTTTTTTGCGGATACAGAACATGTTTTACTACTATACTTTATCGGACCAGAGGTCTGTGAGGGTCATGTGTGCAGTGTGTCACATATGCAAGCATCAGTCAGGTGTGTCCTGATGAAAAAGGTTGAGAACCACTAGTGTACAGCTGTTTAGGTGACATGGAAGGACAGACTGGATAGGCTGTATGGTCTTTTATCTGCTGTCATGTTTCAGGATATATTAATAATTTTGAGAGATGGTTGCATTTTAGGTGTCTAGTTGAATAGTGGACCACTTCTGTAGAAAGTAACCATTGATGTGTTCAAGGTGAGATTATGAACTATAGACTGATGGCAGAAAAGGACTGGGAGGCTCATCTAGTCTGCCAAAGTCTATGTTTGTTTGTTTGTTTTATTTATTTTATTTATTACAATTTCTTATATACCACGCTATTCGGTATCAGCGCGGTTTACATCATAACACAACGACCATAACAACAAGCTGTCTGGTTTTACATCGAACAGGAGTACAAACTTGGATAACAGGGGTGAACTATATACATGAGATTTACACATGAGATATTTACACGGAACAAGGTTAGGTAACAATCACATAACGAACGTAAGGGACCTTTCTAGAGTGGGTCATTTCTTCAGAGGGGATATCTAGGTTCAATTGCTGGTTGGGTAGTATTGGAGGAAAAGGTGGTATTTGAGTGCCTTCCTGAACTGATATAGGTCGGCAATGGCCCTAATGTCAGGGGGTAGAGCATTCCAGCATTTGGGGACATAGAAACTGAACGCCCTGTTTGTGGTTGTCATGTTGCACTTTGTCAATGCCTTTAGGGTTGTTAGAAGGTTTACGGCTGTTGCTCTTCTGGATCTGTTGGGGGGGGGGACAATGTGAATAAGTTCTGTGAGTGAGGAGGCTGAAATACCTTTGCCTTGAATGATAGTAGGGTTTTAAAGATGATCCTCCCATGGATAGGTAGCCAGTGAAGCTGTTTGAGAATGGGAGTCACGTGGTCACTTCTGGAGGCTCCGTAGAGGACCCTTGCTGCGGCATTCATGGCCAACTGTAATGCGGTTAGTGTGGATTGGGGGAGACCTTGTAAGATGGCGTTTGCAAAGTCAAAGTGTGGCAGGATTAGCGCTTGGTATATGGTCCGGAAATCGTCTGGGTCCAACAGGGAGCGTAGGTGCTTGAGCGAGCGGATTTTGAAATAAACGGCTTTGACTATGTTTCTTATGTGGTGTTTCATATCCAGACGTTGGTCCAAAGTAACTCCAAGGTATCTTATTGTTTCTTTAGTTTGTAACTCAGCTTCCTTGACACTGACATGGGATGGGGGAGTAAAGTTGGGGTCTCCGGTGATGAAAAGCACCTCTGTTTTTTTTATGTTGAATGTTCTACTTTGCTGCTGCTTGATTTTCAAATGTGTGTGGTTAGATGATGTGGGTCGAGTCGTTTTCAATGTGAAATGCGTGCAGATATCTAGAAATTGGTTTGGGTACCCTATTTTTCCATAATCCTAATCTCATAAATTCAGAAAAACTCTTCCAAACTGGGAGAGATTGGGAAATAGAATAGAAAGCACTTCTTGTTAGCAAACACATACCTTGGACAAAAGATTTCCTTGTCGATGCTATGGTTGCAATTGTGTATCTGAGAGAGAGTGTGTTTTGCCCCCACCTTCTTGGTCTCTATGAGAAAAGATGTAATATTTCACAGTTTAAATCTGCATAATAAAAAGCAAGATAGTTTTTGATTTGATTAGTGAAACCTTAAACAGTAATTGTTTCTGAAGGATTTTGTTTTCTTTCCTTTTTACAATCTGTCTGTAAAAGTTTCTTCTTAGTTTCTTGTTTGTAACTTGCAAGTGAAAAGCATTTGTAAAAGAGCTTCATAAGTTGTACATCTTTTTGCTTTTTTTGAACAAGCAGTTTCCTTCCATCCCTTTAAAATTTTAGCTCATTTGAAACCTAGGCTGGTAACTAAGCTCAAGAGTGTTCATATTATAATCATATTTGAAAAGTTTGGTACGCTTGTGAAACTTTCAGAAGAGGTTAAAATTGTTGCAGCTTTATAGGATAGAATTAAATAACCACATGATGGCACCAGAGCATGTGGAATAGGGGTGCTCTACTCCATAGTCTCTAGCATGCTTTTATATGCAATTCATTTTATTCAAACTGTAAACAGAAAAGTAGTTCAGTAATTAAAATGAACTGTTCTCGCTTACATAAGTAAATGTAAAACACTGGAAGATTACAGAAATGGGAAATGGTGACCCAGTTAAGGAAGAGAGGAATATTTTCATTACTTATTGGTTTTGTTAAGCCTACAGAATTAAGGACATTCTACTGAGGCCAGAACATACCACAGCTATGGGTACTGAAACAGCCTCTTGCTATTCCAGCAGCAGAAGAAACAGAAAGATAGTAACATAGGTTCAAAGTAAGAGTACTTGGTAACAAGTTTGGAAAGAGCCTCAAAAGCCAGGGGGTTCCAAGAGGAGATCAAGAGTAGCTTAATTGGGGCTCCCTTGCACTTTAGGACTTGCTTGGGTAGAATTTTTGCTACCACAGGAAGGGGGTGTACTAGCACTAAAAACATCTTTGGCCCTATGGAGTGTGTGTCTGTGTGTGTGTGTGTGTCTCTATTGCAGACTGCGTCAGATATCTATATATTGTGGCCCTGTATTCACTCCCACCATTGTCTCTGGCTTTTGCATTTGGTATGTTTTGGTGTTCGGTCGTCGTCGTCCCCCTTTTTCAAGTTCTAATGGCAAAAATGTGTGTTCCTATGCATTTCTGACTGGTTAGATTAAGGAGTTGAGATTTTTATTTTATTTAACAGGTCTTTTATACCGCTTTATCATTTCAATCAAAGTGATTTACATTATAACTTAAACTTGGTAAGGTACATTAAACAGGGATGTTGATAACCTTCCAGTGCCTCAGAATATTCTAAGTTAAGTGACTTGCCCAAGGCCACAAGGAGTGCTAGTGGGACATGAACCCTGGTCTCTTGGTTCCCAAGCCAGTGCTCTAACCATTAGGAGGCTACTCTATTCAAGTGTGAGGATGTGATCCTTCACATCCTTTTTTTTTTTTTTCTTTTTATGCAAGTCTTGAGGGAGATTTGTATAGCTCCTTAAAGTGAAATGAAAGCATACTTCAGTTTTCTGAGAAGTTTGTCTATCTGCAGTTTTGTGTAGAAGGCTACAGCGAAGACCTTATTTTCGGGACCTCAAATTTATGATACCAGTTTTGCAACACTTCGCATGGTTGCTTCATTGTCAGTGTGTGCTTCAAAGTTTTATTTTTAGTGACTTAGCTTGTTTTTAGTTGAAATATTTTGGACAAGAAGGGGCAAAATTAGCGATCACTTGATATTCCTTATCGTCCCTCCAGTCTAGTCCTGAACC
Organism: Ichthyophis bannanicus; assembly: GCA_033557465.1. Taxonomy (NCBI): domain Eukaryota; kingdom Metazoa; phylum Chordata; class Amphibia; order Gymnophiona; family Ichthyophiidae; genus Ichthyophis; species Ichthyophis bannanicus. The sequence continues at coordinate 46,397,711 of CM066047.1, forward strand.
TCTGGGTTTTGCTGCTCCTCCAGCAGCTTGGAGACTGAGAAACGTCATCGCCTTGATGACCCTGGTATAAAGGCACTGGGATTGCCTCCTCACTCCAGTTACCTGTCTCCAAGCAGCTGGAGGTTGGTGAGCCCAGAGGTTCAGGGCTCACAGGAGGAACAATTGAGGAGAGTATAGCGATAGAGAGATAGCATTGAGTTGTAGCTGACTCTTTGGTCTGGTGTGTGCACTTTAAACAAAAAAAAAAAAAAATGATCAGCAAAAATGCTGTGCTGAGGTGCTGCTTTTCCTTCCTCCCCCCTCCCCCCAACCTCTTCTCACTGGTAGTCTGCCTGTGCTCCAGCCTCCCGAACCCATTTTAAGGGGTGAGGAGCCGGCAGCGGCTGCGGGACAGCATGGGGCAGAGGAATGCTGTTGAGCCGCTGTAGAACTTGCAGTAATCACTAAAGCAGACAGGTGCAGCTGTTCTACCAGGGCAGCTTATCCCCGACGCTGAAGCTGCAGTTCGGCTGAGTGCGGGGACTGAAGCACATGGTTAAGAGTCTCCGGAAGGCTGGACAGCAGTCCCTCAGGTAAGCGGGACCAACGATCGAGCGGAACACAGCTAATTTAGCTTGGGGAAACTAGCAGATGCAGCGGAGCAGGCCGTGCCGTGTGTCAGACGCGCAGGAAGCTCCATTGATTTTACAGGCCCTGTAACAGCTTGTACTTGCTCAGAAAAGTGGCGGTTTTAATTTTTTGCCACAGGTTCAGAGTTGGGGTACAGTAGAGAAGTGTTTTTTGTAGTTTGAAAAAAACAAAAAACCCCAAAATCATTTTTATTTGGACACAAAGCTATAGCTCTTTCAGGTGTTAACTTTGGTAGACAGAGGGGTTGTGGGACAAAGTAAGTGTGTGTCTCAAAGCATGCCTTCTAGACCACAGTGTTTAGTCTGTGTGTCTAGAAGGGGAGCAGTGTCAGAGGCAGGGGTTTGCAGAGGCTGCGTTCAGGAGGCAGCCTCTATGGAGCAAGCCCTTGAAGACAGGAGTAGAAGGTCGTAGTATAGCTTTGTTGCCCCTGCCTGAGCTGCTCTCTACCACTGTCATAGGAGCCGGTGGCGGGGCCCTCTGCCACTCTGGATTTCCCCCGCCCTCGGGGGCAGGGGCCTGAAGGTTTGGCTACCATTTTTTCTCCAGAGTTTGTAGCTCTTATACAGCAGGCCTTTGGAGCTGGTTATGGAAAGCTCGCTACCAGTGCCACGGAAGTGGAGTTGGGGCAGAAGAGGCCGGGTACCCTGATGAGTTTGGGGACTACCGGACTGCCTACATAGAGATCCAAGAGTGAAAAGCAGCATCCTGAGCAGTCCGTGGCTTCGGAGGGTATTCACTTAGAAGAGCCAGATCAGGACTTGGATCTTGACAATGAACTGGAAGAAGGAGAACATACGGATCAAGAAGACTAGGCTAGGGTGGTCCGCTTGTTCAGGAGGGAGGAGTTACCGGCCCTCATATCTGAGACGCTTAAAGCTCTTAATATGCCGGCAGCGGGACCGGTAGAGGATGCCACCTTGGAAGACCCGTTGTTGCAGGCTTTTAGGAAAACTTAGAGCGCGTTCCCGGTTCACAGAGTGGTTAAGGAGATGATTCAAGGTGAATGGGACATGCCCGAGGCAGGACTTAATGGGTCCAGAATTATGGCTCGTTTCTACTCTCTAGTGGAACAGGATTGAGAACTGTAAGTCTCCCAAGGTAGATGTAGCTGTCTTGGTGGTGACCAAGAAGACTACCATTCCTGTGGAGGATAGTGCGGCTCTCAAGGACGCCCAAGACAAAGTTGGGTACGTTGTTGAAACAGGTGTTTGACATAGAGGCTTGGATGGATATTGCATTTATTTGTGGAGCTTGGGTAGCGAGAGCCTGTCTTTGCTGGTCTCAACGGATTCAAGGAGACCAGCTGGGAGAGATGACCGGGGAAGCATCCAGAATGGAGTCGAGGACGGCTTATCTAGCTGATACTCATTATGATCTTATGTGAGGATTGTCAGAGTATGGCATCGGTAATATCAGCGAGGCGATATCTTTGGTTGCATAATTGGGCGGCCGATGGGTCCTCCACATCAAGGCTCGGTAAGCTTCCTTTCAGGGGTAAGCTTTTTGGAGAAGATTTGGATAAGCTAGTGAAAGAGTTAGGGGAGTCAAAAGGGAGACGTTTGCCAGGGCGGTCAGTTCCTTCGTCTCGAGGGCAGCCGAGGGATTTTTGGCGTTTCCGGTCCCCTAGGTTTAGTCAAGGGCAAAGAGGATGTTTTCCCTATAGGGATCGGGGTTTCGAGGTTTTAGAGGAGCAAGCAGAGGTTTTTCCGCCTCTTCTACCTCGAATCTTCAAAAATCACTATGAAGCCGGAAGGACCAAGGTGGGGCAGGTACCTGTAGGAGGTCGTTTGCGAGAGTTTTATCCTGCCTGTGTCAAGATCACGTCGGATCAGTGGGTGCTGGAGGTTATACGAGAAGGGTACGCACTAGAGTTTCAAAGGCCGGTGACCGATTTCTTTCGTGCAGTCTCTGTGCAGAACGCGCTCCAAGTGAAAAGCTGTACGGGAAACCTTAGACAAGCTGTTATCCCTCAAGGCAGTGGTTCCAGTACCTCCAGACCAGTATGGATGCAGTCGGTACTCCATTTATTTCGTAGTGCCGAAAAAGGAAGGGACGTATCAGCCAATTTTGGACCTCAAAAGAGTAAATCGTTGTCTGAGTGTCACATTTTCGGATGGAGACCTTAAGGTCGGTCATTGTAGCCTTGCGGAAAGTTCCTGATGTCCCTGGATTTGTCGGAGGCTTATCTGCACATCCCGATTCGTCAAGAGCATCAGATGTTTCTGAGATTTGCGGTACCGATGGGACATTTTTCAATTCCAGGCGTTACCGTTTGGACTAGCGACAGCTCCGCGAACTTTCACCAAGGTTATGGTGGTGGTAGCGGCGGCATTACGAAAGGAAGGATTGCTGGTGCATCCCTATCTGGACGATTGGTTGATTCGGGCAAAGTCCAGGGCCGAGAGCGAGGCAGCCACGGCCAGGGTCATGCAATTCTTGCAGGGCCTTGGATGGGTGGTCAATATGGCAAAAAGCAAATTGAAACCATCGCAAGACCTGGAGTACCTCTGGGCTCGCTTCAATACGAAGGTAGGAAAAGTGTTCCTGCTGCAGCAGTGGGCACGAGGATTGAAAAAGTTAGTCCGCAGTTTTCTGGGAAACAAGATTCCCACCGCATGTAATTATCTACAGTTGCTCGGTACCATGGCAGCGACGCTAGAGTTGGTCCTGTGGGCAAGATTCCACATGAGGCCGTTGCAGAGAGCATTACGCCGAAGGTGGTCGCATCAGGCAGACCAGCTGAGTCAGGTACTACCTTGTATGTCAGAAACTCGTCGGTCTCTTCAGTGGTAGTTGAGACCGGAACATTTCGGAAAGGGAATGCTGTTAGTTGCCGGGTTGGATTCCGTTAAACAACGGTTGCCAGTCTGTTCAGCTTGGGTGCTCACTTTCAAGGGAAATTCGCCCAGGGGCAGTGGACAGCTCGAGAGAAGGTCTGATCAATAAAGAAGTTGGAGTTGCGGGCGATAACGCTGGCTCTGTGGGTCTTTCAGGTTTCGATTCAAGGGAAGGCCATTCGGGTATTTTCCGACAACGCAACTGCAGTAGCCTACGTCAACCGGCAAGGGGGCACCAGCAGTGTGCAGCTGGAAGCTGAGGCCGATCAGCTGTTCGAGTGAGCCGAAGTACACCTGCTGGTGTTATCGGCAACTCATGTGGCAGGAGTGGAGAATGTAGAGTGAGGGTGGACCCAGGGGAGTGGGTGCTCCATCCGCAGGTTTTTGAGAGTCTGGTGCGCTGCTGGGGAACGCCAGTAATGGACCTCATGGCGACTTTGCAGTCAGCAAAGGCAAATCGCTTCTTCAGCAGAAGAAGGGAGAGAATGTCGGAGGGCTTGGACGCTCTCATACAGTCCTGGCCACAAGATCAACTGCTATACGTGTTTACGCCTTGGGTACTAATAGGTCGAGTACTGCAATGCATAGAGGCTCACAGAGGTCACATAATCTTAATAGTGCCGGATTGGCCAAGACGTCCTTGGTATGTGGATCTGATGAGGCTACTGGTAGGGAAACCATGGCATCTTCCGTGTCGGCAGGACCTGTTCTTGCAAGGTCTGCTACTAATGCCGCAGGTGGATCGGTTCTCGCTTACGGCTTGGCTCTTGAAAGGGCACGGTTGACGACGAGAGGATACTCTTGCAGCGGTGATTTCCACCTTTATTGAAGGCTCGGCGGAGATCAACTTCGTTAGCGTATGTTTGTATCTGGCGCATATTTGAAGCTTGGTGTGTACATAGGTAGATTAATTCATTAAGATTGTCTGTTCCGCAGGTGCTAGCTTTCTTGCAAGACAGGTTTGAGAGAGGTTTAGCGGCGGCATCCTTAAGGGTGCAAGTGGTGGTGCTTTCCTGTATAGAGGTAAGATAAAAGGTGAGGCAATGGGAGGACATCCAGATGTCAAGCGTTTTTTGAGGGCGGTGTCTCTTTTGAGACCGCCATATAGACGGCTAGTACCAACATGAGATCTTCATTTAGTACTGCAGGCCTTGGTGCGTGAACCTTTTGAACCTTTGGCTAGAGCGTTGTTAAAGGACTTGACTCTCAAAGTCGTGTTTTTAGTAGCTATTCGGGACGCAGAATCTGAGTTGCAAGCTTTATCTTGTAGGGAGCCTTTCCTGGTTTTTAGGGATTCAAAGGTGGTCTTGAGACCAGTGCCCTCTTTTTTTTTTTTTTTTTACCCAAAGTGGCGTCCAGCTTTTCATTTAAACCAAGTAGTATCTTTACTGTTTTTTGGGAGGAACGGTGAAGATACAGCAGAGGAACAATTGCATCTGTTGGATGTGTGTCGAGCTTTGAGGAGGTATTTGCGAAAGACGACGAGTTTCTGCAAAACGGATAGACTGTTCTGTTTGGGGAACACGAAAAGGCGAAGCAGCATCGAAAGCTTCCATTGCCAGATGGCTCAAAGAGGCAATAGCTTTGGCATATCTCTTGAAAGGTAAGACGGTGCCAGAGGGTCTTAGGGCACATTCGACTAGAGCTTAGGCGATGTCGTGGGCAGAATGTAGTTTGGTGCTAGCGGTTAAAATTTGTAAGGCGGCTACCTGGTCGTCTTTAAATTCCTTTGTCAGACATTATTGTCTAGATGTTCAAGTGGAAAGGGATACCTGTTTTGGATCAGCGGTGCTTCAGGCTGGTCTAGCGGATCCCTCCTGTTAATTTGTTGCACTACTGTTACATCCCCAGAGGTTCAGGACTAGATTGGAGGGACGATAAGGAAGGTGTAATTAGACTTAACTGCTAATTGTTGTTCTTTAAGGAGCTCCAGTCTAGTCCTGTATCCCTCCTTGTGTTTTCTATGGAACGTTTGCCTGAAGCGGAATAGAGTTTTCACAGGTAAGTTGATAGAGCGGGACATTAGAAATTGGAGATTCTTTATGGTCCAAATTCTCCAGGCCAGTGGGGGGAAAAGCGGGCCCACGCAGTAGTTAGCGTCTAAACGGACAGGCTAAGAAGTTCAAAGAAGATATGCTATTCTTTTAATAGTTATAGTTAAGTAGGTTTAATGTTTCAAAAGTATTGTTGGCTACTTAATTGTTGCTCTGGTGAGTCTGCTTTGTCAATAGATTACTGGATGAGGCGGCGGTTCCAGTGCCTTTTATACCAGGATCATCAAGACGATGACGTTTCTCAGTCTACAAGCTGCTGGAGGAGGAGCAAATCCCAGAGGTTCAGGACTAGACTGGAGTTCTTTAAGGAAGAACAATTAGCAGGTAAGTCTAATTACACCTTTGCCAACTTAAATATCCCCTTTCCACCAAGGTGAGAAAGTTTGAGGACTTGTAGAAATAAGGGCCACCGTAGACAGACAATTACGTTAATCATTCCACTTTTTACTTGGAGACCAGACTCAGGATTTTGCCCATATTCAGATGTCCCTTGCAGAATTGCAGGAGCCCTCAAGTTTTAAGAGGTAATATGTTGCCATTTAGTTCTGCCTCTAAAGATCTTCACTTTGTTTTGAGATGCTTAATGATGGTACCCTGATATGTCACCTTTTATCCTCCTCCTAGTCTCCTCCATTCCCTCCCCCCCCCCCCCCCAAGGGGAGGGGAACCTCAGGAACTGCTTAAGGTCAGGGTCTGACGTTTTGGGGGCAAAGTGGGTTTTAGGCAGAGGTGTGATTTTTGTGCTTTTGATGGTTGTCAGAGTTGCGTGTGCAGGATATTGTATAGTACTACTACTACTGAGCATTTGTATAGTGCTACAGGACATGTCTGTGCAGTGCTGCGTAAGAGACAGTCCCTTCTCATTAGAGCTTACAGTCTTGTCAAGACAGACAACACGGTAGTTGTAGACAGGGATATATATATAGCGGGAATGGTAAGGAAATACAAAGGAAATCGTGTGTTAAGATCCAAAAGCGGTAGCAAAGAGGTGAGGTTTCAGCCTGGATTTGAAAAGGGCCAGAGAAGGTGCCTGATGTACAGACTCAGGTAGTTTGTTCCAGGCATAAGTGAAGTCTGGAGTTAGCAATATAAGAGAAGGGCACAGATAGAAACAATTTGCCAGAAGAGCGGAGTTTCCAAGGGGGGTCGGGGGGGGGGGGGGTAGTGTAGGGAGGTTTAAGAGGAAAGGTAGTGAGGAGCTGCAGAGTGACCTTTCAACTGCCAGGTCAGCAGGAGAAGTTTGAATTGGATGTGGAAACGGATAGGGAGCCAATGAAGTGACTTGAGAAGAGGGGTAATATGAGCATGACGAGGCTGGCGGAAGATTAGCCGCGCAGCAGAGTGTTGAACGGATTGAAGGGGAGAGAGATGATTCAGCAGGAGACCAGCAAGGAGTAGGTTACAATAGTGATTAAGGAGTGGATAAGTATCTTAGTGTGTTCAGAAAGCAATGGGCAGTTCCTTATCATTCCTCCAGTTCAGTCCTCTACCTCTGGGTTGTCAATCTTCTCCTGCAGCTTGGAGACTGGTATGTCAGAATTATGACATCACTGGATTATAGCCTGCTGTACTCTCTCCTTCATCCCAGTGTGACCAGTCTCCATGCAGCAAGAGGAACTGACGAGCCTTAGGGGAAGGCTCTCTGGAGAATCTGATAAGGAGCTTGTGGGACAGTCTATATTTACTTAGCAAAATTCAGTTAACAAATTTTGTTTTTCTGATTGTTTTTTTTGTAATTGGGGAGCTTTTTTTTTTTTTTTTTTTTAAAGCACCAGGTATTCTTGCTCCCTGCCTATTACTGTGAGGGCTTCGTTTGGGGTGCCGACTCAAGAAATCGAGTTGGTGGTCCCCTCGAGTGGCCCAGAGGTTCTCTTCCCCCTGGACTCTATGGGGGAGAGCCCTTCTGTCAGTGCAAGTTCCTGCCGGGCCGCTGCGACTGTTTCCGCGGCGCCGGAGGCTGCACTAGTTCAAGTCTGTGGTGTGGCTGCTCTTCAGCTTGCGGCCAGACGTTTCGGGCAGTGGACGGTGCAGCTGGGCTGGTAAGCAGATCACCGGGGTTAGCTGCAGTTTCTGAGGGGAGCATAATTTAGAAGGCGCTGGGAGGCTCGCCGCTCATTTTGGCGCCTTTTCTTGGTGCAGGCTCTGCTCGGCGGCCATTTTCTGGCCGCGGAGAAGCCGCGTGGCTGCCGGGTGGTTCGCGAGCCCGTGCCCGTTTAAGGCCTTGGGAAACTTTGTTTCGGTTTGTTTCGGTTTCTTTGTGTTGTGGCATTTCTTCCCGATTCTCCCTTTCAAGTCTGAGCAAGCATAATTGGTGAAGGGGCTTTTCCTTTACAGGGGAGACAGCTCACATCATATCAAGCACGGAGAAGTAACTAGGAAGTACATATGTTATATACTTTAAAAAAAAAAAAAAAAAGAGAGAGAAAGCAGTTGGGAAGTTTGCAGTGCCCGTGGTCAGTTGCAGGTCTAGTTCATGGCAGCCAGACCAATGTCTTTTATGTGTGGCACCAGGAGGGGTACAGTGGCTGATACTGGGTTGTGCCGGGGCTGTGCAACCCTCTCGTCTACCGTGGAGCAACAGATGGACATCAAGAACTCCTCAGTGGTGCAGGAGGCACCGGCGGGGGAGGGGGCTGTTTCTCCAAGGCCAGCGGCGCAGGGGCCGGTGGTAGAGGATTTGCCAGGGCCTTCCGGGGCTGCGCTGGCGTTGCAGGCTTCGGGGCTCGGGGAATTTAGCCCTGAGTGGAGGAGTGGCCTAGTGGTTGGGGCAAGGTACTTCAGGCCGGAAGGTCGGGGGTTCAAATCCCACTAGAGGACAGCAACCTTGGGCCAGAAGGACTGGGGTTTCTAGTCCCACAGGTGCTCCTTGTGGTCTTGGGCAAGCCACTTAACCCTCCATAGCCCTTGTTCCCTGTACAATAGTTATCTCCAAGTTATAATGCCCTGTTCAATGTAATTTCAGTTTGTTCAATGTAAACCGCACTGATGCAGAATAGCGCGGTATATAAGAGAATGTAAATAAATAAATACTAATGCATCAGGCATTTTGTCTGCGACGCCAAGGCACGTCACCCGGTTTTGGGGCACTGGCAGGATTGACTCCGCAGTTAGAGGAGACCGTCGACGTAGGCGAGGCCCCGCCAGCGCCGAAAAGAGCAATAACAAAGCCTTCTATCTCTCCGGAAGGCGAATAGCCGGAGGTCCAGGATACGGACTGGTATCAGGATGAGGATGCGCAGGACCTAGAGGGAGAGATCCCCGAGCTGGAGGATCAAGCTAAGATTATTAGTGTCTTCCGTAGAGAGGAGCTGGTGGCCTTGATCACGGAGTCGATGCAGATGTTGAATCTTGCTACGCAAGCGGCTGCGGAGGAGGACTTTGAAGATCCGGTCATTCAGGCGGTACGGCACACACAGGTGGTGGTTCCCATACACAGAGTGGTCGAAAAGATGATACAGGACGAGTGGGACAAACCGGAAGCAGGCTTACGAGGGATAAGGGCTATGAATAGGCTCTATCCCTTGGCAGATAAGGATAAGGAACGATTTTGAGCACCGCGGGTGGACGCGGTGGTGTCAGCGGTTACAAAAGACCACTATCTCGGTAGAGGGTAGTGCGGTTCTGAAAGATGCCCAGGACCGTAAAGTGGACGGGTTACTGAAACAGGTCTTTGAGGTAGACTCGCTGTCGCTGCAGGCCTCCATCTGTGGAGCCTGGGTGGCCAGGGCATGCTTGCGATGGGTCCAGCGCCTGCGTCTGTCTATGCATTTGGATATTGAGGAGGTGAAGGAGTTGGATCGGCTGGAGTCCGGGTCCACCTACTTAGCAGATGTACATTACGATTTGATCAGGGTGCTGGCCAATAGCACGGCATCCGTGGTGGCCGCCTGGTGGTCGGTGTGGTTAAGAAGTTGGGCGGTGGATGGGCCCTCTAAGTCCCGGCTTAGCAAACTCCCGTTTTAAGGGCGGTTTGCTGTTTGGCGAAGATTTGGACAAGTTGGTAAAGGACCTTGGAGAATCCAAGGCAGGTAGGCTTCCGGAGGATAAGCCGAAGCAGGGCAGGTCCCGTCAGGGTTATCGCGGCTAGTTTCGGGATCTTTGGAGATTTTGTACTACGCGGTTCGGAAATTTCCAGAGGGGCCGGTTTCAGGCCTGGGCCCAGGGCTTTCGCGGGTTTCGGGGAGCGAATAGAGGTTTCTCCTCAGCTCCCGATTCCACAACCCGTAAGTCACAATGAAGTGAGGCGGGTCCCGGCGGAGGGGTCTCCCATAGGCGGCAGGTTTCGGGAGTTTCTTTCTGCTTGGACCCATATCACTTCCGACCAGTGGGTGTTGGAAATAATTTGGCACGGCTATGCTCTGGAGTTCGCCCGACCCGTACGGGATGTCGCCGTGCAGAGGTCCCAAGAAAGCACTGTCGGTGCGTGGAACTTTGGAAAGGCTGCTTCAGTTGGAGGCAGTGGTAGAAGTGCTGAAGGCCGAGTGCGGCGTGGGTCGGTATTCCATTTATTTCGTGGTGCCAAAGAAGGGCGGAACGGTGCGGCCCATTTTGGACCTGAAGGCCGTAAATCGTTGTCTGCGGGTGCCGTGTATCCGGATGGAGACCTTAAGGTCAGTAATCGTAGCGGTGCGTTAGGGGGAATATCTGACGTCTCTAGACCTTACAGAGGCATATTTGCACATTCCTATCTGAGAAGCCCATCAGAAGTTCTTACGATTCGCGCTTCCTTGGGGGCACTTTCAGTTCCAGGCTCTGCCCTTCGGCCTGGCGACGGCGCCACGCACCTTCACCAAGATCATGGTGGTGGTGGCGGCCGCCTTGCGCAAGGAAGGGATTCTAGTCCACCCTTATCTTGACAATTGGTTAATTCGAGCCAAGTCCGAGGAGGAAAGTATCCGAGTGATGAACAGGGTGGTGCACGTTTTGCAGAGTCTCGGTTGGGTGGTCAACCAGACAGTCGTTTGGTTCCTTCCCAGGACCTTGAGTACCTCGGGGTTCGGTTTGACACCAAGAGGGGGCAGGTGTTTCTGCCAAACAAGAGGGCCGAGGCATTGCGGACGTTGGTCCGTCGGTTCCTATCGGTGCCAGCACCAAAGGCATGGCATTATCTCCGGGTGCTGGGAACTATGGTGGCGACATTAGAGGCGGTGCCGTGGGCCAAGGTGCATATGCGATCTTTGCAAAGAGCGCTGCTTTGCCGCTGGTCGCATCAGACCAACTCGTTGAGCAGGCATCTCCCGTGCCCAAGCGGGGTCTGGCGGTGTCTCTGTTGGTGGCTGCTCCGGTCGTCCTTGGCAGCCGGCATGCCGTTGGAACCGCCGGACTGGCTCCTGTTGTTGACTGATGCTAGTTTGGGCTGGGGTGCCCTCTACTGAGCCCAGTTTGCACAGGGTCTCTGGTCTCCCCTGGAAGCCTCTTGGTCGATAAATCGTCTGGAGCTGCGGGCGGTAGCCAGGGCGCTTCATGCGTTCAAGGGCTTGGTTCTGGGTCGTTCAGTTTGTGTGCTCCCAGACAACTCGGCGACAGTCGCCTACATCAACCGCCAGGGCGGCACAGGAAGTGCCACAATGGAAGACGAGGCGGACGGCTTGTTCGCTTGGGTGGAGAGTCGCTTGACCGCCATCTCGGCGGCGCACATTGCGGGGAAAGACATTGTGACAGCGGACTTCCTCAGCGGAGTACAGGTGGATGCAGGGGAATGGGAGTTGCATCCCGACGTCTTCGCGGAGAACAGTTCGCTGGGGAAGTCCACTAATGGACCTAATGGCGACGTTTTCAGTCAGCAAAGGTCGGCAGGTTCTTCAGTAGAAGACGGGAACGGATGTCAGAGGGCATAGACGCGCTCCTTGCATCGGTGGCCGGACAAAGGTCTCCTATATGTGTTCTGTCCGTGGGCGTTGTCAGACGGCTGCCTAGGGTGAGAACTTACACAATCCTGACGATGCATATATTCATATGATTCTTGCAAGGTATTGTGGGTATTGTAGTTCATTCACTCCCAAACACAGCTGATGACAATAATTGAGTTGTGAAACCAAGTGGTAAGGCCAATAAAATACTTCTTTTATTGATGGGGTTTAATTCACCCAGCACATGTATGCTTGATAGCAATATAAATGAGGTTACTTGTTTGCAGTGTTTAAAATGGATAACAAAAAGTCACAAAGTAAACCAGAAAACAACCTTCAGCTTGTCAGGCAATTAGCTAATGTTTTCTTAGCAAATAATTACCAAATACAAAGGCACAAAGAAATAAATGAACTTTGCTTGTTAGGTTATCTTCTGCTTATTTTCCACGCAGATCCCAGCAGTGATTCTCTCTTGCTCACACACACAATCAGGTGCAGCTTTAATTACTAACAATTGACCAGCTAAAAGCCTTTAGCTGGCTGGCTGCTACTGTGTGAACCCAAATCCTGCTTTAAGAGCTGTTTGCAGTGGAAATAAAGAACAAAGTTAGGTTTCTTTGTGATGGCTGATGTGTTTGCTCACAGAAAGCTAGCAATAGCATTTAGATAGAGAACAGTCCATGTAAACTGTACTTTCATCTGCTGTATCTCCCCCTTCATCAATCAGCATAGGGTCACTATCATACATTGGCACAGACGAGTCTTTCATTAAGGCACTATCATGAGAATGCTTATTCCCTTGCTGCCATTCTCTATTATAGATAAGGTCTGGATCAGTGTTCATACCTGAGCCTCTCCTGCCATCATAATTCCTCTCTGTATAGCCTGGCCAGTATGTAATCCAATTCTGATGTCCAGCCTTCCAATCTTGATCCCTGGACACTGGATCTCCTCTCACATACCTTCTGGCCTTGGTCTGAAAGTCCTTTCCACGTGCAGTCTTCTCTCTTCCAGGTAGCCACTGGTGATTCCTATCTCTGCCATTCCATTCCTCTGGCTGAATCCAGTCCAATGGACTCTGCTGGCACTTGGAATACCTCCCAGTATGGGTACTGCCTTGGAATCTCCCAGACCTTCCAATGGCCCTTCTTCTCTTCCTTCCAGAGAGTTTCCTTCTCTCTCTATCCGCTTGGCTTGGCTTCTGCTTCTCCAGGTGATACTGGGGCTTGAGCTTGTAGCCGTTGCTGTCTCTGTATCTCTTCCTGAAGCTGTTCTTGAAACTCTCCCTGAAGCTGTTATCTGAAGAATAAGCTCTATTCTTATTCTTTCCTAATGTGTGCTCCTCCCTAACACAGCGCACCTGTTGAATCAGGCCCTGCCCTTTGAGATGAGTGCTTAGGGATTACCTCATAGCTCTCTTGATTGCACACACATTTTCTCACTTCAGCCCCTCTCATGGCTGCTGGAAACCTGGTGCATTCTGGGACTGGTAGTCTTTTATGTGAAAACTGTTTTCTTGCTTCTACCAGAACTGACAGGTTGCTTGTTCAGAGTCGCATCATCTTTTCTATAGCTCCTACCTGAGCTATGATAAGCTTCCTTATCACAGCGTTGATAGGCAGAGTGGCTCAAAAGTTCGAGGCTCATCCCGGAAGAGTGCTGCTAGTAGCACCCGACTGGCCGAGGCGTCTGTGGTACGCGGACTTAGTGCGTCTCCTGGACGGAGAGCCCTGGAGACTCCCTGTGAGGGCAGATCTGTTGCTTCAAGGTCCTCTGTTCATGCCTCAGGTGGATCGGTTCTCGCTTTATGGTATGGCCATTGAGAGGGCTAGGCTGAGGAAGAAAGGCTACTCTTTGGCGGTCGTAGCAACCCTACTTAGAGCGCGGAAGCAGTCAACAACTTTGGCATATGTGCGAGTCTGGCGTATTTTTGAAGATTGGTGCTCGCGGCGTCAGGTTAGAGCATCTGCGGCTTCGATCCCTTTGATGTTGGAGTTTTTGCAGAACGGCTTTGATAAGGGTCTGGCTGCCAGTTCCTTGCGGGTTCAGCTGGCAGCCCTTTCCTGTTATCGCGGCAGAGTCAACAGGGTGTCTCTGGGAGCTAACCTTGATGTGGGTCGCTTTCTAAAGGCGGTCTCTCAGTTGCGACCGACGCATCGGGTTTGCGTTCCGCCGTGGGACCTCAATGTCTTTTTGACGGCGTTATCCAAGCCTCCCTTTGAACCTTTGCGCCAGGCTTCGGTGAAAGACTTGACGTTTGAAAACAGTTTTCCTAGTGGCCATTTGTTCGGCAAGGCGTATTTCGGAGCTGTAAGCGTTGTCCGTGTAGGGAGCCATTTCTGACCTATTCTAGAGAGAAGGTGTGTTGCGTCCGGGGCCGTCCTTTTTACCGAAGGTGGAGTCTCCTTTTCATTTGAATCAGGCGGTGTGTTTACCCGTCCTGGGTTCTTTGGAGGGTGGCGAGTCTGATCGCAGTCTTCGTTGTTTGGACGTGAAGAGAGCTTTGCGCCACTATTTGAGAGTGACAAACGTTTTTCGCAGGTCGGACCGGTTATTTGTTGTATTGAGGGGGAGTGCGCAAAGGGGAGGCAGCGGCTAAAGCCTCCATTGCCTGGTGGGTTCGGGAGGCAATTGCTTTGGCGTATTTGCTTCAAGGACATTCCGTACCCACAGGGTTGCAAGCGCATTCCACTTGTGCGCAGGCGTGTTCCTGGGTGGAGCACAGTTTGGTTCCGCCTGGGGAGATTTGTAGAGCAGCGATGTGGTCGTCTCTTCATACATTCAATAAGCATTACCATCTGGATGTGGCAGCGGCTTCTGATGCCCGTTTCGGGTCGGCGGTGCTGTCTGCCGGCTGGAAGGGTCCCTCCCAATGATTACTGCTCTGGTACATCCCAGAGGTAGAGGACTGAACTGGAGGAACGATAAGGAAATGATAATTACACTTACCTGGTAATTGTAGTTCCTTGAGTGACGACAGTTCAGTCCTCCTTCCCACCCAGAATGTTCCAGATGGATCCAGTTTGGTGAACAGAAGAAGAGTGTTGCAGGTAGGTCTGCATTCTTTCTGTTTAGTGTAGGGGTGCGCCTCTCAGTGGCAGGGCAAGGGGTGAGAATGCCTTGCCGGAGGGTTGAAAAGTTATCTGGTTAGTTTACGATGTGTTTCAGTAATGACTGTTAGCTACTTATTTGTTGCTCCTTTGAGTCTGCTTTGTTAATAGTTCACACTGGGATGAAGGAGAGAGTACAGCAGGCTATATCCAGTGATGTCATAATTCTGACATACCAGTCTCCAAGCTGCAGGAGGAGATTGACAACCCAGAGTTCCTGAGCGGGTGTCCAGTTTAGTCCTCCACATCCGGGTAGTGCACCTCCTGCAGCAAGGAGACTGGACTAATCAACTCTTTAGTAATCTAGCCTGTATCTGCTGGAACTCCCATCAGCCCTCCAGTGTGTCCAGTCTCCTTGTAGCAGGAGGTGGTGTGAGCCTGGCGCTAGGCTCACTTAGAGTCTTGTTAGCTGTTTTATTTCTTCTCTCTAGTTTATCTTTCATTTCTCTTTATTTTTCCTTTAATTGCAGCCTATACCTTTTTTTTTTTTTTTAAAGGGGCAAGCGCGGTGGAGGAGCTGAGCCGGCACTGCTCTTCTCACCCAGTACTCTACTGGCAGCTCAGAGTAAGCAGCAGACTGTGATCGCTCCCCCAGGACGGTTCGGGAGTAGGATCCGTGTGCTCCCGGGCTCAGCAATTGTTGCCTTTCACATGACACGGCACTAAGCAGTCCGTCAGAGGAACCGGTACTTAAGCTTACCTCCAACAACCGGATTCTATGCACTGTCCCATTCATGATTCAAGCGGCATTGCGGGCCCTTCATTTATTGCTGGCTGCCTGGTAAGTGCCTTCTCTCTGGTGTTTAGGGGACGTTAGCTTTGTCGGCTCTTTATTTTATTTCTTTATTTTTCATTTTTGGGTTTTGGCGCCTTTTTCCTCCAGCGCGGCTCGACCGTGGCAGCCATTTTGGTTTTGGCGGTAAAGAGATTAAAGTCTGTCAGTCTTGCTAATTTGGTGGCGTTTTGCATTCCGAACAGTATCGGGAGGTTGCTGGTTTCTCTGTATCTGAGGAAAAAAAAAAAAAAAAACGAAGCCAGAGGACAAGAGACGTGCGGTATAGGGGTAACTGCATTGGGCCCCTGCCTTTCTCCCTGCGGGGCTGCTTATCTCATTCTGTCCCTTCCTGTTCTGTGGGGGATATAGGCTGTTCTTCATGTCCTCAAAGCCGCAGTGTGTGGTCTGCGGTTCGCGTAGGCGGTCAGTGTCAGCTTCAGGGTTCTGCAGGAGCTGCGCTGTGGTCTCCTGTGATATAGAGCCTCAGATGGAGGGCAGTTCTCAGACAGAGCCCTTGGAATCTACGTTGTCTGCTGAAGGAAATGCTTCTCCAGGGCCTCTGTTGCCGCCTGTTCCTTCTGAGTCTAAGGGACAGGTGGCTGGGATTCCGGTGGAATCAGGGGATCCCCCTTCTGCCTTTGCGGGTTTTTCGCCGGACTTCGTGCTGATTATGCATCAGGCTTTCAAATTGGGGCGGTTAGGCAAATGGCCTGAGTCCTTGTCCTCGTCTCCGGCCCATCCGCCCGCTAGTGCAGACCTGGCCGGACGTGTTTTTTCCAAGCCGGCTAAGAGACCTCAGTCCTTAGACTTAGATCAAGAGGATTTGGAAGGGCAAGACATGGATGTGGAGGTAGATCCGGAGTGCAGTATGGATGATCTTGAAGGGGGAGATTCCCTGAGGATCAGGCTAGGATTGTTCGGGTGTTTCGTAGGGAGGAATTGATTCCTCTTATTACGGAAGCTCTTCAGACACTCAATCTCGCTGCGCCGCCTCTGGGTGACGGCGAAGCTTTGGAGGATCCTCTTATTCAGGCAGTTCGGGATTCCCAGGTGGTGGTCCCAGTACACTGGGTTGTGGCTCAAATGATTCAAACTGAGTGGGACCAACCGGACTCTGGTTTGAAAGAGATACGGACGATGCATCGCCTCTATCCTTTGGCAGACAAGGATAAGGAGAGGTTTAAGTCGCCTCAGGTGGATGCGGCGGTATCGGCAGTGACGAAGAAGACCACAATCCCAGTGGAGGGAGAGTGCGGCCTTGAAGGACATTCAGGACAAGAGGGTGGATGGATTGTTGAAACAAGTGTTTGAAACCAATGCCTTGTCGTTACAGGCTTCTATCTGTGGGGCCTGGGTAGCTAGAGCCTCTTTACGGTGGGCTCAACGGTTGCGCCAGAATCCACTCTTAGATCAGCAAGCATTGCTCGAGGTCACACACTTGGAGTCTGGTTCAGCGTATTTAGCGGATGTCCATTATGATTTGATCTGGATGTTGGCTAATAGTATGGCTTCCTTGGTGGTGGCGCGCAGATCCATTTGGCTGCGAAACTGGGCAGCCGACCCTTCTTCCAAATCTTGTCTCAGCAAACTCCCCTTTAAAGGCAGGTTGTTGTTGTTCGGGGACGATTTGGATAAGTTGGTAAAGGACTTGGGAGAGTCTAAAGGTGGGAGACTACCAGAGGACAGGCCTAAGTCCGGTAGGGGCTTACCAGTGGTCAGGGTTCAATTTCGGGACTTCTCGATCTTCCCGCCTTTGGAGTTCTCAGCGAGGCAGGTTTGTGTCTAGGACGCAGTCCTTTCGCGGTTTTTGGGGAGCTGGCAG
Organism: Ichthyophis bannanicus; assembly: GCA_033557465.1. Taxonomy (NCBI): domain Eukaryota; kingdom Metazoa; phylum Chordata; class Amphibia; order Gymnophiona; family Ichthyophiidae; genus Ichthyophis; species Ichthyophis bannanicus. The sequence goes on from CM066047.1 coordinate 46,414,788, forward strand.
AGGTTTTTCGACTAGCTCCTCCGGTTCGGCCTCTTCCTTTAGTTGCAAACCGCAATGAAGTGAGGCGGGCCCCGGAGGGAAGCCAAGTGATCGGCGGACGACTTCGGAACTTTCTTCCCTCTTGGGTCCACATAACAGACCAGTGGGTCCTAGAAATTGTCAGAGAAGGTTATGCGTTGGAGTTTGCCGTTCCGCCGCAAGACTCTTTTGTTCTGTCTCCCAGCAGAGAGGGCAGCAGAAGGAATTGGCCATTCGTGCTACGTTGGAGCGTCTCAACGCTGGGTGCGGTCGTTCCCGTTCTGGAGAGCGAGCGCGGTCTCGGTCGTTACTCCATTTATTTTGTGGTGCCAAAGGAGAACGGCTCCTTGCGGCCTATTCTAGATCTCAAGGGCGTGAATCGCTGTCTGTGGGTTCCTCATTTCCGCATGGAGACCCTCAGGTCCGTCTTTGTCGCAGTGCGGCAGGGGGAGTTTTTTACTTCTCTGGACCTCACCGAGGCTTATCTACATATTCCAGTCAGAGCAGCACATCAAAGGTTTCTGCGGTTCGCGTTCCCCTGGGGTCACTTTCAGTTCCAAGCTTCACCTTTCGGCCTGGCTACAGCTCCTCGCATTTTCACCAAGGTAATAGGGGTGGACCAGCACACCTTCCCTTCTCAAGGCGGCCGCCGCCGCCGCCACCACCACCATCTCGACGACTGGTTGATACGAGCGAAGTCAGCGGAGGAGAGCTTGCAGGCTACGGACAAGGTAGTGCGTCTCCTGCAGAGCCTCGGCTGGGTGATCAATGTGCAGAAGAGTCACTTGGTTCCGACTCAGGTTCTCGAATATCTGGGTGTCTGCTTCGACACGTCAGCAGGCGTGATGTCTCTGCGGGTTCGGCACGCTCAAGGGTTGCGTCTGGTGCGGTTTTTCTTGGCGAGTCCCGCTCCTTCAGCATGGTGGTATCTACGGTTGCTGGTAACCATGACGTCGACGCTGGAGGTGGTTCCGTGGGCCAGGTTCCATATGCGGCCTCTTCAGCGAGCCCTGCTACGTCGTTGATCCAATCAGTCGGATTCTCTCAATCGCCGGTTGCCATGTCCGAGATGGGTTTGGAAGGCGTTACAGTGGTGGCTGTGCCCGAGGGTCACTTCGGGCGGGAGCCCCCTTGGAACAACCTGTTTGGTTACCGGTTATCACAGATGCGAGTCTAACAGGCTGGGGAGCCCACTGTCAGGGCCGTTTCGCGCAGGGGACGTGGTCTCCGCAGGAGGCTTTGTGGTCGATCAACCGTCTCGAGCTGCGAGCTGTGCGACTAGCGTTGCAAGTCTTCGAGTCGTTGGTACGGAGTCGGGCGGTTTGCGTTCTGTCGGACAACTCGGCGGCGGTGGCGTACATCAACCGGCAGGGAGGCACGGGAAGCGTAGCCATGAAAGAAGAGGCGGATGCGCTGTTCGCCTGGGTGGAGGTGCGACTTCTGACCATTTTGGCAGCGCATATCGCGGGAAAAGAAAATGTGGTGGTGGATTTTCTGAGTCGGATGCACGTGGACGCCGGAGAGTGGGAGTTGCACCCGCAGATATATGCTCAAATAGTTCGTCGTTGGGGCCCGCTGATCATGGATCTCATGGCGACCTTCCAGTCGGCGAAGACAAGTCGCTTCTTCGGCAGGCGGCGAGAGCGCATGTCCGAAGGCATCGACACACTCATCCAACCGTGGCCCGGGTTCGGGCTTCTGTATGTCTTCCTGCCGTGGGCTCTGATCGGAAGGGTAGTTCAACACATCGAAGCTCACCACGGAAAGGTTTTGTTGGTGGCGCCAGATTGGGCCCGTCGGCCTTGGTACGCAGATCTGGTGCAGCTGCTCAACGGCGTGCCATGGAGGCTTCCTCCCTTAGTGGACCTGCTAGTTCAGGGGCCCCTGCGCATGCCTCAGGTGGATCGATTCTCGCTTACGGTATGGCCATTGAAAGGGCTAGGTTGAAAAGAAAAGGGTATTCCCCGGCGTCATTGCTACTCTTCTTCGAGTTAGAAAAGCTTCTACATCCCTTACATATGTTCGAGTTTGGCAAATTTTTGAAGATTGGTGTTCCCGGCATGACGTCCGGGCAGCGACTTCTTCGGTGGCAGTCATTCTTAGTTTCTTACAGGATGGTTTTGACAAGGGATTAGCTGCTAGTTCTCTGAAGGTTCAGGTGGCGGCTCTGGCATGCTATAGAGGCAAGATTCAGGATGTCCCACTTGCGGCGCATGTGGACATTCGGCGTTTTCTGAAGGCTGTGTTTCGGTTGCGTCCGTCGCACAGGGTTACTTTGCCACCTTGGGATTTGAACCTGGTGCTGCAGGCTTTGGTTCGGGAGCCTTTTGAACCCCTCCGCCATGCCTCGGTTAAAGACTTAACGCTGAAGGCGGTTTTTCTCGTTGCCATTTGCTCGGCGCGGCGTATTTCGGAACTTCAAGCGCTTTCTTGTAGAGCTCCCTTGTCCATTTTCCGAGATCGGGTGGTTTTACGGACGGTTCCCTCTTTTCTGCTGAAGGTGGTCTCTCCTTTTCATGTGAATCAGTCTGTGGTGTTGCCCTTTTTTTTTTCCCCCAAGAGTCATCTTAGGGGTCCGACGCCGCTCTCTGTAGGCTGGATGTGCGGCAAATCCTGCGTCGGTACCTGAAGGTCTCTGAGTCCTTTCGAAAGTCGGATTACTTGTTTGTGCTGTTCGGTGGAGCTCGAAAGGGGGAGGCGGTGGCGAAGGCCTCCGTTTCTCGGTGGATTAAGGAGGCTATCGCTTCGGCTTATATTCTGCACGGTAAATCTGTTCCCTTGGGTCTGCGAGCTCATTCTACTAGAGCGCAAGCAACATCTTGGGCGGAGCATAGTCTGGTTCTGCTGTTGGAGATTTGCAGGGCGGCGACGTGGTCCTCTCTCCATGCCTTCAGTAGACATTACCGGTTGGATGTGGCGGCGGCACGGGATACTTGTTTTGGGTCGGCGGTCTTGCGTGCCGCGTGGCAAGATCCTTTCTCCCCCCCCCCCTGTTAACTGCTATAGAAATTACACTTGGTAATTGTAGTTCCTGGAGGGTCCAGTTTAGTCCTCATTCCCGCCCGGAAGTTTCGGTGACTCTTTTGGGCGGTGCGCTAAGTCCATTGTGAGACGCTGTCGGTCTGTTTTCGGCTTGTAAAAAAAAAAAGACAAAACCCCGCGGGACAAGGGACCTTGTCGTTTTTCTAGGGGTTTCAGCGTCCCTTCGAGTTTTCTGTTGCGTTTTGTTTTTCTGCTTGCTGCTTTGCCTGCCGGTTTCTTTTAAGTGCCGGGGACGGAAGCAAGGTGCAGAGTTCGAGCCCTCTCGTTTGGGGAGGGGGTCAGTTAGCTGATTAAGGGGTCCTCTATACTGATCCATACGTTTTTCTTTAATCTGTTCTTTCTGGAGTCTGCTTTGTTACTAGTTCACTGGAGGGCTGATGGGAGTTCCAGCAGTATACAGGCTAGATTACTAAAGAGTTGATTGGTCCAGTCTCCTTGCTGCAGGAGGAGGTGCACTACCCGGATGTGGAGGACTAAACTGGACCCTCCAGGAACTACAGTTACCAGGTAAGTGTAATTATCATATTTTGTATAGAGAAAAAACGGCAGGTCTTAGCTATCAGATGGATGTGTGTGGAGAAGGAGAGGAGTCAGATGACCCCAGGGTTGCAAGCCGAAGAAACAGGGAGGAGTAGAGTTATCCACAGAGACTGAGAAAGGAGGAAGAGGAATAGAGGTTTTAGGGGGAAAATTAAGAAGCTTAGATTTGGCCATGTTCAATTTCAAGTGGTGGTGAGGCATCCAAACAGCAATGTCAGAAAGGCAGGCAGAGATCTGGGCTTGGATTGCCAGAGAGATTTCAGGTGTAGAGAGAGATCTGGGAGTTATCAGCATAAAGATGGTACTGAAAGCCATGGGAAGAGATGAGAGCACCAAGGGACTGAGTATAGAGTGAGAAAAGGAGTGGACCCAAAACACATCTTTGGGGTACATCAACTGAGAGTGGGATAGTAGCAGAGGAGGATCCACCAGAACAAACACTGAAAGAGAACGATGGGAGAAATAGGAGAACCAGGATGGTAAAGAGCCCTTAAAACCAAGTGAGGACAGGGTATCAAGGAGAAGGTTGAGGTCAACAGTGCCAAAAGCAGTTCTCGACCAATATGATGGGAGCCAGAGGAAGAGAGAGATTTTGAATCATTGGGTGACTAAATGTAGGTACATAATATTGTAGGCATTTACTTTAAGGCGAGATATAGGATGCAAAACAGACCAGGTGTCTGGTTGTGTGGTGGGTTTTTTTTTTTAGTCTTGGCCTATTAATTTTTACTTGTGTTTGTCCTTTTTCTTGTTCCATATCCCAGGTAAGAATATAAGATATGCCATGCTGGATCAGACCAAGGTTCATCAAGCCCAGTATCTCATTTTCAACAGTGGCCAATCTAGGTCACAAGTACATAGCAGTTTCCCCGAAAGAGACAGGGTTCCACAATGCTTGTATTGGGGCAAGCAGTGGATTTCCCGTGCCCCCTTTAATAATGGTTTATGGACCTTTTTCCTCCAGGAACCTTTTTTTTAAACCCAGCTACACTAACAGCTTTTACTATATCCTCCGGTAACAAATTCCAGAGTTTGATTACATGTTGAGTGAAAAAATATTTTCTCAGATTAGTCTTAATTTACCCTATAGTTCATTGCATGTCCCCTAGCCTTTCTATATTTTGATGGCGTAAACAATCGATCTACGTTTACCCATTCCACGCCATTCATTAATTTATAGACCACTATTTTATCTCCCCTCAGCGTCCCTTTTCCAGGTTGAAGAGCCCTAACCTTTTTAGCCTCTCTTCATAGGGGTATCCTTCCATCCCCTTTACCATTTTGGTGGCTCTTCTCTGTACCTTTTCTAATAACACTATATCCTTTTAAGATACGGCGACCAGAATTGCACACACTATTCAAGATGCGGTCACATCATGGAGCGATACAGAGGCATTATAATATCCTTTGTTTTATTCTCCATTCCTTTCCTTATGATTCCTAGCATTCTGTCTTTTTTTCTTGGCCGCCGCTGCACACTGGGCGAAGGGTTTCAATATGTTATCTACAATGACGCCTAAATCTTTTTCCTGGGTGGTGGTTCCTAATGTGTGTAACTTCGCACTTGTCCACATTAAATTTCGTCTTCTAATTTATCAAGGTCCTCTTTCATAATCCTCATGGATTTTAACAACTTTGAATAATTTTGTCTCATCTGCAAATTTGATTACCTCATTCGTTATTCCCAATTCCAGGTCATTTACGAATGTTATAAAGCAGCAGGCCCAGCATAGATCCCTGGGGTACTCCACTATTCGCCCTTCTCCATTGGAGAAAATTGGCCATTTACCCTATCCTCTGCTTTCTGTATTTTAACCAGTTCCTGACCACAATAATACACGGTCTCCTATCCCATGACTTTTTAATTTAGTAAGTTTTTAAAGCCTTATCTATCCTTTTCATTCAATGTCTTTTTGTGAGCCTGCAATTTATATTCATTTTTAACATAGAAAATGGTGATAGAAAGAAAGACCAGTTGACCTGTCCAGTGTGCCCTATTTCTGTCACACTGCTGGAAGAAATCTCTGGTTACCAGACAAATTAAGAAATGGCATTTTTGTCAGAGGGTAACTTGTTTATAAACAACTTGAGCATGTAGAATAGCATTTTATGCACTCAAGGAAGCACTTATAAAATTGCTCGATGTAAGTGGCAGAGAAATCCATTAAAACGTTTTATGTGATTCATACATAGACATTCCTGGGGTAGGGGAGGACTGGCAATTAAGCAAGTATTTTTTATGTGAAATATGTACATATGTGCTGATCCTTACTGGCCCATGCATGCATGCATGCATATAATTACACCTGTGTCAGTAGTTATAGTTGTAAACATGCTCCCACTTTCCCTGGGATGAGGAGTTTTAATAAAGGCTTATAAGCACAACACACTTGCATGTTTGCCTTGAAAGCCTTGGTGCCCTGTTTATAAAATTACCTTCTGTGTATGTTTTTGTGATAGACTGTTTTTAATAGATTTGTTGTAATCCTGCAGCACCACTCTAGATGAGTGGCACCAGTCCAGATGAGTGGGTTATGCTCCCCAGCCAGCAGGTGAATTGAGGAACTTGCATATTCTCTGGGCAGCAGTTAGAGAAGCCTGTATTCTGCCCTCCAGCAGGTGCAAGGTGTGTGGACTGGTGCAACAGTACAGATAGGCCTGTCTATCCTGACCAAAACTACTGTCCTGTGGCATATGTGCTTGAGATCAGTAGGTTTGATGTTTACTTGGAGCTCAGATATAATTACTACTACTACTACTACTACTACTACTACTACTAATCATTTATATAGCACTACAAGGAAGGTGTACACAATGCTGTATAGAGACATGTTTGAGATGGACCCTGCTCCTAAAAGCTTAGTCTAATTAAGACAGACACAACACAACTGGGGATTCGGATATATCTAGAGGAATGGTAAGGAAATGAATAAGAGGTGAACAGGAGACAAGGAGAATCGGAATCCAAAAGCAGTCCCGAAGAAGTAAGTTTTTAACTTGAACAGGGCCAGAGATGGAGCCTGAGGGATACATAACTCAAAAAGATAATTCTGGCAAGAGCAAAGGCAGCGAACCAAGAGGGAGGGGAAGAGTTGTAGCACAACAATTTTACTTGAAAAAGAGGCATTTAATTTAGAAACAAGAGGCAAAAAGGAATATGGTTGATGTGCTGCCATAGCTTGAGGTGTCAAAGCAGCGTACATAGGATGGGAGTTGTTCAGGCAAAAGCGTATTCAAAGAACTGAGTCTTAAGATCTGCCTTAAATCTTTTGTAGGAGCTCTCTAAATGAAGCTCAGAGTAAAGAGTTCCAGAGAAAAAGGGCAAGATATGTCACGGTCTCCTTGGCCAGATAGCTTTCCCTGTTTCTAGCACTGCTACACACGGGGTCCTAGTGCTTGATGGACTGGAGAACATAAGAGGATCCCACAAGGTCCCTGAGGGGGTTGGTGATTGGGCCCAAGCCCCCCTTTCCTCTGCTGTCCTCCTGTCTGTGTTTTCTGTTTGTTTCTGTCCCCCTCTCCTCCCCCCCCCCAAGCGTGTTTGGGTGGTTGTCTTTGGTTTTTACTGCATTGAATTCAGTGTGCTGTATTTGTCTATGGCAGCTTGCAAGAAAGGTGCTTTTTTGTTTTAAATTTTAGAGTTGTTCTCCAGCAGCTAGGTCTTAGACCTGTGGGGTAGCTGGTGTCATCCTGACAGGTGCTGGGCTTCCTTTTTTGCCTGTGGAGCCTTGCCATGATGCCAGGGCCTCATTGCTGTGCTTTTTATGGTATTGATCAGCTTCACAGTCAGGTTATTTTGCCCTGTGTGTGATGGTGACACAGTGGGCACTCTTTGTCAATTTCAGGATCCCCCCCCCCCCCCACAGGGACCCAGGGCCCAATGCTGATCCTAATGCCGCCTCTGGTTCTTCCACAGTGTTTCCCACCTGTGAGACAGGCTGCCATCTTTGATGGCAACATGGTCTCTGCGGAAGGGGAACATAGTGAGAGAGCCCCTCAGGGTCCCATTTGGGCTGGATTTGAACAGCAGCTATTGAGACGGTGCACGGGCTGTACATTTCTTACTAGCTGCTTGGCTAGCACCCTTTTGTGGGTTCTGAGGCCCAGGTATTCCCTATGGGGGAACACAGGGCCCTCAAGTGCCTCTATTACTAATGACAGGGGAGGGGGTTTAAACACCCTTGCTTTTACCTTCTTGCCTGACCATTCCTCTGGGAAGCTCAACTATACCTCCTATGGAGGTGGTTCGGGTTGCAGAAGAGGACACTTTTTTCCAAGAGGGTGAGTGAGGGGAAAGGGAGGATCCTCCTGTGATATTTATTTATTTATTTATTACAGGCTCTTATATACCGCTCTATTCAGAATCAGCGCGGTTCACAATATAACAACATACCATAACAACAAACTGTTAGGTTTTACAGAGAACAAGGTCAGAGAACTTGGAATAAAACATGGGACGTCATTACTGCAACTATTTACAAGAGTATTTACAAGAGTATTTACAAGTATACATTACAGGATTTGTTCTTAGTTTGGGTAGTGATTAAGATTGGTTAGTTGGTCAAGTAATATTGGGGGAAGAGGTGAGATTTGAGTGCCTTTCTGAAAAGGGATAGATCATTGATAGAACGAATCTCTGGGGGTAGAGCGTTCCAGTACTTAGGGGCATAGAATCTGAAGGCCCTGTTAGATGTCACTGATAGGCATTTTGTCGCTGCTTTAGGGATGATTAGAGTATTTGTTGATATCGTTCTCCTGGATCTGTTGGGTGGGACGGCCTGAATGAAGTCTATTAGAGAGGAGGAGGTGATGCTTTTAGTGGCCTTGAAAGTTAGGAGTAATGTTTTGAATAATATTCTGCCATGTATGGGGAGCCAGTGGAGTTGCTCTAGGATGGGTGTTATATGGTCCCTTCTTGATGCTCCGTAGAGGACTCTAGCAGCGGTATTCATGGCGAGTTGCAGAGGGTTTAATGTGGAGTGTGGGAGGCCTTGGAGAATGGCATTGGCATAGTCAAGGTGTGGTAAGGTTAAGGCTTGAAATATAGTTCTGAAGTCATCAGGATCAAGCAGGGGGCGAAGATGTCGAAGAGTCCGGATCTTGAGGTAGATTGCTCTGACTACGTTGGTTATGTGTAGTTTCAGATCCATGCGTTGGTCAAAAGTGACTCCAAGGTAGCGAATGGAAGGTTTTGATTGGAGCTCAGCTTCTTTCACCTTTATATGGGGTGGGGGGGTGAAAAGTGGGTCCCTGGTGATGAAGAGAACCTCGGTCTTTTTGTGTTGAATTCGGAGGTTCTGGGATTGAAGCCATTCGGATACTGCATCAAAACATTTAGCTAGCGGGGAAAGGTCCATATGAACTGTGGAGAAAGGGCATATATAGGAGGATGTCATCTGCGTATATCAAGCATTCAACCTTGAAGGACCTGATGATGTTGCAAACCGGTTGTATGTATATATTGAAAAAGAGTGAGGATAGGGATGATCCTTGCGGTACGCCTTGCTTTTGGTGGTACGGTGTGGATGTTGTGGTCCCTGAGGTAACGTACTGCCATCTCTGATCAAGGTATGACTTGCACCACTCCAGGGCAGTGTTATTGATGCCTTTTTCTTTTAGTCGCCCTATTAACAGATCGTGATGTACAGAGTCAAAAGCCGCAGCAATGTCTAAGAAGATGAGAGCAAAGCCTTGGCGGATGTTATCAATGCCTGTGATGATGTTGTTGCAGAGAGTGGTGAGGAGGGTTTCAACACCGTGGAACTCTCTGAAGCCATGTTGGCAGTGGTCCAGAGGGGAGACTGTGTCAATGTGGTCCTGTAACTGTCTTTGAGCTTCCTTTTCAATTATTTTCGCTAGTAGGGGTATGCTAGCTATGGGTCTATAAGATTCAACCTTTTGTGGGTCGAGTTTGTGGTTTTTCAAGAGGGGTCTTATGGATGTTCTCTTGAGGGCTGGTGGGAAGGAGCCGGTTGTAAAGGATAAGTTCATCATTTTAGTGATGATGGGGCTGAGATCTTGGCGTAGTTCCTATCTCCAGGAACAAGCAGGAATAAGTCCTCACATATGGGTACGTCGGTACCGACGGAGCCCGTGCGGGAAAGCTCCCCAGCTTCTTAGAATAGAAGCTTTTGGGACCTCCCACTGCACATGCGCACTGCCTTCCCGCCTTCCTGAACAGCTTCTCCTCAGTTTCTCTTTTTCCGCGGAGCCAGCAGGTCGTGTTCCTGTCACCGCTGAAGAAATTGTTATTTTATTTGTTTCTTTAGACCGCGTACCTGCCTTCCCCATACCGATACCGGTATCGCCGGTCTTTTCTTTCTTTCTTTAAAAAATTATAATTCTTTTTTCTTATTTTTTAGCTTTTTGGTCACTTCAGAGAGGCCTCTCGGCCTACTCAATTTCTCCTCATGGAGAAGCCAGCCCCTGGATTTAAGAAGTGTACCAAATGTAATGCTGTTATTTCAGTCACAGACACCCATGACTGGTGTCTGAAATGTTTGGGGCCTGACCATTCCATACCGGACTGCCCATCTTGCTCCCACATGTCTAAACGTGGGCTGCAGAACCGGGCCAACAAATTCCATGTGCTGTTTGCTTCAGAGAATACAGCATCACAGTCATCCAGGTCTTCTTCTCCGGATGGATCTCAGGTAACCAAACCTTCTGTGGGCAAGTCCTCAAAGAGCAAATCTCCTTCAAAGCATCGAGAGGCTCTTAGCTTAGAACTTGAGGACCCTGCCCCAGCCAAACAACCCCGGCGGGAAGTCCAACTTCAAAAACGCCAATTCAGGGGTCTCAGGTTGATATCGATGCTACGGCCTCGACAGATCACCTGTTAGCCTGCTCTGGGGTACCGGGTCACTCCGGTACCGACATCCAGGCAGCTATGGCGTCCATGGGCGATACTGTACAGTCCATGCAGCAAGCCGTCATGGCTTTCATTAAAGCTGCAACGCCATCGGTTCCGCTTTCAGCGGTTCCGGGCCCGATACCGGTATCGTCCGCCATGCCGGTATCGAGGCCGTCCACCTCTAAACGCAAGTCGGTACCGTATGGGCTTTCGCTCCATACCGGTTCCATACCCGATACGCCCGATATCGATACCGATCGGTACGCGTATCGTGCGTTAGAGGAAAGCACCGATTCCTCTGAGGATTTTCACTCCTCTGATGATTCTGCTGAGTTTTCACTCAACTTACCTGAGGAGCCCTCTTCTCCTAAAAGGAGAATGTCCCCTCCAGAGGATTTGTCCTTCCAGGACTTTGTTTTAGATATGGCTACAGCCCTTTCTATTACCACATCCTCTGAAAAGGAACCCAGATCCAAAAAACTGGATATTTTGGGATACTCAAAGGCCCCTAAGGAGGCAGTTACCCTGCCTATCCATGAAATCCTTCAAGAACAACTGATGGATTTCTGGGAAAATCCTTTGACTTTGTCTCCTTATTCCCGTAGGTTGGACACCATGTATAGGGTCCCTCCTTCTCCTGGTTTCCAAAAGACTCAATTGCCCCACCACTCTATTGTGGTGAAGTCTGCAATGAAGAAGATTAGGAGTACCAAAAGGCACTCTTCCACCCCTCCAGGACGGGAATGTAAGACTTTGTACTATAAATCAAGGAAAATTTTCCAGGCTAGTATGCTTATAGCCAGGATTAATTCCTACAGTCTCTATATGGGCATGTTCCTGGAGGAACTTGCCAAAAAGGTGCGGCATTTTGCCCCCTTTATCCCTGAGGATAAAAAGCAGGGATTCCTTTCCCTAGTGAAACAACTCTTAGAGGTTTCTAAGTTCTCTAATAGGGCAGCATATGATTCCTTTGAGGGAGCCAGTAGGGCTTCGGGCATTGCTATTGCAGCCCGACGTCTTGCTTGGCTCCAGGCCTCTGATCTGGAACCTTGGGTTCTAGATGGCTTACGGAATCTGCCCTGTACAGGTGAGAACTTATTTGGGGAAGAGTGGCAAATCAAAGCCACCCAGATGGATGCTGAAAATGCCACCTTGGAAAGACTTTCAAAGTCCACTTCAATTCCTACTAAGAAAAAGTCTTTTAAAAGGCCTTACTATAAGAAGGCCAGAGTTGCTTCAAATACTGGCCAGCAGTCTTCTCAACCTCGCTATACTGCTAAGCGTCAGCAATCCAAACAAGCACGAGCTAAGCCTGCAGCAGCTACTGTAGCTCAGCAGGCTCCAACCCCTCAGGGGTTTTGACTTGCTCCTAGGGAACTTGCCACTTCTGGTTCTAACACAACCAGAACCTCTCACCATACCCGGAAGGTTGGTTCACTTTGCTCCCAGATGGGAACAAATCACAACAGAACAATGGACCCTCTCTATCATTCGAGAGGGTTACAAACTTCATTTCTCCAGCCTTCCTCCCCATCATATGGTGAGACCATTCAATTCTCCCCCATCTCTCCTAACCCTGTTGGGTCAAGAGGTTTCCTCTCTTCTTGCCCAAGGGGCCATAGAAGAGGTTCCTCTTCCTCAACAAGGGTCCGGTTTCTACTCCCCTTATTTTCTCATTCCAAAGAAGACAGGGGGATTCAGACCAATCCTAGATCTGAGAGAATTGAACAAATTTCTCTTCAAGGAGAAATTCAAAATGCTGTCTCTCGGCATTCTCCTTCCTTACCTCCAGGGTCAGGACTGGCTTTGTTCTCTAGACCTACAGGATGCGTATACACATATACTTATCCATCCATCCCACAGAAAGTATCTTCGCTTTCTGTTTCAGGGAAAACATTTCCAATACAGAGTACTCCCCTTCGGTCTAGCCTCTGCTCCAAGAGTATTCACAAAATGCATGGCAGTCGTAGCCGCATTTCTAAGAGGCATGGGAATCTTTGTCTTCCCATATCTGGACGACTGGCTCATCCGAGCTCCAACTCAGTCACAGGCCCAGATTTCCCTGGACCACACAAGGAGCCTTTTGCAGTATCTGGGACTGGTAGTAAACCTTCCCAAGTCCCAACTCATCCCTACTCAATCTCTAGAATTCATAGGGGCCCAGTTGGACACCATCACTGCAAGGGCCTACCTTCCACATGTTCGAGGCCAGCGCCTCCTGAGTTTGGCCTCCCAAGCTCAGTCCAGCACTCACTTGACAGCCAGGGAAATGCTACGCCTACTGGGTCATATGGCCTCCACAGTGCATGTGGTGCCTTATGCTCGTCTTCATATGAGAGCAGCTCAATGGACCCTGGCCACTCAGTGGACTCAGGCGTCAGGAGCGCTCTCAGACCAAATACAAACCTCCGATCGTCTGTTTTGGTCCCTCCACTGGTGGACTTCCACCAAGAATCTGTTGTTGGGGGCTCCATTTCAACCATTGCTACCCCAAGCAACCCTCACAACAGATGCCTCCCAAACAGGGTGGGGAGCCCATCTGCAAACTCTCTCCACTCAGGGCACTTGGTCTCTACAGGAGACCACCCTTCATATCAATCTTCTGGAACTGCGAGCAATTTACCTTGCCCTCAAGGTCTTCCACTCCCTCCTAGCCAACCTCACTGTCCTAGTTCAGACGGACAATCAGGTGGCCATGTTTTACATAAACAAACAAGGAGGGACGGGCTCTCTGTCGCTTTGCAACGAAGCTCTAAGACTATGGGCCTTCGCCAGAGAGCATCAGATTCACCTGCTAGCAGTGTATCTCCCAGGAGTTCAAAACTCTCGGGCAGACAGGCTCAGTCGAGTTCTGCTGCCACACGAATGGTCCCTACATTTGGACCAAATAAACCGAATCTTTCAGGAATGGGGGACCCCGGACATAGACCTCTTTGCAAGTCCGTGGAATGCCAAACTTCCCGGTTCTGTTCCAGAACTCCGTGTCAGGGAGCTCAGGCTACGGACGCCTTTCTCCTGAATTGGAATCAGGCATTCCTATATGCCTTTCCACCCATTCCTTTGATTCCCAAGACTCTGTTCAAACTCCAGAGGGATCATGGAACTATGATCCTCATAGCTCCACGCTGGCCACGCCAAGTGTGGTTCCCTCTACTTCTACAGCTCTCCCAGGGATCCTACTTGGATCTGGGAGCTGCGCCAGACCTCCTGTCCCAGGAGGAGGGGACTTTGTGGCACCCAAACCCCAAATCCCTTCACCTCAGTGCTTGGTTACTGAAGGCTTAAGCCTTCAAGACTTTCATCTTTCCCAACCAGTGAAAGATATCCTTTCTGCCTCTAGGAAACCCTCTACCAGGCGTTCCTATGCTTTCAAATGGAAACGTTTTTCCATTTGGTGTGCTCAGCAGGGTCTTGACCCTCTGGCACTTCCTTTGAATTCTCTTCTTGATTATCTCCTGCATCTATCCAATGCAGGCCTCAAGACGAATTCGGTAAGAGTCCATTTAAGTGCTATTGCAGCATCCTTGAAACATATAAATGGACAACCTATCTCCTCTCATCCTCTTGTTGCAAGATTCATGAGAGGCCTGACTCTCACTAAACCTCCCATCAGACCACCCCCGGTCGCATGGGATTTGAATCTAGTGCTCGGTCAACTTATGAAGCCACCCTTTGAGCCAATGTTTTCCACCTCCTTGAAATTTCTTTCCTGGAAGGTCATCTTCCTCATTGCAGTCACTTCGGCTCGCCGCATCAGTGAGCTGCAGGCTTTAGTGGCTAATCCACCTTACACAAGATTTCATCATGATAAGGTGGTCCTTAGGACGAATCCCCACTTTATGCCTAAAGTGGTCTCGCCTTTTCATCTTAATCAAGAGGTATATCTACCTGTCTTTTTTCCAGCTCCTCATGCATCCAATGCAGAGAGGAACCTTCATACTCTGGATTGTAAAAGAGCTCTCGCTTTTTACCTTAATAGGACTCAGCCACATCGAAAGTCTTCTCAACTTTTTGTGGCCTTTGATCCTTCCCATTTGGGACTTCCAGTCTCCAAGCGTACACTTTCCAATTGGATTGCTCAGTGTATTTCTTTTGCTTACCAGAGCAAAAACATTTCTCTGGAAGGCCATGTCACTGCTCACAATGTGAGGGCCATGGCAACTTCTATGGCTCATCTGCACTCTGTTTCCATAGATCAGATCTGTCGAGCCGCTACCTGGGCCTCGGTTCATACCTTCACAGCCCATTACTGTTTGGACAAGGACTCCCGCCGGGATGCCTTGTTTGGCCAGGCTGTCCTCAAGCACCTGTTCCATTCCTAAACAACTCCTGCCCACCTTCCCAGAATGGATGCCTGAGATCCATACGAAGATGGCGAACCTTTACAGGGGATCCCATGCATCTAAGCTAGGGAGTCCCCATATGTGAGGACTTATTCCTGCTTGTTCCTGGAGATAGCACAGTTACTTACCTGTAACAGGTGATCTCTGGGAACAGCAGGAATTAGTCCTCACAACCCACCCACCTCCCCTAGGAGTTGTATCTTTTATCTATCTATCTTCCTGTCCTCTCTCTGTTGACTCAGCTATAAACTCGAAACTGAGGAGAGCTGTTCAGGAAGGCGGGAAGGCAGTGCGCATGTGCAGTGGGAGGTCCCAAAAGCTTCTATTCTAAGAAGCTGGGGAGCTTTCCCGCACGGGCTCCGTCGGTACCGACGTACCCATATGTGAGGACTAATTCCTGCTGTTCCCAGAGATCACCTGTTACAGGTAAGTAACTGTGCTTTATCCAGTGGGCTGGGCAAGGGTCAGTTTGTGCAGTAGTCGTGTTAAGCGCAGCGATGGTGTCTTCAACATGTTTTCTGGATGGTGTGGAGAACATGGATAGGTTTGATATGCATATGGTGACTTGAGAGGAGATTGTTGCAATGTTGTTGGTTTGAAGCAACTTGGATTGCAGGAAATCGGCGAATGCTTGGGGATGGATGGGTTCAGGATGTTTTGGTGAAGGTTCTTTAGATAAGGTTTTGACTAAATTGAAAAGATCGCGTGGTTTATTTAGTGATCTTTTCAGCGTATCGGTATGGAATTGTTTCATCTTGGCCATGACTGACTCCCTGTGTACAGATAGATGTGTTTTATAGGCTGCTTGGTCTTCTGATGAGTGTGAGCGACGCCATCGTTTCTCCAGTTTTCTTAGGTGTGTGAGGGAGGCTCGTAGGTCAGGGGAGAACCAGGGAGAAGATTTTCTTTTCTTTGGGTTGTTACCCTGGACTGGTTGCAGTGCAATGGTACCGATAGTGCTGTTCCAGGATGTGATCAGATTTTCCAGATTGAGAGAGGTGTCATGTAGGAGAGGGAGGGTTTCCATAACTATATGTTCTTTGTTGAGGGTTTTGAATTTCCGAGATGATACTCTTGTTGAGTCAATGGAGTTTTTGTTTCTGTGTGGTGACTGTTTGCCATTGATGAGGATGGGGAAAGTGATTAAATTGTGATCTGACCAAGGTACTGGGGTTACAGAGTTGTCAAGTCTATTGTTGGAGTCGAGAGCTGTAAGAGGGGCAAAGATCATGTCAAGGATGTTTCCTCTCTCGTGCGTGGGGGTGTCAACAATTTGCTTGTATCCCAGTTCGTTGATTGCTTCAAGGAGGGCTGAGGCATGGCTGGGATGTAGTGTTGGGAGATTGAGGTCTCCTAATATCCAGTTGGGAATGTTGGGCTTGCGTGAGTTAGCTGCTAGATCTAGAATGTAAGGCAGGTCGTCCGCGGAGGGTGAGGGTGCTCTGTAAATTAAATTGATGAGGCATTGTTCATTTGTGATGGATAATACGTCCATGCTGTTTGAGCTTGTGGAGTCCACGGTGTGGAAATTTAGGTCATTCTTGGTAAGTATGAGAATGCCGCCTCCTCTCTTGCTCTCTCTATGTTGGGAATGGGCAGAGAAGTTGGGGGTATGAGTTGATTAAGGATTACATTATCCGCGTCAGATAACCAGGTTTCGGTTATCATGAGGATGTCTAGATTATGGGAAGAAATTGTGTCAGTGATGACTGGCCATTTCTTGCGGATAGACCGTGCATTTATGAGAGCACAGTTTAAGTAAAAGGGTTGAAGGGGTTTATCTTGCTTATTTTTCTTTGGTTGTTGAAGGGCTATATGTATGAGGTGAGAGTGGCGTGTGGGGGGTCTCCATTCTTGAGTTGGGATAGGGAGATTCTGCCCTTCTTTTTCCATGACTCAGAAGTATTGGAATTTGGTGAGCCGTGTGATATAAGGCAAGGGCTTCGTTGAGCCAGCTTGTGAGAAGGAAGAGGCAGATCGCCAGGGTATTGAATGGTAGAGCCATTGGGGTTTTGTTGAAGTGGATGAGGTAATTTCTGTGAGGAATTCTGTGATTCTGGTGCTTTCTGTGAGGCTACTGACTACAGTAATAATTGAAACAGTGAAAATTGAATGGTACTGGCAACAGTAAACTCTGTTGAGTGACGGTAGTGATTACTGTCAATAGAAGAAGGTACCATAGTAGCATTAAAGTATAATGAGAGTAGCTGTTGGCAACTGTAAATAGTGACAACAGTAAAATACAGTAGGACGAGAGTAGATACTAGCTACAGTAAAAATGGCAACATTAGTTAAACAGAATGTGAGTAGATACTGACTACAGTAACTGATGGCAACATTAATTACAACAGAATGTGAGTAGATACTGACTACAGTAACTGATGGCAACATTAATTACAACAGAATGTGAGTAGATACTGGCTACAGTAAATATGGTAACAGTAAAATACAGTGGAGAGAGAGTAGATACTGACAACGGTAAATAACGGCAGCAGGCAGTGTTAAAGGGATAAGAAGAATTGAGGAGGCTAGCACTGTTCTAGTTGTGTTGATAATACTTGCAGTATTTGCTGTAGGTGTGACTATGATTGTAGTTAGTGTGGGCCGCTTTATGAGCTCAATCCTTCCTAGGAGAGCTTGGGTCACAGTCAGTTGAAGAGAACTGTACTCAGTAGGCGTCCTTCCGAACGTAGATTCTGGAGATGAATCGCTTGGGTTGCTGTTTGATTCCCGCCTGTCGTGTCCCGCCTAAGGGCCACGCCAAAGGGCCCTCTTGCGAGGCCCTCAGGCGCGGGCCCGCAAGGCGCGGGCGTGCCTGCCGGCGGCAGCTGCTTTAACGGGCCGCTGGGACCTCCCACAACCCCGATTGGGTTGGAGTGCAGGAGCGGGAACTTGCCCTGTGCTCTACCCCGATCGGGGAGCCGATGAAGATGGCCGCTGAAACTGCACACTTTTGCAGAGGAAGGACTTTCCTGTTTTAATCCAGGATACTATAGTGGCTCTGCCTAGGTTTTCTACCATACAAATCTCGTAAGCAGTCCATATTTTGGAGGATATCTTGTATCCTTTGGGCTTCTTTCCTGTACTAGTCTGTGGCATTTCATAATCTTCCAGTAGGAGACTCCTGAATTGGCTCTTAGGTCATCTCTTGGCTGTATCCTCTGCCCCAGGGAGGAGTTGGATTAACTCCTTGGACTCCCTTTGGATACTCCTGGTCATGGCAGCAGCAAAACACACTACCATACCGGCAGAAGGGAACACTCATGATAAAAGGTAGAGGCCATCCTTAAAATACCTTTATGGCTTTCTCATTAGGCTTCCAAGTGGTGCTATGTGCATGTTTGGTGGCCCAAGCTCTCTTATACCGGTTTAGCAGCTGCCAGAGCCTGGAGGCTTAGAGGTTAGTCTGGAGCTGCATGTATGGCTGATTCTCTCCTGACTTGATCAGGATCTTCAGGATGGTAGCTGTGCTTGTGGCTAGGCGGTAGCGTTGGCTCTTCAATTGGTTGCCTGATGCTGCCTCCAAGTTATGTCTGAGCAAACTCTTCTTTAAGGGCAGATTGCTGTTTTAGGGAGGACCTGGAGAAGTTGGTGAAAGATGTGGTTGAAGCTCACCCCCAAAGATTTAAGGAAGACGGGCCCAGGAGTGCGCTCGCAGGATCCTGCAGGGAGCATTGAAACATCGTCCAACAGCTAGAAGTCTGGATAAGGGCCAGTTCTTGGGAAATCACAGCATTCTCAAGACTCTCGGTGACTGCATCTTCCGGAACCAGTAAGCCCTTACAGTGAGATCCTGTGGGTCCCTTGATAGGTACAGCTGGTTGGGGGCAGCTTCTGCTGTTTTGTCTTAGAATTGGACCCATATCACTTCAAACTAATGGGTCCAGAAGGTCCTGTGTCAGGGTTATGCACTGGAGTTTATGGAGCCTTTCTATGGGGCATCTTTTTGAAGTCTGCTCGTGGTTCCTTGCTTGAGAAAGTAGTGATCAAGGAAACTCTTAAGCATCTCCTGCAGTTGCAGGCTATTCTACCTGTGCCCTCTGCAGAGCAGGGGTATTCCGTCTTCATGGTCTTAAGGGAGGTTCCTTCCAGCCTATTCTAGACCCGAAAGAGGTTAGTCTGTGCAGAACTTAAGTGTTTCACTTTTTCATGGAGACTGTTAGCCTGGCAGTAGCCTAACTTCCCTGGACCTAGCCAAGGCATACGTTCACATTTCTATCTCAGAACAACACCAGCAGTTTCTTTGCGTCTATTCTGGGCTTTGCCTTTTGACATAGCCATTGCTCCTCGCACCTTCTCAAAGGTCATTGTGATGGTGGTGGCATTCCTCTGCAGGCAAGGGATCTGGATTCACCTGAACCCGGACAACTGGCTAATTCAGTCAGACCTCTTGGAGAAGTCCATGGACAATACAGGTTGTCTGGCTAGAGAGGCTGGAGTTGGTGGTCAGCAATCCCAATCAGGACTTTGATATCTTGTGAATCAGTTCACCACTCTTCTGGGCTGTGTTCTTAATGCAGAAGATATTGCTTATAGCTGGGGGGGGTGGGGGGTGTCTGTGCTCTTTGAGCCACTCTTCCCGGGTTGGGACTATCTACCATTCTTAGAGTCCATGGCATTGACCCTGGAATTGATTCCTTGGTTCAAGTTGCATATAGTAACTTAGTATATGATGGCAGATAAAGACCATCATGGTCCATCTGGTCTGCCCAGCACGGTGGCAAGAGTAGGTGCACATGCCACTCCATGCAGGTCACCCCTCCCCAATATCTTTGTTTAGGGGTGTACCTACTGCTCCATGCAGGACACAACTTTTTGTTGAGATAGCAGAGACAGTTAAGGTTATTTTGCTTTTATCCTGTTGCTATAAAGGGATCTACTATCTGTCCCATGCCATTTAGAATTCTGTCACTGTATTTGCCCCACCACTTCCATTGGGAGGGCACATGTGCCTCCAGAGATGTCTCTTGCTGTTCTTAGGTGTTCTATCATAACTTTTTCTCTTCTCAGATCAAGGAGCAGCTGATGTAGTGGTTGCAGTCATCTGATGGACAGGGTGCCCCTAGAGGTGTCATGCTGACATCTCTGGTGAGTACAGAGCTCAGTCTGCTCAGGGGGTCCTGGTCCCCCCCCTCAGGAGTCTGCCTGGTCAATCAACTGGTTGTATGCCAAATCCACCTAGCGCATCTGAAGTTCTGGCTTCTGTAAGGCAAAGCTGTCCATGTCATCTTGGGACAATGTCACTGTTGTGTGTGTGTGTGTGTGTATATATGGATATATATATAGATGGATATAGATATCTAATATTTATTTTTTTATATATATATAAAACCATGTCATTATATATGCCTGTAAATAGTTTCATGTAATTAGTTATGAAGTTAATAAGTTACATTATAATATGCATTATGTAAATAGTTGACATGTTTAAAACCGTTCTTTGTAAATTCTTTTTATTATCTTTCTGTTCGCTGTAAACCACCCCGATCGCTGGAAGGGGCAGTATAGAAAAATGTACAAATAAATAAATATATCAGCAAACAAGGCAAGACCTGCAGTGCTTGTGTGGCTCTTGAGGTGGCAGAGGGACATTTAATTGCCCCCTCTGCAGCCCACATAGCAGGCGTAGTCCATGTGCAGGTCATCTTAAGTCTGAACTCTGTGGACCCCAGTGAATAGGAAAGCCCTCACGTGTTCAACCTCATTGTCCAGCGATGGGGGCTATTCAATATTTGAGTTTGGTGACCACTCTGGAGAATGTCAAAGTGAACCTTTCAACGGTAGGAATGATCTGCATACCTCTTCTCCCTCCCCCATGGCCCTTGGTGAGCAGAAGATCTCTACAGCAGCCTGCAGCCTGATTGGCATCCAGCATAGGGAACGGGCCTAAAGCTCCTCCTGGTCCCTGCACCACAAGCCAATCAGATCCCCAGCCAGTGATTCAAACAACTAGCGCCAGAAGGCGTACCCACGCCTGAGGGCTTTACCAGAGGTGTGGCCCTTGTGCCAGAGCACTGAGCAACGCACGACACTGCCGTATTCGTGTACCAATGCCCAGCCCGAACCAACGGAAGTCACGAAAAGCTGTAAGTAACAGCAGAAAAGGAACCACACCACCAATACGGTACTACATATAGACCCGGGATATCCACTGCTTTCCCTGATACAAGCATTGTGAAATCTGTCTTTTGGGGAAACTGCTAGGTACTTGTAACCTAGATTGGCCACTGTTGGAAACGGGATACTGTGCTTGATGGACCTTGGTCTGATCCAGCATGGCATATCTTATGTTCGTATAATGCTTAATCCCACTGTCTAAACCCCTAAAATTATTTGATACCAGACAAATATCATAACTACTTTGTAACCATCCTTCTATGTAATTAACTACTGTATCAATTATTGCCTTTAAGAGTTGCAACATTTTAACCAATTGTGCAAAACCCACTACCAAAAACAAACAACCTGCTGTAAAGCTCTTGCTCTAAGATCACAGTATAATTTAACCATGTTCTCCCTTTACTTCTCAATATACACACTACTTGCACTCATACTTCTTGCATCAACACATAATAACCCAAATATACCATGTCTTCTACATAAACCATTCAACCATCACACAACATACAACTACCTTACAGTGCCCCCACCATGCCTACTTATACCACCCAACCGTACACAACACCACAGAACAAGGCAAATCATAACCATACAACCCTCTCCCTATATCGCTCCAGATACCACTGCCCCAGTCAAAGAAACACAGACAATTTGTTGTGCTCTGATCAATGCCAGATCAGTCAGAACAAAATACAGACCATTGCAGACCTGCTCAATGAATAGCAACTAGACATCCTGTATATAACAAACTCGGCTCTCTGACACTGACAACGTCCTCATCATGCAAATAAAAACAAAGGACTACTCTCTATTTCAATGCACAAGAAATAACAGAAGAGGAGGAGGTGTATTAATCCTAACCAAATCACATCTTCACTTCTGACCCTTAACTAACAGCTCGGATGAAATTAATACAGTCACCATTACAAACAATCACATAACCATCATCCTCAACTACAGAATGCCCTCATCAAACAACTTATCCACCATAATCAAAAACTGCATTGACCATTCAAAATCCAAAAAAGACATGATTATACTTGGAGACTTCAACCTCCCCTCCTTATCCTTAGCAACAGCGGACATTTTCCTCACAGCAATAGAATCAATGAAACTTGCACAAACAGTGATCCTCCTCACTCAAAACAAAGGAAACACCCTGGACCTAATCTTTACGCCCACCCCCCCATTCAGACCAGTCCCTCCCCCCACCCTCCCTGAAAACATACCCTCTACCATGGTCAGACCATAACCTCATCACCTTCTCCATACCTCTAAAAGCAACAATAACAGATTGCCAACAAACACAATGATTCAAAAGCTTCAACAAGGATGCTTTCTTAGAGGACACCATATCTAACCACAGACTCAACAGACATCACAATACTAACAGATAATTGGAACAAAGTGATTTGGATCTGCAGCAAAACAACAAAACCCTACCAAAAATATCATATCCACAAAACTCCCTGGTATTACCCATACCCTCCAAAAACTAAAAACAGAACGGAGCAAAAATGGTGGAAAACCACTTCAAATGAAGACCGTAACAACTACCTCATACTCCTACAAAACTATCACGCTGCCACAGATCAAGCCAAGAAAGAATACCACTCAATCATCAGTGCTGCAATAAATCACCCAAAAGAACTATTTGACCTAATAAGACGACTTGCTGAACTACCCACAAATCCCAACCAATCAACGTCACTCACTATCAACTAGCTGCACAATACAAACAACTGCACCCAGACCCTATCCAAAACCTCCCCCCCCCCTCCCAACACACAGACACAACTCCTATCAAAACCAGCTGGCTCACATTCCAAACAATCAATGGTTAGGATGTTCTCAATATTTTTACTAAACTTACCACCACCTTACCGCTTGACCCATGTCCCCCTAAATGGATCAAATCAAGTACCAAAATCGGCCCATATATAGCCAAGATGGTGAATGAAGCACTCCAACTAGGACCTAACAACCTTAAACTCTCCTCCATCTGCCCCCATGTTGAAGAAACCAAACCTGGACCCATCAGATCCAGCATCATATCGACCTATTGCCAGCCTCCCATTCCTGGCTAAAATCGCAGAGAAAACTGTACAACTACAAAACCACATTGACGAAAACCATCTACTTGATCGTCAACATGGATTTTGCCCAATACACTTCCTTTGTATGAAAAACATACAAGAGGACGGTCCCTGCTCAAAAGAGCTTACAATATAAAAAAAGACAAAGCAAGAAAAGGAGAAGAATAAGAACAGATGAGCTTTTAACTTAAGTTTGAAGAGGGACAAAGAAGATGCCTGGCGTAAAGACAAAGGAAGTTTATTCCAAGCGTAAGGTGCAGCAAGGTGAAATGAGCGGAATCTGGAGTTGGCAATAGAGGAGAAGGGCATAGCAAGAAGCAACTGGGTAGAAGAACGGAGTTCACGAGGGGGGAAGTAGGGAGAAATGAGAAGAAAGATACTGAGGAGCCACAGACTGAATGCACTTATAGGTCAGAAGGAGAAGCTTAAAGTGAATACGGAAACTGATAGGGAGCCAGTGAAGAGATCTGAGGAGAGGAGTGATGTGGGCAAAACAAGACTGACGGAAAATCAAATGGGCAGCGGAGTGCTGAATCGACTGAAGGGGGAAGAGATGAGACTGAGGGAGACCAGCAAGAAGCAGGTAACAATAATCAAGACGGGAGGTGATTAGGGAATGAATGAGGGTTTTAGTAGTGAGCTCAGAGAAAGGGGTGGATTTTGCCAATGTTGAAGAGAAAGAAGCGACAGGTCTTAGCGATGAGTTGGATATGAGAGGACTAGGAGAGTGAAGAGTCAAAAATAACACCCAGATTGCGAGCAGATGAAACAGGTTGGAGAACAGAGCCATCAACAGAGACTGAAAAAGGAGAAAGGGAAATTTTAGGAGAAAAAACGAGAAGTTCAATCTTGGCCATGTTCAATTTCAGGCGATGATGGAACATCCAAGCAGCAATGGTAGAGAGACAGCAAGAGATCCGGGACTGCAAAGCAGAAGAAAGATCAGGAGTAGAGAGAGAGATCTGGGGGGAGTCAGCATAGAGATGGTACTGAAAACCATGAGAGGAAATAAGCACACCAAGGGATTGGGTATAGGGCGAAAAAAGAAGGGGACCCAAGACAGAGCCTTGGGGGACACCAACAGAGAGCGGGATAACAGAGGAGGAGGAACCACCAGAACATACACTAAAGGAGCGATGGGAAAGATATGAGGAGAACCAGGAAAGAACAGAGTCCCTAAAGCCAAGCGAGGACAAATTGTCAAGGAGAAGATCTTGGTCAACAGTATCAAAAGCAGCAGAAAGGTCAA
This sequence comes from Ichthyophis bannanicus, assembly GCA_033557465.1. Classification (NCBI taxonomy): domain Eukaryota; kingdom Metazoa; phylum Chordata; class Amphibia; order Gymnophiona; family Ichthyophiidae; genus Ichthyophis; species Ichthyophis bannanicus. The sequence goes on from CM066047.1 coordinate 46,439,049, forward strand.
GGAGGATAAGGACAGAGTAAAGGCCTTTAGATTTAGCCAGGAACAAGTCACTGGAGACCTTGACAAGAGCAGTTTCAGTAGAGTTCAAGGGCCGAAAACTGGATTGTAAGGGATCAAGAAGAGCATAGGAAGAGAGGAAGTCAAGGCAACGGCGGTAAACTGCACGTTCGAGCAGTTTAGAAATAAAAGGGAAGGAGAGAAATGGGGCGATTAATTAGGACAAGAGGGATCAAGTGAGGGTTTCTTGAGGAGAGGCGTGACCACAGTATGTTTAAAGTCAGCTGGGAGAGTAGCAGTGGAGAGCGAGAGGTTGAGAATATGAGAAATGGAGGGGACAATATGGGAGGAGATAGGATCAGAGGAGCAAGTGGTGAGCTTGGAGGAGGAGAGAAGAACACACTCATCAATAGACATCATAGGAAAGGAAGAGGGTAGGATGAGAAGGTGGGGGGGGGGAGATTGAGAACAGGAAGGGGAAATCGGGGATTTAGAGGAAAATTGGAGAGTGATCTTATGGATTTTATCATGGAAGTAATCAGCCAGGGTTTGGGCAGAAAGGGAAGGAGGGATCAGAGGCGGAGGCACTTTGAGGAGAGAATTGAGAGCAATGAATAGACGGTGAGAATCAGAGGCATGAGAATTAGTCAGGCGAACGATCTTGTTTGGCAAGAGCTAAAGCAGATTTGAAAGAGAAGAGCATGAATTTGAAATGAAGAAAATTTTCAGGGGAGCGTGATTTGAGCCAGGCACACTCAGCAGAGCGGGTACAGGAGCGAAGAAAGCGAATAGTGGGAGAGAGCCAGGGCTGAGGTAAGGAACGCCTCACAGGACGAGGGATGAGAGGAGCGAGAACATCCAGAGCTGAGAGTGCAGCATTATAGGACTTCACTGCCATATCAGCAGACTTGGAGGACAAAACAGAAGAGAGAAGGAGAAATGGTAGAGGAGAGAACCAGGGGATCAATGGCAAGAAGGTTCCTAAATAGGGTGGAGGGGACGAGGCAGGGGCAGTGGGAGGAAAAGATTAAAGGAGAGATGATGATCAGATAAAGGAAGAACAGTATTACTGAAGTTAGAGAGAGAGGAGCAAGAAAAGAAAACCAGATCCAGACAATGGCCACAAAGGTGAGTGGGGGCAAAGGAACAAAGTTGAAGGCCAAATGAGGTGAGAGAGAGAAGCTTTAGAGTAAGAGGATCAGAGGGGTTATCAGCATGGATATTAAAATCACCAAGAATAAGAGTAGGGGAGGTAGGGATAAAGAGGGAAAGCCAAGAGTCAAAGTCGGAGAGAAAAGAAGAAGTAGCCTTGTCAGGAGGATGATAGACAACAGTCCAGGTCAAGGCCAAACAGTGGCCAAGTTCTCTATTGCCTGCTGGATTAAGGACACCATTGGTTCTCATCTTCTGTCAGGAAAGTCGTGCTGGAAGAGTTCAAAGCTTGCTCTACCAGGGCACAGGCTATCTCCTGGCAGAGTCTGCCTTGGTGTCTCCAGAGGGCATCTGTAAAGCAGCTATCTGGTTGTCTCAGAGCACCTTTTGTGAAGCATAGCAGGTTGGAGATGGAGAACCTCAGGGTAACATTCTCAGAAATGCTTCCAGTTCTCTGCACAGGACCCAAAAGGCAGGACCCAAAAGGCTGTCATATACTATATTACTATGAAATTTAATTCAATTGCAAAATTATGCACCTAGGAAAGACAACCCAAACTATGGTTACATGATGCAAGGTTCCACGTTAGGAACCATCACCCAGGAAAAAGATTTAGGCATCATTGTGGATAACACATTGAAACACTCCACTTAGTATGCAGCGGTGGTCAAGAAGGCAAATAGAATGCTAGGAATCATAAGGAAAGGAATGGAGAATAAAACAAAGGCTATTATAATGCCTCTATTGTTCCATGGTGCGACTGCACCATGAATATTTTGTGCAATTCTGGTCACCGTATCTTCAAAAGGATATAGCAGAAATGGAAAAGGTACAGAGAAGAGCTACCAAAATAGTAAGGTGATGGAAGGATACCCCTATGAGGAGAGGATTAAAAGGTTAGGGCTCTTCAACCTGGAAAAGACAGCTGAGGGGAGATATGATAGAGAACTGTAAAATAATGTACAGAATGGAATGGGTAAACGTAAATGTAAGTAGTAGGTCCTTTCTCCAGGACCAAGCAGGAAGTCAGTCCTCACATATGGGTGTCATTGGTGCCGATGAAGCCCCAGTGGAGCATTTCCCCAGCTTTCCATGAAAATCTTTGGGAATGCTGGCACGCATGCGCGGTTCCCTTCCCGCCTAAAGGTGCCATCTTACCTCTGTGTCTCTTTTTCCGGAGAAGCCCATCGGACGTGTGTCCTGTTCTCCCGGATAAAAGTGATTTTTTTTCTTCGGCGATTTTCGCTATTTTTTTCTCCGGTTCGACGCCGGTTCCCCTCCCGCCGGGTTCGGTACACCGGTATCGAGCCCGTTTTCTTCATTTTTCGGTTTTTGCCCTTCGTGGCTGGCGTTTGCCCTTTTTTCATTTTTCACTGGAAGGCCGGTCTTTTGACCTCGCTGGGGCTATTTTTTTCCCCGATGGCTTCCAGTGGTTTCAAAAAGTGTGATCGGTGTAAGAAAATTATGTCTCTCACCGACACACGACTGCTGCCTTCGGTGCCTCGGCCCTGACCACAACCCAAAGTCGTGTGGGCCATGTGGGAAGATGTCTTCCAAGGCACTAAAGAGTCGACAGCATCAAAAGGAAAGGTTTTTCTCGGACTCTGTCTCCGGCTGGTCCCGGACCTCGTCTGAGGCCTCGACATCTCGGGATTCCGATCCCGAGCGCCGTCGAACCTCCTCGGACAGGGGATCCCCCGACCGGGAACGTAAGAGGAAGAAGCGGCTCGCGAGGGCGGCGGCGGAGGAGGTCCCTGGTCCCTTGAGGGCCAGGTCTCAGACCCCTGACCGCCGACCCGGGCCCGGGAACCAAGAGAAGCCTGCCAAAGTTCCTCGCGTGGAGCTGGAGTCTGCTGGACACGTAAGCCCCGTAGTCCTCATGGACACTCCTCCCAGAGAGCCGACGTCGGGCCCGGCGCCGCCGGGGCCCGAGTCGGTGACTGCTGCGTCTCCCGAGCTGAGTCTCAGGATGACAGCCTTGGAGTGCAGACTGTCTGCCTTCATGGAGCAGCTGCGGGCACTGATGGCCAGCCTGTCTGGTGCAACTGCCCCGACCACCGGGATGTCAACTTCGAAGTCAACCCCGGAGACTGAGCCGATACTCGAGACCCTCGTGGCTCGAAGTTGTCCTCGGTCGAGGTCTCCCTCGACCTCCCGTTCGGGACCGAGGGTGTTGACGCCGGTGCCCCCGGCGTCGCGGCGAGTGCCTTGGGGCCCCGCGGGGTCGGACCCTGACTCCTCCTCGGACGAGTCCGCCTGGGAGACGGAGGACGAGGAGTCTCCCGATACTTTTAAGACTCGGTGCGTCCCGTTGGACTCACCACAGTCTGATCCCCGGAGTAGATCCTCTCCGGAGGACACTAGGTTCTCGGAGTTCGTCCGGGATATGGCCGCTGCCTTGACTATCCCTGCCAATCCCGAGGAAGAGCCTCGAGCCGAGGAGCTCGATGCTCTGCAGTACGACTCTCCTCCGAAGGAGGCCTTTACTGTTCCGGTTCCTCCGATGCTGGAACGGCTCCTCTTCCGAATGTGGGAGGCCCCGGCCTCGGCGCCGGTTCTAAGTAAGCGAGTCGATTCCATTTATCGACTCCGCAAAAGCCCTGGTTTCCAGAAAGCACAGCTACCACACCATTCTATGGTTGTGGAATCGGCCATGCATCGTCTGAAGAGCCAGAAGATGCACTCTGCGGTGCCCCCCGGCAGGGAGGCCCGCAACCTCGATGGCGTCGGTAGGAAGTGCTTTCAGGGGTCGATGCTTGCTGGCCGTGTCCAGTCTTACCAGCTGTACATGGGCATGTACTTGCGTGGCCTGGCCAAGGAATTGGCCGGGTTCTCCTCTGGTCTCTCCGGGGAACCCTTGCAGAGATTTCAGACCTTGTCCTCGGGGATTCGGGAATGCTCGAAGTTCATTTCCCGCGCCGCCTACGATGGCTTCGAGGCTTCGGCCCAAGTAGCGGCTGCTGGCATCGCAGCTCGACGCCAGGCGTGGCTGCAGTCATCGGACCTTGAGCCATGGGTTCAGGACAAGTTGGTCGATGTCCCCTGCCGAGGTGAGAACCTTTTTGGCAAACCCATGGCCAAGAAGGCTGCTCAGCTCGAGGCAGAGCACCTTACCAGGACAAGGCTGTTGAGGAAGACCTCCGCCCCTTCACGTAAGAAGAAGGGCTCGGGTAAAAAGTCCTTTTACCCGAGGAAGGGCACTGCCTAAAACAGTACCCTCAGTATCAGGCTGCCCAAGCTGCCCCCCAGGGTCAGCAAGCCAAGGGCCAGGGTAATAGGCCCTGTAGGCAGAGGACCCCAAGCCTCGGGCCCCTGCTCCAACTCAGCAGGGTGGGGGTTTTTGACTCCTTGAGCGTAGCCTCTCCTCCACTGCTCTCCCCACCCTGCACAGGAGGTCGCCTCGCCCTCTTTGCCCACCAGTGGCCCCTTATCACCGGGGACAATTGGGTGCTGGACATAGTCCACAATGGCTATGCCCTCCATTTTCACCAACTGCCTCCACCATATTTTCCAGGGGAGCCTCCAAGGCCTCCCCTGCACACAGACCTCCTTCTAAAAGAGCTTCATGGTCTGTTGGTGGACAGGGCGGTGGAGCCTGTGCCTCCCCACTTGCAGGGTCACGGATTCTACTCTAGGTATTTACTGATACCCAAACGAACCGGTGGCCTTCGACCCATTCTGGACCTCAGAAACCTCAAGTTCCTAGAGAGAGAAAAGTTCAAGATGCTTACTCTTGGGACACTTCTGCCCTACCTCCAGCAGGGAGATTGGCTATGCTCCTTAGATCTAAAGGATGCGTACACTCACATCCTCATTCATCCAGACCACAGAAAGTACCTCAGGTTCATTGTGGGAGGAAACCATTATCAGTACAGAGTACTACCTTTTGGCCTATCCTCCGCTCCCAGGGTCTTTACCAAGTGCCTGGCAGTGGTTGCGGCCTACCTGAGAAATCAAGGCATCTTTCCCTATCTGGATGACTGGCTCATCAGGGGTCAGACGTCCCTGGAGGCCAGACAAGCCACCCTCAGAACCATTGCTCTGCTTCAAAAGGTGGGCTTTGTCATAAACTTGGCAAAGTCCACTTTGCTCCCATCCCAGAACTTGGAGTTCATAGGGGCAAGGTTGGATTCTCAACTGGCAAAGGCATTCTTGCCAGAAGACAGGGCTCAAAGGCTGATGGACGTGGCAAAGCAGTTTCTGAACAAGTCCCTGGTCTCCGCCAGACTCTGCCTCAAGCTTCTGGGTCACATCGCTTCGACAGTACATGTGACTCCCAATGCCAGGCTCCATATGAGGCCTGCACAGTGGTGCCTTCGGACTCAGTGGTCTCAAGCCATTGGCCACTTACGAGATGAGATAAAGATGTCCAAACCCCTTTTGGCCTCCCTCAGCTGGTGGCTACATCCACCCAATCTACTCGGACATGCCCTTTCAAATGCCAGAATACTCAGTGGTCCTCACCACCGACGCCTCTCTGAAGGGCTGGGGTGCTCATTGTCTGGACAAGTGCACCCAAGGCCTCTGGTCTCCCTGGGAGGCAGCCCAACAGATCAATCTGCTGGAACTTCGAGCTATCCGCTTGGCTCTGAGTTTTTTCTCCAACCCTGGCTCACCGCTCAGTCTTGATTCAAACAGACAACCAGGTGGCCATGTTTTATGTGAACAAGCAGGGCGGTACTGGGTCCCAGATCCTTTGTCGAGAGACTGTCCCTTTGTTCCTTTGCCCTGAAGCACCACATGCTTCTCAAGGCGGTATACCTCCCAGGCCAGGAGAATTGCCTGGCCGACCGGTTGAGCAGGATTCTGCAGCCCCATGGGTGGCAGCTGCATCCCTTGGTGGTTCAAAAGATATTCCTGAAGTGGGTTCTACCTTGGATAGATCTCTTTGCCAGTCCACTAAACAAGCAGCTACCCAGGTTCTGCTCCAGGCAACCACATACTTTGAGGATCGCACCTGATGCTTTTCTAATGTCCTGGTCTCAGGGCCTCCTGTATGCGTTTCCTCCCATGCCCTTGGTGGCCCGAACTCTGTTCAAGAATCTTCGGGACAAGGCTTCGGTCCTGCTGGTAGCTCCCAGATGTCCGAGACAGCCTTAAGAACATAAGATATGCCATACTGGGTCAGACCAAGGTCCATCAAGCCAAGTATTCTGTTTCCAACAGTGGCCAAACTAGGTCATATGTACCTAGCAGTTTCCCCAAGAGGCACAAGTTCCACAATGCTTGTACTGGGTCAAGCATTGATATCTTCGGTCACTTCTTAATAATGGTTTATGGACCTTTCCTCCAGGAACTTGTCCAAACCTTTTTTAAACCCAGCTACACTAACAGCCTTTACTACATCCTCCGGTAACAAATTCCAGAGTTTGATTACACGTTGAGTGAAAAAATATTTTCTTTTGTTGGTCTTAAATAGTTTACCCTGTAGCTTCATTTCATGTCCCCTAGTCTTTCTATATTCTGATAACGTAAACAATCGATCTACATTTACCCGTTCCATTCCGTTCATTAATTTATAGACTTCTATCATATCTCCCCTCAGCCATCTCTTTTCCAGTTTAAAGAGCCCTAACATTTTTAGCCTTTCTTCATAGGAGTATCCTTCCATCCCCTTTACCATTTTGGTGGCTCTTCTCTGAACCTTTTCTAAAATCGCTATATCCTTTTTAAGATACGGCGACCAGAATTGCACACAATATTCAAGGTGCAGTCTCACCATGGAACGATATAGAGGCATTATAATATCTTTTGTTTTATTTTCCATTCCTTTCCTTATCATACCTAGCATTCTATTTGCTCTCTTGGCCGCCGCGGCATACTGGGCCGAGGGTTTTAACATGGTATCCACAATGACGCCTAAATCTTTTTCCTGGGTGGTGGTTCCTAATGTGGAACCTTGCATCGTGTAACCATAGTTTGGGTTGTTCTTCCCTAGGTGCATAACCTTGCACTTGTCCACATTAAATTTCATCTGCCATTTTGATGCCCAGTCTTCCAATTTATCAAGATCCTCTTGCAATTTTTCACAATCCTCTTCGGTTTTAACAACTTTAAATAGTTTTGTGTCATCTGCAAATTTGATAACCTCACTCGTTATTCCACTTTCCAGGTCATTTATGAATATGTCAAAAAGCAGCGGACCCAGCACAGATCCCTGGGGTACACCACTATTCACCTTTCTCCATTGGGAAAATTGGCCATTTAGCCCTACCCTCTGCTTTCTATCTTTTAACCAGTTCCTGATCCACAATAGTACACTGCCTCCTATCCCATGACTCTTTAGTTTTGCCAAAAGTATCTGATGAGGAACCTTGTCAAAGGCTTTCTGAAAGTCCAGATACACAATATCAACCGACTCACCTTTGTCCACCTGTTTATTCACTCCTTCAAAAAAACATAACAGATTAGTAAGACAAGATCTTCCTTGTCTAAAGCCATGTTGGCTGTCTCCCATTAGGTTGTGACTATCTACATGCTGAGTAATTTTATTCTTTATGATGGTTTCTACCATTTTTCCCGGTAGTGACATCAGGCTCACTGGTCTGTAGTTTCCCGGATCACCCCTGGAACCCTTTTTAAAAATTGGTGTTACATTGGCGATCCTCCAATCTTCAGGTATTAAAGATGATTTTAATGATAGTTCACAGATTACTGATAGCAGGTCTGCAATCTCATATTTCAGTTCTTTCAACACCCTTGGATGTATACCATCCGGCCCAGGTGATTTGCTACTCTTCAGTTTATCTAATAGTTGTAAGACATCTTCCCGATGTATCGATATTTCCTTCAATTCTTCCACACCTTTAAATACCACTTCCGTCATGGGTAACATCCCTACATCTTCCTCAGTAAAGACCGAAGCAAAGAATTCATTCAGTCTCTCCGCTATCGCCTTGTCGCCTCTTAGTGCTCCTTTAGCCCCTTTATCATCTAATGGACCAACTGACTCTCTCACAGATTTTTTGCTACGAATGTACTTGAAAAGGTCTTTATTTCGCGTTTTTGCTTCCGCAGCAAGCTTCTTCTCAAATTCTCTCTTTGCCTGCTTTATCAATGCCTTGCATTTGACTTGCCAGTGCTTGTGCTGTTTCCAGGTTTCGTCGTTTGGCTCTTTTTTCCATTTCCTGAAAGTTGCCTTGGTTTCCTCTTCTGCTTCAACTGGTGGTGGATCCCCCACTGCCTCTGGGGTTGCAACCCAACCTTCTCTCTCAGGAGCAGGGTTCCTTACTACACCCCAATCTCAAGAATCTCAATTTGATGGCCTGGAGGCTGCAAGGGTAGTCTTGGCTCCCTGGGGCCTGCCTCAGGAAGTTGAGGAGGTTGTCCTAGCCTCTAGAAAACAGTCCACTAGGAAAGCCTATGCTCTCAAATGGAAAAGGTTTTCTGTGTGGTGTCAACTACGTACAGAGGATCCTTTCTTCTGTACTGTGCCAGTAGTGCTTCAGTACTTACTGCACTTATCAAATCAGGGACTTAAGTCCAATTCTGTTCGGGTCCACCTCTCAGCTTTAGCAGCTCGCCACTCACTGGTGGAGAGACATTCTTTGTCAGGTCACCCCTTAGTGTCCCGCATTCTCAAGGGCTTGCTTTTTGCTCAAGCCCCCCATCCGTCCTCCTGCTCCTGAGTGGGAGCTGAATGTGGTCTTGCAGCAACTGACTCGCCCACCCTTTGAACCGATGGCTACTTGTCCACTGCGCTTCCTCTCCTGGAAGACACTCTTCCTGATAGCCCTTACCTCGGCTAGGCGAGTGAGTGAGCTTCAGGCCCTGGTCTGTGATAGACCTTACACCAGGATTTATAGGAACAGGGTAGTCCTCAGGACTCATCCCAAGTTCCTCCCTAAGGTTGTCTCCTCTTTCCACCTCAGTCAGGAGGTGGTTCTTCCAACATTCTTCCCTAGGCCTTATGCAAGCCAGGCTGAAGCAGTCCTGCATACCCTGGACCATAGGAGGGCCTTATCCTTCTACGTTGACCGTACGTTGGGGCATAGAAGGGCTACTCAGCTCTTCGTATCCTTTGACTCCAATAAGTTGGGGTTAGCTGTGTCCAAGCGTACCTTGTCTATCTGGGTGGCTGACTGTATCACCTGGGCTTACAAGGCGGCTGACCTTCCTTTGCAGGGTAGGGTCACGGCCCATTGTGTCAGGGCAATGGCTGCCTCAGTGGCTCCTCTCCGCTCTGTGCCCTTGGTAGACATCTGCAGGGCTGCAACTTGGTCTTCAAGCCAGACGTTTGCAGCCCACTATTTTCTGGAGAGGGAGTCCCGTAGGGACAGTGCTTTTGGCCAAGCTGTACTCCGGAATCTCCTTTTGAGGTTTAGGCAACTCCTGCCCTCTGTTGGGCTACCGGTGGAGGTTGTGTCCTTGAAAAGCCTTTCTTTGCTGCTGGGGCTAGAGGGAGTTCTCTTGTTCAGCCTGGGTTACTCGGTAGCCCAGAGCTAGGGAGTCACCCATATGTGAGGACTGATTCCTGCTGCTCCTGGAGAACACCTGTTACAGGTGAGTAACTACTCTTTTTCCTTCTCAGCACTTATATCACTTACCCTGGGACGTCTGTTAATCCTCTGGGCTGAGGAATCGCCTTACCTTCTCTGTCTGGGAACCCAGGGGAACAAACACACACACTCGCACATAAGTAGCATGTTAGTTTATTCCAACAGTTAAAAGGGCGGTTCATCTTTTATACATTCCAGGGAGCATATACATACGTCATCAACCCACACCCTGAGGCCCACCACAGCTTACCAAGAACAAAGAAGATGCTAGTCGTTTCTGTGTAGAGTAATAAATTTCCCCTTAGCTCAGCAAATTCCTGTCCCTTATGGCACAATACATTCCTTTCCTTCTATAGGCATATACAGAATCCCTGCTTGGCCTGAGGAGCTCTCCCAGCACCCACTATATGCTTTAAGCTTTATTTTCCCCTAACAGTAAATCGATTTGTTTTATGCCATCAAAAAGTAGAAAGACTAGGAGACACGCAATGAATCTACAATGTAACCTGTTTGACTAATGATAGAGTAGTTTTTCACTCAACACGTATTCAAACTCTAGAATTTGTTACCTGAGGATGTAGTAAAAGCTTGTTGAAATCTTTAAGCCCAGTTACACTAAGTTCATGGAGGAAAGATCCATAAATCAGTTATTAAAGAGGACCCAGGAAATCGACTGCTTGCCCCAATATAAGCATTGTGGAACCTGTGTTTCTTTTTGGAAAATGCCAGGTAATTGTGACCTAGATTGGCCACTGTTGGAAGCAGGATATTAGGCTTGGTGGACCTTGGTCTGACCCAGTATGGTATTTATGTCCTTATGTAAGATGGCTCCTTTGGCAGGGCCGTTCTGTCTAGAACATTATCTACATCCCACTTGTCTGGACTGGTCTATCAGGATGACTAGGAAGGAGAAATTTTACGTACCTGACTCTTTTGGGAAGTCCTGATGCCGTTTGTATGGTCGTGTTCCGTTCCTGATGCAGACTAAGGTAAGAGCTAAATATATTGTCCTATTAAATGTTCCAAAGTATGGTATTTGCATAATTTTATTTTTTTTTTGAGGAGTTTAACTATTGCTTACTGCTTGAAGTGCCATACTAGCTTCTCTCAGTGCTTCACCAAAGAATATATTGGTGATATCATAACTGAAAGGTACTCGAGTCTGCCTCCACCTGCTGGCTGGAGAGCATAACCTGTTCATCTGGGTTAGTCTAGTGGGATTCAAGGAAAAAAATTATCGGGTATATAAAATTTCTCCATCCAGCATTTGGTGACCTTTGGGGTGTTAAACCCTTACCATAGACAGAAATGTTTTGGAGACCTCCCAGATGAGCCAGAAGAGACTATGTAGTGTTCATAATATGTAATATGGTATTTTATGTGGTAGAAAAAATATACTATATTCAGCAATTATTTTCTTATGTCAATATAATTTTTGTCTCGATTTCTACATTTATGGTAGATTCAGAGAATGTTTGTTTAGTTTTAATTCTTTATACTACGTTTTGAAAACTTTAAATCAAAATGTCCTGTTTTTCCATTGATTTATCAAAACTGAATTCCTTATCTTTTCTCCGGGCCAGTCCAGGGAACGGTAGGGTTGTCAATCCCCTTCAGCAGCTGAGGACTGAATACTGTAAGATTTTACGATGACAGGCTTAGCCACACCCCCTGCTGTTCCTGCTCCAGTCTTTCAGTCCTCAGCAGCTGAATAGGACGTCGATGGTCACATCTCCTGCTAAGCTTCTGTTAGACTTTCTTTGATTTCCATTTTATTTTATTTCTGTGCAGTTTGGTCCTAGCGGGGCTGTTCTCTGCATTCTTCCTGGCACTTAATTTCATTTCTCAAAGATACCCTTAGGATTCCCTGGTGGTGAGTGCCTGCGGCGCTGAAAGGCAGAGCCTGCCTCTCTGGGATTCCAAACATACGGGTAAGGGAATCGGTTCTGGGAGCTCCACAAACCTCTTCTCTATTGCCGCGGTTCCATTCTCCGCTAGCAGCGGGGTTGCCGGAACGCGAGCCGGTGGAGCTTCCTTTAACATCAGGAGTCCCCGTCCCCCCCCTCCCGTCTGTGAGGTAGAGGCCTTCTTATCCCCCGGGGAGCCGTGCGGCGTCGGATTCTGCTTGGCAGCCCAGAGCGCGGCATTCGCGCTGTCGGCGGGGTGTAGCTGCTTGTTTTTGTTTTGACAGCAGTTTTTTGCGATAGCGCAGGATAGTTATTTTTCTTCTTTTCATTCGGTCCGTCAGATATTCTCATGGACAGCAAGGCTCCGGATGACTCGGGCAAGCCTTTCAGTGCCACAGAAAAAGCAGGGACGGCGGCCATTTTGTTGGAGCCGGCCGTTTCTCCCGCGGATCCTCGAAAGCAGGGGAAGAGGAAAGCAAAATCTCACAAGGCAGGGCCTTCTGACAGTAAGCCCTCTAAACAATTGCCAGAGTCTCAACAGGGTTTTTCCTCATTTTCCCCGGATTTCATATTGGCAATGCACAAAGCCTATTTATTGAAGACATCTCAGGGGGTCAGTTCTGCCTCTTCTTCCTCCCTGCTAGATAGCCCTGCTCCTAAATTATCTGGAGGGGATCCTGGAGAGGGTTCTTCACAAAAAAGATATTATGGTGGACTCCGGCTTAGGAGTCCTTGACCCTCAGCTGTCCGGTCAGGGGTTGGAGGAGGGAGAACGTTTATCTGAGGAGGGCTTAGACCTTGCTCCAGGGGAATTGGAGGAAGGTGAGATTGTGCCGGGCGAGGACCCTAATGTCTTTAGAGTTTTTCGCAAAGAAGAACTAGGGGCGCTTATCTCCCACTCCTTAGCGGCTCTGAATATTCCTCTTCCCTCAATAGCACAAGAGCCGCTAGAAGACCCTTTGTTGCAGGGTTTCAAGACGGAGAGCCGCAGTTTTCCAGTGCACCGCGTAATCAAGCAGATGATTGAAGCGGAATGGGAATTCCCCGAGGCTACCCTACGGGGTAGTCGCGCTTTAGGCCGCCTCTACCCTGTTCCTCAGGAGGAGAAGGATATTTTGAAAATGCCAAAAGTGGATGCCTTGGTCTCTGCGGTGACTAAGAAGACCACTATCCCTGTGGAAGGGGGTGCGGCACTTAAAGATTTGCAGGATCGCAAGCTGGAAGTGCTGTTGAAGCAGGCCTTTGATTCCAGTGCTCTTTCTCTAGAGGCCTCCATTTGTGGAGCGTATGTGTCGCGGGCTTCCATCCGCTGGCTCCAGGGGGAGGTTCCTGCGGATGGCGGAGAAAGCTCTTCAGTGGAGGGAGCCAAGTTGAAATCGGCAGCGGCGTATTTGGCGGATGCTTGTTATGATTTAGTTAGGATTTCGGCTAAATCGATGGCCTCACTCATTGCGGCAAGGCGTTTCTTGTGGCTTAGGAATTGGGCGGCGGACGCTTCTTCCAAATCTAGGCTCAGTAAGCTTCCTTATAAGGGCAAGTTGCTCTTTGGCGAGGCCTTGGAGAAAATTGTGAAAGATCTGGGAGACTCCAAGGGGGATCGCTTGCCGGAGGATCGGCCAAAAGCTCCCAGGGGGTCTTTGCTCCAGCGGGGGCAAAATTGAGATTCCCGAAGATTCCGGGGAGCGCGATTTGCACCCTATTCCAGAGGGCGCTTCGGGCTCCGCGGTCAGTCCTTTCGCGGTGCACGCGGCTTTGGCAGAAACTATTTCAACTCCCAGCAGAATTCCGCTAAAAAGCCGCAATGAAGGTCCGCTGGTCCAGGAGGAAGTGCCTGTGGGGGGACGCTTACAAGGCTTTCTTTCCACCTGGACCGCGATAACCACGGACAAGTGGGTGCTTGAGATCGTTCAAGACGGATATGCCCTGGAGTTTGCTCAACCGTTACAAGAGGCCTTTATGGTTTCTCCCTGTGGTCAGGGACCCAAGAGACAAGCGATTACCGACACCCTTCTGCGATTGCTGCGCCTTCGAGCGGTTGTGCCAGTGCCTCCCGACCAATATGGATCCGGTCGATACTCGATCTATTTTGTCGTTCCAAAGAAAGAGGGATCGTTTCGCCCAATTCTCGATCTCAAGAGCGTGAATCGTTTGTTGCGGGTGCCCCATTTTCGTATGGAAACCCTGCGGTCCGTTATTCGGGCGGTTCGGCCGGGGGAACTTCTCGCGTCCATCGATCTCACGGAAGCTTATCTGCACATACCCATCAGAGCGGATCATCAGCGGTTTTTGAGGTTTGCGGTCCCGATGGGTCATTTTCAGTTTCGAGCGTTACCCTTCGGTCTAGCCACAGCGCCTCGAACTTTCACGAAGGTTATGGTGGTCATAGCGGCGGCTCTACGGAAGGAAGGCATCAGAGTGCATCCTTATCTGGACGACTGGCTGGTCAGAGCCCGGTCGGTTCCGGAAGCCCTCGCGGCGACCTCGCGGGTCGTTCAGGTCCTGGAAGAACTCGGTTGGGTTCTCAACAGGGCAAAGAGTCATTTACAGCCAGCTCAACAGCTTACTTTTCTCGGGGCTTTCTTCGACACGGCAGTGGGGTCCGTCTTCCTGCCCGAGTGCAGGGTGTTGAAGATCATCAGTCAGGTTCGGGCGTTCTTGCGTCTGTCGGCTCCTTCGGCGTGGAGGTACTTGCAGCTCTTGGGGTCAATGGCAGCGGCGTTGGATTTAGTGCCATGGGCCAGGGCTCATATGCGCCCTCTTCAGCAAGCGTTGCTGTCCCGCTGGTCGCCGCAGCTTCACCCACTCTCGCAGAGGTTGGTTTGCCCGTCGGAGGTACGCGTCAGCCTGGACTGGTGGCTAGATGCGACTCATCTTCGGGCAGGGGTTCCCCTGCAGGATCCAGAGTGGGTGCTCGTCACCACGGATGCGAGTCTTTCCGGCTGGGGGGCTCATTGTCTGGGTCGGGTGACACAGGATCTCTGGTCAGTGGAGGAAGCGGCCTGGTCGATCAATCACATGGAACTCCGGGCGATTCGTCTTGCCTTACCTCGGTTCGCCAACTTGATTCGAGGGAAGGCGGTGCGCGTTTTCTCGGTCAATCTGGTAGCAGTCTCGTATATCAATCGTCAAGGGGGTACCGGCAGTGTGCCCCTACTGGAAGAGAGCCAGGATTTGCTTCTTTGGGCGGAAGCTCATCTTGTGGCTCTGTCAGCGGCCCATGTAGCGGGCAAAGACAATGTGCAAGCCGATTTTCTCAGTCGCCATACTCTCGATCCGGGCGAATGGGAATTGAACGCGGCGGTGTTTCATGATATTACCGTCCGCTGGGGGAGTCCAGTGATGGATCTCATGGCTACCTTCCTCAGTGCCAAAGCATCGTGGTTTTACAGCAGGCGCAGGGAACACATGTCGGAAGGCCTAGATGGCCTGGTGCAACCATGGCCGTTGAACTCCCTGCTCTGTTTTCCCACCTTGGCTGATCGGCAGAGTTCTTCACCGAATAGCGCGGCACAGAGGGACAGTAACTTTCATAGCGCCGGATTGGCCTCGGCGGCCTTGGTACGCAGACTTGGTACGACTACTGATAGAGCCTCCCTGACGGCTGCCGATTCGTCTTAACCTACTGGCTCAGGGACCAGTACTCATGCCGCAGGTGGATCGCTTCTTGCTTACAGCTTGGCTCTTGAAGGGCGACAGCTGACGCGTCGCGGTTTCTCGGAGTCGGTGGTCGCTACGATGCTTCAGTCTAAACGGCAGTCAACTTCTCTCGCATATGTTCGAGTCTGGAAAGTGTTTGAAGCTTGGTGTGCGCAGCAGGGTTTGCGACCCATGTCGGCGCCTCTTCCGGCTCTCTTATCTTTTCTGCAACAGGGGCTGGAGAAAGGTTTGGCTCTCAATACTCTCAAAGTTCACTTGGCAGCGCTGGCCTGTTATAGAGGTTCGGTGCAGGGGCGTCATTTAACGGCGCATGCAGATGTGCAGCGGTTTTTTTGTGCAGCCAAGCTTATCAGACCTCCGGTGAGGCAAGTAATCCCTCCGTGGGATTTGAATGTTCTCGAGGCGTTATCCCGGTCTTCGTTCAATTCGACTGGCCGGTCGAGGGAACTGTCTTGGAAAACGGTTTTCTTGGTTGCCTTGTGTTCCGCTCGAAGGGTTTCAGATCTTCAAGCTCTCTCCTGTCGGGAGCCGTACCTTCAATTTTTGCCAGAAAAAGTGGTGTTGCGTCCTGTTCCTTTTCTACCTAAGGTGGTCTCGGCCTTTCATGTGAATCAATCAGTGTCGTTGCCTGTTTTCTCCAATTTAACGGAGTCACCTGTCGATCGTGCGCTTAAAAGGTTGGATCTTGGCAGAGTGTTGCGGAGATATTTAAAAGCCACTCAGTCTTTCCGCAGGTCAGATAGGTTATTCGAACTTTTTGGAGGTCCATGAAAAGGAAGAGCGGCATCGAAGGCTTCCATTTCCAGATGGGTGAAAAGTGCCATTGTGGCGGCTTACAAATCCGCAGGAAAATCTCCTCCAGAAGGGCTTAAGGCTCATTCCACCCGTAGTCTAGCAACTTCCTGGGTGGAGCAGGCGTTGGTTCCTCCGGTGGATATATGTCGGGCTGCTACGTGGTCCTCTCTGCATACCTTTTACTAAGCACTACAGGTTGGATGTGCTGGCCAGAGGCGATGCGAATGTGGGGGCGTCAGCCATTGTAGCTGGGCTCGCGGGTCCCTCCCGTTTTTAGGTACTGCTTTGGTACTGCCCTACCGTTCCCTGGACTGGCCCAGAGAAACGATAAGGAAGGAGAAATTAGGTCTTACCTGCTAATTGTCTTTCCTTGAGTTCTCTCCGGGCCAGTCCAGGGCCCACCCAGTTCGAGTTTTTGCATTGGAGTCTGCTTTCCCTATAAGCCAGGGTGTCTCTCTCTCTGCCGGGGGATCCGAACAGTTGAAGTGCGCTTTTGGATGATTTACCTGGAGGGGTTCTTGGGGCTCCCTCAGGTTTCGTTGGAACGGGTGTTTGCGTTTCCAAAACCATAGGTTAAGAATAATTAAAAATAAAAAAAAAAAACCCCTCAACTCCTTCCTTTGGGGTGACATGAGAGTTATACGGAAGCCGCCTTGCTTATTAGCGGGTGAGCTTTCTGCTAGAGAAGTATGCACTGTTCTTTCTTGTTTCTTCCTTCCTGTTTTTCTAGTCTTAGGTGTCGAACTGCTTGGCCAAGAGGAGACTGGAGCAGGAACAGCAGGGGGTGTGGCTAAGCCTGTCATCGTAAAATCTTACAGTATTCAGTCCTCAGCTGCTGAAGGGGATTGACAACCCTACTGTTCCCTGGACTGGCCCGGAGAGAACTCAAGGAAAGACAATTAGCAGGTAAGACCTAATTTCTCCTTATACAGCTAAAATGAATACATATTTCTTTATCGTCCCTCCAGTCCAGTCCCGCACCTCTGGAAAGTGTACCTCTTCCAGCAGCTTGGAGACTGAGCATGTCATCTTTTTGATGACACTAGTGTACTTAAGCAGCTGGCACCGCTTACCAGGCCCAGTAGGCTTGGTTTTCAAGCAGCTGGAGGAGGTAGTGAGCCAGGGTGCTGGACTCACTGAAGGGACAACGAAGGAGATAAGTTTAGGTTTTTTTTTTTTGTTAATTTCCCCTGTTAAGGTGCAGGTTTCTTTGTTTTTAAAGGCAGAAAAAAAAATCAGAAGGAACAGAATTCAGGGGACAACAGGGATGAGGGGAGGATATTCCTTCTTCCCCCTCCCCCCCAGGATTTCGGGGGTTCTGTGGGGGCCTTCCTCAGTCTGAGACTTTTGGTGGCTCCAGAACCCGTTATTGGGTGAGGAGCTGCTGCGGGGGCTGCATTTGATTGACAGGATTGAAAGCTGGCAGCCCGAGTTGCCCCCTCAGTGCTGAAGCTGGAAAGGAAGGCTGAACGTGAGGGGTAGAAAAGCCATGCCCTGAGCATAAGTTAAGGAAGGACTGTCTAGAATCAAAACTAACATATATGCCATGTATGGGTTTTTTGTTTTGTGTGTTTGTGGGGTTTTTTTTGTTTTTTTAAATTAGTATGCCATTTAAAAACAAAAAATGATGTACACAAAATGAATTAAACTTGCAGGAACCTGAATTAATGCACCTAAAGGTGATTTGCACAACTTCAAAAGTTCTAATTTTGTTAAGTTTTATTAACAAAATGTGTGAAACACTTTAAAAAAGAAAACTTTGGAAAACTCCAAATGAACCAAAAATGTTTTGGTGTGCACATTCAAAATGTTGCTCATCCAAACGAGCAAACATGTGGGTTTTCTTTTTTTTTAAATAAATTCTTCAAGCTCTTGGATTTAGTGGGTTGAGCCCTATATTTAGCCACCCTGTATCAGTGAACATCTGCTATGTTATGTTGTACTGAATGATGCTTTTTGAAGTGACGGTGGCTTCCAATAGTTAGATCTTCTAGAGATTGGTTATCAAACTACCACACAAGCATTTACTTTTGATATTTTATCATTCTAATATACTTACACTGGCAGACCTTTTGAGTAGTATTCTATACATTTGATTCTTACTATAGAATGGAAATCCATCTCTATATTTTAGAGGATTTAATACTGTAATTATATTGGGCCCAATATTCAGTGCCAGCGTTTAGGTGCAAGTACAGCGCATAGCTGTCGGCACTGAACACTAAACCTGTATATTCAATGCTGGGATCATATGTGGCCCTCGTATCGAATATCCAGGGTTGCCGTGCAGCCTTTGCAGCCGCAGAAGTGATATTGGTCTGCTGCCTGGTTAACTCATACAGGTAAAGAGGCCAGTTTTTGCTACACCTGCCTTTACTCATGTGTTGCTTACTAGGTAGCGGTGCGATATCTCCGCCCACGACACATCCCAATGCTAAATGGTTAGTATCAGGGTAAGCAGCTGCATTAGTAGGGGATATTCAGCGGTACTAACCATGTTAGTGCCATTGAATAATCCCGTTCAGCAGCATTTACATGGTTTACAGGTATGTAAGCCATGTAAATGCCTTTGAATATCTGGCCCATAGTGCCTTTCTTGCAAACAGGATCCCAATTATGTTAGTCTGATATTTCATCCATATTAAGGAAATGCCTTTTCATAAAGGGTAATGGTTATGTGGCACAATCTTGAGGTGGAGGAGATGGACTGGAAGACAGTATCAGAGTTCAAGGAAGTATAGAACAAGCACCGTGGATCTCTGAGGAAGAAGATGGGTTGAAGAAATTTTGGTTTGGATGGGTAGACTGACTAGGCTCTCTGGTCTTTCTTCTGCTGTTTTCTGTATTTCTGTTTCCTAATTGTGTGTCCAGTCCAGATGAGTGGGTTATGCTCATTCACCAGCAGGGGAAGACTGAGAGAAACAAACCTAAAGATCCCTTAAGTAGCCTGTGCCACTTGCTTTAAAGCCAGTATTTTTCAAGTCTCCAGCAAGTGGTGAGAATAGCCTGATGCTGGATTTGGGCCGCAGGTTTTCTTGGGTTTGTTGGGGGGGGGGGGAGGGGGGGTTTCTTCTAGTAGGCTCAGGGTGCAGAACCTGGTAGTGCTGGGTCTCTCCCCTAGTTGCCCCGTCCCTTTCTGCAGACTCCCTTTTTCCTCTTCCCCAACTCTTAGAAGGGGGCCAAGGGAAGAGCAGGTTCTTGAGTCGTGTTTTTGTTTTTGTTTTTGGGTGTGGGGGGGGGCAGGCAAGTTGAGGACCGACTGCAGGGAACAGCGAGTGGTCTTGGTGGAGAGGGGTGGCTGCCAGTTAAGTCTGCGGTTGGCAGTGGTGGAGCAGTAGCGCACGTGAGAGAATCAGCGAGGCTGGTGGGGCTGCACAGCTCTCCGTTGACTGACTGACTGTGCTGTGGCAGTGTTAGACACGATGCGACTGCTGTGGATCTGCATGAGGGTGGCCCGGGGTGACGGAGGCTTTTTAGGATAGGTGCTCTAGAGCAGGATCGCACTCCCAGAGATGGCAGCAGACCTGCAGTTTTGGTGGGAAGCACCACCATTTTGATACTGTGAGTCTTTCAGTTTTGGAGGGAACTGGGCCCCTAATGCTAAAGCCCATGGTGAATTTTTCCCTTGGGGCCACTCTGAACTGCCTGGGGGAGTTTGGGAGAGGGACATTCTCCTTTTTCCCCCAGGTTTGCCCCCCCCCCTTCACCAGGCCTTTGTTTTTGAAGCAGGGCTTGTGTGAAGGGTCCCTTGTCTCCACCAAGTCTCCCTTGGCTAGCGGGCAAGGGCTTCCTATGGTGGCTAATAGGGAGCATCTGGAGGAGAACATTGAGGTCTGCTTTGAGGGGTCAGTGAACTCCCTAGATGCATTGGAATAGACTATAGACCTCTTGGAGGAGCAGCCACAGGAGGAGCTAGAGGAGAGTGAGCTCCTGGTGGGGGAGGATCAGATGATGGTTTAGATGTTTCACCAGGATGAGCTTTCTTCCCTTATCTGAGACCCTAGTGGCTCTCCATATTGCAGAAGAGCCTAGGCAGGAGCCCTCTGAGTCCGTGTAGGTTTTGCTGCTGGAGGGCATGCCGTAAGCCTCTGCTTTCCTTTCCAGTTCACAGGACCTCGGAGGTGGTGATTGAGAAGAAATGGGGCTTTCCAAATGAGGGCTTGCGCATTCGTCAGAGTATGGCAACGTTGTACCAGATTTTCCCTGAGGAACGGGAGACGTTGAGCTTGCCTCGTGTGGATGCGTTAGTGACTGCTGTTGCTCAGAAGACCACCATTCCAGTGGAGGATGGTGCAGCCTTGAAGGACCCCCAAGGTTGGCAGGTGGAGTCTCTACTTTGGAGTGGTGCCAAAGGACTGGAGAGAGGCTCATGTGGTGCTTTTATACAAAAGCGGAAGTAAGGATGTGGTTGAAAACTACAGGCCAGTTAGTTTAGTTTCAGTGGTGAGTAAATTATTGGAAATGCTGCTGAAAGAGAAAATAGTAAGGTTTCTGGAGTCCAGCGGATTACAGGATCTGAGGCAGCATAGATTCACCAGAGGCAGGTCTTGTCAGACAAATCTGATTGATTTCTTTGACTGGGTGACCAGGGAGTTGGAGTGAGGGAGAGCCCTAGATGTGGTGTATTTTAGATTTCAGTAAAGCCTTTGACACCATTCCTCACAGGCGACTTACAAACAAACTGCGCACCCTAGGGATGGATCCTAAAGTTACTGATTGGATTAGAAATTGGTTGAGTGGGAGGCGACAAAGAGTATAGGTAAATGGAGCTCACTCTGAGGAGAAGGAAGTTACCAGTGGTGTGCCCCAGGGATCTGTCCTTGGTCCGATTCTTTTCAACATCTTTGTTAGTGATATAGAGGGCTGTCAGGTAAGGTTTGCCTTTTTGCAGACTATACCAAAATCTGCAATAGAGTAGACACCCAGCAAGTTGTAGATAACATGAGGAGGGATCTAGCTAAGCTTGAAGAATGGTCTAGAATTTGACAGCTGGAATTTAATGTTAAGAAATGCAAGGTCTTGCATTTGGGCTGCAGCAATCCAAGGGAGCAATATAGTATAGGGGGTGAAGTACTTTTGTCTACTAAAGAAGAGCGGGACCTAGGCGTGGATCTGTCTGATCTTAAAGTAGCTAAACAGGTAGAAAAGGCGACAGCAAAAGCTAGAAGGATGCTTGGGTGCATACGGAGAGGAATGGCTAGCAGAAAAAAGGAGGTGATAGTGCTTCTGTATAAGTCTTTGGTGCGACCTCATTTGGAGTATTGTGTGCAATTCTGGAGATCGCACCTTCAAAAGGATATAAACAGGATGGAGTCGGTACAGAGGGTGGCTGCTAAAATGGTTAGTGGTCTTCATTATAAAGCGTATGAGGACAGACTGAAGGATCTTATGTACACCTTAGAGGAAAGATGGGATAGAGGTGATTGAGACATTTTAAATACCTCTGTGGATAAATGCACACGGGGAGTATTTTCAGTTGTAAGCAAGTTCTGCTATGAGGGGACATGGGATGAGGGTGAAAGGGGATAGATTGAGGTGTGATATGTGGAAATATTTCTTTACAGAAAGAGTGGTGGATCCGTGGAATAGTCTTCCAGTGGAGGTGGTAGAGATGTGAACATTATCTGAATTCAAAAAAGCATGGGACAAACACAGAGGATCTCTAAAGGCAAAAAGGGACTGTTATAGTTGTTATGGAAGGACAGACTAGATAGGCCATGTGATCTTTTTCTGTCATTTTTCTGTGTCTATGTTTAAGCAGACCTTCGAGGTGTCTGATCTGGCCCTGCAGGGGGCCATCTGTGGGGCTTAGATGGCCAGGGCTCGTCTCGGGTGATCTTAGGTTTCCTGAGGAGATGCTGGCGGATTCCACAGGCCGGACAGATGGCTAAGCTGGAGTCCAGTTCAGCTTTCCTGGTGGACTTGCTCTACAATCCTTTTTGGGCATTAGGTAAGAGGTATGACCACTGTGGTGTCAGCACAGTGACTTTTGTGGTTGTGCAACTAGTCATCTGTGGCTTTCAAGTGGCGTCTGAGCAAGTTCCCTCTTACAGGGAAGAAGTTGTTGTTTGGAGAGGACTTGGAAAAGTTGGTCAAGGATTTGGGGGACTCCAAGATATCTAAACTGTCAGAAGATAAGCCCAAAATACCTGCCAGAGGGACTCCTTTTGAGGGGCTGGGGATGGTACTCATAAGTTTCATCCTGGTTGGGGGGGGGGGGTCAACCTTCAGAGATCCTGTTTCTGCAGTAGGGCCCTTCCTTTGGGCAGCTCCAAGAGCTCCAGAGAATCCCCTTCAGGAGCCACCTTGAATCTACCCAATGAACGTTTGGAGGCCATGGCAGAGATTCAGCCTGTAGGTGGCTGACTGCAGAAGTCTCTTCATGCTTGGACTTAAGATTCCATCAGATGCCTGGGTGTTGGAGGTAATCAAGTTAGTAAGACTTCTCTCGGATGCCTTCACGGTTTGTCTTAGTCAGGTGCCAGACAAGGCGTGGGCAGTGGAGGAGACTCTCTCAAATGTCTATTAGGGCTAGAGGCGGTTGTACCAGTGTCCTGAGGTGACTGGGGCTCCAGCCAGTACTAGATCTACTTTGTGGTTCCTAAGAATGAAGCTTCCTGGCATTCCATCCTGGATCTGAAAGGGTTCAACAAGGCCCTAGAGCAGTGCTTTTCAAGTTTGGTTTATTTATTTATTTTTTTAAATCCCGTATGACTCCATTTTAACAACTAAAAATTCATATGACACAGATGATGAAATCAAAATAGCAGGTCTCCAGTCTCTTTCCCCTCTTGCCATTTACCTAAAAGCAGGAAGACAGCAGCAACAGTAGTGACACCAGTCAGCACAGGGTCTCTTACGTCAGTGTCCAGTATGTACTTACAGACCCCAGTACTTTTAAGTGTCCCCCCCCCCTTGTCCTGCTGACTGACTTAGCCCAAGGAGGGAATCTGGGGGCTCTGAGACACAGCATCAATGCAGGGAAGGCCCATCCAACGTGCAGCCACTATCCCCACCAACAGCGATGCCATAACTCTAACAGAGAAACCAGCACACTTAAAATCATGATGCTGCAGGCGTGCCCACGTGGCCCTTGGAGTGGATCGTAGCAGTGATCAACCAAACACCCTGGCCATTACCTCTCCTAGAAATTCAGGTGGATCCCTATACACAAGACTAAATTGATTGATTTGAGTAGATAACTTACCCTGGATTCACATCCTCTCCATTTCATTTCACTAAAAACAGAATGCTCAGCCACAATAGTACCTCTAGATCTGTTAGTGCTGACCTTTTTACTCTAGGAATGTTCTGCTATGATACAAGTTATGCAGCCCTCCCTTATCTATAGAGCAAACCTATGGATTCTCCTCAGAAGCTGCTAACTGAACCTTCTACATCACCCATAACTCCACAGTAAAATCCAGTGCAATGGCCTTAAGGCCTGGTCAATAGTACAGTCAAACCTCGGTTTTCATTTGCCCCGGTTTTCATACGCTTCGGTTTTCAACGTCTTTTCTGACTGAGATTTTGTCCCGGTTTTCATGCATTGCTTCGGTTTTCAACGTCTTTTGACTGAGATTTTGTCCCGGTAGCAGGGAAGAAAAGCTGTCAACGTAAGCAGGAGATGTTGCATGAATGTGGGAGGCAGTTCTTTCTCTTGCAGGGTACGTCTGAAGCTATATCATTAAGATTTTCTGCCATTCTGAAGCATTGAGCAGATAATGTAAAGGTATTTTAATGGACTGAATTCAATGTGATTCCGAAGAGAGCTGGGCACAGCAGCTTGTCAGGGGTGGCTAAGGCCAGATGTTAACATACTGTACTGTACAGTACTGTACTTAGCTTGCTTTCAGTGATGTTAAATGTTCATTTATCCATTTCATTAGTCATTTATATTTATTTCTCATTGTTTTCTGTATGTAAAAATATAGTTATTCTCTATAAAATGTATTTTTTGTGAATATTTTTGGGTGTCTGGAACGGATTAATTGGATTTACATTATTTCTTATGGGAAATATTGCTTCAGTTCTCATACGTTTCGGTTTTAGTCAGACTTTTTCGAACGGATTAATCATGAAAACCGAGGTTTGACTGTATATCCGTATAGTTCAGTAAATCATCCAATCCCTACTGCACCCTGATTGCTACTAATCCCAACCACAATACGATCAACTCTCAAGTTTGCACCATTTCCACCCCTCCTCTCATCCTCGACTTTACCACCCAGCATGAACACAATCATCTTCCTATCCACTCGTGGTGATCATCCTGCTGATTGTACATGCCAGAACATTCACCCAAAATGAGAACCTCATTCCAATTCTAAAACACAACCCATATCATGCTCTAACCCTACTCAAAGATCAAGATGTAGAAACCGTAGAGGACTAATCAGTCAAGCCAACGTATAGTGTCTTAACTTATTACTGCACACACATATCGACCCCATACCACCTGAAATGTGTGCTACTTAACACTAGAAGCCCCAAAGTGCGTCAGTTGACGCAAATGCATCTTCGAAGTTGTATACCGGCGCCACTGCTAGAACCATGTCAGTCATGTTCCATGACTTTGTTAGCAAGGTCAGGATGTTCAAATATGTGCATTGCAAATTAGTGACAGATGCACCACCTAGTGGGAAAATGAATTTATACCTAGAAGCCCCAAAGTACGTCAATTGACGCACTCAATTGTCTTGGATGTGTCAATTGACGTACTTTGGGGCTTCTAGGTATAAATTCATGTTCCCACTAGGTGGCGCATCTCAATCACTGTTTACAGTTTTACTCCGACATTACATGACGTCATCATGTATTTGTTTGTAATGACGTCATGTAATGACGTCACATACTGCACGTATTTAACAAATAAGTAACTTCACATTAATTCACATCTGCATTTCATGCTAAACGCAGTCGTTGTGATAATGCATCAGTTGACGCACTTTGGGGTTTCTAGGTAAAATTCCTTTTGGGGCTTCTAGTGTTAATGCAAGGTCCACCCGAAACAAGATCCCACTCCTCTCTGACTACTTTAATGACCAGAAGTTAGACACGTGTGTCACTGAATCCTGGCTTATAGACCATGACACCGTCCTAATGAATGAACTTTGTCAGACGGCTGCCTGGGTGAGAATGTTCACAGTCTTGGCAAGTGCATATATCAATATGATTTGCAAGGGATTGTGGGAAATGCAGTTCATTCACACCAGACACAGCTGCTCACAATAATTAGTTGTGCTTGAGTGTAAAGCCAATAAGATATTTATTTATGGGGTTATTTCTCCCAACACAGATATGCTTGGTAGCACATAAAACAGGATACTTGCTTTCAGTGTTTAACTTAGAAAAACAAAATCAGGAAAACAGCTGAACTTGTCAGGCAATCAAAGCAAAAGAATAAAGACCTGGTTGGTAACAAACTGGTCTTTTCTGTAGGCTTTAGCTAATATTTTCTTAGCAGTGTTTCAAACAACAAGCAAAACCCACAAAGAAGGGAAAAACTGTTCTTTTCAGGTTAACTTCTTATATCTTCACACATAGATTCAGAAGTGATTCCCTCAGAGCTCACAAGCAATTAGGTAAGGCTCAATTGCTAGCAGTTACCCAGCTGAAACCCCTTAGCTGGCTTGCTTTCTACTGCGTGGCTCAAATCCTACTTCAGGAGCTTTTCTGAGTAGATTAAAGAACAAGTTTGTATTTCTTTGTGATGGTGGTTGTACTTTGTAACAGACAAATTACCAAAGGAGTTTAGACAGAGCAATCCATATATTCACAGCCTGTATCTAAGACCGCTCCCCCTTCTTCAACAATCATGGGTTCAATATCATGGATTGGCACAGAGGAATTTCTCAATGGAGCACTCTCAGGAGAATACTTGTTTCCCTGCTGTCTTTCAAGGGTATAGCTAGGGCATAGATCAGTGTTCATACCTGAGCTTCCATTGCTGTTAGAGTTCCTCTCTAAATAGCCTGGCCAGTATGTAGTCCAGTTCTTATGTCCAGCCTTCCAATCCAGATCCCTGGACACTGGATCTCTCTTCACATACCTTCTGGCATGGGTCCTAGGGTCCCTTCCACGTGCAGCCGTCTCCCTCACAGGTACCGTCTGGAGATTCCTAGCTCTGCAGCACCACTCCTCTGGTTTTCCCCAGTCCAATGGTGTATGCTGGCCTTTTGAATGTCTCCCAGTATACGTACTGCTCTGGACTCCTTTAGACCTCCCAAATGCTTTCCTCTTCTTTCTTCCAAAGGGTTTCTTGCCCTCTCTGTCCGTCCGCTCTGGCTTCTGCTTCTGATGATCCTCCAGATGATGATGATGTCCAAGATGAGGATATCCAAGCTGATCCTGAGGATCTCCCAGATGAAACTGAGGATGAGGATAATTCTCTGTAGAATAAACTCTACCTTTATTCTGCTTAGATGAGTGCTCCACCTTAGCACAGTGCAGCTGTGCTGAATCAGGCCCTGCCCTTTGAGATGAGTGCTTGGGGATTACCTCATAGCCCTCTTGATTGAATACACGTTTCCCCACTTCAGCTCCTCTAATGGCTGTTGGAAACCTGGTGCATTCTGGGACTGGTAGTCTTTTATGGAAATATTCTGTTTTCTCATTTCTACCAGAACTGACAGGTTGCTTGTTCAGAGTCACTTCACCTTTTCTATAGCTCCTTCCTGAGCTATGATGAGCTTCCTTATCACAACTTTTAACAGCAAACCTCAACCTATTCCATTGTCTTAGGAATGATCGCAGAGGCTATGGTGTCTTCATCCTTGCTAAATGACATTTGCGCCTGTGCCAAATCATGCAGTATCGACTCCAGGGCTTGACATACTCATAACAAATTCCTAACTGTTTACTTATAGATCTCAACTATCCTCCAAAGGGCCTGTGATTTATCCCCTCAGGGCAAACAAGAAATAATAGATGACCTCAATCTTCTATCCATCCCAAAAAAAGACCACCGACCCCCTTCATGGAAGCACTAGATTTTATACAAATTTTGTGTGGTTAAAAAAACAAACAAAAAATCCACACATGAGAGGTGGAATCCTCGACCTCATCTTCATTAGCAACCAACATAATCAGGCCATTCCCCATCAGCCCCCAATGACACTCAATACCTTGGTCTGACCACAAAATTCTCAACTTTCACATCCCTTATGATGAGATCCCACTCCATGATCAAAAGCTGCCAACACCTACAAGGAGATTTAAGAGATGGGATGAAGACAAATTCTTAAACTTGATCTTTACTACAGCTAGATACAAACTCTACCGACCTTGACAGTTTAGTGCATAACTGGAATGAAATACTGTCCACAGCAGCAATGGTCCCACTAAATGAAAAGGTTTAATACGAAGCATCATTCGGCACTATAGTACATCGCTAAACTTTAGAAACAACAAGCATAACCTATGGAAATTAGAAAAAAAATGAAGACACTTGAAGACCAAACTAGACCATGACAACTATATAAGTATGTTACATGAATACCCAACTAGCATCAATAAAACTATCATTCAAAACTCATCTTGACCTCAATCAACTGGCCTAGAGAGCTCTTTAACACAGTAAAATCTTTCCTGCAGTACCCTGTCCGGAACATTAAACCAGAAACCCCCTCACCTCAAGCCTTATCCATACACTTCCAAATTAAAATGACCGATAAAGGACAACTTGCAAAGCACAACCTCTTCTGCCTTTAGACATGCACTGAAATTACTAGCCTTGGAATGAATTTCTCCCTATAACCTAGGACTACCTAGAAAATATTATAACCAGCCTAAACACAGCAACCCCCCCCCCCCCCCCCCTGCCCAGTGAACTGGATTGTTAACATGCACTGATCTTTCTCCTAAACTGCTTGAGATCACAAATCTCTATATGGCCTATCCTCAAGAGCCCCAGCTCAGATCCATCATCCCCTAGTTCTTACTGCCCTATCTCCATTTTTGCCATTCCCTCACCAAGATCATTGAGAGAACGTTTCTGCACCAACTCCAGGACCATATTGATTCCCATGCTTCCCCCTTGACCCACAGCAGGATGGATTCAGGCCCAACCATGGGATAGAAACCCTTATCACAGTCCTAATGGATAAGCTTTAGTTAGGTGTCCAAAAACCACACCAAGGCTTTGTTCACATCTTTTTGGACATAACTGCTGCCTTCGACTCAGTACCTCACACAACTGTCGTCCACCTCCTTCAAACAATTGGATTGCACAACAAGCCCCTCAAATGGTTCTCCTCTTAACCCAACGACAACAGCAAGATAACAGTAGATGGTATGAAAGCTACCCCAACTAAACTCGCGCAAGGTGTCCCAAAAGGCTTTACTCTATCTGCTCTTTTATTTAACACATTCATACAACCCATATGCAATATCATCAGATCACATAATGTTTTATTCCACATACATGCTGATATCATGCTAAATGCTCCATTTTCTACTTACGGCCTGTGTAGCCTCCTCTGGAAGAATGCTTCACAGCCATCTCAAATTGGTTAACTTCCCTCAACTTACTGATAAATTACCAAAAGACTGAAGTCCTTCATGTTACTAAAAACATTTTACACCGCCACACACCAAGGATTCAGCTTCAAGTCAAATCCCTAGTTATGGAAGGACAGACTAGATGGGCCTTGTGGTCTTTTTCTGTCGTCATGTTTCTATGTTTCTGTGTTCTAGTACGATATCTCAGAATTACTCTATCAAGGCCTAACTCTCCAGTAACACATAATACAATAATACTGACATCAGAAAATTAAAAACAGTTCGGGGTCTCCAGCTGCTCCTGGATCACCATAATTTTCTCAGTATTTCAGAGAGACCATGGTTATGCCTCACCTGGATTATAACAGTATCATCCTCCATGGGCTACTGCCTCTTGGGTGTTCACCAGGGTAATGGTGGTAGTGGCAGTGGATCTGTGGAAGCAGAGTGTTTTAGTCTACCTGTATCTGAACGATTGGTTGATTTGGGCAAAGTTTATTTCAGGAGAGTCAAGAGGCGATGGTCCTAGTGGTTTGGAGACTTCAGGAGTTAAGCTTGGGTGGTCAATTTTGTGAAGAGCTATTTGGAGCTCTCCTAGTCCTCAGAATATCTGGGTGCTTTGTTTGGCACACAAGGGCATGGCGTTTCATTCAAGAGGGCAGGATTGTGAAGTTACAAGCCCAAGTGCAGGGATTGCAGAAATTGTCCTTGAGTGTGGGACTGTCTTCAGTTGCTGAGCTGTATGGCAACCACACTGGAATTGGTGCCTTGGGTCAGGATGCACATGTGGGCCCTTCAGGTGGACCTACTGTCGTGTTGGTCTTTCCAGTTGCAGTCCATGGAGGTTTGCAGTGGTGGCTGAGTTCAACACAGCTCACAGCAGGGATGCCTCTCAATTCCCCAGACAGGGTGGTGGTGACCACAAATGCCAGTCTCTTTTTTTTGGCCGGGAAGGTGTCTGTCTGTCTCAGGTGGATCAGGGCAGATGGTCTCCTGAGGAGAGTCGGTGGTCCATCAATTGCTTGGAGACGTGGACAGTGCATCTAATCTTCAAAGTTTTTCTTCCTTTTGCTGAGTCATAAGGCAGTGAGAATTCTTGTCAGACAGTGCGACGACTCTGGCCTATATCAATCATCAGGATGGTACTCTGAGTTTTAAAAAATGTTCTAAATGTGGCAGCACCATCTTGGATACTGATGTCTAAAATGCCTCTGGCCCGTCCACCGGCCATTAGAATGTCCCCTTTGTAAAAAAAAAGATGAGAGGCTTGCAGAACCGGGCTATGAAGTTTGGAACTCCGGTTAGAGAATCGAGAACCCTTGATGCTTTTGGGCGTCAATGCTTTCTGCCAGGATAAACTCCTACATACTCTATATGGGTATGTTCCTCAAGGAGGTTACTAGGGATCTTGAGGCCACATCCCCTCTTCCAGATAAGAGAAGTGACTATCTTGCTCTAGTCAAGCCTGCCCAGCATGTCTCAAAGTTTGGTAACAGAGCAACCTTCAATGTTTTTGAGTGCACTAGCAGAGCCACAGCAATCTGCTTTGGTGCATGCAGGATTGTATGGCTGTAAGCTTCGGATCTTGAGCAGCGGGTTCAAGATAAATTGGGTAAAATACCCTGCACAAACCAATACCCAGGCGCAAACCTTTTTGGTAAAGATTGGCAGGATAGTTTCTCAGTTGGAGTCTGAGAATACCACTCTAAATAGACTGTCTAGAACAGCGGTTCTCAACCTGTGGGTCGCAACCCCCACGGGGGTCGCCACAGGATTCAGCGGGGGTCACCTCACTCCGCTGTTTAAAAAAAAAAAACAACAAAAAACCCCCCGCAGATGTTGCTGCCGAGTCCGCTTCTCGGCAGCGGCAAACTGACAGACTCCAATCTTCTGCAGCCGCTGCTCCCTGCCTCTTAGGCTCCGCAACGGCTTCACTCACAGCAGGCACAGCCGCAGTTCCCTAAGAGGCAGGGAGCCGTGGCTGCAGAAGAACAGGGCAGAAGCAGGCAGGGAGAGGGGAGGAGGGGGCAGGGAGCCTGCAAAGGGGCTGACGTGAGGGAGGGAGGTGGGAGCTGATTGTTGGATGGAGGGAGGGGGCTGACATGGACAGGGGGACTGACATGGAGGGAGGGGGGGCTGACATGGAGGGAGGGGGCTGACATGGACAGAAGGAGGGGGGCTGACATGGACAAAGGGAAGAGACAGGGGGACATACTGGACAGACGCTGGATAAATGTTCTATGTAATTTCAATGTTCAATCGTTTTGACTTGTTCTCTGTAAACCGCCCCTGATCTCTGGAAGGGGCGGTATAGAAAAGCACACACATAAATAAATAAATGCTGGACAGAGGAGAGAGACATTGCGGGTTAGGATTATAATGGGTAGATGGGGGGGGGGGGCTAGGACTGGTAATGGGTTGATTAGGGAAGTCTGACTGGGAATGGACTGATCAAGGGGGGTTGGGACTGGTAATGTGCTGATAAGGGGGTAGGACTAGTAATGGACTGATGGGGGGGCTAGCAATGGAAATGAGCTGATGGGGGAGGTTAGGACTGGAAATGTGCTGATGGGGGGGGTAGGACTGGTAATGGGCTGATTAGGGGAGGCTAGCACTGGTAATGGGGTTGAGGAGGGACTAGCACTGGAAATGAGCTGATTAGGGGAGCCTAGCACTGGTAATGAGCTGATGGGGGGGGGGGGTAGGATTGGTATTGGGCTGATGGGGGGGGGGTAGGACTGGTAATGGCCTGATTAGGGGAGGCTAGCACTGGTAATGGGGTTGAGGGGGGACTAGCACTGGAAGCGAGCTGATTGGGGGCTTCGACTGGGAATGGGCTGATTGTGTGGAGGGGAGGAAAGAGCTGCTGGCCTTGGAAGAAAACTGGGGGCTAAGGCTACAAATAGGCTGATATGAGGGGATGGGAGAATGGAACTGGAAGGGAGTGGATCTGAGAAGGGCTGCCATGGTATTTGTACTAGAGGGGACTGGTCAGTGGGGATGGAGGGGGGACTGGAAGGGAATGGACACCAGTGGCAGTCATGGGAATGCAAGTTGACAATGGAAGGTACAGAGAGTGAGTACTGGAAAGGGGCTGATACTGGGGAGGGTTACTGGGACTGGAAATAGGCTGATGGAAAGAAGTGAAGAAAACAAAAGAAGAGATAAGAAATGGCAGATGAGCCATAGACCACAGAAAGAGCTAAGAGAAGACAGGAAAGCAGAAGCCTCAGATCGGGACCAGCATGATCAGAGAATAAATTGTCAGACGACAAAGGTAGAAAAAATAATTTTAGTTCATATTAGTGATTTGACTACAAAATCATCATAATTTTGCAATCAAATATTGTTACTTGTGGTTTAAATAAGTAAATTTTATAAATAAAAACATATTGCAAAGGTCTATAATAATTCAACAAATGATTACAGCGACAATGCGTTAACGATAAAGGAAGAGACAAATTTGATTTTATCATTTGGGGGGGGGGGGGGGGGGTCACCACAAGTTGACCAATGGTAAAAGGGGTCACGGTACAAAAA
The DNA here is from genome assembly GCA_033557465.1 of Ichthyophis bannanicus. Lineage (NCBI taxonomy): Eukaryota > Metazoa > Chordata > Amphibia > Gymnophiona > Ichthyophiidae > Ichthyophis > Ichthyophis bannanicus. Next base: position 46,471,097 of record CM066047.1, read on the forward strand.
AGGTTGAGAACCACTGGTCTAGAACTACAGCCAACCCTGCTAGGAAAAAAGCAGCTGCAAAGAAAACCACCTTTAATAAGAAAAGTTTTACCCTTCTTATACTCCTGCTTCTCAATACTAGGCTCAGGGTCCCCAAGAAGAGGCAACAGCCTCCCAAACAGAAGAAAACACAGGCTCCTAAGGCTCAGCCAGCTCCACAGGCACTATCTGCACCTGGTTTTTGACGACTTCCTAGAGAACATAGCCACCCTGCCTCTTGAGGTCCCGCACCCCTCTCTACATAGCAGACAGAATCTATCATTATGCCCATAGGTGGCATCTCATCACCTCAGAGCTGTGGACTCTAATCATAGTGAAGGAGGGGTACAGGCTTCATCTTCACACCCTGCCCCCCTCAACCCTGGTAGGGTAATATATTCTGTCCCCTCTCACTGCTCAGCTGCTGCAGGAGGTGACTTCTTTTCTCTGTGTGCCATAGAGGAGGTTCTCACACCTCACCAGGGAATGGATTTCTACTTTCTCATACCAAAGAAGAGCAGAGGGAACAGGCCCATTCTGGGGACCTCCAGAAACCTAAACAAGTTTCTAGTCCGTGAGAAATTCAAGATGGTCTCCCTAGGGGGGGGACCTTTCTTCCCTACCTCCAGAATCAGGACTGGCTCTGTTCTCTTGATCTAAAGGAAGTGTACACACATCCTCATTCACCCGGAACACAGGAAATAGCTACGTTTCATCTTTCAAGGAAGACACTATCAATACAGAGTCCTTCCTTTTGGGCTCGCCTCTGCCGCAAGAATCTTCACAAAGTGTATGGCAGTCGTAGCCACATATCTATGATCTCTGGGGATATTTGTCTTCCGTAACTTAGATGACTGGCTCATAAAGGCAGGCACCTCCCACGAGGTTTGCCTATCTGGTCCCATATGCCCGGCTACATATGTGTACGGCCCAGTTGGCATTTGCATCTCAATGGAAGCAGGCCTCAAGCTGTCTCGGGGACAAGATCCAAGTACTGCCCCCTCATACCACATCCCTGCAATGGTGATGGTCCCCAGAGAATCTCCTTGTCAGCAATGTTCCCTCTAATTTTCTGTAGGCTGTGTGCGCATAAAATATCAGCTATGCAGCTTTTGAAGGAAGGTTAAATTTTTGTGCGCCACATAACGACACTTGGAGTTAAATACTTTAAAATTTGACTACACATCAGAATACAGTATGTACATAACATTGCACTAGAAAATATTGCAGAACTTGTGAAAACCATAAATACGCAACTTTTAAATTTTAAGACGTCTGTTTTCTATCAGAATCAGAACCATAATTTTTGTGTGCTCTGTTGTAAAGTATGTGCGCTCGCTCGGCAAGACGCATGCGCACACGCGCACAGCTTAGAGGGAACAGTGCTTGTCAGGTCACCTTTTCAGATTCCTCCACATCAATGCACCCTAATGATGGATGCCTCCAAACTGGGGTGGGGTGGGGGGCATATTTGAGCACTCTTTCCGCACAGGGCCTCTGGACAGAGCAGGAGTTGCAGCTCCAGATAAATCTACTGGAGCTTTGTGCTATCTCCAATGCCTTCAGGGTGTTTCAGAATCACCTAAGATCCCACAGGATTCTGATCCAGGCGGACAATCAAGTAGCCATATTCTGTGTGAACAAGCAGGGTGGAACAGGCTCTTGGCCCCTCTGACGGGAGGCCCTTCATCTCAGTCCTTTGCCATTGCTCATCAAATATACCTCCAAGCAGTGTATCTCCCAGGGAGCAACATTTCTTGGCAGACAAATTGAGTCAGATTCTTCTTTCCAAAAAATGGTCTCTCCATCCGGATACAATCTCCTACATCTTTCAGATCTGGGGGACTCCAGACATAGATCTGTTTGCCACACCACAGAATGCCAAGCTCCCATGCTTCTGCAACAGGACTCCCCGTGTCCAGCAACCAACAAGTGGATGCTTTCACCTCCACTGGGGCAAAGGTCTCCTGTATGCATTCCTTCCCATTCCCCTCATCCCCAAGGCGCTTATCAAACAGATAGGGGTTTCATGATCCTCATATCCCTGCGCTGGCCATGCCAACTGGTTTCCTCTCCTGCTGTGTCTGTCTCAGACTCGACCTCTACGACTTGAATCTGCGACCATCTCCTCTCCCAAGACAAGGGTACACTGCTCCATCCCAAACCGCAGTGTCCATCTCTCACAGCTTGGCTGCTGAAAGCATAGCATTACAAGATTTTTAACCTTACTCTGGAGTTAAAGGAGATCCTGTTGGCTTCCAGGAAGCCATCCACCAGACATTCACACGCTTTAAAGTGGCATAGATTCTATACCTGGTGTTCTCAAAAGGATCTCAATTCCTTCTCGGCTCCAGTTGAGGCACTCCTCCGTTATCTCCTCCACCTGTCCTAAACTGGTCTCAAGGCCAACTCTATAAGAGTTCAATTAGTGCAATTGCTGCCTCACATCATCTCTTGGATGGACAGCCCATCTCCTCGCAACTGCTTGTAGCGTGCTTTGAGAAGGCCCCTTGTTGACCAAGCCTCTCATCAGACCACCCAAGATGGCTTGGGATCTCAGTTATTCTAACGCAGCTTCTCAAGCTGCCCTTTGAACCCTTGGCTGCGACCTCCCTGAAGTTTTTCATGGAAGGTCATCTTCCTTATTGCCCTCACTTCAGCTAGACGCATTAGTGAGCTTCAGACTTTGGTGGCGGACCCACCTTACACCACCGTGACAAGGTCATCCTTAGGACTCGTCCGCATTTCATGCCAAAGGTGGTGTCTCCATTTGAATCGATCAATTTACCTTCCTGTGTTTTTTTCCTAGACCACATGCATCTAAAGCAGAGGCAACCCTGCATACTCTTGATTACAAGTGTGCCTTGGTTTTTTTTTTTTTTATCTCCAGAGGACTCATCACCGTAAAGCTTTGCAGTTCATTTCCTTTGACCCTATTCATCTGGGTCTCCCATTATCAAAACATACCCTCTCTAGATGGATAGCAAATTGCATCTCATTCACTTATGATAAAACAGGACTCTCACTAGACTGTCATTTTGCTGCTCATAATGTTCATGCCAGGCTGCCTCGATGGGGAATCTGCACACTGTGGCCATTGACAAGATCTGTAAAGCAGCACCTTGGTCTTTGTTCCATACCTTTGCTGCTCATTGCTGTCTAGACGAGGACTCCCACCGGGATGCCATGTTTGGTCAAGCTTTTCTCCAGCACCTCTTTTGGACTTGGGGGCACTCCTTCCTTTTGTCCTTAACAATACCAGGCATTCATGAAGGATTCATGACCTCTTGAAGACTACCCTGAGGCAAACCTTCACTGGTTCTGAGGTCACTTCTCTGGCATCTAGAAGCTAAGGAGGTCCCATATGTGAAGACTACATTCCTGCTTGTTCCTAGAGATAGCGTAGTTAGTCACCTGTAACAGGTGATCTCCGGGAGCAGCAGGAATTTAGTCTTCACAACCTACCCTCCTCCCCTAGGAGTTGTAGTGTTTCTTTTTACTCTTTTTCTCTTAGCTACGAACTCAACTGAGGAGGCAGAGTTGGAAAATGGGAAGGCAGCTATGCAGGCGCAGTGGGATGCTCCTAAAGGCTTTCCTATTGGACCCTGGGGAGCATTCCTGTGCAGGCTCTGTGGGTACCGATGTCACCCATATGTTAAGACTAAATTCCTGCTGTTCCCGGAGATCACCTGTTAAAAGTGAGTAACTACGCTTTACCACATTCTATGCCTTTGTTCAGGGTTGTACCTGCTGTTTGTTTTATTTATTTTATTTACATTCTCTTATATACCACGCTATTCTGCATCAGTGCGGTTTACATTGAACAAACTGAAATTACATTGAACAGGGCATTATAACTTGGAGGTAACTATTTTACAGGGAACATGGGCTATGGAGGGTTAAGTGACTTGCCCAAGACCACAAGGAGCACCTGTGGGACTAGAAACCACCCCAGTCCTTCCGGCCCAAGGTTGCTGTCCTCTAGTGGGATTTGAACCCCCAACCTTCCGGCCTGAAGTACCTTGTCCCAACCACTAGGCCACTCCTCCACTCCTGTTCTGTTTAGGTCACCCCCTCAGTGTCTGTTTCCCTTGATACAGGGAGAAATGTGGTATTTAATGGAGTGTTGTACAATTGGTTGACCTCATTCATTGAAAATAGATTATCCTCTAAACTTTGGGCTTCTTTCTTCTGGTCACCATCCACTCACATGTGGCATTCCTTAAGAATGTGTTGGCTCCTGCTCTCATCCTTTTTTTCTGGCCCCATTAGCACAGCTGATCCACAGTCATGGTTTTAATACTTGTATGTAAGCTGGTGAGATAAAGAGTGCTTGTACTGAACCCCCTGAATTTTGACCTTATGCTGTTAACCGACTGTCTGGATGCTGTTGCCTAATAGTTAACTACTAACCGATGAAAACGAAATCTTTCTAAAACAGCCATGTGGCTCAACGAGAGGTCAATGTTTAAAAGTGTTTCCTCTTCCTAAAATTCTTTCAGAATGCTTAGGTGGTGGTATTAATTACATATTTGAGTTCACATCCCGAGTTTCCTCACTAGTGAAAATCTGTCTCTCTGCCCTTTGTCAACTACAGTCCATCAAACATTTGGATTCTGATGATCTATACACTATTACATTCCACAGTGTTCTCAAGACTAGACTACTACAACGTGTTGTAATGGTATAAAAGCCACAGACCAGAAGAAAGACTCCAGTTTTTTCAGAAAGCTGCGGTACATCTCCTTTTTCAGATTTTATTTTTTTAAAATCATCCACTCCTGGTCCTGCCCCCCCCCCCACCTTGCCTATTTGCACTGATTACTGGTGGTCTAAATAATTAAGTTCAAGGTTCTGTTTATGGCTCACAAGGCATTCCATGTTGGCTTCTCTTTACTCCTTTCAGCTATGTTGACTCCATATACCTTGGGCTCCCAAAACATTCACTCCGGCACTTACAAATAGCACAAAACACTGATGCACGCATTAAAACTGGTTCCTCTAGGCACAAACACATTACCCCCATTCTGAACCACCTCAGATATAAAACCCTACTAAACATCTAAAATCAAACAGAACCTCTCGGCAAACAGTCTGCATACCCTCATTAGCTCTGACTCAAGCACCAGACCTAGGAGGAGAGGCACCATCATCACAACTCCCAGAGCCTTCACCAAAGCGAGGCAGTCTACTTTGGGGAGAGCAATATCCCTGGCTGCTCCCACCCTATGGAACTCCCTCACGGACTGCCTAAGATCAACCGTGGACGTTAAGGACTTCAGGAAGTTGCTCAAAACAACACTTTTTATATAGAACACTACGGTGACATCACATGACCTGACCAAACACCTAAGTCTTCAGCGTCTTAATTGTTCCTGCCTGTGCCCTCCCCCCCGCTCCCTCATCCCCCTTGCCCCGCGCCTGCTCCCAACTCCCTCACCCCCCCGCTCCGTTCCTGCTCCCTCACCCCTCTTACCCCTGTCAATCTGACTCTTCCTCCTTGTATATAGCTCATTCTGTACATAGCGCACCTTGTACATAGTTATGCAACAATTTCACCTACTTAAACGCACTGTACCAGTCACTGCATGCCTACACACTTGATCATGTAACATGTTTCGGTTGTATTGATTTAAAGGATAGATAAAGCGGTATAAAATCCTTTTAAATAAATATCAGCCATCTCACATTACATTTACAATCTGAAAACCTCTTAGTGGTTCCAACAAAAGCTCAGGCTTGATTAGATAGTGCAGGGCAAGTGGCATCATTCTGTGGAATTCATTACCTGCCTCCTAAGGCTAGAAACCATCATAAAATGTAAAATGGCTATAGTTTTTTTACTACACGTATGGAGGTATAACAAATGCCAGATAAAAACCCACCATTATGAGCAGGCTTAATCTATGCTGATTGGCATTGAGGCTGGGTCCTGACAGGAGGAGCAGCACTTTGACAAATGTCCTGTTCCTTTCCATATTGTGTTTGAGCATGCATGTGTGGTGTGAGTTGTCGTTATTCCCCCCCCCCCCCCAATTTTATTTTAAAGTATCCCCTTTATTTTTTATACTGTTGTACATGGCTGAGTTGATGGATCTGATGTTTTCAGGTATCACAAAAGGTATAGGATAGAATAGGCCTTGACAGATTTTGTGTGGATTTAGGAGCCAGGCCAAAATCTTAGGAGTTCGTGCTTGTGACCTCCTCATGCCCCCCACACCGCTCCCTATTGTCTCTCAAGCTGGTCTCATGTTCTCAAGTCTCATGAGACCAGCGCCAGAGCTCCTACACCATGTGTCATCTTTAGATAAGTCATAGCTTCAGATAGCAAGTGTCAGTGTGGGGCTGTGGTATGCCTGTCTGTGTGAGATGTGGCGGTCGGTGCCTTTGTGTGGGTGGGGTGCAGGGTTTTGGTGTGTGTGTGGGTGGGTGGGGTGCAGAGCTGAGAAGCCTGTGGGTGGGGTGCAGAGGAGGTGAGGTGCCTGTATGTAGTGTGGAGCTCGGATGCATGTCTCTTACGGAGGTGGCATGCCTGTGTATGTGTGTGTTCTGGGAGGAGGGGAATGCACCTTTTGGCAAATACACATTGTGCCCTTTTGTTCCCATGATTTCATTCCATGAAATTGTAATAAATTCCTTTAACATCCAACCCCTTGGACTCTTTCCCCCTTCCAACCCTTCTCTACTCTGTTACTCTTCTAGAGTCTCCCCTTCTCCCTCATCCCTAGCACTCCCATTCCCCACCCTACATTCCTCCATACTCTTTTTATTTTTTTGTTTCTTGCCCTCTTAAGTTTTTGCATTTTTACTCCACCCCCCCTCCCCCAATCTAACCTTCTTAATTGCTGCTCCCATCATCTCTCTCCTCCCTTCCAGGCAATCATGACGTTCTCCATCTGTTCTGCTCATGGGGATCTGATCTTCCATGGGCAGAAGAGAAGGGGATGGCTGCAATCGCAGCCCGGCTGCAATCGCAGCCCCGATGCAAGCTGTCTGCCACAGGGGATGCGATCACCTAAATGAACAGCTTGCATTGGGGCCACAATTGCAGCCATCCCCTTCTCTTCTGCCCATGGAAGATCAGATTCCCAAGGGCAGACCAGGTCAATCTCCCTCGGGCAGATAGAAAGATTCTTGCCCTGTGATCCTGATTTTTAAGGGGAGGGGGCAAGTAAATCCCAGGCGCCAGATGTAAATTTGTGGTTGCTATGGTGACCTGATGCTTGGGATTTCTCTAGCCCTGGGATAGAAAGGTATTACAAAATTATTTTATCTTCTTAATACACGCAACCATTAAGTAATGTACTGGGGAGTTGGCAACATTGTTTGTAGACACTCTTCCAAAATTTCTTTGCTTGTAGTAAACAGGCCTGGTCTAGTGGTGATTAGATACTTCCAGAATTATTCCCCATTGGCCTTAACATAACTCATGCAGTGAGGAATCTCTATTCACTGCGCTTGACTTGTTTTTGGCCCATGCTTATTGAGGGCCAGAACCCATCAAGGCTATGGGTACAGTAACATAAGCTCAAAATAGTACTTGGTGACGATTTTGGAAAGAGCCTCAAGCAGGGGATTATCAAGAGTGGCTTCATTGGGGCTCCCTTGCACTTCAGGACCTGCTTGGGTAGAATTTATGCCACCACAGGAAGGGGTTGTACTAGCACATCACCAACTAAAATCTTTAAAATTAATATCATTAGTGTTGACTACAGTCATGGACTTATTTGCCAAATTAAGAAAAATAACTCCACTAAAAAGCTTGGATCAAAATGCTGTCCAAATCTTTACAGGGATCATTGTGAATACGTAAAAGTTTAATCCTGTAATGATCATATGCTTATTAGTGTGAAAACTAAAGCAAAAGGAATATAGATTAGATTTCAGCAGAAAGACTTCTTGCCTGTTTTGTAGCTTTTATTAATGCATAGCATGTTAGCAGGTGACGAATGATGGCCTGGCAGTTATCTTTTTGCCCCTTTGGGTTTCCATCTCTGTCAAACTAGGGATATGATTTGGTGTATAAGCCTTCATTCACAACTTCTTCTAGAGGTTTTTTCTTTTATTTTGTTAGGTTATTTTGAGAGAGTTAAAAACAATCTAGCCTAATCATTGCAGCAATGGTATTTTTGTCCAGTGAATTTAGAAAATGCCAGAAAAGCTGGTGTGTTTTTTCTCTTATCTCCAGATACAAGCAGGAATGTAGTCTTCACATATGGGTGACGTCGGTACAGACAGAGCCGCATGGGAATGCTCCCCAGCGTCCCATAAGAAAGCCTTTGGGAGTACTCCACTGTGCTTGCGTGACTACCCTCCCGTTCTTCTGACTCTCTTTCCCCAGTTCTTCTTTGTCTGCAGAGCCAGCAGGATCAGTATTTTGCTTTTCCTCTCACTGCAGAAAACTTCTCGGTATAGCGCTTTTGCCTTTCTGTTTTTGCACTGGCATCACTCCCAATTCGGTACTTCATTATTTCTTTTTACCTTGTATTTTTTTTTCTTCATTTTTTCTTTTGAGGTCCTCGGGGTCTGCATAGGCCTCAGGCCTATTCTCTCTGCCATGGAGAAACACCATAGCGGTTTCAAGAAATGCCTCAAGTGTTCCCAAACAATTTCTGTCACGGACGCACATGAGTGGTGCCTTGGTCCCAACCATGACCCAGACTCTTGCTCCCTCCGTAAGTAGATGACTAAGAGGTCTGGGAAATCGGACCAGGAAGTTGTCAGAACTTTTCCCATCGGATTCAGTTTCGCTGGCACAGACATCCTCCTGAACTTTATCGGCCTCAAAGGTATCTAAGACCTCATAGCTTAAGAACATAAGATATGCCATACTTGGTCAGACCAAGGTCCATCAAGCCCAGTATCCTGTTTCCAACAGTGGCCAATCTAGGTCATATGTACCTAGCAGTTTCCCCAAAAGACACAGGTTCTGCAATGCTTGTACTGGGTCAAGCATTGATATCCTGGGTCCCTTCTTAATAATGGTTTATGGACCTTTCCTCCAGGAACTTGTCCAAACCTTTTTTAAACCCAGCTACACTAACAGCTTTTACTACATCCTCCGGTAACAAATTCCAGAGTTTGATTACACGTTGAGTGAAAAAATATTTTCTTTTATTAGTCTTAAATAGTTTACCCTGTAGCTTCATTGCATGTCCCCTAGTCTTTCTATATTCTGATAACGTAAACAATCGATCTACGTTTACCCGTTCCACTCCGTTCATTAATTTATAGACTTCTAGCATATCTCCCCTCAGCCGTCTCTTTTCCAGGTTAAAGAGCCCTAACCTTTTTAGCCTTTCTTCATAGGAGTATCCTTCCATCCCCTTTACCATTTTGGTGGCTCTTCTCTGAACCTTTTCTAATATTGCTATATCCTTTTTAAGATACGGCGACCAGAATTGCACACAATATTCAAGGTGCAGTCTCACCATGGAACGATATAGAGACATTACAATATCTTTTGTTTTATTTTCCATTCCTTTCCTTATGATACCTAGCATTCTATTTGCTCTCTTGGCTGCCGCTGCACTCTGGGCCGAGGGTTTTAACATGTTATCCACAATGACGCCTAAACCTTTTTCCTGGGTGGTGGTTCCTAATGTGGAACCTTGCATCGTGTAACCATAGTTTGGGTTGTTCTTCCCTAGGTGCATAACTTTGCACTTGTCCACATTAAATTTCATCTGCCATTTTCATGCCCAGTCTTCCAATTTATCAAGATCCTCTTGGGTTTTAACAACTTTAAATAGTTTTGTCATCTGCAAATTTGATAACCTCACTCGTTATTCCACTTTCCAGGTCATTTATGAATGTCAAAAAGCAGCGGACCCAGCACAGTTCCCTGGGGTACACCACTATTCACCTTTCTCCATTGGCTCCAATCACAAAACCTGTGAATCCAACATAAAACCGAAGTCCTTTTCGTCACCAGAGATCAGAAATTCATCACACCACTGTGCTTAAAGGTCTTAGATGCAGAACTACTTACCAAACCCTCTATTATATATCTAGGAGTCACACTTTACCAGCGACTCGACATGAAGACCCATATAGGCAATGTAGCAAGAGCTATATACCATAAAATCCGATCACTTAGACACATACGCACCTTACTGGAACCTGGCGACTTCCGCACAGTATACCAAGCCTTGATCATACCGCATCTTGACTATGCAAACGCCATACTCCACGGTCTCCCGCAATCCATGCTACACCCTTTACAGCTTGCAATAAACTTTGCTGCAAGAGTGTTCCAGGGTGCTTCTAAGTGGGAACACATTACACCCATCCTTAAACAACTCCACTGGCTCCCCATAAAAGGCAGAATTATGTTCAAAACCATAATTCTGACCTTCAGGATCATAAATAAGCTCGCCCCACCAGCCCTAGCAGACCTCATTCAGATAACCCCCCTGAACAGACCTAGAAGATCCCCTGAGGACAATAAACTAATAGTCCCAAGAGAAACAACCAAGTGTTGCCAGCCAACAGTGAACAGGGCTTTCAAATTCTCGGCACCAAAATGCTGGAACAGCCTCCCTCCTAGTGTACGGGCAATCACTAATTTAACGCAGTTGAGGAAAGCTCTGAAATACCACCTTTTCCTCGAGCATTACCCGGATGACAGCACCTCAGATGCCTCATCAGTAAACTAACCACGTCAAACAGAGGTTCAGCCTGCTCTTTCCGTACAGTTGTAAATAGTTACCCCCTTCCAATGTTCCCTCTAATTTTCTGTAGGCTGTGTGCGCATAAAATATCAGCTGTGCAACTTTTGAAGGAAGGTTAAATTTTTGTGCGCCACATAACGACACTCGGAGTTATATACTTTAAAATTTGACAATACAGTATGTACACCACATTGATTTTAATCAAATTAAATGAAAATAGACAATTATTAAATGAAGGGGAAAATTTCTAGTAATTATAATCACAAATTTTAAATTTTAAGACGTCTGTGTTTTCTATTAGAATCAGAACCGTAATTTTTGTGCGCTGTGTTGTAAAGTATGTGTGCTCGCTCGGCGAGGTGTGTGCGTGCGCACACGCGCACAGCTTAGAGGGAACAGTGCCCCCTTGTCTATCCAAGTTCTGTTGCCTGTTAATTGTAAACACAAATCAAATGTTTTGAGATGTGTATTTAACTGATTCTATGTAAACCACACTGATGGAAAATAGCGCGGTATATAAGTGCATGTAATAAATAAATTGGGTAAATTGGCCATTTAGCCCAATCCTCTGCTTTCTATCTTTTAACCAGTTCCTGATCCACAGTAGTACACTGCCTCCTGTCCCATGACTCTTTAGTTTTGCCAAAAGTCTCTGAGGGACCTTGTCAAAGGCTTTCTGAAAGTCCAGATACATTATATCAACCGACTCACCTTTGTCCACCTCTTTATTCACACTTTCAAAAAAACATAACAGATTAGTAAGACAAGATCTTCCTTGTCTAAAGCCATGTTGGCTGTCTCCCATTAGGCCATGACTATCTACATGCAGAGTAATTTTATTCTTTATGATGGTTTCTACCATTTTTCCCGGTACTGATGTGAGGCTCACTGGTCTGTAGTTTCCCGGATCACCCCTGGAACCCTTTTTAAAAATTGGTGTTACATTGGCGATCCTCCAATGTAGTTCGAACTCTAGAAGAAAGAATAATTTGAGATCCTCACAAGTGTCTCCATGGGATCCGGAGGAGTTTCAAGCTTCATCTAAGGCATCCAGAGAGGCATTGATAGGATTGAGGGAGAGGTCCTGTTCAAAACACAGAGACTCCCTGAAGACATCCTCTGAGATTGGCCACCAAACCGAACGCCCCTGACAGGAGGACTTGTCCTCCAAAGCCTCGGAGGGTAACCGGGAGGCTTCAGAGGCTTTGACCTTGGCAGAGCCCTTTGTGCTGTGCTGTGCTCTGGTACAGTGGCTGCATGCCCCAGTCTGTCTCTGGACCAGACACCAGCAATCCTGTTGGATCAATGCATGTTATTCATCGAAAGGACCACTTTCATCAGTACCAACAGCGGAAGCTGTATCAGTACTGACATCTGTTATCACTGCAGGTGCTTCTGCCTGATGCCCACCTTCCCATACCTCTGCTCCACCACAGGAACTGCAGTTCGGAGCCCCATCAACTTGGTTGATTCCAGGTTTGGCACCGCTGCCCAGGGAGCAAGGGGAGAGCATCGAGCATGATCAGTACTGACAGCACCGTTTACATGGTCATTGCCACTGACAGTGCTCACCGAGCTCAGATTCTGAGGCTTCGGATTTCTGCCATTGATCCCTCAACTCTGAGGAACTTCTGGATATGGCATCAATATTGGAGCAGTCACCTCCCCAGCACCATCTCCTGGTGAAAGTCACCGCTGGAGGATATATCCTTCCAAGAAATAATTTGGGACCTGGTAACAGGGCTCTTGATACCAGCTGCGGTGGAACAGGAGCCCTGGGCAGAGGAACTGGAAATTCTGCAGTACCCCACGGCTCCAAAGGAGGCAGCAATCTTACCGTTACATAAAATCCTACATAACCTGATGCTTCGCATGTTGGAGACCCTGCTTACAGTCTTGTCCATCAGCAGATGCCTCAATACAGTGTATCGAGTACCAGAGCTCACTGGCTTTCGAAAGACGCAGCTATCACATCATTCGATGGTAGTTGAATCAACAATGCACCACATCAATAGTGGTAAAACACATGCATTAATACCCCCTGGCAGGGAATCGAGAAACCTCAATGCTTTTGCTTGACTGTTCCAGTAGGATCAATTCCTATACCTTTTATATATGAGAATGTTCCTTAAGGAAATTAATAAGGATCGGGAGGCCTTCCTTCCCTTCATCCCAGAAGAAAAAAGGCCAGCTTTTGAGACAGTCCTCAAGAACAGCCAGAATGTCTCCAAATTTGTGAACAGGGCAGCCTTCGATGCATTCAAATCTACCAGCAGAGCATCAGCTATTGCCATTGGGCCTCATAGGCTAGCATGGGTTACAGGCCTTGGACTTGGAACAATGGGTCCAAGATAAACTTTTTAACATCCCTTGCACTGGGGAGAATCTCCGGTAAAAACTGGAGAGAAAAATCTGGAGAGCTTGAAACTGACAATACCACTCTGAAGAGACTCTCCAGAAAGACACTTGACCCTTCAAAAAAGAAGCCAGCAACAAAGAAACCTTTCTTTCCCAAAAAAGCTTTTACCCTTCTTATACACAACCTTCTTACCAGCAAGGCAAACAGGGGCTTAAACTTGCTAAAAAAAAACAAAAAAACCCCCCCAAAAAAACAGAACTGCTAAGCAACAGCCAGCAGCCCAGCCACAAGCAGCACCCAGCTTTTGACTCCCTGCAAGCACCCAATTCAACCAAGATAGCAGGTCGGCTTTGTTTCTTTGCCAGCCACTGGCAGATCACCTCAGAGCAGTGGACCCTAAGGGATCATTCAAGAGGGGTACCCAACTAAACTTCATGCAATCTCCTCTGCCTCACTTGAGAGGCAAATATCCTCTCCAACCTATGCTCAGGGCCCTACTCAAAGGGGAAATCTCCAACCTGCTCACCCAGGGTGCCATAGAGGAGTTCCAAACTTCATGAGGGCCTCTACTCTCCTTACTTCCTCATACTGAAGGCTACAGGCTTATCCTCTACCTACGCAATTTAAACTAATTCCTGGTCGGGGAAAAGTTCAAAATGATTTCCCTTGGAACCCTCCTACCCTACTTCCAGGAACAAGACTGGCTATGTTCCCTAGATCACAAAGATGCATATACCCATATCCTGATACACCCAGGACACAGGAAATATTTTTTTTGCTTTGTCTTTCAAGGGACTCGCTGCTAGTTCAGAGTCCTCCCCTTCGGACCAGCATCTGCTCCCAGGGTGTTCACAAAATGCATGTCAGTGGTAGCAGCATACCTGCGAAACAAGGGGATCTTTGTCTTCCCTTATTTAGACGACTGATTGATAAAGGCAGACTCTCTCCAGGAGAGCTCTGCACTTCTCTCAAAACCACTCTTGCAATGCACCCGGGAGTTCTTGTAAACTTCCCAAAGTCCCATCTAACCCTAACCCAAAGATTGGAATTCATAGGGCAGTGCTAGACACTCGGCTTTCCTGAGCCTTTCTACCACTAGACCATATGGACAGACTAGTATACCTAGTCTCATACATGCGTCAACAGATAAGTTCAACAGCTCGAGACTTCCTTCGTCTTAGGCCACATGGCATCCACAGTACATGTGGTACTATATTCAAGACTGCATATGAGCCTAATGCAATGGACCCTAGCATCCCCATGGACACAATCCACAGGACGCTTATGGGACATCATTGGGGTCACCCACCCACTAATCCAATCCCTCCTATGGTGGTGCACCCCAACAAATCTGCTAGAAGTCACCTTTTCTAGTGCTTCACCCTCAACACACCCTGTCCATGGATGCATCCAAACTGGTTGGGGAGCCCACCTGGAATCAGTGTCCACACAAGGCCAGTGGGCAACTCAGGAGTCATCCTTACAAATCAACTTGTTGGAATTCTGGGCAATCACAAATGCCCTGCAAATGTTTCAACACCACTTTTCCAACAGCCAGGTGCTCGTCAGGACAGGCAACTAGGTGGCAATGTTCTGTGTGAACAAACAAGGCGGGACAGGCTCACTTCCCCTCTGCAAAGAGGCCCATCATCTGTGGAACTTCGCCATCTCTCACCACATACACCTTTGTGCAGTGTATATCCCTGGTGATCAGAATTGCCTTGCAGACAGGTTCAGTCGGATTCTCCACCCACACAAGTGGAGTCTAGACCGTTGCTCAATGCACAGATTTTCAAGGCCTGGGGAGCTCTAGTCATCTATCTTTCTGCCACTCCACAGAACAGCAAACTCCCACGGTTCTGTCCAAGTTAAGCCAAGCAAGCAATGCTTTTCACCTACATTAGGGTCAGGAACTGCTTTATGCATTTCCCCCCACACCCCTAATTCCGAAGACCTTCAAACTCCAGCTCAACTGAGGCACTATGATTCTCATAGCCCCCTTTTGGCCCCGTCAACCCTGGTTTCCCCTTCTACGTTGACTGCAATAGACTCGACCAATCTGTCTGGGCTTCAGTCGGTCTTCTATGCCAGATGACTGCTGAAGAGGATGATGCTTCAATATATCCACCTTCCTCAGGAGGTAAAGGACATCCTTCTGGCTTCAAGAAAACCCTCCAGGCGGGCCTAAGCTTTCAAATGGCAGATTTGGTTCGTAGTGCTCATGGGACAACCTCTGTCCCTTCACACCAGTACCTGCGCTTCTGCAATATCTCTATTACATTTGTCTTCCTCAGGACTAAAAACCAATTCGGTTAGAGTTCACCTCTGTGCCAATGCGGCTTTTCACAAACCAATCGATAGCCAATCCATATATGTGCAGCCCCTAGTGGCATGCTTTATGAGAGGCCGCCTCCTCTCTAAGCCACCCATTCGACCACCTCCAGTGGTGTGGGATCTCAATGTAGGCTTGGCACAGCTTCTCAAACCCCTGTTTGAACACCTAGCTACTGCTCACATGCGGTACTTGTCTTGGAAGATCATATTCCTAGTTGCTCTGACCTTAGCCAGGCGCATCAGTGAATTACAAGCCTTGGTGACCCATCCACAATATACCAGATTTCATTTCTGCCAAAGGAGGTATCTCCCTTCCACATCATTTAATCTGTAATACTTCCAGTCTTCTTTCCAAGACCGCATTCTTCCCATTCAGAAGCAACTCTGCACACCCTGGATTGTAAACGAGCCCTGGCCCTCTATCTGCAGAGGACTCAGGATCTCTGCAAGTCCCCTCAATTGTTTGTTTCCTTTGATCCCACTACTTGGGGCTTCCTGTACAAAGTGTGCACTCTCCAGATGGATAGCAGACTGCATCACCTTTGCTTATGATAAAGCAGGACTCTCCCTCAGAGGCCACATCATTGCTCACCTTGTCTGAGCCATGGCAGTTTCTGTAACCAACCTATGCTCAGTAGCCGTTGATGAACTATGCAAGGCAGCAACCTGGTTCTCCATCCACACCTTTGCTGTCCACTACTGCTTGGACAAGGACTCCCACCGGGATGCGGCCTTTGGCCAGGTGGTCCTCCAACATCTCTTTGGAACATAGCTATGACTCCTCCCCCGCCCACACTGTTTGTTCTAGATCTCCATGGTGGGGGTGTCTAACTGAACCAATTCGACCTTTCTGACCTGGTTTCCAAATCTCCTGAAGATCTTGGAGCTAGGGAGCCCCATATGTGAAGACTACATTCCTGCTTGTTCCTGGAGACAGTGTAGTTACCTGTAACAGGTGATCTCCGGGAACAGCAAGAATTTAATCTTCACAACCCATCTTCCTCCCCAGGGAATTGTAGGGTTATTTTTACTCTTCTTAGCTACAAACCCAACTGAGTAGGAGGAGTCAGAAGAGCAGGAAGGCAGTCGCTCAGGCTTAGTGGAGTACTCGCAAAGGCTTTCTTATATGATGCTGGGGAGCATTCCCATGCGGGCTCCATCTGTGCCAATTCCACCTGTATGTGAAGACTAAATTCCTGCTGTTCCCGGAGATCACCTGTTACAGGTGAGTAACTACACTTTATCTTTATTCCATTTCTTGATATACCACCTTTCGAAAATACAACAGAGCAGTTTACAAAAGAGCAAAAGGCACACTGCCAGGAAAAGGAAAATAACACCATAGTTTTCATAGGACAGAGAAAAACAAAGAAAAAGGGAGAAACTAGACAGAGGAACCAGGCAGCGAGAGAAGAGACAAGAAACCTCAGCTGGGGGGGGGGGAAGATTAAAGGAAGCACAGAAAAGATGGGTTTTTAACAGAGCCTTGAACTTGGTGAAAGAAGGCTCGAGGCAGAGGTCAGGGGCAAGTAGCAGTTCAAGGCGAGTTACATGCAGGTGCACTAGTCATTTCCCTGTCCTCGGAGAGCTTACAATCTAAGTTTGTATCTGAGGTAATGGAGGGTTAAGTGTCTTGCCCAAAGCCACAAGGATGATCACTGAGATTTGAATCCTAGTCTTTTCTGTTCCAGGCTGCTGCTCTAATCACTAGGCTGCTACTCCACTCATGGAGACCTTCTTTTTTTAAGTGCAGTCAAGTCAATGCTGACTACTGGTGACCTAGCAGCCCCTGGGTTTTCTTGGCGAGCTATGACCGGAAGTAGATTGCCGTGCCTTTTCTTCCGAGGCAATGGAGGGTAAAGTGACATCTCCAGGAACAAGCAGGAATAAGTCCTCACTTATGGGTACGTCGGAACCGACGGAGCCTGCGCGGGAAAGCTCCCCAGCTTCCCAGAAAGGAAGCCTTTGGGGCCTCCCACTGCACATGCGCGCTGCCTTCCCGCCTTCCTGACCAGCTCTCCTCAGTTTCTCTTTTTCCGCGGAGCCAGCAGGTCGTGTTCCTGTCACCGCTGAAGAAATTGTTATTTTAGTTTCTTTCTTTAGACCGCGTACCTGCCTTCCTCATACCGAAACCGGTACCGCCGGTCTCTCTTTTCTTTTCTTAAAAAAAAAAAAAAAGCTTATTTTTTTAGCACAACTTGGTGACTTCTGTTAGGCCTCAGGCCTACACAAAATCTCCTCATGGAGAAACCAGCTCCTGGTTTCAAGAAGTGTACCAAGTGTAGTGCTGTTATTTCTGTTACAGACACCCATGACTGGTGTCTTAAATGTTTGGGGCCTGACCACTCCATTCCGGACTGCCCATCCTGCTCCCAGATATCTAAACGTGGTTTGCAGAACCGGGCCAACAAATTCCATGTGCTGTTTGCTTCAAATAATCCAGCATCACAGTCATCCAGGTCTTCCTCTCCGGATGGATCTCAGGTAACCAAACCTTCGGGCAGGTCCTCAAAGAGCAAATCTCCTTCAAAGCATCGAGAGGCTCTCAATTTTGAATCTGAGGACCATGCCCCAGCCAAACAACCCCGGCGGGAAGCTCTGGCTTCCAAAGCACCATCTATGGGGTTACAGGTTGACATCGATGGCATGGCCTCGACCGATCACCTGTTAGACTGCTCTGGGGTACCGGCCCATGCCGGTACCGACATCCAGGCAGCAGTGGCGTCTATGGACAATACTGTTCAGACCATGCAGCAGGCCATCCTGGCTTTCATTAAGGCTGCGACGCCCTCGGTACCGCATCCAGCGGTTCCGGGTCCGGTTCCGGTACTGGCTTCCATACCGGAACCGAGGCCATTGTCTTCCAAACGCAGATCGGTGCATGCCGGATCCGGGTTTTCACCCGATACCGATCCCATGCCCGGTACGCCCGATGTCTATACCGACCGGTATGCGTATCGTGCGTTGGAAGCGAATAGAGGATACTCTGATTCCTCTGAGGATTTTGACTCCTCCGATGACTCTGATGAGCTCTCTTGTTCTTACTGAAGAGCCTTCTTCCCCAAAGAGGAGAATGTCTTCACCAGAGGATTTGTCCTTTCAAGACTTCATTATAGAAGTAGCTAAAGGACTTTCTATTACTACATCCTCTGAGAAAGAACCTAGATCAAAGAAATTGGATATTTTAGGATACCCTAAGGTTCCTAAAGAGGCAGTTATCCTGCCTATCCATGAAATCCTTCAAGACCCACTTGATGGACTTATGGGAGGCTCCTCTAACATTGTCTCCTCATTCTCGTAGGTTGGACACCATGTACCGGGTCCCTCCTTCTCCTGGTTTTCAAAAAACTCAGCTGCCTCACCATTCCATTGTGGTGAAGTCTGCGCTGAAAAAGATTAAGAGTACCAAAAGGCACTCTTCTACCCCTCCAGGGCGAGAATGTAAGACCCTAGACTCTTTTGGTAGGAAAATCTTCCAGGCTAGTATGCTTATAGCCAGGATTAATTCATACAGTCTGTATATGGGCATGTTTCTAAGGGAACTTGCCCTAAAGGTAAAGCATTTTGCCCCCTTTATCCCTGAAGATAGAAAGGAGGAGTTCATTTCTTTAGTGAAACAGCTTCTAGATGTTTCTAAGTTCTCCAACAGAGCAGCTTTTGATTCCTTTGAGGGTGCCGGTAGAGCTTCGGGCATTGCCATTGCAGCCCGACGACTTGCTTGGCTCCAGGCCTCTGACCTAGAACCCTGGGTCCTAGATGGCTTACGGAATCTGCCCTGTACAGGTGAGAACTTATTTGGTAAAGACTGGCAAATTAAAGCCACTCAAATGGACGCAGAAAATGCTACCTTAGATAGACTTTCTAAGTCTACCTCTACTCCTGCCAAGAAAAAGTCTTTCAAGAGGCCTTACTACAAGAAGGCCAGATTTTCCACAAATACTGGCCAACAATCTTCTCAGCCTCGCTTTGCTGCTAAACGTCAGCAGCCTAAACAGGCAAGGTCAAAGCCTGCAGTGTCTACCACTCCTCAGCAGGCTCAACCCCCTCAGGGGTTTTGACTTGCCCCTAGAGAACTTAACCTTTCTGGCTCTAGAACAACCAGAGCCCCTCCCGGAAGGTTAGCTCACTTTGCTCCCAGATGGGGGCAAATTACATCAGAGCAATGGACCCTCTCTATCATCAGAGAGGGCTACAAACTTCATTTTTCCAACCTTCCTCCATATACCATGGTGAGGCACTTCAATTCTCCCCCATCTCTCCTGGGCTTGTTGGGTCAGGAAGTCTCTTCTCTCCTTGCCCAAGGGGCAATAGAAGAGGTTCCTCTTCTTCAACAAGGGACAGGATTCTACTCCCCTTATTTTCTCATACCAAAGAAGACAGGGGGATTCAGACCTATCCTAGATCTGAGAGAATTGAACAAATTTCTGTACAAGGAGAAATTCAAAATGCTTTCTCTAGGCATTCTCCTTCCATACCTTCAGAGTCAGGATTGGCTTTGTTCTCTAGATCTCAAGGATGTGTACACACATATACTCATCCACCCATCCCACAGAAAATATCTAAGATTTCTGTTTCAGGGAAAACATTTCCAGTACAGAGTACTTCCCTTCGGTCTAGCCTCTGCTCCAAGAGTGTTCACCAAATGCATGGCAGTTGTTGCCGCATTTCTAAGAGGTCTGGGAATTTTTGTATTCCCATATCTGGACGACTGGCTCATCCGAGCTCCATCTCAGTCAGAGGCCCAGATTTCCCTGGACCGCACAAGGCACATTCTGCAGTATCTGGGACTGGTGGTAAACCTTCCCAAGTCTCAACTTATCCCTACTCAGTCTCTGGAATTCATAGGGGCCCAGTTGGACACCACCACTGCAAGGGCCTACCTACCTCAAGTCCGGGGCCAACGTCTGGTGTGCTTGGCCTCCCAAGCTCAGTCCAGCGGTCACTTGACAGCCAGAGAAATGCTGTGACTTCTGGGCCACATGGCCTCCACGGTACACGTGGTGCCCTACGCTCGTCTTCATATGAGAGCAGCTCAATGGACCTTGGCCACCCAGTGGACTCAGACATCAGGAGCGCTCTCCGACCAAATACTCACCTCAAAGCGTCTGTTTTGGTCCCTCCAATGGTGGATGTCCACCAAGAATCTGTTGTTGGGGGCCCCCTTCCAACCTTTGTTGCCCCAAGCAACCCTCACAACAGATGCCTCCCAAACAGGGTGGGGAGCCCATCTTCAACACCTCTCCACTCAGGGTGCTTGGTCTCCACAAGAGACCACCCTTCACATCAACCTCCTGGAACTGCGAGCAATCTTCTTTGCCCTCAAAGTCTTCCATACCCTCCTTAGCGATGGGACCGGATGGGATACACCCTAGAATACTGAGGGAACTTGGGGACGTTCTAGCAGCTCCACTGACTGACCTTTTCAATGCCTCGTTGGAGTCAGAAGTGGTGCCAAAGGACTGGAGAGAGGCTCATGTGGTGCCTTTACACAAAAGCGGAAGTAAGGATGTGGTTGAAAACTACAGGCCGGTTAGTTTAACTTCGGTGGTGAGTAAATTATTGGAAACGCTGCTGAAAGAGAAAATAGTGAGGTTTCTGGAGTCCAGCGGATTACAGGATCCGAGGCAGCATGGATTCACCAGAGGCAGGTCTTGTCAGACAAATCTGATTGATTTTTTTGACTGGGTGACCAGGGAGTTGGACCGAGGGAGAGCTCTAGATGTGGTGTATTTAGATTTCCGTAAAGCCTTTGACACTGTTCCTCACAGGCGACTTATAAACAAACTGAGCACCCTAGGGATGGACCCTAAAGTTACTGCTTGGGTTAGAAATTGGTTGGGTGGGAGGCGACAAAGAGTACAAGTAAATGGAGCTCACTCTGAGGAGAAGGATGTTACCAGTGGTGTGCCCCAGGGATCTGTCCTTGGTCCAATTCTTTTTAACATCTTTGTTAGTGATATAGCGGAAGGGCTGTCGGGTAAGGTTTGCCTCTTTGCGGATGATACCAAAATCTGCAATAGAGTAGACACCCAGGAAGGGGTAGATAACATGAGGAGGGATCTAGCTAAGCTTGAAGAATGGTCTAGAATTTGGCAGCTGGGATTTAATGTTAAAAATGTAAGGTCATGCATTTGGGCTGCAGCAATCCAAGGGAGCAATACAGTATAGGAGGTGAAGTACTTTTGTCCACTAAAGAAGAGCGGGACCTAGGCGTGGTTGTGTCTGATGATCTTAAAGTAGCTAAACAGGTGGAAAAGGCGACAGCAAAAGCTAGAAGGATGCTTGGGTGCATACGGAGAGGAATGGCTAGCAGAAAAAAGGAGGTGATAATGCCTCTGTATAAGTCTTTGGTGCGACCTCATTTGGAGTATGGTGTGCAATTCTGGAGACCGCACCTTCAAAAGGATGTGAACAGGATGGAGTCGGTGCAGAGGGTTGCTACCAAAATGATTATTGGGCTTCATTATAAAGCATATGAGGACAGACTTAAGGATCTTAATATGTACACCTTAGAGGAAAGGCGGGATAGAGGTGATATGATTGAGATGTTTAAATACCTCCGTGGCATAAATGTTCAGGGAGAGAGCCTCTTTCAATTGAAAGCAAGTTCTGCTACGAGGGGACATGGGATGAGGGTGAAGGGAGATAGATTCAGGAGTGATATGCGGAAATATTTCTTTACGGAAAGAGTAGTGGATCCGTGGAATAGTCTCCCAGTGGAGGTGGTAGAGATGAGGACAGTAACTGAATTCAAGAAAGCATGGGACCAACACAGAGGATCTCTAAAGGCAAAAAGTGGACTGTTGTAGTTGTTATGGAAGGACAGACTAGATAGGCCATGTGGTCTTTTTCTGTCGTCATATTTCTATGTTTCTATGTTTCTATTGTCAACCTGACCGTCCAAGTCCATACAGACAGTCAGGTGGCCATGTTCTACATAAACAAACAAGGAGGGACAGGCTCTCTGTTGCTTTGCAACGAAGCTCTCAGATTATGGGCCTTCGCCAGAGAGCATCAAATTCATCTTCTGGCAGTGCATCTTCCAGGGGTTCAAAACTCTCGGGCAGACAGACTCAGTCGAGTTCTGCTTCCACACGAATGGTCCCTACATATGGACCAGATACGCAGAATCTTTCAGGAATGGGGAACCCCGGACATAGACCTCTTTGCAAGTCCGTGGAATGCCAAACTTCCCCGGTTCTGTTCCAGGACTCCGTGTCAGGGAGCTCAGGCCAACAATGCCTTTCTCCTGCATTGGGGTCAGGAATTCCTATATGTCTTTCCACCCATTCCTTTGATTCCCAAGACTGTTCAAACTCCAGAGGGATCACGGATCGATGATCCTCATAGCTCCACGCTGGCCACGCCAAGTGTGGTTCCCTCTACTTCTGCATCTCTCCCAGGCACCCTCCCTGGACCTGGGAGCTGCGCCAGACCTTCTGTCTCAGGAGGAGGGGACTTTGTGGCACCCAAACCCCAAGTCCCTACACCTCAGAGCTTGGTTACTGAAGGCCTAAGCCTTCATGACTTCAATCTTTCTCAACCAGTGAAAGATATCCTTCATGCCTCTAGGAAACCCTCCACGAGGCGTTCCTATGCTTTCAAATGGAAACGCTTTTCCATTTGGTGTGCTCAACAGGGTCTTGACCCTCTAGCACTTCCTTTGAATTCTCTATTAGACTATCTCCTGCATCTTTCTAATGCAGGCCTTAAGACGAATTCAGTACGAGTCCATTTGAGTGCTATTGCAGCATCTTTAAAACCTATAAATGGACAACCTGTCTCCTCTCATCCTCTTATTGCAAGGTTCATGAGAGGCCTGACTCTAACTAAACCTCCCATCCGGCCTCCTCCGGTAGCATGGGATTTGAACCTAGTTCTAGGTCAGCTTATGAAGCCACCTTTTGAACCATTGGTTTCTACCTCCTTGAAATTTCTTTCCTGGAAGGTCCTTTTCCTTATTGCAGTCACTTCGGCTCGCCGCATCAGTGAACTACAGGCCTTAGTGGCTCATCCACCTTATACCAGGTTTCATCATGATAAGGTGGTCCTTAGGACGAATCCCCACTTTATGACCAAAGTGGTCTCGCCTTTTCATCTTAATCAAGAGGTATATCTACCTGTCTTTTTTCCGGCTCCTCATGCATCCAGTGCAGAGAGGAACCTTCATACTCTAGATTGTAAAAGAGCTCTTGCCTTTTACCTCAACAGGACTCAGCCACATCGAAAGTCTTCCCAGCTTTTCGTGGCTTTTGATCCTTCTCATTTGGGACTTCCAGTCTCTAAATGTACACTTTCCAATTGGATTGCTCAGTGTATTTCCTTTGCTTACCAGAGTAAAAACATTTCTCTGGAAGGCCATGTCACAGCTCACAATGTGAGAGCCATGGCCACTTCTATGGCTCATCTTCACTCTGTATCCATAGATCAGATCTGTCGAGCAGCCACCTGGGCCTCGGTTCATACCTTCACAGCGCATTACTGTTTGGACAAGGATTCCCGCCGGGATGCCTTGTTTGGTCAGGCTGTCCTCAAACACCTGTTCCATACTTGAACAACTCCTGCCCACCTTCCCTGGATGGATGCCTGAGATCCATACGAAGATGGTGAACCCATTTGAGGGGATCTCCCAGGCATCTTAGCTAGGGAGTCCCCATAAGTGAGGACTTATTCCTGCTTGTTCCTGGAGATAGCACAGTTACTTACCTGTAACAGGTGATCTCTGGGAACAGCAGGAATTAGTCCTCACAACCCACCCACCTCCCCTAGGAGTTGTATCTTCTATCTATCTTCCTTTCCTCTCTCTATTGTCTCAGCTATAAACTCGAACTGAGGAGAGCTGGTCAGGAAGGCGGGAAGGCAGCGCGCATGTGCAGTGGGAGGCCCCAAAGGCTTCCTTTCTGGGAAGCTGGGGAGCTTTCCCGCGCAGGCTCCGTCGGTTCCGACGTACCCATAAGTGAGGACTAATTCCTGCTGTTCCCAGAGATCACCTGTTACAGGTAAGTAACTGTGCTTTGCCCAAGGAGTGCCAAGGGGAATCAAACCCAGATCTCTTGGGTGCTAGGCTGTTGCTCTAACCAATGGTTCTTGACCCTTTTACAAATTAGCTATTTAAAAAAAGAATACCTTAACTTTTGAGAGCTAATAGGCAGAGTATTACATTGCTTTGCAATAGAGTCCTTCAGGACATGAGGACAGTATCTGAATTCAAAAATGCATGGGACAAGCAGAGGATCTCTAAAGATGAAAAAAGGGGACTATTGTAGTTGATATGGAAGGGCAGATTAGGTAGGCCATGTGGTCATTTTCTGTTGTATGTTTCTTTGTCCTCTTGGACTCCCAGGCCAGTCAGGTTTTCAGGATATCCACAATGAATATGCATGACAGATCTGCATGCACTGCTTCCATTGTATGCAGATCTATCTCATGCATATTCATTGTGGATACTCAAACCCAACTGGACTAGGGCTCCCAGAGGACTGGGTTGAGAACCACTGCGTCTAACCCCTAGGCTACTAATCCATTCATTGATATATTAAATATTTAAAAGGAACACCAAGTGAGACGACTGTTTATGATAGTGCTTAATAGGCTTACTGTGAAAGAGAGTTTGGTTTAAAATAAATGCAGCCAGACTGCTGGGACTCGGACAAGGATTTCTTCTCTGAGCATGGTAACTAGAATAATACTACTTCTATAGCGATTGCAAGGCATATTTGCCTAGCTGCTTGCAGCAAACTAAGTTATTAAACTAAAATATACTTGAATTTTAAAAAGCGTGTGTTAAAGGAGTCCTCTATATGATAGAAAATATAGCTGTCACCTTTTGAAATGTTGGATTGCAAGCTCTTAAAAACTGACAAGCTCATGCGACTGAAAATAGCTTCAGAGATGGTACTTGGCAGTATGCCCAACAGATTTTCCTTCTCTCCTCCCCACACACACCCGACTTCCTTGCTTTCTTTGCCTTGTCTGCTATTTGTATTATCCAATAGCAGTTTACGGTTGGAAGTAGTTTAATCTATGCTAACAAACTGGAGGCTGTGAGGATGGAAACGTAAGCATCACACTACGCACGTTGGAGTAAATGACAGTGAGAAAATGATTTGTATTAATATCTGGACCTGAAAGCTGCATTGCCTGAGCTTGAAATGACCTGACTGGCTACAATGGAATTATTAGCCTTGAGGGGGAGAGTGAAGAAAACAAAATGTAGATTATTGGTGCAGTGGAACAGTGTAAAGATGATGGCAATATTAAATTTGCTGAACTTGGCAAGGAATGCTCAAGGATGCTGAACTGACTTGGAAAGCTGCATTGTTTGCAGGAGCACAATTCCTTTGTACTCTGATTCCAAACATACTGCCATGTCTTCGTGTTTCTGCCCTGTCACTGACTAGGAGGAGGTGAGTATTTATTAACGACTTCTATAACCACAGGCAGTACTTGAGAGGGAGGTATGCACTGTAGCTTTTATACGCTTATTGGTAGGCTTACATTTTTGTTGAGAAATCTAAATACTTTATTCATACAGTACAGTGTGTTAAATAGTTATCATTCCTGTATTGACTGGAATTTAAAGATACAAGGATTTTTTTTGGGAGGGGGAAGGGGGTTAACGTGTTACGTGAGTCTCTTTAAATTCTGTCTGAATGGTAATTCTCCTACAAGCACAAATATTAGTTTATATACTAAAGGCAGTTTATGCTGCTTACTTTCTGAGAGCACTGTAAAATATATTAACTAATTTTTTTTCTAATCAGTTAAATTGTATTTTCAGTTGTCTTAGAGACTAATTCCATGTTCATAAGCACAAATAAAATAATTTTGTATAAAGATCTGTCCTTGAAACAGAGATGTGTTCTATTCTCTTGCTATTTGTCAAATCAGCAAGACAAAGGAAAGCATTTCCAATTCACAAATGCTGGACACAGCCAGTCTTACCATGTTTGTCGGATTTCTCATACATATTTATTGTGAATATCTTGAAGATCTGATTCTATTATATAAGCGATTTGCCTAGCTTTACAGAATTAAAGCTAGTTTATGAAGCTTATCTTTATTTATCCTGCTAGACCATCCAGATGAATGGGTTTGTGCTCCCCCCAACCAGCAAGTGGAGGCAGACTTGAGCTATGTTCGGTGATGACATCACTGGAGTATCATCTGGTGCAACACAGAGAAGCCAGTATTGTCTGCCTCTAGCAGGTGGCAAGGTGTGTGAGAACTGATGCAGCAGTGCAGATAAGTCTTCCTTGGCCCATATCATGATCTTATGGCCTACATGTGTTGAGACCTTGGCCCAATGTTTGTTTGGAGCTTGTATATGCCCATTTGTCGCCTCATGTGACAATTGTCCGTTGTCCAGTGCCCTTACCCAGCACTGGTAGACCAGAGAATGGATAGCAGGACCTCACAGGGTCCCTAAGGGGGGGGGGGGGTAGGTATATTTGGGTCCAGACCCCACCACCCCCTTCCCTCACTATCCTATTTCTGCATGTTCCACTTTACATGTTTGTACTAGTTCTTCTTCTTTTAGCTCTTTGCTGCTTGAAAAAAGCAGCTTAAACAATCCTCCTTTCAGGCAACTGGGCCTTCCCAGGCATGTATGGGGGTGGCTGAGGAGCCAAAGGTCCAACCAAAGAGCACTGTACCACGTGAAGCAACCAAGAACCAGTCTATGCGTGGTAACCAAAGAGATCTTTATTATGAATTCTATACCAGGGATACTGAAGTAAGACACTCAAAGGGGTCCAAACACCACACCCGACACAACCGTGTTTCGGCTATGCCTTCCTCAGGGGTTCTCTTGGCATACTAAAATCATAAAATTAAAAGCATAAATAATTAAAATATAATCACAAACCATATCAAAATGAATATAAACATAAAATAACGCCATAACTTGCTTTATCATGAACAAATGTGAAACGCCGATAAATTAAACATTTCCATACCCACACATTCTAGAACAAGGGATTAATAAAATAAAATGAAATCAGGGGATGTGACATACAAAAATGATAAAAGATAAACTTACTAACAAACCGTGACAAACTAAATCTCTGACAAGACCCCTTCAATGATGCCTTGAAACTGAAAGAAAAAACGAATACACACTTGATACATAAGAGTCAAAGATACAGTCTAATAGAACTTATCATGAAATATAAGAAAAAGGAAGCAGGCGTGACAGATCAACCCAAACATCAACCAATGTAAGTCATAAGTAGTGACCTACTCGCTAAACCTCACAAATTTTCTTTAGAAGATTGATCATGTCATCTCTAATCATCAATAGGGCATTTCCATAAATATGCAAATAGGAACATGAGATGTTTAATGTAACTCTGGTATTAATTGAGAGGGAACTATTGCTGAGATCAAAATGTTTTAACTCAGTCCATTATTAATTGTGGAAAAACTTTAAAAAACGGAGGAATTAACATTGAATCCCAAAGGGAATGCCTTGCCATACAACCTAATTTACAAACATATTCTCATATAATCAAATTGATGTATTGTATTAAAATGAACTATCTATAAAAACATAAATGTAGTGTGCAAGGGTAAAAGAGTGCTGTACCTTTCCGACGTGCGTCTGTATTCTTTCTCGGGCGGCAAGAATGCCTGCACTTGTGCTCTCGTAAGCCTTTATCCTGACATAATCTCATAGTTTACCTACTCAGATTACAGTTTCATAGCCTCACTTGTTTCTTACTCTTTAATCCTATGTGCTTTTAAGATATACTCATGAACTACACTAAAATATTTTAGTCTGACCCTACTCAAGTAAAGGACTATCGCATAGTATTCAGTTCCCCAACTACCCTTTAAAACCGGGAAACAAGTTTACATAAAAAGAGCATGGAAACTTGATAAATGCCAAATAGCTTACAAATTATCTAAAAAGAACTCAAATCCAAAAAAGATGATGAATTGTGAGAAGGAAGTCCAGCCATGTTCAATACCATCTGATCCTAAGGGAAAACTGGAAGCCATCTAAAACCACATAAAAACCGCTTCAAAAGCATTAAAAACTATCCAGTACCATGAAATTGAATTTTGCTGCCTATACATTTTCCAAAGTTTTTCCACTGGTAGGAACACTGGCCATCTTGGATGGCCGCATAGTCCTGGCCGAAGGGGATGTGGCGATTTGACCCCAGGGCTGGTTTCAGCTAACACTGAGCAGCAGCTCCTGAAATAGCTCACAAGCCATTTGTTCTGTCTCTGGTAGCTGCATGGCAGCCCCTTCATTGGATTCCAAGGTCCTGACCTCTCCTAAGGGAGATTTTGAGGCGCTCTTGTGGCAAGGGAGGGTTGAGGCCTCACCCTTCACTTTCACCTGTTCCATCCTCTGTAAGCCCTCCTTTGTCCCTTCTGGGAGGGAGTAGGGGGAGGCCGGGGAGAAGAGGACAACTGTGTTCACAAGTGGGGAGTCACCCAGAGGAAGGGGAGTTTCTCCTGTCAGAGGGAGATCTGTCAGTGATCCTCCCTTTGAAAGAGGGGACCTCTTCACTCTTATTCAGGAAGCGATGAGGCTCTGTATATTATGGAAATCCAAAACCGCCCCTCCCTCCCTCCAGTTGGTCCGATCTGCCTCCAGCTGTTGGCTGGGGAGCATAACCCAATTGTCTGAACTGGTGTAGCAGGATTGAAAGAGAAAATTATCAAGTGTGTGCAATTTCTCCTTATACCTTGCAGAGTTTACTTTAACACCTTTTTGTTTTCACAATATTAAGACGTGGGGACATGTTTTTACTAAAGGTTCACATGCATTAGTGAACGTTTAACATGTGTTAAGTGCCACCATGGCAGCTTTCAATTTCTGTAGGTGAAGTGGTACTTAAGACGCAATAATGAGAATTAAATGTACATTGATCTTTAATAAACATGCCCCTTGGTGACTAAATTTGTTAAATTGTTGCTGATATAGTCTGATTCCTTTTTAGAGGACTGCTACAGTGGGAATTTAAGTTAGGTTCTCTAACATCTCAAATATCTACAAGGTTGAAGGATGGGGCCCTATTTAATGTCAAAAGCTTATGTAGTATATCTTTGGATTATTTTGTTGGTTCAGTTTAAAAATTTAAAAAAAAAAAAAAAAAAACGGACTCTCCCCCCCCCCCCCCAAGAAAATTAAGTGATGCAATGTTTTTGTTTTTTTATAGTACTCCATCTCGTTGTAGTAAAGGAGGAACAGGACACACCAAAATGAGTCTTCATGGTGCCAGCGGTGGTCATGAGCATTCAAGAGACAGGCGCCGATCAAGTGACAGATCTCGTGATTCATCCCATGAAAGAACAGAGAGTCAACTTACGCCATGTATCAGGAATGTTACTTCACCAACAAGACAGCATCATAGTGGTATGTTGGGTTAAGCCTTTCAAATTTGTTGGCCAAGAAAGAATTGTACACATCAGTTTATAATCTTTATTCTCCAGGAACAAGCAGGATGTCAACCTTTGCATATGGGTGACTGCAACAATGGTGCCGATTCACACCTCCGCTTTCAAAGAGAGCCTTTGGGAGTTAGACCACGCATGCACGGTCACATCCCTACCCAAAGGTGCCATCTTATCTCGGTCTTTGTTTTTCTGTGGAGCCCTGCAGACATCCTGCCTATTGCCCTCTGTAAAGGTTGATTTTTTTTTCTAACCCCTCTTAGTTGCTAACAGGTGATCTCCAGGAACAAGCAGGAATGTAGTCATCACATATGGGTATCGTCGGTACTGACAGAGCTTGTGCGGGAACACTCCCCAGCGTCCAATTAGAAAGCTTTTGGGAGCATCCCACAGCGCCTGCATGCTGCCTTCCCGCCTTTCCCAACTGCCTCTCTCCAGTTCTTTGTTTTCCATGGAGCCAGCTGGTCGTGTTCCTGTCACTGCAGAAAATTTTCCTTCTTTTTTGTGGTCGCGTCTGCCTTCCTCAACGCTTTACCGGTACCGCCGTTTTTTTTCTTTCTTTCCTTTAAAAAAAGAAAAAAATATATTTTTTTCCATTTTTTCCAGGTGCACGCGCCATTTTGGGCCTTAGGCCCAAGAGTTTTTCCACAATGGAAAAACCCTCTTCGGGTTTTATGTGTAAAATATTTTTATTGAACATAACTCATCAAACAACTGCAGTACATAGCAACAAGACAAAACGATTAAAGTAATAAGTCCAGTCATGTTCCTGTCAGATTTATCACTGTAAAACATCCCAACCCCCTCTCCCCTCACCACCCCCCTCCCCCACCCACAAAGAAAAACAATAACACCCAAAAGCCCCTCTCCCCCCCCCCCCCACCCCTTGATAACCAATACGCTCTACGGACCATCCACACACTCAACCAAGCACATTAAGGATGTAGCTTCTTTCCCGGGACGACAGAGTATTCACATAAGGACCCCACTCCTCAAGAAATCTGGCAGTGGCCACCCTCCCACGCCTGGCTCCCTGGTGCTCTAACAAAAGGAGTCGATACACCTCTCGTTTCCATTGACTCAAAGTGGGGCCCTGGGGCAGGAGCCAATTCAACAAAATCACTCTCCGCGCCACGAGGAGAACCTTACCCAACCAAAATCTCCGACCCCCCTTCAAACCCGGCACCCCCCGGAGCATGCCAAGCACCAAAAGCCTAGGATCCCGACTAAGTGGGTGCCCCATAATACCTACAAGAGCTCCCACAAGTGCTTTCCAAAAGCCAACCACCAGAGAACATTGCCACCACATGTGTCCCAGATCAGCCCGGGCCACCCCACACCGGGGACATGCCGCAGTGGCTCCACTGCCCGCCCGAAAGGCTTGACAGGGAGAAAAATGACAACGACGCACTATGCGATATTGCAAATCTCGAAAATCTGCCGCCTGGAGCCAACGGGGAATATCCGCAAACAACTGAGTAAAATCGAGCCCCCAAAGTGCAACCCCCAGGTCATGAGTCCAAGCCTCCGCCAGTGCGAACTCGGCCAGGAACCCCAAAGTACGGATATATTCCCTATGTAACGTCGCCACTCGCGCCCGCTGCGCACTCCCAGCATACAACAACTCTTCGAATTTAGAACAAATATCAGTCCGTAGACTTTGCCGATCCAAACTCCGCAGGTAGCTGCGCAGTTGCAAATATGCAAACCAATCCCGGCTCCTAAGACCATAGTTCAATTGAAGAGTGACAAAGTCTAACGCCTGCCCGCTACAGTCCGTGACCTGTTCCAAAGCAACAATGCCACACGCCTCCCATCTCCTAAAAGTCCCCCCCCCCCCAGCCCGGGGCCAAACGCCCCATTACCACAGAGGGGTAAAAAGGGTGTACACCCAGAATCCCAAGAATACGTCTGACACAAGATACGCCATACCCGTCGCATTACTTTAAAAATAGGGTGCCTGCCAACCAGCGGAGGAAGGTGCGCCACCGCCGCATGCAAGATGAACCGCAAAGCCAAAGGCTCCGCCACTGCCTGCTCATAAGTCAAGGGCGTATAATCCTCGGAAGTCCCCAACCAGTCCCGCAAATTCCTCAGCAAACAGGCGACATTATACCACCGCCGCGTATCCGGGGCTCCCATACCCCCCCCTCCCCAGGGCCGCTGCAAAATCTGAAGACTTAACCGAGGTCTCCTCCCGCGCCAATAAAAGAGATTTAAGCATGTGGCCAATTTGCGAAGCTCTCGCTTTGTAAACAAAACAGGCAAACATTGCATCGTGTACAACCATTTTGGAAAAAGTCAGCTTATAAAGGGCTATCCGAGCCCCCAAAGAAAGCGGGAGATCCCGCCAACCATGCAAACGGTCCACGGTATGTGAGAGCAGAGCCGCAAAATTGACCTGCTGAAGCTGAGCGACATCAGCAGTCAAATACACCCCTAAATAGCGAAGCTTCTCATCCGCCCACTTCAACGGAAAATCCATCCAGTCCCTCTGGAACGCACACTGTAAAGCTAAAGCCTCGGATTTATCTAGGTTTAACTTCAACCCCGAGAACGCCCCAAAGTCAGCCACCAATCTCAACAAAATTGGGAGGGTGTCCCGAGGGACCCCCAAATAAACAAGAAGATCATCTGCAAATGCAGATATCCGAAATTCCTCCTTCCCCACCCTAGCCCCAATCAACCCCTTATGGTTACGAATACGCTCAAGGAGAGGTTCGAGAGTGAGCACAAATAAAAGCGGGGACGGGACAGCCCTGCCGAGTCCCCCTCCGGATCGGAAAGTCCCGAGACACCGAGCCATTCACCAAAATCTGTCCACGAGGATCCGAATACAACAACTTAACAGTATCCAGGAAAACCCCCCAATTCCCATAAGGGGCAAGAGATGGCACATATACTGCCAGTCCACGCGATCAAACGCTTTCTCAGCGTCAAAACTGATAAGTAGAGCTGGTTCCCCTGCCGCTTCGGTCATATATAAGGAGGAGATAATTTTACGAATATTCTTGGTGATGTGTCGACCTCGAACAAACCCCACCTGATCATCCTTGACCAACTTGGGGAGGAAGTCCGCCAGCCGATTCGCCATAATTTTCGCCAAAAGTTTTATGTCTACATTCAACAACGAAATCGGCCGATACGATTTAGGTAGTAATCCATCCCTCCCTGGTTTGGGAATCAAAGTAATGACCGCCCTATTTGGTTCATATGGGAAAGCCTGACGCTCAGTCAAAGCCGAATAGAACAACCATAGGGGTTCCACCACCCTATCCACCATCAATTGATAAAATTCACCCCGATATCCATCAGGACCAGGTGCACGACATGTATGCAACTGCTTTATGGCACCGCGAATTTCAGTTCCAGTAATGGGGGCATTAAGAAAAGCACTCTCTTCCAAAGACAAACTGGGCAGGTCCACCCTTCCAAGAAAAGCCTCCATCTGCGCAAAGGTCCCAGCGTCCGCTCCATAAAGAGTCCGATAATATTCCCGAAACCGTTCCTCAACATAGTCCTGCCCGGTTCGAATATCACCCCGGGCATCCCGCAATGCCCCAACGTGGGACTTCCCCCGACTAGTTTTAACTAACCGAGCCAACATTCCCCCCGTTCGACTCCCATATCGATAAAGCCTATAGCGATAATACAATAAGGATTGGGAAGCTCGCTCCTGCAACACAGCATTAACCTCCTGCTGCAGCCGAGTAAATTCTATTTTCCGCCCCCGTGACGGGCACTGAATAAACAATCGCCGCGCATGACACAACCGTTTCTCCAAAAGAATCAGGCGAGTAGCATAAGCCTTCTGCTGCCGAGCCCCAAACTCAATAATATTCCCTCTCAAAACCACTTTAGCGGTCTCCCAAAAAAGAACAGGATTACTACGGTGTTCCCCATTAAACTCAACAAATTCAGCCCACTTCGAGTGCATGAATGTCTCAAATCGGCTACTCTTGGTATATCCGAGGGGATAACGCCAAAAAGACCCCCCTTTCCGCGCCCCCCATTCAAGGTCCAACCGGACATAGGCGTGGTCGGAGACCACCACAGGACCAATCTCTACCCGAAGGACTTTACTAAATAGTGTTTGAGACCCCAGAAAATAATCCAGCCGTGACCCCGTATCATGAGCTCTGGAAACATGAGTATAATCTCTATCTAAAGGGTGTAACACCCGCCAATAGTCAAGCAAGTTAAACCCCTCACACACTCCCCGTAGCCACCGAGATTTCCGATCAGGAGTGAGGCCCCTATTGCCAGATCTATCTATCGTTTCATCCAAAACACAGTTAAAATTCCCTCCCATAAGAAGAGGCAGGGAGCCCAGGTCAGTCAAACACTTGTGCACTTGAGTGGCAAAAGTCGCATCATAAGTGTTCGGGGCGTAAATATTTACGAAACCCACTTTGACTCCCTGGAGGGTGCCCACAAGAATAACATAGCGCCCACCCGGGTCGCTAATACAATGGTCCACCTCCCAGGCCACCCCAGTTCTAATCAAAATCGCAACACCTGCCTTCTTCCCCCCCGAGGAAGCCCCATATACCGTCCCAACCCACCCCCTAGCTAATTTAGCATGCTCCAAAGCACTCTGATGCGTCTCCTGTAAAAAAGCCACATCAGTGCGCTGAGCGCGAAGCAGCCCTAAGATCTTATACCGCTTGACTGGGGACCCTATACCACACACATTCCATGTGATCAGCCGTAAACCTTCAGCCACAACCATCCACCTGTGTACACACCAGAGCCAACAAAACAAATGCTCGCACAAATGAAGGGAACCCCCCCCCCAGCCTAGGATCCCCCCCACCATACGCCCCCATCCATACACACCACAGCAAACAACCACTACATCCACTCCAAAGCCTAACTCCATCCCCCTGGTCCATGAAACACACTAGTCCAATCCCCCAAAAACCTCCCCCCCACCCTCCCCAAAAGAACTCCCCCTCCCCCCCAACCCCCCCTCAACCCAACCCCCCCTGCCCTCCCCCCCTGAATCCCCAACAACCACCTATCTCGCTCCATAAGGGAGCTCCCACTAAATCACAGAGATGTATTGGGAACCCACCCCAACAAACATTCCTTCAATCCCCGTTATACAATAGCTAGCATTAATCTGAACAACATGGAACCTGCACTCCCCCCTCAGGCATCCGGCACTATCCAGCCGCAGCCAAAGAGGATGTCCCGCACAGACACAAGGCCCGGAAAATGAGCAATCCCACAGGCCACTCCAGCCACGATTCAACCAGACCCAGTCTGTGTCGGGGAACTCGAGCCAGGCGCATCCGCCACAGGCCGCAGGTCAGCCAAAAAGTTCGCGGCAGAGGTATCAAAAATCCGTTGCCGGTTCCCAAACTCCACTCGCAACCGGGCCGGATAAAGCAAAGCAAATCTGATTCCCCGCTTAGCGAGCTCCGCACAAGCACCAGCAAACTCTTTGCGTTTCCTGCTCACTTCCGCGGAGTAATCCTGAAAGACCAATATTTTAACCAGACCCGGGTTCTGCGCCTGATAGCGTCTCGCCGCTCGAAGAACATCTTCCTTCTGGGCATAATTTAGAAATCGGGCTATAACCACCCGTGGCCGGTCCCCTGGGCCTTTCTGTCCCCCCAAACGATGGGCTCGTTCAATCTTCACCGAGCCTAGGGAAGCAGACAACTCAAAATTCGCCGCCAGCCAGGTTTCCAAATAGCCCTGCAGTTCGCCAGCCGCAATAGCCTCCGGAATGCCCACAAAACGTAAGTTCTTCCGGCGCCCGCGGTTTTCCAGATCATCAATCTTCTCTTCATGGCGTTTAACCAACTCTTCCAAGCGTTGCAGACGCTGGGCTTGGCCTGACTGCACCTCCTCGGCCTCTGCGATCCGCTGCTCCGCCTCACCCAGGCGCGTGCCAAACTCCGCAATCGAGTGGTGTACCTGAGCCAGCTGCTCCGCCAAGCCGCTGAACTTACTCTCCAAGGCCGCCACCACCGCTTGGGAGACCTCCTCCACAAGACCGACAGCTCGATCGGCCCTCGGGCTCTCCGGGGCCTTAGCCGCCATCTTGTCCTCCGGGACCCGCACGCGGTCTTTCCGCGGAGTTTTCGCCGCCATGTACTTCTTGCAACCGGCACTGCGACCAGACGGTACACACACCACTTCTCTGCTGCAGCCCCGCTCCAAAGGTAGCGAATGGGGGACAACTGTAAAATTAATCAGCCGTTTTGGGTGAGAGAGCCCCGGAGCTCAGCAGTAACGATCCTGCCTCGCTCACTACATCACGTGATCCCCCTCTTCGGGTTTTAAAAAGTGCACCAAGTGTGGCGGTACTATCTCCGTCACCGACACCCATGAGTGGTGTCTGACATGTTTAGGTCCTGACCATTCCATCTCGGAATGTATGGCTGTGCCTTGATGTCCAAGAGAGGTCGACAGAACTGAGCTGCCAAGCTCAGTACCCTGTTTCCCTCTGATGCAGCTTCGGTGGCATCGACGTCTTCCAGGGCTTCGTCTTCCTCCCGTGGATCTCAGGTAACTAAACACAAGTCTAGCTGGTCCTCAAAGGGTAGATCTCCTTCTAAGCATCGAGATGCCTCTAGCGTTGCCCTTGAGGATTCTGCACCGGCAAAATTGCCCCGGCGGGAGGCTACGGCTTTCAAAGCATTATTGGGGCTCCAGGACGTTCTCGAGGCCTCAACCTCGGCAGAACTACTAGTGCCATGCTCTGGGGTACTGACGATCTTCTCCGGTACCAACATCCAGGCATCGGCAGCATCAATAGACCAGAGTCCTGGCTGTTGAGCGCAGTCTGTCAGCTCTCCTTGCGGCATCGACGCCCTCAGAACCACATCAGACATTTCAACTGGCACCGACTCCGGCACCGGTACCGATTAACATCAACATCGGTGTCCGCATTGCCGGCACCCAGTCATCCAATGCCTTCTGGTACCGATACTCCGGTACCGATTACTCCCGGTACCGACTTCGGTCGGTATGGGTATCGGGCTCTTAAAGAGCATCCGGACAGGCAGTACGTCGAGTCCTCAGAAGAATCTGAGGATTCTGATAGTTCTGTCGATGCAGGAATGCTTCTCCCAGAGGAGCCCTCCTCTCCTAAGTGCAGGATGTCTCCTTTCAGGATTTTATCAGGGAGGTAGCTCGGGGTCTGTCCATTACTGTGGCCCCTGAAACAGAGCCCAGAGCAAAGGAGTTGGAAATTTTACATCCCAAAACTCCT
This sequence comes from Ichthyophis bannanicus, assembly GCA_033557465.1. Taxonomy (NCBI): domain Eukaryota; kingdom Metazoa; phylum Chordata; class Amphibia; order Gymnophiona; family Ichthyophiidae; genus Ichthyophis; species Ichthyophis bannanicus. Next base: position 46,508,118 of record CM066047.1, read on the forward strand.
AAGGAGGCAGCTACCGTGCCCATCCATGAGCTCTTGCATGATCTCATGTTAAGAATGTGGGAGACACCTCTTACCACCTCCCCTCATTCTCATAGACTGGATACTCTGTATCGAGTCCCTCCTTGTCCTGGTTTCCAAAAAACTCAGCTTCCTCACCATTCCATTGTAGTGGAATCAGCTATGAGAAGGATCAAGAGTGCAAAGAGGCATGCCTCTAATCCTCCAGGACGTGAGTGCAGAACTTTGGATGTCGTGTCTTCCAAGCTTCCATGCTTTCCGCCAGGATCAGTTCCTATAGTCTATACATGGGAATGTTCCTAAAAGAACATAAGAACATAAGATATGCCATACTGGGTCAGACCAAGGTCCATCAAGCCCAGTATTCTGTTTCCAACAGTGGCCAATCTAGGTCACATGTACCTAGCAGTTTCCCCAAGAGACACAAGTTCCACAATGCTTGTACTGGGTCAAGCATTGATATCTTCGGTCACTTATTAATAATGGTTTATGGACCTTTCCTCCAGGAACTTGTCCAAACCTTTTTTAAACCCAGCTACACTAACAGCCTTTACTACATCCTCCGGTAACAAATTCCAGAGTTTGATTACACGTTGAGTGAAAAAATATTTTCTTTTATTAGTCTTAAATAGTTTACCCTGTAGCTTCATTGCATGTCCCCTAGTCTTTCTATATTCTGATAAGGTAAACAATCGATCTACGTTTACCCGTTCCACTCCGTTCATTAATTTATAGACTTCTATCATATCTCCCCTCAGCCATCTCTTTTCCAGGTTAAAGAGCCCTAACCTTTTTAGCCTTTCTTCACAATATTCAAGGTGCAGTCTCACCATGGAACGATATAGAGGCATTATAATATCTTTTGTTTTATTTTCCATTCCTTTCCTTATCATACCTAGCATTCTATTTGCTCTCTTGGCCGCAGCTGCACACTGGGCCAAGGGTTTTAACATGGTATCCACAATGATGCCTAAACAAGATCTGAGGAGTCCGCCTGGGAATCCGAGGTGGAAGAGTCACCTGATTCTTTTCGGACTCGGTGTATCCCTTCGGACTCCCCTGAGTCCGAACCTCGGAGACAGTCCCCCCCGGAGGATGCACGGTTCTCGGACTTCGTGAGGGATATGGCCAAGGCCTTGGCCTTCCCTGCGGATCCTGAGGAGGAGCCTCGAGCCGAAGAGCTCGATGCCCTCCAGTATGACTCTCCTGCAAAGGAGCATTTTACTGTACCGGTTCCTCCGATGCTGGAACGACTTCTTCTTCCGCATGTGGGAGAGCCCGGCGTCGTCGCCGGTATTAAGCAAGCGGGTCGATGCCATATATCGAGTCCGCAAGAGCCCTGGCTTCCAAAAAGCACAGCTGCCGCACCATTCCATGGTGGTGGAATCGGCCATGCATAGGCTCAAGAGCCAGAAGATGCACTCCTCGGTGCCTCCCGGCAGGGAAGCCCGCAGCCTGGATGGCATCGGTAAGAAGTGTTTCCAGGGCTCTATGCTTGTTTGTCGGGTCCAGACTTACCAGCTCTACATGGGCATGTATCTCAGGGACCTGGCTAAAGAAATAGCCGGATTCTCTGCTGGTCTCTCCGAGGAACCTTTGCGGAGGTTCCTGGCCCTGTCCACCGGTATTCGGGAGTGCTCAAAGTTTATCTCTCGAGCAGCCTACGATGGCTTTGAGGCATCAGCTCGAGTAGCCGCAGCCGGCATCGGGGCCCGCCGACAGGCTTGGCTTCAGTCCTCCGACCTCGAGCCCTGGGTGCACGACAAGTTGGTCGATGTCCCCTGCAGAGGTGAAAACCTCTTTGGCAAACCTATGGATGAGAAGGCTGCACAACTCGAGACAGAGACTCTCACCAGGACTCGGCTCTCCAGGAAAACCTCTGCCCCTTCCCAGAAGAAGAAGGGCTCGGGGAAAAAGCCCTTTTACCCGAGGAAGGCGGCTGCCTATAAACACTACCCTCATTATCAGGCCTCAGCAGCTCCCCAACAGGGTCAGCAGGCCAAGGGACGGGGTAACGGGTCCCGTAGGCAGCAAGCCCCCAAGCCTGCGCCACCGGCCCCTGCTCTGCAGGGTGGGGTTTTTTGACTCTTTCAGCATAGCCTCTCCCCCTCCGCTGGTGTCTCTCAGCACGGGAGGCCGGCTGGTCCATTTTGCCCACAGGTGGTCCAACATCACGTCAGATACCTGGGTGCTCCGCATAGTCCGAGAGGGCTATCTTCTACACTTCCACCAGGTACCTCCCCCCTACTTTCCAGGGGAGCCTCTGCGACCCCCTCTTCACCGGGACTTACTCCTTCAAGAGTTGGCGAGTCTTCTTCAGGAACAGGCGGTGGAGCCGGTGCCCCACCACCTGAGAGGTCAAGGCTTCTATTCCAGGTACTTCCTGATACCAAAGCGTACTGGGGGCCTCAGACCCATCCTGGACTTGCGGAACCTCAACAAGTTCCTGGAAAGGGAAAAGTTCAAGATGCTTACCCTTGGAATCCTGCTGCCCTACCTCCAGCAGGGAGATTGGCTATGCTCCTTGGATCTAAAGGATGCCTATACTCACATCCTCATCCACCCAAGCCACCGAGAATACCTAAGGTTTGTGGTGGCAGGCAATCATTACCAGTACAGAGTACTGCCCTTTGGCCTATCCTCCGCACCACGAGTCTTCACAAAATATCTCGCAGTGGTGGCGGCTTATCTCCGGCTTCAAGGCCTCTTTGTCTTCCCTTACCTAGACGACTGGCTCATCAGAGCTCCGTCCTCCATGGAGGCCACTCACGCCACGCAACGTACTGTGACTCTGCTCCAGTACCTGGGCTTTGTCATAAACTTCGCAAAGTCAACTTTGCTCCCCTCTCAGGATCTCGAGTTCATCGGCGCCAGGTTAAACACGCTTCAAGCGCGCGCCTTTCTGCTGCTCGACAGGGCACAACGGCTCATGGCTCTAGCCAGCCGCTTCCGCAGCCATTCCCGGGTCTCGGCCAGGCACTTTCTGAAACTGCTCGGCCACATGGCTTCCACGGTCCATCTGACCCCCAATGCCCGCCTGAATATGCAGCCTGCTCAATGGTGCCTTCGCTCCCAATGGCGTCAGGCCTCGGGGAGACTGGCAGACTCCGTACGAATCTCCACCCCGCTGGTCTCTTCTCTACGGTGGTGGCTTCATCTGCCCAACCTAGTGCTCGGAATGCCTTTTCAGTCTCCTCCGCCGGTTCAGGTACTGACGACCGACGCTTCTCTCCTGGGTTGGGGAGCACATTGCCAAGGGACATGCACTCAGGGTCTCTGGACCCCGTGGGAATCTGCCCAGCAGATCAACTTCCTGGAGCTCAGAGCGATCCGCCTGGCTCTCCGCGCCTTCTCCCACCTTATCGCTCGCCAGTCCATCCTCGTCCAGACGGACAATCAAGTGGCCATGTTCTACGTGAACAAACAGGGGGGCACGGGCTCCTTCCTTCCCTGTCGGGAAGCACAAAAGCTCTGCGCTTGGGCCGTCAGCCGAGGAATCCTCCTCAAAGCTGTTTATCTCCCAGGTCAAGAAAACTACCTGGCAGACAAACTGAGCAGAATCCTCCAACCACACGAGTGGAGATTGGACCCGTTGGTGGTTCAAAGGATCTTTCTCCAATGGGGCCTCCCCGCATTGGATCTCTTTGCCAGTCCTCTGAACAGGCAACTTCCTCAGTTCTGCTCTCGGGAACCGCATCCCCTCCGAGTAGCGGCGGATGCTTTTCTGCTCTCATGGTCCACGGGCCTTCTGTATGCCTTTCCTCCCATGCCGCTGGTGTCTCGAACACTTTTCAAGGTTCTCCGGGACAAGGCTTCGCTGATCCTGATAGCTCCCCGGTGGCCCAGGCAACCGTGGTTCCCGCTTCTGCTGCAACTGGCGGTAGATACTCCGTTGCCTCTGGGGTTTCAGCCCGATCTCCTGACCCATGATCAGGGGTCTCTCCTACACCCCAACCTCAGATCTCTTCATCTGATGGCCTGGCTGCTGAAAGGGTAGTCCTTGCTCCCCTCCTGCTGCCTCCAGAGGTAGAAGAGGTCGTGCTAGCTTCCAGGCGACCCTCTACCCGGAAATCCTACGCCCTTAAATGGCGTCGCTTCTCCACATGGTGTACTCAACCGTCTCAAGACCCCTTCTCCTGCTCGGTGTCGGTGGTCTTGCAGTACTTGCTTTCCCTCTCCAATCTTGGACTAAAGTCCAACTCGGTCAAGGTTCACCTCAGTGCTATTTCTGCACATCATGTGCCGGTGGAAGGCAGGCCTCTTTCCGGCCACCCTCTCGTGGCACGGTTCTCCCGAGGTCTCCTTCTTCTTAAACCACCTTTGCGCCCCCCAGCCCCAGACTGGGACCTTAACGTGGTTTTACAGCGGATCACCTGTCCGCCCTTTGAACCCATGGCTACCTGTCCTCTCCGTTTTCTTTCTTGGAAAACCTTATTCCTGGTAGCCCTCACTTCCGCTAGACGCGTTAGTGAACTGCAGGCCCTAGTGTCTGATCCCCCTTACACTAGGTTCTACAAGAACAGGGTAGTCCTGCGGACTCACCCTAAGTTTCTTCCAAAAGTGGTCTCCCCTTTTCACATCAATCAGGAGGTGGTGCTTCCGACCTTCTTTCCCAGGCCGCACTCCAGCCGAGCTGAGATGGTCTTGCATACCCTGGACTGTAGAAGGGCGCTGAACTTCTACCTTGATCGTACGCGGGAGCACCGTAAGACTGTTCAGCTCTTCCTGTCTTACGACCCTAATAAATTAGGGCTCCCTGTCTCCAAGCGTACTCTGTCCATCTGACTGTAGCTGACTGTACCGCTTGGACTTATGCGGCGGCAGGCCTCTCGTTGGAAAGTCGAGTCACGGCTCATCGGGTGAGGGCGAAGGCTGCGTCAGTGGCTTACCTCCGCTCTGTTCCACTGGTAGACATCTGCCGGGCCGCTACTTGGTCTTCGAGCCAGACTTTTGCAACCCATTACTGCCTCGAGAGGGAGTCCCGCAGGGACAGTGCTTTCAGACAGGCAGTTCTCCGTAATCTCTTCGAGGTTTAGGCAACTCCTACCCTCCATCCCGGATGTTGGGCTACCGGTTGGAGATTAGTCAGAGAAGATTCCTTCTTTCTGTGCAGCTGAGCTCGAGGGAGCTCATTTTTGTGCTTAGGGTCTCCGGTAGCCTTAAGCTTGGGAGTCCCATATGTGAGGACTGACTTCCTGCTTGGTCCTGGAGAAAGCGTAGTTACTCACCTGTAACAGGTGTTCTCCAGGAGCAGCAGGAATCAGTCCTCACAACCCTCCCTCCTCCCCGTGGAGTTGCAGTCATATGATTGTTTTTGCAAATTTTTTGTTGTCTTTTCGCTATGTCATCAGACTGGCCAAGATGGCACCTTTGGGCGGGAAGGGGACCGCGCATGCGCGCTGCAATTCCCAAAGGCTTTCTTTGAAAGCTGGGGAAAAATTGCTCCGCGAGGGCTCCGTCGGCGCCGACGTCACCCATATGTGAGGACTGATTCCTGCTGCTCCTGGAGAACACCTGTTACAGGTGAGTAACTACGCTTTATTGTAAACCGCCTTAATTAAATGAAAAGGCAGTATATAAAAAAATGCTAAATAACAAAAAAATAAGATGTAGGGATGTTACCCTTGACTCAAGTGGTATTTAAAGGTGGGGAAGAATTGAAGGAAATATCGATACATTGGGAAGATGTATTACAATTATTTGATAAACTGAAGAGTAGCAAATCACCTGGACCGGATGATATACATCCAAGGATGTTGAAAGAACTGAAATATGAGAGAGCTCACAGATTACTAAATAGCAGGATGCAATCATTAAAATCATCTGTAATACCTGAAGATTGGAGGATGGCCAACGTAATGCCAATTTTTAAAAAGGGTTCAGGGGTGATCCGGGAAACTACAGACTGGTGAGCCTGACGTCGGTACTGGGAAAAATGGTAGAAACCATCATAAAGAAAATTGCTGAACATGTAGTCATGGCTTAATGGGATACAGCCAACATGGCTTTATACAAGGAAATCTTGTCTTACTGATCTGTTATGTTTTTTTGAAGGTGTGAATAAACAGGTAGACAAAGGTAAGTCGGTTGATAATAGTGTATTTGGACTTTCAGAAAGCCTTTGACAAGGTCCCTCATCAAAGACTTTTTTAGTAAAACTAAAAAGTCATGGGATAGGAGACAGTGTACTATTGTGGATCAGGAACTGGTTAAAAGATAAAAAAAGCAGAGGGTAGGGCTAAATGGCCAATTTTCCCAATGGAGAAAGGTGAATAGTGGTGTACCCCAGGGATCTGTGCTGGGTTTGCTGCTTTTTGACATATTCATGAAGGACCTGGAAAAGGGAATAACAAGTGAGGTCATCAAATTTTCAGATTACACAAAACTATGTAAAGTTGTTAAAACCCATGAAGATTGTGGAAAATTGCAAGAGGATCTTGATAAATTGGAAGACTGGGCATCAAAATGGCAGATGAAATTTAGTGTGGACAAGTGCAAAGTTATGCACCTAGGGAAGAACAACCCAAACTATGGTTACATGATGCAAGCTTGCACATTAAGAACAATCACCCAAGAAAAAGATTTAGGCATCATTGTGGACAACATGTTAAAACCCTCTGCCCAGTGTGCGGCGGCAGCCAAGAGAGAAAATAGAATGCTAGGTATCATAAGGAAAGGAATGGAAAATAAAACAAAGGATATTATAATGCCTCTATATTGTTACATGGTGCGACCGCACCTTGAATATTGTGTGCAATTCTGGTTGCTGTATCTTAAAAAGGATAAAGTGTTAGAAAAGGTTCAGCGAAGAGCCACCAAAATGGTAAAGTGGATGGAAGGATACCCCTATGAGGAAAGGCTAAAAGGGTTAGGGCTCTTTAACCTGGAAAAGAGACAGCTGAGGGGAGATATGATAGTCTATAAATTAATGAATGGAGTGGAACGGGTAAACGTAGATCGATTTGTTTACGTTATCAGAATATAGAAAGACTAGGACATGCAATGAAGCTACAGGGTATACTGTTTAAGACAAATAAGAGAATATTTTTTCACTCAATGTGTAATCAAACTCTGGAATTTGTTACCAGAGGATGTAGTAAAGGCTGTTAGTGTAGCTGGGTTTAAAAAAAAGTTTGGACAAGTTCCTGGAGGGGAAAGGTCCATAAACCATTATTAAGAAGGGACCCAGGATATCAATGCTTGACCCAATACAAGCATTATGGAACCTGTGTCTTTTGAGGAAACTTCTAGGTATGTATGACCTAGATTTGCCACTGTTGGAAACAGGATACTGGGCTTGATGGACCTTGGTCTGTCCCAGTATAGCATATCTTATGTTCTTAAGGTGGTGAACTGGATCAGAAATTGGTTGACAGAAGGTGATGGTAAATGGTGCTCACTCAGATGAAAGGAGGGTGATTAGCGGGGTGCCCCAGGGTTCGGTCCTGGGCCCGGCACTGTTCAGTGTATTTGTGAGTGATATTGCTGAAGGACTGAATGGAAAGTCTTTTTTGCAGATGACACGAAAATTTGCAACAGAGTGGACTCCCCTGAGGGAGTGGATAACATGATGAAAGATCTATAATAGCTGGAAGAATGGTCTGTTGCTTGGCAATTGAAGATTTAATGCGAAGAAGTGCAGTGTCATGCACTTGGGAAGCAGAAATCCAAGGGAAATGTACGCGATAGGGGGCGAAAGGTTGGTGTGCATGGACCAGGAGAAGGACCTTTGTGTGATTATTTCTGAGGATCTCAAGGTGGCAAAACAGTGTGACAAGGCGGTAGCAAAAGCCAGGAGGATGTTGGGCTGCATTCAAAGAGGAATTACCGGCAGAAAGGAAGAGGTACTAATGCTACTGTATAAGTCACTGGTGAGGCCTCATTTGGAATACTATGTTCAGTTTTGGAGACCTTATCTTGCAAAGGATGTAAAAAAGACTGGAAACTGTTAAGAGGAAGGCGACCAAAATGATTTGGAGCCTGCGTCAGAAGCCTTATGAGAAGAGATTTGAAGACCTAAATATGTACACTTTGGAGGAGAGGAGGGATAGGGGAGATATGAGTCAGACTTTTAAATACTTAGAGAAATAATGAACGAACAAACTTCTTCCAAAGACGGGGAAGCTGTAAAACTAGAGGGCATAACATGAAGCTGCAAGGGTAAATTGAAAGGCAATGTCAGGAAATACTTTTTCACTGAAAGGGTGGTGGATGCTTGGAATGCCCTATCGATGGAGGTGGTGGGGGCAAATACAGTGACAGAATTCATAATTGCATGGGACAGACACAGTGGATCCCTTTACAGCAACAGGATAAAATCAAAATAAACTGAACTATCTAATTTCTCAATTAATAGGGGTGTCCTACATGGAGCGGTGGGTTCACCCCTAAACAGACATGGGGAGGGGTGGCCTGCACAGCGGCAGGTGCACCTACTCTTGCCATCTTACTGGGCAGACTAGATGGACTATACTGGTGTTTGTGCCGTTATTTACTATTTTATTGTGTTAAGTTAGGATTCTGTATGTGGTGGGAGATGGAAGAGAAATAAAGCCCCCCCCCCAAAAGAAAAGTGTACCCATGCATTTCTATAGGAAAAGCTGTTCCAATAGCTGCAGCATACAAACACTGATTTTTCAGCAACATGATTATGGAAATTGACCTGTCAAACAGCAGTCCACTCTAATCTCTCCCTGATCAGAGACAGAAAAACAACACAGATAAAAATATACACACATGTAGATAAATGACATATACACATGTCGATAAATGTGCATGTATATGCAAGTACAGACAGATATAAGAGGGTTATTTTTAAAGTAAGGTCCGATTGGCTGTAGCTTTGTCAATTTTTTTCCCCCTGTAGAAAAAAGCATGCGTGCCGGCTCCCGGCATGCCTTATTCAAAAGCAGATGCCATTTGCAGTCATAGCGTCACTTTGTATGGTTTATACTGAGACGTTAAAATGTTTGACAATTGAGCGGCCCTCCAACTGTGAAATAGTCTGTGATTTGCTTTTTGACAGCAAGGACTGTCATCAGTGGACATTCATCACCAGATATGTGAGGTGTATGGCCCCAATGCGATAAGTGACAGCAAAGTGCGTAAATGGGTGAGATTGTTCAAGGATGGGCAGGACAAACTGCTCACGATGGGTTCCCATGCTGCTTTTCGAGGAACACCAAAAAAGGAGAATGGCTAGTGCTTTGACATTTTTGTTCCGATACAAGGAGGAAGGAGAAGCTTTTGGATCACATTGTCACAGGGGAGGAGACATGGGTTTCTCACTTGACTCCAGAATCAGTGGCAGTCGATGGAATGGAGACACACGTCACCTCCAGTCAAAGTGAAAGCCAAACAGACAATCTCAACACGCAAAATTATGGCAACTGTGTTCCTCAGAAAGCAGCCTGGGAACCCATCGCGAACACAGTTTTCTGAACTGCAATTTTTCAGAAATGATTTTGTATAGCACTGACCTTGAAACTTGTGGAAATTTCAGTGTCAAAGTGGAAATCGTGAATCGCCGTTCTTCATGAATTTTTGCGTCAACTGTGTGCACCAAATCTTCTGTGATTACTGAAGGTCAACCCTATCGCGGTTCATCATGGACCTTGTCCTGCCCATCCTTGAACAATCTCACCCATTTATGCACTTTGCTGTCACTCATCGCATTGGGGCCATACACCTCACATATCTGGCAATGAATGTCCGCTGATGGCACGGTCCTTGCTTTCAAAAACTGAATCGCAGACCGTATTTCACAGTCGGAGGGCCGCTCAATTGTCTTAAACAGTTTAACATCTCAGTATAAACTATACAAAGTGACACTCTGACTGCAAATGGCGTCTGCTTTTGCACAAGGCATGCTGGGAGCCGGCACGCATGCTTGTTTCTACAGGGGGAAAACATTTACAAAGCTACAGCCAATTGGACCTTACTTTAAAAATAACCCTCGTACTAGCAGACTTATCAGCCCAGAAATACACAAATGCACACGCACAACAGATGAAAACACAAAACAGGTTGGAATGGATTCCAAGAGCCATGTTTTCCCTACTTGTTTCTTTACATATAGCATGATATGATAAATATTTACGTCTTCCTTCACTACCTACAAAGATGCAGTTTTATCCCCTAGATTCTGTGTGTTTACATTATCCCAACTTTTTGTTAGTCTTTTTTGAGAACAAGCAGGATGGTAAGATTCCACATATGGGGGGTAGTGTCATCGGAGCCTGGGCAGGTGATAGGCTTTTTAAAGCTCTCAGAATTCAAGAGCTTTCAAGAGTAGTGTATCATGCCTGTGATTCTTGTATTGCTGCCGTCATACAGGGCCACCTGTTTTGCTTTTTCTACAGAGCCCAGAGGTTATTTTATTTTCCTTCAGTGAGGTATATTTTTCATTCAAAACAGTTTGTGGTTCACCAGGTTGCCTGCCACCTCCTAAAGCTTCTCCTTCATTTAAATGAAACAAGAAACCCTAAATTTGAGTCGTCTTACTGCAGGAGACATGATCTGCACCAGTGTATTGAGCAGCATCAGTCTGGACTATTTTACCATATAAGTTTCATTTTGCTGCAACTATTTTTCAGCCAGTGTGCCAGAGGAAGGAATTTTCAGTCAAAATCATATCCAATACATCACCCCCTGATTTGTGTCTGTTTTTGGGCCCCACTGTGTGCGCTGTATGTGTGAAACTTGCCAGAAGATGACACCTAGAAGTCTGTATGGATATTGATTGAGATTTCCATGCTTCCTGCAGCTCTGTCACATTTTGGTATCTGCAAACTTGTTGGAGTCTGGAGACATAAATGACCACTGACTAGAACCAATCATGGAGACTGACTGTACACAAAGCCCTATAGTATTGATGCTGAGTCATCAAAGAGCCTCTGATTTGTACATTTAAATTGATATGCATGAAAAATTACAGCAATTGCTGAAAGTTATTAAGATATTAAAAAAAATCCACCCCTTTCTATGATATATTTGTGGGCTAGCTTAAGTAAAAAAGTATGAGAAACCCTTAACCTGAAGCAACAAAATAGTTTAAACAAAAAAAACAAACTAATAAAAGCAGAAAACATTGCCTCAATATACATCAACCTACATTTGTTTTTTTTCTCAGTACCACTAGGGCTTTCCATTTCTTTTCTATGAGGAAATAAGGGTCAAACAAGCTGAGATAACCTACAACGTGTTTAATTTCTATTTCCATATATCCATATATAGTGGACTAACATGGCAACTGCAGACATATTTAACAGAAGAAATAATGAATAAACATTTACCAGGAAAATATACAAGAAGTAGCCCCTAGACTCGGAACTTCCTGCAGATGGCCAGAAATGTCTTCCTGTGATGGTTAGCATGACCTAAATTGGGGAAAAATATTCCCAAAAACAATCGCAACAAATTCAATTATATACTGAATAATCAAATAACTTAATTCTGTCTCATATTTTTACTTGTATAATTTAAATACATGGCAAAAAGGAGTTCAAATGCTGGGCACCTTCTAAAAACAAAGGGATTGCCTGACCAGTGATGTCATTGCTCCTCTAAAAATGAAAATCTTACATTTGTTATGACTTTTTCTCCAGGACCAAGCAGGAAGTCAGTCCTCACTTATGGGTGACGTCGGCGCCGACGGAGCCCTCGCGGAGCAATTTTCCCCAGCTTTCAAAGAAAGCCTTTGGGAATTGCAGCGCGCATGCGCGGTCCTCTTCCCGCCCAAGGGTGCCATCTTAGCCAGTCGTCTTTTTTCCGCGGAGCCCTACAGACGTCCCCGTCTTGTCCCCGCGAAAAAGTCGATATTTCTTCATTATTTTATTCTTTTTCCTTCGGTTCGACGCCGGTCTTTTTCCCGCCGGACTCGCGACGCCGGTCACGAGTCCTCTTCCTTTTTTTCGGTTTTTCTGACTTAGTCAGCTTTCGTTTTCGATTTTTCCCTGGCAGCCCGGTCCTTTGACCTCGCAGGGGCCCTTTTTCCCCCGATGGCTGCCAGCGGGTTTAAGCGGTGTAGTCAGTGTGACCGAAATATGTCACTAACTGACACACACGACTTTTGCCTCCGCTGCCTGGGCCCGGATCATGAGGAACTGATCTGTGGGCCCTGCGGCAAAATGTCCTCAAAGGCGTTGAGGAGTCGGCGGCATCAGCGTGATAGAATCTTCGCTGACCCCAGCCGTACCCGGACCTCGTCGGAGGCCTCCGCGTCCAAAGGCTCCAGTTCGGACCGTCGCCGGAGTTCCTCCGACCGGGGTTCTCCCTCCGGGGACCATCGTCGGAAGGTGAAACCCGCGAGGGCGGCGTCGGTGGACGCTCCTGGTTCCGCGAGGGCCAGGTCGCATAGCCCCGACAGCCGCCCCGGGTCCTTGGAGAAGGAACACCTCACGAAGCGACCTCGCCTGGAGTCGGAGATGCCTGCTCGGGTAAGTCCTGTGGTCCTTCTGGACTCGCCTCCGCGCTAGTCTCCCGGACTCTTTTCAAGGTTCTCCGAGACAAAGCCTTCATGATCCTGGTGGCCCCTCGCTGGCCCAGACAGCTGTGGTTTCCGCTCCTCCTGCAATTAGCGGTGGAGGATCCATTCCCTCTGGGGGTACAACCGGATCTCCTCACTCAGGATCAGGGGTCTCTACTACACCCCAACCTCAGGTCTCTCAACCTCATGGCCTGGCTGCTGAGAGGGTAGTCCTTGCTCCCCTTCTCCTGCCGGCGGAGGTGGAGGAGGTTGTCTTGGCTTTGCGACGGCCTTCTACCCGCAAATGCTACGCCCTTAAATGGCGTCGCTTTGCAGTCTGGTGTACCCAACAGTCTCAGGATCCCTTCTCCTGCCCGGTGTCGGTGATCTTGCAGTACTTGCTACACCTCTCTAATCTGGGACTTAAGTCCAACTCCGTCAAAGTTCACCTCAGTGCTCTTTCGGCACATCATGTGCCGGTGGACGGTAGACCTCTCTCCAGCGACCCTCTCGTAGCGAGGTTTCTCCGAGGTCTCCTTCTACTTAAACCACCTCTGTGCCCGCCAGCGCCTGACTGGGACCTGAATGTGGTGTTGCAGCGGATCACCTGTCCGCCTTTTGAACCTATGGCTACCTGTTCTCTCCGTTTTCTGTCTTGGAAAACACTGTTCTTGATAGCCCTCACTTCCGCTAGACGCGTAAGTGAATTGCAGGCCCTCGTGTCTGATCCCCCTTACACTCGGTTCTACAAAAATAGGGTAGTCCTACGGACTCACCCAAAATTTCTTCCTAAAGTGGTCTCCCCTTTTCACATCAATCAGGAGGTGGTACTTCCAACCTTCTTTCCCAGACCACACTCCAGCCGAGCTGAAACGGTCCTCCATACCCTGGACTGTAGAAGGGCTTTGAACTTCTACCTTGACCGTACGCGGGAGCACCGTAAAGCTGCCCAGCTTTTTGTGTCTTTTGACCCCAATAAATTGGGGCTCCCGGTCTCCAAGCGTACTCTGTCCATCTGGGTTGCGGACTGTATCTCTTGGGCTTATGGGGCAGCCGGACTCTCCTTAGAAAGTCGAGTCACGGCTCATTGCGTTCGGGCAAAGGCTACGTCAGTGGCTTACCTCCGCTCTGTTTCGCTGGCAGACATCTGCCGGGCCGCTACTTGGTCTTCGAGCCAGACTTTTGCGGTCCATTACTGTCTCGAGAGGGAGTCCCGCAGGGACAGTGCTTTCGGACAGGCAGTCCTCCGTAATCTCTTTGAGGTCTGAGCAACTCCTACCCTCCATCCCGGATGTGGGCTACCGGTGGGTGATAATTCAGCGAAGATTCTTTCCTTCTGTGCTGCTGAGCTAGAGGGAGCTCATTTTTGTGCTTAGGGTCTCCGGTAGCCTTGAGCTTGGGAGTCCCATAAGTGAGGACTGACTTCCTGCTTGGTCCTGGAGAAAGCGTAGTTACTCACCTGTAACAGGTGTTCTCCAGGAGCAGCAGGAATCAGTCCTCACTACCCTCCCTCCTCCCCTTGGAGTTGCAATCGTCTGCTTTAGTTTTTTTGCAAATTTTTATGCTGTCTTTTTTAGCTATGTCATCTGACTGGCTAAGATGGCACCCTTGGGCGGGAAGAGGACCGCGCATGCGCGCTGCAATTCCCAAAGGCTTTCTTTGAAAGCTGGGGAAAATTGCTCCGCGAGGGCTCCGTCGGCGCCGATGTCACCCATAAGTGAGGACTGATTCCTGCTGCTCCTGGAGAACACCTGTTACAGGTGAGTAACTACGCTTTTCTTTGTCTGCTCGAAGATACATGCTAATATAGAGCTGGTAGGCTTGGATTCAGCAGGCCAGCATCGAGCCCTGGTAGCATTTGTGGCAAAGGGTGTCGAGGGCACAGGACTCCCTTACAAGGGGCACGGAGGAGTGTCTCTTCTGGTTCTTCTGTCAGCGCATAGTAAACTCCACCACTATGGAAGTGTGTGGCTGTTGAGACTTTCAGAAGCCAGGGCCCCATTGAACTCTGTACATGGTGTCCAGGCATTGGCCAACTATGGGTACCGATGCCAGTTGTCTCCCCATGCTAAGGAGGAGCTGTCAGAGGATGGTGGGGACAGGAACAGTCAAGCTTCCTTGGATGGGGCCTCATAATGGAGAATTTCTAGTTCCTCTGTATGAGGGTCCTTCCTGGCCTCTAAGTATTTCATGAGATGGGTCTATGCCTTCAAGTGGCGTAGATTCTCAGTGTGGTGCACAGAGCAGCAGGTTGACCCGTTCTCTTGCCATGTACACACGGTGCTGCAGTACTTGCTTCACCTCCTGCAAGCTGGACTTGAGTCTATCTCCGTCAGGATGCACCTGAATGCTGCCTGGTCTGGCTTCCCTCAAACGCTTCATTTGGAAGACTTGAATTTTCTAGTGTCCATAACCTCAGCAATAGTCAATGAACAGCAGGCTCTAGTGCATTATCGCCAATATACAGAATTTTTTTTTTCGTATGTGTTTCTCGTGATTCATCTGAGAACTTTTGGGAGGAATGTTGTAATTCCATTTAAATCAATCAGTAGTAGTAGTGAACTTTCAGCGAAGCTGAATCAGCGTTGCATACATTGGACTGCAGAAGAACACTTCTGTATTATCTTTGGCCACAAAGGACATACAAAAGTCATCCCAGTTTGTAACTTTTAATCCAAATGACTCAAACTGGCTACACAACAAACACACTGACCATCTCTGTATCAAATTACATTAAACCTAGCATTAAGACAAAGATGGCATCTGAATTAGGATACTGTGGTTTGATGCTCCATACCTGCCTCTCATCCTATTGACTGCCCCAGAACGCTTCTGAAGAAGCGAAAGCAGAAGATTCTTCCCTTTGGCACTTAGGTGATACCAGCAGCAACTTGGAGAATCCTGGAATGGGTGGAGTTTCAGCATGCAACCTCCTCCATGGCAGCAGCAAATCTGGGATCATCTTTGTCTGATCCGAGCAATGAAGGGTTTTACTGAGATTTGATGATTGCATGATTCCTGCCCAACCCTGAAGTGCTTGCTGTGGTGGAAAGCTGCCCCCCTCCTCAACCACAAGCTGTACAAGCACACTGGCGAGTGTTGGATGAGAGGGAAGATTTCCCTCCCCCCCCCCCCGAGGTCTTGCTGCTTGTGGAAGGCGTTTTGCTTGGTCCGCCCCCCCCCCCCCCCCCCCCCAATCCCAGGTCAACATTTTACTACTGTGGCTATAGGGAATCCAGATCTTTAGCCCTTGGCTTTGAGCAGGTGTATCACATCCACACAGGTAACTTTGTAAAGCTTTAAGGGATGTTATCACAATTTTTAATGACTCTCTGGTATCTGTTCTGGCTAACATGGACATGGAAGTGATTTCTATTAAATCTGTTGCCCAGGAGATGTTGGTAGTTAGGGTAACTCACCTTGAAACTTGTCTGTAAGCTTTAGAAATTGAGTATTATCCATACGAAGCATATTGTGGCTCTATCCTGGAAGTTTGAGTACTTAGAGAACCAAATGAGGAAAAATAACATTCTCAATTTTTTAAAATCACTGTTGATAAAACTTCTGGATTTGATTTGCAAGTACTGTTTGGAGATATTAAACATTCCTTAGGAAGCTTTGTCTCTGAGAGTGAGGGTTCAATATTTGACCATTCCCTCAGGATCCAGGAGAGATGGGACCCATCAAGTACAAGCTACACTGGAGAGCTGGATCTCACCAGCTTCCTTGAGAGTTCCCTGCCTGGGGATGCAGGTGAAGGGGCGCAAGGGGTTTCCCGCAGCCCAACCCGGATCGGGGGTCGGGTTGTGAGGAACAGGCATCCGAGTTCGGCGGGCCAGGATCATGGCTTGTGAATGGAGTCATGGTGCCATGGCGACGGGACACCATGGCACCTCAGCTTTATTCACAGGACCAGCTGAGATAGCTGGGTAATCGCTGGGATGTACGCCCGGACAGAATCAGATCCAGGCTTGCACGTCCAGGCGCTAGACCCAATTCTGATCCCACAGGGATTGTGGGATCAGAATCGGGTCTAACCTTGCATGTCTGATTCTGCTTGGCCATACAGGGGGCTGGATGTGCATGAATGGGATTGGCCTCTAATTGTCTAACAGTGCATGGTAATGCTATTAACACGCTTTATATTCCACAGGGCCCATTGCATAATATGGATCATGTCATAAATAATACTGCACACTATTAGTCAATGATCCCCTTGGTGAGAAAGGAGAGGTGTCTATACTGCAATCAAAATGCCACGGATCTCAGGGAAACCCTTGGCAGGAAATCATGAGGCTAATGGGAAGGCGATTTGTGCCTAAGACAGAGAAATGACAACTTTGCCTTAAGTTGTGGTGGAGAGAAGATGCACAGGTGGAGCCGAGACAACAGAAAAGCCTCATGGTCAACAAGTTGAAAAGGATGAGAACAGATGGAGTTCTCCTCTAGTAAAATCTGTTTAAAAAAGGTTTGGACAAGTTCCTGGAGGAAAGGTCCATAAACCATTATTAAAGTGGACCCAGGATATCCCTGTTTGACCCAATACAAGCATTGTGGAACCTGTGTCTTTTGGGGAGACTGCTAGGTACTTATGACCTAAATTGGCCACTGTTGGAAACAGGATACTGGGCTTGATGGACCTTGGTCTGACCCAGTATGGCATATCTTATGTTCTTATGTCCCTGGACTTGGTGGCTAGAGCCAACCCCCCCCCCCCCCCCTTGTCTGTTTTGCCTTGGAGATGTAGTGGAATAATATTTTGAGACTTTATTTCCAATGTAAGATACAAGTATTTCTTTATTTTCCATGAAACCTAGAAGAGGAGGAAGGACTTTTTGACACTTTGTCCTAGGGCTTTGCTGTTAGGAGCTGTTTTTCACTTAAAGCAAACATTTACAATAAAATTTTATTAGTCAAAACTGTTTCTCTTCTTTAAACCTAAACTGTTGGATTAATTATTTTTTTGCTTGCTGCTTAGAGAAAATGTATCCTGAAGGTTTGTGAAATATCTTTTATTTTATTTACGATACTGTCTGCCATGATTTTATTTATTTATTTATATTCAGGCTTGATATACCGCCCAAGACCGAAGTATCAGGGCGGTGTACAATATAAGGCAGCCGCAGGAAAAGAAAAAGAGAGAAAAGAACGCCATTTAATAACAGGAAAGAGCCAGTGAGAGAGAGAGAGAGAAAAAAAGGACAGGCTACAGAGCTAGACATAGAAACACGGGGGGGGGGGGGGGGGGGGGGGGAAGGGCAGGGCGTTGTAGGTGAATATGACATGATGGCTGTTTTTCAAGGAGAAGCTGGGAGGTCAAATGCTTGAGAAAAAAGATGGGTCTTGAGGAGGGCCTTGAAATGAGGAAAAGAGGGCTCAGTACGGAGGGTGTGAGGAAGAGAATTCCAGAGGGCGAGAGCCAAAAAGAAGAAAGCAGAATGGCGGGTAAGTTCAAGGTGAGCCTGAGATGGAGAGGGAAGGAAAAGACGATTGGTATGAGAAGAGCGGAGGAGACGGGGGGCAGGCTGATGAAAGATGAGATCAGAGAGGTACTGAGGAGTGCTGGTATAGAGAACCCTGTGAGTGATAATGAGATATTTATAGATAAGCCGAAATTTTATGGGGAGCCAATGAAGAGAGGAGAGACGGGGTAATATGATCAGAAGGAGAAGAGAAGGGGTGAGTAAGCGAGCAGCAGTATTTTGAAGGAGCTGAAGACGACGGAGTTGATAGGATGGGAGGCCGGCAAGGATGGAATTACAATAATCCAGACGAGAAGTTACAAGGGAAAGAACTAGAGTAGTGAGGGATTGAGAGGAAAGAAAAGGCCGAAGAGAGTGAATACAGCGCAGGTGGAAGTGACAAGTACGGACAAGGGAGGAAATGTAGGGATGAAAGGAGAGGGAGGAATCTAAGGTAACAACCAGATAACGGAGGGAGGAGACAACGGGAATAGGAAGGGAGGACATCACAGGGGCTAAGCGGGGTGGAGGGGTGGAAAGGGAGAACCAAATGGCAGAGGATTTAGAAGGGTTAACACAAAGAAAATTTTCAGAAAACCAGGAGGCGACACGAGACAGACAAGTATTGAGCGCAGAAAGGTCAGTTAATAGATAAGATAGTTAATGTTTGCTCCATGGTTTATTTTTCTTCAAGCAGATTGCTTGCTCTCTCCCCCCCCCCCCCCTTTTTCTTATTGTGCGCTAATTTATAATTATTTCTTAGTCTTTTTTCCATTTCTCTATATTCTCTTTTGCCAGTATATCTTCGATTGGAGTTCCTTTTAAGCAATTTGTTTATGCAGTTTTCTTGATATAGCACCCAGGCTAAAGGGCATCAGAGTGGTTTACAATCACTGCTAGCAGGTACTGGATACATTCCCTCATCCCCAAAGGGCTCACAATCTACATATGTACCTGAGGCAACGGAGGGTTGTGACTTGCCCAAGGCCACAAGGAGTAGGCCTATAGGACTAGAAACACCAGTTCCTTATCGTCCCTCTAGTCTAGTCCCGGAAACTCTGGAGTTGTGATCCTCTTCCAGCAGCTCAGAGACTGATCAACGTCATTCCTTGACACTGGTATAAGGACTCAGGCACCGCCTCCTCCCTCTCCAGTTTAGATCAGTCTCCAAGCAGCTAGGAGGTTGTGAGCCGGAGTCCCAGTTCACTAGAGGAGCAATTAAGGCTTTAGAGTGTACTAAATTGGGGATTTTCTTTTTTTCTTTGTTTTGGTTGGTTTGATTGGCAGAGAAAATTATAGTCTGCTCGGGTTGAGGGGGATGCTCAAATTTTAAGGTCTGTGCCTTTAAATTTGGCTGTGAAGGGCCTCCCTCTCTAGCTTCTTAATCGGGGGCTAGGTTTGGTGCTCCGGTGAAGGAGGACGAGCCCGGGTGCGAATCTGCGGGGGCAGATGTGTGCTTATGCTCGTCAGCCCTCTCCCGACGCCACACAGAAGTGATTGCCTGTTTGTGTCTGGGGGGTTGGGCAGGAGAAGTGTGTGAAGACGCGGCTGCACGGCTGTCGTTATCTGCCGGTTCTCTGCATCGGGGAAGTCGGGCCCAAGGGTGAGAATCAGTGTGCAGTGGGCAGTCTCTTGACAGGATGCAGGGCTAAGGCTTGCATCGGGCAGCAGGTAAGACCTGAATTTCTTCATATCAGCGAGTGCCTTCCTACCGCCAGGGCTGGAAGCAGGCCGCGTCATGTGGTTTTCGGTGGGAAAATGCCGACAGCAGGAGCGGGGAAACAAGCGCTTGTAGCTTGTTCCTGGAGCCTCGTTTTTACTACTTTCTGGTGGGATTCAACTCCCACGGGGTCCTGCTTACTGGTGTGAGTTAAAAAAAAAAAAAAATGGCCCGGGTTTTCGGGGTTCGTTTGGAAGCACTGCTGCTGGGGTTCCTTGGGAAAGGTAGTTTGTCTTCTGGAGGGGTCCAGGTCAGGCAGCAGGTCTCTGAGACAGAACAGCCAGTATGCCAGGAAAGGTGTTATGCCTGCTCTGTGGTG
This sequence comes from Ichthyophis bannanicus, assembly GCA_033557465.1. Classification (NCBI taxonomy): domain Eukaryota; kingdom Metazoa; phylum Chordata; class Amphibia; order Gymnophiona; family Ichthyophiidae; genus Ichthyophis; species Ichthyophis bannanicus. Next base: position 46,528,103 of record CM066047.1, read on the forward strand.
TGAAGAGGTCAGTGGTGTCAGAGGCCGGTGTGTGTAAGAGCTGTAGCCAAGCGGCCCTGGCGGATCAGAAGCTTGGCGATGAGGGGGAGGCTCCTGATGGGCCTCTCGAGGGTCCTCGGTCGCTGGGAGTGCAGCTGGAGGATCCGGTACCGGGCCAATCCTCGAGGCCTGATGTGCCGATGGCTCAGGCATCTTTTCTGGGAGAGTTGGCTTCAATTTTCTCACCAGACTTTGTGGCTCTGATCCAGAAGGTGTTTGGTGGTACATCCAGGGAGGAGGCGTCATCGGCGGCTGGGCTAGGTCCCTTGGCTGGGAGCCTGGGACATAAGAGGCCAGGAACTCCACTGTTGGTAGCAGCTTCGGCGCCCTTGCTGAAGAGAGCGTGAGGGAAGTTTGAGAAGCAGTCTGTCTGGATTTTCCGAGGATTTGGGTATGGAAGGTGAGCAGGATCCGGACTTGGAAAAGGAATTGGAGGAAGGTGAGATTGCAGAGCAGGAGGATCAGGCCAGAGTGGTGCGGATCTTTCGTAGAGAGGAGTTGCCCGCTCTCGGAAACATTGAAGGCGCTGAATGTTCCGGTATCGGGGCCAGCAGAAGAGGCGGCGTTGGAGGATCCGCTTCTGCAGGCCTTTTGGAAGACGCAAAGAGCTTTCCCTATGCATAGAGTGATCAAGGAAATGATTCAAGGGGAGTGGGACATGCCTGAGGCTACCCTTAGGGGTTCTAGGGTGATGTCTCGCTTGTACCCCCTGGTGGAGCAGGATAAGGAGATCTTTAAGTCGCCGAGAGTGGATGCGGCGGTATCAGCGATGACTAAGAAGACGACCCTTCCCCTAGAAGGGAGTGCGGCGCTCAAGGATACTCAGGACAGAAAGCTGGATGCCTTGTTAAGGCAGGTGTTTGAGGTGAATGCGCTTTCCATTCAAGCATCTATTTGTGGGGCTTGGGTGGCAAGAGCCTGTTTGCGCTGGGCCCAGCAGATCCAGGGAGATCAAGAGCAGGAATCGCTGAATGAGGTGGCTCGGTTGGAGTCCGGAGCAGCTTACCTTGCGGATATTCATTATGACCTTATCAGGGGGCTATCCAACAGTATGGCCTCGGTGGTAGCAGCGAGGAGGTATCTGTGGTTGCGCAATTGGGCAGCGGATGCCTCCTCTAAGGCCAGGTTGAGTAAGCTTCCTTTTAAAGGGAAGCTTCTATTTGGAGAGGATTTGGACAAGATAGTCAAGCATTTGGGTGAATCCAAAGGTGGTAGGCTACCCGAGGACAAGCAGAAACCGAGAAGGTTTCCGTCCCTGTCTAGGGGCGTACAGAGATTTTCATCGTTGGACGTCTAGGTTTCCTCCTGCTCAGAGAGGGCGTTTCCCTTATTGAAACCAGGGGTTTCGTGGTTTCCGGGGGGCCAACAGAGGATTTGCAGCCTCCTCTGTGGGTACCAAAAAGCTGCAATGAAGTCAGGGAAGCCCAGGTAGAGGTTGCAGTCGGAGGTCGTCTATAGGAATTTTATGCTGCCTGGGCCACAATTACAACAGATCAGTGGGTGTTAGAAGTGATTCGAGAGGGCTATGCGTTGGAGTTCAGAGACCGGTGACCGACTCCTTTGTCCTGTCCCCTTGCAAGGTGCGTCAAAAGCGTGATGCGGTTCAAAAGACGTTAAACAGATTGTTGGAGCTCAAAGCGGTTGTGCTGGTGCCGCCAGAGCTTTGTGGCTTAGGTCGATACTCCATTTATTTTGTGGTTCCAAAAAAGGAAGGGACTTATCGGCCCATTTTGGATCTGAAAAGAGTGAACAAGTGTCTCCGAGTTTCCCATTTTCGTATGGAGACACTGCGGTCGGTGATCATGGCAGTGAGAAAGGGGGAGTTTCTGACATCGCTCAATTTAGCCGAGGCGTATCTGCATATTCCGATCCGCCCAGAGCATCAGCGGTTCTTCCGGTTCATGGTGACGATGGGGCATTTTCAGTTTCGGGCATTACCGTTCAGTCTAGCCACTGTGCTGCGCACTTTTACCAAGGTTACGGTGGTCGTGGCGGCGGCGTTGAGAAAGGGATGAACCAGAACCCCATCCTATCTCAACGACTGGTTGATTCGAGCAAAGTCCCGCAAGGAAAGCGAGGAGGCAACAGCCAAGGTCGTCGGCTTCCTTCAGAGGTTAGGCTGGGTCATCAATATGGCCAAGAGCAGTCTGGTTCCATCTCAGAATCTCGAGTATCTGGGCGCGAGGTTCGATACGGCGGCAGGGAGAGTGTTTTTGCCTCCGCTTCAAGCAGTTGATTTACGGAAGTTGGTGCAGAGGTTTCTCGACAGACCACATCCCACAGCATGGCATTATTTACAGCTCCTGGGAACGATGGCGGCGGCGATCGAGTTGGTGCCCTGGGCGAGGGCTCATATGAGGCCACTGCAGCGGGTGTTGCTCCGACAGTGGTCTCGCCAAAACGACCCGCTGTCTCGGCAGCTGGTCTGTCCGGAGGAGACTCGGGAGGCGTTACAGTGGTGGTTGCGTCCGGAGTCCTTGACAAGAGGAATGCCGTTGGAAACACCGAATTGGATTCCACTGACTACGGATGCCAGCCTATTCCGTTGGGGAGCGCATTTTCAGGGCAAGTTTGTGCAGGGTCAATGGTCAGCGCAGGAGAGGTCCTGGTCGATAAACAGATTGGAGCTCGGTGCCGTGTTCCGGGCGCTGCTAAGTTTTCAGCGAGATCTGAGAGGGGCGGCGATCCGGGTGCTGTCGGACAATGCGACTGCAGTGGCCTACATCAACAGACAGGGGGGCACGGGCAGTGCTCCTTTAGAGGACGAAGTTGATCGCTTGTTCCTGTGGGTCGAGGAAAATCTGCAGGCGCTATCGGCGGCGTACGTGGCAGGAGTAGACAATGTGGCGGCCGACTTCTTAAGTCGGGTAAAGGTAGACCCCGGGGAGTAGAGCCTTCATCCAGAGGTGTATGACATGGTGGTGCAGCGCTGGGGGGGCTCCAATAATGGATCTCATGGCCATATTCCACTCTGTGAAGGTCGGTCGGTTCTTCAGCAGGCGGCGAGAGAGAATGTCGGAAGGGCTGGATGCCCTCATCCAGGACTGGCCGGTGGGTCAGCTTCTTTACGTGTTTCCACCCTGGGTGCTAATCGCACACGTGGTGCGTCGCATCTAACGTCACCGAGGAGTAGTGATTCTGATCGCGCCGGATTGGCCGCAGAGGCCATGGTATGCGGATGTCAGGAGATTGTTAGTAGACGAGCCTTGGCGACTGCCAGTCAGACAGGACCTTCTGGTGCAGGGTCCGTTGTTCATGCCTCAGGTAGCTCGGTTCTCGCTTACGGCATGGCTCTTGAAAGGACAAGGTTACGAGCTAAGGGCTACTCGGAGGCGGTGGTGTCCACCTTACTAGGTGCGCGTAGAAGATCCACTTCATAAGCGTATGTTAGTGTGGCGAATATTTGAAGCTTGATGTGGTGACAGGCATTGTGAGGCGTTGCGAGCGTCTGTGCCTCAGATCTTGGCGTTTTTGCAGGACGGTTTTCAAAAAGGATTGGCAGCCGCTTCCTTACGAGTGCAGGTGGCGGCGATTTCCTGTTACAGGGGGAAGGTTAAGGGCCAAGCGTTGGGTGTTCTCCCTGATGTGAAGAGGTTTTTGAAGGCAGTAAATCTGTTACGACCTCCGTGCGGGAATCATGTGCCTACCTGTGATATGCAATTAGTCTTGGAAGGTTTAGGAAGGCGTCCGTTTGAGCCTTTGGCAGAGGCAACGTTGATGGATTTGACGTTTAAGGTGGTATTCTTGGTGGCTATTACGTCAGCGAGGAGGATTTCAGAGTTACAGGCGCTGTCATGTAAGTAGCCTTTTTTGACCTTTTTTGAGTCGAAGGTGGTTTTGCGGACGGTGCCATCCTTTTTGCCAAAGGTGCTGTCGCCTTTTCATCTGAATCAGGTGGTGTCCTTGCTGGTTTTCCACGCGGATTCGCAGGGGTCCTCGAATCGGCAGTTGCATCGGTTGGACGTCCGGAGGGCGTTGAAGTACCTCAGTAGAACTGCGGAGTTCAGGCGCTCGGATAGGCTGTTTGTGTTCGGGGGGCCTCGCAAAGGGGAGGCGGCGTCTAAGGCATCCATTGCCAGATGGATAAAAGCGGCGATTGCATCGGTGTATTTACTGAAGGGAAAGGAGGTTCCTGAAGTGTTAAGAGCTCATTCGACTAGGGCACAGGCCGCGTCTTGGGCAGAGTACAAGTCTGTGCAGCCGGTAGAGATTTGTAAGGCAGCGACGTGGTCCTCCCTAAATTCGTTTGTCAAGCATTATCTGGATGTGCAGGCGAGTAGGGATACCTGTTTTTGATCGGCGGTGCTTCAGGCTGGTCTGGCAGGTCCCGCCCAGTGAGTTCTTTTACTGCTCTGTTACTTCTCCAGAGTTTCCGGGACTAGACTGGAGGGACGATAAGGAAGTGTAAATTAGACTTACCTGCTAATTGTAGTTCCTGAAGGAACTCCAGTGTAGTCCCGGACCCCGTCCCGTTTCTTTGCCTGAAGTGGAGCCTGAAGCGCAAGATGTTACAGGTAAGAGATTGCGGTGCATGCCGCGGCTTCGCATTCAGGTGGGGGGAATGTAGATAACATTTGATATGTAGGTGCTTCCAAGAGAAGGGAAGCGAGGGCCTTCACAGATGAATTTCAAGGTCATGACTATATTAGTACAAGGTTTAAAGGATTCAGTTTTCATATGGTTGGTTTACATGTGTTTTTTCTTATACTTAATTGTTGCTCCGGTGAGTCTGCTTTGTCAATAGGTTATTGGAGAGGGAGGAGGTGGTGCCTGAGTCCTTATACCAGTGTCATCAAGGAATGACGTTGATCAGTCTCCGAGCTGCTGGAAGAGGATCACAACTTCAGAGTTTCCGGGACTAGACTGGAGTTCCTTCAGGAACTACAATTAGCAGGTAAGTCTAATTTACACTTCCTCTCACCTGAGATTGCTGTTCCCAGGTGGGAATCCAACCTCCGGCCTGAGGTACCTTGTCCTAAATTTAGATTTATTTTTAAAATTTGCTTTGTAAACCGCTTTGTGTAACCTGAAAAGGCAGTATAGTAAATAAACTAAACCATAAACCATATTATAGATGCTATTTAAAAAATGAAATAAAGCATTAATTTGTTTCAATCCTGGATATCTACAGAGTAGCAATATTTAAAATATTTGCATTGAATTTTAGTTTCACAGGTAATACTTTTTTTTATTGTGTTTGTCATTTTGGACTAGTCATTCTAACTCAAAGGCTCTTTAAGTTTTTGGGTATCTAAATCCGGGAAGGTTTTAATGGATGTGATGTGCTTGCAGTTAAACAATTCACATGTTGCTAAGATCTTCAATTAGTTAGCCCCTGGTTGCAGCCAATCAAACCTTTGATTTGCTAGCAAATTCATAATTTTGCCTTTCTTCAATTTTCTTATTACATATAATCTGTCTAACCCTTACCTTTTATTATGTTTTGTAGATCGCGAGAAGGAGCACAGTTCATCTCGGCCAAGCAGCCCCCGTCCTCAAAAAGCTTCCCCAAATGGCTCCAGTAGTAGTATTGGGCTAAGTAGCCGGAATAGTAGTCAGTCAAGCACAGATGGAAGCTGTAAAGCTGCTGGAGAGATGGTATTTGTGTATGAGAATGCCAAAGATGGTGCGCGAAATGTGAGAACCTCTGAACGAGTGACACTAATAGTGGACAACACCAGATTTGTTGTAGATCCATCAATTTTTACAGCACAGCCAAACACAATGTTGGGCAGGTTTGTAATTTCACTTATTTCAGAGTGCTTTTTATACTGCTATAACAAAGCAGTTGATATAACTGATAAAGGGGCCTATATAAAGCAAAGCAAATCAAATACAGTGGGGAAATTACAATTTCTGTTACTGCAATTGAGGGTGAAGCCTATGCAGCAGTTTACTCTGTGTAAACATTTTTGCATTCTTTTTAAATGTGTTAGAAATAATATATCTCCAGGAACAAGCAGGAATGTAGTCTTCACATATGGGTACCGACGGAGCCTGTGCGGGAACGCTCCCCAGCGTCCAATAGGAAAGCTTTTGGGAGCATCCCACAGCGCCTGCGTGCTGCCTTCCCACCTTTCCAACTCTCCCTCTTCAGTTCTTCGTTTTCCGAGGAGCCGACGGGTACCATACCCTGTCACCGCAGAAAATTCTTATTTTGTTTTTTGTGGTTGCGTCTGTCTTCACTCGATGCCTACCGCTACTGCCAGTTCTCTTTTCTTCTTTTAAAAATAACCCCTAACTTTCTAAAAGATTTTTTTCTCAGGGGCCTCTCCCCTCTTGGTGCTAGGCGCCATTTTGGGCACTAGGCTCACCTTTCTTCAAACATGGAGAAACCAGCTAGTGGTTTCAAAAAATATTCTAACTGGCAGTACCATATCTGTCATCACCGACACCCATGAATAGTGTCTTAAGTGTTTAAGTCCTGACCTTTCTTCATCGGAGTGTCTCTCCTGCAGAAAGATGACCAAAAGGGGCCTGCAGAACAGAGCTGCAAAACTCTGTACCTTTTTTGCCGTAGATACGATGTCGGTCGCATCAATTGTCTTCCAGGGATTCATCTTCCTCCCATGGATCTCGGGTAAATAAACCTAAGTCTTTTAAGACTGGCCGGTCCTCAAAGGGTAGATCTCCTTCCAAGCATCGAGAAGCCACTGGCGTTGCCGTCGAAAGTTCACCGGCAAAACAGCCCCGGTGGGAGGCTTCGGTCTCCAAAGCATTAATGGGGCTCCAGAATGTTCCAGAAGCTTCTACCTCTGCAGAACTACTGGGGCCATGTTTCGGTGTCGTGGCCATTTCCACCGGTACCGACACTCGGGCATCGGCAGGAGCGATGGATCAAAGAATCCTCGTTTTTGAACGCAGTCTGGCGGCTGTCTTAGCAGCTTCAGTACCTCTAAGACCGCTACAGATGGTTCCACAGGTATCGGTACCGACTGCACCTGCCTCGGCCGGTATGCTTCCTCCCATGCCAAGCCTTGAGTCTATTTCAGGTATCAAAAGATCGGTACCGAGACACCTCGATACTGATTTCGAGCGGTACCGTGCGTTGCAGGAACACCTGGCACAGAGTTACTTTGAATCCTCCGATTCCGATGACTCTGATTCTACCGGTACTAGAGCAATCCTTCCAGAGGATCCCTCTCCTCAACGCAGAAAATCTCCTCCAGAGGACATGTCCTTCCAGGATTTCATATGTGATGTAGCTCGAGGTCTTGCAATCACGGTGACTCCAGAGAAGGAACCCAGAGCAGAAGAATTAGAAATTCTTCAATATCCTAAGCCTCTTAGAGGCAGCAACTCTGCCCATTCATAGGATCTTGCCTGACCTTATATTACGAATGGGGGAAACACCTTCAATGGTGTCTCCACACTTCCGAAGTCTCGATACCATGTACTGAGTTCCAAGCTGTCCTGGTTTTCAAAAGACTCAATTACCACACCATTCAATGGTAGTGGAATCAGCGATGCGTAGGATTAAGAGTGCTAAAACACATTCTTCCAATCCTCCGGGCCGTGAATCGAGGATGCTCAATGCTTTTGCACGTCGATGCTTCCAATCCTCCATGTCAGCCAGGATCAGCTCTTACATTCTCTATATGGGAATCTTCCTTAGAGGTTACAGAAGACTTGTAGCTCATGAGCCCTCTTCTTCCTGAGGACAAAAGAGGGGAATTTCTTACTCTGGTCAAACATGCCCAGGATGTCTGTAAGTTCGTGAGCTGTGTAACCTTTGATTGCTCTGAATGTATTAGCAGAACGTCTGCTATTTCAATCGGTGCATGTCGTATTGCCTGGCTTCAGGCATCAGACTTAGAACAATGGGTGCAAGATAAACTGGGAAACATCCCTTGAACAGGAGAAAATCTCTTTGGCAAGGATTGGCAAGACAAGGCAAATCGGATTTGAATCTGAAAATACTACCTTGGTTTGCTTTGGTTTGGTTTATTACATTTGATATACCGCTCAGGCCAAAGCATACCTTGAGCAGACTATCAAAGTCTACAGCCAACCCAGCAAAGAAAGTCAGTCAAGAAGCCCTTTTTCAACAAGAAAAAAAGAGGTTTTACCCATCTTACACCCATCATGCTCACTGTCCAGTTCATGTTCCCCAAAAGGAGCAGCAACAGAACAGACAGCAAAGGAAGCCACAAGTTCCAAGAACTCAACCGGCTCAACAAGCTCAGCCTCCTCAGGGGCTTTGACTCTTTCCTAGAGAACTTAGTCTTCCTGCCCCTGAAAGGTCCGGAACCCCTTACCATTCCAGGCAGGCTATGCCATTTTGCCAAAAGATGGCAACAAATAACATCAGAAAATTGGACTCTGTCCATCGTACGACAGGGGTACAGGCTTCATTTTCACAGCATGCCCCCTCCTACAATAAGTAAGACAGTTCAATTCTCAGGTTCCTGCCACCAATCTCTTGGGTCAGGAGGTCTCATCACTTCTTGCTCAAGGAGCAATAGAAGAGGTACCCATATCCCAACAGGATTCCACTCCCCCTACTTGCTCATCCCAAAGAAAATAGGGAGACACAGGCCCATTCTGGACTTCAGAGAATTAAACAAATATCTCTTCCGAGAAAAATTCAAAATGATCTCCCTCGGAACACTCCTGCCATACCTTCAGAGTCAGGTCTGGCTATGTTCTCTAGATCTAAAGGATGCATATACTCATATTCTCATCCATACAGATCACAGGAAATTCCTTTGGTTCCTTTTCCAGGGAAGACACTTCCAATACAGGTTTCTTCCCTTCGGTCTGTCTTCTGCACCAAGGGTCTTCACAAAATGCATGGCAGTAATAGCAGCATTTCTAAGAACTCTGTGAATATTCGTCTTTCCTTACTTAGACTACTGTCTCATTCGAGCATCAGCATCTCTAGAAGCCAGCATCGCTCTTTCTTGCACAATGCGAATTCTGCGCCATTTGGGATTGGTCATAAACATCCCAAAATCTCAGCTCACCCCTTCGTAATCTCTAGAATTCATAGGGGCTCGTCCAGACACAAGACAGTCGAAGGCTTTCCTGCCACAGCCGCGCTGTCTTTGTATAATACAGCTAGCATCCCAAGCAGCTATGAAACTCTGACTGCTCGGGAGATGCTTCAGCTTCTGGGGCATATTGCATCCACTGTCCATGTGGTTCTCTATGCTCGTCTTCATATGCGAGCAGCCCAGTGAACCCTATCCTCTCATTGGACACAGGCCTCTGGTTGCCTATCGGACAAAATCAGAAACTCTCCACGTCTCATTTTGTCCCTCCAATGGTGACGATCACTGGAAAACCTTCTAATTGGATCTCCTTTCCAGCAGCCTTTATGCCAAGCCACCCTAACAGATGCATCCAATTTGGGTTGAGGGGGCACACTTGCACGATCTCTCCACTCAGTCCCTGGACCCCGCAGGAGGCTTGTCTTCACATAAACCTCCTAGAACTCGGAGCCATTTTCTATGCTCTTCCAAGTATTCCAGGCCCAGTTCAGCTACAAAGACAGTCCTAGTTCAAACTGACAATCAAGTAGCCATGTTCTACGTGAACAAGCAGGGCGGAACAGGCTCTGTCGTTATGCAACGAAGCTTTGCGACTGGGCCCTCGCCAGAGAGCTCCAAATCCACTTTCTAGTGGTATGTCTTCTGGGCATTCAAAACCTTTGGGTGGACAAACTCAGTCGAATACTGCTTCCACATGAATGATCTCTTTACTCAGACCAGATTGCTCGAGTGTTTCTAATCTGGGGAACCCCAGATAAAGACCTCTTTGCAAGTCCACAGAATGCCAAACTTCCCCGGTTCTGTTCCAGAATTCCAGCTCAAAATTGTCAGGCAAGAGATGCTTTCCTCCTCCACTGGGGGCAAGACTTCCTCTTTGCCCTCCCATCCATTCCCCTCATTCCCAAAAGACTGTTCAAGCTGCAGAGAGACAGAGGACGTATGATACTCATAGCTCCACGTTAGCCGTGGCTAACGTGGTATCCTCTGCTTCTACATCTCTCTCAAGCCACGCCACTGGAGTTGGGATATGCTCCAGATCTTCTTTCCCAGGAGGACTGGATGCTATTGCACCCGAATCCCCAGTCCTTGCATCTCAGGGCCTGGTTGCTGAAAACCTAGAGTTTCCAGATATCAGCCTTTCTCAACAGGTAAAGGATATCCTGGTGGCCTCCAGAAAATCCTCCACATGGCGATCATGTGCCTTTAAGTGGAAAAGGTTCTCTGTATGTGTTCTCAAAGAGGGCTTCACCCCCTTTCGGTGCCTCTGGAATCGCTACTGGAGTATCTCTCCTCCATTTATCAAATTCTGGTCTTAAAACCAATTCAGTAAGTGTCCATCTTAGTGCCATTGCAGCTTCTTGCAAGCCCCTGGATAGACAGCCTATTTCCTCTCATCCACTCGTAGCAAGATTTATGAGAGGTTTACTCTTTAACAAAACCTCCCATTAAGCCACCGCCGGTGGCATGGGATCTAAATCTTGTTCTTGGGCAGCTCATGAAACCGCCCTTTGAGCCTTTAGCCACTACAGCTCTAAAGTTTCTCTCCTGGAAGGTCATCTTCCTAGTTGCTCTCACTTCTGCGAGACGCATTAGTGAGTTACAAGCTTTAGTGGCAGATCCTCCTTATACAAGATTTCACCATGATAAGGTAGTTCTTAGGACTCATCCATACTTTATGCCAAAAATGATTTCGCCTTTTCATTTAAACCAAGCGGTTTACCTTCCTGTATTCTTTCCTAGGCCTCATGCCTCTTAATGCAGAAAGGAACCTTAATACTTTAGATTGTAAAAGAGCCCTGGCTTTTTACCTTCAAAGAACTATGCAACACAAAATCTTCTCAGCTGTTTGTTGCTTTTGATTCCAGTCATTTGGGACTTCCAGTTTCCAAAAGAACTCTCTAGATGGATTGCAAATTGCATATCCTTTGCATACGAGAGTAAGGGACTTTCTCTCGAAGGCCATGTCACAGATCACAATATGAGTCATGGCAGCCTCTATGGCTAATCTTCGTTCTGTGTCCATTGACGACATCTGTAGAGCAGCCACTTGGGCTTCGGTACACACCTTCACAGCCCATTACTGTTTAGACAAGGATTCCCTTAGGGATGCCTCGTTTGGCCAGGCTGTTCTCCAGCATCTCTTTCAGACTTAGTACAACTCTTACCCGCCATTCCGGGTTTGGATACCAGAGATCATGGGCGGAAGCATGACCTATCTCTCCATGGGTTTGTAGCTTCCTGGGGTCATCCCCCTGGCATCTTTCAGCTGGGGAGTCCCCATATGTGAAGACTACATTCCTGCTTGTTCCTGGAGATAGAGCAGGAATAAGTCTTCACAACCCACCCCCTCCCCTAGGAGTCTCTCTCTGTCTCTGTCTCTCTCAGCTTTATTTAACATTTCTTATATACCACCTTTCATGAACAAACTTTTATATACAAACTTTCATGAACAAACTGAAATTACATTGAACAGGGCATTATAACTTGGAGATAACTATTTTACAGGGAACATGGGCAATGGAGGGTTAGGTGGCTTGCCCAAGACCACAAGGAGCACCTGTGGGACTAGAAGCCCCAGTCCTTCTGGCCCAAGGTTGCTGTCCTCTAGTGGAATTTGAACCCCCGACCTTCCGGCCTGAGGTAACTTGCCCCAACCACTAGGCCGCCACTCCCTAAACTCAACTGAAGAGAGAGAATTGGGAAGGCAGCATGCAGGTGCTGTGGGATGCTCCCAATAGCTTTCCTATTGGACGCTGGGGAGTGTTCCTGCGCAGGCTCCATCAGTACCGACGATACCCATATTTATTTATTTATTTAGCTGCATTTATATTCCGCTTTTCACCGGGTCAAAGCGGTTGGGGGATACATTTAACACGAGGGGATATGAGACACATACACTAATACTTACAGGGAACATGGGCAATGGAGGGTTAAGTGGCTTGCCCAAGACCACAAGGAGAACCTGCGGGACTAGAAACCCCAGTCCTTCCGGCCCAAGGTTGCTGTCCTCTAGTGGGATTTGCACCACCGACCTTCCGGCCTGTAGTACCTTGCCCCAACCACTAGGCCACTCTTCCCTATGTGAAGACTTAGTCCTGCTGTTCCTGAAGATCACCTGTTACAGGTGAGTAACTACACTTTATTTGTTTCATTACCTCTTAAATGTTTAGTAATTTTGAAGATTGATTTGTCCACAGTTTTCTGGGCTAGTAGGAAACAGAATTATCTTTTTGTTTGTGTTCCAAATAAGCTGAACTTTGTACTGATATCTGAGTAGCTTTCTAAAAGTTGCTATTTGGCAGCTGTTTTCTTGGCTAGTGATTATTCTCTGTAAGCATTTGTTGTATATGATGTCATTGCTAGTCTATGGACAAACGTAAGCATTCCTGGAAAAGTACTCTTAATTTTGCTACTGGTTAATTACTGTTCCTTCATTGACAAGCAGGATGAATTGACTGTGCCTCTTGTGTAATGTCACATGACAGGGCCAAGATGGAGTAGGCTCCCTCAGGGATTCTGCACAGTGATTGATTGCCTCATGAGTTTTCCTAAATCTGTTCATGCACATTGGCGCCTTGATGTGATTTTTTTGTCGATTGTCAATCATGCTATGATTAGAGGAAAATTCTTCCTCCTCAATTTTTTTTTCTTTTTTTTTTTTTTTTAAAGATTTTCCAAACTTCTCTGTTCTCTTCTCCTTCCCTTGTTTCTTTCAACAAAGAAAAATTAAGTGTGACCTGGTTGGATTTCCCCTTCCTTATCCTGCTAGACCAGTCCAGACGAGTGGGCTATATACTTGCCAGCAGGTGGAGGCAGACTTGAGCAACTTTCAGTAATATTGCTTGATATATCTTCTGATCTCCAGGAACAAGCAGGAATGAGTCTTCACATATGGGTACGTCGGTACCAACGGAGTCTGCGCGGGAACGCTCCCCAGCGTCCAATCAGAACGCTTTTGGAAGCATCCCAACACGCCTGCGTGCTGCCTTCCCGCCTTTCCCAACTGCCTCTCCTCAGTTTTCGTTTTTCCGCGGAGCCGGCAGGACATCCTCCTGTCACCGCAGAACATTCTTCTTTTATTTTTTGGTTTTCTTGTGGTCGTGTCTGCCTTCCCCGACTCCACTGGTACCGCCGGTGTTTCTTTTCTTTCTTTCTTGTAAAGTTTCCTTTTTAAGGAATACTTTTTTCCTTGTTACTGCCTCACGGTTATTTTCGGCCTGCTAGGCCTACTCACTTTCCTTCATGGAACTGCCAGCCACTATCCCTACGAAATATGCAAAATGTGGCGGTACAAAATTAATTTTAGACACTCATAATTGGTGTCTATCCTGCTTGGGTCCTGACCACTATCAGCTGGAGTGCCCCTCCTGCAGCAGTATAGTCGGAAGAAGTCTTCAGTATCGAGTTCACCTCGATTCCCGGTCCCCATTCAACTTCAGGGCACCAACCACCGTCCGTTCTTCACAGGATCAGGTAACCCAAAAACAGTCTGTTAAGACTAGCCAGCCCTTGAGTGGTAGATCTCATGCACAGCATAGAGATGCCTCTGGCCTTGCCCTCGAGGACACATTGGCTTTAAAACCCGGGTGGGAGTCTTCAGCCTCCAAATCCTTAGTGGGATTTCAGGTTGTTCCTGAGGTTCACCCCTCTCCGACCATACCTGAGCCATGCTTGGTGGTAGCATCCGCTTTGAGCAGTACCGATACCCCGGCATCGGCAATGGTGTTAGATGAAGCATTCCTCACCACGGATCGTAGTCTGGCGTCCTCGGTACCTGCGGGCCTGTTGGATATGCTGCAGACCGATCTTCCTGTATCGGTATCGATCCTGGTACTGACGCCGGTACCCTCCAGATGTGCATCGATAGACTCGCTTCCCTTGATGCCGAGTCTAGAATCGATCTCCAGTCTGGATGACTGGGTACCGATACCGGACGGTACCTAAGGCACGGTTCCGATGATCCAGGTCGGGCACTCTCGGTTTCTTTGATACCGTTAGTTGTCACCGACTGGCCTTCATCTACCGCTATCAGATACGGTGCCGGAGTCGGTACCGGTATCCACATTACCATTGCGGTCGGTACCTTCCATGCTTCTCTCATCAGGGTCGCTTCCCTCTGTACCGAGTTTGGAATTGATCCCTAGCATGGACGATGCGTTAGACTGTGGCTGGTCCCGACCTCCTGCGGTATGGGCGACCATCCTCTAGGGATCCGATACTCCACCCTTTAGGGTCTTCTATTCCTCAAAATTTGGACAGATCCCTGGGTGCCAATGCTAGTTCTTCAACAGATCTAGCCTCTCCTCCTCTTTCTAGAGGATTTCCCTTTTCAAGCATTCCTGCTTGATATGGCAAAGTCACTTGCCATTTCTATACCTGGTCAGGATCCTGCACCAGGGAATACAGAATCCCTGTATATTCCCTGGAGTCCAAAGGAGAACATCATGCTTCCTGTGCATCAGACCTTGCAGGATCTCCTCTTACAAATGTGGGAAACTCCTTTAACAATACCCCCACCTTCTAGGGCAACTGATCTTCTATATAAGGTGCCCCCTCTCCAGGGTTTCAAAAGACTCAACTTCCTCATCATTCCATTGTTGTAGAATCAGCAATGAGGCGTATTAAGCGTACTAAGAAGTACTCTTCTTATCCGCCAGGTCGTGAGTCTAAGACTTTAGATGCCTTTGGACGCCAAACCTTCCAGGCATCCATGCTTTCAGCAAGAATTTTCTCATATATTTTCTATATGGTATTATCTCTTGAAGAGGTCACAAAGAAATTACTGTTTTTGACCCCTTTTCTTCAAGAGCCCAAAAGAGCAGACTATTCCTTATTGGTTAGTCATGCTCAAAATATCTCTAGGTTCCTTACTCGTGCTTCCCTAGACTCCTTTGAGTCTGTTAGCAGAACTTCTGTTATAGCCATAGGGGCACGACGTAAAGCCTGGCTCCAAGTTTCAGACTTGGACAAATGGGCACAAGAAAGACTGGGAAATACTCCTTGCACTGGAGAAAATCTTTTTAACAAGGAGTCTTTACTCGAAGTTGCTCAGTTAACCACTGGCATTCCTGTTTCCAGAGGCTGTTCTACGCCTTCCTCTTTCCCAGTTGGTAGGAAATGTCCTAGCAAACTTTCTTCCCCTAGTGGGGAAAATTTTATCCATCTTCTGCCCATCATACAGATGTTCCCAAACAGGGGAAACATCGCACTGGTCTACAACCTCAGCAGGGTCAGCAAACCCAGCAGTCGCAGGGTTTCAGGTTATCATTACATCTCCTGTTTGGTGGTTAGAGTTGCAGTCTGCTTCTTTTCACTTGAAGCATCTACACTAATTTCATCCTAAATTCTCCTGGATCTCTCTTCACGAGACATCCTTTCTTTTGCTCTAAGAGTCTTTATGATGATCATGCCTATAGTTAACAGGTTTCTCTTCCTCTTTCTGGGAAAAGAGAAGTGACAACTATCCATAAGACAGTTTTTCCCTGTACTAGCATGTATCATCTTACCTCTCAGAGACTTACTACATAGTCTCCTTCAACTCTCTTACCTCCCTCTTACTACAACAATCGGTTTGTAAGAGTGGCTCTATTACACTGGTAAGCCCCTATGGTTCTCTACCAATTACACAAGGGGATTTTCCCTTCCAGAGTTGTCTCTTTTTTTTCTTACTTTAGGGCAGCTCATCAGACAATAAGGGAGTCTTACCACTCCTACTATGTCTGTTCCTCCTTTTTCCCAATCTAAAAGAAAAAAAGAGAAATTTTTTTCCACTGCCCTGGTAGTTGCTGCAAATGCAGCAATTCCTAGTGGTTAACCCACTGGTTCTGTTCACCACACAACCAGGGTTTCTCCTCCACTAGCATAAGAACATAAGATATGCCATACTGGGTCAGACCAAGGTCCATCAAGCCCAGTATTCTGTTTCCAACAGTGGCCAATCTAGGTCATATGTACCTAGCAGTTTCCCCAAGAGACACAAGTTCCACAATGCTTGTACTGGGTCAAGCATTGATATCCTGGGTCCCTTCTTAATAATGGTTTATGGACCTTTCCTCCAGGAACTTGTCCAAACCTTTTTTAAACCCAGCTACACTAACAGCCTTTACTACATCCTCCGGCAACAAATTCCAGAGTTTGATTACACGTTGAGTGAAAAAATATTTTCTTTTATTAGTCTTAAATAGTTTACCCTGTAGCTTCATTGCATGTCCCCTAGTCTTTCCATATTCTGATAAGGTAAACAATCGATCTACGTTTACCCGTTCCACTCCGTTCATTAATTTATAGACTTCTATCATATCTCCCCTCAGCCGTCTCTTTTCCAGGTTAAAGAGCCCTAACCTTTTTAGCCTTTCTTCATAGGAGTATCCTTCCATCCCCTTTACCATTTTGGTGGCTCTTCTCTGTACCTTTTCTAAAATCGCTATATCCTTTTTAAGATTCGGCGACCAGAATTGCACACAATATTCAAGGTGCGGTCTCGCCATGGAACGATATAGAGGCATTATAATATCTTTTGTTTTATTTTCCATTCCTTTCCTTATCATACCTAGCATTCTGTTTGCTCTATTGGCCGCCGCTGCACACTGGGCCGAGGGTTTTAACATGGTATCCACAATGACGCCTAAATCTTTTTCCTGGGTGGTGGTTCCTAATGTGGAACCTTGCATCGTGTAACCATAGTTTGGGTTGTTCTTCCCTAGGTGCATAACCTTGCACTTGTCCACATTAAATTTCATCTGCCATTTTGATGCCCAGTCTTCCAATTTATCAAGATCCTCTTGCAATTTTTCACAATCCTCTTGGGTTTTAACCACTTTAAATAGTTTTGTGTCATCTGCAAATTTGATAACCTCACTCGTTCCACTTTCCAGGTCATTTATGAATATGTCAAAAAGCAGCGGACCCAGCACAGATCCCTGGGGTACACCACTATTCACCTTTCTCCATTGGGAAAATTGGCCATTTAGCCCTACCCTCTGCTTTCTATCTTTTAACCAGTTCCTGATCCACAATAGTACACTGCCTCCTATCCCATGACTCTTTAGTTTTGCCAAACGTCTCTGATGAGGGACCTTGTCAAAGGCTTTCTGAAAGTCCAGATACACAATATCAACCGACTCACCTTTGTCCACCTGTTTATTCACTCCTTCAAAAAAACATAACAGATTAGTAAGACAAGATCTTCCTTGTCTAAAGCCATGTTGGCTGTCTCCCATTAGGTTGTGACTATCTACATGCTGAGTAATTTTATTCTTTATGATGGTTTCTACCATTTTTCCCGGTACTGACGTCGGGCTCACTGGTCTGTAGTTTCCCGGATCACCCCTGGAACCCTTTTTAAAAATTGGTGTTACATTGGCGATCCTCCAATCTTCAGGTATTAGAGATTTTAATGATAGTTCACAGATTACTGATAGCAGGTCTGCAATCTCATATTTCAGTTCTTTCAACACCCTTGGATGTATACCATCCGGCCCAGGTGATTTGCTACTCTTCAGTTTATCTAATAGTTGTAAGACATCTTCCCGATGTATCAATATTTCCTTCAATTCTTCCGCACCTTTAAATACCACTTCAGTCATGGGTAACATCCCTACATCTTCCTCAGTAAAGACCGAAGCAAAGAATTCATTCAGTCTCTCCGCTATCGCCTTGTTGCCTCTTAGTGCTCCTTTAACCCCTTTATCATCTAATGGACCAACTGACTCACAGGTTTTTTGTTACGAATGTACTTGAAAAGGTCTTTATTTCGCGTTTTTGCTTCAGCAGCAAGCTTCTTCTCAAATTCTCTCTTTGCCTGCCTTATCAATGCCTTGCATTTGACTTGCCAGTGCTTGTGCTGTTTCCAGGTTTCATCGTTTGGCTCTTTTTTCCATTTCCTGAAAGATGCTTTTTTGGCAACAGCCTCTCTGACCTCACCTTTAAACCATGCTGGCAGTTTTTTGGACTTCCTTCCACTTTTCTTAAAGCGTGGAATACAGCTGGTCTGGGCTGCCAAGATAGTATTTTTCAACAACACCGAAGCTTGATGTACGTCTTTAACCTTTGCAACTGCTCCTTTTAGTTTTTTCTTAACTGTTTTTCTCATTTTATCATAGTCTCCCTTTCGAAAGTTAAAAGGTAGTACTGTGGATTTCCTTACTATCCCTCCTCCACTAATTAAATCAAAGGCGATCATGCTATGATCACTATTGCCAAGTGGCCCCAACACCCTTATCTCTTGCACTAGATCTGGTGTTCCACTAAGGACTAGGTCTAATATGGCTTCCCCTCTGGTCGGTTCATGAACCAGCTGCTCCAAGAAGCAGTCATTTATTTCATCTAGGAACTTTATCTCCGTAGCATGTCCTGACGTGACACTGACCCAGTCGATACCAGGGTAATTGAAATCACCCATTATTATTACTGCGCTGTAACTTTTGTTAGCTTCCTTGATTTCTTTGAGCATTTCATCATCCATTTGGTCATTCTGGCCAGGTGCTCGATAGTACACCCCCACTGCCTTTGCCTTCCCCCTTTTATATGGAATTTCAATCCATATAGATTCTATAGCAGATTTTGTTTCCTGCAAAACTTTAATCCTTTCTGAGTCAATGCCCTCTCTAACATAGAGCGCAACCCCTCCACCAATTTGATCAGCTCTATCATTACGATATAGTTTGTACCCAGGTATCAGTGTCCCACTGGTTGTCCTCCTTCCACCATGTCTCTGATATTCCAATCATATCTGACCTTTCATTTAGTGCTATATATTCTAACTCTCCCATCTTATTCTTTAGACTTCTAGCATTTGCATACAAGCATTTTAGAGAATGTGTTTTATTCATGTTAATTTGGCTATTGTTAGACATGGGTAAATTGGGATCTTTAAGCTCTGTCTGCTCCATACTTGAGGGCATTTGGGCTACTTTACTCTTTTGTGGAACCTCTCTGCTTTTGGTAGTATCCTTCAAGGATACATTCTTCCGAACCATCCGCTCTTGGGCGATTGTCGGCTTTCCCCTAATATCTAGTTTAAAAGCTGCTCTATCTCCTTTTTAAAGGTTAATGCCAGCAGCCTGGTTCCATCCCGGTTAAGGTGAAGCCCATCCCTTCGGAAGAGCCCCTCCTTTCCCCAGAATGTTCCCCAGTTCCTAACAAATCCAAAACCCTCATCTCTGCATCATTGTCTCATCCACGAATTGAGACTCCGGAGCTCTGCCTGCCTTTTGGGTCCTGCGCGTGGAACAGGAAGCATTTCAGAGAATGCTACCCTGGAAGTTCTGGATTTCAACTTCCTACCTAAAAGCCTAAATTTTGCCTCCAGAACCTCCCTACCACATTTTCCTATGTCATTGGTACCGACATGTACCAAGACAGCAGACTCCTCCCCAGCACTATCTTAGACCTTATCTAGGTTGCGCGTGAGGTCCGCTACCTTCGCACCAGGCAGGCATGTTACCAGGCGATCCTCAAGTCCACCAGCCACCCAGCTATCTACATGCCTAATGATCGAATCACCAACTATAACAGCTGTCCTAACCCTTCCCTCATGGGCACATGGCCCTGGAGAAACTTCCTCGGTGCGAGAGGGTTTTACATCACCTGGAGGACAGGTCCTAGTTACAGGATCACTTCCTGCCACACCAGGGTGATGCTCTCCTGTCACGTGACCTCTCTCCTCCATGGCAACAGGGGTGCTGCCAGACTGGAGGTGGGACTTCAGGACTATATCCCTGTAGGTCTTATGTTTTCCAAGTCTGCTACTTTAGCCTCTAGAGAACGGACTTGTTCCTTGAGAGCAAAGAGCTCCTTGCACATAGTGCACACGTAAGACCTCTCACCAACTGGGAGAAAATCATACATGTGACACTCAATGCAAAAGACTGGAAAGCCCGCATCCTGCTGCTGGACTGCTGTCTGCATCTTAGTTTTAAGTTTGTGTCTAGATCTTTAAGTTCGTTCTTACTAGGGGTTGCTATGGGTATTTATACCAATAAAACTGTACCTAATACGTTTAATATACCTTGTTCACCTGAAGCTTAATTAATCTCTGGTCCTTAGTGTATGACTGATTTGGGTAATGAGCTTCACCTGAAAGCACCTCCTGTCTTTTAAGATGTGTAAGTACCTATAAAGCTATGATTATCCCAGGGGTGGGAGGGAAATAACACTTATTAAAAGAGGGCTGCTACACAGTACCCTGTCTTGTGCTGCTGAGGTAAGCTAAATTCTGATTTGATTTAAATTATAGCTCTTAGCTGCTGCTAGGCTCTAACTTCTTATGAAATTTAAACTACAAGCTCTCTGCTGGGTACTAAATTTAACCAGAAAGCTCTCTTCTGTGTGTTAAATTTAAACTAAAAGTACTTTGCTGTTACTTGGCCCTGAGTGACTATTAAATTTAAACTACAAGCTCTCTGCTGGGTATGAAATTAACCAGAAAGCTCTCCTCTGTTTTAAATTCAAACTTTAATTGCTGCTACTAGGCCCTAACTGATCCAACAAAAAACAGTGGGTTCACAGATTAAGTAGCTTTAATACAAAGAATTCTTTTTAGAAAATTACCAGAAGTATATACTCAGTTGCAGATTTCTCTCCAGAAGTAACAGTCCCCCTTTCTAGTCCTTCAAGACAATCCTTCTAGCCTCAGTGCTAAACCCTAGCAATCCTTCTAGCCTCAGTGCTAAACCCCAAACAGGTTATTAACCTTTTTTGGAAACCCTCTTATCACAGACTAGTTGGTTGACTTCTATTCTTCGCCCCCTTGTTTTGGCAGAATAGTTTGTTACCTACTGGCTTTAAACAGCCAGTTTTTTCCTTCTAACCAACCTGCAACATGCTCTCTGCCACTCTACAGAGTAGCTTTGCACTATGGGCCCTTGCTAAAGAGCATTAGTATCTTGCCTAGCAAATAATCCCAGATGGTTAGGAGGTGTTCCCTGCCCTTACCATCTCATCTAAAATCTCTTTTTGAGACAAAAGACACAGGTCTTTCATCACGTGAAAACCTAAAGAATGCCCTATTCCTTGGCTTGGCCCATATCTCCTTTGGACTCCTCGCCAGGGATAGTTTTCTTTCAGTGGCAGCTCAAGGACGCCTGATACCCTTCTTGCCCTTATAGGCGAGTCACTATGGTATCTTATTCCAGTGGCGTCCTCTATCCATTCACCATACTGCAGTTCTGGAGAGATCTGGACTTGCTGCCTGCAGACTGAAGTTATCCTCTGCGTTTTTCACGTAAGCCATCCTGGTTATTCAAGAGCTCGAATTCTTAAAGGAATCTATACTCCTTCTTGTCAGGGAGACCATTCCTCTGACTTTGTCAATCATACCCAGGGAAAGAAGATTCTCTATGCATCTATTCAAGCAGGTATCACCCTTCTTGCTATTAGATGAATCTTTTTCTCTCCCCATATTCCTATGGGGATCTAGTTATATAGGTATGTCTCCATCCACATGCCTGGAGACGTGTCTATATGTCTACATATATATCTGTATCTTCTGCCCATGTATATCTCTGTATATATAAATGCATATATACCCTATATGTATATATATTTATGAATATATATATATATATATCTGTTGAGATAAGTACGTAGATACATATCTATCTAAAAGATATATCTGTCTGTTTGGGTTCAGATATTCATATATTCCTATATGACCCTGACAGATGGGCACTACCCCTATCAATGCTGTACCAGCATGTTTAGGGTTCTACACGTACAACCACTCCCTGTGGTAAATAGCAAACCTTTTTCTTACCATAACCTTTCACGGTTAGGTACCTCTGAAGCTCCCCATGCACCTTTTTTCTTTCCTATTTGACCCCATTTAGGAAAGACATTGCGGATCTTCAGTTAATCTAAAGCTGTAGCGCTTTTTAAGTCTGTCCTTACTTTATTGGATAGAGGGGTCTCCATACCCCTTCTCTCCTACAGGGACTATTTCCATTGTCAGTCCAAATCGGTCAGACTTATTTTTCCTTTTGGTCTTAGCATTGGACTGTTCTTCGACCAAAAGGGCTTAAGTGCTGTCTAATAGTACCTTCTGCGTTTTCCGCTGAAGCCCTACCTCATTATACTACCCCAGTTTCCCCTGGGGCTATTTTTCACCCTGAAGGGTTCTGACCTCCACTTGTTTTTTCTATAGCTTATTACCTCTACTTCACAGTGAGGTACTCCTTGAGGATCTTATACTGGCTCTTCTAACAGATCCATATGAACCTCAATAGACTTTTTACAATGCCAACAAGGGAGGTCCATATTACAATATTGCGCTCAATATTTTACTACTACGTCATCTATACAGGAGCTTCCTCTTCAGAAGTCCTGTTCTAGTCTAGCTGTTCCACAGCACCTTTCTGTAATTCAACTCCTACCCTCCATCCCCAGGATGCCTGAGGTTCTGAGGAGTAGCATGGCGTGGAGGAGTAGCCTAGTGGTTGGGGCAAGGTACTTCAGGCCGGAAGATCGGGGGTTCAAATCCCACCAGAGGACAGCAACCCTGGGCCGGAAGGACTGGGGTTTCTAGTCCCACAGGTGCTCCTTGTGGTCTTGGGCAAGACACTTAACCCTCCATAGCCCATGTTCCCTGTAAAATAGTTATCTCCAAGTTATAATACCCTGTTCAATGTAATTTCAGTTTGTTCAATGTAAACCGCACTGATGCAGAATAGCGCGGTATATAAGAGAATGTAAATAAAATAAATAAATAAAAATGCTAGATTCGCAACATGCTAGGACTCCCTCCCGGCATCTTAGCTTGGGAGTCCCCATATGTGAAGACTCATTCCTGCTTGTTCCTGGAGATAGCACAGTTACTTACCTGTACTGTAACAGGTGATCTCTAGGAACAGCAGGAATAAGTCTTCACAACCCACCCACCTCCCCTAGGAGTTGCATTTCTCTATCTCTATCTTTCCCTTTCTTGCTCTCTCTCTCTGTCTCAGCTTTAAAACTTAACTGAGGAGAGGCAGTTGGGAAAGGCGGGAAGGCAGCACGCAGGCGTGTTGGGATGCTTCCAAAAGCATTCTGATTGGGTGCTGGAGAGCGTTCCCGCGCAGACTCTGTTGGTACCGACGTACCCATATGTGAAGACTTATTCCTGCTGTTCCCAGAGATCACCTGTTACAGGTAAGTAACTGTGCTGTGCAGCACTGAGAAAAGCCAGTATTTGCCTCCAATTGGTGGCAAGGTATTTGGCCTGGTGCAGATAGGCCTGATTCTCCTTGTCCATACTATGGTGCTGTGGTCTATGATTGATTTGAATATGGTAAGCCCAGCGTTGCTCAGAGCACAGATATGCCCTTGTCTCTTGGAGCTAACAGCAACCTTGTGTTCAGTGCTGTTATCCATAGGTTCCTAGCACTGGGTAGACCTGAAGAAGAGCAGGATGACCCCCACAGGCCCCCTGAAGAGGTTTATTAGATGGGTTCAGGCCTCCCTTCCTTCTTGCTGGTTCTTTCTGCATGCTTTGTATTTGTTCAGATTTTATTTTTTGTAATTTTCTTTTTTATCCCATTGGTTTAATGGGGAATATTTGACTCTATGCTGCTTTCAAGAAAGTAGCTCTAAATTTTAATAAAGGCCTTTGATCAGCAACTGGGCCTCTCCAGGGCTTCTGTTCTCAGGTTTCCCAGGTCAGCACAATAGGTGCTGGGATTCCTTTTTGGGTCTCCCTTTTTGCCACAGTCTGCTTAATTGTGTTTTTTTTTTTTTTGCAGCCTTTTATTTAAGTTTTGACAATGCAGAGTTCAGTCATATGGCACAATGCAGCCTGTGTCCTCTAGTGTGCTTTTTCCCACAGCTGCTGCTTTTTGTCTCAGTTGTGGCTGCAAAGCCTGGGGCACCTTTTTTTGGGCTTTTGGGACCCCCATGCTGTTTCTGTGGGCCCCTTCCACTCCTTTCTTATGTTTCTTGGGGAACTTTTCCCCCCATTCTGGTGGTACCGCTGCCATTTCAGATTGACATCTTGGCTCCTGACAGAGGTAGAGCTTAGTGGGGTGGACTTTGCCACAAGCCCATTAGCCCTAAGAGCTCACCTTTTCAACCGGCTTGCACTACAGCTCTTGAAATAGCTCACAGGCTGTTCCTTATCGTTCCTCCAGTTCAGTCCTTCACCACTGGGTAGTGTGCCACCTCCTGCAGCATGGAGACTGGGCATGTCAGAATCGTGACATCACTGGATGTACCCTGCTGGTTTCTCCCATCAGCCTCAGTGTGTCCAGTCTCCATGCAGCAGGAGAACATAGTGAGCCTAGGTGCTGGGCTCACTAGAGGAACAGATAAGGAACATTTAGTATAGTTAGGTAATCAAAGGAAACCCTTAAAGCTATCATTTCATTTATTTTGGGTACTGCTACTTTAAAAAAAAATAAAAATGAGTTATTTTGGGGGGAATCGAACCTGCTTTGGTGGGGCGGCTTCTCCTCTCAAGATCGGCCCGAGTGTTTGAGCTGCTTTCCCCTCCTGGTTTGGACCGAGGGGAGTTGTGCAGTGGAGGAAACGACAGGCCTGAGAGCTCCGGTTGTTGTGGGGGGACCTCGTGGCAGCGCACCTGGGGCCAGAAAGAAAGCTCTCTCCGCGGAAGCTGCTCACATATTGCTGTGGGCAGCTTTGCAGATTGCAGGGCGGCCGATCGGAGCAGGTAATTAGCCTGGGGGCACGGTTAGGCCTGGCGGCGAAGGGGAGAGGCCCGGCGGCGAAGGGCAGTGACCCGGCGAGGCGCAGTTAAGCGGGGAGACTTCGGGGCCTGACTAAGGGTTTTGCGACGGCAGGCAGGCCCTGCTGGTTTTCGCGGGCCGTGTTTTCCAACGCTTCTTCAGGCCGCAAGGCAGCTGCGGTTTCTGGCTAGACTCTCGGGCTCTGAAAGGTAACGGATTCAGTGGGAATTAGATTTGTTTAAGTTAATTTATTTGCTTTCATTTGATTTCATTTAATTTCTTTGATTTTGATTTAATTTGAGGCTCTTTGATTTTTTTATTTGCTTCTGGGGCCTTGAAGGAGTTACCAAAAAAAAATTATTTTTCTGTTTGAAGGGGCATCCTTCATTACGGAGAGAGATTGATTTAATATTTAGCTAATGCCGTCACGTCCAGAGTGTTTGGTCTGTGGCACGCGCAGGAGCGCAGTTTCGGACGACGAGGTCTGCAAGGGCTGCGCTCTGGCTTCAACAGAAGATTCAAGATAAAGCTTGTGAAAAGACTCGGAGTCCATCTGCAAAGGGAGTTGGTGAGTCCCTTCTGGAAGTTCCATGCGTGCCTCTTTTAGAAAGCCAAGCAGAGCCAGCTAGTTCTGGGGCACCAGTAGGAGCTGGGGCGGCCCTTGGCAGTTTCTCTCCAGATTTTGTGCTCATAATGCATCAAGTGTATTGCTTGCGACAGCAGGGGATGGTGATAGAGCCTTTGATGCTGGGAGCTCCGGTGCAGCAATCTGGCTCCGAAAAGGTTGGCGGCAGCCTGGTGAGACTTCTTAAGAGGGCTCAATCCCTTGACGATCAGCCCTTGGACTCGGATTAGCCGGATACGGAAGACGTAGATTTGGAACCAGACTCAGGAATTGAAGAACTTGAGGAAGGGGAGATTTCGAAACGTGAGGATCAGGCGAGGATCATAAGAGTATTTCGCAAGGAAGAGATTACTGCACTCATTACAGAGTCCCTTCAGGCGCTTAACCTCATTTTGGTCCAGCCATCGGAGGAAGAGGGTCTGGAGGACCCTCTCATTCAGGCAGTGCGACAAACTCAGGCGGTGTTTCCAGTTCACCGAGTTGTTGACTGGATGATTCAAGATGAATGGGATGTGCCAGAAGCGGGGTTAAGAGGCGTGAGAGTTATGAACAGGCTCTACCCCTTAGCGGACAAGGAGAAGGAGAGGTTCCATTTTCCGCGTATAGATGCAGCGGTGTCAGCAGTCACAAAAAAGACGACACTTCCGGTGGAAGGCAGTGCGACCTTGAAGGATGCACAAGACCAGAAGGTGGACGGCTTATTGAAGCAAGCGTTTGAGGTTAATGCTCTCTCATTGCAAGCTTCTATTTGCAGGGCTTGGGTGGCGAGAGCTTGCCTCAGGTGGTGGCAACGATTGCAGCAGCCGTCTCAGCAGGCACAGGAGTGCTTAATGGATGTGACACGGCTTGAATCAGGTGTGGCATATTTAGCGGATGTCCACTATGATTTGATTAGGACGTTGGTGAATAGTATGGCTTCCGTGCGCCGGTACCTGTGGTTTAAGAAATTGGACGGTGAATGGTTCTTCTAATTCGCGGCTTAGTAAGCTTCCTTTTAAGGGGAAGTTTGGTGAAGATCTTGACAAATTGGTTAAGGACTTGGGAGAATCCAAAGGCGGAAGGCTGCCGGAAGATAAGCCTAAGCAGGGGAGGTCCCTGCCAACTTTGCGCGGTCATTTTCAAGACTTCAGGCGATTTTGTACCTCTTGATTGGGAGGTTTCCAACGAGGAATATTTTGCTTCAAGAGCGCAAGGTTTCGTGGTTTTCGAGGAGCGGGTAGGGGTTTCACAACTACCTCCTCCCCGGCTGCCTGAAAACCACAATGAAGCAAGGCGGGCCCGGGTAGGAATTCAGCCGATAGGAGGGCGGCTTCGGGAGTTTCTTCCTGCCTGGGTCCAGTTAACATCCGACCAATGGGTGAAGGTTATTTAGACAGATTTGTATACCACCTTATCCTACAATCAAAGTGGTTAATGCTCTCGAATTTGCTCATCCGGTAATAGATTCGTTCGTTCTGTCTCCTTGCAGAGGGCAGCAGAGAACGTTCGTGATTCTGCAAACTTTGGATCGTCTCTTGCAGTTGGGAGCAGTTGTGCCAGTTCTGCAGGAATTGTACGGCGTCAGTCGTTACTCTATATCTCCAGGAACAAGCAGGAATGTAGTCTTCACATATAGGTATCGTTGGTACCGACGGAGCCTGCGTGGGAACGTTCCCCAGCATCCAATAGGAAAGCTTTTGGGAGCATCCCACAGCGCCTGCGTGCTGCCTTCCCAACTGTCCCTCTCCAGTTCTTCGTTTTCCACAGAGCTGACAGGTCACACATCCTGTCACTGCAGAAAATTTCCCCCTTTCTTTTTTGTGGTCGCGTCTGCTTTCCCTTGATGCTATACTGGTACTGCCGGTTCTTTTCTTTTTCCTGAAAAAAAAAACAACCCTTTGTTTCTGGAGTCTTTCTCCAGTAATTTTCTTCTTGGGTGCCACGTGCCATTTTGGGCACTAGGCCCAATTTTTTCCCTCAAAATGGAAAAACCCATTTCGGGTTTTAAAAAGTGTTTTAAGTGTGGCGGTACCATCTTCGTCGCCGACACCCATGAGTGGTGCCTCAAATGTTTAGGTCCTGACCACTCTATTTGAGTGTGTTGCCTGTGGGATGATGTCAAAAAGGGGCCGGCAAAACCGAGCTGCTAAACTTAGCACCCTTTTTCCCTTCGATGCAGCCTCCGTGGCATCGACGTCTTCCAGGGCTTCATCTTCCTCCCATGGATCTTAGGTAACTAAACATAAATCTAGCCGGTCCTCAAAGGGTAGATTTCCTTCTAAACATCGAGATGCCTCTGTCTTTGCCCTTGAGGGACTTTCACCGGCAATTGCCCCGGCGGGAGGCTTCAGCTTCCAAAGCACTAACAGAGCTCCAGGATTCCAAGGGTAAGCATCTTGAACTTTTCCCTTTGCAGGAACTTGTTGAGGTTGCGCAAGTCTAGGATGGGTCTGAGGCCTCCTGTTCTTTTTGGTATCAGAAAGTACCTGGAATAAAAGCCGTGACCTCTCAGGTGGTGGGGCACCGGTTCCACAGCCTGTTCCTGAAGAAGACTTGCCAACTCCTGAAGGAGTAAGTCCCTGTGCAGAGGGAGTCTTGGAGGCTCCCCTGGAAAGTAGGAGGGAGGTACTTGGTGAAAGTGCAAAAGGTAGCCCTTTTGAACTACCTGAATCACCCAGACATCTGATGTTATGGCTGACCACCTGTGGGCAAAGTGGGCCAGCCGGCCTCCTGTGCTGAGAGAAGCCAGCGGGGGGGAAGAGGCTATGCTTACGGAGTCAAAAACCCCCACCCTGCTGAGCAGGGGCCGGTGTAGTGGGCTTGGGGGCCTTCTGCCTACGGGACCCATTACCCTGTCCCTTAGCCTGCTGACCCTGATGGGGAGCTGCTGAGGCTTGATATTGTAGGTGGTGTTTATAGGCAGACACCTTCCTCGGGTAAAAGGGCTTTTTCCCCAAGCCCTTCCTCTTCTGTGAAGGGGCAGAGGTCTTCCTGGACAGGCGAGTCCTGGTTAGAGTCTCGGTCTCGAGTTGTGCAGCTTTTTCAGCCATGGGCTTGCCAAAGAGGTTTTCTACCCCCAAAAAAGAGGAGATTCTATCCTTCATATTCCCAGCCAGCCTACTAGGCCCCATAAAAACAGTGCCCTAAACAGGCTAAAAAGCCCAGGCTAGCCAAGCCACAACCAGCCACTCGGCCAACTCTTGCCACATCCAGTTTTTGACTCCTACATAGGGAACATGGCCAGCTTTCTCCTTCACGTAACAGAGCCCACCACCATCCCAGGAAGACTCTCATTTTGCTCAACAGTGGCATTCCATCACCATGGAGCAGTGGACTCTCAACATAATCCAGAGAGGTTACCAGCTAAATTTCCAAGAGCTTCCTCCTCCCCATATCAAGGGAGACCTTCATTCCAAACCTCCCCTGGATTACACAGCTCAAGCAAGAGTTAAACATTCTCTTTTCTCAAGGAGCTGTAGAATCATTTCCAACAAACCAATGGTTCAAAGGCTTCTACTCCCCCTACTTCCTCATCCCAAAGAAGTCAGGAGGCCACAGACCCATTCTCGACCTCAGAGCTGAACAGATTCCTCGTCAAGGAGAAATTCAAAATGATCTCTCTGGGAGCCCATCTTCCCTACCTACAGGAACAAGACTGGCTTTGTTCCTTAGACCTCAAAGAGGCTTACACTTGCATCTTGATACATCCAGACCACAGACAGTATCTTCGCTTCACCTTTTAGGGCACCCATTACCAATAGAGGGTCCTTCCTTTCGGTTTGGCATCCACACCAAGAGTCTTCACAAAATGCATGGCTGTCGTAGCAGCTCATTTTTGGAGCAGCAAAGTCTGTCTTCCCTTATTTAGACTGGCTCATAAAAGCAGACTCTCCTGGAGAACTCTGCTCATCGCAACAAAAAAACTCTTGCACTTCTGCAGTACCTGGGCTTTGGATAAACTTCCCAAAATCCCAACTCACTCCAACACAAAGTTGGAATTCATAGGAGCCGTTCTGGACACAACATAGGTCCAGAGCCTTTCTCCCTCTGGCTTGCATGAACATGTTAGTGCAGCTAGCCAACAGACAGCTACAGCTTGATGATCTCTATCCCTCCTGGGACACATGGCCTCCACAGTGCATGTGGTCCCTTACATGAGATGTCACATGCATTGGTCACAATTGATCTTTTCAACCCAGTAGACCCAGTCGATAGGGGGCCTTTGGGATGATATCCAGATTACACCACCTATGGCCCAATCTCTTGTGGTGGTGCACCCCAGCAAACTACCTTTGTAGGGTCACCTTTTCAGACACCCCTACCTCAGCATACACTGACAACAGATGCCTCCAAGCAGGGTTGGGGAGCACATCTGTATTCCGTATCCACACAGGGCCTGTGGACAACCCAGGAATCCATGCAGCAGATAAATCTACTCGACCTTTGAGCAGTCACCAATGCCCTCAAGGCCTTCCAGCACCATCTCTCAAACAGTCAGATCCTAGTCAGGACAGACAATCAAGTGGCTGTTTTATATAAACAAATGGGGGGATGGGCTCCCTGCCCTTATGTCAAGAAGCCTGCAAGCTCTGGGAGTTCGCCATCCTCCACCACATGCACCTCCGTGCAGTGTACATTCCAGGAGAATCCAATTTCCTAGCAGACGAGCTGAATCAGATTCTGCAAGCCCACAAATGGTCTTTAGACCCAACAGCAGTAGCAAAACCATTCCACATGTGGGGAACACCAGTAATAGACCTCTTTGCCACTCCGCAGAACACTCAACTTCCTTAGTTCTGCTCCAGAGTTCCGTCCAGACTTGGCCTGGTGGCAGATGCCTTTATGATCCACTGGGGTCTGGGACGACTCTATGCATTTCCATCCATTCCCTTCATCTCGAAGACCCTCCTCAAGCTACAATCAGATAAGGGCTCTATGATTCTCATAGCACCATGCTGGCCATGTCAACCATGGTTTCCCCTTCTACTTCATCTGACAAAAACATCACTGATCCTACTGAGTTTCAGGCCGGGTCTCCTATCTCAAGACAACAGAGCGCTTCTCCATCCCAATCTGCAGTCCCTTCGACTGACTTCATGGCTGCTGAAAGCGTAATCTTCCAGGACTTGCCATTGTCTACTGCTGTGAAACATATTTTCCTATCCTCCAGAAAGCTCTCCACCAGGAAGACCTATTCCTTCAAATGTTGTAGATATGTTTCATTGTGCTCTCAGAATGGTTATGAACCTTTTGAAGCATTAGTACCTAAACTCCTCCAGTATCTTTTGCATGTATCTTCTCTGGATCTTCAGACTAACTCCGTGCAAGTACACCTTAGTGCTATTTCAGCTTTCCATAACCCTGTGGAAGGCAGACCCATCTCCACAGCTCCTCTGGTAGCATGTTTTATGAGGGGTCTTCTCACTAAATCACCCACCTGGCTATCACCAGTGGCATGGGATCTCAGCGTGTTACTAGCTCAATTTCTCAGACCACTGTTTGAGCCTTAGCAACCACACAAATCCGATACTTATCCTGGAAGGTATTATTCCTCATCGCCCTGACATAGGCCAGGCACATTAGTGAGCTTCAAGCCTTAGTGGCTTATGCTTGGTATACACATTTTCATCATGACAAGGTCGTCCTTCAGAAATACCCCTACTTTCAGAAGAAAGTAGTATCACCTTTCCATCTTAATCAGTCAGTAATCCTACTGGTCTTTTTCCCATGACCTCACGCTTCTCATGCAGAAGCCACCCTACATATACTCGACTGTAAGAGGGCTCTAGCCTTCTATCTCCAAAGGACTAAGGACATTAGGAAGTCCTCCCAGCTATTCGTCACCTTTGATCCTTCTCACCTGGGCCTTCCAGTGACCAAACGTACACTATCAAAATGGATAGCAGACTGTATTTCTTTCTGATACGACCAAGCCGGTCTTTCCCTCACGGGACACGTAACTGCACATAATGTCCGAGCAATGGCACACTCTGTTGCTAACCTCTGTTCAGTAGCCATTGATGAGATTTGCTGAGCTGCTACATGGTCCTCTATCCATACCTTCGCAGCCCATTACTACTTGGACAGGGACTCCCGCTGGGATGCAGCCTTTGGCCAGGCGGTCCTTCAGCATCTTTGGAATGTAAAAACTCCTACCCCCTGCCCACTTCTTACCAGATCTCCTTGACGGGAAAGTCTAGGTTCAAATGACCTTGTCAGATTTTCTGACCCAGTTGATTTCTTCAAAGATCTGGGAGCTAGGGAAGACTATATTCCTGCTTGTTTTTGGAGATGGTGTATTACTCATCTGTAACAGGTGATCTGCGGGAACAGTAAGAATTTAGTCTTCACATCCCACCCTCCTCCCCTTGGAGTCATAGGGTTATTTTTGTTTTGTTTTTATCCCACTCCTTTTCTTCAGCTATAAACACAACTGAGGAGAGGGAGTTGGAAGAATGGGAAGACAGCAGCACAGGTGCAGTGGATTGCTCCCAAAGGCTTTCTTATTGGTAGCTGGGGAGCTTCCTGTGCGGGCTCTGTCGGTACCCGATGACACTGCATAAGTGAAGACTAAATTCCTGCTTGTTCCCGGAGATCACCTGTTGCAAGTGAGTAACTACGCTTTGTGGTTAGGAAGTGTCATACTGGCAAGTCTGCGCTGTACCAACAGTTTATGCAGTCTGTCACTGAAAGTTGCCCTGATCTGCCTCCAACTGCTGACTGGGAAACACAACACACTTAGAAACATAGAAACATGATGGCAGAAAGACCACATGGTCTACCTAGTCTGCCCTTCCATATCAACTATTACAATAGTCTTTTTTTTTTTTTTCCTTTAGAGATCCTCTGTGTTCCAAGCTTTTTTGAATTCAGATACTGTCCTCATCTCCATCACCTCCACTGGTGTTCCATGCATCTATCACTTTTTCCGTAAAGAAATATTTCCATGTATAACTTCTGAGTATATTCTCTTTCACCCTCATCCTATGTCCCCTTGTAGCAGAACTTGCTTTCAATTGAAAGAGGCTCTCCTCATTTTCATTTATGCCACTGAGGTATTTAAACGTCTCAATCATATCTCCTTTATCCAGCCTTTCCTCTAAAGTATACATATTAAGATTCTTAAGTCTGTCCTCATATGCTTTATAACATAAGATATGCCATACTGGGTCAGACCAAGGTCCATCAAGCCCAGTATCCTGTTTCCAACAGTGGCCAATCTAGGTAATATGCACCTAGCAGTTTCCCCAAAAGACACAGGTTCCACAATGTTTGTACTGGGCCAAGCATTGATATCCTGGGTCCCTTCTTAATAATGGTTTATGGACCTTTCCTCCAGGAACTTGTCCAAACCTTTTTTAAACCCAGCTACACTAACAGCCTTTACTGCATCCTCCAGTAACAAATTCCAGAGTTTGATTACACGTTGAGTGAAAAAATATTTTCTTTTATTAGTCTTAAATAGTTTTACCTTGTCGCTTCATTGCATGTCCCCTAGTCTTTCTATATTCTGATAACATAAACAATCGATCTACGTTTACCCGTTCTACTTCGTTCATTAATTTATAGACTTCTATCGTTTCTCCCCTCAGCCGTCTCTTTTCCAGATTAAACAGCCCTAACCTTTTTAGCCTTTCTTCATAGGAGTATCCTTCCATCCCCTTTACCATTTTGGTAGCTCTTCTCTGAACCTTTTCTAATATCGCTATATCCTTTTTAAGATAGGGTGACCAGAATTGCACACAATATTCAAGGTGCGGTCTCACCATGGATCGATACAGAGGCATTATAATATCTTTTGTTCTATTTTCCATTCCTTTGCTTATGATACCTAGCATTCTATTTGCTCTCTTGGCCACTGCTGCACACTGGGCCGAGGGTTTTAACATGTTATCCACAATGACGCCTAAATCTTTTTCCTGGGTGGAGGTTCCGAATGTGGAACCTTGCATCGTGTAACCATAGTTTGGGTTGTTCTTCCCTAGGTGCATAACTTTGCACTTGTCCACATTAAATTTCATCTGCCATTTTGATGCCCAGCCTTCCAATTTATCAAGATCCTCTTGGAATTTTCCACAATCCTGCTGCTACTAGGCCCTGACTGATTTTAACAAAAAATAGTGGGTTCACAGATTAATTAGCTTTAATATAAAGAATTCCTTTCAGAAAATTCCCAGAAGTATATACTCACAATTGCAGATCTCTCTCCAGAAGTAACAGTCCCCTTTTCTAGTCCTTCAAGACCGAGGATCACAGAGCTCTGGTTGAGCTATTTATGCCTGTGCTGCTGAGGTAAGCTGTGACCAACTTCCTGGGTGATTAACAGTCCTTGCCTGGCTAGAAGGAGTCTTTCAAAAAGACCTTTTGACCACAGAGACCACTAACCATGTTAGTAGCCACCCTCTGCACAGACTCCCTGTTTATATCCTTTTGAAGGTGTGGTCTCCAGAATTGCACACAATGCTCCAAATGAGGTCACACCAAAGACTTATACAGAGGCACTATCGCCTCCTCTCTTCTGCTGTCTATTCCTCTCCCTATGCACCTGAGCATCCAGCTTTCGCTGTTGCCTTTTCTACCTGTTTAGCTACTTTAAGGTCATCGGACATAGTCACACCTAGGTCCCACTCTTCTTCTGTGGACAGTAGTACTTCACCACCCTACATTGTACCGCTCCCTTGGATTGTTGCAGCTCAAATGCATGACCCTGCATTTTTTTTTTAGCATTAAATCTCAGCTGCCAATTTCTAGATCATTCTTCAAGCTTAGCTAGATCCCTCCTCATGTTACACCTTCCTGGGTGTCTATTGCAGATTTTGGTGTCCTCTGCAAAGAGGCAAACCTTACCCAACAGCCCTTCCGCAATGTCACTAACAAAGATGATAAAAAGAATCAGACCAAGGACAGATCCCTGCAGCACTCCACTGGTAACCACCTCCTCTTCAGAGTGAGCTCCATTTACCTGTACACTTTGGATTAAAAATTGGTTGAGTGGGAGGCAACAATCAGTAACTTTAGGGCCCATCCCTAGGGTGCTCAGTTTTATAAGCCACCTATGTGGAACAGTGTCAAAGGCTTTACTGAAATCTAAGTACACCACATCTAGGGCTCTCCCTCTGGCCAACGTCCTGGTCACCCAGTCAAAGAAATCAATCAGATTGTCTGACAAGACCTGCCTCTGGTGAATCCATGCTGCCTCAGATCTAGTAAGCCTCACTATTTTCTCTTTCAGCAGCTTTTCCAATTTACTCACCACCGAGGTTAAACTAATCGGCCTGTAGTTTTCAATCACATCCTTACTTCCACTTTTTTGTAAGCGGACCAAATGTGCCCCCCTCCAGTCCTCTGGCACCACTCCTTATTCCAGAGAGGCATTGAAAAGGTCAGTCAGTTGATCTGCTAGGATGTTCCAAAGTTCCTCCTATATTCTCGGATGTATCCCATCCAGTCCCATCGCTTTGTCTACTTTTAGTTTAGTTAGTTCCTCATAAACAGTCTTCTGAAAATCGTTAGAGATCCCAATCTCATCTGTTCTTGTTTATGGATGTTTTCTGAGGTCCTGCTCCTGACCCTTCATCTGTGAACATAGGACAGAAATATTTGTTAAGCAATTCCGCTTTATCCTCACAGCTTCTTCATACTCCTCCCCTTCACCCTTGAGTCTGAAAATATCAGCTTTGCCCTTCCTCCTCTCACCTTTTCAGCTGTTTCTTTTGAGAACCATAGCGGCCTCCTTTTCAGTTTACCTTTTATTTACTATTCTAACAAGTCAGTTGCCCTTAATGCATCCCCTACCAGTTCCGCACCCTGCTTTTCTACGTCCTCCAGCTGTTCCCATCCCGCTAACGACTCCTTGAGGTATTTGCCTATCTTGGCAAAGTTAGTTTTCCTTAAGTCTAAGACCCTTACGTTTGAATGGCTTTTATCAGCCCTAGTCCTAATACTGAACCATACCATCTGGTGATCACTGGATTTGAGATGATCTCCCACTATAACATCAGTAACA
Organism: Ichthyophis bannanicus; assembly: GCA_033557465.1. NCBI lineage: Eukaryota > Metazoa > Chordata > Amphibia > Gymnophiona > Ichthyophiidae > Ichthyophis > Ichthyophis bannanicus. Next base: position 46,563,398 of record CM066047.1, read on the forward strand.
GAGCCCCTTCACATGTGGTCTCTGTTACCAGTTGCTGAATAGTTCTCACTGTAAAGAATTCAGGATCTTCTTACTTCCAGATGACACTGCAGCAGGGATTTGCCGATCAATATCCGGCATATTGAAATCCCCTATCAGTAGCATTTCCCCTTTCCTGGCAATGCTACATATGTCTTCTATTAAATCTCCAACCACTTCCCCTCCCTGTGAGGGAGGTCTGTATATCACACCAATGCAAATGGATTTCTCTTTCCCTCTTTCTAGTTTCCCTTCTAAGCCCTGTAATTTTATAGATTTTCATATTTTTAGATATAGTGCCACTCCTCCTCCCCTTCCCCTTTGTTCTTTCTGAATAAAGTATAGCTTGGGCTGGTCTAACAGGAATCAAGGAAAGGAAATGAACAGGTATGGATCATCAATTTTCCTTTCTGTAAATTAAGTATGTTCTTATACGTGCCTGGCCTAAGAACGGTTTCATTGTTCAGAGGAGTATTTTAATTTGTATACTCGTACTGTACTCATAGCTTAACTGTTGGGTTTGGTTTAATTTAATTTAACTAGGCTTATATACCGCTTTTCTACCAGTCAAAAAGGTATACATTCGGGTGCTGTATATATATATTTTTCCCTGAAGGGCTCACATTCTATGTCTTTGTACCTGAGGCAACAGATGGTTAAGTGTCTTGCCCAAGGCTACAAGGAGCACCTGTGGGACTAGAAACCCCAGTCCTTCCGGCCCAAGATTGCTGTCCTCTAGCAGGATTTGAACCCCTGGCCCTCTGGTCTGAGGTAACTTACCCCATCCACTATGCCACTCCTCCCTTTGAACTAGTTCAGTAAGGGCATTGAGCATATGTTTTTCCTTTTATGAATGTTTAGGATGAGTTTGCAGACCAGAGCACAATTAGAATGCTGGGTTTGGGAATCATGTTTAAGTAGATTAAGAAATTGGTGTTCATGACCAGGAAATATGCAGTGCCCTCTACAACCTAGTCCTATGCTAACAAAGAGCTGGTTGTAGCTTTTTTGATAACTTAGAATGATTTGTAATCTTTAGTTGACTACTTCCGGCTAGCTGAGGCTTTAGAATGTTATGGACCTGCTTTAGCCAGTAATAGCTATACCTGTTAAATTTGAAATGTTCTGTAGTTTCATTTTACAAGAGAAAAAATTTAAGTAATCTATGGTTATTTTAATGAGAGTGCGCACAGAACAATAAATGTGATGAGGGGTGATGTGAATTAACTACCATTTTAATATATTAGTGATGACAACTTTGATTCTGACGTATTCATAAAACATTTTTGGTTGGTATTCTTCAGGTAGTTTGTAGCTTGATAAAAATATGTTGACTGACTAAAGAGTCCAACTGTACCATTTTCAACAGAGACAGATTCTTGTGTTGGGGCAGTATACACTGGCGGCAAAGATCTGAATTCTTTCTCATTAATATCCTTGAAAGAGGATTATTTTTCTGTTCAGAAGCTTCTATATTGAGTTCTCATGATAGTTTTGTTCTACAGGATGTTTGGATCAGGCAGAGAACACAATTTCACAAGGCCCAATGACAAAGGAGAGTTTGAAGTAGCAGATGGAATCAGCTCTACTGTGTTCCGTGCAATTCTGGTGAGCTTACCTTTCCCAGGCTGTAAAGAAGTTGTACATTTTCATATTTGTGTTAATTAGCAAGGATGGTGAATTCTGGTCACAGGGTGCCATGAAGAGGTCTGGCTATCAGGGGTTCTACAATTAATATGCATATGAAAGAGAGAATTGCATGCATTTTGTCAAAAACCTGGGTTGATTTCCTTCTTTTGAGCCTCCTGAAGGCCACAACTGTTGACTTTGGAGTACTAGAACTAATCATTGCTATTGACATTTTGATTCCAGAAAATGTGGAAATAAAGTTCAACTAACAAATTGTAGATGGTACCATTTTAATGGATTAACTCAGCACATCTGTGATTTATTTTAAAGAACTCTTCCTCTATCCTGCCAGTATAGCTTTTGGATTTGAGTTAGTCCAATAAAAAGATCACCTCTAGCTTATTTCATAATTGTTTCCATGTGTTGGACTAAAATGGCAACCACAATACAAAACTCAAAAGTGAAATTGCAGTTGATATCGGTGTTTGCCATCTCTATCATGGCCACAGAGCTCCCCACACGTATAGCCAACTTGTGGGGGGGTGGGGGGGCTGGGGGAGGAGAGAGGGCAGGCGGTGAGAGGTGGAATAAGTCCCCCTGGATGGCAGAGCTGGGCCAGACCAAAGAGGTAAAGGGTGCAGGAGGTTTCCCGCAGCCCAACCTCGGCCATGGGAGGCCTGATTGGGGGTCGAGCTGCAGGGAAAGAATGTTGTAAGAGGCAGCGTCTCCTTCATGGTGCCGTGGTGGCATGGCAATAGGGCACCATGCTACTGCCGCTCCATGGAGGAGCCTGGCTGAGTTAGCCGGGGAAGTGGCTGGATGTCCGGGGTGCCTGAATTGGGGCATGATGTCCAGCCACTGTGCTGCATTTCTGCTCCTGCGGGGACATCTAGCCCCCATGGGAGCAAAATCGGGAGCATTCCAGAGCTGTCCGGATGTCCAGACATCTGGACAGCCTGGGATGCACATGTCTGAATGTGCCTCAATGTGTCTTCAAATGTGCAAATATTTTATGCATATTCACTAGAGAGCCTGGAAACTAGACCAGTTAACTCTGCATCTGCAGTTGGATGGTGGGAACTCTGATTTGTGATGGTGTAGGGGCTGGGTTGCCAGGAGTCAGCATTGACTTGATGGCACACTCTTTAGCGCTACATACATTTTCTTTTTTTCTGTAAACAATCCACATGTAACAGGACCTTTTCCCTCTATGCTCCATCCCTTTGGAACTCCCTTCCGCATGAGCTGCGCAACTGCGTGAGCCACACTGATTTCCGGAAGAAGTTAAAGACCCATCTCTTCCTTGATCATTTTTCTCTCCCACCCTAAACCCCTTATTTTTTTTACCTCCCTGCCCTTGTTCCTTCAAACTTTACAATACTCCCCTCCGTAGCTTTGCACACACACATGTAAATATGTAAATAGTTGATCATTGTTCACTGTAATTAATTGTATAATATAATTTAGTTCTTCATGTTTTTTATTCTGTACCCTGTTGTTCCTTGTAAACAGTTGAAATACACTGCTTTTTATTCTATGTAAACCGTTTTGATTCGTAGAAAGACGGTATATAAAAAATGTTAAATAAATAAATATTCATTTATTTTTCTATATAGAATCTTCAAAAGAAAATTTGCTTGTTATAATTGCCACATATAACTTAGGGGTCTACTGTGTCTGTGTGTTATATACATTGCTTCTCTCAAGTGCTAGGTCCTTTTAATGCACAATGATTTGGTAAAAGGAGCTAAAGATGTATATTCTAGCTGTGTGGGGTTTTTTTTCATTTTCAAGAAATTCTCTGTGTGGCACCATTAGTATATTTTAACTTGTATGAAAACACATTTCATTTACAATATCATTTGCTCTTCATGATCTTCTAGAAGAAATTCACAGCTGTTAGAGATGTTACACATCACTAATGTTTCATTCTGAAAGAACTGCCCAAGTAGAGGCTAATAAGCATGTTTTAAGTTGATTTGGCTGTGGATCTAAGGACATTGGCATGATTTTGGTAAAGCTTTTTATTAATAGTATTGTAACATTTTTATGATTTTGAAAATTGTCAAAAATAACACTTGCATAATCATCTGTATTTTGTTTTTATAATGAATTATGTTCTCGGTTATCTTTTTTGATAATCCGCATAAATAGAATGTTAGCTAGTTTTCCATACTGTTGTAGACAGTCTTGGTAACCTTTGTAGTTTTTCATAGAAGCAGATTATCTTGAACCCAGGCATGCTTATCCTTTTGGAAACTGGGATTTGTGGGTGCTAGTACTAGTGTCCGTGGTCAGTTTGGTTGCTGCATAGTACTAGGGGTAGATTTTTACCAAAAAAACCCTCTAGTGTATGTATTTGAAATTGTAAGGAACATTTCTTTCAGTCAGTGTAGGATCAAGTATTTGCAGTAAAAGTAGATTTTGTAAGCTTCCTAAAAAACACTATAATTCTATAAATAAAAATCTCTGCTAAAATCTTAAGACTTGTTTGTTATAGACTAAGCCCAATCATTTCTTGACCCTAGGAATTCCTTGGCCCAGTTGGAGAGTTAGCAGTCTTATCTTGTAGATAAATGGGGGAGCAGGGGAGGACTATGACAGCATGAGCTGCTGCAGTATCCATAGGAATACAATGGATCCTATTGCAGATTTAGCACACAGTAGTAAATGATCTCCATTTATTATGATAGAAAAGTTCTTGTTTTACATTAGATCGTTCTTTCATAATAGCTCTTAAAAAAGGAGCAAAAATTGATATGCGGGCAGATGTATTTAAAAAGTCACTCTCCTCAACAGGAACATTATAGGCCTTTGTAAGTATGTCTTTTGAATTGTAAGGAACTAAGATTCTTTTTGACTTCACTGTGATTTACTTAACTTTCTACTTCTAGTGCTGTTGTGGTTGATAACATATTTGTTCAAATAACATGCTTTGCTTGCTCAGTCATTTTGTTCTTTGTATAGCATTTGTATATCAACTTTTTTTTTTTTTTAATTTCATAAGGATTACTACAAGACTGGTATAATCCGTTGTCCTGATGGCATATCTATTCCTGAACTAAGAGAAGCTTGTGACTATCTCTGTATCTCATTTGAATATAGCACTATCAAATGTAGAGATCTCAGTAAGTATGTAATTCATTGAGAGAGTGTTATGCACTATATACATGTTGTGCTGTAAAGACACGCTTAAGACAGTTCTTCTCCAGCCTAGGATTCTTCTAGTGGATCAAGAATCTTGACAGAATCACATAGTTGTGGTTAACATTATTGTCACACTTGCGTTTTAGGTGTGTTGTGTACAATATCTTGAACAATAGGAAATATTCCAATTTCTTTTTATATACCGCACTTTTAGGATCTGCGTGGTTTACATTGTAACAACTCGATACATTGAACAGTACAATTTTAGATTATATTGAACAGGTATAAAGAACAATAGCATGGTTACATTAAATAACAGATGATATAATGAAGGAACTACAGTATATACAATCTGAATAAATAACAGAAGTCTTAATCTAGTTAGCTATGTAACTATATGCAATCTGAATATCAGAGGTCTTAATTTAGTTAACTATGTAGAAGCTGAAAGAGGGCTGTGCATTAGAGGGAGGCCATGAGCACTATGGTACATGATCGAAAGAGTTGGAAAAGATGTGTCTTAATTGCCTTGCAGAAAGTTGACAGGTCAGTGATAAGACGGATAGGAGCAGGGAGGGGAGTTCCAGAGCAGAGGGGTAAAAAAGAAGGCTCTGTTTCTGGCAAATTGGGAGCTTTTACTAGTCAAAGCTGGAATGGCTAAGGTGTTAGCCATATTTGTTCTCCTGGATCTGGTGTCGGGTGTCCAATGTAAGAGGTTTTCCAGAGATGCTGCTGAAAGATGGTGAAGGATTTTAAATGTCATTAAAAAGGCTTTGTATTTGAGTCGATTGTTAATTGGTAGCCAATGTAGCTGTATTAGGAGAGGGGATACATGATCATATCTGGAAGTTCGTAAATGGTTCGGGCAGCAGTGTTTAAAGCCATTTGCAAAGGATGGAGCGCATATGCGGGTAGACCATGAAGTATGATATTAGCATAATCAAAAAGGGGAGTGACTAGGTCTTGAAAGACACTGCGGAAGTCGGTAGGTTCTAATAAGGGTTGTAGCTGATGGAGGGAGCGTATTTTATGCTGCTTATGTGGGATTTCATATTTAGATTTTGGTCCAGAGTGACACCAATATATTTAACCTCGTGATTGGACTTTAGTTCTGCATTCTTCACATGTAGGTGGGATGGCGGTATGAATGTTGGATCCTTCATAATGAACAGGACTTCTGTTTTTTTATAGTTTACTTTCAGGTTACTGGCTCCTAACCAGGCAGATACTGCATTAAAGCAGTTTGTGATTCCGGTGATATTAGGGTTGTCCAATGAGAATGGGACATAAAGTAGCACATCTGCATAGGTATGGTAAAGAATGTCAAAGGATTAGATAGTGCATAATGGCTGAAGAAAAACAAAAATATATATATATATATTTTAATATTAGGGTGGTCCACTGCCATAGGGGAAAAAATAAAAGTAGGAATTTCTTTGCTCCCTGGCCTGATTCTGGTTCCATTTATGTAGAAAACAATATGTGCAAAGTTTGAAGCCAATCGAATAATATTTAGGGGTGGCTCAAGGTCCCTATCTATCAGGCCCCTGGAACCCCCCCCCAGGGTTCGTCAGATCACTGGGTATTATCCGCTCATAGACGGGGGTATCATGCTTGCCAAGCACTCAATGTGGTCCAGATGCTAGTAAGGACTTTGACGATGTGGGGAACATCTTACGGTGTTGCGAGACAACACCCAGAAGGAGCTGGAGTTGCTCTTCTTTTGTGGTGTGTCGGCCGTTGAGCTCCTCAATGAGTTTGACCCCCTCGCTCAGCCACATCGTTGATCACTGGAAGATTTTTTACTTTCTTCAGACTATCTTTGAATGATGCATTCTCTTCCCAGTCTTCTGGGTCTGCATTAAGAAAATCACTGTTGATGTCGAGGTGTTTCAGGAAACGGATTGACTTGCGAGTTGCAAAAGATTCAAGTGGTGGAATCATGGAACTTTTCAATTCGACCCGCTTTGGGGGATCTTCGTCTTCGTCATCATCCTCATCGCTTTCATCTGATTCTGCCGGGATCATGGCCGACACTATGGCCTGCTTTGTCGGTGCTGAAACAGCTTCATCGAACAGTGACAGTGCCACAAGCTCCTCTGACACATACCACAGATGCTGTTGCAGTTTGTCTCTGGCTGCTCTTCCAACACGGTCATTGTGGTAAGAGTGTAGTTTCTTCAGCATCTCCAAATCTGTTTGAGGAGCAACTGCGGCATCAGGGGCAGAAAACCAGGCTTCCACATGAATCAGGATGGAGAAAATGCTCACATCACGAACACAGGACTCCTCCCGTTGGGTAAGATCTTTGAGTTGTCTCAAGATTTGGATGTTCCTAGGACAGTACAAGACTTTTGCCATCCATCCATGATGGAAAGCTCTGGGTTTCTTGAAATTGAAACTAGGCAGATTCCCTCCAAGGCAGACAATCGTTAACTCCAAGAATTCCAGGTAATCATCTCGGTGATTGCCCTGTGCCAACTTGGATTCTGCAAACTTCATGATGCGATCCCTGTCAGGTTGCAGCACCTCCAAGTCTTTTCCAGTTTGATAGTTGGACTTGTCAAGGGAGCCCCAATTCTTTTGGAACCGGCGAAAGAGTTGGACATCGGGACCCGATGAAGCTCCAGAGCATGTAGAGAATACTGCACCAAGAATTATTTCGTAAATGTGATGGCGGCATGCCAAATGAAGGACTGTGACGGAGTCTCTGTTCTAGAAGAATGCACGCTCCTGATCGACGTCCCGTGTTCGATGCAGTTGTATCAAAGCAGAAGCCTGCAACCTTTTCATCCAAACACCATTCCTGTAACAGTTCATAAACTGCTGCAGCTTGATTCTCGCCCGTTCCTGATGTCAGTTTTGGTACACCAAGAAGTTGTGTTTCTCCAGTGGAGACAGCCGTTATCAAAACTGGAAGGCGGTCAACGGATGTGGTTGAACAGAGGAGAGATGGCAATAACTTGCTATCCCAATGCACAATGCATGTTTTGCCTTCGGCTTTGAATGCGTTGTGCAGGTCCGTCCATTGTTGCTGACGGTGCTTTTCTCTATGGCGCGTGACGCTGGAGCGGCTGATATTGAGCTCCCCAGGATAATGTCCCAGACTTCTGGAGGTTTCAGTTACCACAGAGCATTGCGATCCGTTGTCCCTGTCCGATCCAGGGCTGCTGTAAGCTCTGGGGTCCAGACATTGTTAGGTCAAAACTGCTTCGTTTGTGGAGTTGCTTTCTTCTGTCCGTTATCTGAGTCCGCAGATGTCGATGAGTCTTCACCTGACTCTGCTGAGGAAGAAGATCCTTCCAGCTGAACTTGGCTTGTAGTTGCCTCGGCTTCGGCAACATGTTTGTCTACGCCTTTTCAGTTCTTCTCGCTGTTGCGATCTTGCTTCCGTGTTGGCCAGTTTCTTGTCCATCGCGCACATTGAGCCGCGGCGCCCTGGTTCTCGTTGCGCTATTAAGAATTCTTTGTCTTCTTGAATATGAATTAAAGACATTGCATTGGCATGCGCCACATCAAATAGGTTTTTCATTGCAACCTGGAATTCTTTTTCATTTGCCTCTTGTTTCCCTCCTCTCCCTTTGTTTTTCTTCAAAAGTTTCCACTGATTGAACAATTTCTTTACTTTTTCTTGAATTTTGTCATTTCTTTGAACAGGAAGCCTGGCCTTTTCCCAGTAAGCTGCTACTTCACTTGTTACAATAGATGCACTTTCACTAACGCCTTTGTTTAATGTCATATGGTGATGTAAAAATACTCTTAACACTTGCTCCTTGCTGGGGAGCTTGGCCCCCAGAATTGTGGTGGACATTTCTTCAATGAGATAAAAAACACGTTTTTTCGCCATCTGAAAAGAATAAAGCTACAAAGATGATAGTACAATGTCTTTGCCACCTCTCAGAGACGAGATTAGTTCAAATATGACGCAATCAAATGTAATCAGCGTGGAACTGAGTGGATGATACAAGATGATGCAACATTTCGTCATCTGCTCCCAGGAGGAAATCTCAAGACTTGTTGAGCCACCCCTAAATATTATTTGATTGGCTTCAAACTTTGTACACAGTGTTTTCTACCTAAATGGAACCAGAATCAGGCCAGGGAGCAAAGGCATTCAGGAATTCATTTATATATATATATGAATTCCTGAATGCCTTTGCTCCCTGGCCTGATTCTGGTTCCATTTAGGTAGAAAACACTGGCGAAAAAACGGGGCCTATTGAGTGAGCACATCAGGATTTTGTTGTGATATTCCTTCTTCCTTGCCATAATAGCAGTATGGTGGTCCTGTAAAGTCTGGAGTTGTGCCATTTATGCTCCAGTTTCCTGAGGCTGCATAGGGAATTTCATAAGTCTGCTGTAAATCATATAGCAGAATGCGGCCTCTTCGAAGTATTATTCTCCCTGTGTAGGGAGAGTAGAGATGTATAAAATCATCTAAATCAGAGGAGCAGGATTCAAGTTTAGGCATGGTTTCTTCAAGGAATGCATTTTTGATAAATGGTTTGAAGTGACAAGGTGGTGGTGATGTGGTCTTGATCGGTGAATCAGTGATGGTAGCTGGTATGTGGAATATAATGGCTTTGTGGTTCAACCAAGGGACTGGAAAAATTTGCGACTGGAGGGAGAAATTGGAGCCATATAAGAGTGAGGGAACAAAGATAAGGTCCAAGATATTTCCTCTAGAGCGGGTAGGGGCATGTATTAGTTGATCATATTTAAGAGCAGACATTGCGTCAAGAAAAACTGCAGAGTTTTTCTTTGAGAGCGCTGGGAGATTGAAGTCTCCCATGATCCAGAGAGGTATTGAGTTCGATGAATGATTATATACCAAATCCAGAGATTTGGAGAGGTCATCTGCACAATTGGAAGGAGCCCGATAGGTGAGTGCTATTGCAAATTGTTTATTAGCAATAGTGATGAAGTCGAGATTAGAAGAGTTGTGGGAGTTAAAGAATTGGAATTGCAGGTCAGATCTAGCCAATATATCACCTCCTCTTTTGTTTGTTCTTGGACAGTTCTACAGATCATAGTAGGGGACCTTTAGTTGATTGGTAAGAACTATATCAGTGTCTGAGCCATGATTCTGTGATGAGGATCAGGTCAAGCTTATGGTTATCCACATAGTCACTAATAGGCCATTTATTCTGGATAGATCTTGCATTTACAAGCATACATTTCAAGGCTTTATCTTCTGTAGATTTCCACGTGTGGGATTTTCCAGGGGGCTGGCATATGAATTAGGTATTGATGTCTTGATTGTCGTGGTGCTCTTGTTGAGTTGAAAATGTCATTGTGTCTGTTACGGCCGTAGCCATGTATTGTGGAAATTAGGCCCTGTTGGTAAGAAAAGGATCTAGCAGGTATGATGGATAGGGCCAAGCAAAAGAGAAAAATGCGGTGGGTAATTAGATCAGGCATTGTGCTAGAAGGGGAGAGTTTCTTTATGGAGTAATAGTAAGCTGTAGAGTGGGAACTTGGAACAATTGTAAGCAGGGGTGAAATAGATAGTGATAAGATAATTAGGATCAGACTGAACAAGACTTTGTAGATGATATCGCTCCTAGTCAATGCTGAAAATGTAATCAGCGGTTGCAATGCTAAGAACAAAAGATTGGAAGAATACTGAAGCAATTTAAGCAAGGATTAACTAGATAATATCTAGGTAAAACAAGAGTGTAGTTTTTAATGTTGACTTGTACTATGTAGCCTAGTGGTTGGGGCAAGGTACTTCAGGCCGGAAGGTCGTGGGTTCATATCCCACCAGAGGACAGCAATCTTGGGCTGGAAGGACTGGGGTTTCTAGTCCCACAGGTGCTCCTTGTGGTCTTGGGCAAGCCACTTAACCCTCCATAGCCCATGTTCCCTGTAAAATAGTTATCTCAAAGTTATAATACCCCATTCAATGTAATTTCAGTTTGTTCAATGTAAACCGTACTGATGCAGAATAGCGTGGTATATAAGAGAATGTAAATAAAATAAATAAAATAAATTCAGGTCACCTACAAACTACACCTAAGGGCCATGCCAAAAAGCCCTCTGGCAAAGCCCTCAGGTGCAGGTGCACCAAGAGGTGCTTTAAATTTAAAAGGATAAGTCTTCCTGTGGTTGACCCTGAGCTTGAGAGCTGGGAGGGGCTGATCTTTCTGCTCACCCGCTCACCGGCAGTCAGGCGATCCTCGCGGCGGCGATACTGGTGTTCTCTTCGCACCAAGAGGTGCTTTAAATTTAAAAGGACAGTATGCCATCATAATATTTTAATAGTATGTTCAAAGGTATGCAACAAAAAAGAGATGTGCAACATAGGCATAATAATTTCTGAGATTTAAAAAAAATATGACCTGAACAGGATTAATGGCACTCAACTAATGTTTGGTTGCACAACCCTTACAAATATTTCTTGTATCCATCTATAAGTTTCGTACATCTGTCTGCTGATAGTCTCTTCCACTCTTCAACTGTGATTTGTTCCAGCTCATGAATGTTTCCTGGATTCCTTTTACCAATAGCAGATTTCAGTCCTTTCTAAAGGTTCCTGATTGGATTGAGATCAGGACTCCTTGCTGGCAGTTTAAAACAGCCAATTTTTTTCCTTTTTAGCCATTGTTTTGTACCTTTTTGGATGTATGTTTTTGGGTCATTGTCCTGCTTGGAGGATCCATGACCTTCAACCCAGACCTAGCTTTCTGACAGTAGGTGGCACATTTTGCTCCAAAATACCTTGGCAATCCTGGCTTCATGATTCCTTTAATACATTCCAGGCCTCCAGTTCCTGAGGCAGCAAAATAGTCCCACAGTACTTAGGGTATTTTTGTTTTTCTTTATAAACTTCATTTCTTGAAATGTATCGCTGGTCTGCATTGCCAAAGAGATCAAGTTTGGTTTCATCCGTCCACAGAACATTTTCCCAGAAAGATTGTGGTTTCTCAAGGTGGATTTGGGCAAAGATCAGGTATGCCTTTTTGTCTGTCTTTGAGCAGTGGGGGGTCCTCCATGGCCTTCGCCCATGAAGTCTTTACTTTAGTGTGTGGCTGATTGCTCCATGTCAGCCTTAAGCTCTTTGGATGTTGTATGTAGTGTTTTTCCAACAGTTCACACTAACCTTCAAAGACTTCTTGGATTAATTTTCTTCTTCCCACCATATCCTAGGAGGTTCTTGACAGTTCCATGAGCAGAAAACATCTTAACATTGCGAACTGTAGAGGCAAGCATCCAAAGGTCTTTGGAAATGGTCTCTTATTCCTTTGAAGTTTGATTGGGGATAATGGCTTTTCTGATTGTCTCGGGCAACTCTCTTGTCTTCACCATTCTGAAAATGGAACAGGCAGTGAATGTAGCCGGTTTAAACTTTAGAGCCATCATTCATTGGTTGATTCAAGTCATGCAAGTACTGACAATTGTTCACAGGTGTGTCTAATTTTACTGCAATGGGAATGTGGTTCTTCTCCAGGACCAAGCAGGAAGTCAGTCCTCACATATGGGTGACGTCGGCGCCGACGGAGCCCTCGCGGAGCAATTTTCCCCAGCTTTCAAAGAAAGCCTTTGGGAATTGCAGCGCGCATGCGCGGTCCCCTTCCCGCCCAAGGGTGCCATCTTAGCCAGTCTTTTTTCCGCGGAGCCCTACAGACGTACCCGTCGTGTCCCCGCTGAAAAAGTTGATTTTCGTGATTTATTTCTATTTTTTCTTCGGTTCGACGCCGGTCTCTTTCCTGCCCGGACTCGCGACGCCGTTGCGAGTCCTTCTGTTATTTTTCGGTTTTTCTGATTTTCTGTCAGTTTTGTTTTCGGTTTTTCGCTGGCAGCCCGGTCCTTTGACCTTGCAGGGGCCCTTTTTCCCCCGATGGCTGCCAGTGGTTTCAAGCGGTGTGTTCAGTGTGACAGAAATATGTCACTCACTGACACACATGATAATTGCCTCCGCTGCCTTGGCCCGGATCACGAGGAACTGATCTGTGGGGCCTGCAGCAAAATGTCCTCCAAAGCGTTAAGGAGTCGGCGGCATCAGCGGGAACGAATCTTCGCTGATCCCACCCGTACCCGGACCTCGTCGGAGGCCTCGGCGTCCAGAGGCTCCAGCTCTGACTGTCACCGGAGTTCCTCCGACAGGGGTTCTCCCTCCGGGGACCATCATCGGAAGGTGAAACCCGCGAGGGCGGCGTCGGTGGACGCTCCTGGTTCCGCGAGGGCCAGGTCGCATAGCCCCGATAGCCGTCCCGGGTCTTTGGAGAAGGAACATCTCCCGAAGCGACCTCGTCTGGAGTCGGAGTTGCCTGCTCGGGTAAGTCCTGTAGTCCTCCTGGACTCGCCTCCGAGGGGTCCGACGTCGGGCCCGACGCCGTCGGGGCCCGAGTCGGGGGCTGCTGGGTCACCTGAGGTCGGACTCAGGTTGACGGCCTTGGAGAGCAGACTATCTGCCTTCATGGACCAGCAGCAGGCACTGATCGCTAGCCTCGCTGGCGCCTCTGCCCCGACCGCCGGGACGTCGACGTCTAAGTCGACCCCGGAGACCGAGCCGATCCTCGACGCCATGCGGGCTCGAGTCGATCCTCGGTCGAGGTCACCCTCGGCCTCCCGTTCGGGACCGAGGTCGTCGACGCCAACTCCCTCGGCGTCGGGGCGGCCGACGCCTCCGCCCGCCCGAACCGACCCCACCGATTCCTCCTCGGAGTCGGCCTGGGAGTCTGAAGAGGAAGAGTCACCTGATTCGTTTCGGACTCGGTGTGTCCCCTCGGACTCGCCTGAGTCCGAACCTCGGAAACAGTCCCCTCCGGAGGATGCCCGGTTCTCGGACTTCGTCAGGGATATGGCCAAGGCTTTGGCCTTCCCTGCGGATCCCGAGGAGGAGCCTCGAGCCGAAGAACTCGATGCCCTGCAGTACGACTCTCCCACCAGGGAGCACTTTACTGTACCGGTTCCTCCCATGCTGGAACGACTACTCTTCCGCATGTGGAAGAGTCCGGCATCGTCGCCGGTATTGAGCAAGCGGGTCGATTCCATCTATCGAGTCCACAAGAGTCCTGGCTTCCAAAAAGCACAGCTACCGCACCATTCCATGGTGGTGGAATCGGCCATGCATAGGCTTAAGAGCCAGAAGATGCACTCCTCGGTGCCTCCTGGCAGGGAGGCCCGCAACCTGGATGGCCTCGGTAAGAAGTGTTTCCAGGGCTCTATGCTTGTTTGTCGGGTCCAGACCTACCAGCTCTACATGGGCATGTATCTCAGAGACCTGGCTAAAGAGATAGCCGGATTCTCCGCTGGGCTGTCCGAGGAACCTTTGCGGAGGTTCCTAGCCTTGACAACTGGTATTCGGGAATGCTCCAAATTCATGTCTCGAGCAGCCTATGATGGCTTTGAAGCATCGGCATGAGTGGCCGCAGCCGGCATCGGTGCCCGCCGACAGGCTTGGCTTCAGTCGTCTGACCTTGAACCCTGGGTGCAGGACAAGTTGGTCGATGTCCCCTGCCGAGGTGAGAACCTCTTTGGCAAGCCCATGGCTGAAAAGGCTGCACAAATCGAGACGGAGACTCTCACCAGGACTAGGCTTTCTAGGAAGACCTCCGCCCCTTCCCAGAAGACGAAGGGCTCGGGAAAGAAGTCCTTTTACCCGAGAAAGGCGGCTGCCTATAAACACTACCCTCAATATCAGGCCTCTGCAGCTCCCCAACAGGGTCAGCAGGCCAAGGGACGGGGTAACGGGTCCCGTAGGCAGCAAGCCCCCAAACCTGCACCACCGGCCCCTGCTCAGCAGGGTGGGGGTTTTTGACTTCATCAGCATAGCCTCTCCCCCTCAGCTGGTTCCTCCCAGCACAGGAGGCCGGCTGGTTCACTTTGCCCACAGGTGGTCCAACATCACTTCAGATGCCTGGGTGCTTCAGGTTGTGAGAGAAGGCTATCTTCTCCACTTCCACCAGGTCCCTCCCTCCTATTTCCCGGGAGAACCTCCACGACTCCCTCTGCACAGGGACTTACTCCTTCAGGAGTTAGCAAGTCTTCTTCAGGAACAGGCTGTGGAACCGGTGCCCCACCACCTGAGGGGTCAAGGCTTCTATTCCCGGTATTTCCTGATACCGAAAAGAACGGGAGGCCTCCGACCCATCCTGGACTTGCGCAACCTCAACAAGTTCCTCGTCAGGGAGAAGTACAAGATGCTTACCCTTGGAATCCTTCTGCCCTACCTCCAGCAGGGAGATTGGCTATGCTCCTTGGATCTAAAGGATGCCTACACGCACATCCTCATCCACCCAAGCCACCGCCAATACCTAAGGTTTGTGGTGGCAGGAAATCATTACCAGTACAGAGTACTGCCCTTTGGCCTATCCTCCGCACCGCGAGTCTTCACAAAATGTCTTGCGGTGGTGGCGGCTTATCTCCGGCTTCACGGCTTCTATGTCTTTCCGTACCTCGACGACTGGCTCATCAGAGCATCGTCCTTTCCAGAAGTCACCAATGCCACACACCGCACTGTGACTCTTCTGCAGTACTTGGGCTTTGACATAAACTTCGCAAAGTCCACTTTGCTCCCCTCGCAAGATCTCGAGTTCATCGGCGCAAGACTGCACACTCTTCAGGCACGAGCTTTCCTGCCTCTCGACAGGGCTCAACGGCTCATGGACCTAGCCGGCCGTTTTCGCAGCCAGTCCCTGGTCTCAGCCAGGCGCTTCCTGAGACTACTCGGCCATATGGCTTCCACCGTCCACGTGACCCCCAATGCCCGCCTGAATATGCGGCCTGCTCAGTGGTGCCTTCGCAAGCAGTGGCAACAAGCCACGGGCGGCCTAGCCAACTTAGTGCGCGTCTCCGGCCCGCTGGCCTCTTCTCTACAGTGGTGGCTTCATCGGCCGCACCTGGTGCTCGGAATGCCTTTCCAGTCCCCTTCGCCGGCTCAGGTGCTGACGACCGATGCTTCTCTCCTAGGATGGGGAGCGCATTGCCAAGGGGCATGTACTCAAGGTCTCTGGACCACGTGGGAGTCTGCTCAGCAGATCAACTTCCTGGAGCTCAGAGCAATCCGTCTGGCTCTCAAGGCTTTCTCCCACCTGACTTCTCACCAGTCCGTCCTTGTCCAGACGGACAATCAAGTTGCCATGTTCTACGTGAACAAGCAGGGAGGCACGGGTTCCTTCCTTCTCTGTCGAGAAGCACAGAAACTCTGCTCTTGGGCCGTCAGCCACGGCATTCTTCTCAAGGCAGTTTATCTCCCAGGCCAAGAAAATTGCCTGGCGGACAAACTCAGCAGGATCCTCCAGCCGCACGAGTGGCGCCTGGATCCCTTGGTAGTTCAGAAGCTTTTTCTGAAGTGGGGCCTCCCCACGATGGATCTCTTTGCCAGTCCTCTCAACCGGCAACTTCCTCGCTTCTGCTCTCGTCAGCAGCATCCCCTTCGAGTAGCGGCGGATGCTTTTCTGCTCTCCTGGTCGAAAAGCCTTCTGTATGCCTTTCCTCCCATACCGCTAGTCTCCCGAACTCTTTTCAAGGTTCTCCGAGACAAAGCTTCCATGATCCTGATAGCTCCTCGCTGGCCCAGACAGCCGTGGTTTCCACTCCTGCTGCAATTAGCGGTAGAGGATCCGTTCCCTCTGGGGTTTCAACCGGATCTCCTAACCCAGGATCAGGGGTCCCTGCTACACCCCAACCTCAGATCTCTACATCTGATGGCCTGGCTGCTGAAAGGGTAGTCCTTGCTACCCTTCTACTGCCGGCAGAGGTGGAAGAGGTCGTCCTAGCTTCTCGGCGACCTTCTACCCGCAAATGCTACGCCCTTAAATGGCGTCGCTTTTACGCTTGGTTTGCCCAGCAGTCTCAGGATCCCTTCTCCTGCTCGGTGTCGGTGATCTTACAGTACTTGCTCTACCTCTCTAATCTGGGACTTAAGTCCAACTCCGTCAAAGTTCACCTCCGTGCTCTTTCAGCACATCATGTGCCGGTGGACGGCAGACCTCTTTCCAGCAACCCTCTCGTAGCGAGGTTTCTCCGAGGTCTCCTTCTACTTAAACCACCTCTGCGCCCGCCAGCACCTGACTGGGATCTGAATGTGGTTTTACAGCGGATCACCTGTCCGCCTTTTGAACCTATGGCTACCTGTTCTCTCCGTTTTCTTTCTTGGAAAACTTTATTCCTGATAGCCCTCACTTCCGCTAGACGGGTAAGTGAATTGCAGGCCCTCGTGTCTGATCCCCCTTACACTCGGTTCTACAAAAATAGGGTAGTCCTACAGACTCACCCAAAATTTCTTCCAAAAGTGGTCTCCCCTTTTCACATCAATCAGGAGGTGGTACTTCCGACCTTCTTTCCCAGGCCACACTCCAGCCGAGCTGAAATGGTCCTACATACCCTGGACTGTAGAAGGGCATTGAACTTCTACCTTGACCGTACGCGGGAGCACCGTAAAGCTGCTCAGCTTTTTGTGTCTTTTGACCCCAATAAATTGGGGCTCCCGGTCTCCAAGCGTACTCTGTCCATCTGGGTTGCTGACTGTATCGCTTGGGCTTATGGGGCAGCCGGACTCTCGTTAGAAAGTCGAGTCACGGCTCATTGTGTTCGGGCGAAGGCTGCGTCAGTGGCTTACCTCCGCTCTGTTCCGTTGGCAGACATCTGCCGGGCCGCTACTTGGTCTTCGAGCCAGACTTTTGCGGTCCATTACTGCCTCGAGATGGAGTCCCGCAGGGACAGTGCTTTCGGACAGGCAGTTCTCCGAAATCTCTTCAAGGTTTGAGCAACTCCTACCCTCCATCCGGATGGGGGCTACTGGTGGGTAATAATTCAGTGAAGATTCCTTCCTTCTGTACCGCTGAGCTAGAGGGAGCTCATTTTTGTGCTTAGGGTCTCCGGTAGCCTTAAGCTTGGGAGTCCCATATGTGAGGACTGACTTCCTGCTTGGTCCTGGAGAAAGCGTAGTTACTCACCTGTAACAGGTGTTCTCCAGGAGCAGCAGGAATCAGTCCTCACAACCCTCCCTCCTCCCCTTGGAGTTGCAATCATCTGCTTTAGTTTTTTTGCAAATTTTTATGCTGTCTTTTAGCTATGTCATCTGACTGGCTAAGATGGCACCCTTGGGCGGGAAGGGGACCACGCATGCGCGCTGCAATTCCCAAAGGCTTTCTTTGAAAGCTGGGGAAAATTGCTCCGCGAGGGCTCCATCGGCGCCGACGTCACCCATATGTGAGGACTGATTCCTGCTGCTCCTGGAGAACACCTGTTACAGGTGAGTAACTACGCTTTCTGTTCAAACTGATTTGAATTGTTTATAAGGATGCCAATAATCATGTCCTAACAGTAAAGCCCTAAGGATTCACTACTTACGTATTCAATTATTAAAAGTGAAAACCTATACCCCATAGTAATAAACCACCTAACTGAAACAACAAACAAAACATTTTGTACTATTTGTCGGATCGCATGCCTGGCGAGGTAACCCTCTCATGTAGCAAGCCCTCCTTTTAATCAATTTATTGCAAGTCCAGATAGCCTAAAAAGCATTCCAAGGGAAAATCACCATTAAGTATAAACCCTCAGATACTTAATTGAACTGATGAATAATGAGTACTTACATACTAAAGATTTAACTAATGTTAAGGTTCTCCATCTGCAGATGTCATGCTTCTATTTTACATAAAAAATGACAGCAGATAAAGACCATGTGGTCTATCTAGTCTGTCCATCCATACCAACTACTAAGCTGTCTAAAATCCCTTCTTTCCATAGCATCCCTCCAGTCCAGTCCAGATTCCTGGGAGTTGTCCCCCTTTCAGCAGATGGAGTCTGAGCATGCCAGCTTTTGGTTATAGCACAAGGAGCCTGCACTCCACCCACCAGGCCCATATACTCTGTTTCCAGCGGAAGAAATGTTATACTGGGTCAGACCAAGATCAATCAAGCCCAGTATCCTGTTTCCAGCAGTAGCCAATTCAGGTCACGAGTACCTGGCAGGTTCCCAAAAGAGTCCAAAACAAGTAACCACACTCACAGAGATATTGGATACAAAGAGAAGGATAGTGAACCACACTGTATTCTGGCATCTGTTTGGGGATTAGAATCCAACTCCATCCCCCCCCCCAAGGCCCTACTGTCACACCAGACTACCAAAAAAAAAAAAAGCCGGAATGTTGTTAAATAAAACCGTATGCTGAAGAAACTGAATCAGATGCGTTCCCCTTTAGGAACTACCAATGCTGTACATAGTTGATTCTCCGGTTCTTAGTTCAAATTGCCCCAGTTAAGCTTCTTGGCCTCCTCAGATTTCGGTAGCTTGTACGTCCTATACGTGAGGACTTCATTCCTGCTTGTCCATGAAGAAAAGGCAGTTACCTGCAGTAGGTGTTCTCTGTGAACAGCAGGAATAAGTCCTCACAACCCTCCTACCTCCCTGAGGAGTTGAATTATACTACAGCATTATCCTACTGGAGAAGATGGTACCACAGAAGGCGGGAAAAGACATGCAGGTGCAGTGGAGCCATCTAAAAGTTCCCAATAGAAGCTGGGGAGCATTTCCCCATGGGCTCTGTTGGTGGTGTCACCCATGCATGAGGACCTATTCCTGCTGTCCACAGAGAACACCTGCTATATACGTGAGTAACTACCTTTTCATCTTTCTCTGAGAAAATTGGCCATTTAACCCTACTCTCTCTTAACCAGTTCCTAATCCATAATAGTACGCTGACTCCTATCCCATGACTTTTTAATTTTGCCAAGAATCTCTCATGAGGGACCTTGTGAAAGGCTTTCTGAAAATCTAGATACACTATCAACCGGTTCATCTTTATCTGCCTGTTTATTCATACCTTCAAAACAATAAAACAGGTTAGTAAGATGAGATCTTCCTTGGCTAAATCTGTTGACTTTCTCCCATTAAACCATGACTATCTACGTGTTCAGTAATTTTATTCTTTATAATGTTTTTTGCCATTTTTCCCTGATATTGACGTCAGGCCGACGGGTCTGTAGTTTCCCGGATCACCCATGGAACCCTTTTTAAAAATTTGTGTTACATTGTCCATTTTCCAGTCTTCAGGTACTACAGATAATTTTAATGATAGTTCTCAGATTGCAGACCTACTATTAATAATCTCATATTTCAGTTCTTTCAGCACCCTCTGATGTATACCATCCGGTCCAGGTGATTTACTACTCTTAAAGTGAATTACAACTATTTGATAAACTAATCGGGGAAAAAGTAGGAAATCAGCCCTCACATATGGGTGTCGGCATCGATGGAGCCCGTGTGGTAATCACTCCCCAGCTTTCAAAGAAAGCTTTTGGGAGTGAGGCTGCTCATCTGCAATCACCTTCCTGCCCAGAGGTACCGTCTTACCTCAATCTTCTTTTTTTTTCCGCGGAGCTCTGCAGGCGTCCTGTCTTTCATCCGCATTAAAAGTAAAATTTTCTACCCTTATTCTTAGTGGTTTTTTCACTGTTCTTTTTGTCACAGTTCCCAATCACCTTCTTGCCACCAGAGTCCCCCTTCACCTTGGCGTCACGTTTGTCTCAGGTCCATTTTCTGGGGTGTGGGTCTTTTCTCGAACCCAGCCTGACAGACATCAGTTTGACCTTGCAGGTGCCATGTGGCAAATGCCCTTGTATTGTGTCCATCATGGATTGCCACACTTGCTGTATCCAGTGCCTTGGTGTGGGTCACAACGACTCCACTTGCCTGCTTTGGGTGTGGATGTCGAGCAAGAGCTGGAGGAATTGTGAAAAGCAGTGGGGGGAAGCTTTTTGGCTTGAAGGCCTCTGCCGCAGTTCCAGCATAGAGTACATATGAACATAAGAGATGCCATACTGGGTCAGACCAAGGTCCATCAAGCCCAGTATCCTGTTTCCAACAGTGGCCAATCTAGGTCATACGTACCTAGCAGTTTCCCCAAAAGACACAGGTTCAGTCCAACAAAGTGTTCTGGATAAAATCAAAATAAACTTAACTAATTTCTCAACATACAGGGGTGTCCTACACAGAGCGGTGGGTTCACCCCTAAAACAAAGACATGGAGAGGGGAGGCCTGCACGGAGCGGCAGGTGCACCTACTCTTGCCATCTTACTGGGCAGACTAGATGGACCAATACTGGTCTTGATCTGCCATCGAGTATGGAGCAGACAGAACTTAAAGATCCCAAATTACCCATGTCTACCAATAGCCAAATTAATATGAATAAAATACAGTCTCTAAAATGCTTGTAATCAAATGCTAGAAGTCTACAAAACAAGATGGGAGAGTTAGAATATATAGCACTAAACGAGAGGTTAGATATGATTGGAATATCAGAGACATGGTGGAAGGAGGACAACCAGTGGGACACTGATACCTGGGTACAAACTATATTGTAATGATAGAGCTGACCAAATTGGTGGAGGGGTTGCGCTCTATGTTAGAGAGGGCATTGAGTCAGAAAGGATTAAAGTTTTGCAAGAAACAAAATTTGCTGTAGAATCTCTATGGATTGGAAATTCCATGTAAAAAGGGGAAGGCGATGGCAGTGGGGGTGTACTATCGTCCGCCTGGCCAGAATGAACAAATGGATGATGAAATGCTCAAAGAAATCAAGGAAGCTAGCAAAAGTTACAGTGCAGTAATAATAATGGGTGATTTCAATTACCCGGCATCGACTGGGTCAGTGTCACAACAGGACATGCTAGGGAGATAAAGTTCCTAGATGAAATAAATGACTGCTTCTTGGAGCAGGTGGTTCATGTACCAACCAGAGGGGAAGCAATATTAGACCTAGTCCTTAGTGGAACACCAGATGTAGTGCAAGAGATAAGGGTGTTGGGGCCACTTGGCAATAGTGATCATAGCATGATCACCTTTGATTTAATTAGTGGAGGAGGGATAGTAAGGAAATCCACAGTACTACCCTTTAACTTTCGAAAGGGAGACTATGATAAAATGAGGAAAACAGTTAAGAAAAAACTAAAAGGAGCAGTTGCAAAGGTTAAAGACGTACATCAAGCTTGGGTGTTGTTGAAAAATACTATCTTGGAAGCCCAGACCAGCTGTATTCCACGCTTTAAGAAAAGTGGAAGGAAGTCCAAAAACTGCCAGCATGGTTTAAAGGTGAGGTCAGAGAGGCTGTTGCCAAAAAAGCATCTTTCAGGAAATGGAAAAAAGAGCCAAACGATGAAACCTGGAAACAGCACAAGCATTGGCAAGTCAAAATGCAAGGCATTGATAAGGCAGGCAAAGAGAGAATTTGAGAAGCTTGCTGCGGAAGCAAAAACGCGAAATAAAGACCTTTTCAAGTACATTCGTAGCAAAAAACCTGTGAGAGAGTCAGTTGGTCCATTAGATGATAAAGGGGTTAAAGGAGCACTAAGAGGCGACAAGGCGATAGCGGAGAGACTGAATGAATTCTTTGCTTCGGTCTTTACTGAGGAAGATGTAGGGATGTTACCCATGACTGAAGTGGTATTTAAAGGTGTGGAAGAATTGAAGGAAATATCGATACATCGGGAAGATGTCTTACAACTATTAGATAAACTGAAGAGTAGCAAATCACCTGGGCCGGATGGTATACATCAAGGGTGTTGAAAGAACTGAAATTGAGATTGCAGACCTGCTATCAGTAATCTGTGAACTATCATTAAAATCATCTCTAATACCTGAGGATTGGAGGATCGCCAATGTAACACCAATTTTTAAAAAGGGTTCCAGGGGTGATCCGGGAAACTACAGACCAGTGAGCCTGACATCAGTACTGGGAAAAATGGTAGAAACCATCATAAAGAATAAAATTACTCAGCATGTAGATAGTCACGTCCTAATGGGAGACAGCCAACATGGCTTTAGACAAGGAAGATCTTGTCTTACTAATCTGTTATGTTTTTTTGAAGGAGTGAATAAACAGGTGGACAAAGGTGAGTCGGTTGATATTGTGTATTTGGACTTTCAGAAAGCCTTTGACAAGGTCCCTCATGAGAGACTTTTGGCAAAACTAAAGAGTCATGGGATAGGAGGCAGTGTACTACTGTGGATCAGGAACTGGTTAAAAGATAGAAAGCAGAGGGTAGGGCTAAATGGCCAATTTTCCCAATGGAGAAAGGTGAATAGTGGTGTACCCCAGGGATCTGTGCTGGGTCCGCTGCTTTTTGACATATTCATAAATGACCTGGAAAGTGGAATAACAAGTGAGGTTATCAAATTTGCAGATGACACAAAACTATTTAAAGTTGTTAAAACCCAAGAGGATTGTGGAAAATTGCAAGAGGATCTTGATAAATTGGAAGACTGGGCATCAAAATGGCAGATGAAATTTAATGTGGAGAAGTGCAAGGTTATGCACCTAGGGAAGAACAACCCAAACTATGGTTACACGATGCAAGGTTCCACATTAGGAACCACCACCCAGGAAAAAGATTTAGGCGTCATTGTGGATACCTTGTTAAAACCCTCGGCCCAGTGGGCAGCGGCGGCCAAGAGAGCAAATAGAATGCTAGGTATGATAAGGAAAGGAATGGAAAATAAAACAAAAGATATTATAATGCCTCTATATCGTTCCATGGTGAGACCGCACCTTGAATATTGTGTGCAATTCTGGTCGCCGTATCTTAAAAAGGATATAGCGATTTTAGAAAAGGTTCAGAGAAGAGCCACCAAAATGGTAAAGGGGATGGAAGGCTACTCCTATGAAGAAAGGCTAAAAAGGTTGGGGCTCTTTAGCCTGGAGAAGAGACGGCTGAGGGGAGATATGATAGAAGTCTATAAATTAATGAACGGAGTGGAACGGGTAAACGTAGATCGATTGTTTACCTTATCAGAATATGGAAAGACTAGGGGACATGCAATGAAGCTACAGGGTAAACTATTTAAGACTAATAAAAGAAAATATTTTTTCACCCATTGTGTAATCAAACTCTGGAATTTGTTGCCGGAGGATGTAGTAAAGGCTGTTAGTGTAGCTGGGTTTAAAAAAGGTTTGGACAAGTTCCTGGAGGAAAGGTCCATAAACCATTATTAAGAAGGGACCCAGGATATCAATGCTTGAACCAGTACAAGCATTGTGGAACCTGTGTCCCTTGGGGAAACTGCTAGGTACGTATGACCTAGATTGGCCACTGTTGGAAACAGAATGCTGGGCTTGATGGACCTTGGTCTGACCCAGTATGGCATATCTTATGTTCTTATCATTTACTATGTTACTATGTAACTTCCTAAAAACATTTATACAGGAAAACTAATTTTAAAAAGGATCATATTTAACAGTTGGTACAAATGATAAACCCAGGTTCAGAACACTTTGTTGGACTGATTAATGCCACTCCAGTGAGATTGACTGTGGATTCTGTCTGGACCATAGCCATGTGGTCAAAGTCCCAACAATCATCCATGTGTGTCCATCATAGATGGTTGCCTCGGACGACCTGAGTGAAAATCCAAACGTCCCCTATCCTGGGATGTGTGATTTCTACATCTGGGCTCCCTATCATGGGAACCCTCACAAGGCAGGCTCGAAACATGCATGTTATGTGATACAGAACTTGGAGGATTATCCTCATGCCACAAATTTCCTCTTAGGATGTTTTGGACTGCCTTTCAGATAAGTGAAGACGTTTTAATTTACAGTTGAATAAATATTGATATTTGAACAAAAAGGGATGCCATGGTCATCCGAGAGGGGAAATGTTTGCACCCCTGTCCTGACCCTCTGGCCTGACAAATTATAGGAAAGGGACCTCTGTGAGCACAGATTAGCTTACCAGAGGCCAGTGACACTCTCGGCTTGACGACCGGAGACCCCCCCTCCCATGCAGTTAGGGGACTGGTTGTTGGGGCAGATGATGCAGACTAACTAGCCATCATTGCCTGCTGCAGGGCCAGAATAGCAATGATGTTCTGCTCCAGGGCTGCCATTCTGGTTTCCAAGCCAGAAGGCTCTGCAGCATTTGGCACAGGCACTGAATATCTCGGGCCTAGCACTGTCACTCACAAGTGCATCTGATGAGGACCATGAACTCGAGGAACCTCACAGTGTCTCTGCCGGCCGAGGAATCCTTTTTGAGGACCTCAGTAGGGTGCTTCTCTGAGCTGCCCGAATCCCTCCGAGGGGTTTTACTGGGTTTTTCCACTGGACAGAGAATTTTTTTCTTCTCTCTCTCAGGGTCCAAGGCCTTTTCAGAGAAGCTGCAGCTGTGGGACCCGGAGGATGCTCAGGACTCGCAGGAAGTGCTGGGCTTGGAGCGTGGCATCAGGGAAGCCGATGCTAAGTCAGACCTTGGGAACAGTTTCTCCTGCAACATAGACATCTTTTTATTGGTCTTAGGTGTCATGGCCTGGCACAGGTCACAGGAGGTGCTGTCATGGTCCAGTCCTAGGCAGCATAGGTAGCAGTAATGGGTGTCTGTTAAGGACATGGTTTGACTGCAGCAATCACATATTTTGAACCCACCGGGAGACAAGGTGGGAAGCACCTGGTTGGGGTAGATGACCCCTGAGCAAAAAAGTGTGAATGCCAGTCAAGGCAAGCCTCGATCAAAAAAGAGGACAAGAGCAGAGAACAGTGCCGGAACCGGTGCAGACAAGGCAGAAGAGTAAACGGTCCTGTTTCCCTGAAAAAATCCTTACTAATATCCTTTGTTAGCTTTTCCCGGTTTGCGTACAGTCATCTGTTGGGCTCTGCGGAAAAAAGGAGACTGAACAAGATGGCACCCTTGGGCAGGAAGGGGACTATGCATTCATGAACCAAATCGCTGGTCTCGGAGACTGTGTCCGACGACTCTGCATTGTACACACGTGCTCGATCCAAGCCCAGATGTCGTGGAGCATCAGACTGGGGATCGTCATCTGAGGGCCTCCCCCGTAGATCCAAGATGTCCAAGCCAAAGTCCAATCCAGGAGTAAGTCTTCTGGTCTCTGACCTCTTGAGCCCTCAACCCGAGGGTAATGGCTGGGAGCAGCCCTCAAAGCTGCCCCAGCAGGGGGAGATTCCCACTGCAGTGGGGGATCAGGCTCTGTGCTCTGACGTGATCACCATTGGTGATTCCCCTTTGAGAGAGCTAGCTTTGGGCTTGATGCGATCGAGGGCCCCAACCAGTCACTGCAGAGCCTATTCATATTGAAGCCAGGATGGTGGCCTTGAAACGCAGCCTAGCTGCCTTCCTCGAGGCGCAGCGGGGCCAAATGCCCAGAGCCTTGGGGTTGTCGGTGCCAACATCGGGACCTTCCACTATGAGGACCTCCCTGGAGGACGTTCAACCTATGGTGGAGTGGTTCGCGGTTCACTTGGAGCTGCATCAGTCGGTCGGTCTCCCACTTGAGGTGCAACTCTCCCCCAAGCACTGGCACCTCATTCTTCCTCTGCACCGGCTGCTCATCACTCTGACCGTCCAGGGCTTGAGGTCTCGTCTGACTCAGACTGGGAGACTAACAACGAGACCGACACTAGGATACACAGGAATGTGCCCCAGGAGCGCTAGAGGTACCTGCCTGAGGACCTCACATTCCTTGAGTTTGTCTGGGGCATGTCAAAGACCCTGGCCTTCATGCCAAGGACTTGGAGATCCTCCAGTACAAGGCCCCTCTGAGGGAGGCACTGATGATGCCGATACCTCCAATCCTGGAATGCTTGCTGTTCAGAATGTGGGAGAGCCCTGTGACTGTGCCAGTAGTAAGCTGGTGGCTCAGTTCCCAGTATAGAGTTGGCAAGAGCCAGGACTTTATGAAGACACAGCTGCCTCGCAGCTCCATGATGGTGGAGTTGGCCATGTGTTGTATAAAGAGTGATTAGGTGTCAATAGCTTTAAAGAGCTGAGAAAGATACTAAACACCCCACTAAAGAAAATATTTCTTCTTTTAAACTAAAGCACCAATAAGAATTTAACTTTGTTTTTAAAAATGTACCAAAACCCTTTTAAGAGCTCCCAGGCAGAGAGCAGTAATTTAAAAAGCTACAAACTCTTATCCTTGCTTGAATTGTGCAGCCCCTGATACAAATGCCTCAACAGTGCAGGGCTCTGAAGCCTTTTATGCAGGCCTCAGCTCCTCTGTTCTTTCACAGGCTAATCAGGGCCACTAACTCCTGCTTAGAAATTCAAATACTGTTCTTGTCTCTACTATTTCCACTGGGAGACACTTCCACACATCTGCGATTCTTTCCGTAAAGAAATATTTCCACATATTACTCCTATACCCCCTTTCACACTCACCCTATGTCCCCTTGTAGCAGAGCTTGCTTTCAATCAAAAGAGGCTGCTCTTGTGTATTTATGCATAGAGGCATTTAAAGGTCTATCGTATCTTCTCGATTTCCTTTCCTCTAACGTATACATATTAAGATCTTTAAGTCTGTCTTCATATGCTTTATAATGAAGACTACTAACCATTTTAGTAGCCACCCTCTGCACTGACTCCATCCTGTTTATCCTTTTGGAGGTGTGGTCTCCAGAATTGCACACAGTACTTCAAATGAGATCACAGCAGAAACTTATACAGAGGCACTACCACCTCCTTCTTTTTTTTTTTTTTTCTGATGGCCATTCCTCTTCCTATGCACCCAAGCATCCTTCTGGCTTTCACTGTTACCTTTTCTACCTGCTTAGCCACTTTAAAATCATAAGAAACAATCATATCCAGGTCCCACGCTTTTTGTAAAGAATCCTCAGATTATTATGACGTCTAATGCTAGCCTTTCAGGCTGGGACACTTATTGCTTGGAGCAGACAGTTCTGAGCCAGTGGAGCAGGCACAAGGCAGCATAGCCCATCAATTGCCTCGAAGAATGAGCCATTCGTTTAGTCCTCTTGCATTTTCACTGCCTGATCTAGGGTCAAGTGGTCTGGATTTTCTCACAGTGCCACAGCTGTAGCATGTCGACAGGGGAGCATCAAGAGTACAGGGGTTGCTCTAGAGATGAGTTTGCCGTTCCCCAAGGCAGAATAGCCCCTGCTGGTACTCTTAGCACAGCACATACAGTAGAGGCATCGATGTCAATGTGGATTATCTCAGCCATCAGCACTCTCGATATGGGGGAATGGGAGTTAGTCCCATCAGTGTTCCAGCAGATTCTAGAGTGGTGGGGGGACATCTCTGGATGAATTTGATGGCAGCATAGGTAAATGCAAGATGGAGAGACTCTTCAGTTGCCAAAAAGAGATCTGGTCTAGTGGCATTGATGACATGATGCAGCCATGGCTTCGGAAGCTGCTTCTGTGCATTTCCTCCATAACCCTTTACTAGGCACATGGTTCACCATATAGGTCATCTGGGCCTCATGATTCTGGTGGCACTAGATTGGCCACGGAGGCTCTGGTTTGCAGATATCATGCAGCCCCTGCGCCTCCCACAGGACATGGGCCTTCTGCGTCAGGGGCCGATCCTGATGGTTGACCTGGCCCTTGAGACGTGGTGTCCTAAGACTTAAGGACTATTCTTCTGTTTGGCCGCCTTAGAAGAGAATATTTCCATCCATCTTTTTTTTTTTTCCTTTTTGCCCAAAGTAGTGTCTGCTTTTCATGTCAATGAGGTTTCTCTCCTGTCCTTTCCCCTTACATTGCTCCGAGGCAGAGACAGGGACCTGTGCTTGGTTGATGTATAGATAGGCATCTGAGAAGCAAAGGTTAGAAACTTTTTCCGCAGGTCTGACAGGTTGTTCACGCTTTGCATGGAGCTGCAAAAGGGTAAAGCAGCTTCTAAAACTACCATAGGACATTGGATAAAGGAGGCAGTGGCCTCTGCCTATATTTTGAGAAGTTTAACTATTCCAGAAGGATTAAAAGCATCATCCTGGGTGGAGCAGAGTTCTTTCGCTCCCAAATGACATTTATCAGGCAGTGACGTGGTCTTCCCTCTACTGATTTATAACTCGCCTTGAACTATTACTAGAAAGATGTGAAATCGGTGCTAATAAATAAGTACCTTTGTCAAACACTACCAGTTGGATGTCCATACCAAGGCAGAAGCGGCTTTCTGCACAGAGATATTAAAGACAGCTGTGTCATCTTCCTGCCCAGTGGAGTTGTAGCACTTGCACCACCCACTGATCTAGAGTGGTCTAGCAGGATGATTCGGAAGATAAAATTTTTATTTACCTGACAATTTCCTTTCCTGGCGTCCTGCTAGGCCAGTGTAGGACCCACCCCCTTTACTCTGTCGCTGGCAATTTTAATCACAGATGATAGTCTTTATGGCAGATATCCGTACATAGTTCTACTGTTTTGATCCTTACATTTTCTGCTATCAAGGGGGCTGTGTTGTGTTTGTACCAGGGCATCTTTGTAGTTGGCTTTACCATATGTTTGGTTACTAATACTGAAGTGTGCCTCTAGCTTCACCAGCACAAGTAATGTGGTGATGATGCTGGAAGCTTCTAGGTGTTTTTAGGTGGGGTGCAAGGGGACACAACCTACTGGTCTAGCAAGACTCCAGGAAAGGAAATTCAGGTAAGTAAAATTTCACCTTGGTACTGTGAGTTGGGATTTCATGATGTTAGTGACAGCTGGAGCAGAGCCAGAGTGCTTATGCTGTATAGACGTCTAAGCAAGGCGCCTTGTAAGTATGTTTTTGAGGAAGGACTCAAATTTTGAAACAGTTCTTTGGCTCTGTTACATTTTTGGGAAAACAACTTTTAAAGCTTCTGATAGTTTTATTCTGTCTTCTAAATATGCTTGTGATCTTGTTTCAGGTGCCCTTATGCATGAGCTATCAAATGATGGCGCTCGAAGGCAGTTTGAATTTTACCTGGAAGAAATGATTCTGCCACTTATGGTGACCAGTGCCCATAGTGGAGAAAGGGAATGCCACATTGTGGTGCTGACTGATGATGATGTAGTTGATTGGGATGAAGAATATCCTCCACAAATGGGAGAAGAGTATTCCCAGAGTAAGTTGGAGTTTTATTGTGAATAAAAATAGTTTGGCAATAATACCACTCCAATGTTCTCCCCAGAAATTTTTGTCAGAAGAGTGGCATGAAGGAGTAGCTGGATAGGACGCACTATAAGCTGGCTGGCAGCAGACAACATAACTAGTCGTCTCTTCAGGAAGTTCCACATATGCATTTGTTAGACACTTAAATGAATTTGAAACAGTAACAGATTCATTCATAATATAGTTACTACTGTTAGATTTGATTTAAGTGATTTTGTAATTAATACGTTTCCATTTCTGCTCATTTTTCCATGTCAGTTCATCAGATTGTTAGCTGGGTCTTCAGTAAAATGAGCCGGATGTCGTGTCCATTCAATTGCTTTCTGGGGAAAGCACTGCACTCTAAGTGGTCTGTCACTGTTGCATTAGTGTTTTTGTCTGAGACTCTAATACTGCATGTTCTGTAGGGAACTTCTTTTTATTACTGAATTTGTCAACCTGTGCTCGGAATTTAAAAAAAAAAAAAAAAAGCAACATCTCTATTTTAAAGAATTACTGGTTTTTCTCCAGGACCAAGCAGGAAGTCAGTCCTCACATATGGGTGACGTTGGCGCCGATGGAGCCCCCGTGCGGAGCATTTCCCCAGCTTTCATAGAAAGCCTTTGGGAATGCAGCACGCATGCGCGGTCCCCTTCCCACCCAAGGGTGCCATCTTGCTCAGTCTTTTTTCCGCGGAACCCGACGGATGTATATTCCTTTCACCCGAGGAAGAAGTTGATTTTCTCTGCGTTAACCTGTTTTTCTTCGGTTCGACACCGCTTTCCCTTTCCCGCCTGGGCCCGATACGTTGGTATCGAGCCCGGATCTCTTTTTCGGTTTTTGCCCTTAGTGACTAGCGTTCGCACCATTTTTTCTTTTTTCACTGGCAGCCCTGTCTTTTGACCTTGCAGGGGCCCTTTTTCCCCCAATGGCTGCCAGCAGGTTTAAAAAGTGTGATCGGTGTAAGAAACTTATGTCTCTCACCGACACACGACTGCTGCCTCTGGTGCCTCGGACCCGATCATGACCCGATGATCTGTGGTCTGTGTGGGAAGATGTCCTCTAAGGCGTTAAGGAGTCGACAGCACCAAAAGGAAAGAATCTTCCCTGACTCTGCGTCCGGTAAGGCCCGGACCTCGTCAGAGGACTCGACATCTCGGGACTCCGGTCCCGAGCAGCGTTGAGGCTTCTCTGAAAGGGGGTCTCCCTCGCGGGAGCATCGTAAGAAGAAAAAACCCACGAGGGCGGCGTCGGTGGACGCACTTGGCTCCTCGAGGGCCAAGTCGCATAGCCCCGAGCACCGTCCCGGGTCTTCGGAGTCGGAGAGGCCTGCAAAACAACCTCATGTGGAGATGGAGTCCCCGGGTCACGAGTACTGTAGTCCTTGTGGACTCACCTCCAGGGGAGCCAACGTTGGGCCTGGCGCCGCCGGGGCCCGAGTTGGGGGCTGCTGAGTCTCCTGAGCTCGGACTCAGGTTGACGGCCTTGGAGAGCAGCTTGGCTGCCTTCATAGAACAGCAGCGGGCACTGATCGCTGGTCTCACCGGTGCATCTGCCCCGACCACCGGGACATCGACATCCAAGTCGACCCCGGAGGCCGAGCCGATCCTCGAGTCCATGCGAGCTCGAGTTGATCCTCAGCCAAGGTCCCCCTCGGCCTCCTGTTCGGGACCGAGGTCATTGACACCGGTACCCTCGGTGTCGGGATGGATGGCATCGATACCTGCCCGACCGGAGCAGCTCGATTCCTCCTCCGAGGAGTCCAACTGGGAGATGGAGGATGAGGAGTTGCCTGACACCTTTCGGACTCTGTGCATTCCTTCGGACTCGCCCGAGTCCGAGCCTTGGAGAAGGTCCCCTCCCCCCCCCCCCCCCAGAGGATACCCGGTTCTCGGACTTCGTGCGGGACATGGCCAAGGCTTTGGCATTCCCCGCGGATCCCGAGGAGGAGCCTCAAGCCAAGGCGTTTGAGGCCCTACAGTATGACTCCCCTCCAAAGGAGGCCTTTACTGTTCCGGTTCCTCCAATGCTGGAACAGTTGCTCTTCTGCATGTGGGAGGCGCCGGCATCGACACTGGTTTTAAGCAAGCGGGTCGATTCCAGTCCGCAAGAGCCCTGGGTTCCAAAAGGCACAATTACCGCACCACTCCATGGTTGTGGAATTGGCCATGCATCGTCTGAAGAGTCAGAAGATGCACTCCTCGGTGCCTTCCTGTCGGGGGGCCCGGAACCTGGATGCCCTCGGTAAGAAGTGCTTCCAGGGCTCTATGCTTGCTTGCCGTGTCCAGACCTACCAGCTGTACATGGGCATGTACCTTCGAGACCTGGCAAAGGAGATTGCCGGATTCTCTGTTGGTCTCTCCGAGGAACCTTTGCAGAGGTTCAATGCTCTGTCCTCGGGTATTCGTGAGTGCTCGAAGTTTATATCTCGAGCAGCCTATGATGGCTTTCACGCTGTCAGGCTTGGCTACAGTCATTGGACCTCAAGCCATGGGTGCAGGACAAGTTGGTCGATGCCCCCTGCCAAGGTGAAAACCTCTTTGGCAAGCCCATGGCTGACAAGGCTGCCGAACTTGAGACCAAGACTCTCTTACCCGGACAAGGCTGTCCAGAAAAACCTCTGCCCCTTCTCAGAAGAAGGACTCGGGGAAAAAAGACTTTTACCCGAGGAAGTCATCTGCCTATAAACAGTACCCTCATTATCAGGCCTCTGTAGCTCCCCAATAGGGTAAGCAGGCCAAGGGGCAGGGTCATGGGCCCCGTAGGCAGAAGGCCCCCAAGCCTCCTACTCCAGCTCCTGCTCAGCAGGGAGGGGGATTTTGACTGCATTGGCATAGCCTCTCCTCCTCAGCTGGCCCCCATCAGCACTGGAGGCAGGCTGGCCCTGTTCGCCCACAGGTGGTCAGCCGTCACAAGGGATACCTGGGTTCTAAATATAGTCCAGAAGGGCTATCTCCTCCACTTCCAGCAGGTACCCCCCCCCCTCCTATTTTCCAGGGGATCCTCCCAGACTCCCTCTGCACAGGGACTTACTCCTGCAGGAGTTGGCAGGTCTTCTGAAGGAACAGGCAGTGGAACCGGTGCCCCACCACCTGAGGGGTCACGGCTTCTATTCCAGGTACTTCCTCATACCAAAGAGAACAGGAGGCCTCAGACCCATCCTAGACTTGCGAAACCTGAACAAGTTCCTGGAGAGGGAAAAGTTCAAGATGCTTACCCTTGGAATCCTGCTGCCCTACCTCCAGCAAGGAGATTGGCTATGCTCCTTAGATCCTTATTCATCCAGACCGCAGACAATATCTCAGATTTGTAGTGGGAGGAAACCATTATCAGTACAGAGTACTGCCTTTTGGCAATACATCCGCCCCCAGGGTATTCACCAAGTGCCTGGCGGTGGTAGCGGCCTACCTCAGGGTTCAAGGCCTCTTTGTCTTTCCATATCTGGACGATTGGCTCATCAGGGGTCAATCTCCGCAAGAAGCCAATCAAGCCACCCTTCGCACTGTCGCTCTGCTTCAGCACCTGGGGTTTGTCATAAACTTCGCAAAGTCCAGTTTGCAACCCTCCCAGAACATGGAGTTAATAGGAGCTCGACTGGACACCTTTCAGGCAAAGGCCTTTCTACCAGTGGACAGGGCCCACAGATTGATGGCTCTAGCCAGGCTATTCCACAGCAATTCTCTGGTCTCCGCCAGACAATTCCTGAGGCTTAGACCACATGGCATCCACGGGCCATGTGACTCCAAATGACCGTCTACACATGAGGCCAGCTCAATGGGGCCACAGGAAGCCTCACGGACAAAGTGAAGGTGTCCAACCTACTACAGTCTTTTCTGCAATGGTGGCTTCATCTTCCGAATCTAGTGCAAGGGGTGCCTTTTCAGGCACCTCCACACTCTCAGGTGCTGACAACCGATGCTTCTCTTCAAGGTTGGGGTGCACATTGCCAAAGGGCATGTACTCAAGGACTGTGGACTCCTTGGGAGGCCGCACAGCAGATCAATATCTTAGAACTTAGAGCTATCCGCTTAGCCCTGAGAACTTTCTCTCATCTCATCTCTCACCAGTCCGTCTTGGTTCAGACGGACAATCAAGTGGCTATGTTCTTTGTGAACAAACAAGGGGGGCACAGGGTCCCGCATTCTCTGTCAGGAAGCGCAGAAACTGCTCCTGGGCAGTCAGTCATGGCATTCTTCTCAAAGCAGTCCATTTCCCAGGTCAGGAGAATTACCTGGCGGACAGATTGAGCAGGATTCTGCAGCCGCACGAATGGCAGTTGAACCCCTTAGTGGTTCAACAGATCTTCCTGAGATGGGGTCTTCCAACCATAGATCTCTTTGCCAGTCCTCTGAACCATCAACTACCCAGGTTCTGTTCCAGACAACCGCATCCTCTCAGAGTAGCAGCGGATGCGTTTCTCATTCCATGGTCTACAGGCCTATTATATGCGTTTCCTCCCACGCCTCTAGTGTCCAAGATACTATTTAAGGTGACCCAGGACAAGGCCTTAGTAAATCTGGTGACCCCCAGGTGGCCAAGGCAACCCTGGTTCCCACTACTGTTGCAACTGGCGGTGGACACGCCTCTTCCTATGGGGATACAACCCGATCTCCTGTCTCAGGAGCAGGGATCCCTCTTGCACACCAATCTCCAGTCCCTCAATTTGATGGCCTGGCTGCTGAAAGGGTAGTCCTAGCGACTTTACTACTGGTTAGGGAAGTGGAGGACGTAGTCTTGGCCTCTAGGAGGCAGTCCACCAGAAAGACTTATGCCCTTAAGTGGTGTAGATTCTCTACCTGGTGTACTCAACACAACGAGAACCCCTTCTCATGCCTGGTACCAGTGGTGCTGCAGTATTTGCTTCACCTGTCCAACCTAGGCCTTAAGTCCAATTTTGTTAGAGTTCATCTTAGTGCTCTTTCAGCACACCACTCACAGGTGGAGGGTCAGTCTCTCTCCAGTCATCCTTTGGTGGCTCGCTTCCTCAGAGGCCTGCTTTTGCTTAAGCCTCCAGTGCGTCCACCTGCCACTGAATGGGATTTAAATGTGGTTTTGCAGCGTCTTACTTGCCCACCATTTGAACCTATGGCTACTTGCCCTCTGCGTTTTCTGTCCTGGAAAACGCTATTTCTGGTAGCCCTTACCTCAGCAAGACGAGTGAGTGAGCTTCAGGCCCTAGTATCAGAAGCACCTTATACTAGGTTCTATAGGAACAGGGTAGTCTTACGGACTCACCCTAAGTTCCTTCCAAAGGTTGTCTCCTCCTTCCACCTCAATCCGACTCTTTCCCAGGCCTCATGCTAGGTGGGCTGAGATGGTCTTGCATACCCTGGACTGTAGGAGGGCGTTGTTCTTCTACCCTGACCGTACGCTGGAGCACCGGAGGGCGGTTCAGCTCTTCGTCTCTTATGACCCCAATAAGTTGGGGTTGGCTGTCTCCAAGCGTACTTTGTCCATATGGGTAGCTGACTGCATCGCCTGGGCTTACAGGGCAGCCGGCCTCTTGCTGCAGGGTCAAGTTACAGCTCACCATGTCAGGGCGAAGGCTGCGTCAGTGGCTCATCTCCGCTCTGTTCCGTTAACAGACATCTCCTGGGCCGCTACTTGGTCTTCAAGCCAGACTTTTGCGGCCCACTACTGCCTTGAGAGGGAGTCCTGCAGGGACAGTGCTTTCGGGCGAGCAGTACTCCATAATCTCTTTGGGGTCTAGGCAACTCCTACCCTCTGGCCCTGGTGTTGGGCTACCTTTCGGGGGCGTTATCAGAGAAGATTCTGTTCTTGCATACTGAGGCTCTAGAGGGAACTCAATTTTTCAGTTTGGGGCCTCTGGTAGCCCTGAGCTAGGGAGTCCCATATGTGAGGACTGACTTCCTGCTTGGTCCTGGAGAAAGAGTAGTTACTCACCTGTAACAGGTGTCCTCCAGGAGCAGCAGGAATCAGTCCTCACAACCCTCCCTCCTCCCCTTGGAGTTGCAGTCATATGATTTATTTTGGCTATTTTTGCTGTCTTTTAGCTATGTCATCAGACTGAGCAAGATGGCACCTTTGGGCGGGAAGGGGACCGTGCATGCACGCTGCATTCCCAAAGGCTTTCTATGAAAGCTGGGGAAATGCTCCGCACGGGGGCTCCGTCGGCGCCGACGTCACCCATATGTGAGGACTGATTCCTGCTGCTCCTGGAGAACACCTGATCTCCAGGAACAAGCAGGAATGAGTCCTCACATATGGCTACGTCGGAACCGACGGAGCCTGCGCGGGAAAGCTTCCCAGAAAGGAAGCTTTTGGGGCCTTCCACAGTGCATGCGTGCTGCCTTCCCGCCTTCCTGACCAACTCTCCTCAGTTCTTCTTTTTCCGCGGAGCCAGCAGGTCGTGTTCCTGTCACCGCTGAAGAAATTGTTGTTTTAATTTGTTTCTTTGACCGCGTGTCTGCCTTCCCCGATTCCGGACCGGTACCGCCGGTCTTTTTTCATTTATTTCTTTAAAAAAAAAAAATTTACTTTTTCCTCACTTGGTGTGTTTTTTTTCTGTGAGGCCTCTAGGCCTTCTCAGATTCTCCCTCATGGAGAAACCAGCCTCTAGTTTTAAAAAATGCACCAAGTGTACCAGTACTATTTCAGTCACAGATACCCATGAGTGGTGTCTTAAATGTTTGGGGCCTGACCATTCCATTCCGGATTGTCCATCCTGCTCTCTGATGTCCAAACGGGGCTTACAGAACAGAGCAGCTAAGTTTCATATGCTGTTTTCTACGGATACTCCAGCATCAACATCCTCCAGGTCTTCCTCTCCTGATGGATCTCAGGTAACCAGGCAGGTCCTCAAAGGGCAAATCTCCCTCTAAGCAGCGAGAGGCCCTTGGGTTTGACCCTGAGGACCCTGCCCCAGCCAAACAACCCCGGCGGGAAGCTCCGGCTTCCAAAGCTCCTCCTAGGGGGTTACAGGTAGACATCGATGGCACGGCCTTGACCGATCTCCTGTTAAACTGCTCTGGGGTACCGGCTAACACCGGTACCGACATCCAGGCAGTTGTGGCGACTATGGGTACTACGATACAATCCATGCAGCAGGCCATACTGGCTTTCATTAACGCTGCAACGCCCTCGGTACCGCGACAATCGGTTCCGATTCCGGTACCGCAACCGATACCGGTACCCAGAGCATCTACTTCCAGTAGTATGCCGGTTCCGGTCTCCGGTTTCCGGAGATTTTCTCGATACCGCTCCGATTCCCGGTACGCCCGATGTCGATACCGGTCGGTACGCGTATCGATCTCTGGAAGCAAATAGGCGTGGTACTTTGAATCTTCTGAAGATTCTGATACCTCAGATGATTCTGCTGATGTCTCTTTTACTCTTCCTGAGGAGCCCTCTTCTCCAAAAAGGAGAATGTCTCCTCCAGAGGATTTGTCCTTTCAAGACTTCATTATTGAAGTAGCTAAAGGACTTTCCATATCTGTAAGCTCTGAAAAGGAACCTAGAGCAAAAAAATTGGATATTTTAGGATACTCTAAGGTTCCCAAAGAGGCAGCCACCTTACCCATACATGAAATTCTTCAAGAACACATGATGGACTTAGGGTGAGAGGAGCCTCCCACATCTCCACATTCTCGATGTTTGGACACCATGTATCGGGTTCCTCCTTCTACTGGTTTTCAAAAAACTCAGCTTCCTCACCACTCTATTGAGGTGTGAAGTCTGCTATGAAAAAGATAGAGTACCAGAAGGCACTCTTCTACCCCTCCAGGAAGAGAATGTAGGACTCTGGATGCTTTTGGTAGAAAAATCTTCCAAGCTAGCATGCTTATTGCCAGAATCAATTCATACAGCCTCTATATGGGCATGTTTTTGAAAGAGATTGCATTGAAGATACGTCATTTTCTCCCCTTTATCCCAGAGGATAGAAAGGAGGAGTTCCTTCTTTTGCTAAAGCAAACTCAAGATGTTTCAAAGTTCTCCAACAGAGCAGCCTTTGACTCTTTTGAGGGGGCTAGCAGAGCCTCTGGCATTGCCATAGCTGCTCTCAGACTTGCTTGGCTCCAGGCCTCTGATTTGGAACCCTGGGTACAAGAAGGCTTGGGCAATCTGCCCTGTACAGGTGAAAATCTGTTTGGCAAGGAGTGGCAAATCAAAGCCACTCAAATGGATGCAGAGAATGCTGCTTTAGATAGATTTTCTAAGTCTACCTCTACCCCTGCCAAGAAAAAACCTTTTAAGAAGCCTTTCTATAAAAAGACCAGATTTTCCACAAATACTGGCCAGCAATCTTCCCAAGTTCGCTTTGCTCCTAAGTATCAGCAAGCTAAACAGGCCAGAACAAAATCTACAGGGGGCTGCTACAGTCCAGCAGTCCCAACCCCCTCAGAGGTTTTGACTTGATTCTAGAGAACTTAACCTTTCTGGCTCTGCAACAACCAGAGCCTCTCACCATTCCAGGAAGGTTAACTCATTTTGCTCCCAGATGGGAACAAATCACATCAGAAGAGTGGACCCTCTCTATCATCAGAGAGGGCTACAAACTACATTTCTCCAGCCTTCCTCCCCATACCATGGTGAGACAATTCAATTCTCCCCCATCTCTCCTGTACCTGTTGGGCCAGGAGGTGACCACTCTTCTCGCCCAAAAGGCAATAGAAGAGGTTCCTCTTCCTCAACAAGGGTCAGGTTTTTACTCCCCTTATTTTCTCATTCCCAAGAAAACAGGGGGGTACAGACCCATTCTGGAT
Source organism: Ichthyophis bannanicus (assembly GCA_033557465.1). Lineage (NCBI taxonomy): Eukaryota > Metazoa > Chordata > Amphibia > Gymnophiona > Ichthyophiidae > Ichthyophis > Ichthyophis bannanicus. The sequence continues at coordinate 46,601,741 of CM066047.1, forward strand.
CTCAGAGAATTGAACAAATTCCTATACAAGGAGAAATTCAAGATGCTTTCTCTAGGCACTCTCCTTCCATACCTACAGAGTCAGGACTGGCTTTGTTCTCTAGATCTCAAGGATGCGTACACACATATACTCATCCATCCATCCCACAGAAAATTCCTACGGTTTCTGTTCCAAGGAAAACATTTCCAATACAGAGTACTTCCCTTCAGTCTAGCCTCTGCTCCAAGGGTATTTACCAAATGCATGGCAATAGTAGCTGCATTTCTACGCACTCTGGGAATCTTTGTCTTCCCATACCTGGACGACTGGCTCATCCGAGCTCCATCTCAGTCCGAGGCTCAGACTTCCCTGGACCACACCAGACGCATACTGCAGTATCTGGGACTTGTCATCAATCTGCCAAAGTCTCAACTCACCCCTACTCAGTCCCTAGAATTCATAGGGGCCTGGCTAGATACTACCACTGCAAGGGCCTATCTTCCTCAGGCCCGTTGCCACCGTCTAGTTCACTTGGCCTCTCAAATTCAGTCCAGAAGCCACTTGACTGCCAGGGAGAGATGCTACAACTGCTAGGCCACATGGCATCCACAGTTCATGTGGTGCCGTATGCTCGCCTCCATATGAGAGCAGCTCAATGGACTTTGTCCACCCAGTGGACCCACGCATCAGGAGCTCTCTCAGGCCAATAGCAACCTCAAAACATCTTTTTGGTCTCTCTCCAATGGTGGATATCCACTCAAAATCTGTTGTTGGGGGCCCCCTTCCAACCCTTGTTACCCCAAGCAACTCTCACTACAGATGCCTCCCAAACAGGTTGGGGAGCTCATCTCCAAGACCTCTCCACTCAGGGCACTTGGTCTCCACAGGAGACCACCCTTCATATCAACCTTTTGGAGCTGCGAGCAATTTTCCTTGCTCTCAAGGTCTTTCATACCCTCCTCATCAACATGACAGTCCTTGTTCATACCGACAATCAAGTAGCCATGTTCTACATAAACAAACAAGGAGGGACTGGCTCTCTGTCGCTTTGCAACGAAGCTCTAAAATTGTGGGCCTTCACCAGAGAGCATCAAATCCATCTCCTGGCAGTGTACCTCCCAGGAATCCAAAACTCTTGGGCAGACAGACTCGGTCGAGTTCTGCTTCCACACGAATGGTCCCTGCACATGGATCAGGTACTTAGAATCTTTCAGAAATGGGGAACCCTGGACATAGACCTGTTTGCAAGTCCGTGCAATGCCAAACTTCCCCGGTTCTGTTCCAGAATCCCGTGTCAGGGAGCTCAGGCCAAGGATGCCTTCCTCCGTCATTGGGGTCAGGCCTTCCTGTATGCCTTTCCACCCATTCCTTTGATTCCCAAGACACTATTCAAACTTCAGAGGGATCAAGGATCTATGATCCTCAGCTCCACGCTGGCCACGCCAAGTGTGGTACCCTCTACTTCTGCCATCTCTCCCAGGCACCCTCCCTGGATCTAGGAGCTGCTCCAGACCTGTCTCAAGAGGAGGGGACTTTGTGGCACCCAAACCCCAAGTCCCTTCACCTCCGAGCTTGGTTACTGAATGCCTAGACCTTCAAGACTTCAATCTTTCTCAACAGGTGAAGGATGTCCTCCATGCATCTAGGAAACCTTCCACCAGGCGTTCTTATGCTTTTAAATGGAAAAGATTTTCCATTTGGTGTGCTGAAAAAGGTCTTAACCCTCTAGCACTACCTTTGAATTCTTTACTCGAATATCTCCTGCATCTTTCCAATGCAGGACTTAAAACCAATTCTGTAAGGGTCCATTTGAGTGCTATTGCAGCATCTCTTTAGCCTATCAATGGACAACCTGTTTCCTCTCATCCTCTTATTGCGAGATTCATGAGAGGCCTAACCTTAACTAAACCTCCCATTCGACCTCCTCCGGTGGCATGGGACTTAAACGTGGTTCTTGGTCAGCTTATGAAGCCACCCTTTGAACCCTTAGCCACTACCTCCTTGAAATTTCTTTCCTGGAAAGTCATTTTCCTTATTGCAATCACTTCTGCTCGCCGCATCAGTGAACTGCAGGCTTTAGTGGCTAATCCACCTTATACAAGGTTCCATCATGATAAGGTAGTCCTTAGGACAAATCCCCACTTTATGCCTAGTGGTCTCACCTTTTCATCTTAATCAAGAGGTATATCTACCTGTCTTTTTTCCAGCTCCTCATGCATCTAGTGCAGAGAGGAACCTACATACGTTAGATTGTAAAAGAGCTCTTGCCTTTTACATCCACAGGACACAGCAACATAGAAAGTCTTCTCAACTTTTTGTTGCTTTTGATCCTTCTCATTTAGGACTTCCAGTCTCAAAAAGAACACTGTCCAATTGGATTGCTCAGGGTATTTCTTTTGCTTACCAGAGTAAGAACCTTTCTCTGGAAGGCCATGTCACAGCTCACAATGTGAGAGCCATGGCCACATCTATGGCTCATCTTCATTCTGTATCCATCGATCAGATCTGTCGAGCAGCCACTTGGGCCTCGCTTCATACCTTCACAGCCCATTATTGCTTAGACAAGGACTCCCGCCGGGATGCCTTGTTTGGTCAGGCTGTCCTCAGACACCTGTTCCATTCTTAAACAACTCCTGCCCACCTTCCCTGAATGGATGCCTGAGATCCATAGGAAGATGAGGAATTCTTGCAGGGGGATCTCCCCGGCATCTTAGCTAGAGAGTCCCCATATGTGAGGACTCATTCCTGCTTGTTCCTGGAGATAGCACAATTACCTGTAACAGGTGATCTCTGGGAACAGCAGGAATTAGTCCTCACAACCCACCCACCTCCCCTAGGAGTTGTATCTCTCTCTCTCTCTTTCCTTTCCTCTCTCTATTGTCTCAGCTTTAAACTCGAACTGAGGAGAGTTGGTCAGGAAGGCCGGAAGGCGGGAAGGCAGCGCGCATGCGCTGTGGGAGGCCCCAAAAGCTTCCTTTCTGGGAAGCTGGGGAGCTTTCCCGCGCAGGCTCCGTCGGTTCCGACGTACCCATATGTGAGGACTAATTCCTGCTGTCCCCAGAGATCACCTGTTACAGGTAAGTGTGCTTTACAGGTGAGTAACTACTCTTTACTTGGGGTTCCTTCAGAATGCTTAAAACCTATCCACCACATATGTAGAAGAGAAACCGTCAAGCATGTTGCAGAGTAAAACTAGGACTGGCTCAACCTTTGGCCACATGGACATGAAGAGATATGGTCAACCTAAGCATGAAGAATCGTTTAAAGTAGGTCTTGACAACTTTTCTTGGAATCCAAGAGCCAGCTGCCAAAACCTAGGTCGGTGCATGCCCCCACACCTCCCCTAAAAAGCAAAAAAACATATCGCAGTTTGGGGTGGGTTTTTTTTTTCCAGGTTTTAGGGTCTGATTTGCTAACTATTTGTTTTTCCCCCTTGTTGGCACTGTGTAGTAGCCCTTTAAGAGCCTGATTTATTAAAGTTTGTCCCCCATAGAAATGGGAAAACAGTCTTAGTAAATCAGACTCTCAATGGGCCACTGCACAGTGCCAACAGAAGATAGTGGTCCCACTCATCACATCATCCCCACTGATCTTTTTAAGCTATACCTATGTGTGGCTGGAGGTGGGATGCCTATGTGTGGGGGGTGCTAGAGATGGGGTGCACCTTTTGTACATACACATTGTGCCCTTACTTCCCATACATTTATCTCTCCATCCTCCAACCCCTTACACTCCTCCCTCCTCCTCCCCCTTACACTCCTTCCTCCTCCTCCTCCTCCCCCTTACTCTTTCATGGCGACGACCTTGGAACAGGTGCTGTGAGCCAGAGCGCATATGAGGCCATTGCAGAGAGCCTTGTTGCCCCAGTGGTCTCTGCAGAAGCACTCCATGTGGAAGAAGTTGCAAAAGTCCGTAGGGGACAATGGTGAACCTGAACTTGTGGATAGACCCAGCCAAGCTGTCAACGAGAATGCTGCTGGAACCGCCCAAGTGGCTGATAGTGAGCACGGATGCCAATCTTTACAGATGGGGGACGTATTGCCAGTCCCAAGTAGTTCAAAGGTAATGGTCGCAGGAGGAGAGCAGCTGGTCCATTAATTGGCTAGAGATGTGAACATTGTTTCTAGCTCTAATCCTTTCAGCACAAGGCGGTGCAAATTTTCTCGGACAATACAACCACAGCTTACCTCAACTGTCAGGGAGGGAACAGTAAGCATGGTTTGAGCAAGAGTGGTGGCCCCTCTCCGATGGGCAGAGAGCCATCTTCTAGCACTATCAGCAGCTCATGTGGCCAGAAAAGAGAACGTGCAGGCTGACTTTCTCAGTCATCACTTGGGTTGGGGGAGTGATCTCTAGAAGGCTCCATGTTTCAGAGCATAGTACATTGGTGGGGAGCACCAGTCATGGATCTGATGGTGTCCGCATCCAGTGCCAAAATGGAGAGGTTTTACAGTTACAGATGAGAGCAAATGTCCGAGGGTTGGGATGCCCTGGCGTAGCGTTGGCCAAGCAATGCACTGCTGTATCTGTTTCCCCTGTGGGCTATGATGGGCACAATACTTCAAAAGTGCATTGCATAAAGGCTTTGGTGATCATCATGGCTCCGGATTGGCCCTGCAGGTCATGGTATGACAATCTGGTATAGTTAGTGGTAGAGGGTTTGTAGCAACCTCCGGTCGTGAACAACCTATCGCAGGGCCCAATTCTTATGCTGGAGGTGGCTCAATTCTTGCACCTTAGCAGTAATGAAGAGGTTGGTATCCTCAGAGGAGCTGGGAGAAAGTGTCAAAATATATTTTCTCCTACAGATAGATGGAAATGCTGGCCCGGAAGTGTATAAACTATCTTTCTTGGTTGCCTTGGTTAAAGGAGTTCTTGAAACATCTCAAGCATTCAGAAGATCTCACTATAAATGTATGTCCTTTATCCAGCAGTTGGGCACAGAGACCATTCTGAATTGAGTTTTACCTCTTAAGGGCTAGCATGCAGCCACTGTTCATTAGCATTCTGTCTCCAGCAATTGGTAACTGGGCATCCTGTGCAGCTTGCTTCTGGACTAGTCGAGGCAGCTCTTGCTCTTGGTTAACAGGGTTGCCAGTTGAGAACTTTCTGTGCAGGGAGGAATTCAGGGTCTGGTGGGTCCTCTGAACGGTGAATACCCAGAGGAATCCAAGTTCTTTTCCTTCAGGTTTGCCTCACAGAGGTTATAATTTTATATTCTTCCTTTCTCTGCACATTCTCCCTTGTCTGTTTCTCTGGTTAAAAGAAATTGCTTCAGTTTGAAGTTGTTGACTTTTTTTATGCAGTGCCTTCTATTTTTGGCATCGGAAATGGTGCTTCAGGCAGTTCTCACAGCTGTGACGTAATTTGAGCTATTCTCTTCCTACCCACACTTTCTCACTGAAGGAAGCTTCGAGGCAGCAGGTTATTACTTTTGTTTTCACTTTGGGCTGCTGCAGTTTATTTTCTATCCTGGTTTTCTCCAGGACCAAACAAGAAGTCAGTCCTCACATATGGGTGACGTCAGCGTCGACAGAGCCCCTGTACGGAGCATTTCGCCAGCTTTCAATGAAAGCCTTTGGGAATGCAGTGCGCTTGTGCGGTCCCCTTCCTGCCCAAGGGTGCCATCTATCTCAGTCTTTCTTTTTCCGCGGAGCCATATGGACGTGAGTTCGTGTCACCTGGGAAAAGTTGATTTTTTTTTTTCTGCGATTTTCGCTTTGTCTTATCAGGTTCGACACCGGTTCCCCTTCCCGCCTGGGCTCGGTACACCGGTATCGAGTCCAGAGTTTTGATTTTCGTTTTTTGTCCTTCGTGACTAGCGTTTGCGCTCTTTTTGTGTTTTCACTGGCAGCACGGTCTTTTGACCCCATGGCTGCCAGCGGGTTCAAAAAGTGTGATCGGTGCAAGAAACTTATGTCTCTCACCAACGCACATGACTGCTGCCTCCATTGCCTTGGACCAGACCGTGACCCGCTGGCCTATGGCCCGTGCGGCAAAATGTCGTCGAAGGCGCTTCAGAGCCGTCAGCATCAACGTTAGAGAATTTTCTCTGACTCCGCGTCCAGTCAGGCCCAGACTTCATCAGAGGCCTCGACATCTTGGGAGTCTGACCCCGAGCGCCATCGGGGTTCCTCTGAGAGGGAGTCTCCCACCTGGGAGCACAGAAGGAAAAAGCTCGCGAGGGCGGCGTCGGTGGAGGCTCCTGGATCCTCGAGGCATAGCCCTGACCGCCGCCACGGGCTCTCGGAGTCGGAGAGGCCGTCCAAGTTACCCCGTGTGGAGCTGGAGTCCCCGAGTCACATAAGTGCAGTTGTCCTCGTGGACTCTCCGGGGGAACCGACGTCGGGCCCGACGCTGTCGAGGCCCGAGTCGAGGGCTGCTGAGTCTCCTGAGCTTGGACTCAGGTTGACGGCCTTGGAGAGCAGCTTGGCTGCCTTCATGGAATAGCAGCAGGTGCTGATTGCCGGTCTGACTGGTGCATCTGCCCCAACCACCAGATCCTTGAGTCAATTTATTTATTTTATTTATTTAGCAAGCATTTGTAGCCCGCTCCTTCCAGCGATCAGAAGCGGGTAGGATTACTATTGTGAAACTGCCGAATCAAGGCAGGTACAAATTTTGTTTACATACAGATTGTCAGAAAAGCACATCATACAGAGTTAACACTTCTTAGCTATGGGGGAGTTCATTTACATATATACATAAATACATATATACAGGATAATCTTCTTGGACACAGTGGTCAGGGGCTGCTCCATCTGTGGGTTTAGTTCAGGTTGAAATGTGATTGGAAAATGTGCGTTTTGAGTTTCTTTCTGAAGTCTAGAAGGTCATTGCTAGCTCGTAGTTCTGGTGGGAGTTGGTTCCACAGTGTTGGCGCCGCATATGAGAAAGCCCTGTGGCTGGTGTTAGCTTTGGCAGATCTTATATCTGTTGGAGTGTGAAGGATGTTGGAATTGTGGGTTCTTCTGTTTCGGGTAGGAGGTTGCAATCTTACTAGGTTGTTGAGGAAGGAAGGTGCTAAGTTGTGGATGAGTTTGAAGGTGGTTGTTAGTATTTTGTATTTTGTGCGAGCTGTTATGGGTAGCCAGTGTAATTGAATTAGTACTGGTGTAATGTGGTCACTTAGATTTTTCTTCATTATGACCCTGGCAGCTACATTTTGTGCCATTTTGTGCCAATGAAGTCTCGAGTTGATCCTCGGTCAATGTCCCCCTCGACCTCCCGTGCGGGGCCGAGGTTGTTGACGCTGATATTCTCATCGGGGCGGGTGGCACCGAGGCCCACACGGCCGGAGCCGCTTTATTCGGAGTCGGCGTGGGAGATGGAGGATGAGGAGTCCCCGGACACCTTACGGACCCGGTGCATCACTTCGGACTCACCGGAGTCCGAGCCTCAGAGATGGTTCCCCCCAGAGGATACCCGGTTATTGGACTTCGTGAGGGACATGGCCAAAGCCTTGGCCTTCCTTGCGGATGCCAAAGAGGAGCCGAAGAGTTTGATGCCCTCCAGTATGTCTTTCCTCCAAAGGAAGCCTTTACTGTACCGGTTCCTCTGATGCTGGAACGGTTGCTCTTCCGTATGTGGGAGGCACCGGCCTCGGCGCCGGTTCTGAGCAAACGGGTCAATTCCATTTATCGAGTCCGTAACAGCCCTGGGTTTCAAAAGGCACAGCTACCACACAACTCCATGGTTGTGGAATCGGCCATGCACCGCCTGAAGAGTCAGAAGATGCAATCCTCGGTGCCCCCCGGTCGGGAGGCCCGGAACCTGGATGCCCTCGGTAGAAAGTGCTTCCAGGGCTCTATGCTTTCTTGCCGTGTCGAGACCTGGCAAAGGAGATTGCCGGGTTCTCAGCTGGCCTCTCCGAGGAACCTTTGCAGAGGTTCAAGGTTTTGTCAACAGGGATCCGAGAGTGCTCGAAGTTTATCTCTCGAGCAGCCTATGATGGCTTCGAGGCTTCGGCCTGGGTAGCCGCGGTTGGCATCGTTGCACGCCGTCAGGCCTGGCTGCAGTCATCAGACCTGGAGTCATGGGTGCAGGACAAGTTGGTCGATGTCCCCTGCTGAGGTGAAACCCTTTTCGGTAAGCCCACGACTGAAAAGGCTGCAGAAATCGAGACTGAGACTCTCACCAGGACAAGGCTGTCCAGGAAGACTTCCCCTTCTCAGAAAAAGAAGGGTTTGGGAAAGAAGCCCTTTTTCCCGAGAAAGGCTGCTGCCTACAAATCCTACCCTCAATATCAGGCCTCTCCAGCTCCCCAACAGGGTCAGCAGGCCAAGGGGCAGGGACATGGGCCCCGTAGGCAGAAGACCCCCAAGCCGCCAGCTCCGGCTCCTGCACAGCAGGGGGCGGGGTTTTGACTCCCACAGCATAGCCTCTTCTCCATAGCTGGCTCCACTCAGCACAGGTCGTCAGCTGACCCTGTACGCCTACAGGTGGCCAGCCATCACAGGGGATACCTGGGTCCTCAGCATAGTCCAGAAGGGCTGCATGTTCCACTTCCACCAGCTACCCCCTTCCTACTTTCCAGGGGAGCCTCCAAGACTCCCTCTGCACAGAAACCTCCTCCTTCAGGAGTTGGCAAGTCTTCTAAAGGAACACCGGTGCCTCACCACCTGGAAGGGCAAGGCTTCTATTCCAGGTACTTCCTGGTACCAAAAAGGACAGGAGGCCTCCGGCCTATCCTAGACTTGCGAAACCTAAAGAAGTTTCTGGAGAGGGAAAAGTTCAAGATGCTTACCCTTGGGATACTGCTGCCCTTCCTCCAGCAGGGAGACTGGCTATGCTCCTTAGACCTAAAGGATGCTTATACTCACATCCTCATTCATCCAGACCACCGACAATATCTCAGATTTGTGGTGGGAGGAAACCATTTTCAGTACAGAGTATTGCCCTTTGGCCTAACTTCTGCCCCCAGAGTTTTCACCAAATGCCTGGCGGTGGTGGCGGCCTATCTCATGAATCAGGGAATTATGGTCTTCCCATACCTGGACGACTGGCTCATTAGGGGCCAGTCTCTCCAGGAGGCCAGACAAGCCACTCTTCGCACTGTCTCTCTTCTTCAGCATCTGGGCTTTGTCATAAACTATGTAAAGTCCACTTTGCTCCCCTCACAGAACCTAGAGTTTATAGGGACAAGATTAGACACCCTGCAGGCAAGAGATTTCTTGCCCGAGAACAGGGCCCATAGACTGATGGACTTGGCCATCCAGTTCCACAGCAGTTCTCAGGTCTCTGCCAGGCACTTCCTGCGGCTCCTGGGCCACATGGCATCCATGGTACATGTGACACCAAATGCCCGTCTGCACATGCAGACTGCTCAGTGGTGCCTCAGAGCTCAGTGGGCGCAGGCGACCTCCAAGACAGAGTAAAGGTGTCCAAACCACTTTTGGACTCCTTGAAGTGGTGGCTACATCTCCCGAACCTTCTCGGGGGGGGGGGGGGTGTATCTTTTCAGGCCCCAGCACACACAAGGTGCTTGCGACCGATGCTTCCTTAAAGGGCTGGGGTGCACATTGCCAGAGCACGTGTATTGAAGGCCTCTGGTCTCCTCGGGAGGCCACACAGCAGATCAATCTGTTGGAGCTGCGGGCAATCCGCTTGGCTCTACAGACTTTTTCTCATGCCCTCTCTCACCAGTCTGTCTTAGTTCAGACAATCGGGTAGCAATGTTCTATGTGAACAAGCAAGGGGGCACAGGGTCCAGAATCCTATGTCAGGAGGCGCAGGCCCTTTGCTTCTTTGCAGTCAAACAAGGCATGTTTCTCAAAGCAGTTTATCTACTTGGTCAGGAGAACTTCTTAGCAGACAAGCTAAGCAGGATTCGCCAGCCCCACGAATGGAAGTTGAATCCATTGGTGGTCCAGCAGATCTTTCTACGATGGGGACTTCCATCCATCGATCTCTTTGCAAGTCCACTGAACTGTCAGCTGGCCATGTTTTGCTCCAGACAGCCACATCCCCTGAGAATTGCAGCAGATGTGTTTCTGATCTCTTGGTCTACGGGCATCCTGTATGCGTTTCCTCCCACGCCCCTGGTGGCCCGAACTCTGTTCAAGATTCTCCGGGACAAGGCCTTGGTGATTCTGGTAACCCCCAGATGGCTGAGGCAACCATGGTTTCCACTTCTACTACAGTTGGCGGTGGAAACTCCTTTCCCTCTGGGGTTGCAACACGATCTCCTGTCTCAAGATCAGGGCTCCCTTCTGCACCCCAATCTCAGGTCCCTCAATCTGATGGCCTGGCTGCTGAAATGATAGTGCTAGCTCCCTTGCTTCTACCTAAGGAGGTTGAAGAGGTGCTTTTGGCTTCTAGGAGGCAGTCCACAGAAAGGCCTATGCCTTCAAGTGGCGTAGGTTCACGATATGGTGTGTTCAGCGCAGTGAAAATCCTTTATCCTGCCTTGTGCCAGTAGTACTGCAGTATCTACTTCACCTGTCAGACCTAGGTCTTAAGTCTAACTCTGTTCGGGTCCACCTCAGTGCTCTATCAGCGCACCACTCACCGGTGGAGGGACAGTCTGTCGGTTCACCCCTTGGTGTCCCGCTTCCTCAGAGGTCTGCTTCTCAAGCCTCCGGTTTATCCACTGGCGACTGAGTGGGATTTGAACGTGGTCTTGCAGCAACTTACCCACCGTTTGAGCCGATGGCTACTTGCTATTTGCGCTTCCTTTCTTGGAAAGCGCTCTTCCTGGTAGCTCTTACCTCGGCCAGACGTGTGAGTGAACTACAAGCTCTGGTTTCTGATAGACCGTACACACGGTTCTATAGGAACAGGGTGGTCTAACAGACCCACCCAAAGTTCCTTCCAAAAGTCGTCGTCTCTTCTTTCCACCTCAACCAGTAGGTGGTTCTTCTGACCTTCTTTCCCAGGCCGCATACCAGCCGGGCTGAAACAGTCTTGCATACCCTGGACTGTTAAGAGAGCGTTGTCTTTTTACATAGAATGTACGCGAGGACATCGAAGGGCTACTCAGCTCTTCGTCTCCTTTGACCCTAATAAACTGGGGTTACCTGTCTCCAAGCATACGTTGTCCACTTGGGTAGCAGATTGTATCACTTGGGCGTACAAGGCAGCCGAACTCCCCTTGCAGGGTCGAGTCATGGCCCACCATGTCAGGGCGAAAGCTGCGTCAGTAGCTCGTCTCCACTCTGTTCCGTTGGCAGACTTCAAGCCAGACTTTTGCAGCCCACTACTGCCTCGAGAGAGAGAGTCCCAAAGGGACAGTGCTTTCGGACAGGCAGTACTCTGTAATCTCTTTGAGGTTTAGGCAACTCCTACCTTCCGGCCCTTGTGTTGGACTACCGTACGGAGGCGTTCTCAGAGGATATTCTTATCACGAATGCTGAGGCTCTTGAGAGGGAGCCATTTTTTCAGCTTGGGGTTCTCTGTAGCCTAGAGCTGGGGAGTCCCATATGTGAGGACTGACTTCCTGCTTGGTCCTGGAGAAAGACTAGTTATTCACCTGTAACAGGTGCTCTCCAGGAGCAGCAGGAATCGGTCCTCACAACTCTCCTTCCTCCCCTAGAGTTGCAGTCATATACTTCATTTTGTTTTT